>OZ018321.1:26534041-27887791 GCA_963969495.1 Ceratothoa steindachneri | reverse complement strand
CCTTATGTACTTTAAGGTGTGGTCAGAATTAAAGCAGAATTCCTGTACCCATTATCCGGAATAGCATTGCTAATATTGTAACAACGTGTTGTCGTTGGTGGTTTAATCCTGTGACATATTTAGTGCACTAGTTTATGCACTATATTCATTTGATACGTTTGAATTTTATGTGACGTGTTTGCGCACTGTATTTATTTAACGCGTTTTATTTAATATTACCCTTTTGTGCACTCTATTTATTTAATACATTTAAATCATTCTTTGTATTATTATACCCTTGCAGATATCTAAGCACCTTCCTGTGGACCTCTTTAATTATTGTTTTTGGGGCCGAGAGAATTTAGTTCCTCGTTTTGCCTTTACCTGTGGCGACCTTGGCAGGATTGGTGCCCGTATCTGCTTGGGCATGTAAGTTGCCTCGAGCGTGTATTCACTGTCTGTGGCCCGGAAGTGAATTCCTAGTTTGATTAGGATTATTAGCCTTTTGTGCTATTAAGGCTTGTTGATTGCCTCTGTTTACAGGGCTGTGCTATTGCCCGTGTTTATTGAGTACTAATTACGTTCGACACTTTGCAGGGTGTGTCATTTATTGCTTTTGAGTTTTGTTGATTGCCTCTGTGTACGCCGCTGTGCCTTTGGCCCTATTTCGTTGCGTACTAGTTATGTTTGCCGCAATACATTATATGTCATTTATTTAACATTACTTTTTTACATTTACATTTCTTTCAGAATTATTTTTCTAGGTATTTACTTAGTTAACTTTGCTAGTGTTCTTTATTTAGCCATGGTTGTTTATTTTCAACTTTAAAGTGTTTTTTTTATTTAACTTTGCTTGTCTTCCCTATTTAGCTCTGGTTGTTTATTTTCTTCAATTTGTACAGTTAACTTTCCCTTTTCTTAGTAAGGTATATTGGGTTGTAACTTATTGTCATTATTATAATTTTTCATTGATGATTTGTGTATTTCATTTCTGTGTTTTATTCGTCCTATACTGTTAAAATGTCGTCTATTAAAGAACTCTAGGAACAAGCCGTGGACTTGGGCCTAACAGGAAACGAGATCGCCCACTATGTCCTGCAACAGGAAGCGTTCAAACGTGAGGAGTGTGAAAAGGAACGCCAAAACAAGCTCCAAATTGCTGAACTTAAAGCTTAAGCTAAGAAGAAGGCAACTTCAAGGTAAAAAGGAAAAGCTTCAAGCTCAAGTTTAGAAGGAGCTTCATGTTCAAGCTAAGATGGAGAAAGAAGACAGAAGGGTCCAACTTGCCAAGATTGGAGCATACAAGGAGATTAAGTTCGCGCGTATCTTTGCACTTCAACTCTCTACTTCTGCGCAGTTTTATGATCCAGTAACTCGTTCTAAGCTCCCTATATTGCAGGATGGAGAAGATATTACCTCCTACCTCAACTGATTCGAAGAGTAGCCTAGTTATCCTAAGAGCTATACAG
Source organism: Ceratothoa steindachneri (assembly GCA_963969495.1). Lineage (NCBI taxonomy): Eukaryota > Metazoa > Arthropoda > Malacostraca > Isopoda > Cymothoidae > Ceratothoa > Ceratothoa steindachneri. The sequence continues at coordinate 27,886,343 of OZ018321.1, read as the reverse complement.
TGAGGCTAGGAAACTTATTTAACGGTAAAGCCGAATAAATGTACATTTCTCTGCCTGATGATATCAGCAAAAAATACGGCTTGTTGAAGAAACCCTTAATGACAGGATTTAACAAGAATCATGATTGTTACCTTATTGAGTTCCCAAGCGCTAAGGTTTCAACAACGAAAACGTTCCAACAGTTTTCCTTCCATCTGACCCGACTGCTCCAGACGTGGTTAGAAGTTTCTGGGATAGGTAAGATATTTTAGGACTTGAAAGAGTTTATTATGCTTGATCATTACTCGTTTTTCCTCCATCCATATCAACGTACTTTCATCAAGGAAGGCTGGCTCAGTTATTTGGCGGGTTATTCAACTAGCTGATGATTGGACCTTAGCTCACCTTACGCTTCCCCGAACTTCCATTTCCCGCTCCAAGAAGTTCTCTTGACCATCCAGCCATCTCCTAAAGTAACAACAGTAGCAAATTACTATGCTAACAGCCAAAATAACCTTTCATCATCTCTGACGTACCATGGCTGTGGAGAGGTTGGACTCATTCGACATCGTTGCACAAGGAATGCCCTCTTCTTCAACGGCGGTACTTCCGCTGCGCGGGCATTTAAGGTGGAATTTTACCTGTCCGACCGAAGTGTCCCACATTTATAAGTCTCTAATATCATCAACTGGGCTTGGGTATCTACCATCAGTAGACACACCGGTTGCTAATGTGTTGTTGTTTCGAAAGATGTGTTATCCGATGCTGATGTCTCCAACTGCAGAAATTTCTTCGTGGCTGACTACGTTGGACGAGTGGATGCATTATTTCCTATTGTATCTTGCTCCCTTCGATGCCCCTATTACAAAGCCCGGACGGACGTTATCAAAGCCTTAATCAAATTAACCCTTGGCGTAGTTGGCAATATTCCAGGAGTTAAAGATCCTAATATCGCTAAACGCTTGCCTTCTACATCTAATTACAAAGTTGTCTTTCCTTACTCGATTATGCCATTGAACGTCTGGCATAGAATGCTTCACCCTTATCAACGGCCAACTTTACTGTGCCGAGAGATTCTTATAATTCAAGTATCTACACTTCTCAGAAATCAGAACCCCATCAAATATGTACATTCCAGACCAGAGGGTGGTAAAATGAAGCGCATTCATCCCTTAGCTATGCCTGCTCTCCAGCCTTTCTCCGTGGCGCTTGATGACTTTATTCGCCTTCCGAATTCCGGTGAAATGCTCTCTGCCGCTAGAGCTAAAGCCTCCTCGTGAGAAAGTAACCAAGTGAGCAACGGATGCAGCTACCAAGTCATCATGCTTGACTGCCCCCTCTTCCGGAAATGTTTGTGGTCTGATCGTTCCGATAAGGTAGGCAAATCAACTCTGGTTAATCTCCGTGTTTGTCGCCCTATTATCTTCTTTGTTGCTCATGAGAGCCCATTGGCTGGCCATTTTTCACATAGGAAGACTGAACTAAAGGTAGCAGAAGAGCTTTATTGGCTTGGAATGGGAACCGGGATCAGAGCCCTCTGCCAAACCAGCGACAAGTGTCAACGCTTTTCGAAGAAAGAAGAGTACGACAAGTTCCACTTCAGCCGAGGACTATCATCATTGAACCATTTGCTCGCATTGACATCGACTTGGTTGAACCACTTTATCCAGCATCTTGAGATGCGCATAGGTACATCATCACCCTCATTGATTTTGCTACGAGTTTTCCAGAGTCTGTACCCCTAAAGGTCATAGAATCCATATCGGTCGCTGAAACATTGCGACAGTTTACTTCAGAGTTGAGATTCCGCGCAAAATACTGTCGGACCTTGCGACCCAATTTAAATCCAACTTGATGAAGAACTTCCTAAGGTGCTAGGTGTGAACCGATCTTCACCACTCCTTTACACCCTAGTGAGAATGATATTTTGGGAGGCTGCATGCACCTCTGAAGGCTATCATCCGTAGGTTATGTACCAAGAAGGATCGTGAGTGCCATAGGTATCACATTCAAAGCTTGCTTGCCTTCAGAAAACTTTCGAGAAACCGGACTAGATTTTCAAACTTTGAACTACTGTATGGTCGTTCAATCAGATGTCCAACTTCCGTTTTGAGAGATCTGCAGGAAGACGAAAAGATAAGCTTCCAATACGTTATCGAGCTTCAGGAGAAGCTGGCCGATTTTTCTCAGATTGCTGCCAAACATGTTGACATTAGCAGCTCCCGGTGCAAGACTTACTTCGATCCCAAGTCGCAAGACTCTCAATTCAAGCTGAGTGATGAGGTACTGGTACACCTACCTAGTGATAGCAGAAAACTGTTCGTTGCAGGAAGTGCAGCCTATAAGGTACTGGAGAGGCCTGGTAATGTAGATTATCTTATTGAAGTTCCTTGGGGAGCCAGGCTTAATCATGTTAATCTGTTAAAATGTATCACCGCAGGGCCCATGTGCAGCAGATGGAAGTGTTGGATAAAAATTATGCACTGGAAGAGCTTATTACTCCTGTAGAAGAGAAAATGACTGTCGTTGAGGAAGAAAACACTCATTGTCTGCAGCTTCCCTTGACACTAGAAGCTATGCTCAACCCTCCTTCAATTGACAGTCCTGAGTTTGGAACACTCAACTGGGACCAACAATCCTAGCTTCAGGAAATTATGAATAGGTACCAGGATGTCCTCTCGAATGAACCTGGATATACTTGTACCTTGCCCATGTCATTGCTTTAAATACTACAAACAGACTACAAGCCAAGATATATCCAGTGGCTACTCACCTTAAGCCTGTCTTCGAGAGGTAGGTATAGACCCTATTCTAGCAAGTGATTATTAGATGATCCTCCTCCTCTCATTGTTCACTCGTCTCCATGGTAAGAAGACTGATGGTTCCTACAGAATTGCCACTGACTATAGCCAACTTAACTATGTCACCGTGTTCCATGCCGAACCTACTTGCAGCTTGGAGAAGGATATTCACAGGTTCTTGAGCGCAAGGCTTACTACAAGGTACCTCTTTCCGATAAAGCAAAGGGCTTGACCGCTGTCCTACTCATAAAGGTTTGATCGAGTTTTGCCTTATGCCTTTCGGATTCGTTACTGCTTGTGCCTCCAACCTCTGCTTTTGTTAGCTGGCCTATCTAAACCCCGTAAGAGACGCGGCAATTTGCCATCCTGGCCGCCATGCTGACGGGACTCAGCACCCCGTCCGGCCCCAGCTTAGCCTCTCTTCCTTCTTTCAGATAGCCTGTATTCCTATCCTACCTCGTTGCTTTTCCTACAACCTCTCCCACAACTTTCTCTGGTCAGCCTCTAATTTCACAGGGTAGAAGCTGACCTTCTTCTCAGACAACTGTCGCGGATCGAAGCACAGGGGGCAGGGAACAATGTTCCCTAACCCCTGAGCTCCAGTCTGGGGTGGTTGGTTTTTAACAACCTGCTTCATCCCCACCCATACCTTCCTCACATCCATTTTCCTCTCGTCTTCAAAATATATCTTTTTTACGCCGTGTTCAAGGTGGAGCCGCCATGCCGAAGGACTGCCAGGCCACCAGGTTGGAGGGGTGTTCCCAAATGGCGGTGCCTGGCTCTGCCGGGCCTGTAAGCACTTCTTGCAGTGCGGGCTACTGCAATAGGTGGTAAGCGATTGCGTCCCGTAAAATAAAAAGGGTCACCATGTCCAATGATGCAAAAAAAAACCCATCTCCCCTTAATTCTCCCTATAAGAACGACGGAGCCGCCCTTGTGCAGCTCCACAGAAAAGATGGAAGTCCCCCCCCCCCTGTGCTTGCGCAGGAGACCCCATATATTTCTCTAACCGAAGAGGAGGCTCACTCATCTCCTTCGCTTACGGGTGCAGGGGACTCCCCCTTATCCCCTTCTCTGGATGTGCTTTCAGGCACCTACCCTTTTCCAGCGGCAGTCCCCTCTTTTCTTTTTAAGTGGACTGCGTAGAAAGCCAACAGGCAGCCCACTGCAGACCGCCCCTCGTGTGAGCGGCTCGGTAGGGCAAACCCCCTTAGGGGGGAGAGGAAAGCCAGGCACCTTCGGTCGCTTCCCTCAAAAGACCTGCTGGCAAGAATATTGAACATTGCCGGGGCCAAGGCCTGTGCCTTCCCACACAAGACTAGTGACAATACAGCCAACGGGACCTGCAATAGTTCGGGAGGGGATGGTGAACTGGAGGCCCCTCCTGTGACTCACATGGTCCTTGAGAAACCCCAACCTCAGACGGTAGTGTCTTCTATGGAGGAGAATCCGGGCTCGGCGCCAAGCACCGAACCCGAATCCTCCCCTATGCAAAGTCCTCATCAAACGGCTGAGGGATCCGAGGCAGTACAAGGAGGGGAGGGATCTCCTCCGACAGGTGCCCCTACGACTACCGGGACCTTCTCCATTTCAGAGAGGGACCTGGCTGAGGCCGGTCCATCTGGCATAGGGGCTTCTGCACACGGAGGTGAAAAGCGGGCTCATTCCCCCCTCCCTCCTCTCCTAAAAAGAAGAATAAAAAGACAAGAAAGACCAAAAAGACTCCGGGCTCCTCTCCATCTGCGGGGGCTGCAGGGACGGATGGGTCTGCTGCCACTTTGGTAGATGACCAAGCCAAGATCGGCACATACGACCTCACTAACTCCCGTGTGCGGAGCCCCTGACTAAGAAAAAGACGAAGAGTGCACCGGGCGGAGCCTCGATGACATCGGGGCCCCTGATTCAGAGGTTACCTGGCGTTTTCGAGCCCGCTGGCTCCAAGCGCTACCTCGTTATTCACTTCACCGATGGCACCATATTGTCCAAGGGCAACATGATCCATTAGAGGAGAGGATTAGCTAGTAAAATTGGTAGAGAGCCGAATGTGACCCGTTTCTCGGACAGGAGCCTTCTGGCGAATGCAACAAATCCCGCCGAGGCGGCTAAGATAAGTGCTCTTCGGACACTTCATGGCATCCCGGTGAGTGTTATGCCACACTTTACCATGAACTTTGTCAAAGGAGTAGTTTTTGCGAGGAATTTTTGTTGACTACTCCATGGAGGACATCACCATAAAGCTGGCCGACCATGGGGCGGTCAAGGTCGAACGTGTGATAAGAAAACCGGGAGGGGCCTCGAGATTCACCCCTACACTCTTCGTCACGTTCGACTGTGACAAGCTCCTTAAGTTGGTGCGTGCCGGTTGGTACCAATACCGCGTGAAGGCATTCATGCCACTGCCGCGGCGGTGCTCTTACTGTCACTGCTTTGGCCATAAAAATTGCTGATGTAGACGTGCAAAATTGGGGTCACCCGAAGTCTGTGTAAATTGCTCCAAGGTCGCACACGATAAGTCCAAATCGTGTGTGGCCAAGTGTGTCAATTGCGGAGAGCCTCACCCTGCTTATTCGAAGCAATGTGGTGCATATCTCCTTGAGAAAGAACTCATGGTCATTCAGGCCCAGGATCAACTCTCATTCCGCGAGGCCAAGGACTTGCTCCTGGCACGCCCGGCTCTGCCTGGGACGAAATATTCCTCAATAGCTAAAAAGGCACTTTCTGCTCCTGGCTATCCAGGCTAACGAGCAAGGTTGTTTCCGCGCCCATTCGGAGCCCTTCTGCGGGCTCTACCCAACCCGGGCGATCCCCTGGTAAAGCTGGCGGTAAAACGTTTCATACCCAGCCCCGGCTAAAACCAGGGGTCCCATCTCTTCCCTTAGCGTTACCGTTTCCCGTAAGGCGAAACGGCCACGCGCCTCCACTTAGTCGTTAGACTCACAGGAGGCAACACCCCTGAAGATGGTCGCTAGGCCATCTTCCGGGGTTCTTTAAGCTGTCCCCCGAAAAAATGACAGCAACAAAGGAGCTTCGGCTACTTGGCCCACGACCCGAGGTGGAGCAGGTGGCTCGGAGACGGTTGTTCCTCGAAAAGAGGGTCCCCTTCCGAAGTTTCAACGCCCGCCTAGTGTTTTAAGGCGGAGGGAGAAAAAGACTCGCATGGCGAGTTCAACCTCCCCCAATAAGTCCTCGAAGGCTACAGCGCCCGGGGTTCTGCCCCCGAGAAGCGTACGGCCATTTCCGTGAGGGTCTCCAGTTCAAAGAGGTCCCTCGCGTCTCCTCCGAGCTAGGCCTATAGCGCATATTCCTTCAATGGAATTGCCGTAGACTCCGGAATAACTTTGAGGAGCTGCCGAGGCTCATCTCGTCCCGTTCCCCGTTAGCTATCTTTTTGCCGGAGACCATGCTAGGCACGTGCCCCCTGCCTGCCGTCCCTGTGTATAAGGGTCTTGCGAACCCACCACCGCGGGATGGCCGGGCTGGGGGATGCGTGGTTTACACACGGCATGATGTCTCCATTCTTCCTTTCTCTTTAGATACCTCCTCTCAGGCAGTGGCTGTTCAGCTGCACCTGGATAGGAGGTATACTCTCATTTCTGCGTACATTCCACCGTCAGCTGATTTCGACGCAGGGGACTTCCGCCGCATCGTGGCACGGTTTCCGAGGCGCTATCTCTTGCTTGGAGATCTGAACGGCAGGCATCCTCTCTGAGGAGATTACTCCATATATCTCAAGGGACAAGTCCTTGCCGACCTGATCGAAGAGCTTGAGATGGGTGTCCTAAACGTTGATGAGTTTACGCATCACTGTCCGTGAACCGCTTCATTTTCTCGCCTTGACCTATCTTTGTGCTCTTCGGACGCACAACCTGATTTTTATTGGGGGGTGGTCGATGACCTCCATGGTAGTGATCACTTCCCCATTCAAATATCATTTCCAGGTCAACTGCCACCTGAGAGCGCACCTCGGTTGTGCTTGGCGATGGCGCGGTGGCCTGCATATAAGGAAATGACTGAATTCTCTATCTCAGTCGAGGAGTTTAGGTCAGTAGATGAGGCCGTTGAGTTCTTCTCAGACAACCTTATCGCCATGGGCCTGACTACTATTCCTAGGACGTCTGGCCGTTTTGCACGCCGACCACTCCCATGGTGGTTGGCCAAGTGTGAGAGGGCCCTCAAACAGAAGCGTTATGCCTAAATACGCTATAAGCGCCACCAGAACGATTTCTCTGTCGCTGAATTTCGTCGGGCTAGGGCTAGGTTCCGGTATATTTCGAAGCACGCCCGACGCTTTTCTTAGGAGCCATTCAAAAGGATTCGGGGCAAGTTCTCGCAGGACCCCCCTCCCGTTCTCCCCTCCCGTTAATTTTATTTCAAAGTAGCCTAGAACTAGGCCAGTTTTAATACGTCGATAATGCCCATGTGGCAGTCGCCAGATGAGCTCTAAAAAAAAATAAAATAAAATAAAATGGCCTATCTAAAGTATGTTTCTACTTTGACACAATCTTCTTTTTCTCTGCGTGCTATAATGGACATATATAAGCTCTCAGCCACGTATTTGAACGAATACGAGATCACCACTTGACCGTCAAGCCATCCAAGTGTCCGTTTGTGGTTAACTCCCTTCAATACCTCGGCTTTGTTCTGGACGGAACATCCTTATGAACCAAGCATAGCAAAATTGCGGCTCTAACACTCATATCTCCACCCACAGGTAAGAAACTACTAATATCATTCCTTGGTCTAGTGTCTATTTACAAAATATTTATCTCGCGAGCCTCCGACTACTCGGGCCCCTGCTTAAAAGTCTGGCCCAGAACCTCTAACCTGGAACGAAGATCTCTTAGAGCGCTTCTGCTATCTAAACACTGCCATATTCTCTGAGCATGTCAATACAGTTGCCAGATCCCAATGTGACCATAATCTTGAAGAATGATGTTTGTATTGATAGACTGGGAGTTGTTCTCCTACAGTATCGAAAGAAATGTCCACAACCTGTCGTCGCCTATGCCAGTAGGAAATTCCTTAACCGAAAGAAGAGGTACTCCACCAACGAGATGGAATGTCTTGCAGTTGTTTTTTCCATCACTAGGTTTAATTTCTATCTTCGTAGTAAGTAATTTGTTTTGTAAGTTGACCACAAGCCTCATTTGTATTTAACCACTTTTAAAGGGAAAAAACAGACTACTTAGTGTGGTTATAGCCCTTCGAAGCTAGAAGTTTACAGTTGTCCACATTGGTGGAAAGGAAAACTTAGGTGCTAACCTCTAGAGTAGGTCTCCTAGTTAATTATTATTGTTGTAAGTTTTCTGGGGTATTTTTTTCTTTCCTTTTCATGTTTATGTTATATTATATTAATTTTTTAATCTACTCCGAGATGATTCTGTTTCCAGGCTGGTGTAAGGATAATCTACCACGTGCTTTATGACCCATTTGTAACTTACGTCATAACTCCTGGGAAGCGGGGTTCGATAACTTACTACTACCTAGTTTATGTTGTAGTGGCTGGGTCACGGGTGACGATAAGAAAGCTGGGTCAATTTCGTCACGTACGCATTCATGGTGACGAGTATAAATAGGGACCCCCTGACTTTAAGAAGCAGAGCCGATCAGGAGTTCATACAGGGAGGACCTGCTGATACATATAGATCCCTGCAAGCATCTGACGGTATTTCCTCCTGGAAGTCGGAATACACTTGTGCTGGTTAGGACTCTCTTGGCTTTCAGGACAAACACTATCCGTGTATTGCCTTAGTAATTCCGTGAGAGCTTTTTAAAATATTTCTTTTCAGCTTACGCCCTATTTTTATGTTCTCGTTATCGAGACCTACAGCTATTTATAAAGAACGTAAGACGAGGGCCTATATTCTGTTCCTGTACCGATTGTCTGGAGTGGCAGTGCTTATTTCGTAACGAAGTGTTGTTGTTGGTGAGTTAATCCTGTAGCATATTTAATCCAGTTTGTGCACTATATCTATATGATACGTTTGATTTTATGTGGCGCGTTTGCGCACTGTATTTATTTAACGCGTTGTATTTAATGGTACCATTTATGTACTCTATTTATTTAATATATTTAAATCATTCTTTGTATTATTATACACTCGAAGATATGTAACCACTTTCCTTGACCTCTTTATTTCTTAGTTTTGAGGCCCAGAGAATTTTCCCATAAAGTGTAATTGGCTCAAACATCCGCCGAAAATAAAAATACTGCTCTATGTGGGAACTTTTCCATCAAGAGATCTCCCACGTAAAAAAACACTCTTGTAAAACGGTTTCCCGAACAGCATAATTTAAAAGCAACTCCAATCATTTTTAAGTATGCAATTCAAAGATACGGATAAAATGAAAAGGAACCAGGAAGTAGTAAATAACCTCAAACTCTATTACAGAAATCAGATGTCTACGGGTTATGAAATAGACGAAAAAAAATCAAGGAGATTGTTAACGGTAATATCAAGGTTATTATTGAAATGGAAAAAATTCAACTTTTTATATATTATAAAATGACAAAAGTTAACAATCTCCTTATAAAAAACAACAACAGCTAAAGTCAACCAACAATGTTTACGATTTTGTTGCCCCACTGAAGACTGCAAGCTTTAAAAATAACTCAAAATATATTGACATGACAACCAGCACAATTTCGAGGCATTTAACTATGCATCTGCAAAGTTGAGGGCCTACAAATAATATGAGAAGCGCGCATAGCATCAACCTAACTAGTGATATACTAGTTGAAAATAGCACCATTAAAAGAAAAGACGGAAATAAAGCTAGGCTGAAAATCTTAGAAGCCATCTTAATAAACGATAAAAAGCCTGCCTTCAACAACCAGGTTACGAGCCCGAATCGAATATTAAAGTTGTTTTAAAAATTCCACTCACCGGATTGGCTCGTTTTCCCTGACGTTACGCTTGAGCGAGGAGGAATATATATATATATATCTCCTAAAAACCGTTTTCTTTTCATTCAACGTGATATTGACTCTACCATACTTCATCGGTAGAGGAGGAAAGAATAGGTAAAGACGCTGCGAAGATAATCCATTAGATCGAAAGCTCTGAAATTTAAGGATATATGAATAAAGGACAAGTTATCTATCATCTTAAAGATGGACTAAAAAATACAGTAAGATGAAGAAAAAGTTGCCAAAGGAAATTGATCAAGCCAAAGTATTTAATGGTGTCGTGGTACAACCACTCTATACCATACACTACTCCTATATTTTGTGGGGGATGACTTAATAACCTACTGCAACGCGAACCGCTAAAAACCTGTTCGCAGGGATCAACGCCGTATAGGCGGTCACACTTTATGGTTTGGGTTTCAGATCCTTAATAATCAAACAGAGTGCATAAATGGTTTGCGAGATTTACTTGAACAGGCCAGGCGTATCAAACCGAATAGCCTCATGGGATCTCATGTTAATTTTTTATTTAACAAGAGCTCCCCTGGTGGGCTTGAATTTGAAACCGGGTGGGTTAATAGTTGCCAGGTTTCAACCTTGGTCAGAGATACGGGATGAACGTGCATCGTCCTATCGGAAACTTGCTCCCCCCAGTAACCCCGACTACGAACAGTTTTCAGTAGTCCAGGACTAATTGGGACGAGCTGACCGCTTTCCAGTGGTCTGTTGTTTTATTGAATGCTAGTATTTCAGTGGTTGGGCTGACGCCGTATTAGCCACCATTAAATTCTGCGGCAGATTAGTCGGCCAGAGCTCGCAGCTCTCCCCTAGTCCCTTTGCTCAGCCCACCATCACGGGGGTCCAAGCCATAAAGAACGAAGCACCCCCAGTGACTTTAGAACCCCCTTTTTCCTCCGAGTATGAGACTAAACAACGAGTCTTTTGTAAAGGCACAGAATGAGTGTCCTGCCCTAGAGCTATTGTGGGCAAAGTCAAAAACCAACGAGCGCGAATCCGTTGGCTGTCTGGCTTTGTTCTGGAAGGTTGTCTTGAAGGAAGCTCTTGATTCTCATTGTAAGATTGGGATATAATACTGATTTGGGTGTATAGTTTTTCTTGTATTTATTTAATACATCAATCACTGTGTAATAAATACATTAGTGTTTAATACTTTTGGGGAAGATAACTGGCAGCAATCCTGAGCAAGAATTTTTTTGGGTGAGTGTTAACTTTTTCCTTAGTAAATTTCTGAGAGTATGGCTGTTTGTATAGATGGTGAGAGCATGCCGTTTGAAAGTAGGGTGTATGTGGTGTGTGATGCATGTGGAGTTGAAATGAGAGTAAATGTAACTGAATGCCGTGTGTGTTTTCTGGAAGGGGAGGTTAGGAGGTTGGGTGGGGAATGTAAGAGGTTGAATGATTTGGTGTTTGAGGTGAGAAGAGATGCAAGTGTGCAATTGAAGGGTGAGATTAGTGCTAAGAGGGTGGAAGATAGGGCTAGGACTGGGAACAGTGTGGAAATTGTGAGTGATGATGAATGGTGGGTGAAAATGGATAGGATAGATAAGTTAGGACAGGTTAGGTGTGTGAATGAGAGGGACATAGAACCTGTTAGGTTGACTAACAGATTCAATGTCCTGAGAGAGGAAGAGTGTGAAAGTGATTTGCCTGGTGTGATTGTGGATGAAAGCAGGATGGGTGGTAGTGTGACTGAGAGCAGGAGGGAGGGTAATGTTAGGCCAAGACAGAATAGGAGAATGACTGAGGTGCTAGTGATGGGTGACTCTCAGATTAGGTATTTAGATAGCAAGTTGAGTGATAGCAAGTGGAAAGGAATGAGAGTTTGTCTGCCGGGTGCTGGTGTAAGTGATGTTTGTAAGAGGTATGATAGGCTGGTTTCTGGGTGTGAGAGGGATGCAGTTGTGATTACGCATGTGGGAGTGAATGATGTAAAGAAGGTGGGTACATGTGAGTTACGTGAGCAGTATAAAAGGTTAGTTGAAAGGATGAGTAAAAGCAGGGTAAAAGGTGTTGTTTCTGGTGTGCTTCCAAGATTGGATGTGGGGGTAGAATGGTTGTCGCGTGCAATTGGTTTGAATGAATTTGTGAAAGGACTGTGTGAGGAGTTAGGATTGGTGTTTGTAGATGTCTGGGGAGGGTTTCACGGGAATAGGAGGTTGTATGCGATGGATGGGCTCCATCTTAGTCGGGCAGGTGTTGAGGTTCTATGGGGGGAGCTGGATAGTGTGATTAAGTCCTTACGGGTGGGAAACTAGAAGCTATTAGAGGTAAGGGAATAACAGGAATAGAGGGCAGGTGTAGGAAATGGAAGGGATGCAGAGATAGAGGAATAGCTAAGGGAGAGGGCATACTGATGCGTTATAGGGGGACTAATGCACAAGTGAATGAGCAGATAACTAGGAATAGAAAAGCACAATGCAATGAAGATGGGAATAATAAAAAAACCTTAAAAATATACTACACAAATGGTTGGAGTATAAGGAATAAGATAGATCTCTTAAGAGCGTTAGCGAGTGAAGAGAATTTTGATATAATTGCGATAACAGAGTCATGGCTTGATTTGGCAGGAAATCACTTTAAACCTGAGGTTGAGATTGAGGGCTTTAACATGTTCCATACAGATAGGAATAGGAAGAGAGGAGGAGGGGTTATTATTTATATTAAAGATAATCTCCAGTGTTGTGTAAACAGTACAATTAAATTAGATGATAACACAGAGTCATTATGGCTAAATGTAAAGGAAGGTAAAAACAAGCTTGTCATAGGATTATTATACAGACCACCAAATCTTAGTAAGGAAGCTTCAAATCTTCTGTGGCAGGAGATTGAACGGGCATGTAGAAGTAAGCATGTGTGTATAATGGGCGATTTTAATTACAGAAATATAGACTGGGAAGCTCTTGTGGGTGATCAGGAGGCTGAGGAATTTTTGAATGTTGTCCAAGATAATTTTCTGAGGCAGATTATTAACGAACCCACTAGAGGTAATAATATACTGGATTTAGTTCTGACAAATAGGGAAGAAGTTATTAAGGATACTGAGATTGGAGGAAATTTGGGTAATAGTGACCATTGTGAAATTAGATTCAAGATGAAATGGAATGGTATTGATAGTAGCATGTTAAAATTCCTGACTTTAGAAGAGCAAATTATAATGGGCTAAGGACTTACCTGGAGGCAGTTGTACAGAAACCAGGCCATAAAATCAATTTAGAAATAGATTCAATGATATCAGTTAGTGGAGACAATAATCACCAGGAGGAAGAGATTACAATTGAAGAGCAGTATGAAAGAATAATTGAGCAATTAATTACAGGTCAGATGATTAACATTCCTTATAAGGAGATTAGGACTAAAAATAATGACCTAAAATGGATGACAGATAAAATTAAGCATTATATTGGCATTAAAAAGGGCATTTATAGGAAAATAAAAAATGGAGAGGATCACTTAAGGCAGAGATATAATGAACTAGCAATATATGTTAAAAAGTTAGTTAGAGTAGCAAGGAGAAATTATGAAATTAAAGTGGCAAATAGGGCAAAGGAAGATCCTAAAAGTTTTTATCAATTATACAAAACTAAGGTTAGAGATAAAATAGGCCCACTTATAGATTCCAATGGAGAATTAGTGAGTGATAGGGACTCAATGGCTGGAATGCTAAATGACTTTTTTCTCTCAGTATTTACACAGGAGGATACTCGAAATATACCCAAGGTGTCAATGATCTTTTGGGGTAATGATGAAGAGAAATTTAAGGATATCTTGATCACAAAGGAGATAGTGACAAAGGAAATTGATAAAATCAAAAGTAGTAAAGCACCCGGTCCTGATGAGGTCTTTCCTAGAATTTTGAAAGAATGTAAGGATGTGTTAAGTGAGCCCCTAGCATGCATCTTTAGAAAATCATTGGAGAGTGGCATTGTGCCAGTGGCATGGAAGGAAGCCAATGTGATACCTATATTTAAGAAAGGGGATAAAACAAATATGTCTAATTACAGACCAGTAGGTTTGACATCAGTGGTAGGGAAAATGATGGAATCTATTATAGCAAGGAATATTAGGGATCACTTGGAGAAGCATAAGTTGATAAAAGAATCACAGCATGGCTTTAGTAAGGGTAAATCCTGCCTGACTAATTTTCTGTCTTTTTATAGTAAGGTGTATGAAGCAGCAGATAAGGATGAAAACTATGATATTTTATACTTGGACTTTAGTAAGGCTTTTGATCGAGTGCCACACTTACGGCTTCTGAGCAAAGTTAAAGCACACGGGATCGATGGCAGTATATTTAGGTGGATTCAGTCATGGCTTGGTGACAGACAGCAAAGTGTTAGTATAGATGGAGTTAAATCTGAGTGGGGGGGTGTTAGCAGTGGAGTTCCGCAAGGATCTGTTTTGGGTCCCTTGCTATTCTTAATTTATATTAATGATCTTGACATAGGTATAAGTAGTGACCTGAGTAAATTTGCTGATGATACTAAGCTAGGTAGGGCCATTAGGGCTGATTCTGATGCTGTTGTAATGCAGGAGGAATTGACCATTCTGTCTAATTGGGCTGAGAAATGGCAAATGAAGTTTAACATAGACAAATGTAGTGTACTTAGTATAGGTAGAAATAATTTACTGAATAGTTATAAATTAAATGGAAGAAATTTAGGGAGGACCGATTGTGAGAGGGACTTGGGTATTTTGGTAAGTTCAGACCTTCGTCCTAGAAAGCAATGCCTAAATGCTAAGAATAAAGCTAATAGGATATTGGGATTCATTAGGAGGAGTGTAAGCAATAAGAGTGCTGAAGTCATTCTAAAACTGTATCTGGCGCTAGTTAGGCCTCATCTAGACTATGCAGTACAATTTTGGTCACCATATTATAGGAAGGATATTGATTTGCTTGAGTCTGTGCAGAGAAGGATGACAAAGATGATTGGTGGGCTAAGGAACTTACCTTATGGTGAAAGGTTCAGAAAACTAAATCTACATACATTGGAAAGGAGAAGAGTCAGAGGGGAATTGATTGAAGTCTTCAAATGGGTAAAAGGATATAATAAAGGGGATCTGGGTAAGGTTCTTATACTTAGTGAACATGACAGGACACGTAGGAATGGGTTTAAGCTTCATAAGTATAGGTTTAGGAAGGAGATTGGGAGGAATTGGTTTACAAATCGTGTGGTAGATGAATGGAATAGGCTCACTAGACATGTGATAGAAGCCTCCTCACTGGGTAGTTTTAAGAATAGATTAGATAAATATATGAATGAAGCTGCTAGATGGGACTGACTTTTTTTATGTACATATGTATATATTTTTCTAAGGAGTGGGGAGATTATTTTGCGGTTGCATGAATGGACATAATCCTCTGGATGCATTTTATGTATATTTTGTAGATTAGATCTGATGAACTCCTGTAAAGGGTGACAATGTTGATGACTTTTCTCTGGTAAGAAATCTTTTGTGTGTTGACTAGAACAGGAGCTGCCAAGTTTAGGCCATGAATGGTCTTTTGCAGTCTCCTTCTTTTCTTATGTTCTTATGTTTTTTGAGAGTGAACTATTGTTCCATTCCGCCTCATTTCCTAATCACTCCCCTGAAACACTATCTATGTATCCCCCGCTCCTATGACATGAACCATTTTGACATTATGTCAAAAGAAAGACGGTTTAAGCCCGGTGTTGAGGTCCTGCTTCTCCTGCCCTCGGAAACAAATAGACTCCTCCCGCAAGGGAAAGACCCTTGTTCAGTCCTCAAAGCCCGTGGCTCTGTGGAATACCTTATCCAAACGCCCTCCAGTAACAAAGTGTTTCACGTCAACATGCTCAAACGTTACCACCGCAGCGACTCAATCAACAATATTGTTGCTCAGGCTGAAGAGGCCATGATGGAAGCCTCTTATCCCCCCGAACCTCTTAACCTAGTCCAGACAGTTTGCGTAGAGGCTGAAAATAACTACCTACTCCCGTGCTCCGTGGAACGTATAAAGACTCTCCCGAAGAGATCGATCTAAATCCCTAGCTGGAGCCCGCTCAGAAAGCTGTTATTCCAATTGTTAAAGTCCTACCTCCGGCCCACTGATTTGCGATCCACGTTCAATGCAGAGGTCGAAAACTTACTAAAATTAGAAAATAAACGAACCCTCCTCGTTAGATTACAGTTCCCCCATTGTAATAGTTCGGAAGCCAGACCATTCATATCGAATATGTGTTGACTTTCGAAGAATTAACGCCGTGAAGGTTTTCGACGCCGAACCGATCCCGTTGATAGACTAGAGCCTACATTTGTTCTTTGATGGTCTGAATAATGTGTCATTCTATTTTGATAATGTGTATATAGCTACACGCACATGGGATGAACATCTAATCTCACTTCATTTCTTCTGTAATAGTAGTCTCTGAGAGTATCGTCTGACCATGGCTCCCTCCAAGTGTGATTTTGCTTAAGACACGATCAACTACCTTGGATTTCACATTGAGGAAAACCAAATAACGCCCCAGCAAGAAAAGGTCAGGGCCATTTCAGATATGCCCCTTCTCCGTAGTAAGATGCAGCTACGTTCCTTCTTGGCTTCAACATCCTTACACCGGCGCTTCGTCCCCAACTTGGCCGCCTTAGTGTGCCCCCTCAACTTCCTCCTTAAGAAAAACTCCCCGGATTCCCTCATTTAGAGCCCCAAGGCAATTTCCAACTTCCAGAAGATGAAGGATCTGCCCTCATATTGCGGCTCCCGAATCCAAACAAATTGTTGGGAATCCGTACGGATGCTAGCAACGATGGCATCGGTTGCGTGTTGCTGCAGTACAGAAAAGATGGGAATAGCTCTCTTATCGCTTATGCAGGCCAGAAGCTGTTGCCGCGTGAAAGAAACTATGCAGTAATAGAGTTCATGATCGAAACGGATCACCGTCCTTTCGCGTACTTAAGAAATTGTAAAAGCCAAAGTGGAAAGCTAATGCGTTGGAGTCTGCTATTAATGGAATGTCAATTCCGAATCTTATATTAAAAATGGTAGAGAAAACTGTGTAGCAGCCAGTCTTAGTAGGAATCTAGTAGATGACCCTCCTCCCAAAGGTAGAACTCCATGCATCTTATATGTTCATGTATATATTCGAGCTCGTTGCTCTCCCATGTAAAATATATTTTTTTGAGTGTGTGCGTACGCCGGTATTTTAGTGAATTGCTTGTATATACGTGTTGTCATTATTGGTTTTTTAATTATTTCATGGATTATCCCTCCGCTCGATTGATTCCTTATTCTAAATTTTGGTATTGCTTTAACATGAAACTATATATATTTAAATTATGTAAGCAATTACCCATTAACCCTTTAACGAACATAAGAAAAACAGCAGTATTTTTTTAGAAAATTGGAAATAGAGCATGACACATATGTGTGCCTTTTAGCCTCAGGGGTAATTATTTATGGTTTACAAGAATCTTTACTTTTACTGTTTATAACAGCATTTTCTATCAATATTATAAGGATTGAAAACAATATTATAATGAAATAGGATTTATTAAACATTTTAAAACAGTTAAAATATTTATGTATATTATTTTCTTCAATGTGTGATATTTATTCGGGAATTTCAATTATTTATTTAAAAATAGATATACGAGTATATGTAATGCAAGAAAAACCTTCATTGAATGGAAATATTCTAAACTAAAAATAATATTTATACAATATTAAGTACGTAGGTATCACCTCAGAGTTATTCGTATATTTTTCAAAGCAATTTCTACCACTTACATAACAAAGGTAGATACTACATTCAACACACATATTATTGGGTCTGTTATAAATTTTATTTTTAGTGCACACTTTGCAACGTTGTCTGGAATCAGATTTTCGCATTGAAGGTGTTGGTGTTGGGAAATGTAGATAGTGTTGGGGTTGGGGCTGACAGCAACAGAGGTTAATGGTTGGGCTCTTTTTCTGTTGGAGAAGTTTCCAATCAACCTACGAGCTACAATTCTTCTGAATGTCTTTGCATCAATATTTTCAATAAATGACGTCCCTTCTAATTTGCAGAACACAATGAAGGCATTGTTTATTGTAATATCAACAATATCAAAAACTACTCTTAGGTAATATTTGACTTTTGACCTATGGTCAAACTGATGTTACTTTCTTTTACTCCATTATTTTGACCCCACCTATATGAGTTGTAATGCATAAAAACAGCACGGCATTCAATCTCCTCTTTATCACTAGTTTCCTTTCTCCTATGGTACACTTTATAAACAGGAAACGCCGATATAAAATTTGAGAACAATGCACTGCTTTATTGTCCATCCACTTTACATAAAAAAATGGCATTTAATTGAAAACAAGAGATATCTCCGCTTTCCATTTCTTTATCAGAAGGTACCTGTAATTTGTGAATATTTTTTCTGTTCATTGATACGGTTCCTGCACTATTTCTATTTTTCTTGGATGCCATGAACTGGAGCGCCAGTGAATTGAAAATTTATCTATAAAAATGTTACAACTAATATTTTGAAATTCTTCTGTAAGATTTAAAACAGTATACCAGTATAGAGGTCAAATTCGAACAAATATCCTGATTTAGAATCACACATGCATCATATTTTGAAACCCCATTTGATTGGTTTACCTTTTAAATACTGCCTTAGTATATGATGACTCTTGAATTTAATCATATGCTCGTCAATTGATTGGCATTTAGTTGGATTCATGGCAGAGATAAATGCTTGGTTGAAATGACCTAATACAGTTCTGACTTTGTAAGCTCTATCGTGTAATGGATCATCTCGAGCTTTCATTTACTCATTGTTGTTAAAATGAAATAAATATCTAATTTCTTCGAACCTCTTCAAAGGCATTAGATTAGATATAAATTGAACGCCAAGATCTGTTTCACTTGACCAATAATCTCTTATCGATGGCACAACATGGTATCCCATTACTATGTTCATTCCAAAAAACGCTCTCAAATCTTCCAAGTTAGTTGTAAATACGTGTCCTTTTTGCTGACTATACATGTAGTTTGAGGAATTACAATATGATTTAGTAAATTAGCAAACCTAGCTTCGTTGTTAAATATTTCATAGGGATTTAGATCATCGCTCAAATTGATAAGCACTTTACCATAATCATAGGCTTCCGGAGTGTCTGAGTTCTCAACAGGTGTTATTGTTTCCTCATATGCTACTCTCTTCCATCTAAAAGTTGCAATCTCACTTGATGTTTGATGTAAAGTAGAGTTAAGTAAGCTACTACTGGATTCAGGGCTTTGTTGTGAACTCAGGACGGGAATGTTAGGTTCTATTATTACATTTCCTCCTTCACTCAGCTCTTCATTTTGGGCACTTCTAAATCTTGTTCTATAAAATCCATATCTTCCTCATCAAATACGGCTACATCTTCAGTATCACTGTGATCGCATGATAATAATTGTTGGACTTCATTTCCTCGAAGAACGATGTGTCTCTTTCGCCGTGACATCCTCTATCTGTAATAGAGGCCTATTGAGAATTAAGTCATAAAATAATGTAAATTTTTAATATCTTTCTAATAATTATATTTGTATATTATTTGCAAATAATAAAGTACCGATGTATTTTAGTACTAAGCATTAGCAAACAAATAAAATAATACTATTAATATTAATAAAATTATTAATAATAATAATAATAACAATGTTGAATAATATTAATAAGAATAAAAAAATAATAGGAGTAACATTTATAATAATAATCAAAATAGTACTAATAATGATGATATTAGTAACTAAAAATTCTGATATAGAAAATTACCCCTTAAGGACAATGGCACGCATTTGTTCCGTATACATATTACAAAAAATTTGGACTAAATATTTACTTTATTTCTTTAAAGCTCATTTTCAATCAAAGTATAGATGCTATAATATGATATATCAAAATTGTAGGCCCCAAAACTCTTTCTAACACTTACCTAAAGATATAAAAACACAACCGCTTTCAACTAAGTTCAAGACCCAACTGATCGTCCTTCAAAATATGATCGAAAAACAATTAAGTGTCAATTAGTCATTAAATATGTATAATATAAACGAGAAATTATATGTATACAATAGAACGATTTAAAAATAATATATGAGGATATTTTGTACAGCGAGTTAAAGTTATGGCAGATAGGCGTTACAGTGAACCTGAAAGGGTTAATCAAAATGTATGTGTATGTTTTATCCTTCGGCTGGGATCAAACGGAGTTAATCCTTTTTATACCTAGATAGCCACAGTGTCAGCTGAAATTTGAATATCGATTGTTTTCAGTCGAGATGCCCTTTTTCCTTCCCCTTCCTGTCGGGAAAAACGCCATCTTTGGAAGGGAGGCCAAGAAGAATACCCCTTTCATTTGTTTCTTGAATCCCTTTTCCCCCTATGTCTTCTAAGTATTACACCACGTGGAGGAAAGATAAAAGAAAAATAAAAGAACAAAGAGTTTGAATATCGGTCAGCGCCGCACAGGTGTAGTTAAGTTGGGCGCTAAATCTTTAAACTCGCTGATGAAACGCTAATCTCCGTATGCTGGGCGACAAAAGATAATCCCTCTAGTCGCCGGAAGCGTACTCACAGACGTCTGTGCCTTCTAGCAATCGAGCACCATAAAAATGGCCGTCATATAAATAACCTGGGTTTTTGAAGATCGAGTGATTAAGTTTGAGATCTCGTCGCCTTCGCTTCAGATCGTGTGTCTGTTTCCCTAATTCCCTGGTATTCGCGTATACCATCGAGCTTGGATCTCACCAAGCAGATCCATCTCTTATGTGAAGGCTTACTCTTTTCAGACCAAGCCTCGAATCATTTTGTCCCCGAAGGACTGGTCGGGATTCTTCTCGTCTCATCTACACCCCCCCGCCCTCAAGGATCTCCAGCTTCCCGTGTGAGATTACGCGCCGAGCAGAGTCAAGGTCTCGATTTTTGAAAGTTGCACTTCTCTGGAGCAGAGGTGTAATCGTCCGTCTTCAAGGAGAATCGTAAACTCGTCTTCTGGTCCCCATCCTTCATCCTCGTCACGATCATGGTATTCAACCAAGAATCACGACCATTTTCCGTCTTCATTTCCCTGCGCAGACTCACAAAAGGATTTTCCTTCCTGTAAGGGATGCCCTTTAAGGTTAAACGACCCTTGATTGCATCTCCCGTTAAACTACCCGCTTTCCTACTTTTATATATTCCTTCTGTATAACTGATTTATAGTATCCCATTTAAAAGCTAATTAACAACTAATTAACGTTACACGATTGCCAATTATCTATATTCAGTCACTATTATCCTTATTTACATTTCGTATATTTCCCGTATGTATATATATCTTAACTAGTGACTTATTAATATATTTTTGGTTTTCATTCCTTAAATATATCCTTGGACTGCAACTTGCTAAACTTATTAAAGGATATCGGACCCTTTATTACCATCGCACTCTTATACTTCTTAATCAACGGATTACTTTTACGAAGTAAACGTACTTGTACGTAGCGAAGGACGCGTACGTACATTAGACGTTATATGTGTATATAACTGTATATATACATATTCTCGTGGCTTTTATCTCTTTCCTCCCAACCAATAGAAACATATATGTATATATAGACGTATTGTCTGTGGAGGTGAGCTATTCCTCGACACAATCAATGATACTAGTTTACCTTTTTTTTCAATTTTCTATGTCATATTAATAACAAATAATATTAGAGTGACGAAGCAAAATAAAGGCACCTTGTTTTCGTTGGAATAAAAGCTCACCATGTCCAAAACTAGATTGCTCGCTTTTGAAAGTTGCCTAATCCTACTTTGCCCAAGGTTAAAAAAAACTTAGACTTTGCGACTAGGGAAATAACATTAGTACCAAAAGCAGAACTTATGTAAATGGTGTTAATACCATCCGAATATAAAAATTTATGGAAAAAGTCTACAAATTAGAGGTAGTCAATTAAAGCCATCAGAAGAAATGTACATGAAGATATTCTCTCCAAATTCTGTGACTCAGACAGGTCAATTCAATCAGGTAAGAAGAAATTAAATCTGTTGAATCGCACAAAGCGCTTGCTTTCCATGTTAAAACAACAAGAAGCTAAAATGCTTTGGTTATGGGGAGGGGGAGTGGTAGTAGTAGGAAACTTGTCATACACTTTCGCATTTTCTTTCGGGGCTTAAGGGTCAATGCTCCTGCTAACTCAGAGGTTTAGAGAAAAATGTGACATCCTAAATAGACAGATGGAACTCCTTCGTTCAAGGAGGTCTTTACGGGTTCATCACTGAGCCCTTCGTAAAGCACGCTCCCGTGCGAAGGACACGACCTCCCTCTCACTTGCCTATCGCGTTATTACTTCGACTTATTTATCCAAATTAAGATCAGCCCATGAGGCTCATTCACGCAAACTTTTGTGCATGAGTAAGAATGACCCTCGGACTATCTTTCTTCTCGTCTTTCGTCTTTCCTCGCCTAGCTCCTTTCCCCGCAATTCTACCCCTATCAACCTCTCTACTCTTTCTAAATTTTTCTATGATAAAGTTATTAACCTTTGCGCCGTACTATCTCAGTCGTCTGTACAAGCCCATGTTGTTCTCACTGACGATATTCCTTTGCCACTTAACGTCCTCTGAGGAAGTAACTGCCCTGATCTCACGCTGTAACAAGTCTGGATCTCCTAATGACGTCTTTCCACCCAAACTCCTCCACCAAATTGTTCCTGCTGTCCTCCCACTGATTCTTTATCTCATTAACAATTTACTTCTGATGGGAGTGGTTTCCTCTTCCTCTAAAGATACCTCAATTCGTCTGATCCTTAAAAATACACATTTTAACCTCTCTGAACCATCAAGCTATCGCCCTATCTCACAGCTTCGATTCTGTCTTTAGAGTCCTCGAGCCAGTGGTTTTCTTTCGCCATAATGAACACATTTCTAACTGCAATATCGATGAAATTTTTCTAGTCGAGGGTTCCAAGCAAACCATTCTACTGAAACCGCTCTTCTTAATGTTTCAAAAGGTTTACATAGAGCAGCCGATAGTGGTTGTACGTCCATTCTAGTCCTCCTAGACCTCTCCTCTGCTTTCGATACCATCGATAATACTGTCTTCTTTTA
The DNA here is from genome assembly GCA_963969495.1 of Ceratothoa steindachneri. Lineage (NCBI taxonomy): Eukaryota > Metazoa > Arthropoda > Malacostraca > Isopoda > Cymothoidae > Ceratothoa > Ceratothoa steindachneri. The sequence goes on along the minus strand of OZ018321.1, from coordinate 27,863,534 downwards.
TCGTTTTCACACTTTCCTTTGTCTCTTGGGCACTACACTTGATACCCTCTCCTCCGCGCTTGATATCCTCTCCTCCGAGCCCGTGCCTATTCATTTTGGGGTGCCTCAGGGCGTAGTCTTTCGTCCCCTTCTCGTTCGCATCTAATTACTTTCTCATGGCTTTCTTCTCTGCGATTCGGGCTTGTTCTTTCACTTTTATGATGATGAAACTCAGATATACCTTTCATCTTCCCCTGTGTCCTTCTCTCAATCAATTACCAAGCTTCTTTCAGCCTACATCTCCATAAATGAATGGCTGTCTGCCAACCTTAGCAAACTTAACCAAGATAGAACTGAAGTTCTCCTTGTTGGTACAGCTTCGATGTTGGATAAATCTAAAGCTCTCGTCTTCTCCCTTAACCTTAGAGAATCCAATGTCGACTTCTATAATACCCTGATTAATCTTGGTGTTATATTCGACGAGCAACTCTCGTTTAAACCGCACATCCATCGTATCTTGTAACTCTTTCCTCGGTTCCCTGCACAACTTTTCACGTGTTCGATCGCATTTCGATCGACGGAGCCTTTAAACTGCTATTCATGCCTTCGTCATCTCATGCTTAGACTACTGCAATTCTCTTCTAGTGAATCTCCCTTTTTCAACACTTCGCCTCCTACAACTAGTTCAAAACTATGCTCCTCGGCTTCTTCTTCGCCGCTCTTGGTTCTCTCATTGGATGTCTCTGTTACAGGAGCTACACTGGTTACCTATTCGCTACCGTACCCACTATAAAATTCTTCTCATCACCTAGAAGGCTCTAAAACTTAAGGCTACCTCTTATCTCTCGTCTGTCCTCCTTCGTCATCAAACTCCTCTGGCAATCTGGTCTAACCTCGCTTCCCTCCTGATCACTCATCATTCTGTCTTCTGCTCGATGGGTGACGTTCCTTCTCAGTTTCTGCTGCTAGACTCTTGAATGCTCCAACCTGATAAATCTACTCAATCTTTCAAGTCCGCACTAAAAAAGACTATGTCTTAAATTAATAAAATTTATTTGATTTGTGCAAGTTAAGGCTTCAGAACTCGAAGGAAAGCAATCAGTAGGATCGCGGTGGACTCATTAAATAATCTTGAATTAAAAATTTAGATTATTTGTACTGAATTCCAATTAAATATGGACATCCTGATCTGTCTCCGTTAAGAATGGAACCACAAATATCAAAGTAACTCTTAAAATATTTAAAACTGAAGCACCATTTTGAAGCCTAGACATGATACTTTACCGTCATTATAAAAGAGTAAGCTGGGGGCCCCTTCAGGGCCATACTTTTGTGAACTTTAATGTGGGAAATTTAAAGGAAATACTTTTACCGAAAATACGAAGCAATCAAAAATTTTCTACTAGATTTGTTGATAGCTTTTAACTTACAACTAAGGATGAACACCATTTACTATAATTAAAATGCACCTAAGAATCCCGTTCAGTTCTCAGAGGTATATACGATTTTAATTTAAGCGTTATAGTCTCTTCCTGGATTTATAAGAAAAGAAAAACAGTAACAGAAAATATACCACCAACGTCTATCGAAAAGGAACAGATTTCGGCTTAGGCCTTAAAGCCAAGAGTGAGTGCACCAAGAACTATAAAAAATCAGTAAGAGAAGAACGATCGTTTGTAAGCGAGCAGAGCAATTGTTTGCATAATAATCGAATTTCAATTGTACTCACAGGGTAAAGGTATTAGAGCCACGCCGATAACTAAGAGTTACCCGGAAAGTAAAAGTGGAATTCACTCATATTTAAAAAAAGGAGCTCAAATACATTTTTAAAAGAGTCAAAGAACAAAAAAAAAGAGGGATCAAAGGCCTTCATTGCTCCTGCCTATGAACAAGCTTGGGAACTCGGCCGATATATCTGATATGTATTCATTTCGTCCTAATTATGCCAGTCACTAGGGATGGACATTAGTGGGGCTTATAAGAAACTGGTTTGTGGAATAGCACAGAGTGGAATCATAAATAAGAAACTATTCAGGTTGAAAACTTAATTGCACCTTACGAAGGGACAAATGCCTGTCCGTGTATATCGTATGTCAGGCGGAAACTCTGGCCTTAGGTTTCGAGCGAGGCCAAGAAGAGGGGAGACGCCTTGCGTTTGATGCTGGAATCCGTTGGGAAGCGAGGCAGGGCGTAGGAGACTGTAAGTAGCTGCTAACCAAGAGGAAGCTCTATGGTACTAATTTCTCAAAGCTCTTCAGAAGTATTTATACTGCCTCGGCGGAAGCGAGTTACCGGAGGTCACATAAAGGGTGATGCAGATCTAATTTGACTTGGCGCGCTAGGAGAGGGAATATTCTCGGGGAGCATCACAGGCTCGCGTGAAAATCCAGACAGTCCCTTGGGGCTGTCTGGCTGCGCAGGCACATCCTTCTCAGGCGCCATGGTTAGACGTTGGGTTTTAGGGGAGGAAGGGTAACTTTCTCTCTCTGACAGGGAGTAATCATCACAGCTGAAGATCCGCCCAAAACCAGAGAGGTAAGTAAGCCCCACATCAATGCACGTTGGAATCAGGTATGATATATGTAACCCGAGGTGGTCACACTAGGTAGGTATTAGTTGTTTCGGCCACGACTTTCACAAAGTCCAGAATTATTCATTCCTCTAGAGGAGCCCAACATGATTCATTCATCCATTATCCTTCTTCATCCCGGCAGTACTTGAGCGGGATATTAATTGCGTAACGCACGGAACTATCAATCCCAAAATCCAGTTATAGCCAAAACATTGTTTATATATTCTGATTAACTTTCACTAATTACGCTTCTCTCAATCAACCTATATAATTACCTAATTAATCAGGGGAAAGAAAGAAGAACAAACAAGCACCAGAAGGACCCGCAACCAGCATGGAGACGATCACTAAGAGGGTACCCTTGAGGAGCATCCTGGGCCAACCCCCCCCCATAACAACTGACTTTGCGAAATGCTATTCGTCGAACTTAGATTGGTACTTGTAGAGCTCAGCGAGGTGCAGAATGGTTTCATTTCTATATCGGCCTACCACGTGTTTAGATAAGTTTATATCTGAAGAGGAAGCTTGTTTATCGGGGACAATTGGTTTTGAACTCCCTCCGTTTAACTGGAAACCAATCTTATTGTTATTTGACGCGAAGTTTAAAGCTAGGTTGGGGAAATTAAGAAACAGTACACATAGGCAATAGTCAGAGAGGTCATTAAATGTTGAGACACACCACTGTCTTCAAAGTGGCATTTAACTGTGCAATATAGGTATATCGGTAGAAAATATTAAGAAAGGAAAGATTCATAGCTTTTAAATATGCTTTATATGCTATAAATTACAAATACATATATCTAACAACTGCCCTGCGAAAGAAAAAGTCTATGTTGCAATAAAGGCACCATTGAAGGCAACATATTTAACAACTGCAAAAAATGCAGAGACATAGTAACTCAATTGAAAAGGCGGGAACAAGACCATGGCCCCAAGCTGCCTAAATCGTAAAAGAGATAATAAAAGGGAAAGAAGAGATAGATGGAGACTCGAAGAAAACAAGCTACGCAAGTATCGCAAAGAAATGTGTGGTGGTGTATCCATTGAGGTCCTCTCCAGCAAAAAAAGGATCACCAGCAATCTGAGCGCCCTCATCCTCATATACATCACACATGCAAATATAGCAACGCAGTGAAATTTAGGCTGCCAAAATAAGGTGCTAATCTCTCTTTGGTAGGCGAATAACCTTCCAACAATAATTATTCCGGCCAACCGTGTGTGATCCAGAACATTCAAGGACACAGTAATTAAAATTAATACATTCAAAAAAGGAGTAATAGAGGCAATCATGGAAGCACCCGCATCGAAAGTATCTAAGGAAGAATAAATTGATGATGAAGAATAAGAAATCACTAGTTCGGAGAGTGATAGAAGACTTTCTTCTGAAATACATGCCCCTCCAAATTGAAGACACGCCAGACTTCACTAATCTCAATCAGTAAAGCGAACCTATTAAGCTATGCGGAGTTCAAATCAGTTCAGTCAGAGATGTTCACTCCATCCTATATACCACCTCTTTTACTTCACCAGGATGAAGAAGGAAGGATCCAGGCCTATCTTCAAATCAGAGGCGTCTATTTCTCCTAGAATCTAACATGACGGTCAACACTAATCCGTATTCTATCTTCCCTGCCGAGCAACACTCCTTAAAGCGATTTCTCTACTTGTTCGTTATGCTCTACACACGCTTTTTTATTTGATTGACCGAAATCAAAGGTGTAATTAACTCAGCGTGTTATTACTACATATATCACACGATGAAAAACATAGTTACTAATTTCTATGATTACAATGCTTTCACCCTACTTATTTAGCATTAGGATTTTCCCTTTAAAAGAACAAATCAAACATTTTGCATTATCATATGCTTTCAAATAGTTAATTAATATTGCTTAATCAAATATTCTCACTTTCTATTAATTAACGAGAAAATCAAATAACTTTCTTTGCAATCTCCAAATTCACAGAAAGCAATTAATGCCTTCGTTCGGTGAATTAAAACTAAAGAAAATGTGTCATAATAGAATATAATTTAGAATAATCAGTTAGTGTTAGCCGACAAAATTGGTTTCAAGATTTGGGCATAAAAAACTTCTAAATATTCTATGTTGTAGAATGTTGAAGAGCAAAATCCTTTGTGAAGTACAAGTGAATACGATTAGGGGGTTAAATTCTTATATGTACATATTTAAAATTTAATTTTAATCTGATTTCCTTCTCTGATGAATATTTACGCCTTTTTGTTATTTTATTATCCATCAAGTTATAACTATATCAAAATATTTTAATATAGCTATATAAAACTTTATTTTTGTCTAGATTAATAAGCGGGCATGGACTCATTGCAAATTGAAAATAGCCGTAGCTAAAAATTATTTTACCTGTAAGGTCATACAAACATGCAATTATATACGTAGGCGAGCACTGGAATGCCAGTCAGTAATGTTTGTTAGAAATCCATTTGGTGGGCTTTTATCCCTTTTAAATATTTCCTACAAGGAGACACAGATAAAAACATTTAAAGGGAAATCAGGAACGGTGAGAAAAAATGAAGCAGAAATAAATTTTAGGATTACCAGCGATGCCATGGAAATCGAATCACTCTACTGATGCAAGTCTGGTAATGATGCTCTTATAATTAAGGACAAAAAACATATTGATTAATTGTGATAAAGTAATTATAATAATTTGGAATGTAAAAGCCAAGCTTCTTTAGTGTAAAGAGGAAAATTGACCTCAAGTTGTATTTAAAACCCTATTTTGCTTTAAAGAATATTTAGATTATTTAGCTTTCTATCTCAAGCACCACTCTTTTCTAAAAGATGCAATATGTTGACTCAATTCAAGTTCCGATGGCTTACATCGAGAAAAATTCAATAAAGGACTCATTTTGAGACTGGTTTAGAAAGTGATTAGATTTAAGACATTCACTGTAGTTAGAACCCAAATGTAGACCAAATAAGTATCCAATATGAACTGCTACCATACGAGATAGCTCGAAATAGACAGAATGTTGTAAGGCCTCTCTGAGTTATGTAATAGATTGTCTTCTCATCATTGTGAAAATCTTGGATGCACAATTTAATTTGTTATGGTAAACAATTAAGCAACCAGAGCAATTAACAGATTCCACGAGCATCTTTTCAAATTCTTTCGTTACAAATTCGCATTTTTGGGTTTGATATATCATTTTATTGCAAATTTGTATACATTCATGGAAAACTTTTCTTCGAAATTTAAAGCTAATTAGTGAAAATACAAACAAAACTGTAGCATTGATTTTTATATCATTTTATTGCAGATTGTATGCACTTTTTATAGTATATATTTTGTTTTAGCAACATGATTAGAACTTATTGAAAATTACGATAATGCAAATTTTATACATTCGTGGAAATTCTCTGTAGATTTTTATAGTTTATTTGTGAACAAAACGCAAAACTATACCTTGCGATTTGAAACATTGCCCCCCCAAAAAAACGGCGCCTAAGAACTCGTTTATATTTATTTTTAGCATCATTTGAATATAGATTGAACTAAATTCCAAGGCATTCGCCCCCCCTTCCCCACTCAAACTGAGAACAAAGCCTATAGTTGACCTTGTCCGAAAAATATATGTTTTAGTCCACCATTAAGATAAATTTTAATGGACTAAAGAAAACTGACTTCAAATCATAAGTAAATCATATGTGTATGCTTTCTTCTTTAATTGAGTTCGAATGCGTGATTTTTAGTAATTGTATAGCCATTTATATGATATCAAAGACGGCGTCGTAAATTATTTTGATTTTGAAAGGAATAAAAGGGCTTTTAATGAGCTTTAATATCATATATGATAATCTAAGGTAGTAGTAAGTTATAAAAATGAATGTGGTTTCCCACTAAGGTTAATAGAACTTGAGTACATTATCTCAATCACTTTTGCTTGGCTATACTCCTAGCTTTATATATCTAATTCTTGGCCTGAATCAGATTTAGATGGGCATAAGACTGCTTTACCTCAAGGTATATTTTCAATCACAGTTAAAATTATTGACTTTATCAATTAAGGCTGGACTGTACTTTTGAAAACCGAAACCTTTGGTATATGGTGTTTATTATAGAATCCATGATCATAACCTGTCTTTTTTTATTGCAATGCTTTCATTTGTTCGTGAATTTTCTATAACCTGGTTAAGAGTTTCCCTCTTTCCTGTTTTGGGTTTTCCGGTTTATTTTTAAATTCCCTATTAACAAAAGGTTTATGTATTTAAATATTTATTCTCATTTTATAGTAAGACCTATTTTTGTTGTGTATTGGCTTTCCGTCCTACTCAATCAATATTTATAAGTTTCATATATTTTCACAGTTAATACACATTTGATATCATAAATGCCGACTTTAAAAATGAAAGGATTTTTGTCCTCATATTAAATTATTTCAAATAAATTTATTTAATCATATTCTTGATAAAAGTTTTCGATATGATTTTTAAATTTATTTTATTGATTGAAAGCTTCAACATAAATAAAACAGATAGATTTCATTATTGTTAATGCATCTAATTTAGTATTTATTCATTAATGTCTAATTTTATAGGCTTCTTACTATTTCCAAAGACAGAAATTGATATTGAAAAGGTTCTGAATAGGCTACCAGGAGTCTTTAGTTAAATGGTTCAATTTATGTTAGGTAATAAGCCCATTTATGTTTGGAAATCCATTAGAGAAGACTGAGTAAGGTAATCATAAGGGCTATTGCAGCGTTTGTTCTCATCTGAAAGGATGGATTGCTGTTTTACGATACGTGTGACAGAAGCCCTTTAGCAGCTTTTCTGGATAAATAGTGATTAAAATTCTTGGCTTTTCACTTGAAAAAAGTTATTTGCTTACGCACTTTAATGACTCAATATGATTCTCCTTTTTATTTAAATTTCGGCCGTAGATTAAACAAATCTTTCGAGAAATGTAAATTTTCTTTTCTGCTTCATTTTCTTGCTAAATCTTTTGAACTTGACTAACTGAAAATGAAATTATCGAAAAATAAATCTTAGTAAAATAAATACTCTAATCATATCAGAAACCTGCCACGTCTATCTATATAAAAGTATGGAGAAAAAAAATCCAAATTCGTAGGCTTTCTTTTATGTGAATAAAAATCTTTTGGATTGCTTTATACGAACTTGGAAAAGAAAATTAGTGAAATAGTACAAATTTATCCCCTTTTATCTATCCATATATTTATATAAGTTTTACAAGAGTAAACTTTATCACAGGAAACATAGAGGAAAGTATTAAATGACGAAAATAATTATGGCAAAGGATGAAATTAAGTTTTTACTATTCCAATATTAAATTTTCTTTAAACACTAGATAATCTATTGATTACGAGGTGTGATATTAAATTTGATTTTCTTGGTTAGTTTTATATAGAATAAGTTACCCTTTAACCATTTTAAAATTCAACCTTTTTCCATTGCCTTAATCTCTCATGATAGTAAATAAGCGTGTCAACTTGAGGAAAGGAAATTATCCATTTTCATTTCTAGGCACTATCATCGATATGGTTCTTCTCAACTTACATATTTCGCAAAGCCCATGAAAGAAGAGTATATTTTAGGCCTTGACTTTATTACATGTATGCCAAAGAATAGTTTTTTCGTCAATAAATTTGCTTGAGTAGTATATGAGATATTATGTGGGTATGCAAACGGCCACTAATGCTCTAAAACTAAAGCAATTGTTGAACTTCTTTGGAATTATTTACTTTCTTACATTTAGAGGTATGATCGACAAAACATTTATTAACGTATAAAGCATATAGATTAATGTAAATTTAAAAATAAAATGAAAATTATGAGGATATTCATGACAGTCACTTCTAGTTAAGAAATATTTTACTTGGGTTTGTCTTTGTCTAGGTATCCAAATGGGAATAAAGAATTTCCTGTTTTGTTTCTTTTAGAGATATTTTAAAGTAAATGTGTATGGTCTTGCATTAGGAACGCTTTGCAATGAGTGTCTGTCTGAGATGTTTTCCCCGCAAGCGATAAATTCCTGTAAGGCGACGGGAAGCGAGTGAAATAGAACCAGTTCCTGCTAGCAGGAACTTTGGACGAGGGAAATACAAGAATGCTACATATATTCAGTTACAATAGGAATATTACATTTAACTATATAACTAGTTTCTTGATCAAGTCCAGTCGAGAAGCTCTTAGTACACGCTTTATGTGATAATTCGTAGACCAGTTTTTTAATATAAAACTTACTTATCTACTCGCCGTGTTAACTTAAGCTTAATTTACTTACCGAAAATTACAAGAAATGGAATTTAATTTAACATTAAAATTGCGCTGATGTAAAATTTTCCCTATCTTCTTACAGTCTAGCTCAGAAGAATTATTTTGCTTCCTTTTTAATAACCTGGCAACCCATTAAATTTAGACCTCGCATGATACCATTGATTTGATCAAAGTTGAAATAGGGTTTAATATCAAATTTATACCTGAGCTTTTTGGCAGAATCTTGTGCCCAGAGAAAGTCTAATCCATAACTGTATATTTTAAGAAGGAGATTTTTTGAAGGTTTGAATAAGATTTTTTCATTTAGTTAGGTTGTAACCTAAGTATATTTAAATTTTTTATTAAAGTTATTTCCAATAATTCCTTTATAGGAAGAACTACAGAACTACAGAATCTAGGACCAGCAAAGCCCCTAAGGTCCGCTCGAGGCTAGTTCGCTACACTAAATCCATAACTACGATACACACTTATCTACGAGTGTATCTCTAACATGCTATATATTAATTTTAATTTTTTAATTTTTTTTAGTGTTTTTATTTTTTATTTATTTTTTTAAATATATAATCTACTGTACACACCTATCTACATGTGTAAATTGTCATGCATATTAACTACTTCAACCTAGGGGTGGGGGGGGTGATAGAAAGTTTTTCTTCTTAACTTCAACAGCCCTCGACTGCAAAGTGGTGAAAATGTAATTTAAGGATAGTAAGACTATTTATCGGATAGGCGGAAAAGAAAATAGATAGCTAAACTACACATGCAAGAGAAATCGCTGGCAGCATTTTTAGTCATCATTTTTACTCGTTGTTCCTCCGCTCCAAACTTCTTTTGCAAAAGACGTTTTTATTTACTGTGCTGGGACTACGTTATATTTATACTATTTAAGTGCGCGTCTATACGGTTTTTAACCATATTTACCAACAAACTATCTACTACGTGGGTGGGTAGCCTATTCCATATTTGAGTAATTTTAAACGTAAAATAGTTTGGGGCTATACTAGTGTTAAATCGCTTGTTCACTAATTTTAATCCGTGTTGGTGACTGTTTCCCCTATGATCCAATTCGAACAAATTCCTATAATCAACGTTTGAAAATCCTTTCAATATTTTAAATACTTCAATTAGCTAGCCACGTAATCTTCTGCCTTGGAGAGATAGCAAATCAAATGCCCTGAGTCTTTTCTCGTACGGCCTGTTTTTCAGCTTGGGAATTAATTTTGTAGCCCTACGCTGCACTATTTCTATTTGTGCGATATCTTTGTTTAAGTATGAAGCCCAAAATTGAACCACATATTCGAGCAGTGGACACACAAGTGATTCATATAACGGTAAAATTATATCTTTGGATTTGAACGTGAAATTACGCGCGATATAACCCAGCACACGATTTGCTTTTTTTACATGCATCCACGCATTGTTTCGTGACTTTGAAGTCATCCGAGACTAAAACTCCCAGGACTTTTACCAATTTAACCACGTTGAGGACCTGGCCTTTCATGGTATACTCTACCCTCAAATTATGGCAGCCCAAATGCATCACCTTACATTTACTTAAAGTAAACTGCATTTACCACTTATCCGCCCATCTAACAATCAAGTTTAGGTCCTTTTGTAATTTATCTACATCCGATCTTACATAGGCACGGTTGCCCAGCTTCGTGTCGTCAGCAAATTTAGAAATCGTACTAAATACGCCATTATCCAAATCGTTTATATATATTAGAAACAATAATGTGCCAAGAACTGAGCCTTGTGGCACTCCACTACTGACGTTGACCCAATCAGAACATTCACCATTTATAACTACTCACTGCGAACGATCCCTTAGCCAATTTCTAATCCAATTTAATATCTTACCCTTCACACCGATTGCTTTAACTTTCAATAATAATCTCTCGTGCGGAACGGTGTCAAACGCCTTTTTAAATTCTAGATAGATTACATCTACAGCTTTGCTTTCGTCGTAAACGCAAATCATTTTATGAAAGAATTCGAGCAAATTTGTCAAGCACGATGTCGCCCGCCTAAACCCATGTTGGGAATCTTTAATCAGATTATTTAGCTCGAGGTGGCTCACTATTCTATCTCTAATAACCGATTTTAAAAGCTTTCCAACTACCAAAGTTAGACTAATAGGACGAAAATTAGTTGCTTCGTATCTATTCCCATTCTTAAATATTGGTGTAACGTTTGCACGCTTGAAGTCTGAAGGGACTATGCTATATTCTAATGGGCGATTGAAAATTGCACGCAACGGCTTAGCAAGCTCATTCTTAAGTTCCTTTAAATGAGTGGGGTAAACGCCATCGGGTCCGGGTGATTTCGACTTTTTCATCAGGTTAATATATTTAAGAATTTCCACTTCATTAACTGTTATATCGGATATGCAAATATCACTATTATCTACTTCTTCAACTAACGATCCTAATTGGGACGAATCTTCAACAGTAAAGACGCTTGTGAAATGATCATTTAATTTTTCGACATTTCCGCCGAAAATTCCGTCAAGTGACCATCTTTGTCTTTAATCGGCCCTATTGAACCTTTTAAGGGTTTTCTTCTGTTTACATAGCCGTAAAACCGTTTCAGTTCCTTCTTTGAATCCTTTGCCAGTTTTATTTCATATTTCCGCTTCGCATCTCTAACCGTCCGTTTAACTTCTCTTCAAGAATCTCTGTAATTTTGCCGACTTATAAATGACTCATTGTTCTTATGTATTTGAAATTTTCTATTTCGGTCCTTAATTAAGCTGAATATTAGTAGGCTAACCCACGGCGCTCTCATCGACTTCCCGCTCTTACAGCGCAAATACTTTACTAAGTCGAAATTTACACTAAGGAGTGTACGCCGAAGCTCAGTGTACATTTCTCCTACCGACCTATTCTCGAAGCGCATTCCCCAGTCTACATCCTTAATCCTTTCGCGAAAAGTATCAGAATTACAGCTACCAAAACGTGGCATGAGCAGTGTACTAATTTTTACTTCTACACACGTGTTTACTACGAATCTAATCACATTATGGTCACTCGAGGCTAAATGCTCTCTTACACAAACATTTTCTACCAATGACTCGTCAGTCGCCATGATTAAATCGAGGATATTATTATCACGAGTTGGTTCCTCCACTTTTTGAACGAGAAAATTCTCCAGAATAAAGTTTAGTAGTCTCTCCCCAGCTTTATCTGACGTTAGGTTACTATAATTAACGTTTGGATAGTTAAAATCACCGCAGACTAATGTGGTCCCTTTTCTAACCCAAGATGAAAGCATATCAAAGAGTGCAGCATCTTCTCTTTATATTTGCGATGGAGGATGATATATGACGGCTAAATTAGTTTTATTCTTTGCATTACAACATGATTGGATTAATAAGGCCTCACTTCTCATATCTGCCGTAGACAAGTCGATCGTTATAGCGTTTAAGTCATCTTTTATATACACTAATACGCCCTTTCCTCTACCAGTTTGTCTATTTGTATAATGAATTTTATAACCTGGTATATCAAATTCGCAAACACTGATCCACGAATGTGTATCTATCCAAGTCTCACTTAAGAATACGAGATCGTAGTCTCCCTCTAGAATTACGGCTTTTATTTTGGCAAGTTTATTTTTTAAGCTACGAACATTTGAATATAGACATTTCAATTTGCGCTTTAGGTGGACTCCTCTATCACAAGCGAATCGGTTTCGTTTCCCTGCTTCCCAATACTCATTGCCCCCTTCAAGCGAGGACTGGTCCTAGTCATGGGCATCACGTGGCCCTGCAACTCTCCTACTTAACATGCTACGTACTGACTGGTCTAAAATCCTACCCAGCCAACTGTTCCCCACATCACTTAAATGGATTCCGTCCGTTTGATAAAGTGAAGGTTGGTCTTTGAATGTATCCCAAACGTTAAAGAAGCTAACTCCAGTATCGCGACACAAGCGCTTAAGGCACTCGTTTGTATATATAGCTCGGGACTGCAGACGCAACTTGGATTTTAGTCGGGGTAAAATACCAATTATTCCTACGTTATCCGCTTTAACTTTCGCACTATGAATCAGAGTCTTAGCGCAGTTTACTATTCCCTCTGAGGTGCTGTCATATCTGTGCACATCATTCCCCCCTACCAGCGTAAGGATCGTACGCCCGTCATGTGTTTGGTCCAATTTTTCAATTTTACTTACTACTTTATCTATGCGGCCACCGGGAAAGCAAAATCGTTTTCGTTTTGATGGGTTTCGCGCTGTGAATTCCGGCTCTTGGTTTCTAATTAAAGAATCCCCAATTAGTACAGTTTCTTCTTCCCCTTCGACAGGAGTTAGCAGTGCGAAGGGGTTCGAACATGGTAATGTGAAATGCTGTTCCCTCGATGGTCTAGCCCCATTTCTAACGGGCCTAAATTGCGAATCTTGGGGTCTATATTGTAAATCCTGGGGTCCGAACGAGTTCAAAATCCTTTGTTGCTGGTCAACAATTGCCTGATGATTCATACGAGTAAGCCGGTTGTCGCGACTTCTATTTTCCCTCCCACGCATATCACGAATGGTAGAATTTAGACTCGAATTTAATTTGTCGACTTTACGGTTGGTCGAGATAACGTCCCTCGCGACGGAATTTAGTTCTAATTTAAATTCGCTAATAGCGTTAGCAAACTTACGCTCGATGTTAGAAGGAACGTAAATTTCCTTATTAAAGGAAGCCCCACAACTCGAACATTCAAACTTGATCACTGGCATTGTCGATTTCTAGAATACGGATGAAGATAAATAAAATCAACACAGCGAATAAGACGGCCAATCTTTTTAATACAGCGACTAATATTATATGAGCGCAGGAAGTATCTAGAATTATTAAGTTACTCAGAAAACGAAATTTATGGGCACAGATGAAGAAGAAGAAGAAGAAGAAAAAGAAAAAGAAGAAGAAGATGGAGATGGAGATGGAGATGGAGATGGAGATAAAGATGAAGATGAAAGTTAAGATGAAGATGAAGATAAATATCAAGATGAAGATGAAGAAGAAGAAGAAGAAGAAAAAGAAGAAGAAAAAGAAGAAAGGGGTGTTCAGGGTGTTAAAATAAAGAGTCTATAAAGGGTATTAAAAAAGACGGTTAAGGTCAGAAAATAAGGCCGTAGGCCACACTCCGCAGGGGTGCCTGTGTAACCAAGCTCTTCCTGTTGAGAAAGAGAACAGCGGCTTGTCTTTACTTATGGATAAATCGCCTTGTAAATTGAAGCCGAAAAGTTTAACACGATTTTCGCAGTTGCAAACTTTCGACATCAGTAAGGACAGATAGCATCAATCATGTTCGCACACCAATTGAAGTCGATTGACCTTAGAAATAATAGCAGTCAACTAGAACACATCAACTGTTTCAGATTATTTTATCTTGGCCGACATAGTAAATCTAGATAAGCTTTTCGTTCGATGACTGCCAAATGTCTTGCGTGAAAGGTAGCTGGACAACGAAAGCTACTCTTTCACTGCAAATTTTATAACGGTAAGATGAAGATCCCCAGTATTTTTGCAAAGAACTTTTATCAGGTATGGGACTTGGACATATTATCTTGAAGATATAGGTTAATGAGAGGTAAAAGAGGACACCTCAAAGAAAAGGCTGAACGATGGCCACTTTTGGAGGGATGAAGAAGGTAAACCATTTGAGTTTATCGAAGGGCCAAAAACACAATACTACCTATTTCGAAAGGGTTTCGAGAAAGATTTACAAGAATATATCGCAGGAAAGCCCGCAAAACCTCAGTAAAAGCTTCTCTTTCATTCGGAAAACAACGTTACTGACTAAGTCTAATCTTAACTTTTCTCTGTACAAGGCTTAAAAATAGCATGTCGGGTACTTGTTTTACCTCTATTTATGATGTTCAAAGATCCATTTTAACTAAAAGCAAATCTGGCTCCTCAGATTTATTTAAGTAGAAGATATCATCTATGGAGGTTATGTGGAAAAATATTTATACTTCTTCTGCTTAAATTCGATTCCTTTTACTCATGTTTTTAAGACTCTTAGTATATATATATATATATATATATATATATATATATAGATGCTAATTATAAATTCTAAAAAATAAGTTAAACGGATGAATGAGAACAATTTAGATGCTTTACTGCAAATGTACTTCATATCCCTATGCAATAACGAAAAAAGATTAAAGAGAAAAAGTTAATTGATTGATTAATACGGAGGTGAGCTTCTAGTTTACTTACCAACATATAGTAGAAACTGACTTAAACTACATTACCTTCATCTTTCCCACAAATAACCTAACTCCGGTTTTCTTGAAAGCCAATTAAGGATTTTACCCATGATTATACAAATAAGACAAGTCCCCCTCTCTAGGCCGGCTCGCGCTGCCTGCCCGCCTCATACCCAGGCGAAGAATGAAAAATAAAGGTATAATTCGAAACTCACGATTTCGATTTATACTCTGCTCTCTTCAGACTACTCTAGCGGCCCAATCATTATACACTTCTTGAAATAAGATAACACAAACTTCAATTATCCTGACTCTGTCTGGCGAACTATCACTAGAAAATTCTTTTGTAGTCAAGGCTGAACAAGTTTAGGGGCGCAATCCCCCAATGAGCAACGTGTGAGCAAAAGTAACAAACACAGCCACAGGCAATACAAAGAATAGCTGATAAATAGATAGCCTAAAGACTAAGTATTGGGGTAACTCAAAAAGCAGCAAAATGGTGGAGCAAATATAATGAAGGAGAGAGAAGGCAATAAAACTGTTGAAATAGAAATACAATGAAATAATTTAAATAAACAAACTGAATCCCATAACTATGAAATATCACACAGAACTAAGAATATTATCACCAAATTATTTCTTTAAGAATGATTGTTATGATAATATCAGCAATTTTACAAAGATAAAATTATCGCATTGGCGTATAAAAGAGCATTCAACCGTTCAATATAATTATGTCATTGGAGGTATATCAAATTTGACTTAATTCCAGTTAATTAATTGCTTTTTCTGAGATATGAACAAGAAACACACTATTAATTTCACCTCTCCCTACATCGTATATTATAGATTTTTCGATGAAGACAATTACCCACCTGTTTCTCCAAAATGCAACTCAGTCAGCCTGAGTAAACCCCATCTTTATTATTAAATTAATTTTGAACAAGTATATTATTGATACTCGACTTGTAATACTTAAAAGCCACAGAAATTGTAAAGTTTTTAAAGGAAGGGGAAGTTTGGTAAAGCAAAAAGTGTACAGGATAGAACTTTTTTTTTAGCGGAGGAAAGATATTTACAACAAAATGATAAAGGGAACAGGGTTTATGGCCGATCTCAAAGAGGTTAGAGAATTCCAGAAGCATATATTCGGGGATAACAATAGGTAGCGCCTATAGAAACATAATGTAGAAGCAAAAGTTAGAGCTTTAAACGTGGAAATGTGCGCGGAGTGAAAATTAATGAGTTTGAATTAGTAGTTTGGCGAATGATTGAATATTTAAAACCATTCTTGGTTCTAGGAATAAGAAGATCGGTAAAAGGGGAAAGGTTCCTTTTATTAACCTCTGGATGAACTTAATTGTCCGCTTGAGTCAATTAAGTTTAAGACAATTGTTTATATCTTTAGGATTAGGCCACAAAAATACACATTATCAATGTACATGTACTCAAAAAAAGAGAAATGAAGGATAGTAGGGAGAAATATTGTTATAAAGAGCTCCATATATAAGTTAGAAAGAATGGGCTAAAATTTTGAAGGTAAAAAAAATATTACGATTTTTAATAGAAGCTGAAATGTGCTATTGCATATAATCACAGGTAAAGGAAGGCTAATATCGCGCAATTTATCAGTAAGAAAATTGAAAAGATCATAAACCATTACTGTGGTAAATAAAAAAGTCTTCGAAACTAACAACGGTAAAGGTGCTAGAATACTGAATAGCTATTAGTAACATGTTAAAGAAAAATAATCAAAACTCTTGGTGTAAGAAATTATCTAAGCCATTTAGCCAGATCATATTTAACGAAATTTGAAATTCTTAGGTTGTTTGTCATTCTTTTTCCATTGTTATAATCTCGATGCTCCGCTCAAGATTAGGCAGTGAATTATTTTGTTTTGGCCATAACATCCGAACTATTCGGCCCATTGTAACAAAATTTGAAAGCCCTATTTTGTTTGGCATTTTCTTTCGAATAATATAATTGCCAAACTCCACGCAAGGTTAGCTCGTAAATTATTTGGTTTTGTTAATAAAATCATCCTAACTTTTCAGTGATTCTATCGATATTTGATACACATATGTTGTTTTACATTCCTTTTCGAATGATATAATTGTCTTAGTTCTCCCAAAGTTAGTCGGAGAATTACTTTCTTTTGGGCATAACATAACAATTCGGCCGATTTTAACGAAATTTGAAACTTTTATGTTCTTTTACATTCTCTTCGAATAATATAATTGCTAAAGTCTTCTTAATGTTAGCCAGGGAATTATTTTGTTTTGGTAATAACGTCATAAATATTCGGCACATTCAAACGAAATTTGAATAATGTTAGCCAGGGAATTATTTTGTTTTGGTAATAACGTCATAAATATTCGGCACATTCAAACGAAATTTGAAAGCCTTATGTTGTTTTTAATTTTCTTTCGAATGATATAATTGCAAAATTCTTACCCAAGATAGACGGGAATCATTTTGTTTTGATAATAATATCCTCCAAACTATTTGGCCGATTAACACGAAATTTGAAACCCCATGTTGTTTTACATTGTCTTTCAAATTTCATACGAAATTTGGAAGCCTTATGTTGTTTCTCATTTTCTTTCGAATTGTATAATTGTCAAACTCCTCCCTAGTTTTGCACAGGAATTATTTTGTTTTGACAATAATATTCTCCAAACTATTTTGCCGATTCTAACGAAATTTACAAAACTTATGTTGTTTTACATTTTCTTTCGAATGATATATTTGTAAGCTTAGCTCGGGAATATTTCGTTTTTGCCGTAACATGATAACCTTTCTTTCGATTCTAGCAAAATTTGAAACCCTTATATTGTTTCACATTCTCTTTCGAAATATATAATTACCATAGACCTCCCAAGGTTAGCTCTGAAATGGTTTTGTTTTGGCAATGACATCATAATTATTCTGCCAATTCTAACGATAGAATTTTCAAATTCCTCCCAAGATTAGCCTGGGAATTTTTTGGTGTGGCAATAACATCATAACTATTTTGCGATTTTACCGAAGTTTGAAACTTCTTATGTTGTTTTCCATTCTATTTCGAATAATATATTTGACAAAGTCCTCCCAAGTTTAGCCCTGGAATTATTTTATTTTTAGCAATAAAATCATAACTATTTTGCCGATTTTAATGAAATTTAAAGGTTTATGTTGTTTCACAATCTCTTTCAAATGATATGATTGCCAAAGTTCTTCCAAGTGTAGCCCAAGAATTATTTTGTTTTGGACATAACATAACTATTCGACAGATTCTAACAAAATTTGAGACACTAATGTTATTTTACATTCTCTTTCGAATAAAATATTTGCCAAAGTCTTTCCTTAGAAAAGCCTGGGAATTATTTTGTTTTAGCAATAACTTCCTATCTATTCTTGAGACTCTAGCTATATTTAAAACCCTAATATTATTTCTATTTCTCTTCCGAATGATATACTTGCAAGCAGCTTCCCAAGTTTAGCCAGGGCATTATGTTGTTTTGGCTTTAACATCATAACACTTCGACCCATTCCTTCGAAATTTGATAGCCTTATGTTGGTTTTCATTTTATTTCGAATCATATAATTGACAAAGTCCTCTACAGGTTACCCCAGGAATTATTTTGTTTTGACTTTAATATTCTCCAAACTATTTGGCCGATTCTAACGAGATTTGAAAGCTTTGTTTTTTTTACATTGTCTTTGGAATGATATAATTGCCATGGTCCTTCCAAGGTTATTCCGAGAATATTTTGTTTTGCTAATAACATCATAACCAATCGGTCCATTCTAATAAAATTTGAAAGCCATAGCGTTTTTCATTTTCTTTTGAATGATATGATTGCCATAGTCCTCCCAAGGTTAGCCTGGGAATTATTTTGTTTTGGCAATAACATTATAACCTTTCGGCCAGTTTTAACGATATTTGAAAGCCCTATGTTGTTTTTTATTCAAATTCGAATGATAGAGTTGTCAAAGTTCTCCTAAGGTTATTCCGTGAATTTTTGAAAGCTGTATAGATCCTAAGGTCATTAATCAGATTAAGTGAGTTAGCCGACATTGTCATCCATTGTAAACACTTAACTGTCACTTAGAATGTCTGACGAGTACCAGCTAACGAAACATTTCAAATTAGCTATCAATTTGGCTTTTAAATACGATATGAACTTGGGTTTTGATGTTATCTTTTACCCAACTCGTGGATTTCTGACTTAAGGCATGTGTATTAAGTCGCACGACCAGCTTTATAGCTTTGCAATGAATCTTGTTATTTTGTGCATATTATACCTATGGATGCGCTATGTGTGGTACTTTACATCTATATATAATTAATATAATTTGAATCTTAAATAATGCTAAAAAGTTTTAAATAATGCGATCAAATTTCAAATAATGCTGTGAAGGATTTTTCGACAGGCCTCACGTTTAGAGATGAAAGAGCTTTTCGCAAAACCGTAATAATTATTTGCCCAGTCAGTCAAATTCCTGGCAATCCAATACGAATATATATTTTTCTCACAAATTTGTGCAGATTATTTAAAAATGTTGAAGATTTGAAGGTCATATTTAGGTGAGAGTTTGTATCTTATATCTGATACTGATTCTTGGATATAAAAGTCCAATACAGATTATATTTGAAGCGTTCTATTATACAGTAATAAACCGTCGTGATACTAAAATACTAATGTAGATATTTTACCTTGTCTTTTTAGCTTTAGAGTTCATGAAAATATTAAAAAGATATTTTCTTGAATTTACTAGGCCATATCTGACTGAAGGTGCTGAAGTTTCTTATTTGCCTCTATAATATTGTATTTCACTCCCTTTAAATAAATGGGTAAGAGCGAAGAAATAATTCAAAGATTCATGGCAGGCAGAAGACCAATGAGTACCCTAAGGCTTGCAGTGATATCTGTAGTTTCGTTTAAAGATGAAAATGTTGGTCTGCAAGAGACTTAAATGTAAAGTAGCTTATATAGGAAGGAATTAGGCAAAAGGACTAGTTAATTATACAGTAATACTATATTTTGGACGTAGAGGTAAGAAGTATAGAGATATTTAGGAACGT
Source organism: Ceratothoa steindachneri (assembly GCA_963969495.1). Classification (NCBI taxonomy): domain Eukaryota; kingdom Metazoa; phylum Arthropoda; class Malacostraca; order Isopoda; family Cymothoidae; genus Ceratothoa; species Ceratothoa steindachneri. Next base: position 27,843,427 of record OZ018321.1, on the reverse strand, counting down.
CAATGTATAGCTAGGTGCAAATGCTTAAGAAGCACGAAGAGTAGGAATTGAATATGGATTCAATGAGAGACACATTAAAACGACTAAGAACAATCCTTACAAATAAACATAGGATGGTATAAGAGCTATGGTATGGTTCAAAGTTTCAAATAAACCTTCATTATTAATTGATTATAGATTTATAAAGTTAGGTTATAGAGAATTAAAATATGATGAAAGAATTGCAAAGATCAAAGCTGGTTAGTGTTTACTCATCCAAGCTTTTACCATTCTTATCTTTATGTGCATTTCAATTTCAATTCATCTTATCCCATCCGCGATGTAGGCGATGGATTGAACAACCTTCTTACTCAATCGATCCGTAGCATGAATTCAATTTATTATAACCAATATCGCATAGACGAATCAATATCGCTTAACGAACCTAGTTAATTTACAGCCCATATCTTGTGAATAATTCAGGGCCACCGTATAACTCGTTTCAAAAATCCCCCAAACTGAATCCATTCGTCATTCCCAAAAATATTAGTATTACTTCTTTCACGTTAATAAACTAAATAATGCTTGGGTTCTGAGGAAATAACCATAATTAAAATTTATTATTTTATCATAAGCAATATATATATTTAGGTGTTTCTCGGATCTGCAAGAATAAAGAACTTTTGTACTGATGTACATAATAAAAGCTTATTTCTCATCCGTATCCACTTTTCCAGAGTGGATATAATTTTCAGTTCCTCTAATCTCGTCTTTCATCAAAGAACTCATAGAGCTGTAATAGAACAATGGGAATCAAACAAGTGCACCGCGGTCTCCTGGACGATTCGCCGTTATCAAAGATATTATCTCTATTAAGAATACATTGGATTACAATATAATTTCCTAAGGTTCTTGATTCCATCCCTTTGGTTAGTAGTTTGAACAGGTTAGATGTAAAATGAGGAGACGGTCTGAAGTAGTGAGAGGGTTGGAAATTAATAGAAATGGTATAAGTATTATTTACTATTCTATCTACTCTACCAACGAGTGCAACAATACAATTTTGCTTCAATCTACTAAATTAGGCAGCCTTTACCTATCATGCCATATAATATAAATTCCGAATTAAATTGCTCCCTAAAAATCTTCTACCATGATCGTTTAAGTTTTTTATACTACCAGCTATTTTCTAATGCACGAAAATATCATTGGTAGCAGGTTTGACTTAGGTAATTGACATTTTTTCGGTTTACCCCTGAAACAACAAACATGTAATTTCTTATCATCACTTCTTACGATAGCTTTTATGCTGTCATAAAGCAGAGAAAAATAAAGCGGTTTATCAGGCAGGAAATTAAGGTGATTTCTGATAAAATCTAATTTCCTTTGGAAGCTCTACCAAAAACAGCAAAACTATCAAATAAACAAGTTAATAGAGCAGGAATATGTAAATTCAGCTAAAGTTATATGTAATGACTTTTTCTAGATCACCTATTTAGTTAGCTTATTCTTTCTTTTGACATCAGTTTTGCCTAAAAGTAGGAAGATTCTCAAGTTTTTAATTTAATGACAATGTTTAGCTGTTAAATTTTTGGACATGAAAGAACTACTAATTCGTTTTTAATTTAAAATCAACGAAGTTCGTGTGAGCCATCAAACATCATAATTTAGCGGTCTAGATATTAACGTAGCTTGGTTGCAAATTTGGTTGCAAACTGAGGCAGAAATATTCGAAGACAAAAGAAGATACTAAACTCGAAACCGCAGTAAAATACAGGTTGATTGAAAAGTAACTCTTTTTACTATTTTAAAATACTCATAATTTATTTATGTATATTTTGTATTTACTTTTCTCATTTTTTCATGGGTACGTTCCTTAATGTATCAGAATTAAATCTATGTTGTTGTTTTATTTTCAGATTCATTATTTTGTCTGGAATTCGGAAGCCCTACAAACATGGTTGGACTTCTTACACTACAAGAGCGTGGCCAGCTAGCGGCACGTTACGAAGTTTCGAGATCCATTGTTGAGGTGTGAAAATAGCGGAGAACAATTAAAAGAAGACTTGTCCTTGTTGACGCTAAGACAATCAAGAATTGTAATGCTAAACTCATGGTTATAGGATCTGTAACTGATACTCGAAGAAACGGGTGCCATGCCAATTCTAGTCACCAGGAGGTAGTGCAATTTGTTCTGGAAATGTTTAGTCAGAGCCCGAAAATGTCAATTCAACAAGCAGCAAAGGAAAGTGGGTTCTCTTTACATTGTGTACGAACTTAATATTAAAATAAAATAAGTCCACCTTACTTCTCCCGATGTGACCCCCAAAACATAAGTTTCACACATTGGTAACATTACATTAAAATTTAATTCACACATTGGAAACCCTAGAGAAAAGTGCGCTGATTTCTCGGAATTGAAAGAAAAAAAAGCATGAAAAATGAAACGGACTTATGCAAACGTAGCAAAAGCGACAATTGAGGAAACTAAAAATGAAAAAGTAGTTCTTAACATAAACGAGTGGACAGGACTTGATATACTCGTACTTACATGCATTATGTACGCGCATATGTATAAGATCGCAATACCAGTCTCCTCGGAACAAAAATAGAATCCTCATAGTGTGATTTACTAAAAACTCACTCCCCTTCTACTCAGATCTTCGAGTAACAGCGTTTAAGAATATAAAATCTTATAAATAATTAAGCGAGAGAAACAAACAACAAAGAAGATTAAACAAAACGAGAAAGAAAAACAAAGGAAAACACCGCACACCTGGAGAATTAGATACCACGAACTCATCTCATACAGAGGAAAGGAAACAAAGAAAGAAGGAAAATCTATAAAGTAACCACAGGCTCACATTCAGAAACGGAAATAGAAACAATGAGAGAAAAACAGTCAAAGCAAGAAAGGTGTGTCTAAATAAATCTTATAATTGGAAAATTAATGATTATGAACTGAAAACCTTGATAAAGGGACTCATTGGTTAGAAAAAAAATATTTCAGGCACAAGACCATACAAGGAGTTCTGTTCCTCACTTATCATCTAGGCTTGAAAGTCAGCTCAACCATTCGTAGTTTCCAAATTATTTTCTCTAGGTTAAGTAATTAATTTATTCCACTTCAATGTATCAATTTTTGCTTTCTCTTCATACTATTAAGAGAAAATGTGCACTCAATCGACTCATTAATATTCCTCTAACTTCGTAATGATTCGGCACACATGCATTCGGGTGAGGTACAGTTGGACAAAAATCACCATTTACCACCCTGTTTCAAAATATATCGTTAAGATATCAAAATGTAGCATTTGTATTTTTAAATTTCATCATGTAAATACTGTCTTAATTATCATTCCGTTTTTTTATACAAATTTGATTCAGTGATTCTGTATTATAATTATTTCTAATCATTACTTTACATTAGTGTTATTTGATATATCGAATTTTACCATTTAGTTAAGAAAGAACTAATGGCCTTTTTATACTCGTGTATTATTTTAACCGATAAATTAGTGTGCATATGATTTTTATTTCATTGATTCATTTTACTTTCATAAGTTATATGCCATTTATATTATATACGAGTACATATTTTCAATTCATTCCTTTAAAACTCTAATTGCAAAGCCTACATTTACTTTATTTGGATCCGGCTAAGATACTCGGAGCAAAATGTGTATATCTGACCTTGTAGCAGAATAAGGTCGAAGGGCGACCAAGTGCGCTTCTGTGCCCACGTAGTTCAGAAAGAGAGAGAGAGGTACAAGGAGTTACAAGAAAAGAAAGTACCCTAGGAGACCTTACGGTTCATTCAAAGAGGGTACCTTTGGACTAGGAATCGAGCAGGCACATGGCTGCTCAATTGTTTTGCGTCCCTAAACGTTCACTTTTCAAGAATTTGTCTAGTCTTGACTTGAACTGGTCAACAGATTCACTGTTGACAACTTCCACTGGAAGTGCGTTCCGCTTACCGCAGTTACTGTAGGTGAAAAATTTCCACACATATTGCGGTTGTAACGCTTCAGTTTAAGTTTGAAGCCGTGATTGCGCGTTCTGTTCTCACTCAGTGTGAAAATAACCCGGTAGTCAACATTGTCGAACCCTGGAAGTATCTTGAAAACGTAGATGAGATGACCACGCAGTCTACGGGTTTCCAGCGAGAACAGATCTAATTCCCTTAGTCTATCCTCATAACTTTTATGTCGAATAAAGGGAATAAGTTGGTTGCCCTAGCTTGTACGCGTTCCAACCTTGCGATGTCCTTTCGAAACAAAGGACTCCAAAATTGTACGGCATACTGCAGGTGCGGCCGAACGAGGGAATTGTACAGAGAAAGTACTATCTCCTTGTTACCCTTTTCAAACTGGCGCTTTATGTAGCCTAACATCCCTTGGGCTTTCTAATCTGCCTCGATGCACTGTTTTGAGAACTTAAGGGCGCTAGTGATAGTAACACCCAGGTTCTTCTCAGTGTCACTCGATTCAAGAGCAGTGCCTTCAAGGATATACTGATATTTGGGGTTTCGGTGGCCGATATGCATTACTTTGCATTTGTTCACGTTGAAAGGCATTTGCCACGTGTCCGACCACTCTCCAATCCTTTTAAGGTCCTTTCGGAAGCGAGCAATGTTCCTCTCCTTTGACACATTGATACCAAGCTTGGTGTCGTCGGCAAATTTCGAGATTTTGGCAACCATGTCTCTGTCCATGTCGTTGACATAAATAATAAACAGTAGTGGTCCCAGGACGGAACCTTAAGGGACACTGCTAGACACGGGCGCCCATTCAGAGGCCTGTCCATTCACCACTACTCGTTGCCGTCTGTCACTTAGCCAGCTCTCTATCCAGCCTGCCTCGTTGTTGTCTATGCCCTGTGCACAAACTTTCCAGAGAAGGCGGCGATGTGGTTTTTTTATCCTGATCATGCTCACTGAACACGAAGTGGAAGAATTCCACAAGGTTTGTCAGGCATGACCGTTGCCTTCGGAAGCCGTGCTGGGAACTCTTCAGTAGCAGGTTTGACTTTAAATAAGACGGGTTATCTTGTCCATCATCATGCTTTCCATGAGTTTACTGACTATCAAATTCAAACTGATTGGTCGGTAGTTTGACGGATGGCTGGGGTCTCCTTTCTTAAAGATCGGAGTCACCTTCACCTCACGCCTCTCTAGGAACGCATCCGGTCCGGATTGACATGTTAAAGGTAGCACACAGATGTCGTGATACTTCATCGCACACTTCCTTTAACACCTTGGATAGAAACCGTCAGGTCCGGAGGACTTATTTGTCTTTAGGTCAGCGATCTTTTTCTTTATTTCTCCTTCGGTGAAGTCCAGTACCTCCAGCTTTTCCCCTGAGTAGGAATCCGTCGGCTGAGGAATGGGACCACACTCTTCAGTAAACACTGAAGAGAAGTAGTTGTTGAGGAGGTTAGCATTTTCTGCATCTGAATGCTTTAATGTCCCCTCCTTATTCTTCAAAGGGCCAATCGTTCGACGGATCGGTTTACGGCTGTTTACATATCCAAAGAACTCCTTGGGATTCTTTTACCGATGTCTCGCCCTCGGAGTTCCTCAGACCGCTTAGCCGCCCTTATGCTGGACTTCACTCTCATGGCTAGCCTCCGGTATTCGTCAAAGTCACCCGAGATCTTTGATTGCAGGTACACATTTCTCTTCTCCCTAAGAAGTTGCCCGAATTCTCGCTTAAACCACTTTGGTTGAAAAGAGGACCGACGGGGGCATTCAGAGGGATGAAACGCGATTGAAAACTCATGAATGTGGTGTTGAAACTGTTCCAAGAGTCTTCAAAAGCCTCGCACTCCTCTAGTCTCGCGTCAGTCAGTCCCACGCGTAGACCTGCAAAGTCTGCTCTTCTCAAATCAAGTTTCCTCGATTTACTAGTTGCAGGCTCTGCCTTGGGGTCTTTGACTACAAATCTAATTAGCCGGTGGTCACTGCCACCGAGCTCTTCGCAAACAGAAAGGTCCTCAACGATCTCATCCTCAGAGGTGGAAACCAAGTCGAGGATATTGTCTTCTCTCGTTGGCTCTCTCACCCATTGAGTGAGGAACTCTGTGTTCGTGAACTCCAGGAGTAGTGCGTTCTCGCCTCAGGATTCTCTGGTTTCCCAGTCAACTTGTGTGTTGGAATCTCCCATGACGATACACACTCTGTCTTCGACAAGTTCTCCTAGTAGCTGGTACAGATCTCTGTCCTTTTCAACGAGTTGGGCAGGAGGTCTATAAAGAACCAAGGTCCTGTATTTGGCAGGACCTATCTCTAGGTCAACACCTAGCAGTTCATGGTCAGATACGATGTTGCAATCCGTCGAGTTGAGAGTATCCTTGACATACAACATCACACCTCCACCCTCTCTGTCTGGCCTTTTTTTCTGGAAGAGCTGGTAACCGGAAATCATGAATTTACCTTCAAAATCTCGGCTTGAGGTTTTAATCCACGTCTCCGTTATGGCCACCATCTTAGCTTCCTCTGTTGCCCCGAGGCCATGGAGCTCAAGAAACTTATTCTTGATTGACCTCGTGTTAAACAGAAGAACGTTGACGGAGTCTCTCAGTGTAGAACTCCCTACGCTCTTCCGTTTTCCCGCTTCTTTGGTGTGGCAGTACCCCTCTTTGCCACATCTAAGAACGTCGCTTCAGGAGTGACACGGGCATACTGTCTTATGTCCGCCTTCAATCTGGGTCGGACGCTCCTCTGCGTCCGCTCTACGACATCCTGGATTAAGTTACAGAGTACAGTCTTTCCCTTGAATGAAAAGTGAACTCCGTCCCTTTGGTAAAGGTCGTTTCAACTGTAAAAGGTGCGGTAAGGGTCCAGAAAGAAGACCCCTTCCGCCGTACAGAGGTCGGACAGGCGCTGGTTCAGGGTCACGTTCCTTAAGTGAGCTGTCCGACTAGCACCTCTTCTTGGGAGTCGTCCACGGCTCCCATGACCGTGTTGAGAATTTTCTCGCTGGGGCCTACTTTGCCTCCTCGGAGGTAGAGGTCATTTCCACTCACCATCAGAGCAACGAATGATTCTCGGAGATCTGAGATTTCTCAGCCTCTACCCTAATATGGTGGTTACCCCGTCCTGGCTGGCAGCATACCTCCACACTAGTGCGAAGTCGGGCCACTAGCAGGGGCTGCAAACCTTGTGCTTGGAAATCGCCCACAAGGGTAACCCTCGGACATTTCCGTGCAGAGATTTGAAGCTTTCCTTGCAGAAGTGAACTCGCGGTTCCTTCTTTCTTTTCCGTCTTATTTTTCATCTTTTTCTTCTTTTTTTTCTTATTCATCTTTTCCCCCTTATCTTCCTTTGTTATATACTCTTCTGTTTTTATCTTTTCTTCCTCTGCTTCAACTTTCTATTTTTCAGCTTCTATTTTATCTTCTATTTTAACTTTCTTTTCTTCTTGTTTCTTTTCCTTCCTTTTCTCTTTCTTTGAGGGTTTATCCGTAGTATGTGGACCTAGCTCTTGGGGTAATACTGCAGATGCAGTGTTAACTACAGGGCTTGACGTTAGCTCTGCTATTCTGACCTCTAGCCTGCGAATCAATCCGGCGTGTTCTAATTAAAGGCTGTTTATTTTTTCTGCCAACATCCTGGATCTTTCCTCGGAAGCCCTGCATGTTTCTTTTAGCTTCTTAATTTGGCCGTTTAGAATACAGTCAGTGCAGGAACTAGCCGGGTGACATTTTAAAAAACACCACTCCGGAAAGTCCACGCACCACTTATGTATGTGGCATATTGCGCACGTGTATTTTAGAGCTCCTGGTCCTTTCTTGCCGGTCACTTTGAACCCTTCCTCTCTTTTAATACTTTGCCACTAATCAATGATAAAAAGGGGGGTTGGTGAGTTCTCCCCACGTGAGTCGCTTTCGCCTATTGATCGGAGTCGTTTCGGAGTCTTCCAGAAGGCACGCTTCATGTGCTGCTGTTCGTCCGACCGAGTCGTCAAGACTCCCAACCAAGCAGCACAGACGGTCCCCGAAGGGGCCATCGATTTCTCACCAGGTGAACAAAAACGAAGCACGCCCCTTACTAAACTTTTACTAGTTCCCTTCACAACGGCCAGGATTTAGGAGCAGCGTTCAATGAATATCCCGCCCCACCAAGAGACTCAACCCAAGGCTTTTTATTGGCCTGGCAACCAACCTGGGAACATAGAGCCGTCACCTCAGACCGATGCTACCAGAGGCACCCGTCACTGGTCACGGTTAATAATTACGCGCCAAGGAAGGGGTTAACGGGGCACTAGCCTCATCCCATTCATCATGCTCCAAAGCCTAGGACACCTCTAGTTCTAGTCTCTTGCAACCAGGGAGCGTCGATTGGCGTTGTTTATAGAGGTTCCAAAGCCTCTCTTCTGACGCGTCAGGTAGCTGCCAGGTCTTTATATGTAGATAGAGGGAAAAAAGGGAAAGAGCGACATGATAGGAGTAGGCTTTTTTTTTTTTGTTTTTTTTGTATAAGTGGGAAAGATAGGATAAAAGTAAAAATGGAGAAGGATAAAGTAGCAAAAGGAAGGAATGACGCACTTAGTCTGGAACCTCGTTTCTGACCAAATCAACAAAGGAAGCCCTACCAGGGGTACCCAGAAGAGGTACCCCCGCTGACATAGCTCGAAAAGTCAAAGGTACACACAAGCTCTCTTCCCGCGACAAGGAGGCCTCACTTCTTCCTCTACTTTCTTTAAGAGAAGAAAGAGAGAGAGAGAGTACAAAGGAAAATGCAAATTAGTTAATAATGAGTTTTAGGAGCATTTCTTGTTTAAAGATATAAGATTAAAGGGAATAAAACGAAAGGTTAGTTGAGTGAGAATTGCCTAAAAACTAATTGTAAATGAAAGCAAAACTTTGCCTCAATTCATGATTACTATATATATATATATATAGTGTAATTACATTTTAATTATTACTACTCATAATTTCCAGTTTCAATAAAATAACAAGATTTTTAAATTTTGCATTGAATGAAGCTTTTAGTCAGTAGAAAATATTGATTAGGACTCGCTTGCTTGTAATCTTTGCTGTTTCTTGTTCTTGACTTTTTCCTCCCTGGGATTGTTTTTGTTGATGAGTTATTTCCAAAAATAATCAGTAAAAGAGTCATCCATTAAGTTTTTTGGCAGAGATTTTACGGACAAATGCCCTTTCTGACTCGAAACTTCCCTTTTAATCCGAACTTGGGACCGGCACTGAGTTGGGCTGGCTTGCCCCCCATTGGCTAGGAAACGAAACTATAATGATGGTCATATAATTTCAGAGTGAATCTCAATTCAAGCTCTTGAAAATCTCTTCTAAGATTACTTCGTCGAAATATTGGACCAAATTCACAGCCGGAAATTTTCACTGAAGACACTTTTCGCAGGAAGTCAAAAACGAAGTCCAATTTACCACACACCATAAAGTTGATTCATCCAGATTTACCCATCTTTTTGTACATAAGGGATTCACTCTTTCAACTGTATGACGCTATACATGCTTCTTTCCATCAGATCCGCAAGATTGTTTTTCCCTTCGTCAGTGAATAAAAACACCCCATGTTTTCAGTACTATAAAAGGCATGTTTAGTAGCGTCAGTCACCATAGCCGTTTTACTTATTCTTGATATTCCTGAGTGTTTTTTAGCAGGAGAGAGTAGCATGGGGCATATCTCTCTTAGGCGACGTGAGATTGGCTGGAAGAAACCTTCAGGTACATGTTAGTGGCAGCCTACGGTGTCCTACTAGAAATCGCAAATTTTTCAGATTATAATGACTATAGATGTTAGAGATTGTCATTTTTTTCTTTTCGAAGGGATACCATGCTATCTGAACGATTTGTCTACTTCATATTGTACCTTACAAACTGATAAAGAAGTAATTGAGTTGCGACATTTTTGCGCTACTTGCCTTACCAATTTTTACGTCTAATTTGAAATTTGTTTTATCGCTCCCAAATTTTGGATGCATCTTATCTTCACATACACTAATTGCCTATTTATTCTAATTCTATTTTCGCATTTAAATCATTGATTTTTTTCTGCACTCCTCCAAAATTTACATTTTCTCCAGTAAATGAGGAAATAATTAGACCTGATTAAATAAAACTTGTATTTTTCCAATTGTACTTCAATCCAAAATTAAATTAATTCACGACGAGAAAATAGAAACTTAGGTTTTAATAAAAACTAATTAGCATTTGAAATTTTATGTTTACATATATATATATATATTATTTGGGCATATAGTATATCAAGAGACTGTCTTCAGAATGTAGCCAGCTTTAGGGTATAAAATTTCTGTCCTAAGTAGTTAGGAGAAAAATCGCAAGCTTATATCATTCAATCAATACATGAATTCAAGTATCTTTCCTAGTAGGAAAAATTTCCATTTTGAAAGATTTGCTATGCTTAGTCACTAAATCTTTGATCTTAATAAAATATAGCAAATATGTAAATATTACCCTATGGGCTAAGAGAATATACCGCTCAATATAGGCTCGTTTCTGAATACATAGAGCATTGTTTTCCGTTAGACTTCTCTTCATACCTGCAAATACATTTCTTTTTTTACGCTCAATGCCCAAACTCTCCATTTTACGAATTAATTTTCCATTGAAGTCCATTAACACCTCTTAAGGACATCTAAGACTTCCAATTCCATATACTGTATAGTCAGTTTATTTGATCTCTTTAAAGAGTCTTCCTGTATGAATTAAGGACCAAGCAAGAATCTGCCACCAACATTTATCAAGATAGTTATTTTTGAAGCTGGCTAACATTTTTCTCATGGAACTTCTTAAAGATCCTTATTCCCATTCTCGAGACACTGAAGTTCCTTTAGTAGAATTTCTTTTGCCGTTATGGTGGAGATTATGCCTTAACGCTACTTTTCATTTTGACTGTCGTCCAGCTGTTTTATAGAAGGGAGAACAACACAATACCTGGAAGTCCATCCTACTTACTAGTTACTAAATTTACTGAATTTGTACTGTTCACGGATTAATATATAGCATCATATTTACTTCTTCTACCTTATCCTTATATCAACGAGATACAAATGGAGTTGCACGAGCTTTTCGGTTGGAGCCTATAAGCTGTTCACTTTATACTATGTACCTTTCAATGTTGAGATAGCTTACGACAGTCAGCTAACAAAGGCACTCGTTCATCTTTCTCCCTACCATTTACAACTTCGATACAGTCATTTCCTTCTACTTGTGTTGGGAATCATTAATGAACAATGCCTTACACCTTGACTACAGAACTTAAACCTTCCACCGCTTATGCCTTAAACATTTAACATTGGCTCCTCTCCCGTTGGATCATACTAGGCTAAGCCCTGAAAACCATATGGCCAACAATCTTCCTTTCATTGACATTACCGGCCCTATGACATTCATTGTGCTCTAGCCTTCTGAGTACACCCTGTATTTAATCCCCCGATAATGCTTTATTCCTTTCATTCTCCCTTGCCCCGTAGAAGCGATTACGTTTAATTCTGATGGGTGGTCATGGTTGTTCTTTGTGTTTCTCTCTTTTTCCAACCCTGACTTCCTCTTTTTCAATACTTTGTAAGAATATAAGTCAATTGGCGGACAACCCTTCTACCATGCAATGTAATATTATAGGGTATAAACGCAGATATAAGAATCAGTATCGAAAAATGAAGTTTTATTTCAGAATCTGAAGCTTCTTAGTCGTTATTAGAATTAAAAATAGAATTGAAACAATCTTAAATTGGAAAATGGATGAGAGCAGGCCATATAAAAAGAGAGTTGAAATTTCTGTAGTCGTCTACAGATATAAGTATTTAGATATATTAAGAGATAGTCGGCCTTTTCCTAAAATGTTTATACTCGCATTTTCCTATTTTTTAAATTAACATACTTCACTGAACTTAGTTGTTTAAAGAAATGAATAGATGTATAACATACACACCATATTCAGAACATCTAAATTTACTTAAGTATTTTATTATCCATAGACCCCTAAAAAAAGATTTTATACCTGTTAATATGTGATTAATTCCATTGTTGGTATATGCAAAATTAACTTGTGCATTGAGGTCACTAAAAACATGTACTATATGTATTCTTGCAAGTTTGAGTACTATAGATTTAACCTTAGCCAAAGTTAAGAGGGACCCTATGGAATCATTCATATAATGAAATTACACATTTGTACTCAATGTATTTTATATTAATACTTAGTTGAAGCCGCCTTTGATTAAAAATCCAGGCATATTCTTCATGGAATAGATTTCATCAAAATTTTTCAAACAGATTAGTTTAATATGTAGTTGTGGTACTTCTTATTGCTTTTTCAAGCAATCAACACAGCTTTTCTCACTAATTTAAGTCTGGGTCTGTGGTGGCCAATCCAAAACAAATTTTTGGTTTAGTTTTACGTATGGCATTATGAAATTTCGTGCTAAATTATAACTTCATTTCTTAGTGTTGTGTGATATAACATCTGGATTGATGGCTTTAAAGCTTGGAGAATCATGATGGTATAAGTTGTAGAGTTCATTTTTCACTGCCCAAAAGACGCTTGACCTGTCCTCGATGAAGATAGATAGCCACAAACCATGATAGAACGACCTTTATTCATTACAGTTGGAATCAATGCAGGGAGAAATGACTCTCCAACTTATCTTCTCACAAAATTAGCCCTAGAAGTTCTAAGAATCTCAAATCTTAAGATAAAATATTATATTTAAATGGAATTAGCTAAATAACATGTAAACAACAATAGACTAGTCATTCTAATATACTTAATAATTACTTTGATCTGACCAGATAATTTTAGACCATTGTTCATTTATCCAATTTTGTGATCTTGGCCAACTCAAGACGTTGTCTTTTTAACCTGAAATATCCATGGATTTATTTAGAACAGATGCAATGTATTCTGTAGTCAAGCTCAAATCATAGATAAATATCTTCTCTCCGCTCTGGGGGTTAAGTGACACTTCTCCTGCTTAATACAAATCTTTTGGTGACTTGTAATATTTTCTAATGGTTGTGACCGCACATCTTGATCTTTTTATTTTTTTAACAATTTCTACTTTTGATAACCTATGCTATCGAGAAGTTCGATTTGTGCTTCTGTGTTTCTGTAAGTTGTTTAGTTTTAGTTATTTACTTATGTAAATGATAATAAAGACCAAATAGTTATAAGTATAAGCTGTAACATAGGAACATACCCTTTTGTAGACTACGAAATAATTCAAACATATTTACAAAATATTCAAACCCATTCGTAAATTTTACATATTTATGAATAATATAATAAATTCCAAAAGGTTTAATTAAATATGTTAAAAATATAAAGTTATATAAGGTGCTTTATGTTTTTGCCCAAAAGTTTATATTCGAAAATTCCCTCAGGAGTGAAGAAATGTTCCTATTCATGGTCCTAATTTTTCTAATAATTGGTCAGAATCAAAATGATATGCAGGAGATTTAATCATGAACTGGTATCTTAAATGTTGCAAACTAAATACAATAAAAACTATCAATGACTGCTAAAAAGAAAGGTATATGCAGATGACAGGCAAGTTACCAACAAAAGATGACCTGTTACGGTCGATTCAAGATGCTGAAAAGAATGTTTATATAAATTATATAATAAAAAACAGATCTTGTCGTAATGGTAAAGGACAATCCGAAAGAGATAAAGAGATAAATTATAACCTAAAACGCGCATCAAGGAGACACTAGCTTATATGCAGGAGGAGCAGGGAAATGAGAAGTTAAAACATTGGTGATAAAAATACAATGAAGGTCTTGACTAACTGGATCTCGGCTAACTTCAGTCATTTAACGTGGCATAGTGATTTGTCCAATTGACGCAAGATATATAGACTGATTGTGAATAATGCCTTTTTAAAAGCTACAAAGATTTCCTTGAAAACTGTAGGTGCTCTAATTTGGCCGCGAATATAACTAGCCAAAAGTCCAAATAAATAATCGATTGGCTAAAAAACGGGTGAACCTAGTAACCACAACATCGACGGAACTCTCCAAAACTCTCTAAGAAATAATCCTGGCAAACTTAGAAGCGATGATACTGTATTATCTTTTCTTAATATCCTATTGTTGTTTAGTTCCTATAGTCTATGAATGGATTCAATGGTCACCAAGTACGGCAAATACTGGTCAACAGTCCTTGAGTTGCTTAAGCAGAGCAGAAGACCCAAATCAGAATACTTGAAACTACCACTAACCTCCACTCTATCCTGCTTTAAATTGGAGTGCATAAACCACCCTTATGGTATTCACCGTACAGAAGTTCTAATATCAACTCAAAACAAATAGACCCTGAGTAATTGGACCAGTTTGATTTTTGAGAGTGCTATAGGTTTCTATTAGCGACGTTAGGATCACATGTGAGGCATTGCCTCTGTTGGAGTTTCTGTTCTGCTGCCATGCAATGAATAAGGTAAAGAACCATGCACTGACCTTATAAATATGCTTCTACTACCTTAACATTGAATATCAAAGAAATATGAGTAAGTGATGTTGGCCGGTATAATAGAGAAGCCTAGTCAGAAGCCGCTAGTCTTACTCCTTAAGTACCCGTTGTCTGCCACGGCATTTGCCACGTGAGCGGTAATATTGTTCTAAATGAAATAGTTCTTTATTATAACAGATAATTATTTCGTTATTTGCATACCTTTTTATTTAGATGTTATTATAGGTAAATTAGATTTCCAAGAGTTACTTACTCTCTTGACGCCTTGCCCACAACTTATACCTCTTTCTAAATTAACCCTTTGCGAAAATATTTTTCACACTGGTTTTATTTTCCTTTTTCTCTGCGGTTTTTACTGCTATTTCACTAGATTTTTAAGGCTTTTTTACTTCATAATCCATACTCCTCCTATTTTCCAGGAAAATGAGCTGAGAAAAATTCAAACGTAATTATAATACGCATATATACAGTTTTTTGGGGCAGTTTCTGCACCTATTTCATCTCATGCACGCTTCTTTGTGAGGTTCATATTAATATATATATATATATATATAAATATTTATTTATATTATGATAAAGAAAAATAAAAGATTCTTTGGTGTTTATATAAGCCTGAATAAAAATGACTACATTCTCATAAAGTGATTTTCTATTTCACTACATATTTCTATTTTCCTTTATAGATCCTTTTATCCTAAGTAAAATCAGAAAACAGAATTTGGTTACTTCCTCTCTTTTGTCTCTAAAATTACCTCCTATATAATGCAAAAACAGGGATAACAAAGACAAAAGTTCAATCAATTCAATATGATGACGTGGGAAAGATCAGATAAGGTTCAGCGTCGAAATTAAATTTAGTTTTAAATCTTTTGCACAGATAATAAAGTCATCAAGCCAAAGTATCACAGGTGATAACTAAGCCCATGATATTAAAATTTAAGATATATTCTTGGCATTCTATTAAAGCTATTCAGTTTGATATGTGTCCTCTGTGAAAGGGTTAAAGTTTATGAGTCACTAGAGCTTGTAGATTTTGGCATTGCCTGGTAAGTACTGCTTAAAGTTCAATCTTCCTCTGAAGGCAATCATTGATTCATCTTTAACTAGTTGTTCTCCTGGGGTTTTGATAGTTTTAAAATACGTCACATTTTTTTTGACAAGCTAGTCTATTTTGGAATGTATTGATTCTAAGCCTTAATTTTGATTATCTTCAAAATCAATCAGCGAAGTAAAATTTGGAATCTATTTCTGAAGATCACTTTTGGAGATAAATCATTCTTATTTGGGAATTTTCTGCTCCACTAATCTACTTTTGGGGGATATTTCACTAGCTCATTGATAGAACTAATCCTAAAAATTTCTTTCTTTCTTCTTTGTTTTTCTCTTTCCAATTCTTCAAGCGACAGCCTCTTGTCAATGTAGTGTGGACTAAATTTGCCGAGCGTTTCTGTTTGTCTCTTCTACAATCAGTTCAACGATATCATCTATTAAGAAAAGGCTATAATAGGTAGATGGTTTGTTATCCTTCACTGTTACGATATTCAGTTCTTCAGATAGGTAAGTAGAGAAATTATTTAATGCGCTACCAACAGCTGGCGTCTGCCAATTCGTGTTTGAGGTTAATGTTGATGGTCTAGCAGGCTCTCTGCCATTTTGATGAATAGCTTGATCATCATCATCATCATCATCACCATGTGAGCTGCAAGAATCAGATGATGACCTTGTATCAGAATTTGAACTAAAAAATTTAAAACTTTCATCCTCATCATCGTCAATTAAGACGGGTTCTGAGTCATTATCATCATAATCAATTTCGCTTATATTTTTAGGTTTATAAAATAAATTTAAATGAATACTGCTCATTATAATAAAAGGGTAAATATGTTATAAAAATATGGATTTTTTAGATCATATACATATAACAAATCTGAAGCAATATTACTCTTCTTGGCCCTATGAGCCGTGGCCTTTTCTCAGCTACAATGTTAGGGGGTTAGTTTAACATAATTTAACCCAACCTATATCTTACTGAAACCTAACTCCCAGAAATATGAATTCGAAAAGACCACGGGTCATAAGGTGGATAAAACACCTGATTTTAATTGTAAAAGGATAAATTTGTAGAAAAAAAAAATCAATAGGCCTTGAAAAGATCAAATAGCTGTGATCACCGGTGGTGAGACATTGGCACCAAAGTTGTATGTTGTTCCATGGAGAATCAGTGTATAACTGGTGATTAGTACCTTTTTATCTCTTCTATTACATCCTTACACAGCGGAGTCTTGAATGATACTGAAAAAAAAGCGATAGTAACGCACGCTTTTTAAAAAAATGCAAATTTGCCCCTAAGGAGAGCATAATGGAGCCCGGCAGCCAACTTATTAATAGAAGGTTTGTGCCTTTAATTGCTCATCTAGGAATATTTGACCCGATGTTTTGCTGTTAAATATTTGACCATTTTTATATATGTGATAAATAGGACAATTTTCTTTTGTTAATATAAAATTTATTACCAAAAAGTTGTTTTATATTGATAGGTTGTCTATTTTCTCTCTCCATTCTCTGGAAATACCCTTCTTTTACCTCTCAACATACATCCTACATCAACTTAATTTATTAATTAAATATGAAGCCAACATGAGGGAGAAAATATATACTATAGCTTGGTTTTATTAAAATATTTCTCAAGTTAATTTGAGTAAACTGATAGAAGGATGGAAAAATGTGGTTTGTTATTGTATTTGGAGGTGGCTCTTTCCACTTAATCAAAATTTGTCGAGTTAAATTAGGGATCTGAGTAAATTTAGTTTTTCGTAATTATAATCCCTCCAATTTCCATATAGGCTGAAAATTTGGGCTATCATAAAATAATAAACAACCAGAGTTCATTACTTGAATTTAGAAACGAAATGTTTCTCTATGGATGAGTTTATCTGCCAAGCAGAATATATAAATAAAACTCTGAAATTTTGTACTCTACGTCAGAAGTTTTGCAAACATTTGTTTATTATGATTTGTCCACTCTTTTTTAATCAATTTTTTGTAATGAGTCTTTTGAATCATTAACCTTTACAGAAACACATTGATTTATAACTTATTCAAATCTGCACTTTGAGGCTTATGTAAATATTTTGCAATTTAGCGCATTTTTTTACTATTTCAGATGGATGTTTCCTAGGACATAATTTTAGCTTTCTTGACTATGACTACTCAAAGTGGCAATAAATTCCCCTAAACATCTTACGTGTGTGAATAATATATTTCAGCAAAGCATATAACATATGAAATCGTGAAAGGTGCAAAATTATGAATAGCGTAAATACTACATATTGGAATGTTAATAGGTGAAAAGAAAAGCCAGGGACATCTTATATGATATGTAGAATTTTTCTATCTACTCCGGAAAGACTGTTGAGAGGTAAAAGAAGGGTATTTCCAGAGAATGGAGAGAGAAAATAGACAACCTATGAGTGCTCTTTCTGTATTGGCTACCTCAGAAGTACGAAATATAAAAGGAGGAAAAGTTCGTAATTATCCAGACATACCATGAGCTGTAGTATTTCTTTCTCAATAGGATAGCTTAACAGTACCGCAGCCACATAAAAATGTAAGTGGGAAAACTTTTACGGAGAATTTACACAAATTTTACATTCATTTAGAATGCAGCATTAATGTACAATTACCAAAATGTTAAAGGTAGACGAGCTCTTCAATATGCTGACATACCATAATCTGTATTACCTGTCCCTCATGAAGAAAACTTCTCAGTACCCTATCCACAACAAAAGGTAAACATGAAAAAATAAAAACTAAAAAATTTATATGAAATAAAGCATGGTTATGCAGTTATATTAAGAACTTATAATTAGATTTCACTATTTGACTATACTAATACACTTACTTGGCACGTTGGTAGAAAATAACCAGAACCCAATGTATTAAAAGAAGTGATGTAATATAATTAATTAAATTAATTAAAATAATTATTCTTCCTAACTGAAAGGTCCTACCTATCATTTGTTGCATCTCGTGATTTTCATAAACTTAAATTTTAGTAGTTTAATTGTTAGATTTCACTTATTAAGAGAAAAATCGAAAATCCATTTTCTCTCCCACGTAGCGTCTAGTGGCTAATATTCTGTGGAATAACGACAAGTTGTTTAGCTTTGGAAGTTTTCCTTGTGTCCAAGCTAAGTTTTTGCTAGTTTGAAACGAATTGCTATTTATGAACAAATAAGATATAAGTAAATTGTATTTTCAACACTGAGTTTCTATAAAACTTATAAGAGAAATTTGTAAGATTAATTTATAATGGATGAAGATTTTTATTTTACTCCTCTATTAAATTTATATATACAGACATTCAAGAATTAAATAGACATCCACACCACTATGATTTACCGTTTACATTTCGATGTTTGGGCATTATTATGAATAGTATTTATTGCTGTCTTTTCTGACTTTCATATTGTTAATATAAACCATGACCATTAAACAAAATCCAGGCGAAATTTCTGATTTTTAAATGGAGCGGATTTTTTTCTACCTGAGGGTCGAATCATAGAATTTCATTTTTTTCGTTAAGAAAATATATTTCAAATTAAACAAAGTGTAACTCATCATTGACAACACGACTTGATCGTGTTGAGCATTCTAGAAAGATGTATTCTTGCATTTCGATTATATATTATGAAAAAAACTCAGTTAAAAGTTTCTGAAGCGGCAGATATCTTCTAAAAGAAGCCAAGAAAAGCAATAATTAACTCTGTCCCCTCTGGATATTATGTACGCATAGCCAGGAGAAAACCTTTTTATCTGTATAATTAAGAACTAGCAAGCCATAAAAAACACCTAATGCTAGTTCAAAGGACGAAAGAAGTGAAAATGAGAGATGAAGGGTTAGTCGAAGGAAGATGAGATATGTAAACGGAAATTTTAGGACAGCCCTTTAATGTTATATTTTAAATTAGTTATTATTTATTATATTATTAAACATATTTACTAAAGTGATTTCAACTACATAATTGGCAAACTGTTCCTCGTTTGTGATATTTTATACGAAAGAAAGTTTGTGCTAGAAGGAAACTCTTATTTCTACTGGCGATTGGGTTAACTAACGTAAGTATTGATATATATTCATCTTAGTGAAACCGTTTAGTATTTTTTAAAAAATCACTAAGTTTGCAACGCGCAGGCCACTCCTCCAGTGAAAGTAATTTATATTCTTCAGTCATTTTTGATACAATTTTTTCTATGTTCGGGAATTAATTTCGTCGCTAGACGTTGGAAACGTTCTAATATTTCAAGATCCATTCCAATAAATGGAGACAAAATTGTTCGCCATACACGAAATGAGGTATTAAAAGCGTTTTATATAATAGAAGCAAAATATCAAGTTATGTATCATGGAAACCTATATGCCTTTTCGGAAGTTACAGTGCATTCTTTTGAAAATTTAGATTACTCAAGATTAAGACAACTAAATCCATTTCATTTTGACTGTATTTAAAGTTTGACTACAAATATTGTAATCTCTTTGGTGAATATCTTGTTTAATTCACAATAGCTTACACTTGCCCTCGTTGAATTTGATTTGGCATCTTTTCGAACAATTGAGTAGTCTATCAAATTCGTTTGGAAATTTTCACAGTCAATAATAAATTTTGCCCTCGTACCTAATTTGGTGTCATCAACAAAGTTGGAAATTTATATAATATATCCTTGTCAAGATTGTTTATATGAATCATAAAACCAAGGGTGAGAGAACAGATCCATGATGAACTATTCCACTTAACAACGACTTTGTCTCTGGTTATCCACCCAGTCCTCAATCCATTTTGTTAGGATACAACTTATTCTATGCACTTCTAAAACTATCAACAGTTTCTTATACGGATGGTGTCAAATGGATTTCAAAATATAGCACGAAAAAGAAGTTGTTTATTCATGGAAGATGCGGATATCTGTCATACAGAAACGATAAAAGAATGAACCCAATAGAGCAAGAAGTCAAAATGTATAAATAATGTAAAGTGGCACATAGTCATGTCACACCTTAGGCAGAATTTCCTATTATGTCATCATTTGAAAAGATTATTATTTAATGAGAGAATGAGTGTTTGGGGTATATTGAGTTATAAATGTATCGATATTTATTAACTTAAGGAGATATTTTAAGGAATAATGTGAAAATACTTTTAAAAAATTTCGCATTAAAATTAGGCTATTATGAAAAATACTAATTCTTAGGAAACAGAACCACAAGACCTAACGTCAATGATCTAAATTTACTCTAGGATTTATTGAGCATATTAATAATTATATGATAGTTTTCTTACTTTTGTCCGAATCACTTTGAACAAACAGAGAAGAATCATTTTGGCAACTCTAATTTCAATGTACATAATATGTATATTTCATTCAGGAAGTTTTTAAATAAAGTTATTTATATCGCTATCTGGTGTCTTTTTACTTTATGCCTATCACTCTAAATAATGTTGTAAGTAACTATATCTGAGCAAATAAAGGGTGTTCTAATAACTTGGACTGAATTTAAATGTGAATTAAGTTTAAGCGTCTAATGATTATTTCCTTTTTCTTTCAGATTGAACAACTTCAACCTTTGGCAATCTCATCCATGGAAAGATTTACAATCGAACAAAATGTTAAAGTTATTGAAGCCTATTACGAAATGGACGTTCAAACAGAACGCATTTCGGACACTTTGCGATATTTTTGGTCAACATAATTGACCAACCGAGAGTGTAATTGGGAAAATTGTTCGTAAATTCAAACAAAGGGGGTCGGTGGCAGATATAAATGCGCCATTGCATGCTCGTTTACGCCATTCAGCTGAAAACATTGCTGCAGTGCGCAAGAATGTGGTCGAAGATCCAGATACCTCTATTCGTCATCGCACGCAGGAATTGAACGTCTCCGCAACAACGTTACATCGAATTTTGACAATAGATTTGTCTCTACACGTATAAAAAATATAAGTGACACAAGAACGGAAGACTTCTGACCATTTGAAGCACCGTAAAATCGTCAATTGGGTGCACGAGCAAAGACAAGCCGTTGATGATTTTTCGCAAAAAATCATCTTTAGTGATAAAGCCCATTTAAAATCTTGGTGGATTCGTTAATAAACAGGATTATGGCATTTGGGCTGATGAAAATCCCAGGAAGATTGTTAAAAAGCCATTGCATCCACAAAAGTTCACTGTTTGGTGCGCATTTTTTTCTAGCGGAATCATTGGGCCATATTTCTTCGAAAATGATGCCGGGAATTCTGTTACGATAACAGGTGTGCGATACCGTGCCATAATAACTAACCTTTTATGGCCTAAATTGAATTCTATGGATCTCGAAGATTTGTGGTTTCAACAAGATGGCCCCACATGCCACACAGACAATGCAACGATGGCTTTATTGAATGAGAAGTTCACAAGGCGCATCATCTCTTGAAACAGCGGGTTCAAATGGCCACCACGATCGTGTGACTTGACACCTTTAGATCTTTTCCTTTGGGGTCATCTCAAAAGTAAGGTCTCTGCCAAAAAAAATTCAACAGCTGAAGGATGAGATAATAAGGCATATTGGTGAGATCAAAGAGCAACTATGCAGAGACATAATCAAAATTTTCACGATTGAGTAGAGGTGTGCCGCCGAAGCCTTGGCGGGCATTTAGGAGATATTATTTTTCACACATAATTGACATGACTAAAAATAACATGATCCAATAGTGAAATCAATAAATTTTTTCCAATAACACTGTTTTATTTACTGCTAACTTTGATCAATCTTAATGGAACACCCTATATAAGCAGTTATTTTCAAGATATTATTTATGTTGTAGAAATCGTCAGATAAATGTCAAAACTTAGAGAAAGAGAATGCTAATTTCAAATTTGAAGATCTACATAGTCCATCAAAAGTTTTTTTACCTTAAATGCGCCTGATGAGCTGACTGAATTGTGGCGTGGAAAATTCCGACCTTGACCTTTTCCGAAGAGTCACCGAATCGGAGATCTCCAATGCAGGTTCAACGAGAATAGCTTTCGTATGCATGAGGCCATTCCTATAATGACCTCATTATAATAAAGGGGATCCTTCTCCTAAAAGATAGAACAGGAAGGAAATCGACGTCAACGGAATTGCCGTGGACATCGTGCTAAATAGGAAGAACTAGAGTGGTTTGTTCCATCATCTGGTTTTCTATAACTCTGTTTCTTTATGTGCCCCTTAACAACACTCTTGCATTAAAAAAATTTAATCAAAAGCTATCACTGGAGAGGGTTTAAATAGTAGGTGTTCGGCAAACAGCCGATATGTTATATATATATATATATATATATATATATATATATATATATATATATATATATATATATATATATATATTTATATATATTTATATATATATATATATATATATATATATATATATATATATATATATATATATATATTATTCCTTTACTTCTTAATACAACACTAAATGCGGTAGAATTTCAGTTCCGCATGCATACGCATCTCTGAAGTTTCCCCATCTGCCTCAACTTTCATTTGACATCGATGAGGAGATTTCTGTCATGTATTAAACCAATTATCACCTGATAGCTCAAACGCTGCACAATTCCTGAAGGGTCTACATGGTCACTTATAGAGTACGAGTCCATATGGAAGTGTACAAAAACCTGGAAATTGGTGCCCTTATTCTCAATTATAACCTTTTCATTTATTGACTTGTTGTGTTTCTGTGCTCTACTATTGTAAAAGGCCAACAACTGATAAGGGCATTGAATTCCAAGAATGGGGTGGATCACTTTCCCAATTATATCTCAAGCATAGCTCTAGTTCATTTGGACACTTTGGGTTTGCTTTGAACGATTGCGCTCTCTCATTTAAGGAAATATCTAAACTATCTGTTTCACTCGACACTTCAAGCCATTGTGTGGGCTGCACCATAAAGTCAAATATAAGGGTAAATTCGATCTAAAATGGCTCTATTTCCGCTATTTCTCTCCCTTTCAAGGAGAGAGAGAGAAAAGACCCACCTTGTCGACCGGTTTTTATATACGCTAAATGAAAGCGCAAATTGGCGAAAGCCGTGATGGGCTGAAGGCTTGACTTCGCGGAAGCCTGAAATGTGCTAAATAGCACGAACAGTCTCGTCGGCGATTATCCTGCGATGACTTGAATAGGGCAAAGTCACCGCACCCAGCGAGGCGTCTGTCAACTGGACCCCGCCCCCTTCGGGAGCTGGGAAATTCCCTCCTGTCTCGCCTCTATAAAACATAGAAGAATAGACAGCCAGACTTTGGCCGCATACAGCAAAGCGACGGAGAAAATGGTAACAAAAACCTTTGAGGAAGAGAAAATGTGAAAGCGTAAAGATAAAAGGGAAAACATACATAGAAGAATAGACAGTTAGAGTAAATCATGACTTGCGAGAAAAACAAACAAATTCTTATTAAAAACAAACACACACTAGTAACGGTTTGAACGCCGACTTAAATTACTACGTAACAAAAACGGAAAGCACAGACGCCTGGATCTCAGGTACTTCCTCTTTAACTATAATCCCAACACTTCTAACTAATTAAAATGGAAGAGATTAGCTTTACCTCCAAGCATTTTGCGGTCACCACACGCCTCTAACTTCTTTCCAATCGTCACTAACTCTTGGCTACTGTCTTTATTAAAGGGCTCTACAAATATACGTAGGTGAGTGATACACATTGTGGTATTAACACCGCGCATTAGATGCAGGTTCAAGACCATCTAGGTCATCTGTTTGATCTTCTACTAGTTTCTTGCTATACTATCACTCCATTTTCTCTTCCTTTCTCTGTCATCCTACTCTTTCCCCTATTACCCTCTCAACGGTGCCCCAAGGCACGGGGAGTAGAGGAAGGGCAAATAGGAGGAGTACAGGCTCTTTCGCCCCTTCTCTTCACTTCTGGTCCCGAGGGACAGAATAGAGGGGATGGAGCGGGATAGCTATGGATGCACTAGCTTTTCACACTCTCTCACATATATTCTTCTATTCTATTCGACAGCAGTAACCTCCTGTATCCACGAGTATCTGTGAGTATCTGCCATGTTCCTGTGCCCGTTAATTCCGCGCGAACCCTTACAGAACCTCTCAAGCTCCGTGTATTATCCTAAAACTCTCGAGAGTCGACCCCGTAATGGTTGGTACCTGTTACCAGAACGCGACGCGTCAAATTCTTGTTTCGATGTTCTAAACTCGAAGGCAAGATTTGAGCCAATTCGTTTAGTTTTGGACTCTACACCATCCCTAATACGGCAAGATTACTCCCTCGGAGCAAATCTTTAAGGTGACCGCAACGCACAACTCTCCTGTGCACCTCCCTTTAAGCTTCCCTCATCTGGGCTTTGCATGCGCTCAAGTTCATTTGAGCGTCCCATCAGTCATCACCCGTTCGTTTGTATGGTGGTCGACACTGCCTAGGTTGCTCTTTCAAGCCGAGACTTGCGTACGTCTCCTATGTTTATATACCTTACTTAATTTTGTAAATATATTATTTTCATAATAATAAAGTATATTAGTAATCCGTTTCTATTAATCCAGAACCTTCCAAGATAGCTGATCATTGGCTAACCTCAACTGCACTCTGAAACTTAATTGAACTCTGATTTGTATTTAAAATTTCACCCACGCTCATAGCGGACTAATCTATTCATAGGCCCCCTCAAAAAGGTTTTTATCTAACATTAACCTACGACAAGAATCTTGCCTTTTCGGGTATACCCGACGATGCTTATATAGCTTGAGACGCTGAATATTTAATAAGCCTTGACTTAAGGGACAAGAAAACTCTTCTAGAGTATAATCTAACTATCTTTCGCATTACAAGCAAGAATCCACTCTGATTGATAGTACCTTTAAACGTTTTATTTTTACATTTATCCCTTAGAATCAGAAGAATTGGTTTTGCTTCTAGGCGTTTGTTTGTATTCATGGCTAAGCTGGTAACAAAATATCACTCGCTTTGATGCGTTCAAAGACCGTTAGGTGATCGATACTGACTCGCAGAGATACAGAGACTAAGACAGACAGACACAGACACAAGGAAGAAAAAAATATGAAGTCGCATTATTAAAACAATATAATTTCATATTAAAATCAACGATATTAATCTTTTTTATTTTAGTTGCCCCCCAACAATTTTTTAAGGTCAACTAAAAGTATAAAAAAATATGATCGTCTTATGCTTCTTCTTAAAGTATACATATTAATGTTTTGTGTTTATTGGAGACATTTATAAAGATATTGAGATGAATATGGTATAGGTGTACACCTCTATAAATAGCTATTATATTAAAGGTTAAGAGCAGCTAACTGCCATATATTATCTGCACAAAAGGAAGCTGATTATATAATGCCTTGGAAATCCAAAACTATATAAATAAAAAGGCAATGTGCTTGATGTTTTCTTCGCTTCTACTGTTTTCCAAAATAATTTTGGACGTGCAGTCAGGGGTTTAC
Source organism: Ceratothoa steindachneri (assembly GCA_963969495.1). NCBI lineage: Eukaryota > Metazoa > Arthropoda > Malacostraca > Isopoda > Cymothoidae > Ceratothoa > Ceratothoa steindachneri. The sequence continues at coordinate 27,817,460 of OZ018321.1, read as the reverse complement.
AATACTTATATGTATATCTAAACATATCATATAATTTAGGCAATAATGTTTAAAAGCACAAAAAAAGTTAACTTATTTTCAGATTTAGGGGAATTTAAGGTCCCTCTCTGCAGGTCCAATATCATTGGTAGATACCAATGATTCTGTCGGAGAGTGGGAACCAGGCAGAATCATTAACCGTTGGCAGCCAGTTATGTACGCCTGTGGAGGCTTTGCATCATTTACTCACTAAATTATGTGGGCGATGATGTAAGTTAGGTTTTGATTACATAAAGCAAATAAGGCAGTGATCTACAATGTATTGAGATGGAGTTTAAGTGTCAATTATCGTAGTTTGATTTCCTATATATTTATATACATGTATATATATATATATATATATATATATATATATATATATATATATATATATATATATATATATATATATATATATATATATATATATATATATATATATATATATATATATATATATATATATATATAGGTAGGCGTTAATTTTTACTGAACTTGCGAAAGCTGGTTAGAGGCGTGTTGTGCCGTAGCCAGGATTCTCACTATAAAAGTCCCACTAGTTACTGCAGGGAGGTTTGCGATCGTTGAATTCTAAGAGTGCATAATACAGGTTGGATAAATTAGCTGAAGGGATTCTTAATTAAAGTCTTGCCAAGGGTACGTCAAAAGGGAGGTGCCACAAATAAACAGACGTACTCAAAATATACTTTACTTTACACAAATATAATAATTAGCAATAGTTAACAGGCAAAATTAAGGATTAAATATCAAACACTGACGTTAAGCATCTAGATTTATAATGACTCAATTGGAGTATCAATCACGGTTAATTAAATAGGTAATTTAAGAATAGAGGGACATTGGGTTTACAGATTACCATTAATTGATCGATTAGAGAGACGACTACTCAGGTCCAGACGGGGTGGTTCGGGTGGCGTTAACACGAGTTCTTGGGGAGAGGAGGGATAAGACGACGAGTTTGGGGCTGCTGACTGCAGTTCCGGTTAGTTCACTCCTAACTGGATGTGACACTAACAAATAGCAACTTCCAGTAACTATTTGGATGTTCCTTTTCTTACTCAAGTTACGTTGAGCAACAGAGCGCACTGTTCTAGTAACAGACTCTGCGGGGCGAGATTTACTTCCAGCAACACTTTGAGACAGCGACCAAGTTGACTCGATGGCACGTTGGTGGTCGATACGTTACGGATACGACTCTCGTTTAACCTGAGGATTTCGTGAGAACATTCGGGTCACTGCTGTAGAGGAGTAAACGGCGAAGTTATTTATATCGCGGATTGTGGGAAATCGAGAGAGAGATCCCTATCACGACAATTTGTTATCGCAGCGCCTTCTGAACAATCTCCATGGAATCATAAAGAAAGCAAATAAGATTTAAGTTTCTTTGTGAGATAGGCGTTTTTTCGTCCGCCTTTCTGTCGCCAGTTCGGGGAAGGGTGGGGGGGGGGAGAGGGGACGAAGGTCTACTCAAACGACAAATTTCTTCCGTTCCCATGATTGTCTGGCGGCATGTGAGTATGTACGCTCCATACCCTCACACGCCTACCTATTTCGAGGAACATTATTCTGTCATGAATTAAGGAATAATGTGGAAATTAAATTCACCGGGGGAATTTGTCATTATCTTTCTTGACTCGAACAATTCAGTTGGTAATTTTATCAAAACCGTTAGGAATTTACCTTAGTATCTAATGGCTACAAAATACTACTGCTACGTCAGTTTCAATAATTTACATATACAAAACAAAATAAAACGCATACGGAGTACAGGCAAGAAATAATTATTAATACAAAGAGATACATACGAAAAATAAATAAATGACTATAAATCGCTATCTGAAATTGGGTTTCTCAAAAGGCTGCCTGCGAGTACATTGTCAGACCCTTTTAGATTCCTGATTTCGAAACGGTACTCCGCTAGCAATAATGACCAGCGCATTAGCCTGCCGTTTCGGTTTTTACAAGTTTTTAAGTAGGCTAACGGTCTATGATCAGTCTCTATAAAGAATGTAAAACGTACCAGATAAATCCTAAATTTTCTAATCCCAAAAAATAATCGCTAGAGCTTCTAATTCTACCGTAGCGTATGCCCTTTCGCGAGCCGTCAGTCGGCGACTCGCATAGCTTATAGGAGCGGGTTCTTGGTCTTCATCGTATTGGAGTAATACGCAGCCAATGCCCAGTTGGGAGGCATCTGTCCTTACGCCAAATTTCTTGAGTGGGTTCGGCAATTTTAAGATTGGGGCGGAGACTAGCTTCTCTTTGAGTTCTTCAAAGTGCGCTTCGGGGTCGAGGTTCCACTGGAGGGGGTCAAGGAGTTTCTTTTTTAGCAGATTGTTTAGGGGAGCTGCTACAGAAGCGAATTGAGGTACGAAGCGGCGGTAAAATGACGCAGCACCGATGAATGACCGTAATTGCTTCTTGGTGCGCGGTAGGAGCATATTTAAAATAGCCTTTACCTTCTCTTTCTGTAGGGCCAGATGATTTTCGCCTATTTTAAATCTAGGGTATTCTATGGATTTATAAGAAAAATCGCATTTTGAGGGTTTAATAGTTAATCCATGATGCTCTAAGCGTTCTAAAAGTGGGCGCAGGGACAAGATATGGTCGTTCCATGAACGTGTAGACACATACACGTTATCAAAGTAAAAAGAAACGTTTTTTTAAAACCGTCTATTACACGTCTCATTATGTGCCGTGTAATAGATGGTGAATTTCATTAAACCTTTGTCTGTAGGAAAGGCTGCTAGTTTCCTCGCTGATGCCTTTAGGCCTTACATAGGTCTATCTCAGTGATGTAGGTGGCTCTTTCGAAGAGATGTAAATTTTCGTCGATTAGGGGAAGAGGCTTAGCGTCGAACACGGTGACCGAGTGTAACTTCCGAAAATCGACGCACATACTTAAGGACTGGTCTGGCTTGCGGACCATGACTATTGGGGAACAGTAGTCGGACGTAGATGGCTCGATAATCCCTAATTGCACAAGATTGTCGACTTCCTCATTGAAAGCGTCTCTTAGGTGCACCGGTGCGGGATAGGGCTTACATCGCACAGGTTCGAGCGTAGTGAGGACGATATCATGTTTGAACTGAGTCGAGCATCCTGGTGACTCGGAAATGACGTCACTAAATTCTTCCAAAAGCGCCATTATTTGGTTCCTTTGGGCAGGGGTGAGGTCGGAGTTTACTTCCAACTCGGGGAAATGTTCTTTTATGGGGGGCAGCTTGGACGGGAGTTCGGGGACGGGACAATCTTCGCTTGACTCTAAGCATATCGAATTAACAATATTTATGGGATTGTTTGGGTGGACGGCGTCAATTACACTTTCTTCGTCGAAGGCGACTATATTGTTTATACAGGCCCATCTATGATACTTTTTTAGCATGTTTATGTGATATAACTTATCACCTGCGGGTGTCTGTATAACGTATTCGACCAATCCGTGGGTTTTCTGAACGCGGTAGGGGCCTTTATATTGGGAGAGAAGTTTATGGGAGTCCGAGGGGAGTAAGAGTAGAACTTCATCTCCGGGCTTCAGTTTTTTGTGTTTGGCCTTTAGATCAAAGTATGTCCGATACTTTTCCATATCAATTTAGGAATTTCTGACTGCTATGTCAGAACACCTTTTTAATCTTTTCCTTAGTTCGAGGATGAAGGAATAAGTGTTCCTTAATTCTGGACACAACGGAAACTTGTCCATAACTCATTCAAAATACTGAGGGGCCCCCGCACGTTTTTCCCGTACAGGAGTTTAAATGGGGAAAATTCGATGGTCCTATGGGGAATTTCGCGGCATGCGAATAACGCAACTGGCAAATATCAGTGCCATTCTTGGGGATGTTCCATGCAAATCTCCTTGAGGACGCTTTTCGAGGGCGCATTGAACTTTTTGCACATCTCGTTCACGCTCGGATGAAACGGGGTGGTAAAAATAGGTTTGATTTCGAGCAGGGTGTTAACGTGTTCCATGAGCTGAGAGGTAAACTGGTGGCCTCTATCTGACAAGATTTCTTTGTGCAATCCTACTCTAGAAAAATGGAAATAAGGGCCTCAGAGCAAGAGATACTATCGATCCTTTTTAGAGCGACAGCGTCTGGGAATCGGGTAGCGCAGTCTATCAAGGTTAGTACATGCGTATGACCTTCAGCGGATGGGGGGTGAATTGGTCCGATGAGGTCGAAGGCGACTCTCGAGAAGGGCTCCGAAATGACTGGGGTCCTTTGCAGGGGAGCTGGGGCTATTTGACCTTTTGCAGTGGTTTTCTGGCACAAGTCGCAAGTTTTGCAGAATTCTTCAATATCTTTGGCTGCACTGGGCCAAAAAAAGTATTTAAATATTTGCTGAGAAGTCTTGTTATGACCGAAATGACCAGCCATGGGACTTTCATGTGCTACTCACAGGATTTGGTCTACATGTGTTCGCGAAATACACATGACCTTGGAAGGTGGGTCTGACTCATCTCGCGAGGTGCGAAATAGAAGGGAGTCGTTAATGATGTACCTTATGGGTCGGTTCCCTCTAACGATCACCTCTTCGTTCTTTTGGGCCTTTTTTCCAAAGGAATGGAAGTGAGGGGCAGCTCTGTTGAGCTCTGAGGAATTGTGCATTGCTCGTTTGGAACTCTAAAGGAGCCTCTGGAGTGAAAAGGCGTGTTAAGGGCGAGGCCTCGCGGCTAGCTTGCGCTCGAGTGACCACAGCTTGAGTCATTTGACTCAGGGAGAGTAGTGTGCTCTGGCCACTGAGTACCGAGCAAAATTTGATGGAGGCTGTCACATACGTCGGCCCAACTAGTGAAATATTTACACTGTACATGGCAGCGGATTACCAGGAATCTATTTTCTCGACCCAAGAAGTCATGTACAATTGCGTACTTCTTATGTTGGGGGTCGACAGGGAGGAGCAATTTGTCCAACACCACAATGCATGTGCATCCGGTGCCTCTGATGAGGGTAGACACTTTACAGCCATTGATCTAGCCGGTTTCGAAATTTAGTCCTCCGGGGGTACCTCTTGTTGAACAGAAAGTTCACTTGAAACTCCTGTGGGGATGGAGACGAGCGATATGACGTAAGCGCGGCCGGCTGTTCCGGGGGAAGGGTAGCAGTTACTTGGTGGACTTGTTGGCTCTGGGTGGGATGTAGGCTGGAATTCTGTACACATTGGGACTTATAATGGCCGAGGGAACCGCAAGAGTAGCATATAACCTGCTTATTCTAGTGCTGGTTATTGTAGGGGGTATTGAAGAGTGGGGGTTTTCTGTCTTCGTGGGCTACAAAAGGCTTATTCTTTGGCTTGAACGGGGCTGTGGTCTTTATCGATGGAGGAGGTTTCCTTTGTTGGGAAATCCATTGACTAAATTTATTCTTCGGGGACGGGGGACTATTCTTTCGGGTATCCTGTGGGTATAGGCGATGATTTGTCGCATGGAGATCGGCTTTCTCGAGGCCTTCTTGAAATGTAGATGCTCGGCGGTCTTGCACGAATGCTCGGATCTCCTGGGGGAGATTGGACAATAGCTGTTCTTTTAACATAAAGTCAATCAGGGCCTCATACTCCGATTCGACTTTGGAGGATTCTAACCAGAACTGGAGGTTTCGCTTCAGGATGTATCCAAAATGTCGGTAAGTTTGACCAGGCTGGATTTTAGCCGATCTAAATTTAGCGCGGTAGAACTGAGGGTTTAAGTTTAAGGCGGATAGCAATTCGGCCTTCAAGGTGCTATAGTCTATTGTAGCTTCGTGTGGTAACGAGATGAAAATTTCTCTTAAGCGCGGACTGAGCAATGGGAGTAATCTACTGACTCCTTCGGATTCTATGGCATATCCGTTTACCTCGAAGATCTTTTCAAAATGTGTCAAGTATAAGCACAAATCTTCTTCGTCTTTATATTGGGGAATTTCCATAGCGGGGGCATGGGGTTGATAATCACGGGATCCAACAGAACTGAATCAACTTGGTCTCTGCTTAGTTCCCTTTCATGTTTTCGAATCCTTTCTCTTTCTTAAAATTCTAACTCTTCTTTTCTTACTTCCATTTCTAACACTTCTTTTCTTCTCCTTTCTTCCAATTCTTCTTTTCTTTCTTCCATTTCACGTGCTCTTTTCTCTCGCTGTTCGCTTTGGACAAATTCTTTTAGTTCCTGTCCTGTGAGCCCGAGAGCTTGTCCTTGCTCGACGACAACTTCGAACGACTGTGAAGCCATTGCTACTCTTGCTGACGTAAATGGTGACTCACAAAAAGACTTACGCACCTGGTAAGAGAATTAGAAGCTCAATTGTTCCTAACCGATACAATCTAATAATTATCCTAAAAGATAATGAATATTTTCATAGCTTTGTTTTTGCTATCTGGAAAGGGTTATTTAAGGTTATTATTTATATTCCTTTGGGGAATAGACTCTAATTATTAAAATTTACGTTAGTTTATTTGTGCTTCCTTGGACGTTGGCAAGTTTTAGGCTATATGAGTTCGCTTACTCCAAAATTTAAACCCTTAAAGCTGACACCACTTTTATATATGTCGTAAAATTGTTCATAGTCTGGTCCAATAATTATTTTAGACCTTGATCTGGACACACCGCTTTTGATTTAGTCGGTGGTATTGACCCTTCGACTCAATCCTACGATCATATATATATATTGGTAGGCTTTAATTCCTACTGAACGTGCGGAACCTGGTTAGAGGCATGTTGGCCATAGCCAGGATTCTCACTATAAAAGTCCTACTTGTTACTAGGGGGAGGTTTGTGATTGTTGAATTCTAAGAATGCATAATACAGGTTGGATAAATTAGCCGAAGGGATGCTTAATTAAAGTCTCGTCAAGGGTACGTCAAAAGAGAGAAGCCACAAATAAACACACGTACTCAAAATATACTTTACTTTACACAAATATAATAATTAGCAATAGTTAACAGGCAAAATTAAGGATTAAATATCAAACACTGACGTTAAGCGTCTAGATTTATAATGACTCAATGGGAGTATCAATCACGGTTAATTAAATAGGTAATTTAAGAATAGAGGGACATTGGGTTTACATTTACCATTAATTGATAGAGTGGAGAGACGACTACTTAGGTCCAGACTTGGTGGTTCGGGTGGCGTTAACATGAGTACTTGGGGAGAGGAGGGATAAGACGACGGTTTAGGGCTGCTGGCTGCAGTTCCGGTTAGTTCACTCCTAACTGGATGTGACACTAACAAATGGCAACTTCCAGTAACTATTTGGATGTTCCTTTTCTTACTCAAGTTACTTTGAACAACAGAGCATACTCTTCTAGGCAACAGACTCTGCAAGGCGGGATTTACTTCCAGGAACACTTTGAGACAGAGACCAAGTTGACTCGACGGCGCGTTGGTAGTCGATACGTTACGGCAACGACTCTCATTCAACGTTAGGATTACTCAAGTAGATTTGGGACACTGATGTAGAGGGGTAAACGGTGATGTTATTTATTTTGTGGATTTTGAGAAATCAAGAGAGATATCACTTTCACGACAATTTGCTTATCGCAGCGCCCTATGGACAATGTCCATGTTATCATAAAGAAAGCAAATAAGATTTAAGCTTCTCTGTGAGATAGGTGTTCTTTCGTCCGACTTCCTCTCGCCAGTTCGGAAAAGAGGGGGGGGGGGAAGAGGGGAAGAAAGTCAACTCTAACGACAAATTTCTTTTGTTCCCACGATGGTCTGGCGGCATGTGAGTATTTAGTTTCTATGCCCTAACATATATATATATATATATATATATATATATATATATATATATATATATATATATATATATGAAATCATCAACTCACAAAGTATCACGTGAGATTCGTAATGAATGTAATGTCCCGCTAGTTGTGTCCATTTATTATTCACATGCTACCAATAGCTACGAACTTATTTCTAAGCTTAATGCCATTCAGTATTGAACCCTTGTTAGTTTTGATGTCTGCTGATTTTTTACCAAGATTCCATTTGAAGATCTATTTAATTTCCTTAATGATAAATTGCAAAATATTGTTCTTCCTGTACCTGCTTTTATTTTTATGAAACTCATTTCACTTTGTATACAAAATTGTAAGTTTTCGTTCGCTAGCAAATATTTTCTTCAAAACTTCCCCATTCTTTGGAATAGGTATATTGATGATGTCATTTGCCTGTGGCCTAATTTAAAAGATGTTAATAGCTTTCTTACCAAACTTAATTCACTTGTCCTTTCCATTAAATTTACCAATGAAGTTAAAAATAATAAAACCCTTCCCTTTCTCAATCATCTTATTCATAGAACACCAACTGGTTTGAAATACTCCATCTATTGCAAACCTACTAATTAAAACTCTTATATTTATTTTTACACATTGAATACTCCCAAAGTCAAACGTTCAGTATTTTCCTCTATGTTTCTACAGGATTTTCGAGTCCTGAATATATAGATTCTGAATTCGATAATATTTTTTAAATTGGCCATAAACTATGTTACCCTTATCCCTTTCTTATTAACTGTCTTTCCTCTGCAAAAAAGGGGTTTAACAATACAGCTCCTGATATCCCTTTTAATGTTAAAAACATTTTGGTTTTGCCCTTCTGTGTTTGTTTCATTGACCTTTTCCGTCTTTTAAAAACTTTAACATTTGAGTTGGTTTCAAATACGAGTCAATTATAAAAAAAAACATTATAGTTCACAATAATTTTAATATTATTGGGGGAGTCTATTTGGGCGAATGTTCTGTTTGCCTAGAGAAATACTTTGTACAGACAGGAAAGCAATTTATCTGTCCGTATTAATCAGCATAAATACAATTTTAGGAGAGCTATAAATAATAGTGCGTTTGTTGTGCATATGTCCGAAAATAATCACTTAATTAATTGGAATTCAGCAAAATATATTTTTCACTCAAATGATTCAATTAAACGAAACCTTGTTGCATGTTCATGTATAAGCCAATTTAATAACTATAACATTTCCCCTGGCCTTTTTAAAATTGATCTTGTTATGAAAAAAACTTATTATTAAAGACTGATAGGACTTATGTTCCTAATTTTGGGGGGAAACTTTCATTTTTATGGGAACCCGATTTGTCAATTTAATTATTGCATTGATTTTGTATTAAAATTATTTTATTTCTCTTCCTCTCTCCAAGTCCCTTTCCTCTTCGTTTCAATTTACTTCTCGTGTCTCTCCTAACCTCCCTCTTTTAACTATCGCTTTATCCTTTGATCTTTTTAACCCTTTTGGCTCTGTTCTTGACTCTTTGTTGCCTCTCGTTTTGACCTTGAAATCTATTATACCTAAATCTTAATGTAAATTTACCCATCCCTCTCCTACTTCTTCATTGGTTATTTCTTGTCTTAGAGGCGATCCTTTATCTTTTACTAGCTCATATATATCCTTATTATATTAGTTTCTCTTGTAGCTATCCTTGAGAATGAACTGAATAAAGTTCGAAATTACGTGGAGGCATCGTTTGATTTTGTCTGCGTGACATTGCATTCATATATATATATATATATATATATATATATATATATAATGTATATATGAAATCAATAACTCACAAAATAGCACGTAAGGTTAGCAGTGAATGCAATGTGCCAGAGTAAAAGGAAAAGGTGTTTCCGAGTAATATCGAACTTTATTCAGTTTCTTATCAAGGATAACTACAAGTTAAAATAATATTTTAAGGGTATATATGTATATGCCACAGGGAAAAGAACAAAGCCGAAAGATATAAAATATTAATGGAAAAGGGGATAGTTAAAGAAGAAGAATAGGAGAGTCGAAAGAAGAAAGCAGCAAATTTAGGGGCGGGGGCAAGGAGAGTGAGGAAGAGAGGTAGAGTAATAGAACAAATTTACTACAAAACCAATGAAATAAGTAAATTAAAAAATTTGGGTACCCACTCTTATGAATATTGTAGACAAAACTAAAGACATAATTCAAAACTAATTTCTTTAATAATAAGTGTTTTAATTATAGCAGCAATTTTGAGAAGGCAAAAGGGGAGATGTTAAAGTTATCAGAATTACTTATAAATGAACAATCAACAATATTTCTTTATATAGCATCATCGAAACGATAAATACATTTTGCTAAATTCCAAATAATTAAGTGGTCAATTTTAATTTGTGAATCTATTTATTCATTGTATTAACTTTGTTCTATTGCTTTTTCTCGTGTCTCTCATAATCTTCTTGCTTATACTATCTCGTTTACCGTTAATCTTTTTATCCTCTCTGTATCTGTTCTTTGCCATTTTTGCCTCAAGCTTGCTACCTCCTCCTGATAAACAATGATAGGAATTTACCCTTCCTCTCTTATATAGAATACAAGGCCAGTAAAAGAAAGATTAACAAAGTAAAATGAAGGAAGGTGAAGAAAATTCTGTTGTAGAAAAATGAAAAACAAGGGGAAATAAGTGATTACCGATCGTGAAAAAATGAGAAGGGGGAAGAGCTAAACTAGGAAAAATCTCTACAGCAGACCACGACATCATGAAACTGCACCAAATCTGATGTAGTTTTAGTCTGAAGTAATTGTCAAAACTCTAATTTCTGCTACAGGAAACCACATGGAAATCCAAATGATATTTTCAGTAGCTAAGAACTACAAGTAGGTGTTATATGTTTGGGCCAATGATTTTTTATGTTGTCCTAATCACGCAATAAACTTCGTCTCCTATTTTCAACGTATTTATATCTTTGATTATACCCCAAGCCAATGCCTACAGGATTAATTCACAGGAGATGGAGGGAATTCTGTGATGATGGGCCTCTACAAATTAGGCTGATTTCTTTTCTGAAAAAAACAAGAGACGATTGGTACGGCTCTACAGTCCTGGACCAAAGTTTTTAGACTACTATCCTTTTTCATAAAATAAAATTAATATAACTAATAATAATTGCATTTTGTTTTAATATCTTTGCATTATAATGCGTAGGTAAATCTAAATAAATTAGAGTCCAAACCGATTTTCTTATTTAATAGAGTCAATTGATGCACGCCGCCATTATTTCTGTTTTGAGGCATTACTTGTAAGTGTATAAAACCAACATTTTTAGAGAAACGAATAATTTTAGGGTTCTGGTTGACCAATAGAACAATAAATAATTATTTGAACAATTAAACTGTATTTTGGAGCATTATTCTTAAAGGACAAGATAAAAGAATGAGTCCAGTTTGATCTTATATCTTATCTGTTCATTTATTTGCTTACGATTTGGTTACAAACGTCAATGGCAAATGAACGTTTGTCAATAACTAGGATACTTGGTCAAATATAATGCGAATCCATGTGTTGTCCAAAATTCTCATAGGATATTTTTAACGGCTGATAAGAAAAAAAAAGTATCAGAGAATAAAATAAAAAATTATAGTCTTTAGTTAAACACAATCATATATCTCATTCAGACCTAACTCTTTTCGCGCCACCCTAATATTGATGAGAAGAAAAAAAATATGAGAAGAGCTTGGTCGCGCTTTTTCTCAATTTATCGAGAGAGAGTTTCCCTTATAATTAAATATCTTTCTTTAACATAAAATCAAATCGATTATGGTTTTAAAGCAACACAAACAATTCAGCCAGTGCAAGCTAATTTTCCATTTTATTATTCTTCTTTCTTTCTACCCCATTTGATTTCAATGCTCCTACAACTACAACGAGTTTGCCTTTGTGACCTATAAGAGCTGATAACGGGAGTGGGTTCCGTTCCTGCGGCATTGTTCACCATAATCTCAAAAGATAGGTGATATTCTATGAGTTCTATTTATCTGAAAAATGTTCTCTGACCCTCAATTTTCGTCACTTTCTTGAAATTCTTTTCTCAACTATTAATTTTGTTTCGCAAAGAACTTCGCAGGCGAGCTGTGAATCAGTTTTTGTTCTTTCTTCCCTGGACGAGGCCGACAGTAAGGGCCTCGTCATTTTTGTACTTACCTATATTTCTTTTCTATTATTATGACGCGTATGAGGCCGTTAATATAGCAAAAAATTATTCTACAACTAATAATGGAGCATTGCATTTTGTCCTCTCGTCAACAATGGCAGATGGTTATTTGAGTCCAAGCTTTAGTGTTTGAAAGAGAACTGGGGCTATATATTTTCAATGTATTTTCTCTTGCTCCACGTTTATTATTTTCTTTATGGTCTCGACTTACAAGCATTTTTTGGAGACTCCATTTTTAGGTTCCACTTTAAATTTGGAAAAAATAGAATAGAAATTGCTACTTAAAATTAAATTATTCTTCTCCTTTGGCTTCATAACTTCAGGGGCTTTTCAGAAACAGCCATTAACTAGGTCTGCTCCTCTCGATCAAGCTTAACTCAGTCTATTTGTGTTGGCAGTGAAAAAAACTATGCGGGCAAAAACCAGGTTGTTTTATCTACACGTGCTGATCTTTGCTGCTTTGCTCTTTCGGAAATTTCTTTATCAGTTTGATTTTTTTCGAGACTGAGTTGTGCTTTTATCTACCCGTTTCGACTTGTTCCAAATTTACAGTCCTGCTTTTTCCACTCTGATGACCTTTCTTTCGTGCAGCGATCCTGTTCCTTGAATTAGACTGGCTATCCGTGAGATACAGTCAGTTTCAATGATCAACCATTTAGTTATTGGTTGTGAGTTCTGAACAAAGGTAACTTCTCTTACTAAAATATTCAAACACATTCACTGAGAAATGGATATAATGCCTCTCCCGATATACCTCTCTTTGTTACTTTGGCCTCTCCTGCATTGGCGGTAATACTTTCTCAATAAATGATCCAATATCGAATGGAAATTTTCCACATGACCCTCTATGATGAATCCTTTGTTAGAGACTTTATGTTTGCTTCTATGCAGGATCTGTGAAGCTGCGAATAAGGATAATGCAAAGATTGTCTTGTGGTTTCCAAAATATGTCGGCACTAAGGTAATCAACGAGCTGCTGAAGAGGATAGCTTTTCTGCACAGAATCGGAGACCCCATCCAAATATTTCCCCTACCCACTGGGAGAACATTCCAGAAATCAGGTTAATTTTTATGGCTGCAAGGTAATCAAGATGGGAGACGGCAGATTTAAATTTAAATTTGATTGCCATTGCTGTGTAACTTTTCACGTGGACCTACTCCTAAAAAGCTATGACGTCATTCAATCTGTTGAGCCGACTTTAAATCACGTAATCCAGCCCGAAGGGATGGAGCGATCGCCTGAATTTTAATGTGATGACTGATTGGTACCGGACATTCTTTGGCATATTTCGGTGAATCTTTCAGGATGATATACATCTAACACTCTAACTCTCCCCATTCGGAGAAAAGCGGATATAGAATGAGAGTGCTAGGGAGAGAGTTTTGGGGAGGAAGAGTTGTTTCTGAAATTGTGGTGGAACATTAGATGGGTATTTCTCTGAAATTATTTTCGTAAATGAAGTAATGTTTTTTTAAATCAAGATACTTTAGCCTGCAGAATGAAAATAAAGATATTCTGTTAAAAGAATCATTTTGGAATCACAGAGAGCTTTGTTTTCAGTGGGATTGTACGAGGTGGAGAATTTGGTCAAGAAATGGCGACCACATGTTAAGAGAAATTTCCGGATAGAAAAGATGCTAGAAACACTCTCGGAAGGGATACGTATAAAGGATAAATAAATAAATGAAATAATTAGAATTAAACTTGGAGGTGCTTCTGAAAGCACCGGTGGCTGGTTCTCTTGTTGAAGTGTTGTCTGAGTACTGTTTTTGTCACATAGAGCTCTTTGATCCCTTTGTCATCCGTAAAGGAGGGGGGGACAGACTCTCTGCCTAATGTATATATGTACTTGTGTACTACATTCGGGGTTACAAAATACCCATAGAGTGGATATGATGTTTGGTTTAGAAATGATGCATAGCATTGCTGTAATTGGGCATTTGCTAATGGAATTGACTGCGGTACTTCAACGCCCGAAATCCCCGCTGTATACACTAGGCAGGCAAGAGGTCTAGTGATGAAGATTGATTTTAGTAGCGTAGTGAAAAATACACAATGCTGTTTCCTTTTGATTTTAAAATACTCTAATGTAATATAAAGTTTAGAGCTGAATTTCAAAGTAAAATTAAGCTTTCCCGAGACAAAAATATTTCTTATCTTTATTCTTTATTTATGAGTTATCTCTCTTAAGATTCTTTTTGAGCGCTTATACTTTCTATTTTCACTTAGGTAAATAAAATAAATGACCAGTAAATTGTAACCAAACAATAAAGAGGTTAATCAAAAAAATTTCAAACACTGTATAATTGGGTATTCTTAAGAGAGTGTCGTCCAATTTATAAACTGCCTACACCCCTAAAAGTACGTGTCAGCTGTAGCATTGGTAAATATTCTGCAGCTCATACCTTTGCAAATAGTGATATCCAGGTCCCGACATCCACAAATAGAATCATATGTTCTCCTTCATCTTCAATATTTTCTTTACAGATCTCTCCTGGTAGTGATACCATTGTTAGTTTCAAGTAATAAGAACACAGAGAGGGCTTACATTACTCCTTTCGGAGTTTTCTGTTTAGTAGTGGATGTTGAGGTGCTTTTTTAAATGAGATTTTAAAATTAAGGGTCTTTGATGGAGCCAATTTTATTTATGCGTCGACTCAGTTAAGAGAACTTAAACCAAATATTTACAAGTAAATCACTCATGACAGTCTCCGCTGGCTACAATTTGTGGCGAATAATATATCATTTTTCATGTGGAAAGGAATGAAATTTGTGTAAACTCGTAGTGTTATCGTGCAGAGGATATAATTGTAGGCAAGACACAACCATAAGAAAGGATAAAATTCAAACATAATAAGATAAGGTCTGCTAAATAAAGACGCATGTTCTCATTTATTCTGACTTATGACCTTACTCCCTTCAAATCTTTCAATAATTCTCGGACTAACCTTGGGAGAACCTTAGTAGTTATATCATGCGAAGAAAGAGAATGTAAAACAACATGAGGGTTTCAAGTTTCATTAGAATCGGACAAATAGTTACAATGTTATTACCAAGATAAAAAAAGACAAGACGGGACCGACCGACCGACAGACCCTCCGACATAGTGAGATATAGAGTCGCACGCGACTAAACATATTTAAAAATGTAATAACAAAGGTTTAAGCCCCTGAAAACTAGGATAACTCTACAGTTAAACATTTGTACAAGGATAAACTGAGGATTACAACTGCAATTTTGAAGGAACTCCTAACTAGAAATGGATGTAAACCTTCAAGTTAATGAATTAATAAGTTCTTTGCGGAACATTGTCCATTTTAGTTGTGGAAGTTTTTTATTCGACTGGATAGAAATATTTTCTTTAAAATTATGCCTCTGCTGGCGAGTCAATGGGCACCAGGGGTAAGTCCTTTTGCGGTATGGGGGTACAGAAAGATCAATGGTAGTATTTTTATGCAAAGGACTGTGAAATAATAGATGGCGGTGTCGTAGATAAATGCATGTTTGATACCCTAAGCAGATAGAGCTGTCCCCGCGCAAGCGTGTGACGGCTCAGCAATAATAGGTAAGCTTTCAAAAAGCCAAGAAATGTTTTTTTATAATAAACTGACTTGAGTTTGTACCTAAAATGTAAAACACGAAGCCGTGTCACTAGGCTAGCGAGAGATATTTAGGTCTTTATTCCGGTTGAAGGCCAATCGGGACTTAGGGGCTAGCGGAACGAAGCAACTGAATCGAAACTTACTTCCTCAATTGTTTTAATAAGAGAAGTTTCTTCTCTAACGTTGTTTTGAAATATATTTTGAATAGGAAGGCAATTTTATATATTTTCCTCACCTGACCATTTTCAATTGTTGTAAAACTTGAACAGATTTATGACAGTTACATCTATAGTTCTTCATAACGCTTAAAAAATGGTTATACCCAATCACTTTATGTGCCTATACTATTCACGTTCGTTAACTTTATCACCTTCAGCATGAAACTACTCTCATAAACATTCTGCATTCGTTGTTTGATTTATTTTTTAAAGAATAAATGTCATTTTATTTATTGAAAAAAGAAATAAAAAACTAAACAAAAAGGAAGTTTATAAAAGAGTGAATCACTTTTCCCAGTTTTTATCCCACCAGATAGTATTTTACCAATCTAATTAATAATTGGTAAATCCATTTTTCACTTTTTCATATTTATATTATGTCCATCTTTATAATAAAGCCGATCTCGTCCAGATATTTATGCGTAGGGTCGTTTCATTAAGCAATTTTCTCATTCAAATTTTACGGCAAGATTTAATTGGGATCAAGAGAAATTTAATATAAGATTAATAACACTAGGCAGAATGAACAGCTTTTAAAATCAATTCAATACAATTCGAAAAGACTTTTGGATGCAGTAAAGTATTCAAAACTTCTAGGACCAAAAATAATTACCTTCAAAGGAAAAATGTTTTTAATCAATAGTAAATAATCAATGTATTTATATGAAATAAAGTAAGTCAGCATTGATTAAAATGACCAGAAAAGAAATAAATTAAAGGCAAGCATAGAGAGATTAAATTGTCTAAATGTCAGAAAATGCCCTGAATCAAGAACTCCATCTGGATCTGCATTCTTGGAAAAATCTGCACAACCCGTTACTAGCCTAAGCCTCCGCCCCACTCGGAAAACTTCATGGAAATTCGTTACTAATATTTTTCGATATTTTGAACACAATCAGAAGTGAATAACCCAGATACAAAATTCATAAAAGAATAGAGGCAGATAATGTTTCTTATGGACATACAGAACTAGTTGGTAAAAGAACACAGGCAGATATGAGACCAAATTTCATTCCTGTTTTAACTGTCTTAGTTATAATAAGTAAGAATTATAACTAAATATATTTTTAAATGACAATATACAGTGAGCTTTTATTCTTCTCATAGTATCCATAGTTGGGTTATTTGTATTTATTACGTTACAATGCCTTTATTCTTTCATCTTTCTCCTTATATTTATGAAGAAGTTGCCTATAACTAATATTTGAATTTTCTTATAATCATAAACTGTGAAATGAAGAAAGATCTTAATTTTAAAACCAGGTTAATATGAAAATTACCTTCACAAACTTATGAAACAATTTCCGCAAGCAAGGATTAACCGTTTATATATTTCCAAAAGAACTTTTTCTCTTATTTTTGGTTATCTGATTAAAAACAAAGTTCAAGAGCGAAA
This sequence comes from Ceratothoa steindachneri, assembly GCA_963969495.1. Classification (NCBI taxonomy): domain Eukaryota; kingdom Metazoa; phylum Arthropoda; class Malacostraca; order Isopoda; family Cymothoidae; genus Ceratothoa; species Ceratothoa steindachneri. Next base: position 27,800,269 of record OZ018321.1, on the reverse strand, counting down.
ACTGGCAATCTATTTTTTAAAGGATTTACGTTAAAAGGATTGGCAAACTCTTCTCCAGGTCGGCTTTAGTTTTTGCACCATTGTGCGAAGTTGTTTTAACGTTTTGTCATTAATATGTAATAAGAAAACCTAGATGATGTTAATCGTCTTATCTGAGTATTATCTGCAAAAGTAGCTATGTATATATTATAAAGTTTGACTAGTTTTCAGTTGAGCAGAATTTGTTCTCAATAGTTACAATTAAGGTATATCTTTTTGTGTCTTTAATTTAATCGGACGGACATGAGCCATACTGAGTAGGGTTGTTTCAAAATCTTGCTAAGTTTTGATATGGCGCACTGTTATTAGTGCGCAAAACCATATCCATATTATGGCAAACCCATATCAAGTATGAACCTAATTATTCAGGAATTGCACTCAGTTTTTCATTTCCATCCAGGTTCCCCATAAATGACACGCCAATTGATTAAAAGATGTCTCGTTAGATAAACCAATTTTACTCACCTTATGCTTTCGGAGAATAGTGTGGTGGGAAAAGTTAAAGCTGTAACGTAAACTCAACCGAGCAGCAGTCGCTGTTGAATTGAAGTATATATATACATTAAAAGATATCACATTATCGAGATATATATTCAGGGTAAAGAATAATTAAGGACAATATTTGAATCCGATTTTTTTTGCGAACAGAACTAGTTTGTGCTTTCGCTATCATCAATTATATAATGAAAGATATGATATGAGTCTCCAGGAAATAAAGGCGTAAAATTAGACTAATTAAAATGAAAACAATGAAAATATAATGAAAAATCTAAATATGTTTATGAATGGGCAAAATTATTCGATGTATATTTGTTAAAATTATATTGTCTTCCAGAAATATTAAAGATATCGACTTTGCTAATAAATCATTGATTAAGCACTCCTTCTTTCTATATAAATGTTAGATTTAGAAATTATTTTGGCTTGGTAAATTCGATTCTATGGTCATATGTTTGTCTATTATCGAAGAGACAGGAGGAAATTGAGCCTCTCATGATATTTGCACGGTGTTGTTTGATCCTCTTCCTAAAGGGACCCGACTCACCAATTTAGGATTTGTCAGAATCTTTAGAGGCAAATAAATCTACACCTGCGTCTTGGTTAGTGCGATGCAATTCGGTCAATAACCTTTGCATGGTATGTGTGTATTTAATTGTAATATTGATGTTATTTTGGTTAGCATACGATTTCTAAGGGGGTTAGACATGTAGCATATGGGAAGATTATGCATTTTTTAAAGTTGTCCTTTTGGGATGTGGAAATTGACTAAAAGGTTTTTTGTCCTTAGAATGAGACTTGTTAATGAAATAAATCGGATATTTTAGCTTAATGAAATTGTAATAAGCTGGTTGATTTGTGGCACGCAGAATGCAACAAAAGTAGGCCTGTGGCACCCATATTTCAGGATAATAAGAAAGAAAAGGCCATGCCATCTAAATAAGAGGAGTTATAAATAAACGAAGGAGGACATTATGGGCAGTGGAAGGGAGATCAGTTAAATCATTCAGCAGGTTAGACTCAAGTAAAGGCACCTGCATCATTCATTTAGTATTACTGGCATCACGGGTCCGTCCATCGTTCCTTATTCCTGTCACCTTACTCGAGTTCCCCCAACATTAGTAATATTTACATACCACCGCACAGAAGTTGATTTATTTTGCTACGACTAATAAGGTAGACGCTATTTCAGGAATAAAAACCTATTTATCGTTGCTATCCGTTTGAGTCCTTTTCTTCAATCCCGAAATAACCATTCACATTCTGGAACCAAGCTTAGAAGCAGAATCCACGTAAACCTTACTAGTCAAAAGTTACTTATTTGATTCTAATTGTTTATAGCTGCCTATATTTGAATTATGTTGTTTATAACGTATTTGCCGACTGTTAAATTTCTGCTTGAAGAAGTTGGCAATTGTGTTTTATCCACAAATCATCTTTGTTTTCAATCATCTATATGTGGTTGCTCTCGCTAATTCATCACAAAGAAAATGTTTATTACTTCTTTGGTGTCACCAGTTTGCACACTTTTCTCAATACAATATTATAAAATATGGAACCTCAAAATACTTGATAGATTGTGATTGGATAAATTGCTCCACTTCTTTCTAATTTTGATTTCATAGTGCTACTCCCACCGGACTCTAAAACGAAGCGCAAATAGGCTCTTTACCCATTAATTTCAGGAGCAACACAAATTCCCAGTGCCTGTATTGCTATCCCTTACAAACTAGATTGAGTCTAACCTGGCTTTATCAATTGTAAACATATCCACTTTACCAATTAGACACCAATTTCTTGAAAAGAATTCGCACCTATTTTCTTCGCCGGCTTCAACTCAGCCATGTTTATGGCCTGAAAGTGATGTATGTTTCTCTCCTCTCTCTCACTCAGCTTAGGGCGGGGTTTTTAACTGGTCTACATTCTTACTGCATGCTCACAATAATATTTATTTAATCTACACAACAGCTAGTGGATGTTTGGGGTATCATGTGCCCTCTATGTCACAACTCTGCAATTCCCCCCCCTGGGTTCAATACCACCCGGAAGATCTAGGGCTCTATACCTTCCACACATTTTTACTATTTCTAGCTTTATCACTTTCTTTACAGATGTCTAATTCAAATCTTTATACATAATATTCTTTTAGTGATATTTTGCTTTAAATTATAAAAAAGTATTACTGCCTCTAACGAGGAATACTACTAAAAATTGTATAATATAATAATGGTTGAAGAAAGAACATATTAAATGATTTAATCAGAAGCACTGAACTTAAGCGAAACCCCCAGTTTATTCTCGGCCTCAGGTCCTCAGGTTAAATAACTATTTGTGATACTGTTTCTCTGATAAAAAGTCAGATCACTCGTGCCCTTGAAAGTTATGATAAATCTGTCACAGCGTGATAAAAATTAGTAAATAGTTAAAAATAGAAGATGAGATATGAAATTCGACACTCCTCCAATTCCTTTGATATTTATTGCCGAGGAACTTAAAATACCCAATATAAGAATCAGGTTTTTCCTAAACGAATCTGGCTCTTCCAAAATTGGAAATTTACTTTTAAATTTATTTAGAAAATAAATAAAACATAAGCAACTGTTTCATTTCAGCCAGAAACCTTTTAGCAATAGGAGCGTATAAAAGTTGTTAAGGATTGGAATGAACATATATGATATTTACAAACCCTAGGAGACTCAATAAAGCCTGAGAGAATAGGATGGCACGAAACTCTCGGGGACCTCACCACTTCAGCAGCAAAAGCAGCAGACATTGAAAACCCTAAATAAAAGCATACGACATCGTCATTTTGTTATATAAATGTACCTTACTAGTTCTACCTCAAGAAAATGAATCCTCGACACTGAAAACAAAGTAAACAGGAACTTAGCAATAGGCAGCAGCGACTATTATAAAACTACAATAAAAATAACACCAAAAAAGGTATCGTAATCAGTGTGACAAATCAGGGTGATGAAGAGGAGCTTTGAATAATTCTAAGAAAAATTCATGGTGAAAAAAACTAAGTAGAGATTTGCAATATATTGGAAAATGAGCAAAGTGAGACAAAACTTTCATGCAGGATAATAAATTTCAAGATGTATGAAGATACAAAGATATAAGTCCTTTAATGGGAAGCTGTTAATTGCATCGAATATTAAGTAGTTTAGTTTTTTTCATTTTACAAAAATGGAAAAATACAAATAATTTCGTTCAGCAAAGAAAAGAAAAGAAGAAAGAGAAAATAAAAAAAAGTATTGAGTCAAAATAAAAACAGAAATATTAGAGAATATAGACAAATACGAGTGAGGCAACATTAATTGTAAAACATTTAAAAATTTGACAGGTAAAATAGAATGAACAACCACACCTTATCGTACCTTTAAATTTCAACGCAATATGACGTTTTCGAGGATGCACACGCATTCACAATCCGAAGTGGAGTTTTCTACACCGCGAAGGAATTTCATCGCCATGTGATGTTGGAAACCTCGTTTCTCTGAAATTTATAACCGCATCTAAATAAAGGACCGTCTCCTTTGAGATAAAGGCGCAAGTTAATTCCAAACAATTTTTCATTTACATATTCTCTCCGTTTCAAATTGCAAAATACAGTATATATAGGAGGGTAAGGACGAAAAGAACCTTATACATCTCTTTACTTTTACTAAGTTTCGAGCCAGACTAGTTATCTTCAAGTATAAACTAACATAAATACTAAAAAAAAAAATAATTTCGTTAAAATAAATTTGAATTCATTTAGTATAGAAATAAAAATTTAGGAGATACAGACAAAAACTAACAGGACGGAAAGGATATTAGTTTAACTTAATTTTATTGAATCTGAGATCTATGTGGAGTACATTGAAATGAGATTTGCGATAAAATGTTTGAAGTTGCTAATTAATAGGCTTTTCAACGGAACAGTTAGGACTCGTTATTAAGAAAAGGGGAAATTCACTTTTTATTATTATTAATAGGATGACTGTCAGGTAAGTCCTTTTCTTATGACTGATTTTTTTTAAAGTTTATATGACCACATCCGTCATACATGGCATGGTAATAGCTAACCTGCTATTTTGCCTCTAGAGTCTTTTGCGAGTACTAAAAATTGAATTGGTAGAGAACATGCCTACTCAACTCGCCTCGAAGTCTCTCTCTGAAAAAAAAAAACAAGAAATCGTATGGTTATTAATGAATGTAAGGCAGTTTAGTCACTTCTCTTCTTAAATTTGAATTTAACGTGCCCATATCAAGAAATAAAAAAGATCTTATTTCGATAAATATTACAGTAAGCTTGCAGGAATAGTGTCCTGGAAATATATATAGAGATTCCTTTTAAAAACCTTTAAATCATAAGTTTTCTCATCAGGAAATGCCATTAAATATACTTAAAACAATAAACAACATAACGACAGTAAGATATATACTTTAAATAAGATGTAATGGTATTTATCCTCAATTCTTCCTTGCGTATCATAAAAATACCTAAGTCTAGGGCCTTCGTAGGGAAGAAAATATCAATAACATCTATATACCAGCAGCCTTATTTGGCGTCTAGCTAGTGACTATTTTTGAACTAACTTGGGAGAATAAATTCTCTCACATAGCAACAAAATTTAAAATTAGTTCATATTGTGCCATTATAACTCTTTACTAAGGCTTTTTTCTGAAACATCTCGTGCACCTTGGAGGTGGAATTTTAAGCTTTTGAAATGTTTCATAGGTGATTTGTGCCAATATAGTTGACTTATCCCAGCTAATTGATAGATAGTTTCTGCCGCAAGCGTTTTTTTAATTTCGAGCATGTTTCCGTTGGACTATATATGATCGATATTGAATGAGTTTCGAATTATTCAATTAGACCGTGCTAAATTTATAGATCAAGTGGTTTATGGCCATGTAGTGACTGAGCTGCTCTTTGAAAATTATAAAAACGTCCCTTTCATTAAGATAGAGTGATTTAAATGAGCGAGGAAGAGATAAAAAAACTGTTCCTTGGGTCTCCCCTAGAACTGATTCATTGTGTTTCGAAAAGGTAGCCAGCTACTCTTTGATGGATGCCATTATTTTCCTCGTCTAACGTAATGGTTGTGTTATGTTGTAGTATTCAAAAATCACTTCTGAGTCTAGGGAATTTCAATGTCACAATTGTCACATATGTCACAATTTCACATATTATTGAGAGATGTACGTGATGTATAAACACTTAACGCTGTTCTACAAATCCTATAAAGAATAAGGCTTAGTTTATCTTATGCTTGGAAAGAGCATTTTGCAAAGGTTTGGCCAGCATACACTAATTCGTCTGTGTTGAAACGCCGGTTAACGGAAACAAATCACAAGTGTATTTTTGTGAAAGTAATACTCAGTAAGTTAAAAATAATATCAGTCCATCGCGGAATACTTGGTAAAGTCGACAATTGAAAAGACTTGCCTATTTAGAATTATCATGTTTTGTATCATAGCGTTTCTCTGCAAGTGCTTGGTATTGTGTGAAATTTTTTTGTTGTTTTCCTTTCCTTTTCTTTTATCAATTATTTATTATTTTTCGGGTATTTCAATTAGATATCTATTTTTGATGTTTACTTTTCTGGGACTTCAATTAGATATCTAATTTCGTTGTTTACTCTCAATTCTCATCTTTGTGATAGTCGTTATTCAGAACGCTGTTATTAACCTCACTTTAATTTTCAAGTCTTTGTCAACTACTATTTATCAATTAACTCCCCGCTAAGACTGTTTTGGCTGCTTAGGGTCGAGAGTTGACTGCGTGGCCATTCTATCCGGATATCTAAAATTTCTGATAGGCTTACATTCTTTCCTTATGATTTAATCATTTCTAAGCTGATGGTTGTTGTATTTAAAGTAAGGAATCGAAAGGAGCTTCTTCTGAAATTCACTGATGTTGTGTTGGAAATATTGGCGTAAGTTTTCACGTGTTGTGTAAATATTTCTTATCGGAAGTACGAATTTCTTTACTCTGGTTAATATTTGATTCACAGGAATATCTTCCTATTATTTTAAAAGTTTGTTGAACATTTTTCTGTTCTTTTTGAACTAATGTAATTTACTAATTTCTATTGTGGTTAACATATTCTTAAGTTGCTCTTTTGGGTATGGGAAAATTACAATGAGCGACATTTTCTTGCAAATTTCACTCATGTTTTCAAGCATTACTCGGGGTGTTGTGTCAGCTGTATTTATTTATTTCAGCTTTTTGTTCAAATTTATGGCCCAGATATTCATACATCATGATTCTGTCACTTGTGTCAAAGAGGAAATAAAAAAACAATTATTGAATGTAATAATTTTGAGGGTATTGTTATAACTGCATGATCAAAATTTTAAAAAGTGTAAAATTTAAGATTGTATGAATGAGTTTACGGTTTAACTTTAATAGCAATTGCAAAGGTGCCCAACTTGTGACGAGACATTGAGGATTAACCGGTTTAAGTAGGCGTCAGAGAATTATCCTGTAATAAAGCAGTCATCAAAGATTTTGGGGAGTTTAATTGATATTTCTTGATGATATTCTTGAGTTTACACAATCAGGCGGGGTTTACTCTCACAATTGATATTATTTACCCGTCATCTAGGGACCATTCCGGCAGCTTGAGCAACATAAGGGAATTTTTTTAATATGGCATTTCTTAACATTGAGTGACTTTAGTTATTCTATTTGTTTCTTATAAACTCTATCATACATAAACACAGATTCGATTTCTCGGTATATTTAGAAATGCCTCTCTTTCACGTTGCCTCGGGTTCCCCAACATAATAAAAGAAATTCACATAATCGTAATCTCTTTCGCAATTTATACTCTCTCAAAAACAATAAATGACACTTTCCATTCAATTCTGATGCTTTAGTAAACATTTTCTTTTCTACTTTATCTCTTTCAACATACCTTCTTATATACTTCATAAAATTTCGCTATCGACACCATTCCTCCATTTATTATTAACTGATGATCAGGAATCTTACTTAATATTAGCCTCGTTAAAATTCAGGATATTACACTACTCTACTTCTCCTGTATATTTCTACTCCTTTGAATTTTTTCTTCTGCTGCATTAATGTCCATTAGTATTCCCTACGCGCATTTTCTCAAATACGAGTCTCTTGGTTCTCTCACAGTTTTTTTAATGATAGGAAAGACTGATGAGCCTGAGAGAGGAACATTCGGTTACTCTATTCTAAGAGAACGGAGAATTTCATACCTTTCCTAGCTAAACTCACGTTTCTTTGTCAAATTCATCCCACTCTATCTTTGCAAATATCAAGTATAATTCTCTGAAGCGGTCACACGATCTTTCACATTTTTTCTTCTTTCTATATCACAAGTGTATTATCCTTATCTCCCTAGCTTGATCTCCTCTCTTCTTTCTCTCTACCAACTTATTCACTTACCCTCACATTACCTGAAGCTTTGGGTCGCCTATGTTTGTCCTGTGGAATTAAGAGCTTTCCTTCTAACTTCACAGAAGTGCTTTCCCCTCAAATGTGCTTTACGCCTTTTCATATTTCCTTAATTTGCAAACTTGTTTACCCCATCCCCCCCTCACCTCGCACGCTTCTTAGGAACAGAAAACTTGCCCATAAAAGAGAGAAAGCCTTCGCTCTATCATTTAACTCCCGTTCCTTTCTGCATAAATTCCGTGAAAGGCTGTTTTTTGTAACCTGGATTGTAAGTGATCTGCTAGGAAGAGGGTTGAAAATTTCAATGATTATAAAATTTATTTAAAAAAAGTTTTTAGTAATGTTGTTTAAAAGAAAATATCTAAAACCAAGGAAATAAGAGAGAAGGACAACTTTTTGCTTCGTTTGAATAGACTAGCTTTGGTCACGAATGAAAGTAAAAATTTAATATTCATCATCTTTTGCGCCAGTTCCTAAGTGAGCGATGAGATGAAATGTTTGATAATTTTTAATTACTAAAAATGAATTCCTAAAAGCATCTCAACATTTAATGAGTTGATCTAAAGAAGAAATGAAAAAAATAATATTAGAAACATTCCGGTTTGCTTAGAACCATTTCGATCTCACGTTTACCTCAATTTTTAGCCTAGTCGTCCTCCTATCTCAGAAGAAAATCAAATTCATGGGAAATCCTTTTCTCAATTTGGAGAGATTTAAGATCGTGGGCGTTCTATTTTTAACACTAAGAATTAAACACTTTCAAGCCTTCACTCACTAACAGTTTAATCCTTTGTTCAGGTCACTTCCTCTGTACAGCTGCCTTGCCTTGATTGGATTCTCTCTGCACAAACCTTTTAGCACACCGCTTCACAGAGGTTTGTTGTAAGGGCGTAAATGACAAAAGATCGAGAGCTGAAATATTGAAAGCTGAAATATCGAAAACCGAAATATCGAAACGTGAAATATCTAAAGTCAAAATGACGAATGTCAAGAACGAGAAAATCCCCAAACTTGAAACCCGAAATCACGAAAATCCTAAAACTCAAAAGCCGAAGTTTGCTAAATTTATACAATTCTACGCCAAAAAATATCTAATTCCATTCATTATTAGTCTACATATGGTAAATGTGATGTTTCTGTAAGTTGAACTAGGTTACTAATCAATCGTTTATCAAAAATAGCTGTTGCCCTCACATTATTTACATTTTGTGACTCATAAACTAAGCTCAAATTTCTTTATTCTCAGATGTGGCTACTCTTAGAATCTCTTCCCAATTTTGGTGATTTCCTACTCCATATTGTTTTTTACCCATTTGGCACAGCCTGTTAATACTGAAATATGTAGTACTTATTAATTCACGCTATTGGCCAAAATAAGAATCTGATTTTAACAGTGCTATATTTATCTGTAATCACTCATTCAAGCACAGTTAGAATCTCAAAATAATACTGATATATTTAACTGCAATTATCACTTTCAGCCAATAACAGAATCTTTTTATTTGCACCCTCAGGCACTATGAGCATATAATTTAAATTTGCTTCCTTTCACATTAATTGCAGGATATTTAGAGTAATTTTAAACTATTTTTTTATTTTACATTATGATTATAAAGCTCTCTTGTGAAAACTTTTGCTTTATCATCTCTTTTTGTTATTCCACATAATCACCCTAAGATGAATGCATGTACACCCATTTTTTCATTATTAGCCTATTCTGCTGCTCACCAAAAACAACCGATCTATAAATCAGCAAAATCTTCGATACGTATATGAATGAATATCGCTCGGTCTAATTAATTAATTTATCATTGTCCGCGAGAGCCCTTTTTTCTCTGAAGAGAAGAAATTATAACTTTTTTTAGTATCATTCTGCCCTTTTCCTTTACTTGAAGGAATCTTTGCTCTGCATTAGGTTTATTTGCTTCATGTTGAAATTTTATTTAGGTTTTCTTTTTGTTTAATTTGACTTCCTCACTTGTTGTTAAGGTCGAAACATGTATATGATGTTCAACTGGTTTATTTTCACTTTCCTAGGATTTTTATTTAGAAATATGATATTGAATTTACCTTGACTTTTAGTAATGTATTCATTCATTTGTTGTTCATTATTCTGTCAGTAGGTTTTTGCAGGAGATAAGCCAAGCTCACTTCTTATCTTAGTTTTTAATAGTTCTACAAACTCAGCTATAATATATTTGTTTGTTTTCAATCGAATTGCAATCTTAGTCTTTAACTTCTTTATTCTGCCCTTGCAAAATGATTATATTACCATCACTTCTCCACTAATTAGCATATTTCACACCTGCATCTTTGACTATGTTTCTTTAATAGGTGTGCTTTTTAAATCACCTTTTTTATATTATTATGCCTTCTATCTATTTACTTTAACGTACAGGTAATCTACTTAATTGCGGATTTTCCAAAATAAGATTCATTTTCCCTCTCCTTCCAATTTTTCGACACACTTATAGTGTTATGCAGCGCTGACGTTGCAAAACAGAATGAAATAATCAAAGATACTTAAAAAATCAGCACTTTGGAGTATCATAATTTCTTTTATTATGGAGCAGCTTTAAACAAGTAATATTCCATGCATAGGAAATCCAAAAATGATAAGTATTGTTAAGGGAGAACTGTTCATAAATTGTAAATACTTCCCTTTTTCATTATAATTTAAATTAAATAGCTTTGTTACATTTTCCAAAATCATTGTCATTCTTTCAATAACTTGCTTATTCTTACCACTAACTAAAGAATTCTTATTTCGATAATATGAAGAAACTATAAACGATTTAAAGAACCGAAAGGGTGGAATATAGTAAATTTTGATTAATAAAAATAAAATTCATCTAATAGCCAATAGGTAGTACTTTTCACTTTATATTTTTAATACATTTAATAAAAATCAGATTTGATCATTAAAAACAGAGAACATTCACAGGTACGATTGCCATAATAAGAGAAATGGGGACATTTGGCCAAAATACAATGCCTATGAACTAAGTCCTTCCTTGTTTTGATTTTAATGAAATTTTTTTAATTATTCCTTATATAACACTTATAAGATATAATAGTTTTGAAGAATTGCTAAAATATTTTAATGTAACTTAAGAGAACCAATTTTATTTTATGGGAACCGATTAAGGTAATACTTGCGTTTATGGGCGCACGCTATTTGTTTTGTTATTTGTTTTGGGGTCTCTATTCTTTTTTATTTAGTAATTGCATGCACTTCTACTCGATTATATTATCTAGTAATGTAATGAATTTTTCTATGGTTCTTAATGGGTTTTTTGGGGAAGAAGGGGGGCTCGTTGACCTACTTCGTTTAAATATAAAAGTCACTTTATGTATTCCATTCGGATTATTTGGTTTCGGTTTGGCACTAAAAGTACATATTTGTAAAGTACTATACTTGAAGGGGTTAAAATTTAAATTTAAATACGGGACCTCTGGTATTCCTTAACGTTAAATTTTGTGATTCTTAAAATTATGTTATGTTTTGTTTAACCATTATCTTCCCACACTGACAACCAACCTATAATTCGACCTTAATTTAAACATTGAAAGAACCAAGCAGTTAAAAGAGGGCGATTCTTGTGCATTCGTTTTGGTTGACTCTAATAGGACTTTTCTTAATTCCTCGATCAATTTAATGGATTTTTATATAGAACATTCCCTCATTTTAAAAGTGAAGATATAAAACAGGTGCGGAAACAAAGCGCGGCTATATTATAGAAGTAAAAGGTGGAGATTGTTTAGCTTTTGTCGTTAAGTGACGTGCAGAGCCGATCGCATTAATTGTATCCCAAAAATAGCGCCTCCTATTGTGCGCCCATAAACTGAAGTATTACCATGAGTAAATATATAAATTTATTATAAGTGGTACTGAAAATACAGCATTCATGTCTTTGGGCTGTTATATAAAATTTGAGATGGACTGCATTTAAGAGGAAAGTCTTTTATCAAGAAAAGTCATTGGGAGACGATTCCAGAGTTCCCACCTAATAAAGAATATTGAATCCAGCTCAAAATTCTTTTTACCTCTAGAGAAAACTCCAATTACTATTTAGTTAACCTACTAGGCAAAGAAGAGAATTATATGTTTAAAGTCATAACCTTGTGAATCCAAGGCAGTAATTGAGGGAGCAAACAGGCACAGCCTGTTTGCAGAAACCCATTTGACTGCACTAAGAGTGGTACCAAAATTCGGTGACAAATCATTTCTTGATGATCAGACCACTCTCGAAGACGCTTACCTGGGCTACCACCTATACCCTCGCTAGGTCCATATAACCTTTAGCCGCACCTAGGCTTTCACATCATAAATTCAGCATTTATTACGAACTCTATATTGTTTTCTTCTCATTTGATTACTTTTAAATTCCTAAGTCATTTCCTTTACACTTTTATAATAAATCTTTTGAAAAGCGTAAATTTACTGCTCATATATCTATATATTTTAGCATCCATAGAGCTAATTGAAAGATTTTAATAGAATTTTAACATTATTATACATGTTTTAGTTTTTCAAAGATTTTTCGAGTTATTTTTAGTCCGCATAAATCGTATGTTATAAATATATTAAAAACAAATCTAAAAACTTAAAACGATCATTTCGCTATAACAAAAATCTTCATATTTACATGGTAGAATGTAACTTATCGATAAGCGAAAATCAATTTTGGCATATAATCATATATACTCGTATATACGTGTAAATTTTAGAAATATATTTACAAAGTAACCTTTTTTTCACTGCCAATATTTGTGTTTTAGGCATTAATTGTAAGTACATACGAACAACATTTTTAGACACACGAATCAACGTAGTGTTCTGGTTGACCAATAAAAGAATAAATATATACGTGAACAATTAAACCAGATTTTGTTGAAATATTCTTAAAAGTCAAGATAAAAAAAAACAACTCAGTTTGATTTTAAATCTTCTATCTTTATGTACTTGCTCTCGAAATGGTTACCATCGATCATGGCAAATCAATGTTTGGGAATAACTTGGGTATTTGGTCAAATATAATGGTAATCCAAGTGTTGTCCAAAATTCTCATTGGATATTTAAACGGCTGATTCGGAAAAAATGTATCAGAGAATAATATCAAAAATTATAGTCTGTAATTAAACACAATGCTATATCTCATTTAGAATTCACTCTTTTCGCGCAGCCATAACATACATCAAAGTAAAACAAATATGAGAAGAACCTGGTCACACTTTTGTTCAATTTATCGAGAGGGAGCTTATCTTATAACATCAATATCCTTCTTTCAAATGAAAGTAGAACTAATATTGCTTTAAAGCCGCACAAACTATAGAGTCAGTGCAAGTATTTTTCCATTTTATTATTTCTCTCTCTTTCTACGCCATTTGATTTCATGTCTCCTACAACGAGGTTACCTTTGTAAATAATAAGAGCTGCTAAAGAGAGTAGCTTTCCTTCCAACCGCATTATTCACTCTAGTCTCAAAGGATAGTGATATGCTCTTATGTTCTATTCATCCAAAAAATCTTTATTCTCTCGATTTTTGCCTTTCTCAACTATGTATTTATTTTGTTCTACGAAGAATTTCGCAGGTGAGCTGTGAACTAGTTTTTGTTCTTTTTTTCGTGGACGAGGAAACAGCAATGGCCTTCTCTTTTTCTTCGCCGTACAGCAGAGGGATATTTAATTTTCTTGCTGACTTCTCGAATATTTATTCTTGCACTTACCCCATTTATTTTATATTATTTACACGCGTATTATGCCGTTAATATAGCAAAACAATGCTACAACTAACAATGGAGCATTGTATTTTGTTCTCTCGTCAACATTGGCAGATGGTTAATTTTTGTAAGAGAACTGGAGCTATATATTTTCAATATATTTTCTCTTTCTCTACGTTCACTATTTTCCTTTAGGTCTCTACTTACAAACATTTTTTGGGAAGACTCCCTTTTTAGGTTCCACTTTAAATTTGTAAAAAATAGAATAAAATTTGCTACTGAAAATCACATTGTTCATATTCCTTGGCACCATAACCTTAGAGAATTTTGAGAAACAGTCCTTCCTAGGTCCGTTCCTATCCATCCTGACATATTTAGTCTATTTCTTTCGGGAGTGAAAAAAACTAGGCTTTCAAAAACCTCGTTGTTTTCCTATACTTCCTGGTCCTTGCTGCCTTGCTCTTTCTGAAATTTCTTTTTCACTTTGATCTTTTTAAGATACTGAATTGTGCTTTGTCTACCAACTTCGAGTTGTTCTAAATTTACAGTCCTTCTTATTCCACTCCGATTACCTTTTTCTTGTGCAGTGATCCTGCTTGGTTGTGTACTAACTCCTCTTGAGTTTACGAGACAAGCGGTAATGGACCTGCTTTTCCTAGAATGGGAAGAGTAAAAGTGTCCGAAGCAACATCATCCTAGAAGATTCACAGAAAATATCCCAAACAATCTCAGGGATCAATCAGTCATTACAATAAATTTCAGACGATCGCTCCATCAAATGGTGTTGTATTACGTGATTGTGTGTGATTTAAAGACGAGTCAACCAATGAAATGGCATACCGAAATATTGACCTTATTTATGCAATATAGACCGAGTGGTTCCAAAAATGATTCCTAAAATGTGCTTCCTAAAAGGATTCTTTCAACAGAATATCCTTATTTTTATATCGCAGCCTAAAGTACCTTGATTAAAAAAATTATTAATCAATTTACGAAAATAATTTCTTAGAAAAACCCATCTAATATTCCACCACAATTTCAGAAACAACTTTCCCTCTCCCAAACTCTCTCCCTAGCGCTCCCATTCTGTATCCGCTTTTATCAGAATGCAAAGAGTTAGAGTGGTAGAAGTTTATCATCCTTGAAGATTCACCGAAAATATGCCAAAGAATATCCGGCTCTAATCAGTCATCACATTAAAGTTCAGGTGATCTTTAAATCACATCGCGCTAGATTACGTGATTATGTGTGATTTCTATTCGACTTAAGCGATGAAATGGCCTCGTAGCTTTTACGGAGTTGGTACACGTGAAAAGTTAAACAGCAATGGCAATCCAATTTAAATTTTAATCGGCCATTTCCCATCTTGCTTACCTTGCAACCCTAAAAATTAACCTGATTTTCACAATAGAGCCGGAGTGTGTAAGAGAAAAGTTCTAGTGCGGTAACTAGTTACGTGTAGAAAACATATCCTCTTCAGCAGCGCGTTCATTTCTTAGTGTCGACATGCTTAGGAAACCACAAGACAATCTCGGCCTTATCCCTACGCGCAGCATAACGGATACTGCACATAAGCAAATGTGATCTCTATAGCAAAAAAGGCAGCGTATATCGTCATGTAGAAACTTTCTAATGTACATGGGATCATTAATTGAAAAAAAATTTACTGCCAATGCAGGAGAAGCCAAACACAAAAAGGAGAGGTATATCTTTATAGGCATTATATAGGTTTCTTAGGGGATGTGATAGACATTTTTAGAAAGAGAAGTCCCCTTTTAGCAGAGCTTACAACCAATAACTTAATGGTTGTAACTTGAAAGTGACTGGATATAATGGAGAGCCAGTCTAAGTCACGGAGCAGAGTCACTGCACGAGAGAAAGGTCAACGGGGTGGAATAAGAGGGACTATAAATTTGGAACAAGTCGAAGTCGGTAGATAAAGCACAATTCACTATCGTAACAATATCAAAGTATAAAAGAAATTTCCGAAAGAGAGCAAGGCCTAGGAAGTGTAGAAAAAACAACCTGGTTTTTGAAAAGCTAGTTTTTTTAATTCTAAATAAAAAAATAGACTAAGTAAGGCATGATAGATTAGAACGGTCATAGTAATGGGCTTTGTCTGAAGAAAAACAATGTGATTTACGGGATCATTTTTTATTCTAATTTTTACAAATTTAAAGTGGAACCTAAGAACGGAGTCTTCTAAAATATATTTGTAAGTAGATACCATAAGGAAAATAGGGAACGTGGAGAATGAGAAAATATAGTGAAAAAAAATAGCCCCAGTTTTCTTACAAACATTAAAGCTTGGACTCAAAGATCCGTCTGCCATAGTTGAAGAGAAGACAAAATGCAATGTTTCATTGTCAGTTGTTGCATATATTTTTGCTATATTAACGGCCTCATAAGCGTGATAATATGAGAAAAAAATAGGGTAAGTGCAAGAATAACTATTCAAGAAGTTAGCAAGAAAATTATATATCCCTGAGCAGTACGGCCAAGAAGAAGAGTAGCCAATTTCTGTCGCTTCTTCCAGGAATAAAAGAACAAAAACTAGTGCAAAGCTAGGCTGCGAAATTCTTCGTAGAACAAAAAAAATAGGTGGGGAAGGAATTTAAAGAAGGTGACAAAAATCCACGGTCAAAGTCCATGTTTCGGATGAATAGAACATAATAATTCACTATCCTTTGAGAATACGGTGAATAATGCGGCAGGAAAGGAAGCTACTTTCGTTACCAGCTCTTATTATTTACACAGGCAACCTCGTTGTAGGAGCCATGAAATCAATGGCGTAGAAAGAAAGAGAAATAACAAAATGAAAAATAGCTTGCAGTGGCTGAATTATTTGTGCTGCTGTGAAATAATAATAGTTCTCCGTTCATTTGGAAGAAAGACATTTGAAGTTATAAGATAAGATCTCTCTCGATAAATTGAGCAAAAGCGTGACCAAGTTCTTCTCATATTTGTTTTTGTCTGATGTATGTTATGTCTGTTATAAAGTTCGTAATAAATACTCAATTTATGATGTGGAACTCTAGGTGCGGCTAAAGGTTATATGGGCTTAGCGAGTGTATAAGTGGTAGCTTGGGGTTAAGCCTCTTCTTGAGTGGTCTGATTACCAAGAAATGATTTGTCACCAAATTTTGGTACCACTCTTCGTGCAGCCAAATGGGATTCTTAATTTCCCTGGACTGTGCCTGTTTGCTTCCTTAGTTACTGCCTTGTATTCACAAGGCTATTACTACAAACATAGAAATCTCTTTGGTTTGCCTAGTAGGTTGTTTAAATGGTAATTGGAGATTTCTTCAGGGGTAAAATGAATTCTTTATTCGGCGGGAACTCTGGAATCGTCTCCAATGACTTTTCTTGATAAAAGACTTTTCACCCTTAGAGGCAGTCCATCTCCTTTTTACATAACAGCTCGAAACATGAATTCCCTCTTTTACATACCACTTATATTTTATCGTGTAAAATACTTCAGTTTATGGGCGCACAATAGGAAGTGCTATTCCTGAGATACAATTAATAAAGAGCGGCGCTGCACGTCACTTTACGATAAAAGCTAGATACTCCACATTTCACCTCTATTATATACTAGCGCTTTATTTTCATACCTGTCACAAATCTTCACTTTTAAAATGAGGAAATGATCTATAAAAAAAATCTATTAAATTGACCGAGGAATTAATAAAAGTCCTATTAAAGTCAACCAAAACGAATGCACAAGAATCGCGCTCTTTTAAATGTTTGGTTCCAGGATTGCCTATGTTTAAAATGAGGTGACTGTGTCAAAATAATGGTTAATCATAACATAACATAATTTCCCAGATAAAAAAATTTATCTTTAAGGAAAACCAAGGGTCACTTATTTATATGTCAATTTTAACCCCTTCAAGGTATAGTACCTTAAAAATATGTACTTTCCATACCAAACCGAAAACATATATGCCGAATGGAATGCCTAAAGTGACTTTTGTATTCAAACGAAATAGGTCAACGACCCCCCTCCCAAAAAAAACAACATTACGAAACATAGAAAACTTTAATACATTACTAAATAGTATAATTGAGTAGAAGTGCAGGCAATTACTAAATAAAAAACAATAGAGACGCTTAAACAAATAACTAAATAAATATCGTGTGCCCATAAAGTCAAGTATTAACTTAATTGGTTCCCATAACATAAAATTGGTTTTCTCAACTTACATTAACATATTTTATCAATTCTTCCTAAATATTTAATCTTATAAGTGCTGTATTGTGAATACATACAACAGTTTCATTGAAATCAGAACAAGGAATGTCTTAGTTCATAGGCCTTGGATTTTTGTCAAATGTCACCGTTTCATTTATTTAGGTGCTCTAACCTGTGAATGCTCTCTGTTTCCATCTATCAAACCCGATTTGTTTTAAACATATTGAAAAAATAAAATGGAAAGTACTATCTATAGACTTTTAGATGAATTTTATATTTATTAATTAAAATTTACTATATTCCACCCTTTCGTTTCTTTAATTCGTTTATAGTTTCTTCATATCATAGAAATAAAAATTCTTCAGTTAGTGGTAAAAATAAGCAAGTGATTGAGAGAATGACAATGATTTAGAAAAATAGAACAAAGCTATTTAATTTAAATTATAATGCAAATGAGAAGTATTTAAATTTTGTGAACAGTTCTCCCTTAACAACACTTATCATTTTTTGATTCCCTATGCATGGAATATTATTTGTTTAAAGCTGCTCCATAATAAAAGAATTTATTATACTCCAAATTGCTCATTTTTTCGTATCTTTGATTATTTCATTCTGTTTTGCAATGTTAGCGCTACATAACCCTATAAGTGTGTTGAAAAAATGCTTGGAAAGGTATCTCAAGGTGGAATAATCACTCGTAGCTTCAGATAGAAGGGAAATAAATATGTTCCGGAGTTGCGAACTAAGTAAAGGCAGGAGCATCGCGACACCTTCTGCCTCGATCTCCCAATTATTTACTTCTATAAATTTTTCGACCTGAATTATGTATGATCCAACATCCTTCGTTAAAAACTGGGAGCTTCACGGATGCTGACTGCGGAATTTCCCTGCGAGATTCGCATGCGTCGATGGCTTTAAGAAGGTAATCCTTGGGCGACAAAGAGAAGGGGCGATTTGAGGACGAGAATTGCAGAAGGTTGAGATTTACCTCGGAATACCTTGATGAGGGAGTACTTGCGCTGGTGGACGATAACGGCCGTTCTGGGGAAATTGCCAATTGACTGGGGCGGACTTCCGACGGAAGAGTTTCTTGCCTTTGCGCTCGTGTAGACAAAAACGGAGACAAATCGAGAAGTGAGGTGTCTCGTGCGGGATAGTGAGCCGGTACTGTTTTGACACAGCTGAGAGGGGCGTTAAATACAGGCTGACGATGGGATGAAATCGCCTCCGGCTACGGAGATTATTCTCCCAAGGTACACAAGAAGCTAGAGGATGGACGTCTTCCAGCCAGGAATTTCCGATAACAGATGTTTTTCCTCGCTCTCGCATGATTCAAGATGTTAGGTAAGAGCCAAGATTGCCTCAAGGTTTTGGATGAAACTTCCATGAATAAACACAGCTGCGTTGCAAAAGCCTCTTCGCTAGATTCTTAGGCCCGTTGTCTCGTCCTTTAATCTTGTGTTTAAGAGCCACGTGTGTTTCTTGGGTCAACGTGGGGCTCCTTGATTCTCTTCTTCCACACTGGATGAGTCCATACAAGTCCTTATTAGGTTTTTCTCTGGCCACATAAAGTCGACCTAATAACCTAGGAGTGGTGAGACATCTTGCATGAAATATTGGCATTGGTTTCATATGTAGATAATTGTGAATTTTAACACTTCTAAAAGCACTGAAAATTCTTACAGATAAGCTTGGTCCCAACTAAGACCATTCCCATCTACATTTCATATAGGAGGTCATGTGGCAATATATTAAAAGCCATTAGGTAATGCTGGTAGAGGTTTACAGGTGGTTAACTCTTTACCAAGTTGTCCTTTCCCTTGAGTTACTTTCTGTTGTACCAATATATTTCCTGCACATATGACGCAAAGGAATCTCATTTAGATGCAAGTTGCAGATGATCTACTGTAAAGGACGTTGTAGTTGACATTACAGCCCTCTTAAGGTTACAAATTCTTGTAACCAGTATTCGAACCCGTGCTGTGAGTTCACACTGCCTTTATTTCATCTTTAATATCATTTTAAACAAGCCATTTCATCATTCCCTCTGCAATATTTTCTCCTCTTCTTTGTTCAATAGTTAGATGATCTAAATAGAAAGTACCAGATTCTCCTACAAGCACAGAGTGATCCTGAATTTCTCTTGCTCCATACATACCATTTGTTCTCTTTCTTATTTTAAGTTAGTGTTGTATCTCTCCTCTAATCAAAAAACAAAGCAGTAATTTTGTCATCTCCCTAAACATTCAGATTCGGTGAAATTCATCTTAAACTTCTGTCGTGCCTTCCAGACTTTGTGGTGGTCACTTCTAAATTAGAATAGCATAGTCGAATAGGGCTGCACTATTAATAGCAGCAGCAGCTCTATTTGACAGAGAATACCGATCTTCTTCCATGTAATTTTTAGTATTCGTATGATTTTTTTCTGTTCTCGCAAAGACTTTGTTCTATTTATCATCAGAAATGACAGAAAATAAGGTTTCTTCATCATAGGCTTCATCTGAAGTTATAGTTTTCTTTTCCCTCTTCTCTGTTAGTAACTATTCTTCTTCTTTTTTCTCCTGAGTTCAATCTTCTCTGATTTTCCTTTTTTTAATCTTTGACTTGTTTTTACATATACTCCTCCAATTTTCATGTGAAGCAAAATTATTTGATCAATAAGAAATTTATTCTCTCAACGTGGCATTTTTATGTTCTTTTCACTCCCGCAATCCATTAGATCAGGACAATGGCATCCTGCTTTATCAAAAAGTTGACCATAGATAAGATAAACTTCTTACTCTTACTGGCATTTATTTCTTGTTTTGATACCGAAGATGCTTCTATCACCAATCAGAACAATTCGGTTTAGAGATTCTTGATCTACTGAACTGGAATACTGGCTATATTTCAAATCTCAGTAAAGGACTCGTATACTCCAGGAATAACATCCTTGTTTCTATTGTATTTATTGTCTTTTACACACTGAATATATCTTCCAACCTGCTGTTTTGTTGGCAGCTCATAATGATAAATTTCGGGAAGTGGGGAGCCAAGGACACTGTGAATTGTTGCGGTTCTAGTTCTTTTAGCTATCCTTTCACTGAAAATTAGGAATAGAAAGACCCGTTACTATAAAACAGAAATAATACATGTGATAAGTGAATATATAACCTACATTCCAAAAGTGAAGCCAAATGCTTCCATAGGAATTACTCTGTAAATATATAGTAAATTCGTCTTACATCGATTAATTTATAACGCCCTCCGAGTAGTTTGCAAACAAGGAATTCCTCAATCTAAAATTGCCTAAACCTTAAATACATGAGGAGTTAAAGTGCACATTTTCCTCCTGTGCAAAAATGACCCATTTTTAGCTTAAGAGACGAGAACTATAATAAGTGAATACAACAAACCTCACCCTACGGAAATGATCATTTTTAAGCAAATTTTGACCGCAAAAATGGGGTGTTACGATTTATACAGATTTTATTAGGCTTCATTTCAAAATTTTGGATGGTCTGATCTACGTAACTTGAAATGTTCTTAAAAATTGGTTGCTACACTACGCCTTATTGTACAGATCATCAGTGCGACAATTTTCCTGGAATAACTCAACAACAAAGGCATATCCACTTATAGGGATCACTAGTATAAAAATATGATAAGTTCCTCTTTCTTGTAATTCTCAATTATGCTATGAGCACAGATTAACTCAATCCGAAAATTAAGACTTTCAACGGAATTGAAAGTTATTGTAGAAAAAAAGCGGACAAAATAATTATAGTAGATAATTGACAATGATGAAGGGTTAATTTAGTCTTTCATAATAAATCATCAGTGCGACAATTTTCCTGGAATAATTCAACAACAAAGGCATATCCACTTATAGGGATCACTAGTATAAAAATATGATAAGTTCCTCTTTCTTGTAATTCTCAGATATGCTATGAGCACAGATTAACTCAATCCGAATATTAAGACTTTCAACGGAATTGAAAGTGATTGTAGAAAAAAAGCGGACAAAATAATTATAGTAGATAATTGACAATGATGAAGGGTTAATTTAGTCTTTCATAATAAATTAAGTACCTAAGTTTAAATACATTCAAAATTATAAAAGATGGCAGTATTTGATAAATTGAAATAGTTTTCAAGACAAAAGGCTGATATAATGTTACCTTTTGAAATCATCTCTATCACTTATATTTTTCTAAGGAGAGTTATTTTTTTATATTTTCCAAAGAACCAACCTAAAAAAAATTAACTAAGCCAACTCCCATTTTGTGGAGTAGATCTTAATAAAAATGGTAAAATTAAGTGAATCTAAAATGTAATAAAAGATGAATAGCTTAGAGAATATAATGGAAATCTATATACCGGACATGTGCGCAACTCAATTTTATTTCCTTGGCATATATAAAAAGGGTTTCCTTGTATATGTAGTTTTCTTATTGGAAATAAAAATTCACTGAGCAAACCTATTTAAGAAATGCTCCTGGAAATATCTTTGGAACAAAGCGTTACAAAACTAAAACCCGATTTACGGGCTTGTATTTTCCGGGCTCAGAAAAAGAACTGACACATTTTCTCCACGAAGGAAAGAAGAGACCAAATTTATTGTCCCATAACGTTAACTGAACAGAAAGAAACACTATTTGAATAGTAAACACAACCGGTTAAAGTGTAATCCTCCTAAAGTTATGACCCTCATAATTATGAGTTACTCATTCGTAAAATATGTACTAAATGACAAATAGTAATTTTATTGAACAGAATGTTCATTCATCAATATACATATGCAAAATGGATCTTTTTTGCACCTTACCTATAAGGTGCCGGTTGGAATTCAATGATTGAGGGATGTATTGAAGTAAATTGTAGAGAGCTACTTTTATCTCTCGCAAAGAAAAATGAAAAAACCTAACGTGATTATGTCGGACAGATGATCATAACCCTTAAATCCAACTTAGTATTATGGCTTATCTGTTCTTTACAAATATTCTTTAGGTCAACAAGCATTTACTTATCTTTATTGTGTGCGGACATACTTCTTATATACAGTACCATCCAAAAGTAGAAAACAATATACGATAACTCGATTTCATTTAAAAAGAATCATTTAAGGCCCATGAAAATCACAGATTATTCTTTGATAATTTCATTTGATAGTGTTTAAGTTTCATTTCCTCGAATAGTTAGCTATTTTTTTGATAGGAATTCAAACTTTTTCTTTGAAAAACGGTTTGATACGTTTGTAAAGTATGTGAGGTAATATCAAACAACAATAAACGAGGCATTGTTTTTTGATATTGATACTATTATTCATTTATCAGGATGGCGAGACAAGTAAAGAAATGAAACCATCTGACACTTAGAAGAATAATAATATATCAAAAAATGTGATTACAGACATAAGAAATGTCATTTATCATACCGGTTGTTGCCATTGTAAAAGAAAAACGAGACTCTCGAGAAACCACTCTCAGGTAAGATGTCCTATTATTTCGAGAATCTGTTTCGACAGTGTATATCACGTCGCAACCTTGAGATTGGACTCATACCAGACGACCTCGCTCAGTAACCACTCATAAATAAAAGGAGCAAATTGGGTAGGTTTGTCTTTGCTATTGATCAAGTCTTGTAGATGTTGAAAAGCCGTATAGAGTGATTAATGGCGACCTTGCTAAGAAACCACTCACAAATAAAAGGAGCAAATTGGGTAGGTTTGTCTTTGCTATTGATCAAGTCTTCTAGATGTTGAAAAGCCGTATAGAGTTATTAATGGCGACCTTGCTAAGAAACCACTCACAAATAAAAGTAGCAAATTTGGTAGGTTTGTCTTTGCTATTGATCAAGTCTTCTAGATGTTGAAAGGCCGTAGAGAGTGATTAATGGTGACCTTGCTAAGAAACCACTCAAAAATCAAAGGAGCAAATTGGGTAGGTTTGTCTTTGCTATTGATCAAGTCTTCTAGATGTTGAAAAGCCGTATAGAGTGATTAATGGCGACCTTGCTAAGAAACCACTCACAAATAAAAGGAGCAAATTGGGTAAATTTGTCTTTGCTATTATTTAAGTCTTCTAGATGTTGAAAAGCCGTATAGAGTGATTAATGGCGACCTTGCTAAGAAACCACTAACAAATTAAAGGAGCAAATTGGGTAGGTTTGTCTTTGCTATTGATCAAGTCTTCTAGATGTTGAAAAGTCGTATAGAGTCATTAATGGAGATGCAAGCAAAGAATATTTCTTCGGATCAGATATGAAGCATCATGTAAGGCGTCATGAAGGTAAAAGATTGAGTACCACGTGATGCTGGCAGGTGATGGTGAGGCATCATGTTTGCAAGTGCTGAGTCTGTTTGCTCGTTCGGTTGCGGGGCAAAATTACAGCTGCGGTTTACCCTAATTTGTTTTTTTAAGCATGTAATCCCTCTCTCTCCGTATATCGATAGTACTCGTACCTGAACTTCGTTTTATTTAGGTCAATGATTCTGTGACACAAGACAAAGAGCCATTGCTAAAGTTACGTCAACGCTAATCAATTATAATGACATCAACTTATTGAGTAATCTTCAATTACTTCTTCCTCTCTTCTCTCCTGCACCATTTATGTTCAAGATTGATCTTTTGAGAAACTGTGGTATTTTAACTAAATTGTGTTTTTATTCTATTTAATTCATACTCTCGATACATTTTTTAAAAAAGCAAGAGGTTTGATAAAAATGTTATTATAATTCGAATAATAATTTGCATCTCTTATTCATTTCTATTTGTCAATATCCCATAATTTAAACTAGATTTTTTGGTTTCGCTCTTGTTTTGTGCACCCTCCATTTGTCTTTCTTCGTCCCCTTGTGTTGTTTCATCTTTTTCGATCTTATCTACTTAAAACAAACCAACAGAATTTGATTTATCACGATGAATCTTTAGGATTATTTTCAATAAATTAGGATTAAAAGTCGTAAATAAAAACTGCCCCATTTACTGTTTATTGGGTATTTTTTCAACTTGACAAGCCAAATAGTCCTAGATTCTCTAAAAGAAAAAGAGCTCTCGGTTAAAAAGAATAAATCTTCTATACGATGGTCTGCCATGCAAAGATGGAGGAATTATTACATTAACAGGTGACGATCTGCCTCTCTTTTAATGCTTATCGAATATTTTTTGGGGGGGGTATTTAATAAACTACATTCACTTTCGTACAGGCAAATGTTGCAACGCAGGAATAGTACCATATCTTTCATAAATATTAGAAAGCTCTTCGATGAGCTTTCTGGAGTACAGTGAGAAAGGCATGCACCAGGATTTGTAGCCTTAGTTTGGCTGTAGTTTAAACTGAGCGGCCATAGTTTAAGTAAGCTTTTGTCTCCAAGCCATAATTTACATAGTTGAAATTTTTAAAATTTTTAAATCCATTTATTTTTGATTGAGATATTCTATTTTCATTTTTTGGGCAATTATTCAAATTTAGGCCAAACATTCTTTATATAATATATATAAGATAAGTTTCTTTTCATCAAGGATATGTTATTTTTAAATGATAAACCTTAAAGAAAAAAACTTGACTTGACTTACGGGCGCCCGTAAGAATGACCTCTTGCTCTAAGTCTGTTTGCTCTCTCTCTCCCCCATCCACTCTCTCCCGAGTCACATAGTCACACTCATTCAATGGCAGCCCAACATCCACAAAAATCTGGGGCCCCCATCTCGTGGGTGGTCTACCTCTCGGTCTCCTACCTTGAAAGCTGCCTGCACAGGCTTGTTGTACATAGGATTACGGCGGTCTTCTTATAACATGTCCAAACCACTTGATTCTTTTCCTTCTAATTACATCCATAATGGTCTCCTCCATTTTAAACTCTTCTCTTACACTAACATTTGTCCTTCTGTGTCTCCAGTTGTTGCCGATCATACTCATGAGTCACTTCATTTCAACTGCATTCAGTCTCTTCTAATCTTCAGCAAGCAGAGTCCAGGTTTCCGAAGCATAGGTGGCAATTAGACTATTAAACATTTATATAATTTTATCTTTAACTTCTCTGGTATATATATTCTGGACCACACAGTGTTCTTCAGCTTTTAAAATGCCACAACAGCCATGGCTATTCTCTTTCTTACATCGTCTGAAGATCCTGGGCTAACACTTGTTAGAAAAAAAATTGATCTACCTTCTCCATCACATTACTGTCTATCCGAATATTTTCATAAGCTGCGGTCACTACATTGCACTGGTTGCTGTTGATCTTGACCCCTTACTTCTGGCATGCTATTTCATTCTGCCATTTCTTTCGTCAGAACTCGTTAAATTCTACTTGAAAGATCTTTTGGGTAACTTTGGCCGATGGCACCTCAGAGTTACTAAAGCTTAAGAAGTACACGAATGGAAATGAAGAGTTATGTATCTTTGTTGACAAAATTTCAGGCTCCATGTCCAATTTTGGCCTGACAAAAAGAAACAAATGTTAATAAATATTCAAGGATGAAAATATATAGGTATTGAAATTAAGTCAAATTAAAACTGTACGCAAAATATTGTATTATTTATTAAATCTTTAAAGATTAGATTTTTAAAAATAAAATGAGGTAAATTGAATGAATAAACGTTATATTGGAAGGCAATTTTACATTTTGGAGGGAAAAGATATATTCCAAAAGAGTTAATATAGATTTATTTCAAAATTGGAACATTGGCCTTATTATTTTAAATTTCCACTCAAATTATAAAATTATCTAGAGTTACTTAATTAATTATAATGCAGAATAGGAGAATACTCCCTTAAGATATACATATATATTTTTTGCTGATATTGCCAAGATGAGCACAAGTTCAAGAATTCAAAGTGCAAATTGTACTGCTAAAACATAAAAGCATCTTTGACAGTGTGGTCATAGACTTAAATATATGGTAACACTACACAGATGGCTGGTAAAAGAGAGGTTTAAATTAAAGAGTGAACTCATTGACATTAGTACTGATAAAACGCCGTATTTTAGTATCTATTCATATTAAATCCAGTATGCTATCTTTTAATAGAATAAAATTCCCCAAATCATGGAATAGGTAACCAGTATCGGCTAGAAACCTCTTTAGCCCGGCCAATTGCAATATCTCGATGTGTCATCGGTTCCACAAGTGGACAGAAGTGGTCTAGAATTATCTTGACCCATGCCATCTTGATAGTTGTCCGCAGTTCCCATATATTTGTAGGTGAATTATCTTGACTGTAAATAGAGATAGCCGCCACGTCTCTTATTACCTCAAAGGAATGTATGGCCATTTCTTTTGTTGTATCTCTTCAAATTCTACTCGAATCATTTTTGGGTAACTTTAGAGGATGGCATCTGAGTGCTATTGAGGTATAAGGAATGGACGTAAAGAGTTATCTAACTTTGCAACGTAGCAGTCATTGATCATTGTCTTGTTTTGTCTTACCAACAGGCACAACCATTACAGCGTAAATACCCCCTACAGCAGGACCGAATCGCCACGAACCTGCACGGTGTTTTGTTAAAATGTAAGGTCCATGCGTTTGTATAGTCTACCGATCTGACCGATAGGTCGCAGGCACGGTTAAACGTATTGTGTGTAATGTTGAGGAATTTCAATACCCTGCTTGACACTTTCTCTTAGGTTTGACGAGAAGAGGTTTGTGAATCTTTGCGTGCTGGCCAATATGGCTACCATGCGAACCCAATCGTGCTTTTCCTATAAAAATAATATTTGCCTAAACTTATCCCAATCAGTGCATTATGAATTTGTTAACCGCAGAGAAAATTGTAAAGAATTGTATGCCCAGTTTACTATATTTTAGAACAGAGGTACTGGAATTAAGGGTGGGCACGATATTTTTATAGAGGATTTAAATAAACAGTCCAGTCACAATCACAAGAAAGTTACCATCCTAGGATACTCATTCGATAAAATTATCTCAGTTTATGGACGTCTAGGCTAACGCGTGAGGTAGCTTATTTGACCATCGAAGACATATGTGGAAGTTCTACCGTTTTCGGTAGAATGCCCAAAAGAGGACTGACCGTGAAAGGTTCTCAAGCTTTAATTCTACGAATATTGCAACAGCCCGAGTTATTAAACGAATCATTCGACTGGAATTAGGTATAGTTCAGGAAGGTGGCAGTGGTTGATGGTGACACTTAGAAGTTAATTGCCTGGAAGTATGCTAGAAGTAAGGTAGTATTGGTTCCCATGGCTTTAAACAGAGATGAATAGAGAGCAATGAGTGGTCGACACCTTTCAAAACACAAAGGAACGCCGACTCTAAATGCAACTTCCCAGCGAGAGAAATTGCCTCAGGTTCAGAAACAAACCAACTCCTTAAAAAAAAGAAAGTATAATGACCATCCGGAAATCTGTGATCATATGGTCAAAAGCCACATCCTTCTATTGCGGTATAATTCAGCATCTTAACTAAAAGGGTTCTCTGAAGGACACACACTTTGTTAGCTACAGAGCCTTGCTTTCTTTTTCAGTAAGGAACTATGTGTGACTCGTTTCCTTTTACCGAACACCCTTGGTCAATGTGACGAACTGAAAACAGTATGAAAATTAGTGTTCTTCCGATACTCATTAATGACAAGAGACGAGAATAAACCTAGCACATTTGGATATACATAGAGTCCGTTTAAAGAGGGGAAAGGGTATGTCTATGCACTGACAAACAAATCTAATTGTTAACTAAGCAAAGGTAAGACGAGAATCCGGTCCCTCAGGTCCACTGATTAAGAGGCTATCGGGTTGCATCGATACAAAGGGCTTCATGTAATTCCTAAACATCAGGGCAACTTAGGGAAGTATGTAAGTTGTCCAAAGACACATGCCCCCCAGCTTCAGAGCTTAGCTTACTCTGTCGAAAGGATCCAAGCGTGTCCCACTCTTCGACTGAACACACTTAGTCAATGAAGATAAACCATCACAGAGTGGAAATTTGAATGTTTTGAAGAGTCAATCGGACAGATGAACTGGTATCAATACAACTTACCATTGAACATCTAAAATTGATGGTTTATGCCGGGTAACCGTCCAACCCACTAATAGGTCTAGTATATTAGAGAATAGCTGGTCTAACAGGGGATATTCGAATTTATTTTGAGTGTTTCATGGATGAAGGAGAATCATACTTTCGTTCTAACCAAATATATCTATATAATGTATATTGTGAGGGAAAAAGCACGTGAGAGCAGAAATAACGTCACTTTTAAGCATTACTTCCACGTGATGGGCCTCCTGTATCTTACGGACAATTTTACGCATTTCCGATTAAACAAACTGTTGACGTCTCGGAAAAACTCACCCTCCGTTTTCTTCAAAGGAATTTACAATGGAAAAATTCCCATCTTCCCTTCTCAAAGACTCTGCTCCCTCTCTACCCCCCGTCTTCTCCAAAGAATACTTCACTACAAACAAGTTGACCTTGGACCCCGTCGAAGTGACCCAACCATCATCTCACCACTTCGCCAGAAACGACCAACGTCTTTCCAAACCCCTCCATTTGTGTACAAGGTATCTTAACGAACATTTTAGCCTCCTAAAATTTATAATTGCCGTCTACCGTTCCCCATTATAATTTTGTGCAACTACGTGTCTAAATTAACTGTGTATTATTGTATTATATTAACTTTAATTATTAATATTTATTAAAGTCTATTTTTGCGGACTCCTTTGCTTTCTGGCCCTCGGGCTCATCATAGCCGTATAACAATAGCCTGTAACTAAGTGAGATTTGAAACTCTCAGCCAATACTAAGTTTCAAAGTAGCATCTTTTGGACTAGCCCTCTCTTACGAGGATCTGACCTTGTAATCAGACCTCGGCCTACCCAAACTATTTAAAAAAGAAACCCCCTCATACTCTAAATCAAATATAATAGATATATGTAGGATATATAGAGCTATACCACGACATATATATACTACCTTAGCAGTATATATATAGAATTAGGAGACAAGATATCAGCGCGTAAATTTTCTCCAGCAAAATTTGCAGAGGATTAACGATTACACAGTCATCGATCGTGATTAAATAGGCTCACCTTTGTAAGAAACAATGAGAGGCTGAGCCTATCATAATAAAATTTACAATTTGCAATCTTTACCTTAATTTGAATCAGTATAATAATGGCATTATATTTGATATAATTATAGTTATATAGTTTCTAGGAAAGTAATTTTTCCGACAAGTAATATCCTTGTTAATACTCTTCCATTTTGCGCCGTTTTGCTTTATTTATTTATGTTTACTATTTCTTTGAAATTCCTTTTATATAACACTTTTCTGCCCAATATCTGTCTGACAATCTCTTTTTTACTAAATATCTTCTATGACATTCAAATCTCTCTTTGCCGTTCACCTACTTCTTCATTTTCTTCTTTTTATCATATTACAACTTATTTGCTACTTTTTTAAGGACAAGAAAATCTTTGAAAAAAACATTTTTCCCTTTTCTTACCAACTCGACCTCACTCTTTTTCTTTTGTATCATTCTTTCAAAGGAAGAAGTTCATATAACTCCTCTCTTCACTCAGTCTTTTTTGAATAGTAATAAAATAACCTATAACTTCTTATTGCAGAACAACCAACCTCCAATGCCAAAGTCTTGAATATGAGTAGATTTGGCTGCCTTCTTCTTTTGATCATTTTTGCTCTTTACCTTCTCGAAACTTTTTCTAGAATAACTTTTCCAATTTCTTAATAAACCCATTTTCTTTAAATTTTTTACAGATTTCCTATTTTTGATATTTCGAATGAATAGATAATAAAAAACTAACACTATCTCAAAATCATTTGGGGATTTAAACTTTAGTACTTATTATTATTCTACTTGTTTTATATAGATTTAATACTGTCTAATACAATATACAAATTTCACTTTACTTGGGAATTTTTTATTTTTTCCATTTCATTTCTAATCAAATCATCTTCCTTAACTCTTCCAACATTCCTGCCTACCCTTTAATGCAAACAAAGAACTTTAACTTTACTAATGATATTTGAGTAAAATAATTTACAAATCTCTTAAGGTTTAATCGATTGATTTTCCTGAATTTGTCGTTAGAATTGTTCTGTTCAGTTCTGGGGGATTTTGGGTTACGCAACAAACACGATTTTTCCTCATTACCCAGAACTTTACGCCCACTTTCCTCATAAAGTGCAGTTTCTCTTCTTCACATTTTAACAGAAAATTGCTCAGGAATTAACTTCTAAAATGTTTTTTCACCTTTATATTTAAGATTCTTGTCTAAAAATACAAAGACACTTAACTCTAATCCAAAAATCTTAACAAGAGCCACTTTTTAGAAAAAAAATGAGCCTTACTTTTAAAAGGCGTCAATTTGAAAGATGTTCTAGGTATGAGGTTTTAAATTGAAATTATTCTTTTGAACTTTTGTTAATAGGACGAATTAGAAAATATTCAAGCTAAAACTCAGATATGACTTGATCAAATATATACTAAGGTGAATAATTTAAATTAAAGAAAATTCTTAAATATTGCACTATAGCGTGAAGTTTCTTTAGTTTTAATTACTACCTGAATACTTGTTCGATAAACAATATCCAAAGTTTGTTCCAAATATTTACTTCGAACTTCTGACCACTAATTAAAATAAAATCCTAATTAATACCAACAAAATTTACTTTACCCAAGGTCAATTTGCTTGAATAAACTTGAACACTCACCCTCTATTCTCTGTTTTTAGTCACAAAGACTGATCAGAGTTGGATCCAATTATGTGTCATCCACAACTTTCTTGCAAAACTGTCTACTCATTAGTGGATCCAATTTCTTTAGATTTGTTATTTTTTAATGAAAAGAATATTAAGTGCTGATTCTTCACTTCCTAAAGTGTTCACTTTTTAATTTCAAATAAGTTTTCTGATAAAAAAATAATACTACTATTTGCTGGACGTATGAAAATATGAATAAACTCAGGGTTTGCCTACAGAATTGTTTTTTACAGTCTGAAAAATAGCATGATATATCCTTTCAAATTTTAGTAATTAAAAAGGGGGAACTTTTCTTAGAACAGTATTGTTTGGGACAGATATTGTCTTAAAAAAAATTCAAAAGTAATCAAAATAAAGTTAATAAATATTGGTTTCACTGTTGAATGAGGAAAATTAAATCAATATTTTTTGTTAATCAGGGTTTCTGTTTACCAGATAACGCTGAGTAAACTTCCAAAAAAGGTTGATATCGGAGAAAGATAAGTGGAGATTCCTATATATCAAGAAAAGCAAAAATACCTCATAAACAATTGAAGATAATATTAATGTAACTTATGCAGTTCACATTTCTAAATGAATTGAGCACATTTTCGGCTTTAGAACATCAGCATTTTCCCAAAGATTTATGGGCTGTTTTTTTTTTTAATTCAACCTCCAAACTTTGAAAAATATCTTTTACATTGATCTGTTTCCAATCCTCAAACTTCGCATTGATAATTATCATTCTAAAGCTTTCTAAATGGTGTAAAGTCTTTTAGCAGGCAGTTAATCATGTCGATATTTTAAGCGCAATAACTCCTTCGGTTTTTGAATGATGGCAAGGTGCACTACCGTGCATGAAAATAAGCCCACATGTCTCAGATACTCGGATAGATTGTTTCAAATGTTCCAGCATCAGATTTGTGTATATCGTACTTTTTACTTGTCCACGTAATAAAATGAGCGAGAGACCACCTGCTTGAAAAAAAGTGCCTAACTGAACCCTTCCACCTTGAAACTTTATCTTCATTTGCCTTATTTTTACCAGTACTTTGCCTTACATGCTACTTCCCATCCAATCCTAGACAAATACAATTTAATTTCTTTAAAGAAAATCAGACTCTCCCTTTTATTATCACCTCAGAGGCCATATGCAATAGCGACGACCAAGCATGTCTTTTTATTCTTTGCACTAATGATGGTCTATTAGCAATGTGCGTGGTTTGGGTTACAATTCGCATAAGAAAATGGGACAGTCTCTAAACGTTTATTCAGGCTTAGCTTCTCGGCAAAATAACAGCTTCTGACACAATTCGGTTGAAAATCGACTTCCTTCTCATCTTAACTTGTTCCGAGGAAAGGGGCTCTAGGACGCTTTGCTTTCTTCCTAAAAGCCTACTTTCAGAAGGAATTGTCGAGTATAACTTGCCTCTCCATCTTAATAAAAGAGAAATACAATTCGGAGCATACTAGAATACACGTGAGACAGTATTGCCAGAGAAGCTATACCAAGTAATAAATTTAAATTTAAGTTACAGATTGCAAACTATTAGTTAGCCTCAAATGTAATTTTAGTCGCAAGCAAGTCTAGTCGCAAGCGAGTCTAGTCGCGGGCGACTCTACATCTCACTATGTTCGTTGGTCGATCACTCCCCTTTTTGCTTTTTATTGTTTGGTAATAACTGTAAGTATTCGGCCAATTCTAACGAAACTTGAAACATTATATTGCTTTACATTCTCCTTCGAATGATATAATTGCCAAAGTCCTCCTAAGCTTAGCTTGGGAATTATTTTGTTTTGGCAATAACATCACAACTATTGGGCTGATTACATCAAAATGTTTGACAAGAAGATACTATAGGTAATTATTCACGACTTGTCTATAAGAAATCTTTATGCAGTTAAACTGGAAAATTGGTGGTGATGATAATGATATGGATCCGTCTCATGATTGTACGTTTCTTTCAGGGATACATAAAAGAACACGGCCAATATAGAAAATAATTTAATCGATAAGTCGTCGGACCGTACTGCATTCTTCCAGTCATCGACTGTACATGTTTCATGATCGTGACAACACTTCTTATGCAATATAACCAAAGTTTTCCATTACTACTGCAGTGAGACTAGCTTCCCTTCCATGAATTTTGCTTTGTGAAGTTCACACAGTTCTCATCGAAACAGTATATTTCAGATAGCTGGTAATATAAGCCGATCCATGTGAATTAACTTTGTTTGCGCATACTATAATTATTCGCAGATGACGTCAATCATATTTTGTGGATGCTGTCATAAACTTGAAAACAGTTACTTCTTACACTTTAAACAATTCAGCTAATCAACCACTAACGGTTCCACTACATTATTCTAGCTGCCAGACATGCCTGTCCCTAAAACAACGTGAATTACACTGATATTCAAATACCAAGGATTTAGAATGCACTCGAAAAAAATGCACATCGCAGCAATCATATGAAGGCTGTGTTGCAGGCACATTATTTTGTTGAATATATATATATATATATATATATATATATATATATATATATATATATATATATATATATATATATATATATCGAGAATTATTTACAAGGGCGCAATTATAATTATGCGGTTAAAAAGGCAATACTATAGCTAAGTAAGCGTATCAATTTGCTATTGTAATTGTTATCCCTCCTTTCGAATTTAATGGAAAATTCAATTAATCAAATCTAGCTCGGCTTTATAAATCGATAATAATTTGCAATGGCACAAATATAATTTTGCTGTTATAAAGGCAATGTCTTAGCTAGGTAAGCTCTTCATCCTCCCCTCGAAAGAAGGGTGGCTTAAGCTATAACCTATCGTGACTCAGAAGAGATCCTTCTAATTGAGTGATGAATAGCTTACTTAAAAACAGCATTACCTTTATAACTGCATAATTATAATTTATAACAAGGTTTTATTATAAATACTTCATTTGAATCTATGGGAATAATGTTTAGAACTCTTATGGATAAATTATGCTTAATTAATTTAAGAAGGCAGTTTTATCTAATTTCTTATTTGCACATAAATATTACTCTAATATTTATTGCAGGCACAAACAATAGTGTCCCAGGTTTCTTGATTTTTCACTCGTCTAAACTTTCCATTTTTCGATCTCTTGTGAAAAAATTAACAATTTCCCGTTCATCTTTTTAAAGCATTACTCTACTTTGTAGAATTGAATACACTTTATCTACAATTCTACTTGAATTCTAATGATAATGTAACGTTTTATTTTTACTGTTTTTCTATTAATCGTCCTATAACATTGATTACCCTGCATAACATTTATGTATCCTTTATTATAAACAATTGAAAAAAATATTTTTAGGTTTATATTGCAAGTAATAAATTCCTGCAATCCAATACATATAGGTATATGTTAGCAACTATTTTCTTATCATATGATGTGGAGGAATCCCCTTTGAATTATATTATTTCCCCACCTTCTAACAGAGCATTTCTGGGCCGAAAACGAGCCGTTACTGCCTCTCCCTTCTCACCTCTCCCTCGTTTGACCCGCCAACAGGGCCCGTGAAATTCTCAGCAAAGCTTCCTCCTGGTCATCTCAACCTCCACCCCCCTCCCCTCGCCTCGAGTCGGGAGACTGATTTGTAGCCTCGCCGTCAACCACGTTTATGGCCACTGTCGGCCGTCTGGCTACTGATCTTATCCGTTGACATTTCTGCGTACAAAACCGCTCAATTCATCACGCCGATAACGAAGGTTAAGAAGGTTTCAATCTCTCTCTCTGTTTTGAATAGCTCCGAATATATATGCCCCCCCTCGAGGCTGACGGACAGATTTGGGTAGAAGAGCCTTCCCCGAAAGGAGTGCACTTCAACGAGCTCTCTTCAAAGAAGTGTGAGTGACGGTCGCAAGCCAATGAAGAGCTGGACATCACTCCCCTTGGCTTCGGGTCGATGAGAAGAGTCTCGTGAGGCAACGTCAGCCTTGCTCATTCGCCTTTCGAATCAAGAATTGAAGAAGCCATGCTCCGAAGTCCATTTGGTGACCTGTTACGACAAGAAGCCCATTAGCTCGCTCAAGCCGAGTGTGGAGAAGTCCTCTCCCCTCCCCTTCGAAGTTCGTTTGGTGACCCCCTGATGACAGGAGACCCGCATCTGGCAACCTCTTACGACAAGAGGCCCATTAGCTCGCTCAAGCTGAGGGTGGAGAAGTCATCTCTCCTACTCTTCGAAGTTCGTTCGGTGAGCCCCTGAGGACAGGAGGTCCACCGTGAGTAATCAAGGTCACCAAGACCTCCCCCTATTCGCCCCACCTTACCCTCGAGTTCAAAGAAAGGAAATCATTCATTACCATCAATCTCCCATAATAACCATTCCCTAACTACGTTTATCTAATTAGTATTCTGAACTTAATTCCGTCTTATTTTATGTACCATTTATATATATCCTCATTTATTGTTATCTTATTTTAGTCGTGTGTATTAAAAGACTATTTTTGTCATGGTGTTTGTTATATTCCTTGGTTCAGCATCTGCCGCTATCTATTTAATCGCACTCTTAGAAACAATAACAGTTGTCGCCTTGCTTGGCCTACCTTAGTACCTGGGTGCGCATATTGACGTACACATGGCCATACCTCGACATATGATAAATAAAAAAGAATAGAGTGATAAATTTGATCAATTTCACTATAATGACAGTTATTAAACTTAAATAAATACCTTGGTGATTATATTGACACAAATGACAGATGTCCAAGGTTTTATAATACATTAACAAAATATAACTCCACGTCGTAGAAAAGCTTCTCGACGATATACTATATATCTATTCTTTGTGGGGATTATTCTATATTCGAGTGCGGGGATTTAATGAGATGGCCGAGTATGACTCTACGTTAATAAATAGGCCCGGAAAGGGCTTATTTATCTTTAATATACTTAAGAAGTGGAACGGAGCCCAAGGATAAATAATATTGCAAGCATTAATAAAGTAGAATTATATTAATTAATCTAACAAAACAACACATGGAAAATATTTACATGCCGGAGACTAAAATGGGAGATACACTGCGCCTTTATTCAATTATACATATATTATAGCAACTGTTAACTATTTAAACACAAAGTGAAGTTGCTTAAACAAATATTTACGTGAACAATGTAAAACCAGAGGCAGGCGGAGCACGAGTAACGGTCAATTACAAATTACAAATTAGGTTAAAGTGGTGAAATTATGTAGTAGGTATATAAAGGTGTGAATATGTTTTCTAGTTTGCCCTGGTGTTAGGGCATCACTAGCATTCTTCATGTTGTGTTTTTAAAAAATATAATTCCTCCGTCAAAAAGTAGCTGACTGTCATTGACAGCCAGTTTCCTCCGTTATAATATATATATTTCTTTTAGGTATTTCCACCTTCGAAGAATCAAGCCTTTCAAGGTTGTCTTTCTTGCTGAATGAATCTCAGTGTTGAGTACTCTGTAGTCTCTTAATATGGGCATTTAGCCTCTTTTCTTAGTTTGAATTTTGTTGACTTTTAGTTTACCTGTTATCAGTTGGGCATTGGGAGTTGGGCACTTCGCCTCTTTTTATTCTTAACTTTTGATTATTATTAGATTTGGGCACTTCGCCTCTTTTATATTTAAATTTAGTTTTAATTTTATTAATTTTTTTACTATATTTATATTGGGGGGGGGAGGGGGAGGGGACTTTAATGTGGGCACTACGCCTCTTTTTTCAATATGTTTCTTAAAATTGTCAACTAGGTTGGCTAATCGTCAAACTTTTGAGTCTTGGTATCTTGGAATCACAGAATTTTAGAGCAGTGGACTAATACTACGTAAATATAGGTAGTACCACTTCTCTCGCGCAGGTTCTACTGCTTGGGCACAAAGCAGTTCTACCTATAGCACGTCTCCGGTTTGCACGAATGTTTAAATTTAGGTTCAAATTCGGGAGTATAGTTTGATCTATCTTGTCCCATGTCTTTCTCCCTAGCCTTTGGATCTCCGTATTGATCGGCTTTAGACCGATTCTCTGGTGAAGAGTCGATTGCCGAGTACGGTCGATCCTTCGCATGCCTGTAATCAGCAGTGTGGCTTTATTCTGCACTCTCAGCATCATTCTGAGAGAGGTACAGCTTGCCATCTGCGTGATCACGGCCGGGTACACCAGGACTGAGCGTACCAAGGCCACATACAGCTTTTTGATGTTAGGCACGCTGAAGCCTCGGAAACGGTAAAGTTTCTTCAGCTCTCGTTTGGCTAGGTAGACTCTGGTATTCATGTGGGTCTTATATCCAGATTTAAAGAGTCGTAAGCCCAGGACATTACCCTCGTTGGAGTACGGATAGTTTTCATTATTGACGACAACGTCATCAACTTTTCGGCGGTTCATTGAAATGATCGTGAACTTCTGGCGGTTGGTCTTTATTTTCCACTTTCTTTCATATCTATTGATATTTTCAATTTCGACAGCTGTCGCCCTCGCCTGGCTTCCAGAGTTCCTGAATGGACTCAGGACGATTTGGGTGATGTCGTCTGCATATTGCAAATACATCGCATGGTACCTCACTGGAGCAGGCAGGTCTATTGTGTACACGAGGTACAGCAGAGGGCTGAGACAGCTGCCTTGTGGAACTTCCACCTCGAGTTCGAATTCGGGTCCTTTGCAGCCCTCGATTGAAATTCGGGCTCTCCTATCGGAGATGTAGTTGCAAAGGATCCTTTCCAGGAGTGGGTTAAGCTGGAGGTTGAGGATCTTGTACTGTAATCCTCTCAGCCAAACCTTATCGAAGGCCTTCTTAACATCACGCAGCACCACGTCTACGTACCGCCTCTCAGCTTTACTGCAAGCGAGTTTCTCCGCAAGAAGAGCGAGGGCTGTTTCCGTTCCTCGACCCTTGCGGAACATGTGCTACTGAGGGTTGTGGGCTCCTAGCTCGGCCAGTTGTTGTTCAAGACTGTCAGCTAGGAGTCTCTCGTAGACTTTTGCAATGAACTCCAGCAGGGCGATTGGCCTGTAGTTTACCAGTTGATCAGGGGGCTTACCTCCCTTGGGTATGAAGATCACCTTCGCGAACTTGAAACCTTCCGGGAAGTAGCCCGTGTTCAGGGAAGCGTTGTAGATATTAACGATTCCCTGAATGATCTGCTGTGGGGCGTTAACCAAGTTGTTTCTGGTAATACCCGTCCAGCCTGGTGCCTTTTGTCGAAAGGCTTTTACAGTGGCCTTGACGTCCCCTGATGTTATGGGACGTCCGTGACCCGCCATCTCCCTGCCTTCGTTGACTTGCTGTAGTGGGTGTGTGCGATGCGTTTCCTGATTAAGTTGTTCAATCAGTTGGCCCTCGAATTCCTGGTCGAACTCAACGTTTTCCTCGGGTGTAATCCTGAAAACGTTTTTCCAGAAGTTCCTGAACATATCCTCAAGAACCACCGGGTTCTCAATGTAGTCTCCGTTCTCCTTTATCCGAGTCTTGGGTCTTGGTGTAAGTCCCTTTAAATTCCTGACTTGGCGCCAGAACTTGGCCGGGCTAAGTTCGCTGTCGACTTTGGCTATCAAGTTGTTCCATATTTCCCCATGTTGGAGGTTGATAGCCTCTCTAAGATCTGAGCTTAGGCGTCGGAGCAGCAAGCTCTTTTCCCGGCTGGGACCCTCCCGTCGTACTTCTTCGAACACTTCCCTGTGAACGCGAGCGATATCTCTCATCTCCTCTGTCCATCTGGGCTGAGGAGGTGTTTTATACCCTGTAACGGGTATGTTCTCGCGGTCCGCGTTTAATATGGACGTTGTTATCCTCTCCAACTCCCTGTCAATCTCCTCTAACGACGCTGTGCTGAGGTCAGCTGGCGCATAGTCACTGAGTCGTTGCTTGTAACGATCCCAGTTGGCCATGGCGTAATTTTTCCGGAGAGGGGCTGGGAGCTGGATTGGTGCGAGAGATATTGTAGTGAGAATTGCTATGTGATCACTAGGGACTGCCGGACCTGGCTCACTATGGTAGTTGAAAGGAAAGCCTTCACTTGTTAAGATTATGTCAGGCTTAGTTGCTGACCGGGAAGTGATATAGGTCGGAAAATCCGGCCCTATCCTTTGAATGTTCTTTCTTCCCATAATCAATTCCAAGTTTCAAACTCTATCGTTGGTGCTACCATAGCCCGCCGCACGGCATCTGGCATTGAGGTCTTCCCCTAAGAATTCCATTCTGCGGTGCCCGAACAGTGTGTAAAAGTTGCATAACGGGAGATATGCTCGTCGAGGGGGTTGATATGCTGCAGCTATCACGAGGTCTCCGACCAGGGTGTGTACCTCGATTGCCACAAAGGACTCATCGAGTTCTGGTAGTTGTTTGAAGGAGATGTTCCTCTTGACAGCCATTGCAGCACCATCAAACCTTTCCTGGGAATGGTTCTTCATGATCACTCTGTAGCCCGGTATTTTAATGCGACCAGCTGTAGTGTCGATACCGTGCTCTGTGATGAGAATGATGTCGGGGTCGTGCACACGGAAAATGTAACCATATGCCGTGGCTTTCTCCTCCCATCCATTCACGTTGAGTGTCAGAATCCTCATTCTGTTGCTTACTCTCTCCATCTATTTGTCACTTAGTGCTTCTGGGTGATGTTCTTTTTTCTCCCGTTTCTCTTCTTCCTAAACTCAGCGTTTGAGATCTGCTCGCATGTGCTGTGATGTAGAATCACATTTTGCGCGAGCAGGGCCTCCTCCACTGTTTCGGGATCTACCTCTGAGTCATATTCCCATTTTTAGATCTTAGACCTTATGCCCTGGAATATGCTCCTGGTTTCCATCTCCTCTGGGAAGGGGAATTGCTCACAGGCGTATATCCTTAGGTTAATATAGTTCGCCCTTATCTTCTTTACTCTCTTCTTCTGTTCTTTCTTATCCTGGGGTTTGGGTGTATCAGTGTCTGAGAAATCTGAGGATTCCGAAGAACTGCTATTATCAGAGTTGTTATTTGTCGCCGATTCTTGTTTGCCATGGGTGGGAGCAGGAGTTGTCGCCTCGACTGCTACTTTCCGTGCTTTCTTGTTTGGTTACTTGACTGTATCTGTGAGTGTTGTAATTGCAGAATTCTGCTCCTTCGGGGTCATTTGCAGATGCAGTACGTCCCCTGAGGAGAAGTTGTCCGGGAACCACATTTGTTCCATACCATTCTTTGCTAACATTTGGTTCAGAACCGTTGCAAATGTGCCCGGGCGAGCCAAGTTCATGACGTGTGCATGAAGGATGCACTTCATTATTTTGGTGGAGCCCTCGTTTTCGATTTTTAGATACGTCTTCTTGGCGTCTACCTCAGAGATTGCTGCCTTAGCTGCCTGGGCGTAGGTCGTGTTCGCTCTTCGCGTCTCCTCGTTCTTCTTGGATTCCTGCTTTTTTCTTATTATCTTCTTTTTGGCGGGGCATGACATGGCCATAGTCCTATGACCTTGCCCACAGCTTATACACTTCACTGTGTTGTTGTCACAGTTGCGCCAATTGTGGCCCTTCAGGCTGCATTTGGAGCAAGATTCTTGAGGCTCCCTGCAGTCTTTGGTGGCATGAGATTCCATCTGAAAGCACTCAAAGCAGAATTGGACTGGGGTGTACTCTCCCTTTTCCACTTGTTCGCCGCTGATCTTAGCATTGAACATTAGCAGTCCTTGTTCCTTGGCCTTATGTGCCATGGTAGTCTCCGCGAAGACCACCTTGAACACATGTGTGTATTCACCTCCGTCCCTTCTGTTCCAAAACTTAATTACCTCGGCTACCTTGGCCCAGGCTTGCCATAGCTCTATCTCTTCGCGGATCTCATCCGCGGTATGCTGGCCAATCCATGGGTCGATTCGACGACATACCACGCTCCTATGGGCCAGAATCTGGGGGGGTACTGCTGGCTGCAGTCCAATGGCACGCAGCGCTTCTACTGCCCTTTCCTTGGTTATTTCCTCGATATCCTTTTCCTTCTCGCAGATGGCGATATAACCGGAGGGGATATCTAGCAGCCTAACCATGGCTATGCCCAGTGCTCCGTACACGGCCTCAAAAGTGGACTCTCTGCTGGGCTTGGGCTGTCCGTCGACAACCCGCAGAGGAATCCTGGTCGTGTGGTCCTGGGCCATCTCTTCACAAGAGTGGCCCTTCAGTCCAGATAATTGATTGTCTCCGTCCGCTCTCAATGTGGGTGATTGGAATTTCCTCAGATTGGTGCTCCTTCTCTTCTCGGATTATTTATTGAGGTAGTTGGAGTCTCCCACCACTTCATCACTAAGCTTACGTGAACTGAACTGCCAAATGGGGGGAAAGAATGATGGAGGGTGGATCCGGGCGAGGCCCCTCAGATGGGTGATGAGTGTCGGACTTGATGATGGGTGGTGATAGAATCAACTACCACCACCCGGGGTGCCGCCCCATCTGGGGTTTGGATATCGATGCTGTTTCCAACTTACACAGGGACGGTTGTGTGTCCCCCTGTGGTCTTGGCCGGAAGCTATCCTTAGAGATTAGAGCGAACTCTTCCCCAAAGCTTTCAGCATCGCCTCGTAACCGGGTGGTCTCTTCCGTAGAGTTCCACAGTGGGCTAATCCTCAAACCTGCTTTCCTTTACGTCCCCAATTATGTCTATCAAAGTGGACCGACATAGTTGTGGCGAGACTAAATGAGTGGCAGATCAGTTCATTTCAGCTTCGCGACTCCGTAGAGGGAGGGGGGGGGGGTAGCACGACATCAAGTCTTTTTGGTGCCGGTATAAAATTCCTTAATGAATTCTCCCCGTAAGGTTGATGAGGCAACAAAAACTTGGCGTTTTGAGCCTCCCTTGCCTCTGACTTTTCCTCCTTTATCAAAAATGAGATCTTCCCAGCGTCGACTTTTAAAATGAAATTCTGCTGCCTTCGAGTAACGGTCGAACCACAAAGCCTTGGATATATACCCTCCGAGCGCGTGACGTCAGCGCTAGTCAGAACGTCATGGATTTATCGCGACGTCATTAATGACGTCACGGGAAAATTCGCATACGCTAACCAGCGCTTAATCCACGCGAAGGAGGATCCGCAAGGTTTGCGGATTTAAAATGACAAAAAAACAAGAAGGGAAAGGGTTAGCTTAATCCGTGTTAAAGCATGGATTAAAGTTGGCACAAAGTTAAATAGTTAAATGCAATTCGTAGCTTACGTATTTGTAAGGTCGTCGTGCAGATGAAGGCGATTTGAAGGAGTGGCTTCGGTCCAACTTGCGATTTCCTTCCCAGGAGGAGGGTTTTTTAGTGGGGTTGTCCTTTACGAGGGAGAAAGGACAGACTTTGAGGAGTGGGAGAGAAGTGGGGCTCAGAATTACGAGCGATCCTTAAGACAGGATATCGGACATGTTCTGGATGAACAATTGAGGTTTTGGGGGAAACCAAGCCTTCTCTTGAAGAACGTTAAAAGGGGGGAATTTAATTACCACTGACGTGATATCAGGGGAGCAAGAACTGTTTCTTGTCGAACGGGCTCGAAGAACGATGACTGTTCTAACGTTGTTCTCTTCTGAACAATTGAACAACAAGGAGGGTCCTGTTGACTTGGCGTGTTGAGGGGAACGAACCTTAGCACTCAAGGATATTGTCCTCTTTTGGACAATAAGGGGGTTCTCCAGGTAGAGATCCTAGGTGCAAAAGGGATACCCGATCGGCCTGATGCCTGAGGAAGATAATCGGGATCTCAAAAGGGTGAATTAACTTACCACTGACGTGATATCAGGGGAGCGAGAACCGTTTCTTATCGAACGGGCTCGAAAAACAATGACTGTTCCAAAGTTGTTCTCTTCTGAAGAATTAAACAACAGGGGGGGCCCTGTTGACTTGGCGTTAGAGGGGCACGAACCTTCGTACCCAAGGATATTGTTCTTTTCTGGACGGTAAGGGGGTTCTCGGGGTAGAGAGTTCCTAGGTGCATATGGGAGACCGCATCGGCCTGATGCCTGGCGAAGGTAATCTCAATCTGATTTAAACGCAAAATTATATCGCATAAATAGCCGGAGCCAGCTCCTCGGGGTAGGGGACAATGGTGGACTTCCATGGAATGTCCTGGTAGCACTTGGAACAATCTTATCTTCCCATAAGCCTAATTCAATCTGGCCAGATCGACGACTGCAGGCAAACGGGGGATTAAACCTCCTCGATTAAACTTGGAGCGGGGTAAGATAATCGGGAAATGTTAGACGATAAGGACGTCATGCTACTCTCTTCTCGCAGGATGCACGTGGGAAGCATGAGTTTCAATATGTGATAGAAGTGAGGCGTGGCCGCCTTAGGCAATTCTATCAGACTCCACACACTCGATAAAACCAGTTAAGCCATTAGTTATTTTCTCTAATG
Source organism: Ceratothoa steindachneri (assembly GCA_963969495.1). Lineage (NCBI taxonomy): Eukaryota > Metazoa > Arthropoda > Malacostraca > Isopoda > Cymothoidae > Ceratothoa > Ceratothoa steindachneri. The sequence continues at coordinate 27,756,336 of OZ018321.1, read as the reverse complement.
TTAGAAATGAAGAAGAATAATGATCTAACTGGGGCGATTTTCTTCTTCAATGAAAAATGAAAATGAATTTAAAATAAACAAGATGACTAAAGCTGTGCCACCCGACTTCATCAAATTTTAAATCAACATAACAAACTTTAATTAATTCATTATTATATTCATTTAGGAAACGAAAAGGGAAACCAAAGAGAACATAAGTAGGAAGATAAAAAGACGGTAACTAATGTTTGGGAAAGTAAAATCTTAGAAAGTACTAAGTCAGTGTAAAGTACTTGCGAAATTCAGGAGTTTGAAAGCATACGACTCTACTTAATATGCTCCCCTCTTTCAAAAACCACAATAGAGGGAGATTACTTTTTCTAAATTCAAGCTAAATATATCTTGAGTGAATTCATGTAAGTCAAGAATTACTAATAAATTTTTTATAAATTTGAAGAAATTAAATAATTGTACATTTATTATGTTTATCAACCATAAACCATTAATTAGTCAAGTATTAGTGTGAGTGCGCTAGCAGGATTGTGTCCACCTGATCCACAACTCTGCAAAGGAAACAATATTTTAAAAATTTAAGACAGTTTGGTCTATCTAAAATTATTTATTATTGCCTGAATTTTCGTTTTTCATTGCTCCTGTGAGCATATAATGTCTTATCTTATTTTTATATCATGGCATTTTCATGATTTTCTGAAAATTAACCTCCAATTCGGTGCTTTCATCTTAATTTTATAAAGCTCTGGTTATCTATTCATAGAAATTCCATTTTCTGTAGTATGAACAATTATTTATTTATGGATAGAAAGTCATTTGAGCCGTGAATTAAACGACGTTTCGTATCTCTAAACAAAGCCGCTTCCAAAATTCTATTCTAAGGTTCACGTTCGGAAAATTCCTGTCGTTACGATATTTCAAAAGGCTTTTAAACATCTCATCTTACGATCGTGACATCGAGGGCCGTGATTTCTTATTCAACCACTACTAATGTTAGCTAAAGGATCAAAACTAATACAACAAGCATCATTTTTCGTTTGGAATGTAAGTATGAAAACATTTGTTTTAGTTAGCATCTAACTCATCAACATAAAATAGTTTTCCATCTAATATTTTGGAGAAGACGATTCTGAGTGAATCTACCTACCTTATTTGTTTGTCTCTGTAGTTTCTGATAGAAGTACTAAATTATATTCTATATAAAATAAGATGTAAATATACTAATAAAAATTTTAGTATTCAAAATCTAGTGGAATAATATAACCTATGGATAATGATAATAATAAAATAATAATATTGATAAAAATCAATATTAATAAAAATAGCAATAATAATAACCATAATCTAAATAATAATAAAATTTGCATTCAACTAGACGAAAAAATTGTTAATAAATATCTTTTAGATCTTCTGGTACGAACGAATCATAATTCTAAAACATTTAGGTATTATTTAAATTAGGCAGAAATTACACAAGTTATATGGTTTAGATACCTTTAATTGGACAAACAGAATAATTTCACCAGTTTCTCGATGCAATAGTGCCGATGGTTTGAGAAGCCCAAAATATCAAAACATAAAGGCAAAGCCATCACCCGAATGTCCACCCAGGCTGTTGCTTATGTGTACTCAAATGAAATAAAAAGCATTTTCATTTGGGAAGAAATTATACCAAGGGAAAAGGAGGATCGCTATTCATTAAAGTACTATTTTCTCTCACCTATGGAGAAATTATCATTGCACTCTCTAATGCGCGAACTATAAGAATTTTTCAGTTGTTCACTATAAATAGAAGAAGGTGAGAACTTAAAAATATATGTATGATTAGAACGTAATTAAGCACCATTATTTAATCCTCCAGCTTTGTATTAGAAACCCCCTCGATAAAGCAACCTAAATTTAAGTTCATACAACAAAATGATTTACGTATAAAATGTCCCTATTTATATGTCGTTGAAAGAAGTACTGGAATTTTTAGTAAAAAAATTTACAACTTTAATTAACACAATCATATTGAATTTTAACTTTGTGTTTTGCAAGAAAAAATTTAAATAAAATTGAACCTTTTAAATCCTATATTGATACAATATAAGGAAATAACATTATAATATATCTTATAAAAGAGATTAAGATTTATAAGAGATCATAAAGATACATCTAGACCATTGCGGGACTAATAATCAAAATGGACTTTCCTTAATAAATTAAAAGTAAAACACAATTGTCATTAAAAATTAATCTTAATCTTTCTCCTTCCTCTCTCTCCCTCTCTATCCCCCTCTCTCAAACCCACTCTTCTTCTCTTTGTCCACCCTCTCTATCTCCCCTTTCTCCCCTTACCACATTTCCCACCCACCCCTCTCTTTCCCTCTTTTTCTCTTCCAATTTCCTCCTCTCCAACAACCTCTCTATCCCCATCTTCCTCTCACTATTCCTTTTACTCCTATCTATGACGCTCTCTCTCTCTATAATTTTCGACAGAAGGAGGTATATATAAATATATATTATTATACATTATAGATAAATACAATACCGTCCAAACAGATCAAAATGATCTTCTTTTATTAGATATTTCAGAAAATCTGCTTGAAACAAACTGCGGTTTCCCAATTTTACAGATAAATTGAAGTATCTAAAGGATACGAAGGAGAACAGAAATAAATTTCTCTTTAAATATAACGATCGCATTATCATTCACATTTAATTGTAGAATGTATAATTAAACTTTATATACCGTAGATGCTTTTATTTTCACTTTTCTTTGACCTTTTTCACTATATGAGCCAAATTACTCGCTCCTTTTCTCTCCCTGATTTTATTGCTAATATTCTGAAGGGATTTGGTTCAGAGATCTTATCAGACAAGTTTATAACAGTAATTTGCCCATCTTCGAACAAGAGCTAACGTAAAATTCTGCGCTCCACGTGGTTCTTTAAGCAAATTTTATCCCTATTCAGCAGTACCTCTCAATGCGTAAATAACGTCCCTGCCATTTTAATCCTGTAATGTTAAGCTGTTCTTGACATGTCCGATACAGGAAAAGAAGTCCTAAAGGGGGTCGTGATGAAAGGATGCTGTATTTAAGGTTAGAATGGTCAGAAGAGGAGGGCTTTGTTAGACAAGAGCATACTTATGGCCGAAAAGGGGAAACTGAAAAATAGCTTAGTGTCGTACGCCCCCGCGATGCAGGCTCTTAGGATCATTGAAATAAACCCTACCATTAAATTCGGTCTGAGCATCCCTACTGAGCCTAACGGGTCCCACTTTGAGTTAACAAGCGACATCAGAAGCAATATAGATGAAATATCTTTGAATCGATTTTCTGTAACCTAGGCTTGTTATTTGCCGACTGGTAGAGCAATATTACGGATATCTTCCCAGGTTCCGAAGCAAACAAGACCTGGGCAATATATTGACTGAGAAATTTAAAAAAAAAACAAGGATATCAGGTTTTTATCCTAAATTACACCAACCTTTGCCCTGGAAAATTCGACGCTTGGATTCCTTTGTTGGTTTGCATTCAGCAGCTGGAATAAAGAAGGATATTAAAGATCATTAAAATTGAACCAAAATAGACGTGGTGTAAAAATTCAAAAGCTGCATTTTAAACAACTGATATTGATTCAATAGCAAGAGAACGTACTGGTCATGAAAGGAGAACATTGTTTTGGTTTAAATTTACTTTTAGTGCTATGCCTTGGAAGACATTCAACGAAGGATTCTAAATATTGAAGAAAAGTCTTCCCAGAATTTGACAATTCGGGACCAACTGGGAAGTAATGCACTAATATCGAGAGAAAAAACGTCTTAAAAGTAGCAACCCCTCTTAAAAAGCACGTGGGAAAATTTGAAACTACAAATAATCTAGGAGTAAAACAGGAAAGCAAATACAGAGTAAGTGGTAAGTCCGCCGGCTGGGGAACTACCTTGCAGCAAAAAGACCAGAACATTAAATCTGACCTTATCATGTGTATAATGCATGATTATTATGTAAATATTTCAAGGCCCGTAAGCTATACCACCGAACTTAAAACAATGGTAATACAAAATGAAATTTAGGTAATGTGGTTTGTGGATAAACCTCACGGGTGAACTGTTACAAGTTTATATTAAATTGCGACAGAGACAACACTAAGTTTACGCTATTTTTAAGCACTCACTCCAGGGAGCTCTGTCACATAAACTAACAAAGAAGGCGCAACCAATGGACATCTATGTATGTGCTAAAGCACGGAGAAGTTACATCTTGACAAAAAATGCTAGAACAAAAATCCCCTAAGAGTGCGTGGAAACGTTATTCCAGCTACTCAACCTTGGACCGAAACTTTAAAATCTAAGGCTCGTCATCAATGCCGCTGCCAGGTTTGAGTAAGATTAAAGAAATTACAAAGGACCTCGTCAGAGGTAAATAGGTTCAACTGGAAGTACGACGCTGATGTGAATGAGAAAGCAGTAACCATATTTTTAGAGCATAGCCAAATTCAAATCCATTCCGGCCCATGTTTCAACCTCCTCATGACCAGTTCGAAAGAAAATATCGTGGAGAGGACAATCTCTAGTCTTGTATGGTAGATCTAGGAAAAAGAACGTACAACATGCATAATATGACAGATAAGATTAGGTATATTAGAATTTTAAAATTTCTCTTTAGATTGGACGTCTTGCAGATCTCTAAGCACAGGATTAATGAAGAAAAGGATTATATAAAAAGGTATGGCTACAATTTTATATTGTCCAATCATTCAAAAGAAAGATACGATGGAGTGTCTGGGGTACTCCAGAAAGGCTTATATTTCGGAAGTTATGCAATCTGGAGAAATCTAATTTGGCGGTAACAATCAATATACCCTAGTGTGACTTAATCCTTGCTGTGAGCTATCAACTTGCCAGGTGCCCTTACATCCTTACTTCCTTTCAACTCTCCTGAAGGATCGCCTCTACATCTGTAAGTGACGATCTCAACTCCCACTAAATTGAGGCTGGCTATAGCGCTGCTTTCAATAGTGCCTGTAACGCTCTAAGGCTACTTATTACCTGGAAAGTACTACAAAAGGAAGGCCCAAACGTTACTATATAATTGCCAAGAAGATCTTCGACAATTCTGGACATTATACTAACAAACCCTAATTACTTCCTGAACGACGTATCAAATATATGAACGTATAAACCATCAGATCACATTAGCATGGTCAAAAACATCCCTACTTCTCCTATTATTGTAAAAAAAAGAATTGTAGATTTTTACCCAATATAGAAAACACTTGCAAGATATTAAAATAAACCACCTAGAGGGATTCACCTTTGAAGATATAGATGAACGCCTTACCCGCCTATTTACAAACGTCACGGAGGTAGACAGTCCCCAGTCACAAAACACAGACCTTTCAACAGAGTACAAAATTCTGCCTGCTCTGCTATGGGACAGAAACCTTCAAGGCAGAAAGGATTATTTTGAAGTTCTTATAGCAGAAATAAATAACCATGCTAATACGCCTAAAGCTATAGGAAGCTGGATAATATAAACCTAGAAATTCGACAAGTACTCTACGATATAGTAAAGAAAACCTTGAACAACATCTTAATTAATAATTATATTAAAGATGTCCCCACCATTAAATTTTGGAGCCATAAAAAATGACAGAGTCACTCCCCTTAAAGCTGACATTTCCTTCAAATTTAATGGCAACGATATTATAGAGGAAAGAAATATTGAGCAACATTTCAATGATCAATAACAAAGCAAGTTATGCATAAGTAATAAAAAGATTGAGGAAGGTGATGGAGATTAGAAAGTGTAAATAATAACAAGAATGACCCAGCTTGGATTGGAACTTGCAGCATACCATTTTATTGAGAGGAGGTAACAGAGAATAAAGGAAGGTAGGCCTCTTACTTAATAGGAGTCAAACGCTTCCTCAAAATCTTTATGGGTATTTCTCAGATCCTTTAAAAAGGCTTAAATTATAATCCTGCTAAAGCCTGAAAACACCCGAAAAAAAATCAATAGCTATCGACCCATCTGCATCCAAGTTTTATGGTAAACAAATCAAAAGCCTTTAAACAACAAGAATAAAACATTCTCTAGGAAGCAAATAACTATATAGCATTCAACAACATGGAGGATAAGGCAGATTAGGGACAAAAAGGGATTTACAATTACATAATTTTAGAGAGCATTGAAATAGCAAAGGTTAAAAGTAAAATATTGATGTTATGCTTGGAGATGTGGCCTAGGAGTTTGGAAAGGTATGCATACTAAGTTTATAAAAAAGCCCCTGGGGTGAAGGATAATCTAAAAAAATCCTTTGTGATTATCTTAAATAACGACAAGACGTTCTCCAAGTTATCACTTTAAAAGGAGTTCTTTACCATGGAAGCAGGATTACTATGATGGGGCCTGCCATGTACGCATTATAAGCTGGTGACCCTCCTGTTCTTACGCATCACTACCTTATATTTATTCAGCTATGAGACCATATTGCAGAGTTGATTATTTGATTACAAGTAACTATCCCTCTCCTGTAGATATTGCAAAGAGGAAACGTGGAAAGATAAATATCCTCACAAACTTTGAGAAAAGTACAAAAAATGCGGCAAAATTTCATCAAATTCAGGGAGATACGCACACGGAAACGAAGAATACCAGACATTCTAGTGCAGATGAATTCTATCCCGCTTCTCAAGAAGGCCGCACTTACTTGGACTAAGTTACATAAAAAGATTATATATACCCAACCTTATTGAAAAGGCTACCATAGCCTCCAAAATCCTTCAATCCCTGTAACCATTAAGCAAATATTATCTGGCTTTGTCAGACAAATACCTTATACCTGTTGATAATAGCAATGAGTAGATAAGAAAGACAGAAGTGATACAAAACCATCCTCACAGATCCAAATGGTTTGAATGCAATATGGCACCAGGTCAGGACAACATCATTTTTGATTTGCTAAACGATTCTGGAGAAGTCATTGTGATTAAAATAGCTCACCTCTTCACTGAATACCTAAAATAAGGTAAGATTCCGGAGGACTGTGTCAATGCCTTAAAAACAATCATCAAGCAGATCTCACAAACTACAGAACAATCAGCTTTTTTAATTTATCCATGAACTCTTCAAAAGAGGCATTACCAACAGATTTAGTTTTATATATGTACTATAAAAGAACACTTGATTAAAGAGAAAACCAGAAATCATAACCAACTTGAATAATCAAGGTATTGACCTAGTGTACATAAAAATAATAGAACACATACCTAATAGCAAATTTAAATTATATTGAATAAGGATTTAAACATCTTTTAATTCCTCGATATTATTTAAGTCCTGTCTAAAAGAAATCTTCAGTAGTAAAACTGACATAACAAAGTCATTAATATCTATAGGGTGTAATTTTATCTCCTGAAATTTTCAACTGATATTCTATTCATAGCTGATAACCTGGAATAGATTCACTCACTGGTTTAAGAACTTAATCATGAAATAAAATGTTCCCCTAAAAAATCTTGAAAAACCAACCTCATATCAAACAAATCAAAGATTGACATGATAAACATTACAAATGGCAATGAGTAAATGAAAATAGTTGAAAAATATATCTATCTGGGTTATTAGAAAAAGATCTGGAAATCCACGCAAAAAAAAATTCAGAACGGCAGGCATATATTCATACTCAAAATACTCATGTGCGTGAAAGGAAAAGTATACAACCGATGCATAATCTCAACTATAACATATGGATAGAAAAGTTTAACCTGCCTAAATAATCAAATAAAAACTTAGAAGCACTCAAACAGCTCATAAAACAAATGATGATTTAATGAATTTCTTTTTACACTTCCAACGCGCCAATGTCATAATGTCATCTACTCATCCACTCGCTCATCATTCAGTTTTTCCTATCGCAAACATAATTTTCACTATTAAGCGAACTTTTACGCGGTATCTAGTTATTTTTCACACCTTGCTATTCACTCACCTAAAAATATATTTAAACGTCTATGCTAATCCTTTCTTATTTGGCCAGGGTACCTCAGAAGACTGTTAGTTAAGACTTTTACCTACACTTTTCTATACACTATAAATTACACTTACGCAATTGTTCCTCACTATATATACTACTTCTTAAACAACAAGCATCTCTCTCAAATTGCTTATTTGCACTGCTTTCACTCTACAGGGTGTTCACAAATTATGGGTACTTCCGGACTTGTTTCAGCAGGATGGAGCTCCTGCCCATTTTGCTACAAATGTTAGAGATTGACTGAATGGCACTTCCTCTCATTGGATTGGAAAAAGAGGTCATGTGGAGTGATCCCTTCGTTCACCATACCTTTCTCCCCTTGATTTCTTTTTCTAGGGTATATTAAAAATGAAAGTTTCCTCAATGAAGATTGCAAATCTAAACCACTTGAGAGAACGCATTATCAGTCAGTGTGCTGAAATCGACGGCGATGTACACCTATTCAATCGAGTTCACCAGAATTTAGCAAGGCGCATCGAATTATGCATTGCAAATAATGGAAATCCTATTGAAAATATAATTTCTTAACATTATAATTAAATAAAATTGTTTTGTTCTAAAGGTATGCATTTATCACCTATGTACCCAGACTTTGTGGACACCCTGTAGATATATCCTTTTTCTGCCATTACAGATTTTCACAATCGTGCCTAACATATGTATGTATTGGAATACAGCTTATTGGGACATTTAACATATAATCATTAGACATTCACTAACACTAGTTGCACCTGACACCATTATCATTCGAAAATATATGGCTGCAAATTAATTACTTCATCTCTACAAATCTTATTTACAATTTATCCTTATTATCAAATACAACGCTTGTTCAAAGGTAACACACACCATATACGGCATTTAATATCACACTTCAACTAATTCTTATTACCATACAGCTCCGACATTTGTTTAAATTTAATTTTACCCCTTTCACACACAAAACATATTAAACGCCCTGAAAACCTATTAATAATCCACTGTATACTTGGTCACAACATATTTTCAGTACATACTAACATAAAACCAATGCTACATGAATATCACACCTCATTTTCTCATTTCTAATCGAAATTTTATAAGTAAATTATCATTAATTATATTATACATCCATCTTTTCTAAAGCCGCAATCGGATGTTTTCCATACACATTGCCAACAACAACCAAAAGGATTATCAACCTGTATTTTAAGTCGCATGCAACTCTATATCTCACTATGTCAGACTGTCCGTCCGTTCCCGTTTGTTTGTTTTTTTGTTTTGGTATTAACATTGTAAGAATATTTTTCTACATTTATTTTTAAATTTCAATAACCTTCTCTTTAGACGAATATGCTTTATTATATATTTTTTAATTTTTAGAAGTTAAAACAAATAGTATTTTTGATACTCTAATTTTTACCTTTGACTTATATTTTTCTGCAAATATATTTAATAGTCTTATAATAGAAAGCGTGGGTATATATATTTGACTGAAAAAATTTGTATTATTCTTACTAAACTAGAACCTCTATATTACGTCTTTTCCTAATTAATCCGACATTTTTTGCAGGTTTATCATTATTATGTATAATAGAGATAATAATACTGAACTTTATAAAGAATGGTTTTGTAAAGGGAACGGAAGACTATGAGCGTTTGGTAGGATATGTTTGGCATAATCCATTTTTAACCCAAATCATGCCCTGATCAAAAACGTTTACATGTTGATGCAACAATTGAAGAATGAATGCCAGCGTTAATGAAGAGAAAAAGAATATTGTTTTGTTTTATAAACTCTTCATACCCTGGCTCAAATGCAGTAGGGATATGATAAGCTTTCAATTTGGGGTGCGATTCAGTTTTTCATGATCAACATTCCGTAAGTTTCTTTTAATTTCTTTTGTTTATTTGCCTATCCTCCTATTCTTCTTCTCTGGATATATGGGTGTGTGCTTTTAGGATTAGACACGGTTTATTTGCCCTGAATAATCACTCATTTAACAAATCTTTATTAAAAGTATATCATACGTAACAAACATACCTAGAACTCACTTGATTCATCCTGCTCTCTATTTCTATTCGAGGTTTCCATGATATTAGGTGAAAATTGATAGTTAGACAAATAAAATTTATCACACCTTATATATCCTTTTATATCACCTTGTAATTTCATGTTTTGCATTTTGATAAGCCCAGGAAATATGAGTCTATTATAACATTTTTATCGTTTTTCTTTTATGATTATCAGCGAGCTGTTATCTCGCAGTTCTTTGTCAACATAGACAAAGGAATATGTTGAACGGGCTTTGGTAGATTTCATTAAGATGTCTTACATCTACCCGAATTAAAAAAAGCAAATTACTTTCAACGTAATTTTGCTGTCTTTGGCGTTTAGCCAAATCTTCGTTTTACGTTTTTAGTCGCTTGTGAGTCAAGCCTCTTGCGACTCTATATCTCACGATTTCGTTTGATCCACGTTATGCTTTTTGTTTTAGGGATAACATTGTAACTATTCAGCCGATTCCAACGTAATTTAAAAACCTTATGTTAGTTTAAATTTTCTTTTGAATGATATAATTGAAAACTCTTATGTTGTTTAACATTTTATTTTGAGTCATATAATTGCCAAAGTCCTACTCAAGTTAGCCGGGGAATTATTTGGTAATAACATCATTTCTATTGAGCCGATTCTAACGAAATCTGAAACCCTCAGGTTGAAGTACATTTTCTTTTGAATTATATTATTGTCATTATATTATTATATTATTCCATGAATTATTAAAAGCTTTGAAGGTCGTAAGGTCATAAATCAGAATAAGTGAGAGCAGGGACTTTTGGTCAGCAGACCTTGTTGGTCTAAATTTCAAATTAATGCTTTTCTTATATATGCTAGAGAAATTCTAGAATGAATTCGTGTGATAGGAAATGGGGCATGTATGTTGGCTTTCAATTACATACGAAAAAGGTAGATTCGGATAAATGTAAAAGAAGGTCGTTTTATTTACATTTAACCAAACCCTTAACCAACAGGGGTGTGGGAGGGCAGGAGCCTGCCGCCGATACAAGGAGAAAGAAAAAGTTATCCTAACGTTAAACCACTTTTGTATCTACAAGTTGCTTGCAAGATATATGCTTACTTAACTTAATTGGAGGATCCTCCTGTTTCTAATGTGGGGTTGGCTTCCAAAAGAGGCAACACCCACACTACATTTTTCACTTAAACAATATTGCCTAAATCTACGGTATAACACGACCCTCAATGTGCTCAGAAACCCTTTTCTGCACGATGCAATAAACCCTATAAGGAAGCCCTGTTAAGGGACGCGCCGAATGGAGTCTTTTAAGGATATTTGCCGGCAACCTTAGAGACGAGCCTAGTAGACGAAGCCTAAGGCAGTAGGAGAATCGCAGAGTGCATTAATAGGCAGGAATTTAAAGAACCATTAGCTATACACGAAGTAAAGAAATACTTTCCTAGATCTGTCTCTTTTTTTTACTACTAGGCGACAGTGGTGCTACCCACCCACCAAATCGGATTAATCACGATGCACACGAAATTGAAAAGGATCACCCTTAAGACTCGTCAAAGAGCAAAAAGACCGGAATTGGTCTTTGCAATATGAACTCTTTATACATAAATCAAGGTTGCGTACTTGAAGTTCATTTATTCAGGAATGGATGGGTAGCTATTTGCCACAAAGAAGATCTGGAAAATCTTGCATCTTAAGAAAAACTACAACATTAAAGAAGATAGGACTCGGACCGAAACTACCAACACAAGTTATTGGACACATCTGTTATATGGGTTGGCTCTCATACGAAAGATGAGCTCAAACAATTTCTCAATTCGAAAAATGTTTACTTTAAGATACCTAAGGTAATCATAATTAGGAATCCCATGCATGAATTTTTACGTCAATGTTGATGCCAACTACTTGGCAGAGGAGTTTAACAACCTGAGATGGCGAATGACATCATTTAACTCCTTTTAGGGTAAAATAATGTGAAGCAGCACCGTTACCTTACTTCTTCTACTTCATTTTCGTCAAAACCGAACGACACTTCATCACGAATGTGAGGAAGTTCTTCAAAGACAAGTACTGTAATTTCATAAAAATGAGCTACATAACGACGAGGTAATTGAAGCTTAGGATAAATAATGCTGCTGGGCTCTTTTTATTGATCATAGTCAAATCAATAGGGCAGAAATAGCAGTCATTGTCATGGTATGTCAGCTTGTTCCACACCATGAAAATTTCAAACTTCAGACAAATCTTTTTCTCTTGTCTAATGACCTGTATGTCTTGCATGCATTGTGTGGTGCCCAGGCTTCATCTTTGTCATCAAGTTTCATGCCAAAATAAACTTGTGAATGGATTCGTGTTGGGAATAATGGTCTTATAGTCCCTGGGGTAGCAGAATACATCGGGCATCTTTTGACAACTAATGAAAAGTGGGTACGAATACTTGTTTCTTAGTTTCATAAGAAAAAGATCTGAGAAATATAAATATTTATTTTTTCGTTTTTTTTAAATCAGGACATATAAAAAAATATTATAATAGATAAATTATCAAAGGTCGATTAATAAGATAAAACTGCATTTCTTCACAGTTCCAAATCATTTTTGTAATATTTGTTTGTAAAAATAAATGTTTGAAACATTTTGAATTGCAGAAATTATTCTTGTTAAAAAAAAGCGTGCAACCATTGTTGCTCTGCACCAAAGTGGCCTGAAATGTGAGAAGCTATTTGCTCAGGGTATTGTTTTAAAGAACATAAGCTTGATGAAATAACTTCTGGGCTCCCAAAAGCATATATTTAAACGCCACAACCACTTATTGTTGAGGTTCCAGCTTTAGGATCAGGTTACCTCTCGGCTAAGCTTGCTCACGGTTGAAATAAGGCATCTGTAAACGTTTAAGCGGGCACATTAAGGCAGAGAATGAGATATCGAGAGTAGTATGTTCATAGTTAACATTATTCTATTATAGTTGCACTTCTAATAACTGCTCCAGAAGGATAACACCACTAACCGATTTGTGCACAGACTAGCATCATTTCTTTGGGCTTCTTAACTCTAAACCACTCCTGCATCATAAATACCATATACTATGGCAAAGAATTGTTCCTGCGCTCAGTCAACACATTCCTTAGTGCCTCATATCATATCGTATGGTATGTGCAGAAAATAGAAAAATATTATACTTGATCGCTGATATCTTGTTTCAATATTTCATCTTATAGCTGACTATTCAAGTGCTCACAATGGGCATCCACTTTTGGGCACATAATTAAGGACGCTCTCCTTTTTGATGCGCAGAGAAATACGTACCTCTACGAGGGAAACGTAGATCTATTTCGTGATTTAATACTTCGTAAGTCATTCCAATTATTTATTGGAACGAGCATTGAATTTATTATAATCACGTATGATTAATCTTTACTATAAGCCAACCTTAATGTGAGATTATATATTGAAAAGATTCAAACAATGGGCCGTATTTTTTAAACAATTTGTAGGCACTAAATATTACAGGAATATTGCTGATAAGATACCAATTAGATAGCTTAAATCGACTCTAAATCAATCGTAGCCTGTGGAAATGAGGAGTAAAATATTGACGTTGCATGGATAATTGAGAATCCAAGAAAGGATACGTTATTTGACCATTTATTGTGCTTAATAGTATTGAAAAATTAGACAAGAGATAATTATAAGGCAGTTGCATATCCTAATGCACAAATTATCGGTTTACTATAAATTGCAAACACAAAGGCGGTAGGAAAAATATATATTAATTCGATTATTAAGAGTTTTTTAAAAATAAATGCGTGGAAAATTAGATATATTTGTACTAGGTATAAATCACTGCACTCCGCATTAGGATTATCTAGGGAATAAAGCGGGAAATTAATTTGGGGGCCAAGGAGAATTGCGCGCTCAGAAGGACGCCACCGGAAACTCTCAACTTACCCCAGTTTTGAAAAGTTTTACCCATCTGGTCTTAGACTGGGTGGAAACAAAAGAGATGTGTAATCTACGTTATTCCTTCCATTCGAACGAAATTAACAAGCACAGTGGTCAATTTAACTTTTCCGCAAGTAAAGTGGTAAGCAACTGATGATTCGTTTCCTTGCTTGTCTTGTAGCATAAAGAGGCAGCTGAACTCAAATCCTTCAATCAGAGGCAATGCATTTGCTTGTACTTGCATGTCGGTACGGTGTAATAGAACCAATAGTGTCTCTAGCTTTTAGCATCTATCGCAAAGTTGACATATTCAGTCAGCCGATGACTAACCATCCCTAATGCGTTCTAGACTCGGCCTCAAATACTGTGTTGGAAAATGACTTATTTTAAACTACAAGGAACAAAGCATTAACAATATTAACTAGTAATTATCTCTAAGAGCTCACGGGGTTGTGTATAGGTTTTAAATTTGGAATTATTGAGCTCCTGGACCCTTCTTGGCAAATTGTTCTTTGAGGTTTATATAAATGCGTTTTATTGAGGTTAGCTAAGATAGTCCTTGTTACCTTGCACATATTTCTATTTTCCTATGTTTCCTCCATTTTTATATCAAAGACAAATTTGCGGTATATTTCCAGGATATTTATTTTTTTATAATATTTGACTACAACAAACCCATTCATTAATATTTCTCTCATATTTTTTCAAAGGCTGCCTTGAGTGTCAGTATCGAAGTACTTACGACCGGTTTGGATCGTTGGTGACTAGTAATCGAAGTTTGGTTACCGCGTCGTTGGATGTCAACTTAATCTGTTCGTTCAGTGGTGGCTCTAAAGGCTTGAGCTTAAGAAAAATATAATAAGCGCAATTAACTTTTAATGTTAAATCATCATTTCAACTATTCTAGAGACAACCTTTTACGTTCATCCGGGAAAAAGAGAAATGGTTCATTCAAACCGGAATACAGTTTTAAACTTAAGTTTTATTGTGTCTCTATAGTGCAAACTAATGCATCTTAAATTAAGTATTATCTCATTTCTGGAAAATACATTTTATCGAGGCTAATCTAATACACTATGTTTATTTTAAAATTATAAATACAAACTATAAGGCTTTAAGCAAGGAAAGTCGGTTATAAGCTCCTATGTCTAAACTTATACTCCATCCTCCAGTGCTTGGATATACATAGGGTAAATGGCAGTATTTTACGCGAATTAAATGAGTGTTAGGGTGTAATAGAATCATTGAGCAAAAAAGAAAGGAAACATTTAATGGGCAGAAAATTTATCTGACACGCGACATCATTCAATCAAATCTACGACTACTTCCGATAGAAATTGAAAACACCGAATGAAGATAAACTCAAAGAATTTAGTAGTAAAAATTCTCTGAATCTGATTGAAGAAATTATATATAAAATAAATCAAAATAAATTTTGAAGTCGAAGAGAATGTTCCACTTAGTTTCTTTAAAAGTCTCAAGTTTTTGTTAATTCTTAATTCGTAAAATTATGAAGGCATAATAACATCTTTGAAGTTGAAATATATACGAGTACTTTCAATTTTGCTAGGCAACTCATTTGTGATTCTTTTATTTGTGTTTTACTTAATTCAATTCTCAAAATACGAAAATAAAACATTGGGACCAAAACCACAATGTTTTTAGGGAGGCTTATGTAGGGTAACTGAATTAGCGTATACGACAAACAAAACTTTATTTGAGGGCAAGGATCCCATCATGGCATACACCTCATCTTCACCTTCTCGCGTATCTCAATGATGGCCCGTATCATGAGGTTTGTCAGGTTATCAATCAATTTCAAACCCACCATAAAATTACTCCTATACTTATCAAACTTAACTACCTTATAACGCTCAAAACGACTAAACATAGAGAAGAACTTTCCACTTCCATTAAAATCTATAATCTAGATATAAACAAAAAAAGAACCTGAAACAACTTCATTATGTATACAAACTAGCTTTTTGACTCCTACCAAACAAACTATATCGACCACCTGACGAAATCCCATTGCAACAAATTACGAACTTTTCACTATTATTCAATATTTTATAGCAAAAATTATAGTCTTTAAAAACTCTAACCAACCTTAAACAATATGTTTGTACATTTAATCAACAAATTTCGCCATAATAAAGTTTAAATGTTATTATGAAAATGCATAAATGGGCATGTGAAGATACGATTTTGAAATATTAATTACTTCACCTCTGTTGCTAACCAGCCACCAGGTTCACAAAATGGCTGCTAGCTACTCAACAAGCAAGGTAGCAAGACTAAGGCTAAATGAAATCTCTCTAACCTGTCCAGTATCTGATTGTCCATTTTAAAAACAACTAGCATTTATAAAATTATTACCTTTATTCAACAATTGAAAAAGATATTTATCCTATATCCTAAAGTCCCATGAAGAGAGACCTACTGAAAAAGGAGTTCTCAATCTTTTAAGGATAAAACTCGCTATGACCCAATCATTTGTTCAATAAGGTTATCAAACCAATAGAAGGTAAGCTTCTCTATTAATTCTAGTATTCTTCCATTTCTGCTAAATTATCTTGCAATTTTCAGAGAATTGAATAATTGGTGCAATATTTCCCGTTCTTGGTCTACAGCGTGACTACTTGGACTGTCATCTTGTTGAGTTGAGACGAGTGACTTTGTTGGACTTGTTGTAGCCTGCACACTGTTGTGCAGAGATCTAGATTTCCCTTCCATCTTGACACACCAGCAGACAATAAAAAAGACGTTTTAATGACCAGACCTGACAAAGTAGAATTTTAAGGCAATATACAAACTTGAAAGTGATGAAAATCGTGGTACAACCAGTCTATATCATACACTACTCCTATATTATGTGAGGGGGTAACTTAATTACATACTGCAACGCGAATGGTTGAAGGACTGTTCGCAGAGATTAACGACCGACGGAGGTCACACTTGAGCCGTTGTGTTTCAAATCCTTAATAATCAGACAGAGTGTATAAATAGATGGCGAGATTTACTTGAATAGTCCGAGGGTATCGTTCAAAGTTAGTTAAAGATGAAACAACAAAATATAATTTTACTTACAAAGATCAAAATGAGACTATAAATAGAAAAATGAAGGTATTTAAATTAAAATAGTCTCTAGAAAATTATTATGAGGAGGGATTCTCAAGTAGAATTACTTGATTAATGTTACTAGGCTCAGAATAATAGGGGAACTTGACAATACTAAAAATGTAGGTGGTTTCAGTCTTACTGGTCGATGACTTTGAGAAAGGTCCTTCTTGCGATGAGGCGAGTGGGGCACGTTTCGATGAGGAAAGTGGTGCACGATCCAAATGAGGCAGGTGGAGCACGATCCGAAACAACCTTCCAATAAATATAGTCAATCTTCAAAGATGACGTTCGACGGAAAGTGTTGGATTACTGGTAATTCCACTGGAGAGAAATCTTCTTTTCCTCAAAGTTAATCGATGTAGATTTTCTTCGGTTCGATTAAACGAAGGGAGACGGTTACGCAAATTCAAAGGCTTGCCGTTCACCGAAGCTACCAATTGACTAGGGTAGAATCACAGCTTAGAAAGTCTGCTGTCTAATGAACGCTCACGGGACGAGGCGATAAGGACGGCCTTCTGGTGCGGGCTGGACTCTTCGAACTACAGAATAATCCGAGATTTGTATTCTCGACTCTGAGGGAAAGGGGGAAATTGGAGTAAGGAGTCACAAATTCAGATATCTTAATCCGGAGGCAGAGTCGATTCGTCATTTAGCAGCGAAGTGCCAGAGAGCACGGCTCTTTCTAGCCTCGTCATTGGTGGGGGGTGCAGGCTTAGGAAATATTTTCCCCAATGCGCTCAGGAGTCGAAAATTCGTGAATGGTCAAACAGCAAATGACGTGGTTCACGTCAGGATACCATCGCACATGGTCTTCAATAAATTGGAGGAAAGGGGGGGTCAGAGGTTGCTGTTTTAGACCCCTGCCTTCCATACGATGGAACTTTTCTGAGACAGAGGGAAGAACAAGAGACATAGAAAATTTGGATAAGAGAAATTATTATTAAAGAGGGAGCCTGATAAAAAAGGGATACCTGATATTGATCAAAGCAAAAATAAATGTAAATGGGTCGACAAAAAAAAATTACATTTAAATTAAGGAACAAAATATAAAACATTCTCTAAAAGGGTTCTGGAAAAACAACACTCTATTAAATAAGTATCCACAAGGACCATAGATATATGTAAATAATTAAAAAATATAACATACACATGATTATCTTACGGGTTTACAGGCGACCTATAATTTATTGGATTATCCAGCATTGTCGGCTAATGGATTACGGTACCTTGTATATAGCAAACTTTAAACTGATATTATTGGAGTATCAAAAGCCATCGCATTATGCGTCCGTTCTTACTCTTAGTATTTCGGAGGTTATGACAAAGGTAGGGTGGTCATTCTCAACAATAAAGTCTTTACCTATTAAATACATGCTGAATTTGGTAATACTCCATACTATAGCTAATTTTCCCGTTCTATTACCGAGTAATTACGTTGACGGAGCAGTAGCTTTCGGCTCCCGTGAGCCACCGGGTGGCTTTCACTTTCGTCGGAGTATCGGAGCAACATGCATCCAATTCCTTCGTCACTCACATCCAACCGGATGCCGATGGCTATGCAGAGGTTAGGGAACATCAAAATTGGGGCGAACGCTAGCTTTTCCTTGAGCTGCTGGAACCTGACAGTAGCTTGGGAATCTATGAAAGGGGATCCGGAGATCTCTTCTTAAGGAGGGCAATTAATGGGGCGGAAATAGACTCGAAGTTAGCGATAAATCTACGGTACAAAAAGAGGAAGATTCCATGAATTACTTCAGCTGTTTCTTCGTGTGGGGAAGAAGCATCTCGACAATAGCTTTGATCTTTTCTTTCTGGGGGCCCATCTGATTTTTCGAGCAAACAGGCCCTTGAGTAGTAGGGACGATGTTATGCTCAAATTGATTGGAGCAACCTGGTGTCTCGGAGATGACATCTTCTAATCCATTTTACAACTGCTGTAGATGAATCCTTTGAAGCGGCGGTAGCCTGGCGAAGACATCCACCACGAGCAATAATGATTCCGGGGGTCCAGGTAAGGATGGAATCGGGTATTCACCATCTGGTTCAATGCATACTACTTGCACGACATTAAGGTGGTCAGTGGGTTACACTGCTTTCAACGGGAACTTTTCATCGAGGGCCACAATATTGTTGAAAAACTCACTGCGGTGATATTTCTTCAACATATTCATGTGAAAAACCTTATTTCCTGCGGGAGTTTGAATCAGGTAATCCACTAGTCTTATTGCCTTTAACACGGAAAAGGAGCCCTTCCACTGGCTCAGAAGTTTGTTACTGTCCGTGAGAAGTAGCAACAGCACCTCCTTGCCAGGCTTAAATCTTCTTTCCTTCGCCTTTAAATAGAAAAAAGTTCGATACTTCTCCCAATTTACCTCACCATTTTGGTCCGCGATGTTGGCACATATCCCGAGGCGCCTTCTGAGGTCTAGGAGATAGGAATAGGAGGATTGGAGTTCGTTATCCATAAGGGGATTGGTGAAAAGTTCCTTGAAAATAGCAAGAGGGCTTCGAACATTACGGCTTAAGAATAATTCGAAGGCGGCAAATCCTAGGGTCCCATGGGGGATTTCATGACACGCAAACAGTGCCATGGCTAAATAGCAGTGCCTTTCACAGGGCTGATCGATATACAATTTTCTGAGGATTGCTTTCAATATGCCATTTCGATTTTCGCAAACTCAGTTTGCGGATAGGTAGTATGGGGTGATAAACAGAGGTTTTACCACGAATAGATTTCCGACATACTCCATAAGCTCGGAATTAAATTGACATCCTCGATCCAACAATACCTCTTTTCGAATTCTTACCCGAGACAAAATGGAAATGAGGGCTTCGGTGCACGAAAAGCTATCAATGCGCCTAAGGGGAACTGCCTTAGGAAAACGTGTAGTGAAGTCTACCAAAGTGAGGACGTAACTGTGTCCTTCACTAGACGCTGATGGATGGAGCAAATGAGATCAATGGCCACACGATTAAAAAGGTTCAGAGATGATCGTGCTTTTCTGAACGGGGGCAAGCTTGACGCGCCTTTTTGCAGATGTTTTTTGGCAGGTATCACATGATTTGCAGTACTCTTCAATTTCTCTGGCCGCACCTGACCAATAAAAATACTCAAAAATCCTCTGAGAGGTTTTATTATGACTAAAATGACCGGCGAATAAACTCTCGTGAGAAATCTGAAGGAGTTGGTGGGCATGAGAGCTAGGAACATACAAGGCTTGTGTTTCATTTTCGGTTCCGTCGGAACATTTACGGTGTAAGAACTCATCCTTGACAAGGCATGTGATTCTTTTTACACCACGGGAAGACTCTTGCTCCTGAGTTCCAGCTAAGGGAACGGGTTCCAGGGAATCCTTGGCGGCCTGGGCACGGGTTACCACCGGTTATGCTACCGAGTTACTTGTAACCTGGGGTCTCTGACCAATCAGTACAGAGAAAAACGTAATTGGAGCTGCTATCCATTCTACCCAACCAGTCAAATATTCACATTCGATGTGGCATTTTACAATAAGGAAACTATTCGATCGGCCGAGGTAATCATGGACCACAGCGAACTTTTAGTGGTCAGGACCGACCCTGGGAGTAAATTCTGGGTTACCTCGATGCATGTGCACCCAGTGTCACATAGAGGGGTGGAAACACGGCATCCATTCACGCCTCCATTTTTAAATTTTAAACCACCGGAGAAGCTCTTATTAAAGAGAAAATTTACTTGGTCATGGTAGCTGTTGGTCAACGAGAGAGATGTAGTGGTATCTTGAAGAGTCTGGAGAGGAGCAGGAATGGCACTAACTTGGTGTACGTGATGGGAGGACACGCTTCCTAATTGGGAATAACGCCGGGGAGGGACGGAGTGGTAATTTTGGGCTCAATTTCTCTTGGTTCCGAAGGAGGGAGGTTTCTTGGTTTCGCGGGGCGTTGATCTTTCAGGAATTTGGGAGTATTTCTTGGAGGGGGCCTGAAGTTATTAATCCTAAACTTGGGAAGAGACGAGAGAGGTTTCTTTTCAATCTTGGGATCCAAGATATGACTACTTGCATAAACAGCAGCCTCTTCTTGGCATTCCTTAAACGCAGAGCAGCGCGTGTCTTTAACGAATGCATGGACTTCGTGGGTCAGGGAAGCTAAAAGTTGATCTATAGGGACAAAGTACAGAAGGGACTCATACTCTTTGGTTTTTTTTTCACGCATCTAACCAAAATTGGAGGTGTTTCTGGGCGGTGTACCCAAAATGGCAAAAGGTCTGACCGGGACGTTCTTTTCGTGACAAAAAAGGGCACGATAGAAGTCTGGGGTCATATTTACGGCAGCGAAGATTTCAGACTTGAGGGTAGAGTTGTCCACATTCGACTCTGAGAGAAGCGAAATGAATATGTCTCTCAACTAAGTTTAGGAGGGAAAGATTTTTGGCGACACTATCTACTTCGATATCCCAATTGTTGATTTCAAAAATCTTCTCGAAATGAAGAATATATGATCCACAATCTTCTCCTTTATTAAATATGGGTAATCTTATTGACGGGGACTGTAGAGTTTCGGTCCGGTTGTTAGCTGACATTGAGTCCCATTCTCGGCCTGACAGGCTCAACGACTCTCCTTGACTCTTGAAACTGTCAAACAAAGAAAACATCTTGTTGGCTTACTAGAGAGAACGTAACACGCGAACGGGGCTATTGATGCAACGAAAATACTCGGCAATATACGTGAAACATAACTTTTCCCCAAAATAAATATTTAAAATTTATTCCACCAAAAGAATACTAAAACTCTTCCTAAACGGCTAGGACGTGTTAATCTTTCTAATCTTGCTAAGGATTAACTCAAATATTCCGGTAAATGTAATACACAAACACACAAAACGTGTCTCAACTAATAATCTAAATTTTAAATAGGTAATAGAGTAAAGTTCCACTGATCTAATAGTAACTTGAACATAGTTCGGCCAAAGTAGAAAAATAAAAAGAATTTCAATAATGAGAGGAAACTACTAAAACTCAAAGGAGATGTAAATCAACTAAACTAATTTACTATGTAAATTATATAATATATATATAATATATGCCGTGATACAACCCATGTATACCATACACTACTCGTATATTATATGGGGGGTGACCCAATCACCTACTGCAATGCGAACCGTTGAAGGACTGTTTGCAGGGATTAACGACTGACTAGTAGGTCACACCTGTGGCATTGAGTTGTCAAATCATTAATAATCAAACAGTGTGCATAAATGGTTGGCGAGATTTACTTGAATAAGCCAAGAGTATCGTTCAAGGTTAATTAAAGATGAAACAACAAAATATAATTTTATTTACAAAGATCAAAATAAGAATAAAAATAGGCAAAGGGGAAGTATTTAAATTAAAATAGTCTCTTGATAATTATTATGACGTAGGATTCTCAAATTGAATTCATTGATTAATGTTACTAGGTTCAGATCAAAAGAGGAGCTTGAAAATACTAATAATGAAGGGGGTTTCAGTCTTACGGGTCGATGACTTCGATGATGGTCCTTTTTGCGATGTTGCGAGTGGGACACGTTCCGATGAGGCAAGTGGGTCATGGCCTGAATTAGGCAGGTGGAGCACGATCCGAACCAACCTTCCAATGAAGATAGTCAATCTTTAAAGATGACGTTCGATGGGAAATGTTGGATTACTCGTAATTTCACTGGAAAAGGAATCTTCTTTCCCTCAAAGGTTAATCGATGGAAATTTCCTTCGAACTACAGAATAAACCGACAATTTGTATGCCCGATTCTCAGGGGGGAAAGGAATTGGAGAAAGGCGTCAGAAGCTCCAGATATCTTAATCCGGAGGCAGAGTCGATTCATCCTTTAGCAGCGAGGTGCGAGACACCGTGGCTCTTTCTCGCCTCGTTACCTGAGGGTGGGGCTGGGGACGAGTTCGCCGGATTGGGAAATATTTTCCCAATGCTCTCAGTTGTCGAAAATTCGTGAATGTTCGAACAGGAAATAAAGTCGTCCACGTTGGGATATCATCGCATGTGGTCTCCAATAAATGAAGGGGTGGCAGAGATTGTTCTTTTACAACGAAGTTTAAAAGGATCAGTACCATAAAATAAATTGGAAATAGAAAATACGGAAGGAGATATTAATAAAGAGGATATAGCGATAGAAGTGATGTTTATACAGCACTGGAAAAGAAATATAATATTATATGTTAGGAAGAAAATGTTGATATTGATATATAGTTTGAGCATTGAATGATAGACGAACTAAATGAAATCAAAGAAAGGAGGCACCCAAACGACCAAATGATTGTAAAGTTAAGAAGGCAACGAACAGGATAAGATTATGAACTAAGAGCTGAAAACTGCCAGTCTTTCATTACCCCAGAAAAGACTGAACATTCCGGGCTATCTACTTTTACTATATCAAGACACCACAATGCATCATAAACGAGATGCTGTCCCTGATGAATACAAAATAGCAAGAATCATATTTATAGCCAAACAGGTGAATTCCTGAATAAAAAATTCGTTACTGACCCATTTTTCTTTAGGAGTTCAGAGCTAAACTCATTGAAAAATCCTAAACAGGAGGCAGGTTGAACACTTGGAGGCGAATTCTCTTTTCAACTATTACCTCTAAGACTTCGGGATAAAAAGAAGCAATGAAATTTTATCGATATTATCAAAGAAAAGATTATACGGGGCAACAAAGAAGGGAGTTATGTTGGCATTGTTTGAACAGATGTATTGTAGGGGTTCGATAAAGTTTGGCAAAGGGGGAGGGAAGGCAGTAAAAATCCTTCAAATGAGGCAAAATAATCACTTAGAATAACACGTGTGATTATGTTTAGGGGTAACTTCAAGGAGCCTGCCTAAGTCCTACCTTGTATTCGATATATAGAGAAGATATCTCAAAACCAAGCAGCTACACTAGCACTAATATACAATGCGTCATTGATGTGTCCCTCATAGTGTAGGGTACATATAAGAATATTGTTAAGAATATAACGAATGATAAGAATCCTAAAATATTTTTATTGGAAAGACATAAATTATCGGATTTAAGAGTGAATAAAAGCAAATATCTTTACGCAATAGTGTACTATATATTTAGTATGAAAATCTTAACTATCGATTACAGAAAGAGTGTCACAGATCCGATCCAAAGAGCATATAGGGCAGTCAGAAATATTTAGCTGGCACTAATTGAACAAACATTCGTTGAATCGAGGCTCGACAGTTTACTTTTGCATCAAAACCAAACTACCTTTGACTATAGAGAGTATGAATAAGGTAATGTAATTTATTACTAGATCATGCAGAAAAGAAAGAAAGAACCGAAAAAAGCTCAGATGATATTCAATGTATCGTCATTAAATATAGCGCTGTAAGTATAATCAATATAAATGATAAATAAAATGTTGCAAAGGTTATGACAAAAAACCGGAAATAAAAACAAATCATAATTGCGTTTATTCACCGAACATGACCGGTTTAAATAAAAAATCCCAGCAAATAATGAATAAAAAACATGATAATGACAAACCTCACAGAACATGGAATAAACAAAAGTAAGTGCTATGTAAAACGCAAAAAAATAGCAATACAACAAGGATAAACAAAAAACTCCAAGTATCATATAAAATATAAAGCATAACAATAAGAAAGATATATAACCAAGATAGCGATAACGTTAACCTTTAAGCACCTATGAGATCTTTGAAAAATCTTCTCGTTTCTACTTTTTTCACCACACCATGTTTATTTCATGGTTCACTATGGCACTATATATACAGAACCAACTTTAGCTGAAAGCAGAGAGCAGATTTAACCATTCTGTCTATGAAGATGATCTACTAGCGTCGGAAGACGCTACTGAAAAATAAACAAAATTAATGAAGCGTTCTTTGCATCACCTAAAAATCCGGCATAACGTTCTCGTCAGTCGCCTTGATTTAAGAGGATGGAGCAAGAGTTCGGGAGAAGCAATTTATTTGAATGGTATTAACTGGTTTATTAAGGGAAAATTCGTATAGGCGTTACGGTAATCGTTTCATTTTATTCGCCCCCATATCAGTATATATTCATTAGCTAAGATACTTTTGATTGTTTTATCCCAATATTCAACTACTAAACATTATATCAATTTGGAAACAGAAAATAGTACTTAAAACTATACTTCATTCAATTCGATTACAACATTCAGTGTGTGGTTGCATGCAACCTCCATATATTTTTATGATTTCATCCCTGTATTCTGATGTGCAATCGATTTGAATTTCATTCTTCTCGAGTCATTACCTCCGAACTATAGTTGCTTAGAAAACCTCTTTATGGTACAAACTCACATTACTTTAATTCACTTTTGTTTAGATATTTGGTCAGAACTTTTCATTGGTTGATTTATGTTTAGGTTCAAATTATTTTCTCTTTAGTATTTTTATTCTATTTATTAAATTGGCTTGAAATACTGGCATTTAAAGGTTTCTTATAAGTTTTTAATTTTTCTATCATCTAGCCTCATTTGGTTGTTCTTTGCCTTATTTAAATGTTTTGTAAGTGTATTATATCGCAATCCGGAAATAAAAGTATAATTGAGGCTCTGTCTTATTGAGGGAAAATTGCTTCCTCAAAGCAATATAAACACAAAGTATTATTTACCCCCCTTTTAAACTGTGGAGAAACAAACCATAAAGTTAACCTTGAGCCCCTACCCCTTCAAGCAGAGACCATGTAGGCCTAAGATAGATCTCTAAACGCAAGGAGATAGAATAATTCCCGCGTGGAAAACTTCAAAGGGGCTGGTAATAACTATCCCCCGCATTTTTCCGTCCCTCCACTGCATGGAGGCCAGGATCGACCCAAGAAGAAGCTTCCTTCGTCGCCTTATCTCGTCTGGGCCGAAAGAGACTGGCCCCGATGGTTACCCCAATAGACTGCCATACCTGGCGGCTTTCTGGCGAGGAAGCCAGCATGGTATTTGACCTAAGGTGAATTATTACTCATGAGAGAAAACAGTCTGCCCTTTCACGAAGATAAAGCTCCTCGTCTCGAGTCGAACTTCGGAGTTAGGTCTCGTCGGATAGACAGATTGTCGTGAGTTTGGCCACAGTCAATCGGCAAATTCGTGAAACGACTTATTCTTTGGGGAATTGCGCTAACAACTTTTCTCATCCAGTCAAGGAAACCTCGCCTCTCGTCTGACATTAAACTTTCCAATTCAAGAGTGTCTCACCCAGCCTGGAAATTACCTCACTCGTGTAACAGGTCATTTCGACTGCTCCGTCAAAAGTACAACGCCCTTCGAGCCGCAAGACTAGCTCGAATCGTAAAAATCGCTCCTCTTACCAAGAATCAAGCCGGCAAGGTGAAACCCTTTCATATTCTTTCGAGGATAATACCCCCTTTTGTCCTTGCCATCTGATATCCTCATCCTGACCCTTTAATTGGACCTCCCCAGTGTTTACCAACATTTTTCCTGGCTTACCAAGTCCCATATTTTGATCCCCGTTAAACTGATTAGTATTTGATTTTTTATTTCATTGGGAGCGACATTATTCTCCCATTAATTTGCCTTTCTATACATTTCCATAATGAGCATTATTAGTGTAATTAAAGTTTATTTTTGGTTTTTAATCTTTAAATGACCTTGGCTAACCATTAATATCTTCACGCACTCACCTCTTATTATTAGCACTGTGTAACTTTTCTATCTATCTGATCGCCTGTAATCTATCTCGCTGCATTCTCTGCAGCAAAGGTATTCGCTCACGAATACGACGACATAAACCATCATCCAAATTTGTTCCTCCAAATTGCATCTTGCCTTGAATAATAACATGTAATTCACTCTTCGATAACCCTAAATTTACACGGCTAAGTTTGCAAATCCCAGGGTTTTGCTGAAAAAGCGGCATAATTCTGGACATATGGGGGATTCAGAAATATTTGATGCGATACAAAAGTAAACAGTAATAACCAATGACTCTAGTAAAGCAACTAGGTAGTATAGTCCAGCGAAAAATATGGTGCTTGTTTCTCAAAACTACTCGTTCATATGGAGAAAAAGAACAAAGATATATAACCGATCACCTCTTTCTCCTTCAAAACAAGCCTTTATTTGCATCCTTATCTTTATTTCGTTAAAAAAGGAAATTAATAATAATGAACGTGCAAGGAAGATCCTTGTTTGTTCTGCTGAGAAGCTTGCTCTTTTCATTATTTTTCCTATGATAAAAATGGCAGAATTCTATTATGAATTTTTGTAGGTGCCAAACTGTTTCGTTAATAATCTCTGTTTCCCTAGTAATTTATGTGTACTGTAAGTTTAACTTAATTAAACAGATGTATATCTTAAATTGTTCAGGTGTTGATTAAGAAATTTGGTAAAGCAAATTCATTGTATAATTATATATTAGCGGATTTAACCTGGGTCTCTCTTTCGTAAACATTTACGCATTTTTCGCTTTTCATTCTTAAAGAAAAGCAGGAAATAATGTTCCTCTAGAACGTATGAGTATGTATGCAATGGGCTGCAGTTATTTTAAATTTAACTAATTGATGATTACGCTTTATCCTCAAGGGTAGAAATGTTGCATTAGGCTTGTTTGTACTTTTTTGAGTAATGGCCAAAATTATAGAAGAGAAAGGCATCAATGCCATAGGATTGAAAAAAAACACTAAAAAGTAAGCGCTAATTAACCTAAGGCAACTAATCCCTTATCTCCAGTGAGCATTTACTGATCCCACCCATACGAGCTCCCACCTCACTTTTTACACTCATTTCATTCATGTTCTTATTCACTAATGATCGTCTTATGCGATAACTAGCTAAAAGTAGAGTAGTGGTCATCTGGTAATCTTTCTTTGACAATGGAACGCTTTTATGTAATTTTGTTCCAACACGGCAACTCAAGGAGATCATCCCTTGTACCAAACTAATCTTGCCCCAAGGCACAAATCTCATGCAGTTCAACAATTAGCCGCAGCATTTGCTTACAGAACATATAAGAGGGCGGTCAATAAGTTTTATAATACGGATATAAGGGAACGATATATGAGAAAAAGTGTTTTATTATTTTTCAATATAACTACCCTCGACTTAAATGCACTTGCGCCACTTGTCCTTGAGGCTTCGAATTTCCGACAACCAGAAATTTCCCGACTGCTGCTCAATCTTCTCCTGGACGGCGAGCTAAAAATCTTCATCGTCCCGAAACCGGCGTCCACGCAGTGCAGCCTCGAGCTGGTGGAATAAAAAGTAGTTGCTAGGGGGCAGAACTGGACTGTAGGGAGAATGGTTGAGCTCCTTGAATCCGCACTCGCGCAGGGCAGCTTGTGCAACTCTGGCCTTGTTGACTTTGACGACGTTGAAGTCGATCATGGGGCGTAAGGTTTCTAGGGACCCAAAGGGCAGAGACCTTGGTCATGGCCAAATTGTCGTGGATGATGTTAATAACACTTCCTTGTGATATTCCAAATTCTTGTTAGATTTCTTCGTCCTTCACCCGTCGATTTTTAAGGATCATCCTCTCCACACGGGCCACATTTTCCTCTTTAGTCACGTCTGACGGGCGTCCCGGACGGGGGTTATCTCCAAGGGACTCAAGACCATGGCGGAACTCCCGATTCTAGCCAGCAATGGTTGCATAGCAAGGGTCGGTGTCGGTGTACACTGCAACCATGCGTTCATGCATCTCTTTTGCATTCTTGCTTTCCTTGTTCAAAAATTTGATCACTGCGTGGTGCTCAACCTTCTCCATTGTTGAAAAATTTGTGACTGACGATCTGCGATCAGCTACTGCTTCTTAAATAGACGAGGCAGGAGCGTGCAGCTGCAGGTCTTGACTTGTCATAATTTGTCCTAACACCCCCTACAAACAGCCATCCCCCTTTCTCTGTTTTGACCAACCGATTCGCCAAACTTATTGACCACCCCTCGGACTACGAGGAAAATAGTCGTTTATCACTAACTGACAGTAAAATGCTTACTAATTAAGAAGCAGTATTTTACGTAAACAAGAAGTGCGTACTCAAAAAATGCGTGCTCTTACTTTTTCTTATTCATGTCCTTATGACCTTTAACACTGTCAATAATTCTCGGACTATTCTTGGGAGGACTTTGGCAATTCTATCATTCGCAAGAAAATGTTAAACAACATAAGGATTTTAAGAAGAGGAAAGAAAAATTCCTTGCGGCCAAAGTATCCAGATTTGTCAAGGGAGAGAGTGGCAGGAGCTTGAAGTGCGTGGAGAAGCATCAGCTCACCGACTGTATGCAAAAACGACGTTGGGAGCAGTTTCCTCGCATTTCTCAACAACATAAAAAAATGATACAATTGAATACTCAATTTTTTCTGATTAAATTTATGCACGTTCGATCTGATCTTCGCAAGCAGAAAGACCGAGTTCAATTCCTCGTGCCAAAAAGTTTCCGAGGTCCACGAAGTATCGATAGCTAAACACCCTGCCTTACCGAGTTCAATTCCTCGTGCCAAAAAGTTTCCGAGGTCCACGAAGTATCGATAGCTAAACACCCTGCCTTACTGATGATGCTTGGCATCGATGTTTCAAATGTTGAGAAGATGTCGCCGGTGTAGTTCGCGACCGAGTACAGCCTCACCGCAGCCGATTCTAGGGACATTATGTACACGAATCTTCCCCGTTTGGCTAAAAAATATCATGAATAAGACGTAGACTCTTTCATTAGAAGACCGCCATGGTGAACACAGCCTACACTGCTTGTTTAAAAAGCTCCGGTCATAGGAGGAGTTTTGGATGCCGCAGTCACCCGACCCTAACCTTTTTTACTCCAGCTTGTAGAAGCATATCGATTGCAAGGCCTGCAAGGTTCGCCACAGCAATGACAACGAGTTGAATTTGGGTTACTCTAAGAAAAAATTTTAATGTCGTTTTCCTAGAATGTAAAGAATGGAGACGGAAAATGGTCGTGATTCTTGGCCGAGTATCGTGATGGTGACGAGGATGAAGGGGTGGGGGACCAGAGGACGAGTTCACGATCTTCCTTGATAACGGACGGAGGCACCTCTACTCCAGATAATTGCAAACTCCAAAAATCGACACCCTGACGCAGCTCGGCACGAAACCTCACTCGACGAACTGGAGATCCGTTAAAGGGGGATGCGGATGAGATGAGAAGTATCCGGGCCCCTCCATCGCAAAAGAGATGGATCTGCCTGGTGAGATCCAACCTCGATGGTATAGCGAATACCAGGAACTTGGGGAAACAGATACACGATCTGAACCGAAGGCCACGAGATCTCAAACTCAATCTACTGATCTTTGAAAAAACCAGGGTATTTATATGACGGCAATATTTATGGTGCTCCTTTGTTACAAGGCACAGAATTTTGAAGGAAAGCTCCAGGCGCCAAGAGGGATTAGCTTTTGTCATCCGACCTTGGTCTTAATCGTCTCCAACGATGTAGGCGAGAACTTTCGGCTATCTTTTTCCCGACTACGGAGATTAGCATTTGATCGGCTAGATGAATGCTTTTAGCGGCCAGCTCAACTCATATTCTATTTCTTTTTCTTTAATTTTTCTCCATTAATATAGAGCTTTTTACTCCACGTGGAGTTAAAGTTAGAAGAGATATGGAGGGAAGGAATTCGAGATTCACCATAAGGAGGTATTCTTCTTGCCGTCCCCTTTTCCATAACATGCCTGCCTTCCAAAGAGGCATTTTTCCCGATACAAAGGGAAGGGAAAAATGGCATCTCGACCAAAACTGATCGATATTAAAATTTCAGCCGATACGGCGGCCATCAAGGTACAGACAGGATTTGCTCCGTTTGATCCCAGTCGACGGATAAAACTTACACATACCAGGTTAATGGTTACTAAATTAGATAATTAAAATATATATTGTTTCATGTAAAAGCAATACCCAAATTATGAATAAGGAATCAATCAATCGAGGAACAATCCAGAAAATAATAAAAATATCAATAATGATAAGAAATACACAAAAATATGGTCATACGCACACACGGAAAAAAAATAAATTTGATATGGGACAGCAACGAGCTCGAATATATACAGGAACTTATAAAATATATGGAGTTCTACCATCGAGGAGATGGTTCATCTACTGGATTCCTACTAAGACTGTCTGTCACACAGTTTTCACTACCTTTTTTATACAAAATTGAAAATTAATGTTCCATTAATAGCAGATTCCAACGCATAAGCCTTCCGTTTTGGCTTTTACAATTTCTTAAATATGCGAAAGGACGGGGATCTATTTCGATCACGAACTCCTGGCCTTTCAGATATATTTTAATTTACCGGACACCAAAAACTATTGTCAGAACCACAAGTTCTTTTACTGCATAGTTTCTTTCGCGCGGCAACAGCTTCCGGCTTGCATAAGCGGTTCGCGATAGGATAGCTATTCCCATCTAATTCGTACTGCCGAAACACACAACCGATGCCATCGTTGATAGCATCCGCATGGATTCCAAACAATTTGTTCAGGTTCGGGAGCTGTCTATCCTTTCCTGATGGAAGTGGGAAATTGCCTTTGGGCTCCAAACGAGGAAACCTGGGAGGTTTTCTTAAGGAGGAAGTTCAGGGGGGACGCTAAAGTGACGAAGTTGGGACGAAGCGCCGGTAGAAGGATGTTAAGCCCAATAAAAAAGGTAGCTGCTCCTTAGTACGGAAAAAGGGCATATCTGAAATGGCCCTTACCTTTTCTTGCCGGGGCACTATGTGATTTTCCCCAATTTGAAACCCAAGGTACTTGATAGTGTCGTTAGCAAAATGACACATGGAAGGACCAATGAATATAATATGCTTTCGGAGCCTATTACAGAGGGAATGAATGAAGATTAGATGTTCATCACATGTGTGTGTCTACGTACACATTATCAAAATAGAATGACATTATTCAGACCATCTAAGAACAAATGTAGGCTCTGGTCTATAAAAGGGATCAGTTTGACATCGCAAGCCTTCACGGCGTTAAGTTTTCGAAAGTCCACACATATTACTGGTCTGGCTTCTGAACCATAACAATGTTGGAACTGTAATCTAACGAGGAGAGTTTAAGTATTTTTAATTTTAGTAAGTTTTCGACTTCCGCATTGAACCTGGATTGTAAATGAATGTGCCGGAAGTAGGCCTTTACCAAACGGGATACCTGGGCTTTGTGAGCGGGCTCCATGTGGGGATTTGGATCGATCTTATGGGGGGATGCTTTATGCGTTCTGGGGAGCAACGGGAGTGAGTAGTCATTATCAGCTTCTACGCAAACTGTCTGGAGTAGGTTAAGATGTTCGGGGGGATAAGAGGCTTCTATCACGGCTTCTTCCTCCAGGGCAACAATATTGTTGATGCAGGCACGGCGGTGGTAACGTTTGAGCATGTTGACGTGAAACACTTTTTAACCGGAGGGCGATTGAATGATGTAGTCCTCGGAACCACAGGCTTCGAGGACAGAAAAGGGGCCCTCTATTTGGAAAGAAGTTTATTTGTCTCCGTGGGAAAGAGTAGCGGAACCTCGTCACTGAGTTTGAAACGTCTTTCTTTTGACTTAATGTCAAAATGGGTCCTGTCATACGAGCGGGGGGTAGATAGAGAGTGCGTAGGGGAGTGGTTACGAATTGAGGAAGAACGGAACAACAGTTCACCCTCACCGAGGGAGGAGACCTCCCTACGACCACGAGCAGATTCGCGCTCGTTGGTCCTCGACTTTTCCCACAATGGCTGTAGGGAATGACACACGTCCAGTGCCTTTATTACATACTCTTTGTCCAGAGTCTCGTACCTGGGAAAAAAGGGGGTTCTAAAGTGACGGGGGTGTCTAGTTATTTAGCGGTTGGGCCCTCGTGATGGCAGGCTGAACAACGGGAATAGGGGAGAGCTGCGACCTCTGGCCAACTATTCTCTCGCAGAATTTAAATAGGGGATGCTTTGGTGTCACCCCACCTGGGAAATATCGGGATTCAAAGAAACAACGGACCACTGGGAAGCGATTGGCTTGTCCCAAGTAGTCCTGGACTAATACAAATTTGTCTTGGTCGGGGCTAACTTGGGCAGCAGCTTTTCCGATACGATGATGCACGTGGATCCCATATCTCTGACCATGGTTGAAACATGGCAACCAATAACCGAACCGGTTTCAATTTCAAGCTCACTGTGGGAGCTCTTGTTAAATTAAAATAACTTGTGGTTCCGGAAGGCTATTCGCTGGTGGGGAATTAGGCGTTTCTGGGCGAGCAGACGGTAGAGAAAGAGAGGTGCATACTTGGTAGACCTGGCGGCTGGAAGCAGAAAGGAACTGAGAATTTTGGTGACAGTTTTTCCTCGCATGCCCGGGGGTTCTGCAAGAAAAACAGACAATGGGTCGTCTGGAGTAATCCAATGCAAGGGATTAAAGACGGGTGGTTTAACATTTCTAGGTTCTGATGGGGGATGATATTTTGTTTTGGAGAAACCTAGGAACTTTACAAATTTGGGAGCGTTCTCCGGGTGGAATTTAGGGAAGTGGCCTTTACTCTTAGGGGATGGAGGAT
This sequence comes from Ceratothoa steindachneri, assembly GCA_963969495.1. Lineage (NCBI taxonomy): Eukaryota > Metazoa > Arthropoda > Malacostraca > Isopoda > Cymothoidae > Ceratothoa > Ceratothoa steindachneri. Next base: position 27,722,732 of record OZ018321.1, on the reverse strand, counting down.
GACTCTTCTTAGGATCTTTAGGGTCAAGATTATGATTAGCCACGTGCAAATCGCCTTCTTCGATGCATTCTTTAAAGGAAGCAACAAATCGGTCCTTTACTAATGTACGGATTTCAGAGGGCAGCGTAGCCATCAATTCATCCACCAAAATGAAGTTGAATAGACTCATAGTTGCCGTTTGCCTGGGCGGACCTGATCTAACTTTGCCCTGTTAAAGTCCGGAATCATGTTGATCACAGCCAAGAGTTCGGACTTAAGGGTCAAATAATCGAGAGTAGCCTCGGCAGGTTGCCAAATGAATAAATCTCGCATCTGCGTATTATGGAGTGGCAAGAGTCATGCCACTCCATCAGTTTAGATAGCCTAGTGAATTATCTTAAAAATCATTTTGAAGTGAGTGAGGTAAGCTCTGAAATCATCACCATCCTTAAATGCTGGAAGCTTTAAATGGGGATCTGGGGGGAAGCTTCATTTGTAGAACTGACTGAGAGGGTTTCTAAGTTATTCCTATTTAACTCCCTTTCATGGTGCCTCACCCTTTCTCTTTCTTCAGCTTCAGCTTCTCTTCTTCTAACTTTAGCTTCACTTTTTATCTCTCACCTTCTCTTAGTTCTTTCTCTTCTGCTCTTGTGTTTCTCTCTCCATCCTGAATATAGGGGACTAGCTCTTTACCGGAGAGACAAAGCATCTCACCCTGTTGCCAAAAATCTCTCGAAGGACGTCATCTTGTTACCTTACGCAAGCCTTAGCCAGTCGACGCGTTGAAGAATTTTACCGCAAAGAAAATGGAGCTCTCGCTATAGTTCCCAAATATGTAAAGAAAATCTTAATGCTTGTGAACACACACAAGGAAAAAAGCAATAAATTATGATAAAATACTGATTCATATATTAGTATCTGATACAGGACCTCTTAATCCGGAACGGGGATTAGAAGGAGGGGAGTTTGAAAGATTTTCTCCCAAAACACATACAACAACAATGGATTATTACAAAATACGGCCTCACGGGCACCACAAAAAGAGTGATAACTCAAAATAAAATAAAAACAATTTAAAACATTATTTTCCTATCTTTAAATAAACTTGACCTAACTTGGTAAATTTTCTATTAATTCTACTGGGGAACTTGAAAACGAAAGGGGTCCTAAATTAACCCAATAAACCTGACATCAGAATTCATTCGATATATATATATATATATATATATATATATATATATAAAACTCACAAAGTGGCACGTGAGGAAAGTAATAATATGAAAATTAACCTACAAGAAAATGAAAAGATGAATCCAAGCACTTTCGAACTATATTGGCAAGTTTATTTTCAAGGAATAGCATGAAAATGGAGAAGACAACCATATATAAGGTACAAAGATACGAAGGGAATGCCCATCACATAGTACAAGCCAATGAAAAATCACAATAACAAGACAGAGAAATACCAATAAAAAGATAATTAGCCAACTAATAACGGACATATGCGTCCCAAAAACGATATACACACAACAATGCCGTGTATATGAATGGAAATGGTGACGAAAACAACATAAAAACATTTTAAAGGATTATCATTAGAACGAAAACATTTAGGGCTAAGAGTTAATACAGGATCCTAGCAGAAAAACGTGATTGGGGAGGAAATGCGAATGATATTACATTAATAAAGAGTGACAACAGGCTACATTAGGAAGTTATTTCATTTAGTACAAGTTTTTTTTAAACAGGGTCGAGTTTAAATAAGCCAGGGAGGATATTTATATTATGCAACATGCCAATTAATGAACACTCGAAAATATTTCTTTTTGTGAAATCAGCAGAATGATAAAGGAATTTTGCAGAGTTCCATTCAATGGGGTGTTTATTTTCGGATAAATCTAAAAATAAAGCGCTGTTTAGGTTATCTCTTCTATTATTATACTTATGTTGGTAAATTCTAGTAGATAAAGATTTACCGATTTGCCCGAAGTAAGGTAAATTGAAAATAGAACATTCTATAGAATATACAAGGAAAAAAGGTGGAGTATGTTCTATGTCGAACAAATAAGTCACTCGGCAGAAAATACGCCTATATAAACATATATGTATCTATTGGTTGAGCGGAAAGAGATTAAAGCCATGAGATTATGTATATATACAGTTTCATACCCATATATCCTCTAACGTACGTATCGTCCTTCGCTACGTACAAGTAAGTTCACTTCGTGAAAGTAATCCGTTGATTACGACGTATAAGAGTGCGATTTTAATACAGGGGCCGATAGGGTTTAATGAGTTTACCAAGTTGCAGTTCAAGGATATATTTAAAGAGTGAAAATAAAATGATATAATTTTAATAAGTGACCAGTTAACAAATATATACACACGGGAAATATGGGAAATGTAACTATGGATAATATTGACTGACTATAAAAATTGGCCATCGGGTAACGTAATTACTTTTTAATTAGCTTTTAAATGGGATCCCCTAAATCAGTTATACTGAAAGAATATTCAAAAGTCGGAAAGCGGATCGATTAACGAGAGATGCAATCATTTTACCTTAAAGGGAGTCCTGGAGGAAGGAGACTCCTTTAGCGAGTCGGCGCGGGGGAATGGAAACGAAAAATGGTCGTGATTCTCGGCCGAATATCGTTATGGTGACGAGGATGAAGGGGAGGGTAACCAGAAGACGAGATGACGATCATCCTTGAAGACGGACGAAAGCATCTCTGCTTTAGAGAAGTGCAACCTCCAAAACTCGAGACTCTTACTCGACACGGCGCGAAATCTCACACTTGAAACTGGAGATCCGTGAAGGGGGAATCTGATGAGACGAGGAGTATGCCTGCAAGTCCTTCGGGGACAAATCGATTTAAAGCTTTGCTGTGAACAGAGTAAACCTTCGCAAAAGAGATGGATCTGCCTGGTGAGCTCTAACCTCGATAGTATACGCGAATACCAGGGACTTGGGGAAACATACACACGATCTGAACTGAAGGCGACGAGATCTCAAACTTGATCATCCAATCTTTGAAAAACCCAGGGTATTTATATGACGGCCATTTTTATGGTGCTTCTTTGCTGCAAGGCACAGAAGTCTGAAAGAAAGCTTCCGGCGCCGAGAGGGATTAACTTTTGTCGACTACGGAGATTAGCATTTCATGGGCGAGGTGAAAGCTTTTAGCGGCCAGCTTGACTGATATTCAAATTCTTTCTTCTTTTATTTTTCTCCTTGAAAACCGAGCTTTTTACTCCACGTGGAGTTAAAGTTAGAAGAGATAGGGAGGGAAGGAATTTCAAGAAACAAAAGAAGGGGGTATTCTTCTTGGCGTCCCCTTTTTCCTTAAATATGATTATATGACCAATTTTATTCATGCTAATCCAATATATAAATATATATTTATAAATATATATATATATATATATATATATATATATATATATATATATATATATATATATATATATATATATATATATATATATATATATACATATATATACACATATATACATATATATACACATATATATATATATATATATATATATATATATATATATATATATATATATATATATATATATATATATATATATAACACATATTTGTTAAAGTTAGTCATACCTACGTTTATTTCTATTTTCTCAGTAATTAGCTTAATTTGAACTTACAGATGGTAATTTCAGGTGAATAATTTCTACGAAGAAACCGATTCCTAAAGCTCAAAGACCTATAATCATTAAATTGTTTAGAGTTGGATTATTTAAACTCAAATTGCAAGAAGGTTGCCAGAAAATTGAAATGCTTGAGAAGCGCTATTCAACCAACCATTAACGGGCAAAATGAGACAATTTCTTTCAAAAACCGTGGTGCTTAAGATGGCAAATGCTGTACAACTTCGAGCGAAGTGAAGTTTCTTAAAAGCACATCTCTGGCCGATAGGAAAAAGCTCATCTTATATAGGGGCTGAGTTTGGGGCAGCAACAAACAAAGATATCAAAACGCACAGTCAGAGGAATGCTATTAGAAGTTGGGTTCGAAAGATGTAAGGCTAGAAAGAAACCGTGGCTGTCTCAGGTGAACAAGAAGAAGCAACGGTTTGGGGAAAATGAGCATGAAGATTGGACGGATGACGATTAGGTTGAAGTTGTTTGCTCTGATGAAAGCAACTTTGAGCTATCTTCTCCATTTTAGTTTTCAATAATTTATTACATATTTTAATTAGATACCAATGAATTTATTGGGTAACAAAATTGATCAGTAAAATTTGTATTTCTCATAAGAATTTTGGAACCTCTGGAGGTGTTTATGTTCGTCGAAGAGTTGGGAAAGCCTATGGTCCGAGATGTCTTATACCATCAATCAAATTTGGTGGTGGTAAAGTACTGGCTTAGGTTGAATGTCGTTTTCAGGTCCATGATTGTTGTTCACTTATGAGGGCAGAATGAATTCCAACACTTACACCAGAATGTTAGAGCAGGTTTATCATCCTTCCTTAGGTAGAATTTTGAATAAGGACATACCAAATAGTGTAATCTTCCAACAAGTCACTGCGCAATGCCATACATCTAGAGTCTCATAGAGTTGTTTTAAAAAGAAAGGGATGACGATGATTGAATGGCACCTTCAATCTCCAGACCTCAAACCTTTTGAACATTTTGGTCACATTTAAGCATAACAGGGAGGGTGCACAGATGTTCCTCAAAACCTTAAATAACAGCCAAAATTCCTGAAAAGGGGCAGAACATTGAGCCACCAACCTGTGACAACTTAGTCTCTGGTATGCAAAAACGATGGTATACAAAAACGAAAAAACAGCGGTTATAAAAGCAAAAGGAGAATACATCAAATAGTAATTATTGATAGAATATATGCTAAAATGTCTATTTGTATTATGTCAAGTTTTAAATAAATGAGTTTCCTTAATATTCCCTTTTTCATACCTTCCCTATAAATTGGGACAAGGCTATATATATACATATATATATATATATATATATATATATATATATATATATATATATATATATATATATATATATATATATATATATCAAAGTAGCACGAGGGAATGATGAAAATGAATCCATTAAACCACATTGGTTCTCTGCGTAGCGTAGTGTACTAACGGCATACTTTTAACTGTGATCAAAGCGGTGCTCGCTGCCTCGAATCGCTTCCCTGCACGGATTTTTTCGAAAAAGGTAATAAAAATATTACTGCAAGGAAAAAATTATTCTGTTTTCTCTTTCAATGTTGTTTAATGGATTATTATATATATATATATATATATATATATATATATATATATATATATATATATATATACAAATGCAAATGGTAGATGGTAGATAAAGTGTCCTATATTCATATCTCTTTTTAATAAATGCGTTTGGTACAGGGTGGAGGAGAGCATTCGAAGTTCAATTAAAACAAAAGTAATGGAGATATATATTTAATTATTTAAACATCATCAAGTATCTAAAGAAGATCAAATGTTTTCCACTAATTTAGATTACAAACCCTCCTTCTACCGCCGTTTTTTTGATGATTCCTTGGCAGTTTTTAATAATCCTGCACATAGCCAACTTTTCTTTAATTTTTTGAACACTTTACACCCTAACATCAAATTCACCATGGAAGTCGAGTCAAATGATAAGATGCCCTTTCTTGACCTTTTAATCAACCGAGATAATGACCAACGAAAGATTCAAACAACCATTTACAGAAAAAAAACATTCACAGGACTAGGTTTGAACTACTTTAGTTTTTGTGATTTCAGTTATAAAATATCCACAGTAAAAACTTTAATACATAGAAGTTTCTCGCTATCATCCACTTACCAATCAATCCATAATGAATTTATTTTTCTTAGGAAGTAATTTATAAATAATTTATTTCCTTCTGACCTATATGATAGAGTTTTAAAAAAGCTATTTGATAATCTCATTGACCCCCCTCAACCCTGCATAAAAGTTCCTAAAATGCCCATATATTTACTAATTTCAGAGATGGGTTTTTTAAACGATACTTTTAAAAGAAAAATCTTATTTATTTATAAAAGATATTTTCCCCAAATCAACCCCAAAATAGTTTTTATAAACAAACTATCGATAGGAAGTTTCTTTAACAGTAAAGATCCTATCTCTTTGGAGTTCCGCAGTGATAATGTCTATTTATTTAAATGTCCTAGTTGTACTGGAGACTCTTACATTGGTAGCACTGTTAGGTCTCTTGGAGCTAGGTTCTCTGCTCATATGGGGATTAGTTGGCGTACAAGCAAAATATTAAATAGAAAGGAAAAGTCATCTATTAGGGAACACACCATAAGCTGTAAAACTAACATTTCTATTGAGAATTTTAAAGTATTAGCCTTTAACAACAACAAACATTGCCTAAGAACCCTCGAATCTCTATATATAAAACACTACAAACCTACACTCAATGAAGATTTAAGTGCAATATCATTATTAATTAACTAATTTTAACTACAGTTTGTTAGTTGGTTTGCCTTTTAATAAACCAACCGTCAATGTAACCTATATATATACTAGCCCCTTTGTTAAACCTACCATTCACTCTCTAGGATGGATCCGCTTTAGTAAGTACCCAAATTTTCCGTTTTTATATTAAATGTTTTTAACTGTTAGTCTTTACAAAATTTAATAATAATAAAAAAAAAAAAAGTTTAAATTTATCATCTTTAAATAATGCCAAGTCAATTTCTCTTAGTTTGTAATCAATTTCTGCAATAATCTTTAAATTTATGAACTAATTTTTGAGTCGGTCTTAAAGCAAATTTAACTGTTGCCAAGTCATATTTAATTTAACTTGTAGTACTTTCTACTGATATTCTGTAATTGGTCACCTGTAAAATAATGTCTTGTTGGCCTTTTCAAGTTTTCTTTATGCATATTAACTTTGTAAACTTATTCTAGCGTGAAGATGAAAACTTGTAGTTTTCGAAACGTAGTGAAAAATTAAAAGATGCTACATCCGTTTCTCGTGGCTCTGGGATTTATCCTCAATATTAAATGCAGGCTTCACGGCCGAGCTCCATATGGATATATATATATATATATATATATGATTTGGCGTTGGCGAGGGGTAGATAAATAACGAATGTTACGATGTTAGAAAAGGTCGAACTGGCGGTATAATTAATTATTCTTTGCTGGTATCGGCACGGAAGAAGACTGAATTGATCTTTCTTTTTCTTTTTGTAGAAAGTTGTGGAAAAGAGGGGGGATGGGAAAGGCGTGGAAATGAAAGAAGCATTAGGTTAATAGTGTAGTTGCCCGGTGTACGGGCCATCTCCCTGATTCAGATTCTTAAGTGAGTTTTTAATTTTTTTTTTTTTTTAGTTCATTCACTTCAATCTAGGTTCTGATTTTTCTCTTTTGGTGTTTGGGAGGGGGTAGTTCTTGTATTCTCCCTCCTCAGGATCGAGAGTGTCGAGTGTTTCGTTAGGAAGAAGACCTAGTTTCTCCCAGATGCTTTTTCCTCTCTTGTAGAGGTACATGTTTATCGGCTCTATTCCCGTTTGTTCGTGTAGGCTCCTCGAGGTCCGGAAGTCGAACCACTTGGATACAGTGACGAATCTGAGTCTTTGCTTTTTCACTCGTTAAAGCATCTACATGTTTCTGTTGGATGCAACGTTGAGTGGTATGCTGGAGTACACCAGCTTGGATCTAACCAAGCTGATTATAGCTTTTTTTTGTTAGCTATTGATAGATTCCTAAATCTATGGAGTTTTTAAAGTTCGGTTTTTGCGTGTCCAATTCTGGTGATCACGTGCTTGCTCATTCTGGAACTGGAGAGTCTAAATCCGAGAATAGACTGGTAGTTGATTATATGATACATGCACAAAGGAGCGTGAGTGTGAATGAATGCGCAGGTTCTATAGACTCTAGAACACAAGATCGATCATTTAACTGTGTTTAAAAAATAAAGTTATTGATAGTTTGTGTGATATGCGTGGATGAAGGAAATTTGTACGGATTCTTGATTGGAGATTTTGCCCACTGATGAACAATCACTGAACAATGACTGCCCAAAACGCACCAATATATAGTCTCCAATCAGACAGGTAATTTTATAGAACTCATGGTCAAATTTGTATCATGATCAATTTAACTTTAACTCTTAATTAGTACCTTTGGGGGGTGGAAAACTAGCTAAAAGTTAATTTGGGAATAATTCATAAATTAGGAATTCAAATGCAGGATGTTTTTAGCAGGTGTCAAAATACATGAATATAGTAAACAATTTATCCTTCTGTGCTGTGCAAAACCTTCCTGGACTAAGAAGTTGTGTTCATAACAGTTCCCTTTTAATAACTTAAAGTCATATAATATATAATATATATAATATAATATATATAATCGAAGATTTATCATCGATTATAGCAATAAAAAATATTTTTCTTGATAAGATAAAAGAATATTGTAAAACGAAATAACTAGTCCTACATATACATCTTCTTTAACTGTCTCCATACACAAGTTCTTCTATATATATATATATATATATATATATATATATATATATATATATATATATATATATATATATATAAATTAGGGTGGCCCTTATTTTGGGGTAAATAGAAAAACTATTTTTATTATAGCTCTCACCCCATAAATTGGATCCACTTGTCTCAGAAACACTACTGTATAAATTTGTTGCAATTTGATTAATATTTAGAGGTAGTCCAGATGGGTGCAAATTTTTATCTTTATATCACATAATAATATTGGTATTTAAAAAAGTGATTCTTGTCACTCAACTCCAGGTGCCCCCGAAACGGGTATTAACTGCTCAAGGCAGTGGTGTCGCAGATGCTACCCTGCTCATTGTTGCTTGGGTTGAATGAGGGTTCCTTTACTAACATCTGAGTAGACGCGTCGATGCTCAGAGACTACTTGCAATAGGAATTGCTACTCTTCTTCATCTTTCGTCAAGAGTCGGTTATACGACTGCATAAGTACAACTCCACGTTCTGCATTATATTTATAACTTTCAATCTTTTTTCGATTGCCTAAGCGGATTGGAAACCCTCTATTCTATACCAAACACGTGGATCTTCAATTAAAAAGCTGGTATCCAGTTGAAGCTTATTAAAGAATTACATTGTCTTCGGAGTAAGAAAATCTTCCAGGTGTTTATCTTTTAGGAAAGAAGCCTGATACTGAGGTCTTTTCAGAGGCTTCTCCTCATCGTCTTCATCTTGAAGATTACCAACCATGCCCTGCTTTACTCAGGATGACCAGCATCATCACAGAAACTAAGGGGCACTAGCTTCTCAAACATATACCAGAAATGCTTTGATATTTTGTTTGATGTAGCTTTAGAGACGGCTGCATTGAGTAGTTGAAGCAGGGAATTTGTTAAATGCAAATCACGTCGAGGAGCTTCTTGTGTAACTGGGGCAGTAAACCATTCCTCAAAATATAGTAATATTCCAAAAATGCAAACCTCCTTGAGACCTTTCTCCTCCTTAGCTATTAGTTTTTGAACTGTTTCCGAAACAAATTTTGAAAGCATACAGGAGTTTACTCATCCAACGTGCATGATGCACCGGTCCTGAGGCCCTGAAATTTACACCACGTGGTGGAACATCTCCAAGAAACAAAATTGAAAGATCCAGAAGCTCAAGGTAATCATCACGAGGTTTTATCTTCTGCAATTGATCAGTTAAAAACTTTAGTGTTTGTTTTCGAACAACATATGGAATCACTGTACTGACAATAACTTCTGCAACTCCTTGCTCAAAAGATGTAGAATCAAAATATTTCCATCGGACTTAAAATCACTTGAAAAGCAAAATTCAGGACCAGAGTTTCCTCCTATGGTGGATTCAAAAGCTGCTGATAAAACAAATTCCATGATATGATTACGGCAAGCAAGATGCAGCTAATCCCTGCCAAGTATCTCTTCCAATTAAACACATGCACCACTTCAATGTCCTGTGTTTGCAGCAATTTTGTCAAAGCACATTGCTGCCACTACTTCTGATACTCCCCATTCTTGTAGGGCATCAGCTATAGTATGGGTTTGTGCGTCACCAGTCCCAGAAGTTAGCTTGGCAATACCAAGCCAGATAAAAGAATGAGAAGGCGATCCATATGTTCTTTCGATGTCAGATATTGCAAAAGCTTTCCAGCCCAGTGAAATGTGTCTGGTTTATTTGCATGGAACTCTTTTTGAATATGTGAAACAAATTCAGCTCTTGCCTTCTGTCTTGAACGAGCTATAGTTGTTCTGTTGATCGCTAGATTATGTGGATTATGGCTAAGGTTAATAGCAGTTTCAGTCAAAACAATTGTGGCTTTTCTATCTGATATACCAGTAAGATCAAGTGCAGCTGCTAGAGAAGTTGTAACTATGTTCTGTTTAGCTCTAGAATGCTTTAGGTGACGTTCGTCCGTTTCATCAGATAATTCAGATATGTTGCCTTCACTTCTGTTTCCCTGTTCACTGCTGCTAGAAGATGCAAGAATAACTCCTTTAGAAGTTGATGCTTCGCATTCTTCTCTACTCGTTTTCTTAGGCATGTCTTTAGCTTTCGTTTTCTGCATAATTCGCTCTTCCTTTGCAGACAGGGTCTTTTCCACAGATCTAATAGCTCCACACCGTCCTTTCTCTTGTTTGGCAAAGAAAAATTCTTTGTTTTCTTGAAGAACTATCATATCTAGCGCGTTAGCATGAGATATGTCAAAGAGATATAACTATATAACTATATTGATACTAACTATAAAATGACAATACAATAGTATAATATACCTGTAAAGAGAAAAAGGTTGATTTAGTATTAAAACACACTCAGTAAATAAATCAAATTTAATGCTGCAGATATTTAGCAAGTGTATCAGTCGGCAGGAAAACACACAACTTGGAGCAAACTTATCCGTTTATTCCGAACAAAAAAATTAAATATAGATCGGGGGCAACAACTGTCCGCACCCTATCCCAACAGAGCCCACTCATCGACTAGCATTGGGCAGTGTACACTCTCTATGCAATGGGAGCAGGGTTGCTACTTTGCACCATACTGCTACACAAAATAATATTCAATGTATCAGGGTGAGAGAATTCAAAATCAACACTGCAACAACCTTCTTGCACGAAGGCCCGCAGGCAACTGGCTACCATTTAGGATGCAGATCTTGTGGATGGATTGACTACCTCTAAACATTATAAAAATGCTTTGAAACTTTAGGCGGAAGTTTTTTTCCATAAGTGGATCCACCCTGAATGGTGAGAGTAAAACATTTCAAATTTTCAAAAGTAAGGGAAACATTAATATTTATATTTATATATATATATATATATATATATATATATATATATAGTACAAGAGAAAGAGCCATTGGAAGAACATTAGGATAAAAGAGAACAAACTGTGGCACAATGAAAGGAATCCCTACTAAGAAAAAGAAATAACACCAGATATATTTATATATATATATATATATATATATATATATATATATATATATATATATATATATATATATATATATATATTGTTTATGATATTGACGTCCTTGAGAAGAAGATTCGTAGGATGCGGAAGAAGTAGAGGAATGAAATTCGATACTGAGACGCAAGATGAGAGTGGATGATAGTCAGGTTATGCGCAGGATGATGAACATATTGGTGGCAATGATTGCTATGAATCTATTCCTAATGATATGCAGCAAACATCCGACCATTAAACCAGACCCAATTGATGGCCTTAATAAAACACTAAAACTTGGTGGATGAAAAAGGAATCTAAACATAAATCGTGGGAAAGCAGGACCACAAGGACCATGCTTTAATATAAAGACGCCTACAGAATTCTGGAAACGTTTCACTTCTCATAAAATACTTAATATTTCAGTCGAGAAAACTAACCAATTTATCATTGATAAGAGACATAACTAAGCTCAAGGTATTATGACTACTGATCCCGATATTATAAAAATAAACTGTTTTCTGATGGTGCCCACATGGAAGTACTCACACTACGTGCGATTCGAGGATATTGCCAGTCGATTACCTGGGTGACAATTCGGATAAGCTTTATCTAATCTGAGACTTTGAGATATTTTTAATTGTCTGAAGACCTATTTCCCAACAGTCTTTGTAACTATTGATTAGATGCTAGTAGCCTCCAGAGGCAGAAGTCCCTTCATAAATTATATAACCAGCAAATCACCCCTAGTTTAGGATAACGATTCGGTGAATTCTAAATGTAAATTCATTATTTATCAAAAATAGGTAATTGAGCTATTGCTGTGATCACGAATCACAATTCAGAGATCTCAGGATAAGGGAGAAAGTGTTAGTTTTCACAAATGTTATACTACTTAACTACTAGTAAAGAAGCTGCTCACTAATCATAGAAGAGGGTAGTGGCCCCATTCCGTGACAACAAATGTGAGGACCCTAAGATCCGCTTTAATGTAAATGCGAGAGGTAGTTGAGGCCATATGTTCTTCTTTGGAGCATATACCTTGATGAATAATTTAACCCGAATTCCGGTCATATAAAGAAACATGCGTTTATTACCTACATACGATAAACTTTAGGAGGTGATAATAATCTTTTCCAGATGAATAGCTTTTGATTTCCTTTTCATCAAAGGTTTTACTATTTTTTTTACTTTTATATTAAACTTCTAAAAAAATTGTAGATCTAATACGAAAAGTTTTCGTATCAGACAGAAGTATAAATACTTTCTGGGCAAGTTTGGTTTGAGAAGAAATATGCTTTCCATTTGAATATTTGCCTGATGATTTATGGAAGTAGAAATTAACCAGACACTTTGTCAAATAGAAAAAAAATGCAAATAACCATCTATCTCAAAGACGATTTACCAAAATTGATAAAATTATGTATTCTAAACATGGAAAATTAAATATCTCCTATTAAGGTCAATTTCACGTAACAGCTACCTAGTTTACGTGAAATCGGACCATAAAATTGAATTGTGGGAGGGGACGAACACATATCACCCTCTACGGTAAATTCCTATAAAAGTCATAAATATTCACTTTCACAAGGACTATCTTTGCATTAATCGATAAATGAAAGGAAACAATTACTTATACAAATTTAATATATAGAGGTTTTACGAGCCTTGGTTTTTATAGTTTAGGCGAGTATATTTCGACTTTACTCCTTAAGTTAAAAAGTTTTTCGCAACTTTTGAACCTTCTCTTTCAGTAAAAAATATCATATAATTAAATAATCTATAGTTTTCTTCCCAATACACCAATTGCTTATATTATTTTTTTTTTAATGTTGATAGCTGTTCTCCTAAAAGATGAAGGGAAAGTTTTCAGAACTATTTCCCAAATATTTGAGAAAACGTATTTATTTATGGTTAGATGAATTCCTAGCGCTTCAAATGGAAAAGGTTAATAAACGTTTATCTGAAAAATTATTGAAAGTCGTATTTCTGTCTTTTAATGAGAGGTTAAATATAATTAAACATCAAAAGTAAATGATAATAATTATTATTCATCATATATAAAATTACACAGAAGCAACATCGTAAAGTTTCGATTAACATTTAGGTATAAGAGTTAGAGTATAAAAACAAATTTCTCTTTTTGGCTTACTTAACATGAAATTAGAAAATAAATCTTTCTGATCGAATTTTGAAGGATTAAAAGACAGAGGGGAGAAGAGTTGCTGGATTATACACTAGCTTTTTTTTAATTATTAAATAATTATTTAGCCATACTATTAGAGTATATAAAAAGGCAAAACATTTTGCCTAAAGAATCAGAATGGAATTGTGCCTTCTATATAATAACCACTATTTATTTATTACCGCAGTCTAGGTCAAGTAGTAAAATATTGGCATATACATCATTTTTATATTAAATTTATAATGTATTCAATCAACTACTTCAGTTTTGAGAAGATATATAAAAAATTTAATTCACTGCTAGCTGATTAGGGAAAAGTGTCACAATGCAGTAGTTTTCTCAGCTAATATATTAGAACCATTTATTAGTGATGGTGGTAAGTAAAACATACATGTTTTTGGAATATAAGTAGCGGAGGGTGTTACAATATAAGTATAAAACATTTTTAAACTGTATGGAGATATGCGTAATATTCTAAAATGTCAGCATTGTATGAAAAAAGTTATGTTGAGGTGATTTTGGATTAAAGAATTCCGAAGGTAGAAGCCACTCTACTGCAAATAATCACGGTGCTCTTAAGGCCCTGGTGTAGTCTAATCATCAACAAAATACTAAGGAAATGACAGATCTTTATAATAGTATTCGTAAAACATTGCAGAATCATCTTACATCTAGAGGAATGTTCACAAACTAGTGCCCGGGTAACAAGAATACTGCATGAAGGACAACGTTGATAACGTTTTTATATTGATAGCGCTTTATTGGCGGGAAATGCTCACGAGCCATTATTTAACAGAATTATTTTGTGTCATAAAAGGTAGTGAGATGTTTCCTGCAATTTTAAGCGAAAAAACAATGGTTAAGGGTAGACATTTGATGAGATTTGAAAGGACTTATTCATGATAAAATCCTCTACAATTTAGATCTCAAATGAAACTTCAAGAAAACATACTTTACTCTTCAAGCAAAAGTGTGGCCTCCTTCTTTATGAAACTCTTAACTTCATATGCCACATCTTCTGCAAAATATTTATTGCATCATATTATGAAGTTCTTCTTCAAACTTTAGTTTACTAAGTAATTGATATTTCTTAAGTCGTCAAACATTACCTAAAGGTCAAAGATTACTCTGGTATAAACCATTAATATTTCTCGAATATTAAGGGACGATCAACGAGACTGTATTAGAAAGAAAGTTTTTAATTGGAGTCTGGTAAAGAAAGTGTTGAAGATAGAGATAATGGAAAATAGTGGAAGATACATACATATATAGTGGCAGATCTTCTTGAATGCATTGAAGCTGGGATGGCATAGTGTGAGCTTGGGGGCGAAGGGGACAGACAAGCTTTTAGATATCACATGACCTCCAATTGTGATTCTAAATGAAGTGGAAAAGAAAATCAATTTTTTATATTTCTTCAAAAGTACTTTGTTAAAGAGGAGTATTTTTCTATTAAAAACTATTTTACTTTCCTTTTAAAGAATCAGAACTAAATTTCCTGGCAACATAATATACAGTACCGTCCCAAAATATTTTAATGCCTATATTTCTATCACAGCATTCAATGGTTACAAATTTAGTGTACGATAAATGAAAAGAAATTTATTAGAACATAAATAAATTGCTATAAACTTAAAGTATCCAATTTTATGCTAACGACAGCGGAAGAAATTCCTTTTGAAAAATAAGGATTATATTATACAAGATTTAAAAAATTCGTTTTTAGTGTAAAGACCTTTACCTCCTTTGAATTTTTCATATCTGCTACCACAGGAACGAACCAAATGTTGCAACTCTGCCGTAGTAAGTTTACTTGCCTTAGACTTCTCGTAGACTTTCTTTTTTACATTATAAATAAGATTCGGGTCAGTACTCTACGCAGCAAAGTTCCCATGGGATATTTTCTCGCACCCAGGAAGAATTTCAACCATTTTGCCGTGAGGCAGGAAGCGCTCTCATTTATGAAATTTACATGTTTGGATTTGGAAGTTCATTAATGGGGGCAAAGTATGCTATCACAACAATTCCTTGTGCACTTTTGCATTCTTTTAACCACGTAAGGCAAAAATGCCCCACTCCTTTCTACTAAATTCACACGACAGACCAAACACTTCTCCAGCCAAAATTCGCAAGCTTTTTCGTGGTATATTAGAAAACCTCTCGATGCGAAGGCATAAACGAACCTCCTGACATCGGAAATAAGCAAATTAAAATTAGATTTGTCACTAAAGTGCACTTAGTTTCATTGGTCATCCTTTCATGTAACGTGCTTATTGGTGAATGTATGAAGGGTTTTCATATTCTTTAGACTGATCAATGGCTTGACCAAGAATGTTTAACTGTAAAGATTGTCTTCTTTAAAGACACTGGACAGAGTATATCTAGACAACAATTCCTATCACTTCACAGTCATTGCATTGGCTCCAAAAGAAAGACGATTATTTTTGCTGCAGCTTTAAAATTAGCGTGTGCACAGAGAGAAGCGTGATAGACTTCTTTGAAATATTGACTTACGACAACTAGCAAAACAATGATGACCTATACTACACGAGTAATGACGCTAGTTTGTATGCAAACAATGCTGGTTATCTATACAAGTAAACTACGTGTCCGGTGATTCTGGTAAAGTCAATTTTTCTTGTCAATTTCTTATCTGATGAAAACGTTCATTTTGTTCATCCCAAAGTTATGGAAGAGGTTGTGATAGAAATAGATCTGTTCTGATATCTTTGCGAGGGCACTGGATCTACGAAAATCTCCCTGGAAATAATTATCTTTTTTGGGTTATTACACGGAAAACGAATCTAACCTTTCTTTTTATTTACAAATACTTCAACCCTAACAAACAATTTGATTCGAACACATTTTCATTTATCATTCGAGAACTACTGACTCTGTTGTCTCCATACAATAAGGTGAATAACAAGTTCATAGAACATGGCAAATAAATTTGGAATAATGGAGCTATCTGGGAGGGACGGGGAGTTTATTGAAATTTGGTCTATGAAGAAGCTTCGATCCTCTACAAATTAAAATTCCATTCAGAAACCTTATTAATATTCATTATTAAATGATCAAGATGAACTCAGTAAAATAAACAGGAGCTAAAGTGGACAGGATTTTCCTAATTTCTTCTCTAATTTCTTCAAAGGAATGTTCTGTATGTTCTGTAACAATAACCGGGAAACTATCATTGGACATTGTCATATAAAGTGAGGAATATAGTAGAAGAGGGTTTCAGTAGGAGAAATAGTGGGGAAATAGGGGAAAATTATAGGAAAGTGAAAATGAAAGGTTTTACCGGGGAACTATCGATGACAACCTTTTACAAATTGATAATTTACCGTTTTCTGTTACAAACAGCTAGAAAACAAAATAGTAATTTACTGTTCAGGATAGATTATTTTAGGTCCGCTAGAAACGGGGAACAGAAAGTTGATCTTCCCAAGGGGTGACTAGAGCGTCCCTCAGAGTGCTTTGAGAACCTGGTGGTGTCATTCAATTCTTTCCACTGACCGCACTATCTATCCTATTTTTCCAATTTGTCAAAATGTGTTTAGTTTAGATGCAAAATGAAATTATTTAGTAGTCCCTGTTTACTGTTAAAAAAACCCAAGAGATCAAAGTTGTGATTTACTGTTAAGACTGGATCTTTTTAGAGAGCTAGAAACTTAATATTTCCTGGTGGTTACTAGGGATTCTTCTTAAGTGTTTTCCAGTAAACGCACCATATTTCTACTTATACGTACTATTTTTTTTTTTGCAAAATTTAAACATCTTGAATCCTCAAATTTTAAGTTATTTTGTATATAAGTATGTTTATCATTTCCTAAAAACGAAAGGTGTGAACATTTTTAAAATATCCTCTCGCTCTCGGATCAGTTATTTATAATCATTTTCACATATAAAGTATCTTATAATGTTTCAATAACAATGTTTATTACTACAGTGTTTCTCTTGGGCGTAACTTTTCATTTTATGCTTTCCTTATTACTTATAGTATTATATAAAGATGATGCAGTATAAGGCCTAAATACAAGTTACGAAACCCTCAAAACCAGAGGATCCACTGGAGAAGTGTTCATAAAGGAAGGAAAGGTTACAACTCAGCGGCGAACGACAGGTCATTATAAGGCAGAGAAGTTAGGAATTAATAAGGTTCACGACTCATATTTTTGATGGGTCTCATTTTAAAATATACCTTGATTGATTCTCTTCTTAAATTTTTAGTGATTTAATAAATAAAGAAATGTTTCACCATCCCAGGTTTAATTTTTTGTTTAACAGCCTGAATTCGTTATTTCTATTTGCTGCCCGAGATAATCAAGCTCAAATATTGAGACAGAATTTATGTCTGAAAATCAATTCAATATCTTTAAAACATGAATAGGCTGGCCGCGCATATTGTGATCTTATAATAAAAATATATGAGATGTCTGTATTTCTTTATATGACATTTTTTAATTTGGAGGAGTAATTTAATCCCTCGAGGCTCGCTTCTCTCTAATATTCCAAGGTCCTTTTGTATGTAGGGATGTCACAATTGTACCGTTTTCTCCAAATGACCTCTTAATGCACTTCATATTGAGCAATAACTATTTATTTAAACCATATTCAGCTTTCATGTCTTGTCTGTTTAAAATGTGACCACTCGAATTTTTATCACTTGAATTGCACTACTATCACCCTGACAATTTTTATTTGAAATTTTCCATGACCTAAAAATTTCTAATCGTGCCTACTTTGATTTCATCTGCGAATATTAAAATTTTACTATGGAAATTCTTGTCAAGTTCGTGTATATACATACATATGTAAGTGAAATAAAAAAGCGTTCCAAAACAGATACCTGAGGAACACCGCTAAGAAATTATGTGATTTAATAAAGACTGGCGTCAAATACTTTTTATAAATACATATAAATTACATATAAATATCAAGAGTTTTCTCTTGTTTCCAACGTTCTGTTCATTTGACGAAAAAACTCAAGGCACTTGGTTAACCTTCATACCCCAGTATATTCCTCTTTTGCAAATCGGCCGAACGATAACATAAAATGATAGAAGATATATTTTTAGAAAATGCATGTTTGTATTAATATTTTTTACACGGCTACTTGAAAATAAAATATAGCAAATAATATATTATTTCTTAACAATTTTTTTTGAATTTTATTCTTCATTGATTTTAATAGCTTTTCCATGTCAAGTATTCTTCCACCGAATTCTTTCAGGTTGTCCCTAGTCGTACATACATTGGCCAAAATGAAAAATCTTAAAAACATCGTATTCCTGTTAGAACTCAGGACCAGAAACTTATTGGTAAATAGTACTGGAAAAGCCGGCTTTTGGTCTTTAGTTAGAACTTCTCAACGGACCAGAACGAAAGCGTGCTCTTTGGCTCTACAATGCCTAACTGCCAGGCTCCCTCGAGTATTTAATATGCCGCTGTTGGACGTAGGCTATCATCTTTGCGTTCAATCACTGAAGGTTAGAGACTCCTCTCTTAAAATAAATATGCTTTGCCTCTTTAGTAGAGATAACTAAATATTCGATCCTATATTGTTGAAGGTTTTCTTTAATAATTGCATAAGCATTTCTAATTTTTAAAACAAGTGCATCATGTTATAAGCAATAAAGTTTCCGTTGTTTACATTGAGATTTTATCTAACAATGTTGCCAAAATTTATTGGTATTTTGAAATAAAATATACTAAAATATCCAAAAAAATGCATCATCTCAAAAATTTGAATTTTACTGTTAATATAAGTATGTATTAAACTATAAAAGAATTAATATCAAATTTCTCCGGCAATAGAGAAAAAGTTTCCTCAGCGACAACAAATCAATTTACCCGGTAATTTACAAAATTTTAAGTATTTGTTCCTGTAATATAAGTGGGGAGCACCCAGAAGAATTTTTTGGTGCATTGGATTTTAGATTTTATCTTCAATATTTGCATGCCAATAATTCAGAAAATACTATCCGCTCTAGTTTAATAAGTATTGCATACTGAATTAGCAATTTATTACTCTTCCTGAAAGGTAATTTTAGTTGCTGATATGCTTAAATACTTCTGTAAAATTAGATTGTAGATATAACTTCTCTGATGCTGCTGTGTAGCATGTGTGTACTCTAGCTGTACTAACATGAATTCTTTTCTGTTAAAAGTAAATACATAGCTTCATCTCAAATTATGCATTTAAATTATTCTGATTTTTTTTGTTTCATTTTTGCGCTCAGTGCACATTCATTTAAATGAAAAGAACCATTTTTGATTTCATGAAAAGTCTTATTTTTCCTATTTTAATATACAAAGTGGCAAGCTAGATAAGCCATGGGGTCCTCATTTAGTGTGTAGAAGGTGTTAGAGCTGTTGCGGCAATGGAAACGGTAAGAGAAGGTACCTAAAATTTGGCATCTAAATGGCACGTAGACAAAAAAGAAGCCACATTGATGAGTGATTGAGGAGAATCGCATAATGCCCTCACGTTTCCCCACCTTCCTTCTGGGCGGGCTGGTTATTCTTCCGGCCCGATATCTGATGGTCTCCCGCCAGAAGAACCCCCCAACCATTTCAGCTAACCAGCGAATTCCGTATTGGACTGGTTATCGATAGATGGGAGCCCATCTTGGCTTCAGGTGCAAACGACGAAATGGAAGAGATAATCAAGCTGCTCTCACCCGAAGAAGGACGCTTGATATCAAATCCACTTCCATAGCCATGTGAACCTCTCCCGAATTTCGAGTATAAAAGATGAATTCTTTTAACCCTCAGTAGTAGAGCTTGCACAGCGTTTGGCGGGGCAAGAATTGCCATCTATCGATGTAGTGGTAAATCGCCGAAGCATCAAGTCTTCAGAGAGGAGATCGGTACCAAATAGGGTGGCTCCTTACTACGTTGGTCTGCAAGTCAGTGCGGACCCAGGCTCGTACTCACGTGTCAGAGCCAACGCTACAAACGGCCTCACTCTGGTTCCCTAAGCGAGAAATCTACATTTTGGCTTTTCTCCATGACCATACGCTTCGATAGGTCAATTCACTCCCCCCTCAC
Organism: Ceratothoa steindachneri; assembly: GCA_963969495.1. Taxonomy (NCBI): domain Eukaryota; kingdom Metazoa; phylum Arthropoda; class Malacostraca; order Isopoda; family Cymothoidae; genus Ceratothoa; species Ceratothoa steindachneri. The sequence continues at coordinate 27,702,047 of OZ018321.1, read as the reverse complement.
AGAGTTATTCAAGATTCCTCGAAGTTCACGAGCTTGGGGCCCTCTTTAACAAGAAGCTCCAGTCACCGCCTTTTTCCAGCAGAATTGTGACGGGATTGTGGGATCAGTTCGGACCCTGGAGAACCTACCTAATCGTCTCAACCCCTCATCTCACCACCTTCACTCACCAGCACAACCCGAACATCAGGTTCCCTTTCACATTCCCCAACTTCACCGCGAAGCTTACCAACATTACACGTGTATAAGGATTTACATAGTGAATAGATATTTACAAACCAAGTGAGATATCCGAGATTCACTTATTGATTTATCTCTCAAATCACATTATTTATATATATATATATATATATATATATATATATATATATATATATATATATATTCTTGTTTAGTGTTAATTAAAACTTTATTTTAAAATTGTTGTGTATCTAACTTCCTAAGGGTGGCTTGCTGGCAAAGTTCATTCTAATCCCTCCGTAGCCAACCTTTAAGCACTCTGAGTCGATAAACCCATTCAGGGCACGGGCAGAACGAAGTATAAGGAGTAGTACGACGACCCCTCCGCATTCGGGAGAATAGGATATATATATATATATATATATATATATATATATATATATATATATATATATATATATATATATATATATATATATATATATATATATATATATATATATATATATATATATATATATATATATATATATATATATATATATATATATATATATATATATACATATATATAAGAGTCGGGTAGAACTCCAACCACCCCTCGGCATATTCCTCGACAGTGATAGTTTTGCTGGTTGAATATAAAGAGCATAATAATTTACCCAGAGTAAATCTGTCTATCTTGACATAGAAATTGCTTGACGGCTTGTTGCACATTCAGATGAGATAGATTTCATTCATATCATTCAGAATTCTTCCAGAGCTCCTTGAATACGATTGTGAATCAGCTACTGTAAAGGAAAGCATAAGTAGGCAAAAGGAAATTAATTTCCATTGTTCTTTATCAGTTGCAAACTTTTTATTTAACCCCCAATCGATGATTTATAATAGCCTTAAATATTTTCCGGTAGAAATAATACGAATTGTTAACTTCCTTGCAGGAGGAAAAGATTAGCCTCTACCAGAAATCAAAATCACGTTATAAAGAGACAAATAAAAGTATTTAATGTTTTTCCCTCAAAGACTAACGATATTGTTTTTTGAAACAATAAATGAAAAGTGCTGTTTAAAATAGCACTGAGAGTATGAACACCAAGCAAATGTTGCCTATTAACAGGTAGCTCCAAACGGAGCCTGAAATATTTTCTTCTAACAACGTTAGTAGAACGATACACCAAGTAACTGTTCTTTATATGTTTCCTGAATAGTAGAGTTAAATATGAAGACTGAATCAGAATAGAATATAATCTGAATTAAATATTATGTATAGAGAGAAAAATAAAAAAATAAGATTTAGTTGACGGGTAAAAGATCATATTCTCACTATTTCATATGAAATTCATTTGAGGAAATTATATATAAACATCCTGCGCAGAGATGGGACGAGTCATCGCAATGCACGTGGGAAATTTACCTGCGCAGTTCAGGGAAATGCTAAGGGCGGCTATATCTGATGGAATCCAAATCTTTTCCCTCATCTGTGACCTATGTTTACGAGCTCTCTTCCTTTTGTAAATTTGGTTGTAAAATGAATATCAAAATGAGTGCATACACAGTGATTTTGGCGGTTTACCAGATAACTTCTAATCTAGTAACACGATGATGGTTTACACAAACAACTAAATAAGGAATATGAAAGAATGCTACTGCTGACAAGGGTATAGACACAAGAATTTGGATTACCTTTGGAGCATCTAACATGAATATCCTGGCATATCTCTTGCAAGAAATCTAAGAAAGACGGTTGGTTTCAGATGTTTCAATGAAAAACCTTCATATTTTTGTCAGTCGTCCCTCAAGCTTGTTTGATTTTACTAAATATTGTTGGTACCTTATATGTACATGTTTGATGTTAATACACAAATTTGCTCACATTCATCATAATTTTCTTCTAAATTGCCAACAAAACTACAGCGACTCATCAATTATATAAGATTAGGTAAAGTATATATCAATATATATTCATATAGATCATAATCCTGATAACCAGATCTGATGTAAAAAAAACAAATGTCATTTTTAAAATTAGCGAAATCAATATACATAATAAATGGTTTAACTTTTATGTTACTATAAAACGAATTAGTCTCAACGATCCCACACATGGAAAAATTTAGACGACCGGAGTTTTGTTATCTCGCTCGTAGGTCTAAAAACTCTTGATATATATTATTTTGGAAAAATAAAAAAATATATAAAATAATTTTTTTCTGAAATAATATTAGTGACCACGTAGCAATCAAGTGAATCGTGAAGAACTTAGAGAAAAATTCAAAACACGTGATTTAAAAACTACCACGCACTTAAAACAGCTCACAATATTGAGTTTCGCAAATGTTTATACAAAAAAAAAAAGTTAACCTAAAAAATCGGGGATTAGAGGTAAAAAGGCAAGAGAGAAGGAGAGATAGAGAGAAAGAGAGAGAGGGATAGATGAGAGAGAAATTTCTGCATGTGATGAATTCAGGTATATAATTAGTCCGCAATGAATAACACACAATCACAGAATATTCATATTTAGTCAAATCTTCCCACGTGCTATATATTTAGTCACCATATGCACAAACAAGCAAATAAATAAACAACCACATTGCCGAATTATCCAAGAATTTTTCGGGGGAAATGATAAATAGAATTGACCTTCTGGCTATCAGGTTAGAAATTAATAGAACTGCATAAATTAGCGAAGGAAATTTATCCTTTCCATACTAGACTTACTTCAATTTCAGCGACACTATAAGTATTACCTGATTGGCCTGACGAGATTAACAAATATCTCCGGTCATTAAAGTGATTGCGTGTCGCTCTCTTACCATCATGCATTTGAAGTTGCAGCTACTAAGGCCAGCCGCCCTTCATCCACCGTTAGGTGCCTTTTCCTACACAGATTGGAGAACGCTATGAGTATTTTTTATCCCCTACATCTAGGCAAAATTCGTGGTCGATTCTCATTTTAAGAACGGCACCTATGTTGGTACGATTAATTTTCTTGCAACAGATACAGCCATGTTATTGATCTTAACTTAAATATATACATTATCCCTACTTACCTTACTGTGCCTTGCAAATTAAAAGATTTGCAATTTGTCGTGGTATGACAAGGTGTAGGCGGTTATACGCACACTGGCCTACTAGCCGACGGAGATTAAGGCTCCACCCGGGGATGGTTTAAGAGTGCTGAAATACACAGTTGCTAGGCCAAGGAATATGCAAACACAGCTACAAAAATATACTTAAATAGAACTAAAGTTTCTATATACATATAGGGCAAGTTAAATGGCAAAGGAATTATATAATGACGGTTCACTGCCATGATGATTAAAACTAACATTTAAGTTTGAACCGAGGGATAATTAATTAAGTAATGATTTTACAATTATGCAAGTTCTAGAGCAAAGGAGACCCTTGAGGTTCAACGCGGTAAAGGTGGGAGGAGATTGACGGAGGGGGGGTTGAATCCCTTAACCTTGATATGCGGCGAGTATGACCAGGTAGGTAAGCTCGACCTTGAACTTGTGGGCGTCTCTTGGGACACTCAATCAAACTTTGGAAAAATGAAGTTGGGGGCCTCTCATCCTTAAGAGGAAAACGGAGGGTTGTTCGGCGATGAGTTTTCCGATCCTTAAAATTCGGAGACGTGGTGAGACTGGTTGAAGCGTGCCTAACGAGTTCGATGAACAACACTGACAGACGACTATCTCTTCCTTGGCTCTTTGACAATCACTCAGTTCTTCTCTTGTCGAAAATGTAGTCGATTCCAATTCGATTAACAAAGACGTTACGGCTAACGTACTAGACGGCTGCTTCAGACACGATATTAATGTGAACTTCGAAGTCTCGAATATATACTCGAAAATTATCTAGACGGGAAGAGAGATTAATCGCCAACAGACTTCCTTAATTGCTTTGGGTTGCGATAAGTGTCCATAGCGAGAAGTTTCGATGCTCCCTTAATGATCTTTGCAGATTAATTTAGAGCGGTCAAAGGCGAACTGGGGAAGTCATGGGGGGTGGGGGTCATTCCTTCTCTCTCTTCTTATTCTTCCACACAATTATTATACAGTGAATAAGGTCTATTTAAATCAGAACCAATGAAACTACTTTAACTTTTTTTGAATCTAAACACGCAAAAGAATTCACACCAGTTTTAATGGTTACAGAAAATTGTGTTACATTTGTGAAATAAGAACATTTTCGAGGTTTTACAACCAAAATATTTCCACAGTGAAAAGATATGCTTGCCAGCGACCAGTAAATGTGGGTAGTGAAAAGTTAGATAATCATAGCTTGGCTTAATATAAGCAAGGGATTTAGGATTAAATTAATGGATCCGACAGGTCATAAAAGTTAATTAAACGAAAGAATCAAACAAAGTTTACAGCCTAAAGGTACCTAATACTATTAGGTTGAGGAATAAGTTCTTGCGGTTTTTTTTAATGTTGTATTGATTTAAGTTTTGTTGCCTTGATGTTTGCACATATTAAGAAACAATAATGGATAATGAGAGAAAAATTTGCAAAGGTTAGGCTACGTCTCTTAATAGCGTAGACTATTAGGCTTTTGCGTAAGCTACATCTTGATGTTAAGCAATATGTCATTGCAGTTTATTTAAAAGTTGTGTTAATGTCAAGTTGAAGGAAAGGAGCCTTTTCGACACCTGTTGTTATTCATTTTCAATCGAGACGGGAACAATGCAAAGGTAGCCAAAGTTCGTCGCGATTTTTGTGCTGTGTACGGAGAAAATGCTTTATCAGAAAGGACAGCTCAATGGTGGTTTTCACGTTTCAAAAATGGTCATTTCATTCTTAATGACGAAGAACGTTCTGGTTGCCCCATTAAGTTGGATGAAGATCGATTGAGCAACCTTCTTCATTAAAATCCTCGGCAATCGACTAGGGAATTTGCTGTACAATTGCGTGTTATCACAAAACTGTAGTGAATCACCTTCATTCGATGGGGAAAGGTATAAAACTAGGTGCATGGGTTCCGCACGCTTTGAGCGAAAGCAACAAACTTTAACGCTCCACGATTTCCGCAGGTTTGCTTGCTCGTCACAAGGCTATTCGTAAATATAAGGACAGATTTCTTCACCCCATTATCACTGGCGACGAAAAGTGGTGTGTTTATGTCAACATGAACCATCGAAAACAATGGCTTAGCTCCAATTAAAAACCACTTCCGCAATTAAAGCCAGGACTTCTTCCACGAAAGACGATGCTGTGTGTGTGGTGAGATTGTGAAGGTATCATTCTTTATGAGATTCTTGCGAACAACGAGATGTCAATGCAGAACTCTACGTTCAACTAACGTATCGACTCGCCGAAGCTATTCGTGAAAAGCGACCTCATGGACGTTATGGAGTCCTTCTGCAACGCGACAATGCTCGTCTTCACATTGCCAATATGACAAACGACGCCATCCAAACGCTTAAATGGGAAATCTTGCCGCATCCTCTATATTCGCCAGACTTGGCTCCATCGGATTTCCATCTGTTTCCCTCGCTCTCCAACAATTTGCGTGGCGTTTCGTTCAATAATGATGTGGAATTAAAAACCTGGTTAAACGAATTCTTCGAGTCAAAATCCAGAGACTTTTATTGCAGAGGCATCGCAAAACTAGTTGAACGTTGGGCAGAAGTCGTAAATGACAACGGAGAATTCATTATTGATTAGATGGCATATTGTTATCAATTAAACATGAAGTTTTTCTAAAATTGTTAATGGTAATGAATAAATTTGATAAAACCGCAAGAACTTATTCCTCAACTCATTACAATTCAATTGAAAGTATAGTGAATTTTACAAGTAAGAAATGTTTAAAAAACGTCAATATCTCAAAATACACTCCTTAAATGAAGATGATGATCGGTATAATGATGAGCTACAATTGTTACCAATGATATGTAAATGGAAGAGTTAATATTTTTGCCAAACTGTCTTTTCTCTGCTTTTAACTCCTAGGCTGAGGATGGAACCTCAGACCTTCCTGATTAAATTGGTTGCTATCGCAAGTAATGACATCCCGACAAAACTTATGAAATAGTGCGTGCATGTATGTGAGAGAGAGAGAGAGTACACGGAAGAAATAAAGTGAGGCATGAGAAGAAGGATGTAAAATATGCGCATGTATTGTCCTTGGGCGTTATCACTAATATTATGAAAATTGAATGTATTTTCTCTGTAGGATGATTTTGATAGAAATAAAGTAAAATCTACACAGTAAATAAGTTAGGTTTCTTTTGTAAAGGTCATCCCTAATATTATGAAATTGCATACAGTGAGGCGATCCAGGTATCAACACGATTAAATATCCAATATATATTAAATATTTCGAGTTTTTTCTGGTTATAAGATTAACAAAACTCGATTAAATATATTTAACAGAAGAAATACAGATTAAAATGATTTTCTATGCATATAACAACAAGTGCCCCCAAAAATTAGCATGTGAAAAAGTATTTAACCATTGATAATTTCAGTCATTTCATATTTCATGGCATAACCTTTATTAGCAATAACATCACGAAAACGTACCTCATAATTTTATATTGGCTTTTTGCAATCATGTCTTTACCTTTCTTTTTTCAGATTGCAGCATTTAGTATTCGCCACGAATGTTCAAATGGATTGAGGTCTGGCGAAGGACTTGGCAATGGGAGGAAGAATTTTTCTCTTATTAAATCATTCTTAAGTTTTTTTCAGTGTACTTTGGGTCTTGGTTCTGCTGAAATAATGATTGGTTTGGAGTGTAGAATTTTTTTCCCTCGAAGTTCACTTTTCTGCTGTATCATTTGATACATCGTACCAGCCCTTTTCCCATCAGTGATATGGATTGCTCATCCTATTATCCTTATTTGGCCAAGCATTTAATGTCAAGACAGATCGTTAATGTTGTCAGGAGCCGCTCCTTTTGGCATGTTGTAGGTGATATCATATTCGCGATGCTTTTGAATGATAGAATATACATCACCATGAGGCATTTCCACTCACTCAGATATATACGCCAAGGTTAATCAATCTGAATGAAGTTTCATTATTAGTTGTCCAATAGCTTGAGGAACATCTCTTACCTTTTATGACATCTTGTTACTGTATGACAGGGTTAATATTCGCCAGTTTACATCAGTTTTGTTTTAGAAGTTTTTAGCAATTGTTGTTATACATATAAATAAAATCTGTCTTATGTATATTTCTTTTAAATATGTGTTTACTGAGTTTCATGTTAGTTTAATTATCAGACCAAAGCAGGAAATATTTCAGGAATTTGTAAAATTTAAGTGTGAATTTACTTATATCAATCCCTTTCTATATAATAGACTATTAAAATGAACTCTCGCTACTACAAATTATTGTTATTCGTCCTCAATTATGAGGAGGAGTAGCCTGGGTCTAAATCTCTACGTGGCTTTATGACAATAATCAAGTCCATAAGTTTGTTTTTTATATTAAAGATGTTTAGCCTTCTAGTCCGAAATTTTATTTCTAATAAAGTTTACCCTATCTTATTATGGGAAGTAACTTACCACTTTCCGATGCTTGCGTAAAAATTGTTTACAGAAGGCATTTAAACCAATACGGAACTGTTGAAGAAATTTGTTTGTGTACTATTTTAGACTTCGTACTTATATATATTACAACTACAAAAGGATGTTTTTTTTTAACCTTTTTTATTTTTGGCATCCATTACCTCGCCAGCTGCAATTATTTTATAATTTAATTTTAGAAAAGATACAACAAGATTTCCTGTTTTTCATTATTAAAGTCGCACTATCCCTGATAAAGAATAGATACGCAATTATTTAAAATACTCTTTTTTTTTCAAGCTCATTTTGCAATAATTGATCTGGAGACCTGAATGGCTCTTTATTTACCTTTCCAAAATAATAATGAAATGCTATAGGATTAAGCGGTGATCTGTCATCTAATCTATTCTTGTTCCCGTTTATGGCCGCATGGGCTTCACTCTTTATCCGAATTCCACGCAACGGGGTAACCCTGCCACCTAGATGAGCTGCATGCCGTCTGACCCCAGTTCGCCTTTTAGTCTCGAAACAGATTGATGCTTCCTTAGCTTTATATCTACTACACAGTTCCCCTTTAACTTTTTCCGACATTTCTTTACGAGCACTCCAACCTTTTCTCTCGTGAAATTGTTATTTTTTCATCCTAAACGGCGATGGATTCCATTTCCTCTTGCATTATCGATGTTTGCCACACATTTTTAATTTATCTATCCTTACATATGTCTCCACACAAACTTTCGGGTGATTCAGCCTCGTCATTATTTCACTAAAACTTCGAGGCAAACATCTTTTGACTGAAGAAACAAAAAATTTTCCTTAATATACAGTTGACTTTTAAGTACTTAAAAAGTTACCTCTTCCATTCTTTATTTGGCAGATCTAAAGTTTGTCCTTTACATAATACAAAACACTTAGATCAGGCCTGTAATTAACGTTCATATCTTTGTTATTTTAAACAAAGATCCCATATACTATACGTAGCCATCACCATTATTATTAATATCATCTTTATCAGCATTATTAAAGCTATTAGTAAAAGTGAGGTATTTTTTCTCACATTGAGTTTCTGTTTCATACGACAATGAATTAAAGACAGTTTACTTAAACGATTGCATTACGAAAATTTAGAGTAAAGTTTTCAAACTTTTTTCTATCAACTTACACAATCGTAAAAATGCGATGTCATTGATTTATAAAATAATACCAAATATGTAAGAAACTATATATTGATGCCCACTTATAGAGATATATTATATACTTGTATTGCCTGACACATCTCATAATCCGTCTATCCTAGTACGATCCATTACGCAAGCTATAGCTTTGTGTCGCTCTATTAGGTTTTTTTGTAGTATTTAGTAATGGAAAAACATTTGATGGTTACCACATTCCAATATCGTTTTCAATCCCAACGCGATGATATACTTCATCGCATTGCAGGTAGGTATTTTCAGTTGGAGCGGTTGCTTTTCCGTCTTCGCTATCTCCTCCCGGATCAAAGTCCTTCTTCTCTTGCGATCTATTCTAGCACAGCTCTGTTCATCCAAGTATCTTGCAAAAGAGTTACCTAAAATTGCCCTGTGATTTTAACTTCAAAAAAATGCTGCCGAAGTAGGAAATGTGTTGACAAGTGGGAAGCTGATGATGGGCAAGTGTAAACTTTGCGAGCCTCTATATATCGGATATGATGGAAAAATCCGTCTTTCTAATGGGGTCAACTAGTGACAATCTATTTTTTAGCTTAGGTCTCTTTTATCCCCTCTATAATAATAAATGCTTGTTTTGAAATGTTAAAGCCATCTTTCAGCGATACATGCTACATATATTATTCATATCCCTACCTAATTCAAAATCTTTTACATTAATTTATATATAAAGTATTTTTGGCAGGCTAACAGAAATACAGATATTGTTTGGAATGTATTGAAAAGTACCCATAAAATTTCATAACTTTCAATAAAATAAAAGGGATAAAAAATAACAGTTTATACGATAATTTGTTATCAAAATGTAATCATAATTTCTTGTATAGTTTAATAAATACTATTTAATAGTATAATCCTTAATTGGTGTCAAGTTTTTGAATAGTCTCTAAAGAACTATGATGAAATTTGATCACACTAGTTTTTGGTAAACTTTTCCACTTACTCGATCATTATGTGGTGTATTGTATGAAAGTAAATCTTAGAGAAAGTTTATTTCGCGTTGAGTTTGGTAGACTGGGGTGGCCTTTCCAAACTGCTTTGTTTTAGCTGATTTCAAACATAAAAAACAATTTCAATGAGTTTCGGTGGTCTTTGTCTTGTTGGAAGATTAAGCCTGTTCTTATTCCAAACTGCGACCATCACATTTCAGATAATCTACAAAAAACTGTCTGTAGATTTTTTATTCATCCTTCTTTTCATTTGATAGTGTGTATTATGGGAACAGTGATTTGGAAGGTCGGCTTCAAGAATTTCCCACCTAATATAAGTGACATAGTCTGTGCTAAAATAAAAACTCTAGCCCCCGCTCGCTTACCCTGACTGGTTTGAGGGTAAGGAATACGGTGCAAAACAACTAATATTTTTAGTGAAGGCAAATCCTAACAGCCTATTTCCAAGTATACATTTCGGTAATTACTGGAAAAGGGATGAAGAGTTCATTCCTACACGATTTATAAAGGCGCTGTACAATCAGTATGTAGTCAATACTATTCTAAAACTTGAATAAGTTGATGCAGTTAATGCTTGATATATTGAATTTGATGATGAACTCGATTTATGTTGAAAACTCCACGTTAGCATCATAGAAGCTATTCACAATGCCCGCGAAAAGTATCCAAGCACTCGCCAATTTTATATTATTTTCAACGACATTCACAGATGCATAATTCACTTTCTATTTATTCTAGGGAGATCTGGTAGCTATCATAAAACGCTCTGATATGACAGCTTTGAAATGCAATCTTAAGTTAGTATTAGGGTAGCATTCGTTGAGTGTGGACGTGCGTCAAATTTGTCTGAGTTCATGTTTTTGCCATTTTGTTATTATTTTGTGAATTTTTTACAGAAAATAGTGTAAATAAAATTTATTTCTAATGTTTGCTTTTAAAAAACTCCAGAGTGATTGTCAAGGTGATATTATTGCTCTTTATAAATGGCTCAGAGACAGATGGCTAATGAATTAATTATAGCCCAAATTATTGTTAATTTATGGGTTTCACCTTATGAATACAATGTTAGCCTATCTACGCCAGTACTTTAAAAACGATCTGGCAGGCGGAGAAAAAAAAATTTACCAACAGACTTGCGTATGAAACGTTCAGTAAGAAAAAATCCAACAATAACTGCGAAGGAACTAAAACTTAATATAAATAATTTATTATCTCATGTTTTTGAACGAACTATCCAGGAGCGAATACAAAAAGTAGTTGGCTTACCATCTCGCCATTGTGCAAGAAAACCATTCATAAATGAATAGATTCGTAAGAAACGTGTCGCATTTTGTAAAAAATACATTCATTGCACTGTTGAGGAGTGGAGGAGTTTGTAGCAGAACTAGGTCTAATGGCGGCCACGTGCCCTTCTGTACCCACGTAGATCCGGAGCTCACCGCATGGAGCTGCAGAAAACATGGCTGAACCTAGGCAAGGAGGCAGCCAACGCTGTTATCACTCGCTCCAGCTGTATTTGCCTATAGACCGATGTCATCTTCTCCGCCTCCCTCCCACACACGGCTACCTCTCCACAAGCATTCTGGCTTTCCGCTCGAAGATTGGAATCTGTTAAACATTCTAACTATTGTTATCAAGAGTCCCCCTTCCCCCGAAGGAGTCGCCGAATTTTCTCCACAATCGCGAGCGCGTTTTCAGTCTCATCACCAGGCGCCTATATTAAGCTTTAACTGAGTTTAGAGAGCATCACTGTTAGAATTGGGCCTACAACGACGAACGAGCTAAATGATGCCTCCCCTCTCAGGGGCGATTTTAATTCAAGTGAAGGCCTAATAGATCCGTAAACTCTGCCTTAGTAAAACAGCAGGCTTCGACATCAGTGAACCCTGCCCTAGTCAATCGGCAAAGACTGACAAGGATTCCAAACCTTGAAGGCAACAAGTGCTCCCTCGTCTAAAGAAAGAGGTAAGCTAACTTCTTCCGTTGCACTAACCGTACCCCGACTTGCTCCTTTTTGGCAACGAGCACCTAAGTTAATCGTAACCGTTGCCACCTGCAGATTGATCTTGCATCTGGCTTATTCAAATGCTCCATTATTTGTGTGAACGCCCCAGTTTAAAATCCCACTTTAAATCACCAAACTGAATCCGACCTCTTTAATCATTTAATTAACCTACGTGATCGCGTGTGGACCTTTAACGCCGTCTGGGCGACCTTTCCATTTAAACCTAATTTCTATGTAAATATATAATATATCCTTTGGTTGTTAGTTAAGTTATATTTTCGTCATTATCTTTCTTTTGCAACCCCAGCACGTACCAGCTACCTGTTTCTTTGGCCAATTTGCACTCTAAAATATTTTTTCAAAACTACCCTGCAAAGTAAATAATAAACCATCCCCACTGGACTCATAACAACTTCCCCTTTTACTAATGGTCTTCAACCAACTTCGGCCTCAAGCCCCGAAATACCTACGTATATATAAATATAGAGTGTGACCATGCCACGACAGTTTTATTCAGAAGCTGTTCTAAAAAAGGTTTGTCTGCTTATTTGCTCAAATAGAATGTACCTTAAATGCAACAAAAAGACAATGAAACTCCCTCCAAGTGTAATGATTTGGGCTTGTTTTAGTTTCTAAGGGAGAGAGCCCATATATTTCATTCTTAACAACACAACTATGAATGGCACCTGGTATTTAGCAATGTTACAGGAGAAACTTCTAGTGCTTATTACAATCATTGAGACAGAAAGTTTCATGCATATGGATGCACTTTGTCACATGGCCAAAATTGTGACGAAATGGCTTACTGACAATTAATTTAATATTTTGGATTGTCCTGTTAATATACCAAATTTCAATCCCATAGTAATTTCAATGCTAATAATAAACAATAAGGTTGAACGTAAAGACACTGGCTCCGTCAAAACTATAAAATAGCAAATTATAAAGGTATGCTGCAAAGAAATATAGGTAGAAGTTTGTCAAAACTTGATCAAATCCATGCCGAAGCGTCAACACCAAGTCATTAAATTCAACGAAAAGATGAAAAAATACTAATATAAGGTTAGGCAATATTAAACATTTTTTTATGTAACAAAACAAGTTTTGAGCGTGATCGGATACATTTCAAGGGCAGCTTATATAAAAAAATATGTCGTGTGATGAGTTTCAATGTTTTCTCAACATGAGAGGGAACACTTTCGAAATTGCGAAAGAATTTCTCCTAAAAGATCTTTAAGACAACGTTACCATTACGTGCAAAGCAAATTTAATAAAATATCTATCTATGAATTACCATATAATTCCAGAGGATGGAGTGTCACTAGTCTGCGTAATCAAGACTTGCAAAAAGAAAGTTTATGTTCACTAGATAAAAATAATAATTTTTTTAGAGCACGATACGTTAGCAAGTATTTTTATTCAAATTCTTGATCATATAGAAAACATCATAATATTCATTTTCTAAACGATAAATTTGGATTAAAAATACATATGGAAATTTTTAGCCGTTGAATATCGAATACCGTTTCCCTAAGCGGATTAACCCAACGCTTTTTATTCACAGAATCAGTAAATTTCTGCAAAGTAATAAAGGTGCGAACATTATTGAAATTCCAATTGAAATTATGTGTTTTAACCCAGATGTGAAATGAAATTAAATTTTAACATAGGATGTCTTTTATAGAATAGTTATATAGGAGTGTAAACGTATCAGATATTTAGTTAAAATGGACCACCGATTGTTACGTTTATATACATCCCCGTGTGTGCCAACATCTTTTGGTGGGGTAAATCGGCTTTTGAAATCTGTAAAAAAGATCGTTAAAAGTTCTGATGTGGAAAACTCTCTCAGGTTTGGTTACTTATAATCTACATCTCACTGTAATGGACAAATTTTAAAGTTTTAATTATGGTGTACGCTATATACTCTGGAATTGAGGTATATTCAATATATCTCTGGTTAATTCCTTTAAATGAAAAGACGGATCAGGTAGTGTCAAATGCTATAAGATATCTGATGGAAGAAACCGAATGGATTCCAAGTTATATATGTTCTACACAATGATGGAGGAAAGGTTAAAACAGAGGCAGGCCGCCTTTTCATAGTGAAGGACATATGAGACAAACGAAATACCCTAAATTACCACATATATATATAAATTTATATATATATATATATATATATATATATATATATATATATATATATATATATAATATATCATAAAAGAATTTTATTGAAAAACATAAAATTCTGTAAGACGCTAGTGCTGCTTGCCGTGAATAAGTGTTTCAATGGCTGGCTTTATGGATGAGGCAGACAAAAGAAAAAGTCATTGAGGTGGTGGTCCTAGAGTTGAGAAAGAAGGTAAGACTTCGGGTACTTCATTTGAGAGACGAGCTGTTCGCAACAGTAGGTGCTGCCAAACATTGCCACGTTGCGTTGAAAGTGCAATGTATTTTGGAAAATTCTAGAAAGGAGGTCAAGTTTGTGGAAGAAGGCCAGCTGAGAAGAGGTGTGGAGCTTTGCCTTCAGTTCATCATTGCACTGCAGCGCCACCAACTCCATTTGCAGGTAGTCAGAGGCGTCGTCCACGGAAAAATCAAAGAGTGCGGTGAAAAGCTTCAAGTCGGCCGCGAACGGCCTGACTCCAGCGAAACGGGAGGCAAATTCCTCCAGCAGAGAGACGACGATAATAACACTAGTGTCCAGATCCACATTGTAAGGGACACAAGCAGCACGGCGAGGCAAACGCATAAACTGATCAATAGAAAACTGGGACTCTCACAAGCGGCTAAACCTAGAAATCAGTAAGGTGCGCGTGCATGTCTGTCTCGATAATGTCTTAGCCTTCCTGCTCCACGTTAAGGGCTTTTATGTGGGTAATAATATCCATGTGCAGGGCAAGGCAAGCAAGCCCACGCTGGTCGCAAAGTAATCAGCGCGGGGAGGGTTCTTCTGACGGAGTAAGGTGGTGATCTCATGATGCAGGTCTCACACACAGGACAGCATGGCTCCACGACTCAGTCAGCTGACCTTACAGAAGTAAAGCAGGTCGTTATAGTGCACGCCCACCTCGTGCATCAGTACCTGGAACTGGCGATGGTTAAGCCTGGGGGAGATGATGTAGTTGACGACCTTCAACACGCCTGCTATGAGATCAACGAGATTCACCCACTGGGCACATAGAGACTCTCATAGGATGATGAAGTTCACCTTATGGATGAAATAAGTCTGTCCCGCAGCCTCACCGTGGCGCACTAGCAGCGAAGCGGCGCCTTTCCTTTCGCAAATCATCACCAGGGCACCGTAGGTTGTCACGCACACAAGACGGTAGAAGTCTAGAGAGTGCTCTTCCACACAATGAAGCACGGTTTCGAAGATTTTTTGCCTAGTGGTGGTGCCAAACAGCGGGACAAGCTAGAGGAATTCCTCCCATATCCCTTGAGGTCAGCGGTGACCTCACGGATGAAAACACCCAAGTTGGCCGTGTCCTTTGTATCAGTGATCTTATCAAGAGCTAGAAAGAAGGCAACGACGGTTAAGCTGTGGATCTGGAGTTAGTCGTGCAAGTTGTCCGACATCTCGATGCACCGACGAACTGTGCGGAACGAAAGGTTCACGCGTTCTAAACGGCAGAACGTTGCCCTGGACAAACAGAGTCAACCACAGCGACAAGGCACTCCTTGATGAAGTTTCTATCCGCAACTGACTTCATCTGGCAGGCAAGGAGGCCAGAGACCTCATAACTGGCCCGCATCACCTAATGGTTTTAGCATTATGCTTCCAGAAGTGAGTTGTTTTCTGCAAGTTACCTGACCATCTACCGAAGGCGTCCTTCCTCTCGGCGGCAGATATTAATGAAAAGTTTGATGATTGTTGCTCTGTCTCACAGTGGCAGCGACGTTGTATTCTTTCAGGACAGCCACACTCTTAAAGCATATGAGGCACTGGGCCTGTCCAAAGCACTAGAGGAATAAATACTTCTCGACCACAGGGTTGAATGTCTGACACTGGAGGTCCACTTTCCTCTTCTTAAGACACATGGTGAACTAAAAATAAAGGAAATCACCATGAAAAACATAATAACATAATAACGGATTGGAAATATTTTCTAATCATTTTCACTTACTAGTGTAACAAAATTTCCAAACTGTACTGACCACAGAGTACCTAGTTTAAAAGCAAAAGGCAAACGGACACTGGCCGCTGGGATCTGGTAGGAACACAGAGTGAGGCGCAGAGTTTCCAAAAAGTACCTGGCATTGTAACCGCACAGAATGGTATGCTCGCACCCATATCTCATTAAGGATTCATCGCAGCGGATAAAATCATAAGCATTTTTGGTATGAATTGTCTCCTCTACTACTTTAATCTCTATGAAACTTTTCGTATCTCTGAGTGTCGATATATACCCTATATATTATATATATATATATATATATATATATATATATATATATATATATATGGAGAGATTTGAGTGGCAGTATGGAATAGGGCAAAAAAAACGCTCAATTGACCTTTCGTCGGCTCCTTTACCAGATGATGGGTTTAAGCTAATGAGGGAGGGGGAAGGAAATGTATCCCCTGAGTAAGCAGGCAAATAAGAAAAAATAAGTGGAGATTGGCAGTTAATTACTTAGCTAGGGCTGAATGCTGTTTTGGGTTTATTTAAAAAATTAGTACAAAAATAATTTCTAATAACACAACAAAAGAAATGATAAATATTTGCACAATGAAAAGAAATTGGAATACCAGCTACTCGATAGTCTGGCAAAAAGGGACAAGCTAATGAATTTCAGGCAGATAAATGACCAAACTCGGCTTGACTCTTCTAAGGTTGAAATACAAATAAATCTTAATCGGATGACTGGATTAAAAGAGATCCACACACGTCGACGCCTTGCAGAAGTTAATGTTTGGCCGACGAAGGGAATGGGCAATTCAAGGAGGAGAATTGCTAGAAGTTCTGATTTACCTCAGAATATCATGACGAAGGAGTACCTGCGTTGTTGAACGAGGACGGCTGTTGCGAGGAAATCGCCAATTGACTAGGGCAGACTTCTGACCGGAGAATTTCTTGCCTTTGGGCCCTTGTAGAAAAAAACGGCGCTAAATCGATAAGTGACTTGTCACTTTCAGGATAGCGCCTGGTACTAACTTGACCCGGCTGAGCCTGGCGTTCAATATCGGCTGACGATGGGGTGAAATCGCCTCCGGCCACGGAGGGCATTATCTCAAGGTAAACACGAAGCTGGGAAATGGACGTTTTCCAGCAAGAAATTTGAGATAACAGATGTCCTTCCTCGCTCTCGCATGCTTCAAGATGGTAAGCGGAAGGCAAGATTGCCTCAAAGCTTGGGGGTAAACCTCCATGAGTAAACACAGCTACGTTTCGAAATCTTCTTCGCTTGATTCTTAGGCCCGCTCTCTAGTCTTTTGATCTCGTGTTTGAGTGCCGTGTGAGTTTCTAGGGTCCACGTGGGGATCATTGAATTTATTCTTTCACAGTGATGGAAAGGCATTTTTGTCTCATTTTTTACTTATTTTCACCGCCAGACTTAAGACTCATTCCACTCTCCCTTTACGGGTTTACTGAGAGAGATACTCTTTGGCAGAATTTTCTTTATTTTTTGGCTGGGGTTACGAAGGCCGGATTGCAATATTAATGAAGAACAAGGTGGCTGGACAGACGCTAGGAATTTGATGGCCAGAGGTTGCCTGCACCTGGTTTAAAGAAAAGAAGATGAAGAGCTCATTAAGCGACTATAATATCAGCGGATATCACATTCAGTCACTTCTCAAAGCGAGTCTTATAGAGCATGTACAAAGAACAATAAAGGAAATACTTTAAAGATAACTACATTTTTATTACATGGAAATACATAGACGGGTTAGATGATTTTGCAAACGCTTATAATAATTCTAGACATAGAATAATTGGGAATACACCGTTTAAAATTATATATAATGTTGCTATACCAAATCAGAGAATTGAAGGTAAAAAAAGAGGTTTCTATATAAGATCGATAGTTATGTTCGAATCTGATGCCTTTCTAGCAATTATAAAAATGGATAGGATGTAGGTTAGAGTGAGGAACCCGAAAAGATATATACAAGTTTAAATGCAATAATCCTGTATTATATTGAAGATTTAAATGGAAAACATAATGAAAGTGGTGTTATAAATCAGACAATTTGTTGTTGTCCGTGGAGAGGAGAAGCAAAGGTTCTTCTCCGGATTTAAATATCGTTTCTTTGGACTTGCAATCGAAGTATGTCTTAAACTTGTCAAAATTGACTTCGGCGTTCTTACCGCAATTTCGGCGCACTTTTCCAAACTCTTTCTTAAATCCAGTAGATACGAGTAAGAGGTCTGGATATTTTGATCCAACTTATGAATAGAATAAAGTTCCTTTAGGATTCTGATGGGGTCTCTCACGTTTCTACAATATAAATTTCGAAGGGGTCGAATCCCACTGTACCATGGGGAATTTCACAGTAGCAAAGAGGGCTACTGGAAGGAAGCAGTGCCTTTCAGTGGGCTGATCGCACACAACTTTCTGAGAATGACCTTGAGGCTTTCATTTAGCCTCTCACACATTCCATTATCACTCGGGTGAAAATTAGTGGTAAACAGGGGCTCGATCATCAATAATTTAATAACGTACTCCATTATTTCGGAGGTGAATTGACGACCACGATCCGATTAGATTTCTTCGGGCAGGCCCAGAAGGGAAAATATAAAAATAAGGGCATTGGCGCAAGAGCTGCTATCGACTTTTTTGAGTGGTACAGACTCGGGGTATCGAGTGACAAAGTCGACCAGTGTTAAATCGTACCTATGTCCTATACTCGACGGAGGGTGGATCGTTCCGATAGGTCGATGGCTACTTGGGAGAATGGTTCAGAGATTAGTGGTCCCTCCTTAAAGAGCGCATGTCTGACTCGTCCTTTTATTGCCGTCTTTTGGCAAATGTCGCACGAACGACAATATCGCAAAACTTTGTCGGTTGCGCCAGGCCAATAAAATTATATTTAGATCCTCTGAGCGGACTTCGTCTGACTAAAGTGACCAACAAATAGGATATCGTAAGCCGTTTGCAGGATTAGCGGAGAGTGGGAATGGGGTACTCATAGTGTGCGGGACTCGGTATCGTTTTTTTAGGTGCACATTCGATAGAAGAGGTCGTATTGTTCAAAAAGGAAATCCCCTTATTCCGCCTGGCGGTTTCGCGTGTCTTTTTCTAAGCTTTGAACCACAAGGAACGAATAGATTCTCATTCCCTCTAGCTTTTGGCAAAGTCATGGGTAATCGCTCTCTGGAATACGGAAGCACACGGGGGTTTCAAAGGTGTAGGGGCTTTAAGGTCCTTCCTTACGTGGGAACAGGTTAGTAACGGGTTGAGCCACGGGGCGAAAGAAACAAGGGGAAACTGACCATTTAGGATTTAGCAAAACTTGATGGAGGCTGCCACGACTTCAGCACGGGCATCGGATAAAACACTGCACGTGCACCCTGTATCACGGATGAGGGTGGAGATCCAGCACCCATTCACGGGTTAGTTACTAATCGAAGGGCCCCAGGGTACTTTTATCGAACAAAAGGCTTACCTTCTGGCAGGCTGTATTCGGCGGGTTCGAAGAAAAGGGGGCTTCATTTTGCGACGGTGGGTGCGTAGAAGTGGCACTGACCTGGTGTAACTGGTGAGAAGGAGGGGTGCTTCTAAACTGCGGTCTTGAGCGCAGCTGGATATCACCTCGCAAGAACTACACAGGAATAACATACAATGGTCCTCATGACGAGAAGACATATTTAGGTTTGGCGGGCCCAGTCACCCTAACGAACTTATTCTCATTATTAGGAACAAAGTTGTTTTTGCTGGTTTTGGATTTAGGAGATGGGGCTTCTGATTTCTTCACTTCTTTCGGGTAGCAGTTGTGGCCAGCCACGTAAACGTCTACTTTCTCGATGCATTCCTTAAGAGTATGGCACCTCCACTCCTTTGCGAATTATCTGATTTCCGAAGGAAGCGACGCAAGAAATTCGTATTCATGAGGCATCTTGAACATTTCAATCCAAAAATTAAAATGATGCTGTCGGGAGTAGCAAAGGTGTAGAAAGGTATGTTTTGGTTGAATGCGACAGTGCCTAAATTTAGCTCGAGTCAAATCCGGGACATGCTATAAGTGACGAGCAGCTAGGCTTTAACGATGAGTAATCAATTATTGCCTCTGATGATAGAGAGTAAAAATATCACTTAGTTGAGAGCTCAACGGTGGTAATACTTGTGCTAGGCCGTCCGTCTCGATGTCCCACTGGTTCACCTCGAACATTTTTGCAAGGGATGAGATAAGAACCGAAGTTTTTGCCTGCTTTAAAGACTATGGGTTTTATGGTCGCAGACTGCGGTGCGTCTAGTCTAACAGTCAAGGAGTATTTGGAGGGCATCTCGTTCCTCGCCCTCCTCATTTCCAATTCGTGAGAGCAAATACTCTCTCTTTCTTCTCGTTCCTTTTCTTCTCTTCTCTCTTCTCGTTCCTTTGTTCTTTCTCTTTCTTCTCGTTCCTTTTCACTTTATCTTTCTTCTCGTTCCTTTTCTTCTCTGTCTCTTCTATCCGCTCTTTCTCTTCTTTCTTCTTCCTAGAGGAAGGCCCTCGGATCTTTTGCACTGAGTACGAGTGACTCACATTGGGCCTTGAAAATTTCAAAAGGCGAAATTCTGGTGGTTTACGCGATGAGCACAACAGGAATTGAACCAACGCATGAAAATAAATATAGCGGAATTAGGGGTTCCTTTACACACGAAAAGAGTGCGAATGGTTTTGCTGACCAACGAAAACACGAACATCGAAAGGTGCGGGTGACGAAACACTAGTGGAAAAGCTTTTGCGGTCGATATTACACTGTACTTGAGACGAAAGTTACAGCACTGCTAGCACAGCAATACGAAAAATAATGCTATTTTGTATACCTACAACTTAAGGCATGTGATGAGGCCTTGGAGTACAACAATTCAATTCTGTGGGGAATAAAATTAATAGTTAAACACGGTCACTCGACAATTAATTCACTAAAAAGAAAATGGGAACGGGAACCAATATACTTCGCAAATAGGTATGCAATGGTTATTTCTAACATTTTAAATTCCAGAACCTGAACCAAAATTAGCCAACAAGTAATAATTTTAACCACGGTTAACCAATAGATTGATCAAATTTCAATCAATTGATTGACTACGATTAAACCCATAAACCGTATACTAGTTTAATATAGATGTTGTAGAATAGGGTAAAGTTTACTCTTTCTGCATTTACGAATGCGTGGTAGATATAATATATAAGCAGAGCGCAAATTAACTGAATGTAGGTTGGCCACAGTCGACTAACTTGGAGGTTCAGAGATAACATGAAACCGGTACAAAAATAACTACTAATATGCAAATTAATATTATTTTATAAGATTAAAAGGAGTTTTAAACCGATATATGCAAACATTAGATGTACACAGGTCTCAGCGGCTAATTGGGGGGGAGGAGACTTGGTGATGACGGTCACCGAAAAAATAAACGAATGAACTTGAGCGTATACTCAGCCGATAATGACTGCATTACGCTAGTGTGGAGGGGGGTCACAGAGAAAGCACTTGCACAGCAGAGTTGCAGGCTCCTGTTACCTTGAAGATTTGGTCCGAGGGAGTAAACGCTGCCTTGGCGCTAAGTTCAAACAATAGTGTTGACAATAACAATTAGGGGGGGGGGAACTTAAAGCTTGCTTTCGAGTAACATGAATCGAGACTAAGCGCACTGCGTTCGAAAAGCGGGAGAAAGCGGGATGAGTTAGACTAACGAGAATTAACGTGAATACTTGGAGTTTGATTGGTTCTGCGAGAATTGTGTAGAGTCTAACGCGACACGAATAGTGGCTATGAACGGGGAAGTACAGACGGCGGATAAGGATGGTGCAGGGCGGGCGGTGGATACTGCTTCCAACTCTGGTGCCAGAGGATTTATAGGGGTCGAATGGGGTTTACCCACATCCATCCGGATGGGAGGGTTCTAGGGTCAGAGCATCGGTAGATGAGAATAATGTTAGCCTATTAGCGCGAGTGCGGGAAGGTTGCTAAGTCGGCAAGGCGAACTCTGCTCAACTTCAGATGGGATCTTCTGGGCTCTCAAACTTGTCACAGCTTCCTTTGATGGCGTCATTTCAGGGCACAGCGTCTTCTCATAAACTCGCAACTCCATTAGCGCAGACAATAAGGGTCGCCCAGGTGTCTGTTGTGTCTCTCTCTCTCCATTGAAGCGCAAGGCAGTGTGTATCTTCCACTCTCTCTCTCTCAGATCTCTGACAACAGTCTATCGGAAAATGAAGCAAGTTTCTATGCTTATAATAAGATATGGATAGACGCAGGATATTATAAAATGTTAAAGCAATCATAGAGAAAATGAATCTGAATATGAGAAAGAAATTATCATCTTAAGATTTACTGTTCCAATCTGACAAAACGTAAGGGAAAATGTCTACTGAATATGAAAAAATCTATCATATATGATATCCCAAAATGAATTAATTGTCGAGCATTTAACATAGATTTTCCTGCTCTTATATCTCATCCGAGATCAGTTAGTAGGCGGGACGCATTCAAGGCTGCTGAAAATTATTCACCTTCCTTTCAATAATGTTTCATACATTATAAAATTTTCTAACGCATACTATCTGAATCTAAGCCTTGGGACTGGAGATTAATTTATTTCTATAGATGAACGGTTAAAAGTGAAAAATTTCCATTCTGTCTTGGTCCATTCCCTCCATTCCATCCCTGCCATTCTCTGCAGTTCAATATTATGCATCTGGTAGCGGACATTATTATATAGATCCAGGTGAGGTTTTCTTTATACTAAAGCAAGCATTGTGAAGGCAAACGGCAACGACCTTTTTACTAGGTTAGATTACTATATATGAAATTAAAGCTCAATTTAAGCCCTTTTATTCCTGTTAAAATCCTAATAACCTAAGGCGCCGTTTTGGAGATACAAGAAGACCTTTCAGACCTCCCCCCTTACAACCTCATATCATATAAATGGCTAGAGAATTACTAAAAATTATGCAATCCAACTCACTGCACGAGCAAAATATGCGAAAATGGTTTCTTTATCATTTGAAATCAGTTTCCTTTAGTCCCATCAAAATTATTATAATTTTAACTAAATTCTAGTCATCTTGTTAAAAAAAATATATACTATAAAAAAGTGCCTAAAATTTGCAATAAAATGATATAATAATCAATGGTATAGTTTTTTTTTCACAAATGATCTTTAAAAGTCTAAGAAAAATTTTCCAAGAATGCATACAATTTTGCACTATCTTAATTTTTACTATGCTCTTTTCATGTTGCTAAAAAAAATAATTATAACATAAATAGTGCATAAAATTTGCAATAAAATGATATACAATACCCCAATATCCGAATTTTTAACGAAATAACGTGAAAAGTAACTCAAGAAGAAATGTGTTATTCCCTTAAAGATGGGGAGAATATTTTTCCGGAAAATAATATTCTTCAGCAATGTGATATTTATTTAAATGAAACATTTGTAAATTACGTGCCTATTAAGAGGCACGCCAATTTCTTCTGGCAACATAAGCTGTTGATAAATGGGGCCTCACTAAAGAAAAATGATCCCGAGTACAATATTTATTCTATTATTATTATTATTCCTATCTAACGGACTAGAAACCCTTGCTGGTACAGCATAATATTATAAACCCTAAAGCACAAGCTGAGAACACAATCTTAAAAGAAAAAACTAGTGGAAAAGAGAAGGAGAGATGAGAAAGACACATACAAATTAACGCCTCAGCAGGAAGGAATATGAACTAGTTTTAAAATTTTGAAGTACATGAGATTCCACCACAGGTCTAGGGAGCTTATTCCATAACCTGGTAGTTGCTGGAATGAAGCATCTAGAGTACTGAGATGTTTTACATCGCCCAGCCAGGGAAGCTCAGCTATTTGCATTAGTGTCATTTCTAGTTAACCGAGCTGGACGAAAAGGATCAGGTAGTTCTCTGTACAAAGGATGGCTAGGATTATAGTGTATCTTATACAGCATACACAGTGGACTCACAGAGTGACGGTGCCACAAGTCAACCTCAAATTTAAGAATTACAAATTCGCTGCAGTAGACCAGTGAGGAGAACTATAATGTAGACAAGGATTTATGAACGAGTTAAAACACTTCGTCATAACAGGAATGTATTCAACAATTCTATTAGATTTCCTATAAAGCAATCTTTCAAGAAACAGAAGTTGAAATAAAGTGCACATGTTTTTCAAAGTTAAACTTGCTGTCAATGACTACATCGAAAATTTTACAATACACACAAGTGTTGAATATAAAATTATTTATGATAAGTTCAGGATGATTGGGGTACAGAGTTATAAATCTGCTAACAATCATACTTTGAGTTTTGTTTACATTGAGCTTCCTACCTCATGAATTGCAACAAACCTATATCTTTGTTAGGTCTCTATTCAGTGATTCAAAGATCAAATGCTTTGAATAAGGGGAGATATGAGTGATATCAAAGTAGTTTCATCAGCATAAGCAACTAGTTTTTTTAAGTTCAACACACATATCATGTGTATATAAAATGAATAACAGTGGGCTCAAAACAACACCTTGGAGAACAAGGGAAATTACTGTTTCTCACTCACCAATTTGCCCACCCACAACTAGACGTTGTCTACGCTAAGTCAAGAATTTCAGTTAGGATATTGACAAAAGGGCCACAAATAGACAGCTTCTAAGTTTTTAAATCAGTCTTTTGTGATTAACTCGATCAAAGGCTGCACTAAAATCAAATCCAATAATACGAGCTTCAAAACCAGAATCTAAAGCCTCTTGGATCCTGTCCGATATGGCTAAGCCTTATCACAAATACCAAGACACTTACAAACGCCAAACTGCTGACTTGGAAAGAGATTAATCTTTTCAGAAAATGCTTTTAAACGTTTATCCAACAAACGCTCAAAGCGCTTTGACAAAATAGGAGTGATTGGACGGTAGTCTGAGGAAAGGAGCCAGCAGAGACAGACTTAGAAGTAGGAATAACATTAGCAGTCCTACAACACAAGCTAAACTTTCTTTCACTAGATAACTTTAGTGCTACAAAATGAGCAGTCTTAATAAAGAATAATGGAAATATACTATCTCTTTCAGAACCGCCATAAGGATCTAGGCTTAGCACCAGTTGCTTATTTTCTCGTGATCGAAAAGCTTTTGTTGTTAACATACTTCAGGGTGACATGACTGGTGGAGATTTAACTCTACACCACTTTGATTTTCCTCAAAGACATTAGAAAATAGTGTTGCCGTATCTTTTGGGAAGAGTAAGAGACCCATCTGATTTAAAAATAGGGGGATGCCATTATTACTATTACAGAGTTCAGAGTAGACTACCACGTATGAGGCTGAATGGCACCTACGTGCGTTCTTTAAACCCTAAATGGAATACGTTTCTCAATTATATCAGCAAGACCATTATTAAGAGATTCAACAGCAGCATCTTGGAGTGAGAAATTGGGCTAATTAAGAAGAGAGAGCTCACTCTGGTCTCCATTTCAGTCAGCTTTGTGAATTCAAGTAAATCTTACGAGGAAATTATAGTTCAGGAGCAGCTTGCTCAGTTCTTAAATATGCAGAGATATAAGTGTGGTCAGATGTTCAAGTAGGAATCCCTACAGTGGTATTTACAACAACAGGAGCATCTGTAAGTATTAAATCTAGAATATTACCAGACATGTGTGTTGGCCTTTGAATTTGTTGATCACTACGAGATTCAGTGGATAAGTCAATTGCTCTAAAACCATGACGATCAGTAGGTGATACAGAGTTCAACCACTCTGTATTTTGGGCATTAAAATCACCCACAAACAAGAATGCAGCTTTACTATCATTTCCTTGTATAGATGCTAATACTATTCAGTAAACAGTCAAATACATATATCATCATTGGCATCATGTTTTCGATAGATTAAAAATAAGTAAAAATTACCATGCCTAGCACATACTTTCACAGCTAAAACCTCAAGACATTTACATTCATAATTGGGCATTCGAGAGGCAGGAAATCCATTTCAATGTAAACTGCCATTCCTCGGCCTATCTTACGATCATTATGCTGCAATAGAGGAGGCTGTTTAAAACCTGGAATTAAAAGCACTTTAGAAGATCTAAAGTTTGATACCAAAGTCTCAGAACAAAATAAGATGTCAAATTGTCTAGAAGTTACAATCAAATCATTTAAATTTTCATGAAGACCACGATATTGCTATACAGCATGCATCACAGCCGATGTGTACAAGTAGTGGGTCCAAGGTTTATCTCCAAATCACTATCCAGAAAATAATTAAAATTACCCCAAACTTGACAGAATATTTGAAGACCATCATAATGCATAAAAGAATAAATTGTCACAATATACTGAATGAAAATTAAATGTCTGCATAGAAGAAGATACTGCAATAGCCCGATGAAGGACCCTCGGCTATAAAGGAAAAGTCCCTGCAGGTCAGAAAATAACTGGAGTATGACCATTTACATATAGAGAGCCTTAGTACTGAGTAGAAACTTTCTCACCTCGAGATCTGTCCTTACACTTTTGTTTCATGAAGAATGGAGCTGGCGTAGTTACTCTACAAGGATCAGAAATGAAAGGAAAGGAGCCAACCAACCATAGATAACTCAATCAACTACCAGTGCCAAAGAAAGCTAAACACAGTCCATTAAACTTCCTGCAAAAAGAAGAAGAGGAAGAGAGAGGATAGAAGATAAAATAAGTGGACAATAAAGAAGATTAGGAGTAGATGAAACCCCTGAAAACAAGGGAGGCTATTCATCTACCAATATCCAACCTACAAAAAATAAAAAGAGGTAGAGCCAAGTGATATGAGAGTAGGCTCAGGTGCACCCTCAACAAGGCAACTCAATCCAGACCCTGGAATACCCTGGTACAAGGTTGTGTCAGAGACTTAAATGGAATGAGAACATTAGTTATTTATTCGGAGAAGCATCTCATAGAAGACGTGCAAACCAAGGCCAATAGCGTCTTCTACTCAAATGGTTTGATTTTTGATTTTGGAGTTATTTCTCCAGACGAATTGCCAAACATAGCTATTGGGTCTCAAAAACCAGGATGTTTTGATTTTGGAGTTATTTCTCCAGATGAATTGCCAAACATAGCTATTGGGTCTCAAAAACCAGGATTTTTTGATTTTGGAGTGTCCATCTCCTAGAAGAGATGCCAATCAAGGCTAAGAACCTCTTCTACCCTAGGCAATTTTATATCAAGCCCAAGGCAAAATATACATGCAATTATGATTACGGCAAGGCTAATTACTCACATAAACATAAAACTATATAAATGCATTGTAATTACGACAAGGCTAAATGATCATTGCCTCACATCAGTATTAAATATGTAAGGCCCTAATCATCACTAAAGTGATTGAGAGGCACATATAAATACTATATAAATGCATCGTGCTTACAAGGCAAAATACACATGGCCTCACTATAAACTGAATACCTAGGGTCCCACATCAACGCAAATCATTGGGAGCTCAACATAAACAATATATATGTTAATGCATTGTGATTACCACAATGCTAAATGAAGAGGCCCTGACATCAGTACTAAATACATAATGCCTACATTAACACAAATGATTCAGGTCCAAAATAAACACTTATAGTTACATTGTGATTATCTAAATGCTAAATTATCAGGGCTTCACATCAATACTAAATACGTAGGTACCCACAAAAAGACATAAATGATTACGGGCTCACATCAAGACAAAAATACTTTTAAGCCTCATAAAAATATATAAATGCATTTTAATTACCTCAAAATATGATCAAGGCTTAACATCAATACTCAATACTTAGGGGGCTACAACAACACAAAAAAATATTGGAGGCCCCATAAATACATTGTGATTACCTCAAGGCTAAATGATCAGGGCCTCACATCAATAAATACATAGGGGCCCACATCAAGGAAAAAATGATTGGGGGCCCATAAACAGTATATAATGCACTATATATACCTCAAGGCTAAATGAACAGTGCATCACAACAGTATTCAACTCATAGAGGCCACATTAAACTCAAATTTTAACAAGCTTTTTAACACTACAAAATAATGTATATACAAAACAAAAGAATAATACCAAGTATTAAAGGTATTTATAGAAATCAGCTACAATAAGAACTTAGACATAATAAATATTAAATAAAATATGCTTAGACATTAGCTACTTTTTTCCTTATGAAAAACATAAGGAAAAATGCTAAGCCATTAGCTATATAAAGACCTTATGTAAACAACAACGACTCCCCCGCCCCACCACTTTTTTCAGGGACGATGTGATATGATGATATCCCGGCATGAACAACGTCACTGGCTGTTCGAACATTCACGAATTTTTTATTCCTGAGCGCATTGGGGAAATATTCTCCAATCCTAGGAAGTCGTCCAAAGCCTCATCCGCCCCGGTAATGAGGCCTGATGGAGCCACTCTGTCTCGCCACTTGCTGGTAAATGATGAATAGCCTTCTCCTCCGGATTAAGATGTCTGGATCTTGTGACTCCTTTCTCCAAACTCCCCTTTCTCCCTTAGAATTAGGCATACAAATAATCGGGTTATTCTTTAGTTCAAGGAGTCAAGCCCACACGTCAAGGCCGTCTTCATCGTCTCAAGTCTAAATAAGTCGCGTGAGCGTTCGCCAGACAGCAAGACTTTCGCCGCCGTGATTCTACCCCAGTCAATTGGTAGCTTCTGTGAAAGGCAAGCCTTGGAATTTGGCGCAACAGTCTCCCTTCTTTTAATCGAACCGAGAAAATAGCCATGGATTACCTTTGATGAAACGAAGTTTGCTCTTCCAGTGGAATTACGAGTAATCTCACATTTCCCATCGAACCTCATCTTTGAAGATTAGCTATCTTCATCGGAAGGTTAGTTCAGATCGTGCTCCACCTGCTTCATATGGATCATGCTCCACTTGCCTCATTGGACCGTGCCCCAGTTGCCTCATTTGATCGTTTCTCACTCGCCTCATCTCAAGAAGGACCTTCCTCGAAGTCACTGACCTGTAAGACTGAAGGCACTTCCATTATTAGTATTGTTAGGTTTCCTCTTTTGATCTGAGCCTAGTAACATTAATTAATTAATTCTATTTGAGAATCTCTCCTCATAATAATTATCAAGAAATTATTTTAATTTAAATAATTCCATTTTGCCTATTATTATTTTTAATTTGATCATTGTAAATATAATTATATTCTTTTGTTTCATCTTTAACTAAACTTGAACGATACTCTCTGCCTATACAAGTTAATCTCGCCAACCAATAATGCCCTAAGTCTGATTATTAAAGATTTAAAACCCAACGCCTCAAGTTTTACCTCCTAGTTGGTCGTTAATTCCTGCCTTCAGTCCTTTAACGGCTAGCGTTGCACTAGGTGATTAAGTCACCGCCCACACAATATAGGAGTAGCCTATGGTATAGAGTGTTGTTACATGATACCCTAATTTATTTTATTTAAGAGAAAAAAGAAGACAGCCACCCGACCATTCTTGTTTCTCAATGGCACTACAAATAAAAAGTAATCGCCCGTAAAAGGTCAAAAGGGGCGTGGAAACCGCAAATAAAAACGGGGAGAAGCAAAGGACTAAAAGAAGACAACACAACACACGCAGACGCACACTTGAATTAAAGGCATACGACATGCATTCTGAGAAAAGGGTATCCAGGGCAATAAACAAAGGACATGTGAGAACCGCACGAGAAGGTACAGGACAAAATATAAAACAATAAATCAATGGACAAAATGAAAAGACCACTTGAAAAAGACATAAAGCACCACTTCACGATAAAAATGTAAGGGTGTAGCCCTCTGCTAAAAAAAACGAAGTCTAGCGGGAAGAAAGGCGACGCCAGAAAGGGTAGAAAAGCAAGAATTTAAAAGCGAAGCAAGGTGGGGACAAACTACTAAGATATGAGCCACAGCCAACTCGCCACCGCAAAAGGGACACCCATGGGCAACCCATCCTCTAGCCGAAACTAAATAGCCATGTGGAGTCTCGTGTTACCAATTCGCAACCACGAAAGAGCAACCTCCCAAG
Organism: Ceratothoa steindachneri; assembly: GCA_963969495.1. NCBI lineage: Eukaryota > Metazoa > Arthropoda > Malacostraca > Isopoda > Cymothoidae > Ceratothoa > Ceratothoa steindachneri. The sequence continues at coordinate 27,671,988 of OZ018321.1, read as the reverse complement.
ACCGGAGTCGTTGAGAGCTAGGGGAATAAAGATGAAGACAACGTTTAATAGAGAGAGCTTAGTAAGGGTGAACGAATCTCACTCACTCTGCCATAAACGAAAGCTCTACGCCCTGATTACGGGGTAGGAGTCCCTAAAGGGCAGAGGGGCGATATCAGGGACCTCGATGGCGGCCAAACGGGTTAGCTGATTGGCCTCTTCGTTGCCCAGAACCAAAACATGAACCGTAGCAGAACAGAACTTCACCGTGTAACTGGAGGCATTTCTAAACAACCAGGAACGAATCCTTAATACCAAAGGGGAGTGAACGTAAAAGAACGAACCGTCTCCAAAACAGGCCAAGAATTTCTACAAACAAGCAAATCCGAAGAATTGAGGGATAAAATCAAATTAAACGCCAAAAGAATGTCTGTTAACTAGGCATTAAAAACGGATGCTACAAGAGGAAGAACGGACCGAAGGGACTCCGTAGAGGACACCGTGGCCGACCCAAAACCTCAGTATAGAGGAAACGCTGGTGCCTATGATAACACGCATCTTCAAGGACTAGGCACTTCAATAAATGGTGGTCACTAGACCCTTTCTCTAAACGCCAGGAAGCAGTACAAACCTCAGGGGGGCAAACACTCTAACACGGGAACGGCAGGAATGCGAGGGACAACATCCCTTGAGATGATCCCCAGCGTGGACAAAGAGATCGAAGATACGTACCGGCGACAAGACTCACGGCGGGCACGACGGAAGGTCGTCTGCCGGATGAAGCGAGCCCAGTTCCGATAGGCCCTATTCGAGACAGTCAGGTTCCGCTTATAACGGGAATGAGCGACCTGATAGGCAGAAATAGCCAACGCGCAATGGCTTCACCTTAAGAAGGACGGCAGAGCGCCCAACAACAAGGGACCTCAGTGGAAAAAATCACTCAGCAGCCTCGGAAATATGGGTAATATAATATGAAACTATGCATCAATTGTTTCGAAGGAACTTAGGGCCACATCGGTTATGGAAGATTCCCGCACCAAACCCAATATGCTTGCCGCAGATTCTAATTTGGATGCAGGTAAAGCCACGGGCCTGGAACGGCGGCCAACAGGAAGATCATGCAGTGATTCTTCCCGGAAAGGTCGTCATAGGAGTGACCACCGAAAATCGAGAAAACAGTCATGCGAACATAAAGACAAGTCTACAGTACTAAAATAATCCGTTTAAACATGATACGAATTAATATAGCTGGAATTCAAAAGACAAAGGGAATTGGATAATAAAAGGGATGGTATCACCCCGAGATGGGTGGCGAGTATTAAAATTACCAATTAATAACTGACTGGTGAGTTCTAAAAGGTCAGAACGACTCAAATTAAAATCCTGGGGATGTACACAGAACAAACAATTTAAAGCTTGGAGACAAGACCCCTCCGAACAACAGCCTGCAAGGTAGTACAGAGGGGAAGTGGCACATAAAATATTAAAGTAGCGAAGAGGAAATTAAAAGAGAAGCACTACCATGGGACACGTCCCCAGCAGGAAGGATTAAATTAAACACGTGGAATTACGAAAGCACCGGGAAGGGACGGTTCCCAAGCTTATTTTATTAAAATCAAACTACCAAGAGCCAAGCGCTAGAAAGCAAGAGCTGGAGTTCTTCCCACTTGGATAGAATCCCTTGAAAATTCCACTGTAGAATGACAGACATTACTCTTGTCTCAACACCAGCGTCAGTATTCAAGTGACGGAAACCGACGAGAGTCACCGACGAGTAGTAGACCCAGAGGGAACAAATGGCAGATCACGGTGAGCCAGAGATGCAATTGGCAAAAGATTGGCGGCGTTAACGGCAAGAGGTGACAGTTGAGAGCCAGACCGAACACCTAACGTGGATGGCTTATGGCCCGGAAGGGAAGGAAGATCCAGCAGAGGTGAACCAAAACTAAGATGCAAAGAAGATGGACCAGAATACGGAACATGGACATAGGATGAGGAGGGAACAAGGTGAGAGGGTAAGGAGGGAATCGGCTCTGATGGAGGGGAAGGAACAGGACAGAGGATGAAGAGGGAACAGAGTCAGATGGAAATGAAGAAACAGATGCAGAGGGCAAGGAATATGCTGGTGTGGGAGGGCGGGTGTTAGAGGCAAAGAAGGCAGAACTAGGGTAGGAGGCAAGTAAGGCTGAACATGGGTAGGAGGCCACGGAGACACAACTAGGGTAGCAGGCATCGAAGACTGAACAGAGCTATTGGGTAAGAAATAAAAAACCGGGGTAGTAGGAAAAAGACAGAACCTATGCCCTCACAATTCCATCGTGAAGCCAAAGGTGGGAGCCAGCGAAGACATCAAAACGGAAGGCGCTCCAACAATCGACTAGAAGAACAAACAAGTGTCATCAGAGGCAGCGCGCTTGGACCCCAAACGAGGTGAAGAGGAACCATTCCGGTTTTGCTGAGGTAAAGGAACAGAAGGAACGGCGGGAGCAGACCCCTGGAGGAACTGCTGGATATCCTCCAGCGTCTCAACCCGGTCGGTCTCACGGTCCCCCACAGTGGGAAGAACATGAGAAGTGACCTAAAGGCAAAGGAGAGGACGCAACGGAAGAAGCACGGGAAGAGGCAAAGGAGAGGGAGCCACAAAGGGATCCCAAGAAGAAGAAAGAGAAGAATTGAGACGAATAGGATGAGAGCGGCAGGAACCCACCTTCCGGAGAAAGTCAGAGAAGAGACGACACCCTACCTCCTTCTCAAAAAGAAATACGGCACAAAAACGCGAAGCGGCGCTATGGGAATCTCCACAATTGGGGCAATGTTCATGATTCCCACAAGAGATGCCATGATACGCCAACAAACAGGCCACACAGCGACTACCCTTCCTTCAACTGCTGCTCATATGGCTATGCTGGTGGAAATTAAAACAACGTCTGCGAAGCTCGACATAACAGGACACAGGAACACGATCCTGACGCTCACTGGTTAAGATGAGCCTACTCGTAGGAAACTTGGCGGGACCAACAGACTTAGACACCTTATAAACCTCCGTAACCCTCTGTGACGAAAGTTTATCCTTTAGTTTCGAGAGATAATACTGTATTAATTCGTTGGAGCGAATCACTCCCTTAACATAATTAAGGCGAAAGTGGAGCACAAACGAAACCGGGACCTCCGAAAACGGGGATAAATCCCGCCCGGCGCCACACTGCTCTCGCGTAGATAGCTCAACCACTATATCGCCACTACCACGGGATCATATACATCGGGACGCAGCCCAGCGGGACTAAACCTCCTCTTTAAAATCAAACACGTCTAACTTAGAAAGCAGAGACCCAGAACTAGAATTCAGCACCACAAAACGAGGATAATATAAATCAGGATCTATCTCTCCCAGCGGAGTCACTGTTCTCCTGAAACTTTTTCAACATATTGAATCTCATTCTATTTCCAATTTAAACAAATTTTATGATGATTGGTATTTTGTAAGCTTCCCCAAAGCTCTAATTCTTAAAAAAAATATATTTTTTCTGAAAAAGCTAGATTTAATATATTCGAAACTACTCTTGGCTTTTGAAAAAAATATATTAAAAAACATCATTAAAGGATTCAAGAAACTTTTAGCTACATCTCTTAATTCGTATCATTCTTCTCCACAGAATTTAAATTAAATTCATGAAGAATATCTGGTTTGGCTCTATTTCTCTTTATTCATTGATTAATTACCTTTACTATTTCCTCATCAATATAATTACTCTGCTCTGTTGTTATTTGTAAAAGCATCCGAAATTTACCATCCTTTTTTGCTAACCACAGTTTTTAGCCAAGGTGGTTTAACCTCCTCCTTTTTTCACCATTCTATGTTTGATTAAATATTCATCCCTCTATACTTCCAACCCCTCCTTTGACCAAGGAAACTATATCAATAATCGTTTAATTCAAGCCCACCTATATTTGATTCAGCCAAATTATATGATTTACTTTCGCATACTACATATATAACATCGGCAACTTTTCCTACTTTTATCCAAGAAAACGAGCATAATTATAAAAAGATTCTTAATCATTTTATTCCTAAAGCACTCTTTAAACTTAATTTTAACTACAGCACAAACTAAGTTTAGTTATTATTTCCTCTGCTTGAGGTAAAATAATTAATACTTTACTAAAGTGAAAACTATTTATCGCATCTACAACTTACATGGCAAGAATCTTTCCGCAAGTACACATGAAATATTTACACGTTACACGCTTTTTTCTTTGACAAATTCCGGCTTTAAGGTCCTGAATTCTCCCTCATTCCAACCGATTTTGTTATTGAATGGAATAACCCTTCAAACAATCGTTTCTTCTTACATTAGTTATCGCAAATGTGTCACTTGCACTAAACAAATTTAATTATCATACCTCACATACACATTAATATTTCAGCTAAAATCATGAGGATTGCTTGCCCTAAATGTCTCAATGTCTGAATGAATATTTGCGGCTATATATCTTACACACCTTTGCACCATCTATAGCTTCATCATTTTACTTATAAGGTTCTTCATTCAAACCTTCTTCGGGAGAAGCCCGAATCATTTTAATCTTATTTTTAAGAAAAACTTTAGTCACATTTTCGATTCCAACAACTAAATAACATACAATTAATCGCTTCTGTTCATTGGCATATATCCTTCTATTTATTTAGCCATCCTAGGAATCCCCAACCGCGTTCATTTCCATTTCCGTTGTTAACTTTCTTAACAACCTAGACGAACACTTGACCTAACACTATAAGCTAGAGTCATAAATCGTTTCCTAGATAAACTTAATTTATTCCCTGTTTACCTGTCTAGTCTGATTTCCTGAATTCATACAAACCAATTTCTACCAAAAGTAACTGACACCAATTTACGTAATTTTCTCTAAAATGGGTTGAAGATTCCTCTCTAACTTTACTCTATTATATTGACACGAGACATATTTTTATATGCCTTAATATCATACCTGTCAGCACGTGTCTGCCCTATCTTTCGCTCTTTACTATTTATTAAAAATTTTACGAGACAAAATTACTGTGAGATTTGGTTGTGGTATGTTGATGTTATTTTATGTACATGACTAGATAATTTGGAAGTGAATTAATTAGTTTTAAATAATAACTTATTTCCTTCGACTAAATTCAGTCTAGAAGATTAAAACAATTATTCACTTCCTCTTTTGATTTATTAATTAAGAGAACAGCTTAAGGTTTAAATATGAAATAGATCGTGTAAACACGCTTCAACATATATAAACGTCTACTCATGTTATCAAATCACCACAAAAGCTCTAGATTGACCTTTGAATCGTATTACTTGGACACATATAAAAAAACCAAAGCATGTCCTACTTTTATTTTCTTAGACATTATAGTACACTAAATCAAAATAAGGCCTTTTATATATCAAACATTACTAGAAATTGAAGGTATTAAACGTGTTTATTTTACATTATATATGTGGTCGAGTAGGTTTCTTCTTCCCTTCAAACACCTGAAAATTAATGTCATTTTCAAACATACTCCTCACAATCAAAACATTTGGTTAAAAATTCCCCTACCACATAGGAAGCGTTTATCAATAGGTTGCCAGGACAAAATATTACTTTGGAAAGAACTGCAAGAACGGTAAAAAAATATCAAACAGCTGTACCAACCACGGTAAAATAAGACCATTATTTGTGCTATTTATAATTGATAACAAACGATCAATTGGAAGAGTTTGAAATTCATTATAACTATTTTTTTAGAGATATTTGTTGAAGGTCTATGAAGTGCAAGCCTCTCTCATTTTAATATGACTCCAGGATAACTTTCCGTAGACCACTTTATAAAAGAATATATAAAGTCGCTAAATAATATTTACTCAATGGGTAGAATATTCATAGTTCTCAGAGGTTGACAAACAGAACTTAATTTTAGAGGAGTTCTGTACGTTATTTTATTGCTCTTTCTTGAAGTTGTCTACCAAAATAATGTTTAATGGCTTTGGATTTTTTTTTCTCATTCTGGATGTTTAAGATTATTAGACCACATGTATGTAAAAATTTCATTTTATTTACATACTTGTAATTGGGGAAGTTTTCTGAGTTAACCATGGACCGAGGACATTATAGGAAAGTTGCGCTTTGTCCTGATCTATATGTCACCAGGTAGTTTCATATTTTATTCTTTCCTTAACCTTTCCCTCAGTTTTCTTTATAACTACTTTCGTTATCTACCTCGACTGAAAAGTTTCTACTTTAAATGAACCATTTTCTCCACTTTTTAAAAAAAGAAAATGTAAAACGCTGAAAAACATTTCTTAAGAAAACAGGTAAAAGAAAACTAGGAAAAATGAGAAAAATAAAATCTTAACTTTCCGCAGGAAACGGTAGGAGAAATATCAGAAATGTACCGAAAATTAGCCTTGGTTCATTAAACCTTTTTATGAATGAAAAGAGAAAAATCGATGTTACCTATATGAGTAAAGATAACTAACATCATATACTATATTTATCTCTTCGCCAGACTAATTCTTGGGGTTAAACCCTTGTTAAATTAAACTTTGAAGACATATTACATCAGTGAATCACTTCGAGGAAATTAATGACTCCCCCCCGTCTCAAGTTATCCAAACAATTAGAATACTCGTAGAACTAATCGAGTAGTCGATAAAGCGTAATTAAGAGAGAAAACGGAAGTTTCATCGATAACAGCTAAAACCTATTTGCAGAGCCACAAATCTTATTGGTCTTCCAACTCTCTCTATCTCTCTTTCTCTCCTCAGAGAATGAGGCTTTAAAGCAAAAGAGGAAGAACTTTAAATGAGCTTGAGTTTTATTTATTTTTTCCGAAAATTTACATTCTGGAAAAGTTGTGCGCAAGGATTACACTTCTGTGTTGATATTAGCCTTTGTCCAACCCTCTACAAGCTAAATATTTATTCTATAAAACAATGTTTTCAAAATGGATGTTGGGATATTTATACTAAATTTGGGTTCAAGAACTATTGGAACCATCCTTTTTTGCTAGAAACAATCAAATCTTTTATCCTTTCACTCTCTTTCAAACCTCCTTTCTATTTGCAACTTATAAGCAGTATAAGTATATAAGAGTTTGCCACCGAAAAATGAAGGCAAAAAATGTGGTCCTGAGCATTTTCCATTGTAAACATTTTGTAGGGAATCTAGAGATTAAATATAAACATATTTTCCCGACGCTCAAGATTACAACAGTTATACTCTCAATCCTGATTAAGATTAAAATATTTTTTTAGAAAAGAAACGTTGATATGATGAACCCTTGCTCAAACTACCAAGAATTTGAAAAATTAGAGGAAAACTCTGATGTAAACAGAAATCTAAATTTCTGAAAAATATAATCAATAATAATTTAGGCTGCCTTTGAATATTTCCTTAAGGTTTTATTGTTTTCTTTTATTCACGGTCTGACATTCACCAAGTGAAAGATATTTAGGAAATTAAATCTGAGAATAAAGTAGAAACATATCTACCATTTGGAACATTTGGATCCATTATATAGCTTCACATTAATAGAGTCAGATTTGTTCTTATTACTTTATTTATACCCAAATTATATTTTACATTTTGATATAGAATGTTAACAATTTTTTCAAAATTTAGTAGAAAGTGAAAAGCAACAATTGTATCTGCAACAAATAATCTTGGGGAATTATTCTGTAAAAAAGTGGTAAAATTGATTTTCCGAAATTTCATTACCCAATCTATTTAAAGAAACTGGTAATAATAGAGGAAAAAGGCTTTTAATGGGCGGAAATCTCCAAACAAATTATTGTAGATAGACTAACAGAATATTTTATGGAGTAATCCACGAAATAGTAGTGAAGATATAGGAAGAGAAAAGTTAAGAAGTATCCTCTAAAAAAAGTGGTGAAAATCTATAAGAAATAATCGGTAAAAACATAGGAACGATAGAATAAGAAAAGATTTTGAAGTATTAATCTGTAGAGAAATTCTTGAAGATAGAGAAACAAAATTTTGGAAGGAAAAATAATGTGTAAAAACGTGTGGATAAAATGTTACGGAAAGTTAGTAAAAAAATGGTTTGATAAAGTAATTTAAATCTTGTAAGGGGAAGTAAACTGTATATAAAATAGTGAAGATAGAGTAACAGAATATTTGTATGAACTAATCTGTCAAGAAAGTCGTGAAGATAGAAAAAAAGAAAGATTATGAGGGGTAATCTGGCAAGAAAATCGTGAAGATATAATAAAAGAAAGATTATGAGGATTAACCTATAAATAATTTGGTGAAAATACTGTACGAGGGTGATTAAAAAGAGGAAATAATCTATAAATAAAGTGGTGAAGAGAGAGTAACAGAAATTTTGTAAGAATGAAATTCTAACAAATGTGAAGATATGAAAAAAGAAATTTTGTTGGAGTAATTTGGAATAAAAGTGAAGAAGTTAAATTAATACGATGTTGTAATTGTCCTCCGTAAAGAAATGATGAAGGTAGAATAAAATAAACTATGTAAAGCTTAATATATAAAGAATTTGGTGAAGAAAGAGGAACAGAATTTTGTAAGGAGCAATTTGTACTAAAACTGGTGAAGATACAAAAACATAAGTTTTAAGAATAAATGGCTAATATGAGTAGTGAATATAAAGTGATATAATGTGTGTAAGAAGTAATATATAAAAAAGTGGAGAATATAGAATTAAAGAAATTTTCTAATAGGTAATCTGTTAGGAAATTTGTGATGTTAGAGTAATAGTTCTAGATAGTTTGTAGGGAGAAATCTCTAGATAGAGTAGTGAAATTAGAGTAAGAGAAAGGTTGTAAGCAGAAGTAATCGGGAAAATGTGTTGAAGATCTTATAGAAAAGATTTTCTAAGAAAATTTCAGGAAAGAAATGGAGAATATATATTAAGAGAAAGTATGTAAGGAGTAATGTATATAGGAAGTAGTGAAGAGAGATAAAAAGATAGTTTAAAAGAACTAATATGTTAAGAAAGTAGTAAAGATAAGTTAGTATCAGATTGTTAGTACTAAACTGTAAAGAAAGTTGTAAAGTTAGGTTAATGAAAATTGCTAAGTAGTAATATGTAAAAAAAGTAATAAGGATAGAATAACAGAAAGTTTGTAAGGATTGATCTGTAAAGAAAATTTTGAGGTAGTGTGATAAAGTTTGAAGAGCAAGTGACCTCTAAACTTGGTAAGAAACAGGAAACAGAAAGATTTCAAAGAGGGTAATCTACAAAGAAAGTGTTGAAGTTAGAATAAGAGAATGTTTAAAAATGATAATGTAATGCAAGGGAAAACAGAGTGAAGGAAATATTGTAAAAAGAAAAATGTCATGATATAGTAACAGAAATTTGTAAGAAAAATATATTAAGAAGCATGTGAAGATAGAGTAGAGAAAGGTTGTAAAGAGATCATTGAGAAAAAGGGGTTAGTAATCAGGAAGTGTATTCTAGATCATTAACTATACTGTTTACGATCAGGTTCCGGGAATTGGAACTTTATTTAAATTACCATCAGAAAGATTGAAATTTGGAATTTATCCTATTAGTATCGATTCTACAATTTTTCTTTTAAAGAAATCTTTACAATTGTATATTATTTACCACTTTTATGTTGATATATTCGTTTTTGTAAGGTTCTCCTTGTCTCTCTTTTATAGAACGAGTGACATTTAGTGGATTCACAGGGGATTGCATATATGTGCGCCTGCCTCATTTGGCTGATACATGGGCTTAGTTGAAAGGAAAGATTTGTGCATGGAAAAAGGGTATTTAAACTTGACTCGACCTGAAGAAATAACTCTGTTTACTCCATTGCGGATGGAGGAAATCTGAAAGAATAGATTATTCGTGCTACTTACATTGTTTGTATCCTTGTAGCGGTATTATGTAGGTTATTCTTTAGATAAGCTTTCATTGATGAACATAGAGTAATAAAAATTTTGTAAGCTGTAATATGCAAGGAAGCGCTAAAAATAGATTCAAACAAAGGTTGTTAGAACTAATATGTGGAAAACTTGTGACGATAGCATAGTAGAAAGTTTGAAAAAGTAATCTGAAAAAATATGGTAAAGAAACTGTAAGAGATAGTTTATGACGAGCAATCTGTAAAAATATTGGTGAGAATTGAAAACAAAAAGTTTATAATGTGTAATCAGTAAATATCATGGTAGAGATAGAACAACATAAAGTAATAATGAACAATCTAGAAATAAATTTTGAAACTAGAGTAAAAACGTTTGTAACTATTAAATATATAAAATGCATTGAAGATAGTATAAAAGAAAGTTTGCAAGGACTAATCGGTAAAAAAAAATGATGACATTGAATAATGTAATTTTTGTAAGGGAATTAATATCTAAAGATAATGGTGAACTTAGAATGACTAATGGTTTGTACTTAATATATTTAAAAAATCGGTCAATTTGGAATAACAGAAAATTGGTTATAATTAATATAGAATGCAAAAGAATTAAAATAGAAAGTAACAAAAAGTTTGAAAGTAATAATCCCTAATAAAAATGGTAATGAGGGAATAAAACAAAGTTTGTAAGAAGCAATCTGTAAAGTAGGGGAGAGGAAAGAGGTACAAAAAGTTTGTAACGATCAAACTGTAAAGAAAGTTCGAGAAAAAAGTACTGAAAGTTTGTAAGGAGTATTATAATAAAATGAATTGAAGATAGACTAACATAACTTTGCAAAGGGTAATAATCTGTTAAAAATTTTGAAAATATAGTAAACGCAAAGATAAAGGGAAGTCATCTGTAAAATACTAAAATTAGTAACAGAAAGCATGTAAGAATTAATTTCACAATAGATTATTGAATAAAGAATAAAGCAAAGTTTCTAAGAATTAAGTTATGATGAAATTGGCGATGTTAAAGTAAAGAAGTGTCTAAAGAGCAATCTGTAAAGAAACTAGCGATGATAAAATAACATAAAGATTATAAGGTGTAATCCGTAAAGAAAGCTTTGAAGATAGAATAACAGAAAGTTTCGAAAGTATCATCTATATAGAAAGTAGTGGATTATTTTTCTAAGTATATATATATATATATGTGTGTCAAAGAGCTCAATTGCAGGTTATGGTATATGGTAGTGAAAACCCTATATGAGCATAGAATTTATTTACGAGACTAGTTTCGGTATAAAGTTTATCATACCCTATTCACTCGTATACTGAGAGTGGAATCAACACAAGAGTCGCTAAATAGCCAGAAAATCCCGACAAAACAAAGATGGATAAAAAGGGTCATTAATCAGGAGAGGGGGAATCAGGTTCCGGGAATTGGAGCTCCATTTAAATTATCTATCCGAAAGATTGAAATTTGGAATTTCTCCTATTAGTACCGATTCTACAATTTTTTTCAACAGAAATCTTTACAATTGTATATTATTTACGACTTTGAGTAATCTATTTGATGTTAAAAATACTGGATGTAGTACTTCCTCGCCTGACATCACCTTGATGTTCATATATTCCTTTTTGTAATATTCTCCTAGTCTCTGTTTTATAGTACAAGAACAGTTAGTGGATTCACCTGCCTTATTTGGCTGATACATGGGCTTAGTCGAAGGGAAAGATTTGTGGATGGAAAAAGGCTATTTAAACGGGGCTCGACCTGAAGAAATAACTCTGTTTACTCCTTTGAGGAGGGGAGAAAATTCGAGGAATAGACAATTCGTACTACTTACTTTTTTATCCTTATAGTGGTATTATGTAGATTTAGCTTTGGATTAGCTTTCATTGATGATGTAGAGGGGATTATTTTTTTTCAATTGATCTGAAAGATGTATATGTAATCTCGTCTTCTAAAAAGCAAGGATCACAGGGTCTAAGTGATCTCAAGAGCATATCTGTTGCTACGGCTTTTAAAAATTAATTTCATTATGTAAAAAGAAATGGGTATAAAATCTTGAGAGGGGTTCGGTTTACAGTATACATCAATGCTAAGTTGGTCAGGATTCTTACAATTTTGACATCATGAAAGGCTATATCATTATATTTTTTTCCATTTTACTCTAAAATATTCATATATTTTTGAGGAAATTGTGGAATGAATTTAAACATTTTATTGGTCAAATTGATATGATATCGTCTACATACCTAAACCATACATATTTGGATGTGAAATAACAGTATGGTGCAAGATAACTTCAAAATGTTCATAATATTTCCATTAAAGGATTGCCCATATTTTTGACGGAAGAAACCCATTTCACTAAAGAATAAATTGTCAGTAAAACATTGTTTTACAAGATGTTTAATTTTATTTTTGCCTAGTGGGAGTTCTAATATTGACGTATCTAATACCTTAGATAGAAAAGTTAGGGCTTCGTTAACTTGGATATTGTTGAACAGGCTATCTTCCTCATAGCTAACCAGGCGACTATCTTCTATGTTAATTCTTCTAAATATTTCAGTGAAATCAAAAGAAGTTTTTGAAGGGTGAAGTTGAGGTCAATCCAACGGCGTCAGCGAGAATGGAGGCTAATTACTGGGAGAGTTTGTTTGCATGCGAGTCAATACACGATATAATCGGTCAGACGCGTTCTTCTTCTGTAGGTTTTCGACAGACCATACATACGGAGAAGTTATAGGTTGGTATGTTTTAAATGATGTAAGAGTATTCTGAAGATTTGTTTTATTATTCAATGGGTTGAAAGATAATTTCTCATAAATTTTTGTATCATTGAGTAAATCCTATGATTTTTCCGTATAAGAATTTTTGTCAAACAATTAGGTTAGTTTTATCTGGTTTTGTTAGAATTAAGTAATTTGAGGGCCTTTAGGCTGGATTTTCTTTCACGGAGGCTACAAATGTAGTATATAAATTCGAATACCCCCATGATGATTGCATGAAGGCAGCAGAATTTCATTTCAAAAGTCGACGCTGAGAAGATCTCATTTTTGGTAAAGGAGGAAAAGCCAAAGGAGAGGGAGGCTTAAAACGCCAAGTTTTTGTTGCCTCATCAACCTTACGGGGAGAATTCTTTTACGAATTTTATACCGGCACTAAGAAGATTTGATGTCATGCTAACCCCCCCCCCCCCACCCTCCCTCTACGGAGTCGCGAAGCTGAAATGAACTGATCTGCCACTCATCTAGTCTCGCCACAACTATGTCGGTCCACTTTGATAGACATAATTGGGGACGTAAAGGAAAGCAGGTTTGAGGATTAGCCCACTGTGGAACTCTACGGAAGAGACCGCCCGGTTACGAGGTGATGCTGAAAGCTTTGGGGAAGAGTTCGCTCTAATCTCTAAGGGTAGCTACCGGCCAAGACCACAGGGGGACATACAACCGTCCCTGTGTAAGTTGGAAACAGCATCGATATCCAAACCCCAGATGGGGCGGCACCCCCGGGGGGTGGTAGTTGATTCTATCACCACCCATCATCAAGTCCGCCACTCATCACCCATCTGAGGGGCCTCGCCCGGGTCCACCTTCCATCATTCCTCCCCCCCATTTGGCAGTTCAGTTCACGTAAGCTTAGTGATGATGTAGCGGGAGTCACCAACTACCCCAATTAACAATCCAAGAAGAGAAGGAGCACCAATCTGAGGAAACACCAATCACCCACATCGAGAGCAAACGAAGACAAACTATTAACTGGACTGAAGGGCCACTCTTGTGAAGAGATGGCCCAGGACCACACGACCAGGATTCCTCTGCGGGTTGTCGACGGACAACCCAAACCCAGCAGAGAATCCACTTTTGAGGCCGTGTATGGAGCACTGGGCATAGCTATGGTTAGGCTGCTGGATATCCCCTCAGGTTATATCGCCATTTGCGAGAGGGAAAAGGATATCGAGGAGATAACCAAAGAAAAGGCAGTAGAAGCGCTGCGAGCCATTGGACTACAGCCAGCAGTACCCCCCCAGATTCTGGCCCATAGGAGCGTGGTGTGTCGTCGAATCGATCCATGGATTGGGCAGCATACCGCGGAGGAGATCCGAGAGGAGATTGAGCTTCGGCAAGCCTGGGCCAAGGTAGCCGAGGTAATTAAGTTTCTGAATAGAAGGGACGGGGGTGAATACACGCATGTGTTCAAGGTGGTCTTCGCGGAGACTACCATGGCACATAAGGCAAAGGAACAAGGACTGCTAATGTTCAATGCCAAGATCAGCGGCGAACAGGTGGAAAAGGGGGAATACACCCCAGTACAGTTCTGCTTCAAGTGCTTCCAGATGGAATCTCACCCCACCAAAGACTGTAAGGAGCCCCAAGAATCCTGTTCCAAATGCAGTCAGAAGGGCCACAATTGGCGCAACTGTGACAGTAACACGGTGAAGTGTATAAGCTGTGGGCAAGGTCATAGGACTATGGCCATGTCGTGCCCCGCCAAAAAAGAAATTATGAGAAGAAAGCAGGAAGCCAAGAAGAACGAGGAGACGCGTAGAGCGAACACGTCCTACGCCCAGGCGGCTAAGGCGGCCATCTCCGAGGTGGACGCCAAGAAGACGTATCTGAAAATAGAAAACGAGGGCTCCACCAAAATCATGACATGCATCCTCCATGCACACGTCATGAACTTGGCCCGCCCGGGCACATTTGCAACAGTCCTGAACCAAATGTTGGCAAAGAACGGTATGGAACAAATGTGGTTCCCGGACAACCCACCCTCGGGGGACGTGCTGCATCTGCAGATGGCCCCGTTTGAACAGAATTCTGCAACCACGACTCTTACGGACACAATCAAGAAATCTAATAATAAAGCACGGAAAGTAGCAGTCGAGGCGACAACTCCTGCTCCCACCCATGGTCAACAAAAATCGGCAAAAAATATCAACTCAGATAATAGCAGTTCTTCGGAATCCTCAGATTCCTCAGACACTGACACACCCAAACCCCAGGATAAGAAAGAACAGAAGAAGAGAGTGAAGAAGATAAGGGCGAACTACATCAACCTAAGGATATACGCCTGTGAGCAATTCCCCTTCCCAGAGGAGATGGAAACCAGGAGCATATTCCAGGGCATAAGGTCTAAGATCTACAAATGGGAATATGACTCAGAAGTAGATCCCGAGACTGTGGAGGAGGCCCTGCTCGCGCAAAATGTGATTCTACATCACTGCACATGCGAGCAGATCTCAAACGCTGAGTTTAGGAAGAAGAGAAACGAGAGAAAAAAGAACATCACCCAGAAGCACTAAGTGACAAATAGATGGAGAGAGTAAGCAACAGAATGAGGATTCTGACACTCAACGTGAATGGATGGGAGGAGAAAGCCACGGCATATGGTAACATATTCCGTGTGCACGACCCTGACATCATTCTCATCACGGAGCACGGTATCGACTCTACAGCTGGTCGCATTAAAATACCGGGCTACAGAGTGATCATGAAGAACCATTCCCAGGAAAGGTTTGATGGTGCTGCAATAGCTGTCAAGAGGAACATCTCCTTCAAACAACTACCAGAACTCGATGAGTCCTTTGTGGCAATCGAGGTACACACCCTGGTCGGAGACCTCGTGATAGCTGCAGCATATCAACCCCCTCGACGAGCATATCTCCCGTTATGCAACTTCTACACACTGTTCGGGCACCGCAGAATGGCATTCTTAGGGGGAGACCTCAATGCCAGATGCCGTGCGGCAGGCTATGGTAGCACCAACGATAGAGGCCGAAACTTGGAATTGATTATGGGAAGAAAGAACATTCAAAGGATAGGGCCGGATTTTCCGACCTATATCACTTCCCGGTCAGCAACTAAGCCTGACATAATCTTAACAAGTGAAGGCTTTCCTTTCAACTCCTATAGTGAGCCAGGCCCGGCAGTTCCTAGTGATCACATAGCGATTCTCACTACAATATCTCTCGCACCAATCCAGCTCCCAGCCCCTCTCCGGAAAAATTACGCCATGGCCAACTGGGATCGTTACAAGCAACGACTCAGTGACTATGCGCCAGCTGACCTCAGCACGGCGTCGTTAGAGGAGATCGACAGGGAGTTGGAGAGGATAACAACGTCCATACTAAACGCGGACCGCGAGAGCATACCCGTTACAGGGTATAAAACACCTCCTCAGCCCAGATGGACAGAGGAGATGACAGATATCGCTCGCGTTCACAGGGAAGTGTTCGAAGAAGTACGACGGGAGGGTCCCAGCCGGGAAAGGAGCTTGCTGCTCCGACGCCTAAGCTCAGAGCTTAGAGAGGCTATCAACCTCCAACAGGGGGAAATATGGAACAACTTGATAGCCAAAGTCGACAGCGAACTTAGCCCGGCCAAGTTCTGGCGCCAAGTCAGGAACTTAAAGGGACTTACACCAAGCCTCAAGACTCGGATAAAGGAGAACGGAAACTACATTGAGAACCCGGTGGTTCTCGAGGATATGTTCAGGAACTTCTGGAAAAACGTTTTCAGGATTACACCCGAGGAAAACGTTGAGTTCGACCAGGAATTCGAAGGCCAACTGATTGAACAACTTAATCAGGAAACGCATCGCACACACCCACTACAGCATGTCAACGAAGGCAGGGAGATGGCGGGTCACGGACGCCCCATAACATCAGAGGACGTCAAGGCCACTGTAAAAGCCTTTCGACAAAAGGCACCAGGCTGGACGGGTATTACCAGAAACAACTTGGTTAACGCCCCACAGCAGATCATTCAGGGAATCGTTAATATCTTCAACGCTTCCCTGAACACGGGCTACTTCCCGGAAGGTCTCAAGATTGCGAAGATGATCTTCATACCCAAGGGAGGTAAACCCCCTGATCAACTGGTAAACTACAGGCCAATCGCCCTGCTGGAGTTCATTGCAAAAGTCTACGAGAGACTCCTAGCTGACAGGCTTCAACAACAACTTGCCGAGCTGGGAGCCCACAACCCTCAGCAGCACGGGTTCCGCAAGGGTCGAGGAACGGAAACAGCCCTCGCCCTTCTTGCGGAGAAACTCGCTTGCAGTAAAGCTGAGAGGCGGTACGTAGACGTGGTGCTGCGTGATGTTAAGAAGGCCTTCGATAAGGTTTGGCTGAGAGGATTACAGTACAAGATCCTCAACCTCCAGCTTAACCCACTCCTGGAAAGGATCCTTTGCAATTACATCTCCGATAGGAGAGCCCAAATTTCAATCGAGGGCTGCAAAGGACCCGAATTCGAACTAGAAGCGGGAGTTCCACAGGGCAGATGTCTCAGCCCTCTGCTGTACCTCGTGTACACAATAGACCTGCTTGCTCCAGTGAGGTACGATTCGATGTATCTGCAATATGCAGACGACATCACCCAAATCGTCCTGAGTCCATTCAGGAACTCTGGTAGCCAGGCGAGGGCGACAGCTGTCGAAATAGAAAATATCAATAGATATGAAAGAAAGTGGAAAATAAAGACCAACCGCCAGAAGTTCACGATCGTTCCAATGAACCGCCGAAAAACTGATGACGTTGTCGTCAATAATGAACACTATCCGTACTCCAATGAGGGTAATGTCCTGGGCTTACGACTCTTTAAATCTGGATATAAGACCCACATAAATACCAGAGTCTCCCTAGCCAAACGAGAGCTGAAGAAACTTTACCGCTTCAGAGGCCTCAGCGTGCCTAACATCAAGAAGATGTATATGGCCCTGGTACGCTCAGTCCTGGTGTACCCGGCCGTGATCACGCAGATGGCAAGCTGTACCTCTCTCAGAATGATGCAGAGAGTGCAAAATAAAGCCACGCTGCTGATTACAGGCACGCGAAGGATCGACCGTATTCGGCAATCGTCTCTTCACCAGAGAATCGGTCTAAAGCCGATCAATACGGAGATCCAAAGGCTAGGGAGAAAGACATGGGACAAGATAGATCAAACAATACTCCCGATTTTGAACCTAAACTTAAACATTCGTGCAAACCGGAGACGCGCTATAGGTAGAACTGCTTTGTTCCCAAGCAGTAGAACCTACGCGAGAGAAGTGGTACTACCTATATTTACGTAGTATTAGTCCACTTCTCTAAAATTATGTGACCCTAAGATACCAAGACTAAAAAGTTTGAAGATTAGACAACCAAGTTGACAAATTTTAAGAAACATATTGAAAAAAGAGGCGTAGTGCAGTTCGTTAAAAGTCCCCTCCCCCCTCCCCCCAAATATAAATAAATATAGTAAAATTTAATAAAAATAAAACTAAATTTAAATATAAAAGAGGCGAAGTGCCCAAACATAATAATAATCAAAAGTCAAGAATAAAAAGAGGCGAAGTGCCAAACTCCCAATACCCAACCGATAATAAGTAAACTAAAAGTCAACAAAATTCAAACTAAGAAAAGAGGCTAAATGCCCATATTAAGTGACTACAAAGCAATCAACACTGAGAATCATTCAGCAAGAAAGTCAACCTTGAAAGGCTTGAATGCTTCGAAGGTGGAAATACCTAAAATGAAATATATATATTATGACGGAGGAAACTGGCTGTCAATGACAGCCAGCTACTTTTTGACGGAGGAATAAAAATTTTTTAAATACACAACATGAAGAATGCTAGTGATGCCCTAACACCAGGGCAAACTAGAAAACATATTCACACCTTCATATACCTACCACACAATTTCACAACTTTAACCTAATTTGTAATTTGTAATTTGTAAATGATTGCATGCCGCATCCAAAAAACCATTTTATTGGTATTACCACTACTACCCTCAGCTGACGCCTAACAATGCACTTGCAAGTAGAGAGAATAAAACTTAATACAATGAAAAGCACGGTAAATAAAGTACAAAAAAGATCCTAGTTGAAAACTCTACCATACTCATAAAAACTCGGATCACCACAGCCTGAAGTTTCTGGATGCATTCCGATCAAAGAAATCCGCCCGAAACAGAACACACATCGAACCAGCTTGGAGTGAGTATTGCACCTTTTCTGCTAAAACAAAAGTGAACTGTACTTTGGCTCCGACCTATGAAGAACATCGAAGAACGAAGACGTAATTCATTCTTTGCTGGTCATCAAACAAATACCTTGCCGCTAAAAAAGGCCACTCAAATAGAAACGGTCCATCAATGCCGCCTCAACAATAATCAAGACTTCTGTCTGAAGATTCCTGAAGAAAGGTGAAAGCTTATAGCCCAAATTTGTAAAAAATGTGAATATTTTAAATAAGAACAAATAAAATGGATCTACCTCAGTTGATTTTTAACCTTCAGCCTCATATTAAAAACTGCCAGTCGAAATAGAACCTTGCCCTTATCAATAGATATATATATATATATATATATATATATATATATATATATATATATATATATATATATATATATATATATATAATTATATATATATATATATATATAGGAACACCGAGTACATTCATTTTGTAAAGGTAAGTCATCCGTAAAGAAGGTGCTGACGATAGAGTAAAAGAAGGATAATAAGAAGTAAAATATGAAGAAATTAGTGAAGTTAGAATAAGAGTTAATCAGTAAAGACACTGATGAAGATATAGTAAGAGAAAGTTTGTAAGGGGAATTAATCTGTAAGTACACTGGGGAGATAGTCTAATAGATATTTGGTAATAAAAAAGGTATTTTTTAAGTGTTGAATATGAAGTATCTTAAAATCTAGCAAAAATTAATATATAAAGAAAGGAATAAGGATAGCTTTAACGTAAATTTATACGGAATAATCTAAAAAGAAATCATTAAATATAACAGATAATTTGTAATGCAAAGTAATTTTCAACTAAGTGGGAAGAGATAGTAACATAAAGTTTATAATGAGTATCCTATTTAGAAAATGGTGAGATTTAGTATGAAAAATTTTTTAGGAGTAGTTTTATAGAATGTGTTGAAAATCCAGTAAAGCTCACTTTGTAAGCGGAGTTATTCTTTTATACAATTTGATGAGAGCCTCCGAGAATGTTTGTAAAGAGTAATCTATAAAGAAATTATTAAAGATTGAGTAAGAGAAAGTTTGTTAAGGCTAATCTGTAAGTTAAGTGACAAAGATAGATTACGAGAAATATTGTATGATTTACTTTGAAAATTGGCAAAGATAGAGTAAAATAAATTAGGCAGGGAGTAATCTGTAAAAAAATCGTAAAAATACGTCAAGAGACACTTTTGCAATGAATAATCCACAAAAACATTGGTGATCGTACAATAACACAGTTTATAAGAGTTAAAGAAAGATTGTAAGGATTACGCTACAGGAAACGTACCTTAGATAGATCAAGAAGACATGGTGTTTAATGTTTACAGCCTAAGACTTCTTCCTCCAAGCCTAGTGCACGTAAGAGCACGAAGTACCCAAGTTATGTAATTATTGTCACTTTCATCAAGGTTGGTGAAGATACATCTCTCTCTTTCTCACGAGTCAGGAGGGTATCAGTTCCAAGTGAAAAATACTACCTCATTTTGAAGTGATAAGGGTTCTATGCCTATTTTTTCCCTTTCATTTGGTTCCATTGCTTCTAGTAGAATATTAATCGTATAGCATCATAAGCTAAGTCATTTGAAAACACTGAGCAGACTTAAGCTTAAATTATATAGTTAGCAAATCTTTTCATAGTATAATAAAATATGCAAAGAGGCTTTTAGCTATTTTCCGTTTAGGCTTAAAAATCAAATGTTTTCTAAAACTAATTAGGAAAAGTTACATTTATCATTCCATATTATATTTCCCAAGCGTGTTTGTAACGCTTTTACTAAATAAGAGAATGCATTATATTTTTACCTTCTAATATATCATATTTTATTAACGGATGCTGAGGCAAAACATTTCTTGTTATAGTATAATTGTTAATGTACTTGTTCTCATGAAGTTCTACACAATAGCTAATCTAAGATTTAGGTTAGGGAGACGATGCTTAACA
Source organism: Ceratothoa steindachneri (assembly GCA_963969495.1). NCBI lineage: Eukaryota > Metazoa > Arthropoda > Malacostraca > Isopoda > Cymothoidae > Ceratothoa > Ceratothoa steindachneri. The sequence goes on along the minus strand of OZ018321.1, from coordinate 27,651,195 downwards.
TGATTTAGTATGCACTTTTTCACAGTTAAACTCTGCGATAAATTTTTAAATATGTAAATAAAAAATTAAATTAACCTTAATTTCATACTGACAGATATTCATAAATACCGGCCTTATAACATGTTATGGGACGTCATAATTAAACAGCATTAGAGGAAATAAGGACCTAAGTGAATCTGAATCAAAACCCAGATTGCGTCTTTTTAACAAAAGCAACTGAATTCTTGGCAAATAGTAATACACACTTATGAGCTAATATTTTACTTTCATACGCGCTTATTCACATTGTTCTAGATAGGGACTTATTTATGAATATGCTGATTACATTTTTAATTTCTCTCTGAAAATTCCGTTTCGCTTTGAACCATGATATATCTTAATGTATCTCTTGTATATTCTTTCTTTGATCCGGTAGTGTTTATGTGTTTTATCTTAAAATAATTCCCTTCTGGACTTCAATTTTAATTTTTTTCATTTTATTCCCCCTAATATCCTTTGATATTCACATTGCTTTCTCTACAATGAAGGAAAGTGGAAAAATCCACCTTTTTGTTTAGAAGTGTAAACTGGCATTAAAATTAAGTATTTAATTTTCCTCTCATCTAACCACAATTATAGCAAATCGATACTTTTCATATTTCTGGGCCTTATTTCGTATTAATTTCTATATTTCCTAAAAAGCCTTGCAATTTAGCTAACATCAAATTTACATGCCAAGAATAGCGACTCGAATAGGAATATCATGAAAAGAAAAGCTACGAGGGGCGGTTAATAAGATTTGCAATTCGGATATAAGGAAACGAGATATGAGGAAAAGTGTTTAATTATTTTTCGACTCCAATGCGCTTGTGCGACATGTCCCTGAGCCTTCGAATTCCCGACAACCAGAAATCTCCAGACTGCTGTTCAATCCACTTCTGGATGGCGATCTAGACATCTTCATCGTCCCCAAACCGGAGTCCAGGCAGTGCAGCCTAGAGCTGCACTCGCGATTGGCATCTTGTGGAACTCTGGCCTTGTGGACAGGGGCATTGTCGAGGAGAAGCAGGACACCGCGTGTCAATTTACAGCGCTGCTTCTGACGCATGTACTTTTTTAAACCCAGCCAGTTCCTCACCGTAATATTGACCTGTAATGGTCCTTCAACGAGGCGCATAGTCCACCATCAACATTCCCTTAGAATCTCCGAAGATGGTGGCCATGATCTTCCCGGCTGAAGGTTGGGTCCGGAACTTGATGGGGGTCGGAGAGTCCGTGCTTCCAGGCCATGCTTTCGAGCTTGGTCTCGGGATCCCAGAGATAGACCCACGTTTCATCACCTGTTTATATGCGTGACTCAAATCCTGCCACGTGTTGAGAGGACAGGAGCAGCAGCTCCTCGGAACTTTGAAGAAGTTAAAGTCGATCATGGGGCGTGTGGATTCATGAGGTTTCTAGGGACATAACGGGCAGAGACCTTGATCGTGGCCAAATTGTCGTGGCTGATTTTGATATCACTTAAATGTGGTATTCCAAGTTCTCGTTCGATTTCTTCGACCTTCACCCGTCGATTTTCGAGGATCATCCTCCCGACACGGGATGGAGTGTCTTCGCTTTTCCAGGCCTGACGGGCGTCCTGAACGGGGGTCATGTTAAAGGGACTCACGACCATGGCGGAACTCCCCATTCCAGCAAGCAATGAGTGCATTGGAAGGGGCGGTGTCCGTGTACACTGCAACCATGCGTTCATGCTTCTCTTTTGTATTCTTGCCTTTTTTGGTCAAAACTTTGATCACTGCGCTGTGCTCAACCTTCTCCATTGTTGAAAGATTAATGACTGACGATCTGAGATCAGCTACTGCTTCTTAAATAGACGAGGCAAGAGCTTGCAACTGCAGGTCCTTACTTGTCATAACTTGTCCCAACACCCCCAAAAACACCCATCCCCCTTCCTCTGTTTTGCCCTACCGATTCGGCAAACTTATTGACCGCCCCTCGTATCTACAAATTCAATATTCATTTCATCAATTAATGATGAATCACTTTACCTTCTTTCTAAGGATATTAAGATTTTTAAATGTGAAAATTAGTAGTAGGTGATATTTGATAGTCTAGAAATTTTTAAAATATGTAGAGAGATTTGTTGGAAAGTATTAGATCTGTGTAAATCTCTAGGTAACTGGATTATTATTTGGATTTTTGTTTCTTTGCCATTTTTTCGGTTTATAACGTTATATTGTTTATCTTTAGCGTCTATCTACTCACTCGATTTTTTATTGCCTTATTTTCTTTGTTTACTTGTAGTCTTGTACTTACCTTTTAGTGTAGGTTTAACTCCACATGGTTGTCATTTTAACATCTACAAATCTTGGCAATTGAACTTTCTCACTTTTTTATTTCAATTTTATCACTTCAGCATTACCTGACAAGAATTCAATAACTTATTTAAATTCTTTGTTTGTAGATCAAACGATCCAGCTCTTATATAATTTGTGTTTTTAAAGTCTGCAATTTTTGCCTTGATGTTCCATGCGAATTTTTCAGTATTTGGACAAAATAATTTTTTAGCACAACTGGGATAGCTCCTCCACGAGCAGAGGAAGAAAAAATTTCTGGAACGTTTTCTAAAACAATTCTATAATGTTTAAAATCACAAACCAAATATTTTTCATGTCTCACATAGCGAACCTAGAGATATTGGTCGCTATTAGTGAGATAATTCCAAAGGTTTAAATAGCCTGAAGAAATTTGTGATTGTAATTTTATATTAAATTTAAATTTATCATAATGATATTTTTATTGATATTAATGCTGTAAAGGAATATACATCGCACTCAATAGTGTGAATTTTCCAGAATGAATAAAAAAGTAAAGAATATGCAATGACGAAAGAGTTGGTTAACTAAATGAATTAGATATGAAAGGAAGGGGAGAGGGTAGAAGAAGAAAATTAATGTATAGAAAGTGATAATAAAACTAAGCAAACAAGCTTGTAGACAAAATATACTGCAATCAAAACTAATCCACGATAGCTAGATATCGTAATATAAAACATCAGGAACAACTCTTTAGAAACATTCCAGACTTTACTAAGTACCGATAAAAGATAATCACCGGAAATCACAAAGAAAGCTTAGTACAGTAGTAGCCGAAGTACAATTTAAAAAGATATTGTAAGATGATGCAGATAGGAAATAGAAGAATATTATTTGAATCAGGAAATGTTCATTTTTGTAACAATTACTAACAGTTTCTGAACGCTTGAATTAATTATAGGCAAAAAGAAATATATGCACAAATATCTATTTGCACCTATTTTATATAAAATATCTCTTTGAATGAAATGAGGTTACACTTATCTTTATTAGTCGTAATCTAATTGTCAAGGATATATGTAGAAGATAAGAAAACATTATTTAAAGTTTGTTAACATGGAGACAAAGGTTAGAGGCTTCAGGGCATTTGAAAAGAATTATTCTACCTTCAAATTGCCTATCGTAAACGTTTCTATTTAATAAATAAATGTAAAATTTTTCGATATATATATACATATATATATATATATATATATATATATATATATATATATATATATATATATATATATATATATATATATTATCCAGTCTCGTTGGAAGTAGATGGTAAAGATTAGTATTGGAAAATCTTATATTATTCTAAATAGATCTTTTATGCGTCATATTAAGGTCTTTATCAAGTCTTGTCAACCTACTAATATAACACTTGAATATCAGGAATGAAGGATTATTATAATATAGCTTAAAATAATTTCGAAGGAACCTGATAATTCAATTATATGAATTTATAAAGTTGGGTTTATATTTTTCTTATTAACTCTAATCTTGACCTAGATAACTGAAAACAGCTTTCGATTAGAGCAAAGTTAAAACACATCAGATGTTGAAAAACTATCCATACTTGTTTGTAGACTAGTCAGGAAAGATTATACTTAAGTATCACATCTATTTCTATTCCGCATACTGTAGTACGTCATTTAACCTGAAAAATCGTTTGAACTAAACATCTCATTATCTTACAAAGACCACATTATAATATGAAATAAGAGACTTAAATGAGATCTCAAAATGCACGTTTTAAGTATTTTGTCAAATTATATAATGGGGTCAAGGCCAACCAAAAAAACTTTTGATGTAAGGGAATAGGAATGGATAAATACTCTGAAAACAGCACTCTTCGCTCATAGTAATACCACTCAATGAGGTAAAGTCCAGGTGGATAGTAGTGAAATGAAAAGTGTTTTTGTTCTTCCTTAAGCTGCCCTGATATGTACAAGCGATACAAATTACAATTAATAAATTAACAATATACTAACGAGTGACTAAAGATACTGCCAGAGTACTTAAGGAAATGAAGAAAGGTTCTCGTGGATTTTATGAGTTTGAAATTTGATACTTATAACAAGCTAGCCCGAAGTTCATCGTTTAGCCCAAAAGGCAATTAGTGAATTTAATAAGAGTAAATACCATCAACATTATCATCAATATATCTCCTAACGTAAAACGAATAAACAGCTTACGCTTATTTTGCCGAATTACTAGCATTTTCCTAATCAGTGTCTTATTTGTAAAAGCTATATGGGGTTTTGACTGGTTAATGACAAAGTTAGCCTAGATAACAGTCATAAAACTCTGCTTTATGTGTAGAATTAAATAGATGAAAAGAACGCGTTAGCTATAATGGGGTTCAATGGAAGAATATTTCAAAAAGAGAGAAAACGAGAATCGTACCAAGTAAAAGGGTGAACTGAGGTATCCAGTAAGTTTCAAGGCAAGTAAAGGTTGTAATTTTGCAAGATTTATTTATAAACATAACAATTAAACAGAACATAAGTTTAATAAAGAGTAAGAAGAAAACTGGAAATACACAGATGGAGTATGGTAATTATGATTGGTACAAATGAATTAATTATTTGAGTGGTTAAAGAAATTATTCGAAAAAATGGGAATAAAGATGATTATTAATATGAATGGTATAGCAATCTGGACAATTATTTGTTATAAATTATAGTAAGTAAATTTTAATGTTACAGCCACTGAATACGTTTCACGAATTATAACCTCAGGGGAAACTTGTCCGGCGGGCAGCGAATACACAAGTGGATTCTAAGTGTGAGAGAGGCAAGGAACGAGAGAGGTGGACACTGATTGTTTGTTTTAAAATTCGTCTGCCAAGGGTTATGATTTGTTGAAATAAATCATACATCGTATTTAGTAAACAATATCAAAATTTCTTAGAATAATTTTTGGAGGCAAGATGCATAATTTCTTAGACGGTGGGAAAATTATATCTTCCCCACTAAGAGAATTACCCATCCCGTTACCTAACAAATTATGCTTATCCGGATATCTTCCAGGCCTTCTTACAACGAGAGCTGACGATGTGAGACGCCGTTGGGCTGGCTACGATTGGTGTAACTCAAATTGCTGGCAATGCCACAAAATGCGGAAGAGGCACTGTCACAAGCGAAGGTGGACGGATTGATAGTAATCTGTTCGGTTGCCCTCTCCGAGCTGCCGTCTGGCGATACATGGGCGTCTTGAGGTGGGCTTGCTGATTACGGGATGACCAGAGGTAGAGAGATAATCTCTTGATTGGGCAGCTCTGACGACGGCGTTTTATTCAAGAAAAGAGGAGGCGGCAACAATCGAGTAGGAGTTCTGGGTGAGGTAGAGCTAATTGAGGTTGAGATTAGAAAATGGTACGTTAGGAGAATCACTGAAGAGGAAAACGAGGACTTGTAGGGGTGAACAGCATCAATAAAGAGGGGGTTTCATGCTATCTAGGAAAAAAGTATCCTGCTTGGTGCCAAGCTGTAGTACACAGAATTTTGGCATCCTAGAGATGACGAGAAAGGGTCCAATATAAACAGGTTGTAACGAGTAGCGAGTTGAATTGCAACGGACAAAGACATGGGAACAAGTTGACATCTCTTTTGGCACGAAAGGTTTCTGGTTACCAGGCACTCTTGGGGAGGTAGGCCTAATTTCGGCCATCACACCTACTAAATTGTTTACCAATAAAGCAGGATCTAGATAAGAAGGTAGAGTGTGGTCAGTAGAAGAAAAGAATTAACAAGGAAGACATAGTTGGTTCCTGTAAACGAGTTCCGCTGCACAACTGGCCAAATCCTCCTTCTAGAACGAATGAATGCCCAAAGGAATCAAAGGTAGCTTTTCAACCCAAGTGCCATTTAGATCGGTGGGACTTAAGCTTGCTTTGAGCATTCAATGCAAACGTTCGACGGCACCGTTGCTTTTCGGATGGTAGCTTGTGGTCCAAAGGGGAAAAGAACCAAGATCTGCCATATATCCCTTTGGTGGGATTCAAATTGAATAACAGGGTCAGTCATGATTGGGGAAGGTACACTAAAACGAGTAATCTAGGCTGAGGTAAAGTCCTGAGTAAAGGTGTATGCTCTGATGTCTAGAATGACGACAGCCTCTGACCAACAAGTGAAGCGGTTGATCATGGTTAGTAGATAGGGGCCATCACGAGAGAAAGGCGGAGGGCCGCCAAGATCTACGTGGATTGCGGTAAAGTGGGACGAAGGCAGTGGAAAAGGAACCAGAGGAGTCTTTGTGTTGCGAGGAACCTTAGCATGATGTCAAGTCACACATGATCGTGTACATTTGGCTACGTCACCACGTCCGTAGTAGAGTTTTTCGCGACGGCATTATCCGCATTCTTTAAACTGGCTGCTGCCCTGCCAGCATTCAAAGCACGTTGTGATGTCGCAGAAACCCACCTACTGTAATTTACTGGCAGAGGCGGAAAAATCCTTCAAATACTGGTTAAGGTGGAGTGATCTCCGTTATGCTCATGCCTTTCAGGCGGACACCACTCATAGTCTGAACGATGTCACATGTGCAATACTTCAACATCTCAATGAGTGGGACATAGAATTTCTGTTCGATTAGGTTCAACCAGACCTGTAAATAGTGTATCCTCCAAGAATCATGGAGAATCTCAACTGTGCTGATTCCCCGACAATTTCTCAAGCATGTTCAAGCTGATGAAGAATTAGTAACTGTAAGATCTGCCTTTTTTCTTGAAAACGAAGTCTACCAGTCTTCAGCATAGTGTGGCTACCACTAGTTCAACTCGACATCCGATGCTCGGCTGTGCATGGAAAATGCTCTCTGCGAGGCATTTCTTCTTAGACCTCACTATGTCATGATATTTGGGAAACGTAAAAAGCCTATGATATGGCATATCGATACGGTATCATATAGACTTTTCAGACAATGGGAGAGAGGGGGTGGAGCCCCCACCAACCCAGTGGACTACGATGAGGGCGTCCTGCAGTAAGGTTTCCTAAGTGTCACACTCTTTGCCATTTGCATCAACTGTATCACGTCTACTTTGCCGGAACACGTTCTTGCTACACTTTACTTGTACCATTTTTCAACCTTTATTCGAGTAGTGCTAAGTAAAAAAAATGAGGTGTTGACCCTTAAAGCATTGAACAGGATCTCTCTATATACCAAAAGACAGTTTTCGTTTTTGCTTGGCTAAATCTAAGGTGGCGCACTTCTGAAGCCACCTAAGGGGTTATCATGTCAAGGATTTTTCTTAAACGGGATTCGCCTTCAGGGGATGGATTTGTACTGTTTCATTGGTTTTGTTTTTGCACCAATAATTACCTGGAAATTCCATATTCGCAGTATTAGTTCCTTTTGTAACCGCTCCATATACATTCATAATTCCGAGAGGTTCAGGAGTTTGGTGATGACACGGCTAAGGCTTTACTTTTCTTCTGATCCTTTGTTCCTTCGAAGCTTGACTACGGATGCGAGTTTACGCATCTGAGTCCGAGTGTTTATTGTGGAAGGTGAAATCGATCCACCACATCGTTATCAATCTGGCAACCTCTGCCATATGCACGTCTTTCATTCAGATGCTCCTTGCTGATAGCAGTGTGTTGACACTCTAGGCGATACGCAGCTCATTATGAACTTTTACGTAAGGGCGTAGCGAATAAGTAAGCTACCAACGGCTCTCACTACATCTTTCGAGGATCTCAACACTGCCTATGCCACCCAAAGACGATATTCTTGCCTAAAGTGTTTTGTGTTTATTGCTAGAAATCTGCTTCGAGAAATCTGTGTACCTCTCAGGTAGGTGGCGCCTCTGGATCTGTCCAGAACGCCACACAGGAGAGTCTACTTTTTAATATTTATGGCGATGGCTCTGCTTGCAAAGTTTCCACAACAAGGGAAGTATTGCCTAACACCGTTTTAGGCACACTTCGTGTCAATATCGATCCGTGCCAGTGTATACGGGTGGTTTGAAGTGCAAGATGGGGGTCGGCTTCTACGTCGAGTTTCGCGTCTTTGAAGTCATATTTGCTCTACAAGGCGTTGCTCTGTCTTATCGGCTGAGCTGGTTGTATTTACCTATCAGTACGAGAGATAACACATCCTGCCTAGTTCAATCATCGGATTGCGATCTTTCCATCGAAGTGCTCCGAATATGGTGCCAAAGTGTCCGTGAGGATTCGATGACCAGACAAGTGTTTCGCTGTTCATCACACAGGCTACTTGACCACAAGGCAGTAACTAGCCTTTGTCCTTAAAGGACATGTGGTCAATTTCTTTAAGGTCAAAGGTTAGGGAAGCACATCCTGAAAAGAGAACTGTGCTGGCGGTGCACCAGAGGCTGGCTCTAACAGATCTGAGACCCAGTAGCCTCCTGCAGTTTAGGAAAGATACTGGTCGTCCTGGGTCTCCTCTTTGCCACTAGAATCTCTTACCTACAGTCAAGCTAGTGTTGCTGGAATACGCGCACTCCCTGTGCCACTCAAATCATCTCCTTTGCGCAGGTTTTTTTTCCCCTGTAATACCTCGGTGATTCTTATTATGTCAAAGTCTGACGGCATGGAAAGACCTGGTGACGTGAGTAGGCAAGAGAGTGTTGAAAGCCTCTAGCTCAGCTCTCATACGTCAGCGGCAGAGGGCTATTTTTGGTTGCTAGCAGCTTAAGATAGAGTGGAACTGCTCTCGGCAGACTCCTGTGCACCTGTGCAGCCCTGATTAGGGACCACACTGCTCAGCCCAATTTGTGGAGGGGCCTAGAAAAGTTGGCCTAAAAATTGTTCACTCAACCTCTCCTTGGATGGAAAACCGCGCCTATTGGGAATTTCACTTTGTGGTCGAAAAACACAATATTTTTTAAAAATTTGCCGCTTGGAATATCAGAACCCTTTTAGATACTTCGTATGGTCTTAAAAAAAACGAACACTGTACAGCACTGATCGCATCTGAACTTAGGTGGTATGATATAGATATAACTGTTCTTAGTGAGACAAGTCTTTTGAAAGCAGGCTCAATCAAAGAAACTCAAGAAGGATGCACATTTTTCTGGAAAGGATATCCTCAAAATGGGCAACATTTACATGGATTAGGTTTTGCTCTAAAAATAAGTTATTAAAGAACCTCCCATTCTCCTCAAACTGCATAAGCGAAAGGCTCATAACAATTCGTATCCCTCTGGCAAAACACTGGTATGCAACAGTTCTAAGTGCATATGCCCCAACATTACCTTCCAGCAATGAAATTAAAGGCCAATTCTATCAACCACTTGATGAAACTTTAGACCAAATACCAAGACATGACAAGATCAGTTTAATGGGAGACTTTAATGCGAGAGTTAGAACAGACAAAAGAATATGGGATGGAGTGATTGGAGAACATAGTCCCTGAAAGGTCAATATAAATGGAATTAGACCATTGACCTATGCAGTGCCCCTGGTCTTAAGATCGCAAATACCATCTTTCAACAAAAGAATATGTACAAAACCACCTGCATGCACCCACGTTCCAAGCATTGGCACCTAATAGACTATATTATAGTCAGAAATACTGACATTAAAGATGTGTTAATCACACGAGAAATGAGAGGTGCAGAAGGAGGGACGAACCATGTCTCATTATTACCAAATTTAACCTATGAATTCGTCCACCAATCTGTCGCCGGAAAATGAATAAGAATCGATTGAACTGCGGTGCTCTTGAAGACTCTTCAATTAGTCAATGAAGTACGAAAGAAGATAGCCGAGAAGCTTAAAGAGGATACTATAATTGATAACGTTAACAATGAGATGGATGCACTACTGTCAAATTCAACTCAAGTTTGTATGACTCTGTGGAAATAGTATCGGATACAAAACCAAGAAACATCAAGATTGGTTTGATGAGAGTTCTGACTCAATCTACATTCTCTTGGATTATATGCATAGAGCACATAATGCATCCCTAAGCAATCCATCATCACAGGTTCCAAAATATCGTTGGAAAAACCTTAGGGCACAATTTCAAGCCCGTCTGCGGACTAGAAAAAATGACTGATGAACAAAAGAGGCACACACAATCCCAAACTAAGCAGATATTAATGACATCCACAATTTTTACAAGGCAGTGAGATTTTTTTAGGGACACAAGAATTGTTCAATGAAGCCCATCAAAACTGTTGATGGAAGTACTCTTTTAAAAAAAAAATCACAAATAGTAAACAGATAGGCAGAACATTTAAAAGTTCTACTGAACCAGCCCAACCCAACTGATAATACAGTACTAGACAAGCTCTTAACGCTGCCACAGATGCCTGTGCTTCACCACGACCCAACTTTTGTAGAAGTCCTCTCAGCAATTAGGTCCCTGAAAATCAGTAAAACTCCTGGTCCTGATAATATTCCAGGAGAAATCATAAGAGATGATAGCTATCTCTGTCATAGAAATGTTCACATGATTATTTTAAAAGTATGGACTGAAGAAACTGTTTCTCAACAGTGGAAAGACGCCAACATTGTTACAATCTACAAAAACAAAGAGAAAAAATCACAATGTAGAAACAACCGAGGTATCTCCCTACTATTTATGGTGGCAAAAGTCTTGGCTAAGATACTCTTCAATTGTTTCAACCACCATATATCTGAGGAAATAATGCCAGGGAGCCAGTGTGGGTTTAGCCTAAATCGCGGTACAGTTGGCATGATATTCACAACGAGACAGCTTCAAGAAAAATGCAGATAACAGCATAAGGATCCTTTTATAAGATTTATAGATCTGTTCAAAACCTTTGATACTGTCATTAGGGAACTTTTATGGGAAATACTCCACAAATTTGGCTGTCCATCAAAATTTATTAATATCTTACGACAGTTTCACGATGGAATGTTTGCTCGCGTCACTATCGGGGGACTAGAGTCAGAAACCTTCGAAGTTCACGCTGGTGTAAAGGAAGGTTGTTTGCTTGTCCATGTTTTATTTAACACGTTTCTTGCCTGTGTTACCCCCTTACTCAAGCAGAATATACAAGAAAACAGCGATGTGAAAATAGCTTACAGGCTTGATGGTAACCTTTTCAACATCAGACAATTTCAGGCAGTCACAAAAATTAAATTAGAGAAAATCTTAGATCTACAATATGCAGATGACTGTGCTTTTGTTGCAAATACGTCAGAATCATTACAGGCTACACTAACAGCAGTAAAAAATGCTTATAGAAGGATCGGACTCTCTGAAAACACTAAAAAAAAACAGAAATACTATGTCATTGGGCAAATCGTCCCCCACACGATCCACCAATTTTTACTATTAACAACACTGAATTAACCAAAACTAATGATTTTAAATACCTCGGAAGCTATCTATTCTATAACTGCAGCCTGAAAAGTGAAATCCAACATCGTCTACGGCAAGATTCAGCCTTTTTCGATAGCTTAAGGAAAAGAGTGTATGTGAACAATTAAGACCAAAGTAGCAGTCAACGGGGCAGTATGTATCTCAACTCTAACATACGGATGTGAAGCCTGGACCACATACAGCCGCCACATAAAAATGTTGGAGGTCTTCAACATATATTGCCTCCAACGTATTCTGGGAATCACCTGGCGAGAAAGGCTGAACCCCAACCAAATATTTGAGAGAACTTCATGTACCAGCATAGAGACTATTATTACACAACACCAGCTCAGATAGCTTGGCAAAGTAATAAGGATGCCAGAAGACCGGCTACCGTGAAAAATACTCTACAGCCGATTAAACAAATATCGAGGTTCAGCAGGCGGCCAAGAGAAAGGATACAAAGACAAAATTAAGGGAACTTTAGAAAATAAAAAAACAGCAAATCTGGAATACTTTGCTGCCGATTGACAACTTTGGAGGACAATATGCCGTGAGGGGACAGAAAAACTGGAGGATAACATTAGACAACCAAGAAATGACAGACGTACAAGGAGACACGCCCGTCAAGCTAACCCTGTACCACCTGACGTGAACTTTACCTGTCCTGTCTTCAACAAAGTGTGCAGATCAAGAATAGGACTCTACAGCCATCAACGGAGTCACCGATGATCCCGAGGAGAGCGTCGTTATCGGTTACGATGGACTCCTATAAGTCACTTAGGCTACAGGGCAGGAATCAGGACATCTCTGCGAGATACCTGACAAAAAAGATGAAAGACCGCTGAGGGTAAGTTATAGTTGACGGTCAGAACGCCCAGATTATTCCCATGGATTCACTTTACAATGCCGCCACGTTTTCAGGATGATTTTTGTGGTCTTCGAATTGACCAAACTCGCAGAACGCACCAGAAATTTATGGAGTGGTCCCATTCACCTAGCTTCCAAGACTCAGTTCTCTTCCAGAGTTTTCAGCACATTCTTGTTGATTGTCCCATTGTGGGTGATTTTATCGCAATTTACCTCTACTTGTATCGGGGTGAGAGCGCGTGCTACCGAATGTCCCTTTAATCAGGGTAATATCATGCTCACAGTCTTTTGGACTACTTGGCTTTGTCCTCTTCCATTTTATTTGTCTTAATCTTTGTTTCTGGTCGCATTATCTTGCACTGGAAAAGGTTGGGCCTACTTACGACGCCGGAGTGTGATTTCTTCTTCATGCTTTTGATTTGTGTCTTGTTTATTGTTGCTTTTATTGCTATTGATTTCTTGAGTTTTGTTGGATTTATTTGGGGCAGGTGTTTTTTTACTTATTTTATATTTATGTCGCCTAGTCTCAAGTTTGAGATTAAGTACGATTTCTCGCCCTTGTAGTCAGTCACCAGATACTTTCTACTTGATCTGTTGGATTTAATTGTTTTTGAATGAATATGATTTTAGCGGCCCTTATGCTGCTTGGGAAGTGACCTGCAGCCAAACCTGCCTCTATAATTTCAACAACCTGATCTTTACTTTATCCAAACCCTCTGTCAGTACAGTGGTGCTTATATGCTTGAGGCCTCCAGATTTTTGCTTAAATTCAGATATGGCACAGCCGTTTTTCTCTGGTTATTGGTCAAAATACTTATGTGCATTATTGTAGCCCGGTCAAATTTGATTTCTCAGCGGTATGACTCACCGTTAATGTCTCTCTATTTGATTTATAACTATATCCTCGAACCCTAGTTCAATTTTTTTCTTCCTCTTCTTCAGAAATTAAAAAAAAGTATTTTATACATCAAGAAAAGCTCGGCTTTTTTCAGGCCTTTTATTGCACAATTTATTACGCACTACAATATATGTAGGTGTCCATAGCCTCCCTCAGCGTTTTATATCGACATTATGGATTGTATGTGCCTTTTTTTTTAATCTCGTGAAAAAATGCGAGTTCCGGCGACGTCTGATTTGTTGGACCTACCAAAACTACAAAAGAATTGCATACCCCGCACTTCGCGTACCAACATATACACATTTAAAACGATTCTGCAAGAGGGTTATCTGTTCTGTTGGTTGAGTGTTAACTTGAATTGCGTGCCTGATGAGTGGGATTACTTCTGTTTTCTTTGTTTTTAGGCTGCCTGTGATAGAAGCTAGCTCTTTATTAATTCTGACTTGCAAAACATCATAAATTTGGGGTATAACCTCTAAGAATGCGTTTTATAGACATACCAATCTGCAGCCGCGAATTTATTCTTAAAGGGGAATGGATAAATGTGTGACATGGTCAACAGTAACGATCGGGGGTATCTGATGAGTCGTACTACAAGTCATGATTGATTGTATGTAGTTGTAAATGGTAATTTCGCATGGGTAAGGACGATGCCTGATTTTATGGCTATTCCAGTTTAGAATAATGTAGGGAAGTTTAGCCTGATCTGACCATTGCTCTTCTGCCGAGGACAAGGTCAAGATTATTTCCACACCTATCTGAGTCATTCATTATCCAGTAAATCTTATGCGTTGAGGTCAGCAGTAAAGATGACAGATCAATTAATCCCGAAGAGGGTGAACAAGTCAGGGATGGCCAGGTACCACTTCTTTGGCATTTAGTACCCTGTGTTTTCCTCAATTTCCCCCAAATTGCTCCTGAGAATTATGGACAAGAATGATTCTTCCATTCATCGTATTCCACCTACTATACTACTCCCCAGACCACACCGCTATCATTGCGCCATCAAATCCCGCGCTATTCAGGTTTCTCTAGCTAACGTTCTCTCCAAAGACTATTTAATGATTGTTGCTAATATCAGTTTTAGAGAGCAGGAGTATTTCAGGATAATTTTGTTTGTACTTGTTGTACAGCCATTTGTGGTTTTCCCATAGTTGAACGTTGTGTCAGAGGATAACCAGTCTGGTTTTAATGTTCATTATTACTAATACTTCGCTCAAAATTTGCCATATAACAAATACTTCAATGGTACGCCCTTATTACACAATTACCCAATCACATGAGTCTCCAAGTGTAAGCCCCCCATATTCGAAAGGCATTTGTTTACAGTAGGAAGTCAATGCGCCATGCTTCTTCATTGGTTTAATACAAACTCACTTTAGGACAATCTTTCTCTATTTGAGTAGTTAGTTACCTTCAACCACTAGTCTTATTTTATTTGTTTATTTCTATCTTAATCCATAGGCTGATTTAAGCTTGTGTTGCTGAAAATACCAACGAGATCGAAACAGAATAATTATTCGTCAATTTGCTGATGAAGGCGGATTAACGTCTTTTTAGATAATATGGAGGCCTAAAAAGCATTTGGGAAAAGTTCATACGATCATGATGCAATTATAAATAAAACCAAAAAACGTTTATGGAGACTCTACAGTGACCATCTCACCCAGGATTTTCATTACCGGATGGCAACCAACTACACTGAAAGTATCATTGCAGAACAAACACAAAACAGACTACAACGACGAGACTCTCGGCGATATATGGCACACTGTGTTCAAACTAGAATCGACACCTTAGTCTCCTAAATGATCGTTTATCTAACTTCTTCTGATCTATGAGTAGATTTTAAAAGATCTAAGGATCTTGGAAGGCGAGTAGAACGGAATAATTCTAGGGCGACTCTAAAGAGTGAGATTAGCAGTTATTTCAAAATCCTTAAACCTTCTTATACGGCTGAATACTAGATTAATGGAGATTTAGTGCTTTAGAGGGAATGCATCGAAGACCTCTAAATAAGAAACATTTTTTAATGTTTTTTTTTATTTTAAAGCTTGCCTGAAGTAAGCCATCGGCCATATTGAGGATTATTTTAATTATTGTAGCTATGTACTATATTTGGATTAAGCAAAATTAGTTATCGGAACATACGATGACAGGTATCTTTTGTGTAAAATATCTAATGCTGGCCTTCCAAAATTACTGTTCGCACAGGAAAACTTATAAGTGGATCACTTAAGCTATGTGACAGTTTTTACCACAAAGCGTTGATAATTTTAATCGAATTAACGTAAAAATGAAGAAATAAATCTAGTGAAAGATTCTTGAAGATTGCCTGAAGGAGAGATGCTCCTATGTTTGGCATAGGAAGAAGTTTAGTCTTTCAAATAGACGAAGACTACCAAAACAATTAAATTTGTTTTATTCTTGTGAATGTGGCTTAAATAAGCGTATTTGAATGGTCAACCACCATAGTGTAACAAACCTCAACGCGATAGAAAATTTCCTTACGATCTGAAGGAGATCCGCTTCAATACAATACATATGTCTCATAATGATTGATTAATTGGAAAAAATCAGCAAAGACTATTGCGATAAAATATCATCAAAGGTATTTTGAACGTATTCACAAACTTGACAATCTTTTAAGGAGTGTCATCGCGGAAAAATAATTATATTATTTACTATTAGTTATTAAATTGTGTATGATATGAATAATTGTTATAGCAAGTTTTCCTATAAAGTGTTATTTATTATTACTTTCTTATTTAAACTTGTTGAAATTTTGTATGATTTTTATACATTCACTCCAGCTTTGCATTTATTTAGGTCAAATTGCAACATAAACATAAATATTACATTTGTAAACCTAAAAAATTAAACTTTGTCTATCACTTGAAAGAAAAAATTATATCTCGTTCCATTTATACTTGCCATATAGGCTTATTTTTGCATGTAGTCTATTTTTGTGGTAGGCCTAAATGCCTCTCTTATGCAATCTCTTTTTACATTTGTAGTACTTCAGATGTGAGTTCTTCAAGATTTGAATGCATCATAATTTGATTTACTCCCCCGTAAATTATTGCTGGGCTGGTTGTGATGAAGGTCCTCCACGTCACTTTCTCAAGCCTTCCCACTTTCCTATTGCTCGTGCAATTTCTCTGATGATCTCAAGTTGAAAAGTAGCTACTGATGCTTCAATATGACAGTAGAATCTTTATTTAGGACATTTCAAGCATCTGTGAGTGTGTTAAATTTATATTAACGCCAAGGGGCAGATATCCTTTGACGATACAGAATCTCTCTCTGTGTATTGTTTTTTGCCAACACAGGTTCTTTAAAATCTTCATTTGTCAAGCACTAAGCATTTTCGTAATGCAGACTGTGGTATCTACTTATAGGTAACACTCACAAGTATTTGCCTTTTTCTTGCGAGGTAATATGGTAATTTCAATCATATTTATCTCTTACTAGATTCAAATTCAAATTATCGGTTAGGTGATGAATATACTAAGTAAACAAGGTCTGCTGACAAAATGTCTCGTGTTCTCACTTATTCTGATTTATGGCCTTACGACCTTCAAAAACTTTCAACAATTCACGAACTAATCTTGGGAGGAGTTTGGCAATCATATCATTCGACAGAGAATGTAAAGGAAAATAAGGGTATCAAATTTCGTTAGAATTGGAAGAATAGGTATAAAACTTTTGCCCAAACAAAATAATTCCTGGAATAGCATTGGGAGGACATTACCAATTATATTATAATATTATTCTCCTGACCAGATTCTCTCTTCTTTGGAGCAACTCCTTTTCAATTGTCTTGATGCCCCCCCTCCCTTGTCCCTTGTTCGAACTCCCGTTGTCACCGTGCCCCCTGGTACTCTATGGAACTCATCCGTGCTAGGCAGTCCATGCGTGCCCATGAAAGAGTCCTTAGAAAGGCGTGCACCCGTGGGAAGACATGACCCTTCTCTCGCTGGCATTCCGACTTGCGACAGATTCCTACGTGGCGAAATCAAAATCCGCTCGTGAAGCCTACTCACGTAATCTGCTTACTGATAATAGGAATGATCCCCGTACCGTCTTCCGCCTACTCTCTCGTCTTACTTCCCCAGCCCAGGTCTCCACACCCATTAGCCCTAGGACTCTCTAGAATTTCTTCGCAGATAAAGTCATTAACCTCCATGCCTCCTTCCCTCAGCCTTCTGTCCCGGCTCCTGCCATTCTCCCGGACTTCCCGCCTCAGCCGCTTATCGTTATTTTCCGGTGTGGCCGCGTTGGAGCTTACAGCCCTGCTTTCGCGTTCTAAGAAATCAGGCTCCCCAAAGGACATTTTTCCGCCTAAACTGTTATGTAAAATTCTGCCTGCTATCCTCCCAACGCTTCTTCACCTGTTTAACACTTCACTTGCAACTGGTCTTGTTCCCTCTTCCTTCAAACGTGCCCACATCTGTCCGATTCTTAAAAAGCCTCAACTGAACCCCACTGACCCTTCCAATTATCACCCGATTTCGCAACTTCCTTTTCTCTCTAAGGTTCTGGAGAGAGTCGTTGCTTCACGCATCAACAGTCACATGGTGGCCTGTAACATTGATGAAACCTATCAATCTGGTTTCAAATCAGGTCACTCCACAGAAACCGCATTTCTCAATGTGTGCGATTGCTTAAGAAGAGCCGCGGACAAGGGGTGTGCCTCCATCCTCGTTCTACTCGACCTCTCCTCTGCCTTCGATACTATTGACCATACCGTCCTACTTGATCTTCTCCACTCTTTCCTCGGCATATCAGGCACCGTGATTGACTGGTTCCGCTCTTACTTCTCGTCTCGTAACTAATCCGTTGTGATTGACGACGTTTCATCCGACTCTACCCCAATTCGCTTTGGAGTGCCACGAGGCTCTGTCCTTGGTCCTCTAATAGTTCGTATCTACCTTCTCCCTCTTGGTTCCTTTCTCAGTAATCTCGGTCTATCCTTCCACCTCTATGCTGATGACACTCAAATTTTTGTTTCCTCATCCCCAAACGTCTCTTGCCTACTCTATCACTGACCTCCTTCTCCATTTCTGACTGGCTCTCTACCAACTTCCTCAGGCTTACTCACTCCAAAACTGAGGTCCTCCTCGTCGGCACTGCTGCTCTTGTCAAAAAATCTAAATATCTCTTGCCTCGCTTACTCTGGGCGGTAATACTATCATTTTCTCTGAATGCGTTAGGAATTTGGGCGTTATTTTTGATGAGCATCTCTCCTTTAAGCCACATATCCGCAATGTCAGCAAATCCTCTTTATGTTTTCTTCGTAACTTCTCTCGCATTCACTCTCACTTTGATCGCCTAAGTCTTGAGACTGCTGTTCATGCCTTCATCACCTGACGCCTTGACTACTGTAACTCTCTGCTTGTGAATCTGCCATCCTCCTCCCTCCGCCCCCTTCAACTTGTACATAACCATGCCACCCGGCTTCCCCTCCAGCGCCCTCGCTTCTCTCCCTCGAAACCCTTGCTGCATGAACTGAACTGGCTCCCTGTCAGATCCCTTACTCACTTCAAGATACTTCTCTTCACATTTAAAGACCTAAACAACAAGGCCCCGACTTACCTCTCTTCTGCCTTCTCACCACGCCATGACCCTCGGGCCCTTCGGTCACCACATGTACCCCTTTTGAATATTCCTTGTTCATCCCTCTGCTCAATGGGGGACTGCTCCTTCTCAATCTGCGCCCCTAAGTTATGGAATGCTCTTCCTGCTGAAATCAGGTCTTATCCCTCTCTTACCACATTTAAGCGTGTCCTGAAAACGCATCATTTCAGAATTGCCTTCTCCCCCTGTTGAATGTTCATTGAATTTCGATTCTTATCTCAGCACAACCCTCGCTCTGGGAAGGCCTCATTCCTTGAAGAGCGCATTACAAAAAACATTATTATTATTATTATTACTATTATTATTATTATTATTATTATTATTATAATTTTATAGCGAAAAGAAATAATTCTCCGGCTAACTTTGAGAGGACTTTGCTAATTATATCATTCGAAAGAGAATGTAAAAAAACATATGGGTTTCAAATTTCGTTATAATCGGCCAAATAGTTAAGATATTATTGCCAAAACAAATAATTACCTGGCTAACTTTAGGAAGACTTTGGCTACTATATCATTCGAAAGAGAATGTAAACAACATAAGGGATTCAAATTTCTTCAAAATCGGCCTAATAGTTATAATGTCAATACAAAAAAAACAAAAGCAAATCACGCCCCACCGACTTACCGACAGTTAGTTAGATGTTGAGTCGCCCGCGACTAAATTTTTTTTAAATAATTATGCTGGTCCTTTCCACAATAGGCCGCTTTAACGTTTTATAGTAGGCTGTACGAATGTTGAGACGCTATTCATTTGTATGATTACTGTCTGTGGACAAAATAAAAATGTGTTTATTTTTTGGCGTTATATTCAGTGAATTTGGGTCAGTTTTCCTTCATGACTTTTACGTTATACGACACTGAAGCCAATAGTTGTTTTGGCGCCTACCTTGTCCTTCGTATTAAAGGTGGAATTGTGTCTCGCTTTCGACCGGTACCCACAAAAATAAGTCTAGGGTCATATAGTTAGACGAGTTTCAAAGCCAAATGTTAGCTGCTATGTGATCGAAAATATTCTCCGACCTAAAGACTTGGTTCCTTCGACTCGCGTAGCCGGCTAAAATCTTGCCGCCACAGCTAAAGCCTCTCTGTAATTACCTTAGTCGATCCAGGACTTCACTTCCTCGCTCAAAACATGGATGAAGCTGACAGTGTTCAGCACTATAATGCTTTCAAGTAAATTGTAGGGAAGCATGACGTCACATTCACTGCTTAAGAGAACTAAGACAATTGTTGTTGCTGTAAATGTTTGATGATCAAGTCCATATTAGCGATAGCGAGAAAACCATTCCTTTTGAGAAATGATCTTCTGCTAAGGTCTAAAAAGAACATTATTTTTTCATCAAATGGATTTTTCAACTTATTGATGTGCTTGAGAGGTTTTTCTGCATCGTCTAGACTAAAATTATCCCTCTTTCTTATTGGATAAAAATTATGCAACAAAAGCTTGATGAGCTTTTCATCTAGACCTTTCTCCTTGTCTATGACATAGATCGACTTTCTGATATCTTTGTTGAGAATGTCCTGGATTTCAATAACGAATTCCGAAGTTCAAAGGGCCTCAAATCGTCGTCCATGAGTTTTTTCCATTCTGCTCTGGGGTCGTCGTCTATTCCTGAATTCTGTTGTTTTCCACCATCCTTCTCATGACATTGAAGAAGTCTGAAATCTACTTGTTTGTCCTTCAGTTGAGGATTCCATGGAGAACTCTATGACTATTCCACAAATTAGTGGTTTAAATATTTTTCAGTCAATTACTCGTATTCTGCGCTAAAATAAAGGAAAAATGGTTATTGTTGTTAAGAAGAAAATGAAAGACAGAGTAAACAATAAAATATGCGTAAAATGACCGTTGAAAATTAAGAGCAAATAACCTCCTCACCCTGCATAAATCTTTAATATCTGGTGGTTTTTTAAATTGTGATATTTTAGCAGGTTATAGGAACTGGATCTGAGATTTATTTCTCCTAGGTGTCAAATATGACACTTTGTTCCAGTTCGCATAATCGAGCTCTTTCTAAGGCGTTTTCCATAAGAGCACTTAACGTTTGTGTCTCCACTGATCTAATTTCTAATTTCTATTCTAATCTTATTTGTAACGTCTGCGATTCTTCGAAGGCTTAGAGATCATTTTTTTACTTAAGATAGCCTCATATAAAATGGTCTGAAGCGTTTAGATTTTGAGAACGGGTTATCTACTTTCTGTCGCAAAAGTACAAAAGCAAAAATGGATTTTTTCGA
The DNA here is from genome assembly GCA_963969495.1 of Ceratothoa steindachneri. Taxonomy (NCBI): domain Eukaryota; kingdom Metazoa; phylum Arthropoda; class Malacostraca; order Isopoda; family Cymothoidae; genus Ceratothoa; species Ceratothoa steindachneri. Next base: position 27,629,905 of record OZ018321.1, on the reverse strand, counting down.
AGTAAGAAATAACTATTTCTGAAGAAAAATTATTCCGTTTTCTCTTTCTTGCGGTGAAGATGGATGCAAAAATGAAAGGCGCCGGCGACTTTGCAGGTTTACTTTCTCTCTCCCTTCTCTCTCTCTCTCTCTCTCTCTCTCTCTCTCTCTCTCTCTCTCTCTCTCTCTCTCAATTTGCAGGCACTTGGCTTGAACGAGGGCATTTATCAACCGATATAAATTTACGATTTATTAACGGTTTTCATAACAAAGAATTTCATCAACAGTATTGTGCTCCTAATCTAAGAATTTCTTCAAAAGCATTTGCGAATTGGAAGAGTTTTTGTAGCGGAGTGTGTGGCGATTTATTTCTCCTAGGTGTCAAAGATGACACTTTGTTCCAGTTCGCATAATCGAGCTCTTTCTAAGGCGTTTTCCATAAGAGCACTTAACGTTTGGGTCTCCACTGATCTAATTTCTAATTTCTATTCTAATCTTATTTGTAACGTCTGCGATTCTTCGAAGGCTTAGAGATCATTTTTTTACTTAAGATAGCCTCATATAAATGGTCTGAAGCGTTTAGATTTTGAGAACGAGTTATCTACTTTCTGTCGCAAAATCTAAATATTAATTTTTTAGAAAAGATTTCATGTGTTTAGTGTTTAGTAGTATACTTTTTCTTGTTCAGATTTTAGAAACTTTTTTATAGAAATATAAAATAAAATAAAAATTAAATAATTGAATAAAATATGATAACCCCTTTCTTGAGTTTTAGGTACTTTGAAGCTTGGGGCAGCAGTTAGTTTAAGACCGTTAGTGAAAGGGAAAATTGTTATGAGTCCAGTGGGGATGGTTTATTATTAAAATGGAGGGGGCCTTTTTAAACAAATAATTCAGAGTGCAAATTGGCAAAATATTAACAGGTAGCTGGTACGCGCCAGAGGTGCAAAAGAAAGACAATGACGAAAATATATCTTTACTAACAACAAAATGATATTTATCTTTACACAAACTTGGGTTTAAATGAAATGGTCGCCTAGACGGGATAAAGGTCCACACGAGTTACAAGTAGATTAATTAAGGGATTAAAGAGGTCAAATTCAGTTTGTATATTTAAAGGGGGATTTTAAACTGGCGTGTTCACACAAATAATGGAGCAATGGGGTAAGCTAGATTCAAGATCAATCTGCAGGCGGCAACAGTTACGATTACCTTACGTGCTCGTTACCGAAAGGGTCCTGTTGGGGTACGATTAATGCGACAAAAGAAATCAAGTTACCACTTGCTTCAGACAAAGGAGCACTTGTCTAGCCTTCGGAGTCGGGAAACCATGTCAGGTACTTGCCGATTGACTATGGCAGAGTTCACTGATGTCGAAGCCTCCTGATTGACTATTGCAGAGACCACGGATCGATTTAGCCTTAACTCGAATCGAAATCGCCACTGTTGGGGGAAATCGTCCTTTAGCTCGTTCGCCGGAGTAGGTGGAAGTCTAACAGTGCTGCTTTTTAAGCTCTGTTGAAGCGTTCTATAGGCGCCTGGTTAAGTGGCTCCAGAAGAGCGCACGATTTGAGGAAAAGTCGGTGACTGTTGGTTGGAATGTCCAACGAATTTCAATCTTTAAGCGGAAAGCCAGTATGCTAGCGGAGAGGTGGCCGTGGAGGACGATGACATAGGTCCCTAGCCAAATACCACTGAGGTGATCTTAGGATCCACGTGGGTAGAGAAGGGCACGTGGTCGCCAATTGACCTCATTCTGTTACACCTGTATATATAAATATATATATATATATATATATATATATATAAATATATATATATATATATATATATATATATATATATATATATGTATATATATATATATATATATATATATATATATATATATATATATATATATATATATATATATATATATATATATATATATATATATATATATATATATATATATATATATATATATATATATATATATATATATATATATATATATATATATATATATATATTAAATTAGTCATCCTGCATTATAAACTATTAAACATAATTATTTTTGTTTTGAAATTGACTAGTAGTCTACAAGGTGTAAAAGAATATTTTCAATATTAGAGTTTTTCTTAAGGAGTATGTAAGAAAGAGAAATTAATTCGAAATTCAAAGGTGGAGAAATAAGAAATATAGTTGAACGCACAGCGAATATAATATAGAATATAAATATATATATATATATATATATATATATATATATATATATATATATATATATATATATATATATATATATATATATATATATATATATATATATATATATATATATATATATATATATATATATATATATATATATATATATATATATAAATATGAGTGCAAACGAGGAATTCGGTTCTCTCGGCCCCAAAATAACACACAAGAGAAAGGTTACCAAAAAGGTTACCAGGACGGTGCTCAAATATCCGCAAGGGTAAAATGAATACACAGGAAATTTTAACCGTATTATTTACAAAAAGGAAAATTAACCTGTAAATGGAAAAAAAAGAGGGTACCAAAAATAATAAAAAGTCACAAACTTCGAAAACGCCTAACGACAACACGTCGTTAATAAGTAAAATCCGCGTATAATGAGAGATATTATAAAATTAAGCACTTTACGCCGAAACGACACGCGTCGTTAAAAATAATTAATTAAACGAATTAGGTAAGAGGTATAAAAAGAATAAGCCCCCTTCTTTCGTCCTTCACACAAAAGCAATGAGTCTTGTTACGAGCACTTACGAAATTAACGGGCGTGAGACGAAAGAAATATTCCAAATACCGATACGAAAGCAGTGGGGCGACACTCAGGTGACGGAAATCCAAATGACGAAGAACACACATGTTTCCACGATTGAGACGACCAGGGAGCAATGGGTTGAGTCGATGATCTAGCTTGCGCAGGACCCACAGGCTGCGCGATTTAGAGAATGAATGACACACGGGTGAATGAGGTCTAGATGTGGACGGATTCACGGGTGACGGAAGACTCAAGGGCCAAGTATCCAAGGGTCGAGGTGGTAGAGATGACGGAGTACCCAAGGGCAGAGGTGATAGTGACGAGTGATACCCTTAACTAGCCCACAGTAATTGGGTTCCGAACGGAGAACGAATGCAGTACGAGTCTGTAGATAGCAAATATCGTTGCAGCAGCAAAATGAATCCGATTTAAGGCTGGCAGGGCCGAAAGTCCTCTCCCGCGTAGAGAAGGGGGCCCTTATTTATACGAGATTAGTAGGTTATTCAGCGCTCGCGGATGCGTACTTTTCGTGAGAAATGACACATTCCCAAGACAAGTCAGTCGTAGGTAGGTCGCAGATTATGGCCTTGTTTTGGGGGCGCGAGCGGAACAGGTCGAAAAATATGATGAATCATGCGGCTATGTTGAGTTATCCTTACACCAACTCCGGAACAAGAATCTACTGGGAGTAGATTAAACATTAATAAAATGAAATATGACGATATAAGGTACATAAAGAGAAAAAAAATAGTTATCAAAATTAATTAGTGGACCTACTCAAAAGGTCAGCACATAGGTTTTCCTGCCCAGCAATATGTCAACCCTAAATCTGTAGGCCTGGTGGGCTAAAGCCCATCTGAGTAATCTGTTGTTTTTGACCATAAATTTAGACAGATACTCATATAGAAGAGGCTTGTGGTAGACCTCTAAAATGAACTTCTTATCACGAAGGTAGAAATCAAATATGGTGATGGAAAATACGATGGCCAGACATTCTCTCTCGATGGTCGCGTACCTCTGTTTTACGCCCAAGAGCTTTCAACGGGCGTAGGCAAACGAATGGGTACATTCCTTTGGTATTGCAAGAGGACATCTTCCACAGTCCATGAAGAGAAACATCGGTTCTTAGAACGAAGGTCATTTAAAGATTCAGCAGCCGTAGGACCGATTTCGTGGGCAGAGGTATGTGAGTAATAGCTTTGATCTTGTCATGCTGGGGTCGTAGGGAGCTTCCATCGAGAACAAAACCGAGATATTGGATCGAACTAGATCCGAACTCACATTGGGATGGCTTGACAGTCAGATAATGTTCTCGAAGGCGTGTAAAGCCGCGATTGATGGCTTCAAGCTGTTTATCCAAGTGCACAAAAAATACGAAGATGCTGTCGAAGTAGAAGCATACGTTGAGTAGGTTATTCCTTAATAAAGAACTTGAACTAAAGTTTGAAAGTACTTGGAATCCTCGTATTAATTTTTCCCTATGGGCTTTGTTTCATTTACTGCTTAATCACCCGATACTTTGTGAGTTTTGGACATAAATATATAATATATATATATATAATATATATATATATATATATATATATATATAGGCAAAAATAAAAATCCCGAAAAAATGAAAGGTGGATTTATAGTACTTTCGAACTAAATAAGTTCGATAATAATTGGAATCCGCCTTTCATTTTTCCGTGGGATTTTTTACATTTATTGCTCTACTTACGCGCTATTTTGTGAGTTTCTCATTATATATATATATATATATATATGTATATATAAAAATATATTATAACCCCTTTCTTGCGCAACAACCACAAGGGCCGATAGCTTTCTGGGGGCGCAAATTTTGGATTTCGGGCTTTATGAATTATATCTTCTCCGCCCCTACAGGTACGGTTCCATTTAGGCAGATGTCTCTAAAGATGCAAACAAAAAGGTTAAATTGCTAAAATGTGTTGTCATGGCTTACGTCTCCCGTTAGCTCAGTCATTAGAGCATTGGTCTAGATAACGAGAGGTTTAGGGTTCGATTACTTCCGGGGCAAGGGTTTTTTTCTCTTGATTTTTTCTGGGTCACCTACATAGAATCTCTTCTCTCTTGTTTCTGTGTATCACTTCTCCATACATACTGATACCAAGCGTTTAAGCTTGTATCGGGTGGACGCTTGCTAGTTTGCGCGCCAATCACACGAGCCGATAGCTTTCGGTCGCTGAAATGAGGGATGTCGGGCTTTTTCAATTATATATGTCTATATATATATATATATATATATATATATTTATATATATATATATATATATATATATATATATATATATATATATATATATAAAAGTCAGTTTCCCTCTCCATCCGGAGAGGGGAACTTGCGCTGCGCTCTCTATCATGCCTTCAGGTTGTTGGCCTTGGGCCTCTTTGATCTCTCAAAAACGATTTCGATCATCAAATCCCCCTCATCTCCCCCGTCCTCTACCTCCTTTGCCTCACCTAAACCTGTTCCCAACCACCTTAGTCCTCCAAAAGTTCACTAACTATTTCACCCCTGTTAGTCCACATCTCTCACCCTAATTCTCGAATAATCAGGATTTAAATATTTTTTATTCCACAATATAAAAATTTCATGAATGGTCATCTCGATTTAGTTATGACATGAATTTATTTCCGAAAATTTTTCGGAGAAAGGACGTGTATCTCTTCGAGTACATATAAATATATATATATATATTTATATATATATATATATATATATATATATATATATATATATATATATATATATATATATATATTTATATATATATATATATATACGAGGGGCGGTCAATAGGTTTTGCAATTCGGATATAATAAAACGAGATATGAGGAAAAGCGTTTTATAGTTTTTTAATTTTTCAATATAACTACCCTCAGATTCACTGCACATGCGCCACTTGTCCTTGAGGCTTTGAATTCCCGACAACCAGAAATCTCCCAACTGCTGTTTATTCTACTCCTGGACAGGGAGCTGGACATCTTCATCGTCCCCAAACCGGCATGCACGCAGTGCCGCCTTGAGCTGGCGGATTAAAAATTATTCGCTAGAGGCCAGATCTGAACTGTAGAGTGGATGGTTGAGCTCTGGCCTTGTGGACTTTGACGACGTTGAAGTCGATTATGGGGCGTGATGTTTCTAGGGACCCAACGGGAAGAGACCTCGGTCATGGCCAAATTGTCGTGGATGATGTTGATAACACTTCGATGTGATATTCCAAGTTCTTGCTCGATTTCTTTTACCTTCACCCGTCGATTTTCGAGGATCATCCTCTCCACACGGGCTATATTATCCTCGTTGGTCACGTCTGACGGGCGTCTTGGACGGGGGTCATCTTCAAGGGACTCACAATCATGGCGAAGTTCCTTATTCCAGCGAGCAATGGTTTCATAGGTAGGGGCTGTGTTGGTGTACACTGCAACCATGGGTTCATGGATCTCTTTTACATTCTTGCCTTCCTTGGTCAAAAATTTGGTCACTGTACGTTCCTTAACCTTCTCTATTGTTCAAAAAATTGTGACTGACGATCTGCAATCAGCTACTGCTCCTTAAATAGACGAGGCAGGAGCGTGCAGTTTCAGGTCCTAACTTTTCATAACTTATCCTAACAGCCGCACAAACAGCTATCCCCCTTCCTCTGTTTTGCCCTAACTACACTTTACTAAATCTTTAAGATTTATTTTAAGGCTCCTTATTCAAATTTTCCTCGAACGGGTTGGCAATTATTTGTTATGGGAAAGGATATTTTTTCTATTCTTAAATTTGGGTTCTTCTGCCTTAACCGCAATAACCTGACACCACTTAAATATGCCTTAGGTTAGCTGAGCTTATATCTATATAGTTATTTGTTTTATTATTTTTTAAAAACCGAATAAACTTTGACATGAGGCGTTGTTTCGTGCCTCAGTGATCGCTTGAGGATCGTTCTCTAAGAGTGCTAAGCTATATTTTTATTCTAGGGAATGAATAAAAGGGGTTTCTTTTTTGACTTTATCAAATATTGCCACTTCAACTTGTTCGAGGATAATTAAAACAGTGCTTTTACTAAAAAATAGACTTTAATGAACATAACCCCTCTCACAAAATAACATAAAAAAATAATAGATCTAGGACAATAAAAAAAAGAGAAAATGGGATTACTGTGCGAAATCTCGAAGCTCGATTCGAGATGGAATTTTACGGGGGGTAGCAATTTTAAGTTAATATCTTTGTCCTTAGACATCCAATAAACTAATTATTATGCCTGGGGCATAAAAAACTGGATTATTCTTTACTGACATAAGGTAATGTAGATTAAATACCAGAGAACAGTTAGACTATCCTCGGAGATTTTGTTCCGGAGAGGCTTAGCTCTAGTAGGTGGTAGTTTGCTGAATAGATAGCGTTCGTTGACCTGCCTGTCGATTTGACGGGAGACGTCACGAGGAATCTGGGTGGGTGGATTCTCAATCGAGAGCTTAGTCCTTCTACTTTTAGGTGGTAGGGGTGACCTTGACCTTGTTTTCTTCCGGACACGATGAAATCGTTGTCTTCTTTTTTTTTATCTAGTTGGAGTTTGTCCAAGTCAGATAGAGTAAGATTTGCAGTCCTAAAACTGGATAGATTGATACTCAATAATCTTGGGGCTCGAACAGCGCCGAGCTTCCTTGGTACAATCTGTTTTTTCACAAGGACTGCAAGTTCTCCTATACTTGCAGAAAAATTTCTACCTGTTATTTTCTGTTTTATTCTCGAACTCGAAAAATCTTCTGCAACCGGTGACTTTCTTGTCTCTTCTGTTGGAACGAACAAAAAGCCTCGTTTCCTCGGGTCAACCTGTTATATAGCCAAATTACTCCCGCGGGGTAATGGGCAGGGGAAGGGGGGACTCGCAAGGTGAAACCTCACGTTGGTCTCCTGAGCTCGGCGTCTTGTAGCTCTGAGAGAGGGTAATACGAGACTGGCAGTTTGCACTTTTGAAATTGATTGTTTATAAGTACACCCTCGAAGGGTCTGCCTTTTGTGCTAAGGTCATGAATCTGTCTCGTAAATTTTACCCTTTTGCCCATTCTCCTATGTTACCGGAGACCATCAGAGGGTCAAAACTAAGCCCAGATATCTTTTGTTATTATTTTCTTGGCCTCAATACATATATATATATATATATATATGATAAACTCTTATACCTCTACAATCGTGATCTTGAGCGTATAAATTGCCTTCACCGTCCATCTCGCGTGGTGGTGAGCTCCTGATTTGCGGAAGGGGGTGGGAACCTCTTAATATATTGCCTTTGTCGTTATTTTCACGCATCTTTATAATCGTCGCTTGTCGTTGCGGACGCCTTGGCAAGAGCCTGAAGGGTCTTCCTCTTTCATTCGTCATGGTCAGCCAACCGAGGGTCGTTGATGATCGTAGCATTGGCATGTACGAGAGTGGGCCACTTTTTGTGGAACCGTTTGAATACTTGAATATCTGGGCCGGACGTAGCGTCGCCAAAGGTGGCCTCAAATGCTGAGGCCAAGATGACCTCTATAACGTGGTGGCGGCACGCAATGTTTAACAACCAACGACCCACCTTCTGTTCGATGAGTGTGCAACACCCAGCATGGACGCCTGAGTTTCAAGCGGTATTGTCGAAGCAGAGACACCCAAATCTGTCTTCAAACGTTCAGTGTCTGATGGTCTCCTCGACTTTGCTGGCCATTGATTCTCCGTTACGGATGGCAAGGCAGGGATAGCCAGGAGCTTGTCTCCCTCGAGGGACGGACAAGTGACAACGTTGGCCAAGCGATCGACATGACCCTGACTTTCTGATCCGTGCAAGAGTTTCCCATCCCAATGAAGGATCAGAACAGCGTCGTGCTCCTGTACTTAGTTTTGATAATCATTGACGGCTACTTATTCTGTCTGCTTCCGCAAAACTTTCAGGTTCGGGGAATGGAAAAGGTAAACGGACTTAGCATTCCCTGGTCTGGAACGATGGCACAAAAAACGTGTTGGGCTCTGCGAGGGGTCGACTTGACCCTTTCAGCCACTGCTGCAAGCTCCTTCATGATCATGAGCCTTTTCGGATGAGAAGCAGAAGCAGCGGCGCTTTCCCGAACAAGAGAGTTGGTGGCGGACGAAGAAGTTAATGAAGAAGCGGTGATAGAACTCCCACTCGCCAACTCAACCGTCTCTTCCCTCTCCTAAGTCTCCGACAAATCCTTCTCCTTCCTCCTTCTCATAGCAGCCAACCCCTCATGTTTTCTAGACTCTTTTGCCACACTCTCCTTGTCAAGAGTACTAATGACAATTTCCCCCTGACCCCTTTGGTCGTCGAGGAAGTTCTTGTCCTCCTGGTCTAGGAGGATCATGGAGGGAGAAGTGGCAGGGTCTGCGATGTCGAACAGTGACGACAAGTGTCTCTGAAGGAGGGCGTTGCAGACCTTTTCCCCCTCAGATTGACGTTTTTTGGCCTTCTTACGGACTTCTTACTTCCCGACGAGGGTTTCCAGTTTTTTCATGATTGATCGCAGTGGGACAACAGGAATTTGGGGACGTTCCAAAACTTTGACGTCTTAATCGATGACAGCTTTTCGATTGTCTTTGCTGTTCGATCCATGGCAGAAGAGTCGCCTCAGAAAATCTTCCGCTGTTGAAAGCACAATCTGGCTGAGGGCTTCAAAGGGCTGTCTCAACAAACAGCTCAGTTTTTTTCCGAGTTAAACTCTCTATTTTGACCTGAGGAATAAACGAGGATGTGTTTAGCTTATTTTTGGGTCTGACAGTATAAAAGTTACGTCCGGGTATGCGCCAAACGAGTTGCCATCACCAAGAAGTATATCTAAAAGCATAGCGCCCACAACACAGTGTATGGTAGGTACGCTATGCTAAGCGAAAGCAAAGCAAACATTTGATCACGCGGTGCGACCCCTTAACATGCTTTGATTTGGACGAAACTCCGGATTTGGGAGTTTTTCATGAAGCCTCACAATAATTCTCGAGGGCAGAAACAAAAAGTTAACTTTGAAATTTTTACTATATATCCGTGACCCACCCTAATAAATATATATATAAATATATATATATATATATATATATATATATATATATATATATATAAATATATATATATATATATATATATATACGGTAGGTACGCTATGCTAAGCGAAAGCAAAGCAAACATTTGATCACGCGGTGCGACCCCTTAACATGCATTGATTTGGACGAAACTCCGGATTTGGGAGTTTTTCATGAAGCCTCACAATAATTCTCGATTGCAGAAACAAAAAGTTAACTTTGAAATTTATATATATAAATATATATATATATATATATATATATATATATATATATATATATATATATATATATATATATATATATATATATATACATATATATATATATAAATATATGAAGAAGTAAAGGACGTATAGCGGGAATAGTTCCATAAAAACATTAATCTTCCGTAAATATAACATGTGTTCAACCTACACTGGATTTAATTAAGAAGCTAAATATTTGAGTGAATACTTCAAAAGAAACGGTTTTCCTGTGTCTCTAGTCATGAAAATTACGGCAAACTTTTTACCAACATTTATCAACCCCTGTGTGTAAAGATATCCTTTACCTAGTCTTTTACTATATCGATTTGTCAAATGAAAAAAAATCAAAAGGAAATAACACGCTAATGAAAAAATTCTTCTACCATAACAATTTTTAGATAATTTTAGAAATAAACAGCACTTAGGACAATTCTTCAATTTTATGGATAGAATCCCGCCAGTAGCAAAGTGCTCTGTCATATATGAATTTACTTGCCTAGGATGTAATTTGGGGAATTATATTAGAAGGTACGGTGCGCTCGCTTAAGGCAAGTTTCAGTGCCCATATGATAATTAGCAACAAGACTGAAAAAGTTCTCTCAAACAAAGAATTCTCACCTCTTAAGCTAAATTCCATCAAATGTTAAATCGATATAACCTCAGACGATTTTAAAAGTTTAAAGATCATACTGATCCTGTATCATTGAGAATTCAAGAATAAATGTATATAAAATTTTTTTCTTCTTATCTATATTCTGATTCCTCTTCCCTTCCACTCACTTTGCTTTAAAATACAAAACAACCTCCTACTCTTCCCTTTCTTCTGACGCAACTCACACTTTCCCCCTAGTCTTCTTTTAACAGCTGATTCTAAAAGGTTAGTGTTTTCTTGATATGTATCCTGTGTTTTCTCAAATTAATACAGATAAATATTATTTATTAATTAAATTCTCCATCATTAAAAATAAACGGCTAACATGTAGAGTTCTGCAATGCCCCCATATTAATGGTCTAATAATCCATTACTCCATAATTTAAATGTTTACATTTTAACTAAAAATATTTGTCTTTTCTCGAATTTGTAATATTTTAGTAACTGAAGATGGTTAAAATTAACACCAAAAACGTCGTACCTATCTATTTAACATAATGAACTTACTTCTATACGTCCTTTTCCTCACCCTACAAAATAATGGAAGCTCGACACCAGAATCCCAAACAATAATATATATATATATATATATATATATATATCATGAAAACAAGAGCACATGATGAAATGAAATGAGTCATACCGCAAAGGGAATGAAAGACAAACAGATTCCAATTTCTTAAAAAAAATGTAGGTCCCATATTTGCCAAAAAATCCATCCTAGGGTTTAGAATCAATTTAAGAACACTCATGTGCGGATATTGCTATCATCCCAACCCTACGATGTATATTTTGCAATTAGGGAAAAAAGTTCTTCAGAAAAAACAATTATACTTTTTATCTTCTCTTAATTTGCAGTATTACTAACTCCACTTCATTATTCTATTGACGATGCACGGATTGTGCTGTTTCTAATTAACAGAGTTAAAGGGTTTCAACTCTGGCAGAATAATCCTGGAATGGAAAAATGCTCGGTGTCGTAGAGTCAAGTTTGTTGTCATGACTGATTAGAAACATTTTGCTTAACCTCGCTGGAGATGAACGAGGAAGTACTTCAGGCGAGAAAAGAGCTGACCTGAGCTTGTTGGAGGTTTGTCTCTTCACTAGCGTCTATCTTGCAGAAACTCCTGTCTTCGGCTGCGAGAGAGACAGAGTAGAGGGCAGCTTGTCACTACACGTGGCTCGCGGTCATGGGATAGCGGGTGCTACGCACAGGGCCGGCACAGTACTGCTATCTGCAACTTTTTTCGCGACTGTACTGACATCTGCTGACCCTTCTCTAAGTATTTATGTGGCCTCAGCGGAAGTGCATCACCCGAGTCACGGGAAGGGAGCTGTTCTCCTCAGAGAGGGCGCGTCCTGCGTGGATTCTCACGGTCTTACGGAGTTTCTGATTTTATTTGAACTTGCTTTGCATCGAACGCTCTCGTTATCTGCCCCGAAAGTGGACCAGTTCCCAGGCGCTGTATTTACACGCGGGTTTTTTCCTCTCTTTCTGAACCTCCTTCCTTTCCAAGATGGAGTTTTCGAGGGAAGTGACATCTGACTAATATAATGGGATTACTCAGCTTAGTCTCACAATATTCACCGGACAAAAAAAGGGTAATAACAGGGACTCTATACAAAAATAAATCAAATTAAATGGAACTAGGGAAATACAATCCTATTCTGACATCAAAACAAACAAAAGAAAAAAAAACAATAATACAGGAATACAAACCGAACTAATTTGGCTATAGTTTTAGTTATTGTTGTCTTGGTAACCATGGGCTGAAATATATAATTGTTATACAAAGAAAAGAAGTCTAACATAATTAATAATAAAAAGATACATAACAAACAAAGAAATTATCAGGATATATACACAATAAAAGAACAGGAAACGTTCTTATAATGAAACAACACTAAAAGAATGAAAGAAAAAAATAATAATATATGAAACAGGTAAAAATAATTAAAAATAATTATTAGAAAATTACTCCGGGGACGAATCCAGAGAATTTTGACTCAAGCTGCCCGCTAGACCGTTTTGGCGACCATTAATATAAACGATCTCAAATTGAAATTTTCGGAGAGAAAGACTCCACCTCATAAGGACCTGTTGTTATATTTGATGTTTCGTTAATAGGAAACGGGCTTGTGATCCATCTCGATAAAAAATTCTTTCCCTAAGAGAAAAATCTTAAACTTCTGCCCCCTCCCCAACAGATAATACCGATCGCTTCTTTGTCAATTACCACGTAGTTTTTCTCACGCGAAAGAAGTTTACGACTAGCAAACGCATTAGGAGAACTTTCACCATCGTTACTATATTGGATAAGGACGGAGCCTATCCCTTCGTTAATCGCGTCGGTCTGTATGCTCAAAGGTTTATGGGGGTCTGGTAAACGGAGGATTGGTTCGGAAGCTAAATATAAAAATTTGTCTACCTCATTATTGAAAGATGTTCTTAACTGTATGGGCAAGGGGTACAGTTTAGAACGGACTAGTGCCTGGCTAGTGATCCAAATATGGTGCTCAAACTGAGAAGCACAACCAGAGATGTCCGAAGTTACGTCACTGAATTGCTTAAGTATCGCTTGTAGCTGATTCTTTTGGAGGATTACAAGCTCATTATTTATACTAAACACTGACAAAGGGGAGTTGGGGGCATCTGGAAGGACATGTATAGGGTATTCGGAATCATGATCCACACAGAGGACTTGTACCACGCCCAAGGGGCCTAGTGGGTAGTCGTAAATCCAGAGCCAATTTTTCGTCTAGTGCTAAAGTTGGTTGGCACATTTCTTAAGCATATTTACGTGAAATAGCTTAGTGCTGGAGACAGTTTGGATTAAATAGTCAACGGGGCAACGCCTTTCGATCAGTTGGAAGAGGCCCTTCCATTGACTCAAAATCATGTTATTCTCTGTGGTTATTCTCTCTTCGCCGGCGTTAAATGATAGAGCTAAGGCCTTATATTTGAAATGCGCTTTGTATTTGCCCAAGTTGGTTTCAGCCTTCTGGTACGCGATCTCTGCACACGTTTTTAACCTTAGTGTCAAATCTAGAAGGTACTCATAAGTGGACCTAATATCTTAATCTCTATCATTTGGATGGAGAAGAGCTGCTTTAGGATGGTAAGGGCACTCTCATGTTACACCCATACAGGAGCTCAAATGGGACTAAACCTAATATGCGGAATTTCCCGTTACGCGGAAAGGGCTACCGGCAGCAAACGGTGCCCTTTAGGGGTTGCTAGGCACACAATTTCTTGAGAATAGATTTCAGGGAGCTGTTTAGCCTTTCATACAAACCGTCGCCAGCTGAGTGAAAGGGGATAGTAAAAAAGGGTTTTATCATTAAAAGTTTGCAAACGTACCTCCATCGCCGCTGAGGTGATCTGACGGCTTAGATCGGACAATATCTCGTTAGGTAGTCATACTCGGTGGGAGAAGGTGGAGCTAAAGGCTTTCATACATGAGATGCTGTCAATCTTATTCAACGGCATGTTTCATTGAATTGGTTGGCAAATTCTACTAAAATGAAGACAGAGCTCTGCCCTGAACTTAACGGGGGATGTATTAGACCGATGTGTTCGATAGCGACAACGGAAAATGGCTCTGAAAGTCGGATTCTCTTCTGCAGCGAAACGGGCTTAATACTTTCTTTGGCGGCCGTTTTTTTGGCAGATGTCGCAGGACCTGCACTAGCAAAGGATCTCATTATCGTCACCTGGCCAATATAAGTATCTAAATATCCTGTGGGCGGTCTTTGTGTGGCTAAAATGGCCTGATAATAGGCTATCATGGGCAGTGCGTAAGACGTGAACAAGGTGGGCAGGTGGAACACACAATACTTGAGTCCGAGGGTTACCGCCTTCGGAGCACGCTCAGTAAAGTAAGCCGTCGGTAATGAGGTAAAAGATCACCTAGACTCCTTGAGTGGCTTATTGTTATTTAACCTAGGCCTTGGCCCACAGCAAATGGAGGGAGTCCAACCTCTTGTAGTTCTTGCCAAAGTCTTCAGTTATGGCGTTCTTGAATTCTGAAGAGCCTGGAGTTACTAGGGTTGCGGGCGCCTCTCACTATTCTACTTTTTAAGAACTGACAACGCCGGGTTGAGCCACGGAGTTGGAGGATACTTGTAGGCATTGACAAATAATGACGCAGGAGAATTTAGTAGGAGCCACTAATACTTCTGCCCAGCCAGTGAAATACGCAGAATTGATAAAGCACTTTACAATAGAGAAACGATTGGCACGCCTCAAATAATTGTGCACGGCAACCAATTTATTGTGATCCGGGGATACATTGAGAAGCAGCTTATCTGATACCACTAGGGTGGATACGCGACAGCTATAATCGTTCCCGATTTGAATTTAAGTTCCCTATGTGTATTCTTAGCAAATTAGAAGTTTGCCTGGTGGCCAGCGACGCTTGAGGTGCTCGGGGAAAAAGAGCTTACCGGTGGTGATGACGGGGGGGGCTGACATGGCCCAGATCTATTGGACTTGGTGATGGGAGTAACTTCTGAACTAGGAGCTTTGGGGGCGGTGGGCCTTCACGTGGGCTTGCAATTCACATGAGAAACAAATGATGTGTCTCCCGTGGAAGAATAATGTAGAAGGGTTCGATGCGAATGGTTTTACGTCTCGATGTTTGGAAGAGAACACTGGCTTTGGCTTTGAAGGCTCAGTTACTTTTAAAACTTGCTTCCATTTTGAGGGATGAATTTAGTCTTATTTGACTTTGGTTTGTGGGAAAGGGTGCCATCTTCTCACCTTATTTGTGTAGGTCCTATATCTAGCCGAATAAGCATCTGCTTTTTTTAGGCACTGTCTGAACGTAAGGGATTTCCGACCCTTGGCAAGGGACCTGATTTCGGACGGAAGTGCAGCTAACAGCTTGTCTCAAGGGAGACTCACTTAAATCAGATGGGCTGGGGCCTGAAGATGACGGAGTTTGCAATGTCTGATTTAAAACACTTTGTTGAACCTCGCTTAAATGAACCAGGGAGTATAGCAGGTGAGAATAGAGCTGACCCGAGGTTGATTAAAGTTTGTCTGTTAACTAGCTCTATCTAGCGCAGTTTTGAGCGTGACAGAGTCGAGGGCGGCTCGGCACTTCACGGGATGGTGGGTGGTACGCACGGGCTCTGCACGGTACTGCTATCCGCAACTGTACTTGTGACTGTACTGGCAACACTAGAAGCTTCTGTTGGCCCTTCTCTGAGTATTTATGTGGCCTCAGCAGAAGTGCTTCACCCGCGGTGCCTTAACAGAGTGGGCATTATCAGACGGGGTGCGTCCTGTGTACATTCTCACGGTTGCGCAGAGTTTTTGATCTATTTTAAACTCGCCCTGCATAGAAGGCTCTCGTTATCTGCGCCGGAATTGCACCAGTTCCCAGGCACTATATGTACACATGGGTTTTTTTGTTTCTTCCTGACACTCTCGATGACTTGGGAAAGAATAGCAGGTTTTAATGATTTGACCATGTTATGGCCGCTAATAGTGCATTCCGGAGTAAATGTATATCGACCAGGGCAAACCACGCATTGTAATTTGCGGCGGGCATTCCACCGGTATAAAATTTGAGGCACTGCCCTGGGTAGTCATACTGTTAGAAAATATAAAGTGTCAAGGGTTGTCGGACAGCTCCAATCCTAACTCCCTTTGGAGGTACCGGAGGTGGTTAGTAAAAGTCTTTTATTCTTGAAAGTTTTATTATCAACGGAAACCTTTTTGTACTACAACACGAGAGGGACAAGTATTTTGAATTAAAACTTGGTTGAATACAAATTTTAACTGATTTGGATGGCTGATTCAATTAAATTGATGACCCTTAAGGCATAGATGAATATAATTTAAGTGTACCGAAATTTTCTAATTTTGAGTCTTGTCCGGTGCGGAGTATTGCGAGCCAATCCGAGAAAAATAATGACAATTACAGATAGAGATTTAATTGTAAATCCAAGTTAAGAGGTCTCTATCTCTTTGACATGATGCTTTCATATCACTGTAAATAATGCATTATCAGGTTAATAATGTATTTTGCATCGTGCCACTGCTAATCGAGATGTATTGTTTTGAAGTATGGATGAACTTCTCTCTAGATAATACATATGATCATCCTATTTCCGAGTTATGAATAACGGAGCACACATCATGGCATATATAATTTAAAGGCAAAATTTCTAAATTCCCAAGGAAGGATGATTGGTCTGAGGTAGGAAAAATGTTTTCCTCCTTATGTCTCTGAATGAACATGATAATTACCTCTTATTTCAATACGGTGCCAAAACTGTAAGGGCGTAATTAAGGCAGTTCAGAGTTACAAGATAATTTAAGACTGTGAAGACTATTTATAGTCCTGGCAGGTATTCCTAACATTTATTATTTTATGATTTTACCAGTTGTCCTCAGTGGCTCAATGTAAAATATTTTAGTATCAGTGTTTCATTTCTTTAAATTTAATATGGTAAGTTCTAGTGATTTAATAGTTTTTGTTTAAGAACGGATCTTTCTCGTTTTTAAAGATGCAGCTAATTTTTATATTGTTGTAGCTGTTCTGTCATTTCACCGTTAATCCTAATTGATCTATCCCTTCAAAAACGATTGATCATTATTTTTAACTTTACAAAGTTCATTTTCTGGAAAACAACGAGACTGGTAGTTTATAATTCAATTATCATGCACTGTTGTGGCGTTTTTTAGAGATTAAATTATCCCTGCTTAATCTTCTTCTTTCTTTTTATCACTGACTAATTGCAATCTAAATTATCATATTGCCTTTAGAATTATACCAAAGAGTCTCTACTTTTAGTTTTGTTAATTAAAGTTTGCTGAAATGTTCTCAGAACTAAATCAGTGTTTACGTATTTGAAACAAGTTTTAATTTCTAAATGACTTCAGACACAGGTGGTTTATATTCATATGTTCTTTTTGTTAATTGATATTCATACTGCAAAGATCAGATATATTATAGTTGTTTATGAAATTTGTCTGTTCAACTTTCATATTCCTTTTAGTTTTGATAATTAGTGTGTGCTGAAGTGTTTTCAGAACTAAATCTGTGTTTATTTATTTATGGTCTCCCAATAACTTCAAACACAGGTTGTTTATAAAATTTGTTCCCTCTCTTAATTGTTAATCATACTGCAAAGATGAGATATATTATAGCTGTTTATAAAATATTGCTGTTCTAGTGTCATATTTCACTCAGTTCTTTGTGAAATTCTAAAACTCTGACGGTTTTATATAATTTGCATGTTCTTGATTAGATACTGATTGGCCTAAAGTAGCTTATGTTTTACCTGTTGCCTTTTAAAAAGAAATGGTGGTAAAATGTGTCTGTTTGACCAGCCATGTGTACTAAAAGCTAGAAGAATGAAATAAAAAATATTTGGAAGAGTGAATTTTGGAGATTTAAATGAAACCAAACAAGGATATTCATGGAAAGTTTAGCTTATGGCATTTTTTTGTGGTAGAAATTATTATTACTCAACTTAACACTGCTACGATTATGTTTCAATTAACTCAACCATCCAATCCATATCAGATGAGCGTATAAAATGGATCGATCGTCATTTACTTATGTTCTTTAGAGTAAACACAATTTGAAAACTATTAGAAAAAGGTTAAAACATGGAACTAATACAAAACTATAAGAGGCAGCTCTGAACGTAGAAGAAGTAAAATTACTTATTGCAACCTTGATTCAGCGAGGGCGGTGATCACAAAATGTGCCACAAAATTAGTAAGAAAAGTGGCTACTGAGACACATTTGAAGCAAATAAATTGATATTAAATCCTAAATTTGAGTTAAAGCGTAAACCCTTTAAATGCAATGAGTTCAGCACGATTAAAAGAGAAAACAAGTCAAAAATTTTAATTTTATCCAAGAAATGAACGAATTTGCCCCCAAATTAACTATAAAAATAAAGCATCTTTTCAGCGACGAACAACAGACTTACAAAATGGAAACACAAAGTGTCGACTGCATTTTACAAATGATTTTTCATATGTGTTCACCTATTTAATTAATATCTTTCTCGCAGTTCATTCAGATTTTATTTAAATGTATGAACCAAACTGCAATTTGATAAGATACAACACCTGTTTATATATATTACTGGAAAAGGTGAAGCAATCGAATACCTGTATAGATGCTGTAAAAACACGGTGGATATTTTCAAAGTACCTAAATATACTACAAGCGGATCTGTGTTTTTTAAAGCTAGCAAACGGCTTAGAGAAACAGACAGTCTTATTCTAAGATTCAAAACTTACCCTCCACGATTATAAGTCCCACAAACCTTATCAATATTATAATGAGCAATGTGATGGAAAATGTAAGGAGGAGTGCCAGATAACATGGTTTGGAGGTCAAAGTTTGCGATGTAAGAATGCAGAAATTGCCGAAAAGTAATATGAAACCACCCTTTTATAAAAGCTACACGCATCTGAAAACCATTAAAAAAGAGTGAAAAGAGCATAGCTGCTCCTGCACTGGCTCCTTTAAGAATAGCAGCCTCCAATTATGTGTAGAGAAGAGAAGGTGTTCACAATTTATGCCACTAACAACACACAAAAATTATCGTATTTGGTCACAAAATTTTAATTAGATTTTGGCTGAAAGACAAACACCCTCATGAAACAAAATCAAGCTTAAGTGATGATGAGGGCTAGCGTAAATTAACGGTCAAACGACCTCTCATTTTGAATGTAGAGGCACTAAAGTTCAATCAACATGTTTATCTGGACATGTTGATGGAGAGAGTACTTCTTTGGGTGTATATCATTGGAGAAAATACCGTCATAACCTTTTAACAATTGAAGGCAACCCCCCCCACAGAAAAATTTCTTCAAGACTGTTACCAGGCCAATTTTTTTTTTTTTCCGTCAAAAGACCTTTGTCCTACTAGTTCGCAAAATTTGAACCCCCTGGACTATACAAAAGCATGTACGAAATCTCATTAAAGTGTCGAAGTTCTGAAGTGCAAACTGAAAAAATGCTGGTAAGAAATATCGGTTGAAATCCTGCTGGCCGCTTGCGCTCAAGTTATACCTACACATCCTATTGTCATCAACGCGAAAGGCGGTTACATTGATGACTAAATTATTACATCATCTTTTATCATATATTTTTCTTTGATTTTATAATAATAATTATTTGATATTACATTCTGTTCTGGAAATAATTAAATAAATATTAGTCTATAATTCGTGTTTTCACCTTGTATATGCAATATATGATAAAGATATGAAAGTCGTGGAAGGATTTAGTTAATAAAGTGACTGCGTAATTTTTAGAACTTTGGCATTTTCCAAAGATAATTGTGTAGTGTAAAATGACTACAACCAAATTCACTAGACCATTTTTTTAAGATTTTGACAAAGGTAATGCTATGTAAGTTATTACGAAAATATGAGTTTATATGCTCGGTGTTTTATTTACAAATAGAACGTTTTCTAACGAATGATTTCAGAAAGATGTAGCAACTTCACAGTCTTTCTTTTTATCCATGATATGTCTGAAAGGGTTGTTGGTTGGAATATTAATAGCGAGATATTCAGCTCTTCCTTCGCCGGTGAGATTAAGGAATTTCCCCTTCAATTTTGTTTTAGAATTTCTCAGGCTCTCATCAAGCACACCAATGCTGTTCGTGCGAATATCACTTCTATCAACCGAGATATTGTGAAAAACGTCTATGAAAATCTTGTTATTAAAAACAATAATTGCGTATAGTTCAAAGGAGTTCCCCTCGAAATATATTATAAATATACAGAAATTAAATACTTTTCCAATATATACATATTTTATATATATATATATATATATATATATATATATATATATATATATATATATATATATATATATATACATATATATATATTATAATTATAGCATGAACAACAATAAGCAAAATTCACCATTGATGATGTGACGTTTCCGAAATAAAAACAAGTACCTTGATAAAAGTGCTAGTAAGGATTAGTCAATATGGTATTATATATCATTTAGGTTATTTTAGGAACGGGAAGAGTATAGTAGTTGTGTCTATAGTTTTTCTTAATTAGATCGTTGTTACTCTTTTTAAAGTGGGTGACGGGCATTGACAGAGTGTGTTATTCTCCAGGACCTTAACCCTGCGTCAGTACAATGGGGCATTTGCGCAACCTAACATTTTTAAAAGTCTCGCCTTTCATAGATCTCTCAACTAATATCAGTTTTCATTTCAGTAGCTCTAGGATTCTATATACTGAGAAGTCATCATTTCTTAATGTGGGATGTGCAAATGCCACGGTACCAGCTAGATATGTCCCCCAAATTTATAAATATTGATTTTTTTTTTAATAAATATATCTGAGTTCATTTATTATTCAGAATATATAAAGTTCTTTAATTACGTTTATTATTTTGAGGTTATTTCCATTAATTTCTTTCCCTTACAAATGCTAATTGGATGACTTTGAAAAAGATAGGGATAGTATACTGAAATTGTTATCACAAGCTAACGTTGCAAGGGATAAAAAAGATGACAGTGACAGTGAAGTAAATTTCATTGAGGAAGATGAACATATTTCTGACTTATTTTGCTCTACTTCGGAGAGTGATATAATCTAGCATGAAAATCCCAACGAAAATAAGCTATACAGGGGTGGTCGCTAGGAAAAGATGGAAAAGTGGTAAATTACCTGGGGCCTTAGATCGTAATCGTCCTCCTAATTTATTTTTGGGTAAAAAAAGCCAAAAAGGTGCAGCCCTAGATGCGCAGTCTCTGAGTGATTTATGGAGCCTCTTCATCACTCCTGAAATATTAGATTTTTCGGTTTACAAAACTAACGAAGTTATCAGTGATGGATTGGTTTAATGTGGTGCAACTACTAGATTATTGCCACAAATTATCATTGATAAGAGACTGACTTATGCTCAGACAACCAAGTCCAGGGATAATAATGATGTGGAAATGAAAGCCTTTTTAGCTTAATAGTTTTAGCTGGCATTTATCACGGTAACATATTGAACCTTGATGATATGTGGAATTTCAATGGCACTGGTTTAGAAAGATTCAGATTGACAATCACCTTACATCGCTTCCATTTTTTTTTATTCTGGATAAGATTCGATAGCAAATTAACACGCCCTGCAATGAGGAAAGTGAATAAGATGCTTGTTGACAACTCTGGCAATTTTTTTCCTGTCATAGTTTGTGAATAAAGATTCAGGTAATGGCTGATGTAAATAATAATATATAGGTAAAATCGAAATATATATGGGAAAACAGCCTGATGGCCCATTCAAACCAAACAATGCGGCTATTTATGCGGCCTCAAGAATTACCTCAGAAATCTCTTGATTAGGTATAAATGTCATGTTTGACATCTGGTATGCAATTTTTTCGCTAGTCAAAATGCTTTTTGATGTCCACAATTTGAATGCAGAGCACAAATCGAAAAAGCAACCGTAAAATTCCAAAGGAATACTTTTAGAGTACAAGGGACAAGCTGTAGCGACCGCGCTCGTCCCGCTCCCGGGACAGGAAACGTGCGCATAAATCACCCAGACTGGGACATTCAACATGAATTTACCGTACAGTCATGGAGACAACGCAGTCTTAAAATTAATGCGCAGGCAAGCGCTCTATAAAATGGCAGTGCGTCCCGCGAGTGTGACCGATTCATAGACGCCAGAGAGATACCTGAAGCCGTCGCTGCATTGGGGCGGTAGGTCCATGTGAACAGTCGAATCACAATGGCAAGCAATTTTAAGTTCGCCTCCACCGTCTTCCATCTTTGTGGCCAAGCATTAAAAGAGAGTTGCCCGTATTCCCGCCACATAGTCGGTGTGAAGAAGAGTAAAACGCTGGTCTGGGCGCCAAGTCCTCGCGAACTCTTTGGCGCCCTCATCAGTGCGCTCATTCCCTGCAATTGTTACATGTCCAGAAACCCAGCAGAAGATAATATCGATATCCGCATGGCTCACCAAGACTGCGTCATCACGGATATCACGAACTGGAAGCCTTCAGTACGCTTTGTGCATAGCTATAAATCACAATCACGTCTCCGAAGCGGGCACGTTGCCTTATCACCCGTACCGAGCGGTATATTTCAACCAGCTCGCCCGTAAAAATATACCCAGCGTCTGGCAGAGTGCCACTGACTTCAAAAAGAGAAGATACTGCGTGGAAATCGACCCCCTCCATATACACTCGCAAGGTTCCAGCGTAACACGATGTGCGGTCCTAAAAAACCGTACGCAATACTCCCAGGGCTGTACAAGCTTTGAAATTAGAGGCGTTGCGATAAATAGTAAATAGTTGTACCCTCTAGGGTGGCGTCCTGGGCAATACCAGACGCGCCACCTGCTCGAGAGTTATACTTAGCTCTAGAAGGAGTTTCGTAGCACTAAACCCAAAGGACGTCGGATAAGACTGGCGTTTCTCGGCGGAGAAAATGACAGAGGCGCTGTGCTCGCGCGTACAGGAAAAAATATTGCACTGTGCATGTCACAGAGCGAGTGGCATCTCCCCAGTATCGACAAGTAGGCTCTCAATGGGGATAATGCGGAAGGCTATAGTAGCCAGACAAAGTCCGGTGGGGTGGATTGATTGAGTCCACCTCCAATAATCCACGCTCGGCCGCGGATGCCTAAACTTTCATCCGTAGTCGTGATTCGAACAAACAAAGGGTCGATAAAAAAGTAAGGCAAAGCCCTATCAGCTGAACTTCACCAAACGAATAATATCCATGCCGCGGTTACAATAGGCCCAAATTCTGTGAATATAAGCCTCCAAGGAGAGGCGTCGGTCAACTACAAGACCAAGGAAACCGTGCGAGCAAACCACTTTCAGGCATACCCAATTGTAAAACAATTCTAGGTCACAGTGGTGAAGTTTTTTGGCGGCTGAAATGCACCTGTTAATCTTAGCCAAGGAAGGCATAAGTCGGTATGACGGTCCAGAATTGGCATTTGGGCTTGCCAAAAAGAGATTGGCTACATAGAGAGTAGCGAGAACATGTTCTGGCAGCACATAGTTAATGCCGTTGATAGTCAGGACCAAGAGTGTGACACTAAGGACACTTTCCTGCGGGACACCCTCTTTCTGCTACATTAGGCGGGAGAGAGCTCCCCCCTCCTGTACCCTGAGGCGTCCCCTGAAAATACAATATCGCAATGCGGTATCATAGGCCTTTTCCAGATCGAAAAACATCGTGGTGTAATGCTGCCTACGAAGAAAAGCCTTGCAGACGGCATTTTCCATTCGGAGCAGAGCATTCGACGTGGAGTGGAACTTTTGGTGGCTTCAATGTGCAGAAGACAGATCGCCTCTGCTGTAAAGAAAGTAAGCTAATCTAACATTTACCAATTTCTCCATCAACTTCCACACGCAGAAGGTTAGAGAGATGGTTGAAAACCGAAAGGGGTAGAATGATCTCTCCCCGCTTTGCGAAAATAAAGAACAGTAGAGATTCGCCAGGTTTATGGGAGAATACCCTCTACCCAGATCTTGTTAGACAAATCTAAAGAAAGGTCATACCTCGCCCAGCAAGGTGTTATAGCATGGCGTACAGAACATCGTCCTGACCAAGGGTGGTCTCCACGCAGGAATCGATAGCGGAAGGTAACTCAGTCAAACTAAACCTGTTGTTGAAATGTTCTCCTCCTCTGGATGTAAATTTTAGTAGGCAGCCTTTCGCGACATCACGACGTGCATTGAATGCTACCGGAGCAGCATCCCGGCTAGAGAATGCGAAGAAATTGGTGAGGAGGGATTCCGTCACAGACGGGGATGTCTCAGATTGCGGTCCAATTCTCCTGGAGAACGGAAGGAGTGGTATGCGGGAACTTGTTCCAAATCCTTTTGACTCTCTTCGACACATATGCTAGCCAGGTCTTACGTGCCAAGAATAGTGGCGGGCTTGCTTCAAAATATACTGCAACTTATCCCTAGCTCCAGGATATACACAACGAGTGAAGTCGTTTGGACGGGAATTAAAGCTCACGTAGGCATAACGCTTCTCTTTGAGGGGCATCTTACACTCGGCTGACCACCATTGGAGCGGTTGGAGTCCAAAACGGCTAAAGTGATAAATTTGCCGGGTGAGAATTCAACGGTCTCATCTAAAGAACAAAACTTTTCGAATGAAACTGAGAAATCATTCATTTTCAGAAGTGCGGCCCACAACGCCCCCGCAAATCACCCCCAGGGTGGGCTATCGGGCTGCAGCGGACAAGAAAATGATATTTGAATTGGAAAGTGAACACTACTCTGGAGGCCATCGAACATCTCCTCCAAAAATCAGGCTGTGCATCCGGAGCTTACAAAGATAGTTTGAGACTGGAAAATGACGCGCTCCTTGGGCAAAGATGCGTAAACTCATCTACAATTAGGACCTCTATATCAAGCTCGTCGATCAGGACTGCAAGAAACTGGCTGCTGAAATTGATTAAGTAATCTCCCCAGAAGGAGTGTTTCACGTTTAAGTCCCCGATCAAGAGAAAGGGCTTCTGGAACCGTGGCTTGACGCGGTGAAATTATCCCGCCTCGAAGTCAGCTGACGGCGTCTTGTATGCAGGAATAAGAATATACTTCTTATCCAGATGCAGCCTCAAATATAATGCCTAAAATGAGGCATCTAAAGCAAAGAGAAGAATAGGGACATCATGTCGTTCCAAAATCGCACATCCTCCTGCCCGGCCCCCATTTCGTGGTGGTGGGGTCACAGAACCCTTATACCACGCGAGTGTCAGCAGGGAGCACGCACCTGGCCTGCTCTCCTGCAAAAAAGATTGCTATGGGTAAACGAGAAAAAAAGTGACCCCGTAGCTCCTTCCAGTTGGCCCCGAGTCCGCCTCAATTCTATTTAAGGAACATCCCCACGAGAATGGCCGTATGCTTTCCGGAGACAGATCTTCGGGTGCTGTTGGATAGACAATGCGCCGAAGGCACTGTCGCCTTTGAAAACCTATCAGGGGAGGTGGGGCAGCTACGAAGGCGGGAGTCTATCTTTGGGATGCTTCAACGTCTCCAAGCCATCTAGCCTACCACTGGGTGTGGTCAAAGGAGCAGACCCTATATTAGTGCTGTCCTGCTTTCGGGGGACATCCATAGGAACCACGGAAGATGGCCTTACGAACAAAGTAAGGGGTAACAAGGAGTAACAAGGAAAACAAGTCCCCTAGGAGACCTTATGGTCCATTCAAGGAGGGTACCCTTGGACTAGCAATCGAGAGAGCACATGGCTGCTCAATTGTTTTGCGTCCCTAAACGGCCACTTTTCAAGACTTTGTCTAGTCTTGACTTGAACTGGTCAACAGATTCACTGTTGACAACTTCCACTGGAAGTGCGTTCCACATACCGCAGATACTGTAAGTGAAAAGATTTCCACACAGATTTCAAGTGTAACGCTTCAGTTCAAGTTTGAAGCCGTGATTGCACGTTCTGTTTTCACTCAGTGTGAAAAAATCCCGGTAGTCAACATTTTTGAACCCTCGAAGTATTTTGAAAACTTCGATGAGCTGACCACGCAATCTACGGGTTTCAGTAGCCTAAGTTTGGTTGCCCTAACTTGTACGCGTTCCAACCTTGCGATGTCCTTTCAAAACAAAGGACTCCAAAATTGTACGGCATACTCCAGATGCGGCCAAACCAGGGAGTTGTACAGACAAAGTACTATCTCCTTGTTACGGTATTCAAACTGGCGCATTATGTAGCGTAACATTCTTTGGGCTTTCTTCTCTGCCTCGATGCACTGTTTTGAGAACTTGAGGTCGCTAGTGATAGTAACACCCAAGTCCTTCTCAGTGTCACTCGATTCAAGAGCAGTGCCCTTAAGGATATAATGAGATTAGGGGTTTATGTGGCCGATATGCATTACTTTGCATCTGTTGACGATAAAAGGCATTTGCCACGTGGCGAACCACTCTCCAATCTTCCCAAGATCTTCCTGCAGGCGGGCAGTATTTCCATCCTTTGCAACGTTCATACCAAGCTTGGTATCGTCGGCAAATTTGGAAATCTTGTCAACCATGTCACCGTCCATGTCGTTGACGTAGATGATGAATAGTAGTCGTCCCAGGACAGAACCTTAAGGCACCCCACTAGTAACGGGCACCCACTCAGAAGCCTGTCCATTCACCACCACCCGTTGCCGTCTGCCACTTAGCCAGTTCTCGATCCAACCAGCTACTTTTCCGTCTATGCCCAGCGCTCGCACTTTCCGGAGAAGGCGGCGGTGTGGTAACTTATCAAAAGCTCTCTGAAAGTCTAAGTAAACCACATCCACCGCCTTGTCCCGATCGTGCTCACTGAACACGAACTGGAAGAATTACACAAGGTTCGTCAGGCATGACCGTTGCCTTCGGAAGCCGTGCTGGGAACTCGTCAGTAGCAGGTTTGACTCTAAATACGACGTTATTTTGTTCAGCATCATGCTTTCCATGAATTTACCGACTATCGAATTCAGACTGATAGGTCGGTAGTTTGAAGGGTGGCTGGGGTCCTTTTCCTTGAAGATCGGAGTCACCTCCGCCTCACGCCAGTCTCTAGGAACGCATCCGGTCCGGATTGACATGTTAAGGATAGTGCACAGATGTCGTGATACTTCAACGCACACCTCCTTCAACACCTTGGGTAGAAACCCGTCCGGTATAGGGGACTTATTCGTCTTTAGGCCAGCGATCTTTTTCTTTATTTCTCCTTTTGTGAAGTCCATTGCCTCCAGCTTTTCCCCCGAGTAGGAATCAGTGGGCTGGGGGATAGGACCACACTCTTTAGTATACACTGAGGAGAAGTAGTCATTGAGAAGGTTAGCATTTTCTGCATCTGAATGAGTTAATGCACCTTCCTCTTTCACTAATGGCCCAATCCTACGATGGATTGGTTTACGGCTATTTACATAGCTGAAGAACTCCTTGGGATTCTCCTTGAAGAGCCTCGCCACTCGGAGTTCCTCAGTACGCTTAGCCTGCCCTTATGCTCAAATTCACTCTCCTGGCTAGCCTCCGGTACTCGTCAAAAGCACCCGAGAACTTCGATCGCCGGTACGCATTTCTCTTCTACCTAAGCAGTTGGCCGATTTCTTAATTAAACCACTTTGGTTGAACAAAAGAACGACGAAGGCATTTCAGAGGGATCCAACTTGATTAAAGACTCATGAATTCATTTTTGAAATTGTTCCACGAATCCTCAACCTCTTCGCATACCGCTAGCCTTACATCAGTCAGCCCAGCACAAAGGCTTGCAAAGTCTGCTCTTCTCAAGTCAAGTTTCCTTAATTGACTAGCAACAGACCTTACCTTCGGGATCTTGAAGGTAAATCTAACTAGCTGGTGATCACTGCCACCGAGCTCATCGCCTACAGAGACATCCTCAACGATATCATCCTCAGAGGTTAAGAGCAAGTCAAGGATATTGTCTCCTCTCGTCGGTTCTCTGAACCATTGAGTGAGGAACTCGTTGTTGGCGAACTCCAGGAGTAGCGCGCTCTCGCCACAGGCTGCTCTGGTTTCCCAGTCAACTTGTCTGTTGAAGTCGCCCATAACGATGCACACTCTGCCTTGAACAAGCTCACCCAGAAGCTGGTACAGTTTCCTGTCCTTCTCAACAGGTTAGGAAGGGGGTCTGTAAAGCACCAGGGTCCTGTATCTAACAGGACCTATCTCTACGTCAACGCCTAGGAGCTCGTGATCGGATATAATGTTGGAGTTCGTAGATTTGATTGTATCCTTGACACACAACATTACACCGCAACCCTCTTTGTCTGGCAAATCGTTGTGGAAGAGTTGGTAGCCAGGAACCGTAAATTCGCCTTCAAAGTCTCAGTTTGAGGTTTTTATCCACGATTCTGTTATGGCTACAATTTCGGGTTCTTCTGTCGCTACGAGGCCACGAAGCTTAGGAAACTTGTTCCTGATTGACCTCGCATTAAACAGAAGAAATTCCAGGGAGTCCCCGACTTTCTAACTTTCTACGCTCTTCCGTTTCCCTGCTTGTTTGTTGGCGTGGCTACCCTTTTTGCGACCTTGAGAAGGTCGTTCTTGGAGTGACACGGGCGTACTGGCGTACGTCCGCCCTCACTCTGTGACTGATACTTCTTTCGGTCCTCTCTACGACATCCTGGATCATGTTCGCCAGAAAGGCCTTTCCTTTAAAGGAAAGATGTACCCCATCTCTTTGGTAGAGATTATTTCTCCTATAAAAGGTGCGGTACGGGTCCACAAAAAGACCCCCTCTGCCGTTCACGAATCTGCCAGGCGCCGGTTTAAAGACACATTCATCGAGTGAGCGGTCCGTGTTGGACCTCTCCTCGGGAGCATCCCGACTATCACACGCTTGCGGGTTTTCATTCCACAGTCGTCCACGGCACCTATGACCGTGTGGAGGATTTTATCTGTAGGGCCTACCCTACCTCCTCTCAGGTAGAGGTCGTTTCCACTGACCATCAGAGCAACGACGGAGCTCTCAGAAATCTGTGATTTCTCAGCCTCTATTCTGATGTGGTGGTTACCACATCCTGGCAGGCAGCTTAGCTTCACACTAGTGCAAAGGCAAGCCGCTAGCAGGGACTTCAGGTCCTGTGCTTGAGAATCACCAATAAGGGTGACTCTTGCACATTTGTCAGCAGGCGAGTTATTCTTTCCCCTCAAAAGCGATTTTCCGCTTTCCTCTTGTATCTCTAATTTTTATTTTTTTCGTCTTCATCTTATTTTTCTTGTCTTCATTTGTTTTCTCTTCTTTTGTTTCTCTTTTCTCTTCTTCTCTTTCCACTTTCCCTTGTGGACCAGTAACGCTCACCCCCTATACACTGGGGTAAGCAGCATTAAGGTCCTCTTTCTTCTTTTTCTTTTTCTTCTTCTCATTGGCTCCGCATGGCAGAAGTGGGGCTGCCAATGCAATTTCACCTCCTTTGGCTGGAGTCACATCAGAGTAACCACCCAAGTCAGTGTGACTTTTGTCTCGAGCTTAAGCTGACTGGGCCTCTAGTTTAGAGGCTAGCTCTAGGATTTTTTCCTCGAGACGCCGAATCTAAAGCGCGTGCTGCGTTTCTAGGGTATGTACTTTACTTTCCAGCGCCCTAGATTTTTCTTCAGAGGTTGTAAAGAGATCCTTGAGTTCATTGCAGTATGCCACTGCCTCTCGGACCTCTCCTTTAAGGATGCAGTCGGTGCATATACTTCCAGGGTGGCATTTCGAAAAACATCCTTCCGGGAAGTCCACGCACCACTTATCCTTCTGGCATATCGCACATGTATATTTGAGTGCAGCTGGACCTTTTTTTCTTGTCATTTTGAACACTTTCTCTTTTTCAAAACTTTGGTGACCAATCAATAGAAAAAAGGGGGTTGGTGAGTTCTCCCCGCGTGAGTCGCTCCCGCCTATCGATCGGAGACGTTTCCGATCTTTCAGAAGGCACGCTCCATGTGCTGCTGTTCGTCTGACCGAGTCGTCAAGCCTTGGCGTGCCGTGGCTCCCAACCAAGCAGCACAGACGGTGCCCGAAGGGGCCATCGATTTGTCACCAGGTGAACAACAACGAAGCACGCCCCTTAATAAAATCCTACTAGTTCCCTTCACAACGGCCAGGATCTCGGAGCAGCGTTCAATGGATATCCCGCCCCACCAAGAGACTCGACCCAAGGCTTTTTATTTGCCTGGCAACAAACCGGGAAAACAAAGGGCAGTCACCTTGGACTGATGCTACCAGAGGCACCCGTCAACCCACACTGGGAATGGTCAATAATTACGCGCCAGGCAAGGGGTTAACGGGGCACTACCCTCATCCCAATCATCGTGCCCCAACGCCTAGGACACCTCTAGTCCCAGTCTCTTGCAACCAGTGAACGTTAATTGGCGTTGTTTATAGAGGTTCCAAAGCCTCTCTTCTGACGCGTGAGGTAGCTGCCAGGTCTTTATATGTAGATAGAGGGAAAAAAGGTAAAGAGTGACATGAAAGGAGTAGGCTTTTTTTTGTTTTTTTCTTTTTGTATAAGTGGGAGAGATAATATAAAAGTTAAAAATGAGAAGGATAGAGTAGAAAAAGGAAGGAATGACGCACTTAGTCTGTAACCTGGTTTCCGACCAAATCGACAAGGGAAGCCCTAAGAGGGGTACTCAGAAGAGGTACTCCCGCCGACATAGCTCGAAAAGTCAAAGGTACACACAAGCTATCTTCCCGTGACAAGGGGGCGTCTTCTTTCCCTCTACTTTCTTTAACGACTCGGTGGAGACGCGTGGCAATTTCGCCGTACGGGAAACGATCACGGTGGGGGAAGAGGGAGGAGCTCTGATTTTAGCCGGTGCTGGTTATGAACCATTTATGCCACCAACTTTATCAAGGCAGCGCCCGGGGTGGGTAGAACGCGCAGAATGGTTCCAAATGGGTGTGAAACCACCGTGCTCGTAGGCCTGGAGGCACCAGGAGCAAAGAGGGTCTTTCTCAACATTGAGGCATAAGACGTTGCAGGGGCAAGCCCATAGACTCGCGAAATGAGAGACAATCTAAGCCTATAACAAGCAGGATTTCCTTTTAAAGGAGATGAGCACTACATTGCTTCCTAGAAGCGGGGCAGCTCCTCGCCAATGACACAATTAGCCACCCATGATTTGGAACTATCATGTCCTGCACTAGAGCATCTTACACAGACTTCGGGTAACCCCGACTTTGCAGGTCTACACGATCAATCACAATGGCCAAAGTGGTGACAGTAGTAGCACTTCCGCGGTATCGCTGAAGCGATACCAACCGGAACGCCTTGACTCAGGGAGCGTGTCAGAGTCTAGCGTGACGAAGAGTTCATGGGTGTGTTTAGAGGCCCTTCCCTGTTTTCTTATCACTCGTTGGAACTTGATCGGTTTATGATCGGCCAGCTTTAAGGTGATATCATCTATGAAGTAGTCAACGAGTTCCATCGATGAACTAATCCTTTAACGAAGTTCATTGTAGAGTGAAGCGTCACTATGAACGGCGTGACATCAAGTGTCCGAAGTGCACTAATCATGTTTGCCTATGAGGAAGTCGACGCATTCGCCAGAAGGATACCTTCAGATAAACGGGTCACCTTAGGCTCTTTACTAATCATACTAGCTAAAGCTCTCCGCTGATGAATCATGGTGCTCTTAACCAACATGCTGCCATCAGTGGAATGAATAACGAGGAATCATTTGAAACCAGCGGGCTCGAAAACTTTATAAGTCCTATGAATGAGGGGCCTCGACGTAATCTAGGCTCCTCTCTACGCACTTTTGGTCTTAGTCTCGTACTCCTCACTAAGGGGAGCACCGTATCTGGACGTGCCGATCTTGGTTTGGTCGCTTACCAAAACCTCAGCGGAGCCGTCCGTTCCGGCTTCCCGAGGTGGGCGAGGATCCCCGAGCTTTTTTCTGATTTTACTTTTTAGGAGAGGAGGGTGGGGAATGAACCCGTTTATCATCTCCACCGAGAGGAAACACTAAACTAGATGGACTGGGCTCAGCAGGATCCTTCTCCCAAATGGAGAAGGTCTTGGCTGTTATAGGGGCATCAGCAGGGAAAAGAGATCCCTCCTCTCCTTCTGAGATATCGGAGGAGCTTGCATAGGGGCGGACACAGTTCCTGTGTTTGTCTCCGAGCCGGAGTTCGACCCCATGGAAGATCCTACCGTCTGTAGTGGTGTCACCTCATGGACTATGTCCATCTGAGGGGCTGGGTCTCCATGTGGCCTCCTCCCTGTGAGGCATCAAAGATCCCATTCGAGGCTCCTTTTTCACCTAATGCCAGCGAAACGGCATTCTTCGAGGGAGAGAGGGGGGAACGTACAGTGACCCACTGTAGGCTCATAGCGGACGAGTGCAGGATGTTATGGGTCAAGTACCAACGGACTCTGCCATCCGTTGCTCCCTTACGGGCGTTAGCCCTATAGACGCACTCCAACTGGGAACGGTCAATTTTCAGTAGCCTGCATGCTTTTTTGGCAGTCCTTTTTTTAGAGAAAAGGAGGAACTGCCGCTCGAAAGAGGGAAGCATCCAAAGGAGCCTCCAAAGAAGGGTTAAGGGAAGGTCCCCTACACTTGTAGGCCTGGGAGAGAAGTAAGCTACACTCCAATAAATGAAATTTGGTGTTTACGTTAAGATAATACAGTGTGAGGGCGACCACTATCTTCTTCAGTACCGAAGGCGGCTCCGGTGATGGTCGAGGAGGAGTATTAGTTTTTATTTCAATCATCATTGGCCAGGCTGACCCTGTACTTGTTACCGGACGCAAACGCTCATCACCCAAAGCAGTAGCCCGCTTTGCCAGGAGTGAACAAACACGGGGGCGTCAGAACCAGCTGCCACCATTTGAGGCCACTCCTCCGGCCTAGTAACCTGGCAACCTATCAGCATGGTAGCACTAACTTAGTCACGGTGTAAAATCAATAGACAAAGAAAGAAAGAAAAAAGGTATGTGAGGAAGGTGTGGGTTGGGATGAAGCAGGTTGTTTTAAACCCAACACCCCAGGCTGGAGCTCAGGAGATAGGGAACGTTGTCCTCTTCCCTCTCAGCTCCGAAACGGGATAGTTAGGTGAGAGGAAGCTGGTCGGTGTCTAACCTGTGAAATGTAAAGCCAACAAGAGAAAGTGGTGAGAGTGGTTGTAGGGAAAGTGAGGAAGTAGGGTGGAAACACAAGCCGTCAGAAAGAAGGAAAAGAGACTAAGCTGGAACCTGACTGTGTGCTGAATCCCATGAGCACGGCGCCCAGGAAGCTGCAACATTGCCTTTGGAATATATATTTATGTCTTGGAGTTGATTAGTTGGCTGCCCATTCAAAGGAACTTTTCCTGTTAACCTATAAGCTTACTCTTTCATCACATTTGAAAATTCTTTACAAAAACGATATAAATACTGTTTCAAAAATTTCGACGAATACACTTCAAGACGTCGCATTTTCTGAGTTTCACAAAAATCATGTGAAACCCCTTTTTCCTATTGATTAAAGCCCAGTATATCACAATTTGAATTTGCACTTCAAAATTACTCAATTTATTTGAGTAGATACGTCTGCTATTTAGGTGTCTATATGGATCTAATAACATGAGTTTTACTCTATTTATTTTGTATCTGCAAGAAAGCTATAATTACCTTATTAAAACTGTCATTTTAACGTTTTCCGTTCATGATAGGCGTAAAGTGACATTTCATGTGACAAAAAGCAAATAGGTATTAAACTGATAAGGAAAAATTGGCAGAAGAAATAACAAAAATAGATACATATTTTAAAAAAGAAAACTCATTAGAACTTTACACTTATTTCAATACTTTGTGATACCTTCTTTATCATGGGAGACTTCATTAATCTTACTCAGTTTTCTTTCAAGAAGTGGGATTACTTCCCCAAACTATTCCGTCTCAGTGGCAAAGTTCCATTAATTCATATAAAAAGTTAGAAGATATCTTCTGTTTTCGAAAATAGATGCACCAAATTTAATCTTCCTCAAAAACAATTCACTAGTGGCATTTTATGATCCTATATTTAAATTCTTTCTATTTGAAAGGAAGCGATTATATGAATTTTGTAAAAAGTTTCGGTTATTATTTCGAAAACCGTAATAACATAAGTACAAATTCAAATTGATTTATTATGTAAAGTACATTTATACGAATCCATATATAAATATATATATATATATATATATATATATATATATATATATATATATATATATATATATATATATATATATATATATATATTTATATATATAATATATTCAGGGTCTATCCTATTTATTTTATAATTACAGTTTGAATTTTTTTTTTCAACAATTATAAAGACGACACATTGGAGCTTTGCTTCATGACCTCTATTGGCTGTTAAATTTATTTTGCCAACCTCCTATAAGATGTTCACAGCGACTCTAATGGTGCCTTAGAATTTCTTTAGGGTATTATTCTAGTTTTAGCCGCACTAATCAAATAAGCGTTGTTTTGCCTATATATTTGAGACAAAGGGTCTTTCAACAAGGACGCTCGAGCTTTGTCAGGCGATATTTGCCATTTTGTTAAAGCGATATCTGGCAACCTCACTGTGAACTATTCAGTAGTACGTGGCAAGTCAGGATGGAATGTTATAGTGTTGAACAGCGTGTGCAAGTCATTAATTGTTACTATAAAAATCTGTGCTCCGTTCGACAAACGTTCCGCGCTTTACGTAATTTATATCCTCGCCACAGCGACGAGGCCCATTTTTGGATGAATGGAGTTGAGAAAAAGCAAAATTGTCGGATTTTGGATGAAAACAATCAACAGCAGATACACTAGCACCAATTTCATCCTAACCAAGTCACTGTTTGGTGCGGATTTTCGTCTAACGGTATTATCAGTACGTAATTTTTTGATAATGAAGATGGGATTGCCATAACCGCAAGGGCGTGACATACAGATCGATGATATGCAAGTTCTTGTGGCCTAAAGTGGATTATATGCCTGATATACATACTGACATGTGGTTTCCACATGGCGGCGCTACGTGCCACACTACACACGCTACGATAGACATTTTGCACCAGCAATTTTAGGGCAGAGTCATCTGGCAAGCGGCTGCGGCGACGTCAACTGGCCACCGAGATCATGCGAGTTATAGCCATTAGACTACTTTCTTTTTGGCTTTCTTAAATCGCAAATCTATGCGAATAATCCGCAAACAATTGATGTCCTCAAAGTCAACAGAACAAACACCATCCAGAAAATTCAGCCTGATTTATGCGACAAAGTCATCGAATATTGGGACTCCAGAATACGTTCCACCAAGCGAAGCCCCGGCAACATTTGAACGAAGTCATATTCCACACTTAATACTATAAAATGTACTTTCAAATTTAAAATGAATGAGTGCATATATCACACACAACTTTTTTTATTTACATTTCAATATCAAGCGACCTTATTAAAAGACCATTTCGATACATATATCGATTAGCATCGCAGGGACGTAAACGCTCATTTCACCGCGACGCCGAGGTTTTGTTTAAGAGGTTTTTAAAAGAGCGTTTGATTTTAGATAATTTATTAAGATGGTGCGTAGTAGCCTGTTGTATATCAGGTTTGTAAATACAAACAAAACAGCTATGATCCAATTTTGGCTCTGCACGCACAAAAGTTAGGTTAACTTATTTATTCTTTAATTATTGTTGTTATTTGTCAATTATTTAGTTCATTTTGGCGTTCGGGAGCCTAAATAAGGTTGAATACGATTTTGATCGAATTAGATCTAAACTCTGCTTTGCAACATTTTGCCTTCTTTACTCGAAAAACAACAGATTGGGACGAATAGAACAAAATATTTGATATAATGTACTGATAAAGTAATTGCGCAAAATAAATAATAACCAAATTTTCTAGACATGAATTGGTATGATTTGGAATGTAGGAGAGAAGTAAAAAAATAGGAGCTAGCATAAAAAAGAGGGAATCGGGAGAAACTTGGAAGTATTTTATTAAGGAATGGAAGAAGAAGAAAGAGTTAAACACTATAATTTCCTATTCATAAAATAAAATTCTGAAAGCAAAAATAAGACCCACAAACGAACTAAATTGGAGAGGCTCAGGGGTATTTTAGTTTCGAGAAAGACTTAATACCTCAAAACCCCACAAAATAAATCTGGGAAAGAAAAAGTAGAGGAATGAAGTGAAAGTTAAATTACTACGAATTTAAAAAAATAACATTATGACAAAGAAAGACTATTGGAGGGAGAAATAAATCTTTATAAATGATTGAATAAAAAACCTTTTAGAAAAATAAGTTGAGAAATGAATGAGAGCATCAATGTAAATGTTGTGAATATTCAGTATATATTCTCCAGAAACAATAAGGAGGAGAATCATAATTACTTTCATATATTTTTGGAAAAAAAAGAATGTAAACTGTTGTACCCAATGTAATTATATTTCTATCAGTGAGGAAAATTTATGTGGAATAGAACAAAAATATTAAGAGTGACAAAGATTATAGTATTGATCATCAGCGTAAATGTAATTATTAATGGGTAAGGCATAAAAGGGGTCAATACTGTTCATAATATGGAAACGCCATACAAAGACTCGAATATCGCCAGAATATCTAAAGCAAGATAGAGGAAGATTGCCACACAAAAACAGTCTTTCAGTTGTATATTCTCGTAATCTTAAAAGGGTCGTATCTTGTATTTCAGCCATCATACCTTTGATCATTAAATTAAAAATGGCAAAGTTGGAAAATACTCGAGTTAATATGACGATCTGTAACATAAAGCTTATGTAGGTTTTGATATCAAAGTGTTTTACAAACAACAAAGACTCGGGGCGTTTAATTTTCCTACAAATCTATCTATATTCTGCTATGTTTCTGTCTTTATATTATAAATTTATACATGCCATTTTTTCTGAACTGAGTCAAAGGTTAATCGTATCGGATCTGCTTGAGCAACTAATGAAATTTCTATGATAAACTTACTCTATGGTAATGAGTAACTCTCTGATATTCTTTCCTTGACCTTTATTATTTATTTTCTGTCGTTGCAAATTCATTATTTAATTAGTCGCCATTCTTTTTATTATAATAAAACAAAGATTGTTTGTTATAGTTGCTCCTTTCTACAAGCAAGACCATCAGCACGGAGCTTCGATCATCCGGTATGTTAACTCGTGAAGTAGAACATTTCACCCATAAAGTCACCTCTTCCTGCGTGATTATTAATGACAAGGGTATGATCTAAAGGAAAATACACTTAATTATATAGGCTTAATTAAATGAGTTAACATTGCCCTCCTATTAGACTCTAAGCCCTAATGCTAAGTCGTTATTTTTACTATTGCTGTATAATAGGGATCGGGCGAGAAATCAAAATATCTGCCTATAACGCGGAACCCAGCAGCTCATGCGTATTGATGAGGAAACACTACAAGCAAATCCTAAGTCTTGTAGCATGAAATCTTCATGTTGCGCAGTTGTTTCGAAGTTTTTCCCTATTGCACAACTCAATGCAATGAAGACAAGGTCCCGTCTCGTACAGTTTTGTACTGAAAGAAGTTGTTTCAGTATTGTTTTATGTTGAGGAAGAATCTCGGTCTTATTGACTTGCGTTTTTCTTTTTTACATATGTCTTCCAGAGGCCTGCTGACATGTTACGGCGCCTAGGAGCCAAAGCAACTTAACAGCTGCCATCGAGAGTTCTCCAAAACCGTAAGGCAGTCCTGTGAATTTTGCAGTACCACGCAAAGCAAAACACGCATGATTTGACGTTCTCAGTTCGGCAGATGGCAGACAAAGATTAACATTAGTACTTCAAGGCGAATATTCCGACCATTAATCCTTGTGATATCCTCAAGAAAGAACGGCGTCTGCATGATGAGTACAATTCATTGATGAAATCAAAATCCTGGACAACAGGGCAAGCTGAGGAGAACTGAAAAAGTGCAGATATCGCTGCCTTTGCCAGTTTGTGAAAGTTATAGCAGTTTGTTGATCAAGACCAGTACAGGACAACAAACGAAAAGCTCAAGGAGAACTGGGTGGACGACGTCTTCAAACTATTCTAATGCTACGTCTAACAAAGGCTACCACTCACGTGACGACTACCAAGAACTGCTAGAACTAGCCGTTGCGTTACTTAGTGGAATCCCTCAGTGAGGCAAGAAGATCTCTTTCCACAAGCCAGGAGGATTCCATCGGGCTTGATGGATAACAAGAGCGATTTACGCTCTGAAAATGTGGATCTTCGTGCCTCAGTTCACAGAATACAAGAAAGAGAGGCCGTCCACTTCACGCACAGTCAAGGTTGCAGTTCCTTCAAACCTGAGCGAGTTCTGCGTATTCATCGCACGCTACTATATTCGAGCGTGTTTCTAATCTGCGTGTTCTGCAAAGGCCCCAAGAAACGACCTTGAACATCACCGCTCCTTCGCCAAAGAGACTAACAAGCCGATCAGACAATCATAGCTGAAAGCCTTGGGACGTTACATGTGGTACCTATCAGAAATGACAGTAGTTCTTGCACTTTTTGACGATGAGCTGTCCCTGAAGGAGAAGCGGAATGTTGTTACCATCTTCAGCAGCGTGGAGGTATTAAAGGAACCTCAACCCAAGGTTTACATCGAGGAGGGGCTTACTTAGACAACAAGATCATTGCCTCCTTCAATAAGAAAAACACTGAGAAATTCCTGGATCTGCTGAAAATCGACAAAGGGTTACTCGACGTCGATCTGCTGCTCTGTGGGGGACAAACCCATATACCTGGCAGGGGCAAGGCAAGTAAGTAGCCTTCTTGTCACTAACGACGCCGTGGTACAAGAGGTCGGTCTGGTGAAGGATTTCACTAAGAACCCTTGCACAAAGTCGGAAGACAAGCTACAATGCCTCATGCACGTTTTAGAAGAGCACCGTAAAATGTATTTGAAGGCCAAAAAGGGAAGCGTGACGAAATCGAAGCATTGATTACTGATTTGTGTGATATGACTCAATTTCTCCCGTCCATGAAGAATAGTATAGTAAGTGCGGGACATGAAGATATCGTCCGATCTAAGGCAAATTTCTCTGAGTCTTTCGAAAAAGAGAAAGAATAAAGAGTATCGCGTCAACATCATTTCATTTTGAAATTCCACCTCAATTGATGTTTGCACCCTATTGTATAAGAAAGATTTTACGAGAGATGAGAATGTGGTGTTCTAGAGTAAATTTATACTTACTCGTAGCTCGTGAAATTAATATTCGTTTTGGCAAAAAATGTGAATGACAAGTTAATAAAATATTGAAAATCACTATGAAATATATATATATATATATATATATATATATAAATATGTCGTAGAGTCAAAATCGTTGAGTGACCTTGTACTGCCTCTCGAAAGAGGTAACAGAGGTTCAAAATAATGAGGACGAACGGACTGCGTGAGATAAATAATAACAAACTGAGTACGATAGTTGGCCTAAGTTAAATAACTCCTAGGGGTTCTGGGATGAGAGAAACTGGCTATCGAATAATACTTTACTACATACAAAAATAAGGAATATAAGTGATTCTACAATGGATAAAAGAGAATATGGCTATACAAATTCAAGGTTACGGAGTCTCTGGGTATAACGGGACTCAATAATGCTCGTTCACTGGACGTACGACCGAATTCTTGAGAGAACACGGGGGATAGAAGAATAATGGTAAAATTTATGGCGTGAACACAGAAATAAAGACAACAGGGAGTATTGGGAAAATGAACAAATAGACAAGAGAAAATTGAAATAAATTAATATCAAGATAATGGTTAAATATAATGGGAAATTGTGTATATTAAAATACAATAAACATAGGCAATGGACAAGAAAAAAGTTTGAATTTTGTACGAGCTAATTCTTACGAGCAAGATGCCATATATTTAATTTTTAGTTATGTATTATTGGAATTTAATATAGGTTTAATGTGATAAAAAGCGTTCCCTTCATTTCTGGTTAGCCTATTTACGACGCCAACCACAACTGGCAATAGTTCTTGGTCGCACATAAAAGAAATGCGTTCCGCTTAAATTTTCAACAAATAACATCCTGAACAACAGTTTCATTTTGGAAGGGACGTTAGACATAGTAACAGAAAATTTACTTTTGTACGATATGTTTTTTTTATATTCCTTCCCTTTGCTCATTGCGCGAGCACTGGTCTAGACAACCAGAAGTCTTAAGTTGGAATGTTATTTTTCCCTTCAAAGACGCAGTCTTAAATGTTTTATGTAAAATAAAGAGAATACAATTTAAAATTAATACCGCTTTCATTGCTGTGGACTTCAACAGTGCATATATATATATATATATATATATATATATATATATATATATATATATATATATATATATATATATATATATATAATCCAGGTAGTTTCCGCTGAGCAGATTTAATTTAATTTTCAATAAAAAAACAATATCTTGACCTCCATCCATAGAAAACCGGCTTCTACATGGTTAGTGATTAACTTTTATAGTTTCTGTAATATTAAATATAAAATTTCTATCATTATGACACTTGTACAAAAAAACAGCTGTCCGTCACTCTTAATTGAAAGGACAATAAAACAATTTTTATATAACATATATTCCCCTCCCTTTCCTGAAATCACTGCAACTAAAGAAGTTAAATTTATTATTGTTCCTGAAATGGGATTTTTTAATAGAACTTTTAGAAAAGATATCTCTAAACTATTTACAAAATTTTTTATGCAAACTGAATTTAAAAGTTGTTTTTCCCAACAACCACAAAATTGTATATTTTTTTAAATTAAAGATGAAACTCCTAAGGACTTACCTAGTCGTGTAGTTTATTTTTTTTTCTTGTCCAGATTGTACCTCTGAAAAATATGTTGGAAGCACCCTACGTAACCTTCAGGCCCTTTTTTTCTCTCACATGGGTATCAGCCTTAGAACATGGAAACTTCTTAATAAAAAAAGAACATTCTTCTATAAGAGAGCACATGATTAAATGTAAAACAATTCCAACTTTGGAATTTAAAATTTTAGGCTCCATCTCAAACCCACTGTCACTACGTATCTCTGAATATATTCATATCAAACCACTATCTCCCTCAGTCAATTCTGATTCCTCTTCTATTACATTAATCACCATTTAAACAACCACTACTAGCGAAACAGTTATATTTCCCCTCACCTCTCTACCGTACCATATTCTCACTGAATATCAAAGATTCAAGGTATGCTTCTTAGTTGATCCGTTTGGTTTTGTATTGATTTTTTTTGTTGTGTTTTAAGCTTGTATTAGCGAGGTTTTTAGTTGGTATTTATGTAGAATTTTAATTTCTTCTTTCCTTAAATCGTTGTATTTTACTCCCCTGTTATTATAATTATAATTTTTGGTAAACACTTAAACCTTTTTGTATATTTGTATATCTTATCGTGTTTTCTAGAGCCAGAAGATGACCGTAAGGTCAAAACGTTGTACTACTTAATTTTAATAAAGATTTTTTGATTTTGGATTTAAGTCTGCTCCTCGCCATTGTTTGCTTATTGAAAATTTATATATATATATATAT
The DNA here is from genome assembly GCA_963969495.1 of Ceratothoa steindachneri. Lineage (NCBI taxonomy): Eukaryota > Metazoa > Arthropoda > Malacostraca > Isopoda > Cymothoidae > Ceratothoa > Ceratothoa steindachneri. The sequence continues at coordinate 27,588,153 of OZ018321.1, read as the reverse complement.
ATATATATATATATATATATATATATATATACACGATCAAAGATACCCGCCGTTGACAGGGTAAATGTGTATTTGGAAATAAAGTAAGACGAATTTTTATCCTGGGCCTTATCCAAGCTAAAAAATCCTATCTCACATAAATACAGATGCACATTGTTTGAAATTCTTATATTTTGAAAAAAGTATCTTGACTTGCTTATTCAGGGTAGGTCCGGATTCTCTCTATAGTATAATATACTTAAAATAAGTAAACGTTTCACCGCGCGTCTCGGGCAGTTTACGGTCACGCGTGACTGCCTGTTAGTTATGAAGGAAAAACGTTGTGGCCACAGAAACAGCTCGATTGTCTTATTTATAACTCAATATTTTAAGATTTTTTAAAATTTTCTTTATCTTGGTTTGGATGTCATTTTATAAGGGAGGGAGGGTTGGAGAGGTAGGAGGGAGAAGGAAGGTGAGGGTAAACGGGGAATAGGAGAGAGAGAGAGAGGGGGAGAAAGAGAAAGATTGGGGTAGGGATAGAGAATTTTGCTTCCGTTTTGGAGGCCCTTTTATAGTAGGAGAAGTGGGAGAGGTGATGAAAGGGAGCATGAGGTAGGTAAAGTTTGATAAATGAGGAAGTGGGAAGAAGGAAAGGGGGGAGAGGGGGACGGGTGAAGAGGGGAGAGGTAGGATGGAGGGGGGGAGGGTTGGAGAGGGTAATTGGGGGAGTGTGTTGGGGAAGGAGAGAAAAGGAGAGGGCTGAGAGAGAGGAAGAGTTTGAACGGGATATTTTATTTCTATAAATGAACAGACAGACTTCATTTTTATTATTATATATATATATATATATATATATATATATATATATATATATATATATATATATAATATATGTCTGTGTTTATTTTATTTTAATTGTTTTAATATGTGTGCTCGCATGAACGTGTGTTTATTTTTAATCATTATTATCTGTGTATGTATTTATTTAACTACTTGCTTCCCTTTTGCTTACTTGCATGCGTCTGTACGTGTATATTTAATCGGTTAATTTCTGGATGTAATATTTCTATCAAATTCCAACATGTACGTAATTAAGCAGTAGTACTATATCGAATTACATGACCACAGAAATAGTAGTAGCAAATTCTTCCAAATAATTATTTTTTTATCAAATCATTTCAGCCACCGCTTGTGGCGACATTTTATTCATACCTAACCGGTGGATACCAACACCTACAGATCATCGATAGATAGGTAAATAAATAGTTAATATGAAGAGAGATCTTCCCTTACAAAAATAGTACACAAGCAATTAAATGTGAAAATAATAACTATTTAACACATAAATATGCAACTACGTCTATATATATAGTGAGGTGACAAAATTACTTCACACTTAAAATTTCAAAACTTGGCCAAAAATATTTCCTGTTTTTGTCGATTTATAAATCTACATAATTGGGAATTCTGTAAGCATATATTTGACAGAAGTTCACATAACAGAGATTTTCATATATAAACACAATTGCTAATAAACAAAATTATCTAGTGACAAAGGTAATCAACAACTCTAATAGCATCCGATAATATTGCTATTAAAAAAAAATATCATATAAAATCGATGGAAAGACTAAGTTGAACATCCAAAAATTGTCGAACCTGACGTAAACTGCAGAATATTAGGACCATCATTCAGTGATAAGAAACCATAGAGAAAGGAAGTGCTTTGAGTAATGCTCAAAGTTTAAAGAAATTCCTCAGATTATTTGACAGAAAATAATTTAATTTCATTAAGATGGATTATCCTATATGACTATTTCTGAGCAAGTTACAGTGAGTTATGCTGTTGTAGGTTCCTAAATTCAAAATCTTGTCAGGTATGAAATGACCTCCTAACTTGCAAAGAAATCAGTGTTTCTCATAATATTAACTATTGCTCTCTCTCTCTCTCTCTCTCTCTCTATATATATATATATATATATATATATATATATATATATATATATATATATATATATATATATATATATATAAAGAGAGAGAGAGAGAGAGAGAGAGAGGGAGAGAGAGAGAGAAGAGAGAGAGTGAGGGAAAGATCTGTAAATATATATATATATATATATATATATATATTTATCACATGTTTGGCGATTCAGGATACACCCTAACAGTGAGTGCGGAAAGAGGTCTTCATTGCTTCGTGCTTATAGCCAGTAATGTATAAAATATGAGCTAAACGATCTTTTTCATCTTCTACTGACCAACACCAATATTGAGAAAAACGATTTACAATTGTATCACATTCCAAGGACATTCAAACGATAACAGTGCCCTAGAATTCCCTCTGCCCAACATCGTAATCTTATTTAACCATTCATTGACTATATATTCCTCCTCAGAGAACTCCGATGATATCAAATTACCTGTATCTGATAAAACTTACGCCGAGACTAATTTATTGCTTACTCTCTTTTGATAATGCAATCTACTGTTAAACCATATCCCAGTATCTTAAAAATCTCTTTCCTTACATTAAAAGCATTTTAAAGTATGTATTTAACTATTCACATAGTGCTAAAAGACCAAGATCCAAACAGAGGGTATTTATATGAACAAGAATGCTTATTATGTGAGAAATAATTTGATAACTCCCAGACCAAGTCCTTTGATATGATAGGACGAGTGTCTGGAGATATATTTGCTCAATTTAAGCTTATATTTAGTGGTGTTGAACTAAACAAGGTCAGCTGACCAAAGTCGCGTGCTCTCACTAATTCTGATTTATGATCTTACGACCTTTAAAACTTTCAATAGGTCCCAGACTAACCTTGTGACGACCTTGTCAATTATATCTTTCGAACGAGAATGAAAAACAACATAAGGGTTCAAATTTCGTTAGAATCGGCCTAAGAGTTATGATTTTATTGACAAGAGAAAATAATTCCCGGGTTAAACTTGGGAAGACCTTAGCAATTATATCAGTCTTAAGCGAATGTAAAACAACATGAAGGTTTCATATTTTGTTAGATTCGGCAGAATAGTTACAATGTAATTACCAAAACCAAAACAAAACGCTGACTGACCGACATAGTAAGATGTAGAGTAGACCGCGACCAAAAATTATTCTGCTTTATTCGCTGCGTGTTAACTTCATTTCTCCTCTTCCTTTTGATTTTCCAATTAATTTCTCTCTTTCATATTTTCGATCGACCTTGCGAAGCGTGCCTTTAAAGCTTGTCTATCCGAAAGATTTTTATGTCTTCCGCGTAGCCAAGTAGATCAAAGAGGTTGTTCTCTGCCTTAGTGTGCTTGGTTCGAATCCCATCCCAGTACTGATTTCTTACTAAGGAAAAATTATTCCATTTTCTCTTTCTTGCGTTATGACGGATTTAATATATATAAATATATATATATATATATATATATATATATATATATATATATATATATGAAAATTAACCAAAGGAAAATGAAAAGATAAATCAAAGCAATTTTGAACTATATTTGCAAGTTCATTTTCAAAGAATAGCATGTAAATGGAGAAGACAACATTATATAGGGTACAGAGATACGAAGAGAACGCCCATCACATAGTACAAACCAATGGAAAAACACAAAAACAAGACAGAAAAATACCAATAATAAGAATAATAGGCAACTAATAACAGACATATGCATCTCTAAAACGATATACATACAACAAATGGTGTAAATGGATGGAAATAGTGGGTTAAAAAACAAAAAAAAAACATTTTAAAGGAACACTGCAAAATTCCTTTATCATTCCGCTGATTTCACAAAAAGAAATATTGTCGAGTGTTCATTTTTTGGCATCTTAACTAATATAAATATTTCCCTAGGCTATTTTCTATTATTTCCAAGTATTTCTATGTTAGTTATAAAAAATTATTCCTGCGTCATTAATAGTGGCATTCGTTTAAAAACCATGTTAAAGAGAAGCTTTGATTTAGAATCAAGCGAATAGTTCGATACAGATTCTTAAAATGTTACATATTGAAAAAACGGTAATGTTAATGATAGTGGAATATTTTTCAATAGTATTATTTCGAAAATAGGGTAAGCAATAATTTGTTTCGGACTAAGGTTTGTAAAAATCCTGTAAGTTGATACCATTGATGTTTTATAAGCCGCCAAGGCGCAGTTTATATATAGATAGATATTCGTAGGCATCGAAGTATTGCGAGCCGATGTTGGGCATGAAAAATTCTAGAAGAATGTTTTCTCTTTGAATCACATTTCAAGGTGATACAAATGTATTCTCAAATATCGGGCTAGGTCGAGGGAAGATCGCAAAGATCGTCCACTATAACTTTTGTACATTGCAGCGTAGAAAAACGTAACGATGTACATAGACATCTTCTTTCCGCATTTTTTTTTTTTGTGATATTGAGTAGCCAAAATTTATATATATATATATATATATATATATATATATATATATATATATATATATATATATATATATATATTATATATATATATTTATATAGCAGAAAGGAAAGGTGGCATAACGGCCCGGTTAAACGTTGGTAAATATATTACTTGAACCATTAAAAGTTTAATAAAGAAAATGGGAGATTTAGAACGGAGAATACAAGAAAACAATTTAAACCGTTATATGAAGAAAGGAAAATTAAGCAGTCGGATTCGAATCTGTGACTTTAAATGCTCATCGCTATCAGAACTACGACGCTCATTGACTGCGCCAACAATCCTCAACCCTAGAAAAGTTTGAATTAGGAAGCCTTTGGAATAAAGAAGTGTAGCTTTTATATCCCTTGAGAGACAAGACAATGTTTTTTTTAGTAGGAATGGCTACGTATTTTTTGTTTATAAGTGAAAATTACATGACGCGTGATATACAATGGATGTAGTTCACGTACAGTAATATATTCTTCAGTGATTAACCCGGTTTCAATACCAGTTTTCATTATATATATATATATATATATATATATATATATATATATATATATATATATATATATATGTTTGTGTTCCCTTGTCTTATAATAAGAGTGGCACTAGATACCGGTAAACTTTCTGGTACCACTCTTTTTACCGGAACATCGGAATTTCTCGCCTTCGGAGAAACATCTCGGACAATTTTTTTCGCAAAGCGTGAATAATTCAAGGCTGTAAACATATACTTTGAGAAATCCCTAAAAGGGATACAGTAGGAAGTGCTTGATACAAATTTGGAAATGTATAAATTGACAAATATTGGTGGGAAATGTTTACAGTTGTCACTTTGCCCTGTTCATCAATTCATCGGACTAATTCTAAATCTGCTTCCTGGTTTTGAATTATAAAAACTCAGAATCTATCTTCTTAATTAATACAATATTTTTGATAGTCAGCCATCAGTTCATTTTCATAATTCCGTTTTTCGACTCTGCTCACGTGTAGTAATTAGAGTATCAACCCTTTTCCAGCAATTTTTCCATTCAAAGATCACACACAAGCTCCATCCAGATTCCATTTACTAACGTGCCTAGATTGGAATTCAAGATTCTAAACTAATAGAATCGTGAAAGTAATACTTCTAAATTTTTAGAAAGTGGCGTTAAATTAAGATTTAGTCGAATCTCTAAGTTTCCCCCATAAGGTTTTAGGCAACATCGTTATTCAGCAAAACTTCTTTATTCATAAATACACTTTTGATCTTTTTGGAAAAGAGACGAAAGGTACATGAGTAAGCGTACAGAGTTAAGTAAAAGATATAAGTGATGTCACAAATTCCATTTTCCTAGAAAATGGGCAAATAAAGGTTTGAAGGGGTGCTAAACCATAACTTTTGGGTGTCACATGGGCTAATACATACTACCCAGAGTAATCAAGCATTAAAATCATCAATTAACGAAAAACTTAGGTAAGCTAAACACATTTGCACATATAGAGAGCCTAAGAAAGAAAGAAGCGGATTTAAGACTAGCAGTCTTCGCAATGACATAAGGTTAGAAGGGTACTGATTTAACAGACCAATTCGATTAGCGCTTAACTAACTAGATATTAATTATACTTCGTTATTCAACTTACATTCCATTTCAGTGGGAAAACTATCTAGCTCCGTCATTACTCTCATCATAACCAAGCTACTAGGTTTATAATTATGTATTTCATTAAGAATAATACCAGCTATGCAATCATTGCACGGATTGTGAGGCTTTTCTTGAGGTGCCTTCCTTCTTCTCAAATCACAATTCCATCAGCTTATAAACAAGTCAAATAAATTACTCCACTATCGAACCTAGTTAATTATGAAAATTTACACCACTCTGCAGTCTTCATGCATCTCGTGTGGATTTTGGAAATCCTAGATAAATTTCAAACTATTTATCAAGAGATATTTATTTTCCCTATTCTTATTTTATACAAATCAACAATCATTTAACCGCAGTATCTTATTTAATAAATGCTATGAAGTGCCACAAATCATTAGGTAGGAGTTCGTAAAATTAATGGTTGGCCATACCGCCTTAACCTAATACCGATCTATATTAACTGTGCTCTGACATCTCGTAGGTCAGTGTGAGTACAGGATAGCTTGCCTTTTAGAATGCGACGTGAATTATTGGAGACATATGGGAGATATCATTTCTGAAACAGTGCAGACATTCACTCTCCCTCGATTATAGTTCTGTTAAGGCATTATATCTCACTATACTCGGTCCTATATTTGATTGTGACCAGAGGCGTCAGGCTAGAATTGGCCGTGAAAATACTAGTAACACCTCTAAATTCAATGTACGAAGTAACAGAGTGATATCCATCAGTTCAATGTTATGTTCTTTACTTTACATGGTATATGGGAGTAGAAAACCCACCTGAATTTCCCCTGTTAACCACACGAAATCAGTTAAAAAAACAAACCTAGGCTCAGAATGTTGTTAATTGGTGCATTCAGGACTGGCAATATGCAGCGTGTTCCGAGGAATTACGATTTTAGGTGTTTCAGGGTGATAGTATGGTTCTGGTGTGGCACTGACCCAATGAGGCCATGGAACCTAAATGTTAATAATGGTGGTTAAATATTGATGTGAGAGTTGTTGTTCACGCTAATTGGGTTAAATCCGCTCCCACGCCCTACAGGTAACTGCTAAATTGCACTATTTGGTGTCTATTTGAATCCATACATAGATATTATGTATGATAATGAAGATGGGATATTGCAACAGAAAAATAGAGTGTTATTGTCACCACGTTGCCCATAAGTGAATCGACGAGCATTCTGAATAGTTTCTTTGAATGGTTTTACAACCAGGTTCACTCAACATCTAGGTAAGTGATCATTTATGGGACGTGGCGGCCAGCTCTATTCGCACCTCTTAGGTGCGAATATATAAAATGCTTAGAAAAAATCGGGACTATTATGTATTTATAACTTTCTGTATCCCAGCGAAATGCAACAACTAGAGGTGCCATCGATAATACAAGTTGACTCAAGACTTCTGAAGAGAGCTTGTCTTATGAACTTTCTATAGCTTTACGCAGTTTAAATATACCTATAGCTGCCGGCTATTAATCGGTACCTAGAATTATATTTATCGTAATTTGCCAATACATATATTACGATTTATTAGTCCCGGGGACTCTACATCTCACTATGTCGGTCGGGCGCCGTTTAGCTTCTTTTTTTTGTAATGGCATTGTAACTATTTGGTTGGCTCTAAGGAAATTTGAAAGCCTTATGTTGTTTTACATTATGTTTCGAATCATCACCTATACAACCTACACCACAAACAGCTACACCACCACCACTTACACCACCTGCAACACCACGACCACTAATACCATTTACACAGCCACCGTCTGTCCCACCTACACCAGCTACGCCTACACGAACTACACCACCACCAGCTACACCCTGACTACCTGCACCACCTAAAAAACTTCCACTACCTAAAATATCTCCACCTAAACTACCTACACCATTACCAGAAACATTACCACCACTTACACTACCACCACCTACACTACCACCAGCTACAATAGCGACACTAGCACCACCTATAAAAAATTAAACCACCACCATCACTTACACCACCTAGAGCACATACGCCACCTACACCAAAATAACCTACAGCACCACAGCTACCACCACCAACAACGAAAAAAACACCAGCATTAAATACATCCTTCCCCACACCAACAACAAATACATCACCTACAACACCACCACCACTTACATTTCCTATACCACCACCTAAACAGCCACTTCAATGACTGGAATACTCTCTCGCTTATTTTTCAGCAAGGTTAAAGAAGAAGAAATCTTGCAAGTGGAACTTTGCAGCGCCCCGTTTACTCGCCGTATTCAAGCATCCAGTCATTTGGCTTTACGCGAGTCTCACCCGATAATTGCACTCTCCGATTTTCTCTGGAAGCAATTACTGTGCATTCTCTCTCGGACTCTCGTACCCGTCGAGTTATTTTCATCCCCTCCACCCTTATTTGCTTGCGGTATTAATAATTTCTTTGTATATAGTAAAGTTATAAATTTTTCTACCATTAGTTTCACTAATCCCAGAACCACTAAGCATTGATTATTTAGGCCAACTGCACTCCACTTGACACTGTTTATTTAACACTCGCATTAGGATCGGTATCCCGTGCCCTCTTCACAGTTACTCTACGCCCATCTATGTAGTTTGATAATGGTCGAGAGAACATAAACAGATTGCGCTGCAATAACCTTACCTTCTTGGAAAAAAGCTACATATCGAGTTTTAACTGTCATTCTTGCTCTTAAGTTTTGGGATATGCTTTAGAGATGGAAAATCTTTCAATTCGTCGTTAAGATTTATAGTTACTGGCATAAACACCGTTACTCCACTGCACAATTCTCTTCGAATTCAAGGAGATTCTCAACTCTACTTAAAATCGGATTAAAATTTCATATTCTTAAACTAAATACATGATTTAATAGGTAAGGTGGTAGTTTCCTAAATTTATTTTCTAATCACTTTAGTCTTTAATAGCAATTAATTTATAGGTTGAAAGAAAGAGATAAGTAGCATTTAAAGGTAGGGTTGTTGCCCTCAAAATTTGAAACCCCTATTTAAATTAACAAACCGCAGAGGGGGGAAGGAAGAGCTGGTAGACTGTTTCACCTGCCAATCTGTTCGAACATCCAACCCATTACATCAAGCGTTGACAGTTTTATGATTGGTAAGCAAGCCGCATCACCAGTAATGAAGACCAAAACGATAGTCTTAACTGTCACCATTACATTTATAGCAAAGAGAAACTGAAGCGCTCTCGCTATTTTTAAATTTCAACCTATTTATAATGTTCTACTCTATTACAATTTATTTGAAATTTTCAGGGTAATTGCTTAAGGATATGCTACCATATCTGAAGTCAAATTTGGATCACCGAATGCCTTTTGTTCCATCACCGTAAGCAAGGATAAGACAGTGGTAGTAACTATCATCACTACATTCACTGAATAAAGAACCTGATGCCCTCTAGTGTGTATTTATTTGCACTTTTTTAAAATAAATAATATCTTTTCAATTCCTCCTCGTGTTAGAGAATAATTGAATATTCGTAGACAACGTGAATCCGCATCTCGAGATGGTATCTAGGTTATTTGATAACGCCGGTATCGACCTATTATTAGTAACCTCTGCAACTGACAGTCTAAAGAAGTCAACGGTTCCCATGATCTTTCAGATTTCGGGCCAAATCGCCTTCTCGAGGAAGTACCAAGTGATTCTATATTTTTTATATGGGACCGTTCTAGTTAGATTGCACTTTTGCATTATAGTTTTTAGTCGACACTTAATCAAATTGTAAAAGTTTAGTAATTTCACTTACACGTTAAAAAAATTTGTTTCGATATTAGTTCTTGTTGAATGTTGGAGTTTCTATTTCTTTTTTATCCAAAGACAACTCGAAGCTTTACGAATCCCCCCAAAAAACAAATCTTTTTCTTACAAGAATTCACAAAAAAAACTTTCTTTTCATTCTTCTTCCTTTTTTCATTTTCGCTTCTCTCGTTATATTCAGGGAGAGAGAGAGTTTCTTAAGACTGTAATTCTATACACTCCCGTATTTAAGAAAAAGTGAGAAAATGCCTATTCAGAGGAGGAAGATACAAATAAACCTTTATATCAATAAAGTTTTAATATAATACCATGATGAAGCAGTTGAGTTGATCGTTTACAATTAAAAGTGCCAAGATGAGGCAGTGTAAAAGTTTATTTATTTAAATATGCCAAGGTGAGGCTATTTACAAGTTTATCCTATTTCTTTTATTTGTGCCAAGCTGAGGTCGTTTACTAGTTTTTTAAATTTTATTTGTGCCAAGCTGAGGCAGTTTACAAGTTTAATTAATTTTATTTGTGCTAAGCTGCGGCAGTGTAAAAATTTAATAAATTATTTTTGTGTCAAGCTGACGCAGTTTAAAAATTTAAACTGCCGAAATTAGGCATTTAAAAGTTTACAATTTTAGAGTAAAAAAAATAAAGCTCCTCTATATTAAATCTTGCTTTACCGTTTCAGTCATTTTTTAAAAAAATATTGGAGCAGCTTCTCTGGTAGGTCTTTAATTATTTATTGTTTTTTATTTTCAATGTCATCTTTATCAAGATTTTCATTAATTTCATCCTGATCATAATCTCTATTTATATCAGAGTCAGAACTCTGATAACTTAACTCATCTTCTCTCATTAAGTCTAATTCTAATTGGTACACATATGTAATTAAGTGGTTACTATTTGACCATCTGATTTTAAAAGTTTAACTGTTCTAATATACTAGGGACTAGGAGGCCAAAAATCGACAATTTTAGCAAAGGACCAAAATGGTCTTGGCTTTACATGAGTTTTTTATTAAAACGATTTAACCTTTCTTAAGGAATGAATTATTTAGATTTTCAGAATAAAAAAAGTTTTTGCTTTTTTCTCTTAAAGCTAATAAATATTCTTCGAGCCAAACATCTTTAAATCTATCAAGAGTGATATCTCTTAATTCTAGATTGTTTACTCTAACTTTTTCATATATTCCTCTTCCATTTTAAGATGGCTGGATTGTTCAGATATAATTGTTGAAGGAAAGAAATTACTACCAGATATAAGGTGATTAGAGGTAATAATATCTAATTCATTCTCATTGGACCTATATGTCACTGGTCTAATATTGATTACTTGCTGGATATAAGATAGAGTAGTATGAATTTTGAAATATTCATAGTTAGATCTTCCCAAAGTTTAATAAATGCAAAGTTTTACAGTATTAATTAACATTTACCATGTAACTCCATACCATGGTGAGTAAGTTGGAATTGTTTTAAAAAAATACTATAAGCAGTAAATTTGTTGGAAAATAAATCTGAGGTAAAAATATTAGACAAAAAAGTAGTTTCTGATATAAACTATTTGGCATTATCTAAATAGATAGTTTGAGGAATATCAACCTATTACAGTATCTTATGAAACCAAGTATAAAATCTTCGGTTGACATACCATTTAGCAATTCAAGATGTATAGCTCTTGTATTTAAACAGGAAAATATAATGATGAACTTTTTTTTTTTTAAATTAAAAGGGTCTGATACCCCATAATGTCCAGTATAATCTCTACCAGTACGAATAAAAGGTGGTAACACTTGAGTTTCGGGGCGCACGGTAGGTGGCGCTGTTTTTAAGGCTACAATTTTGGGCTACAATCTATGTCTTATGAGGTCAGACGGTAGCGTCAGATGTGAACAATTACGCCCTTTTTTATATGAGTATATACTAAGGGGCTGTGTCCCCCAGACTCCCCGCAAAATTGATTGAAACTCGGGATCATCGCAGGGTAGTCTCCTGCAGTGATATTTCCCCCACGAGCAGTCCCCTTGAATTTACTGGGAGTTTTCCCCAACAGCTTTTTACTGGCAAAAAAACCTAACCTAATGACAAACAATACTTACTTTTATAGGTTTTTTGATTAGTTTATGGGCCTCTAAATAATCTAAAAGTTTTTTGCAGTCATGCAAAGTAAACCCGGATTCGAATAACGAAGAAGCACAACTAGAGCACTAAAAAGCCATAACGAAAGAGAAACAAATGCCAAGCGGGTTCTATTTATAGCTACCACGTTGCCAGGGAGAAGCTGTTATCGTTCACTAAGAAACAAAAAATACGAAAACAATAAAATACATCAAGAAAACTTAGAAAAAACTATAAACGAGCAGAGGCGCAGATATTTAGTAAATAATACAATCTAAAAGTTACAAATCCCCAAAACAACAAAAAAATATAACGCTGTGATTGGTCACATCTGAAGCTACCGTCTAACGTCATAAGAGATATGCTGTAGCCTAAAATTGTAACCTGCTAACAGCGCCACCTACCGGTTGCCCCTAATCTGAAGTATAAGCTAGGAGACTAGGGGTTGGAGGTTTTATTAAAGCTTTAGAATTGTGTCCTTTACAAATGTAGCAATTATTTAAAACAGTTTTCATGGCTTGTCTAGCTCTGCAGATCCAAATACCAAACATTCTTAAATAATTCAAAGTAGAGTTTAGAACTAAATGTTTACAGTTAAAGTGTGAAACTTTAATAATTAACTTAGTTAAAGTATGACCAGGATAAAATAAAACAAGGTTTACAGCATCATAATTTAAAGTAAAACTTTTATATATTTTTCCCTTGGACCTTAAAATATTGTTATAATCCAAGAATAAGTTTAGTTGGTGTACCAAAGGAGGCACACTTTTATTTGAGTTATCATTTAAGTACTTTAAGAAAGTAATTTCTGCAGCAAAGGTATGTCTTTGCATATTTTGTACCCCGTAATGGGCGCGGCGATTTGCCATCCTGGCCGCCATGCTGACGGATCCAGCGCTCCGTCTGGCCCCAGCTTAGCCTCTCTTCCTTCCTTCAGATAGCCTGATTTCTCCCTTACATCATCGCTTTTCATACAACTTCTCTCACAACTTTCTCTGGTCAGCCTCTAATTTCACAGGGTATATGCTGGCCTTCTTATCAAGCCAACCACCCCGGATCAGGGTTGAGGGGGGAGATGACATTGTTCCCTAACCCCTGAGCTCCGTTTTGGGATGGGTTTTTTATCAACCTGCTTCATCCCCACCCATACCTTCGTCAAATCCCTTTTCCTCTCCTCTTTCCATTCTATCAATTTTACGCCGTGTACAAGGTGGAGCCGCCATGCCAAAGGACTGCCAGACACCAGGCGGGAGGGGTGGTACCGAATGGCGGTGCCTGGCTCTCCTGGGCTTGTAAGCACCTCTCGCGGTGCGGGCAACTGCGAGAGGTGATGAGCTATTGCATCCCGTAGCACAAATATGGTCACCATGCCCAATGATGAGAAAATAAAAAATCTCCCCCTAATTCCCCCTTGCTTATCAGCGAAGCCGCCCTCGCGCAGCTCCACCAAAAAAATAGAGGTCCTTCCCCCTGTGCTTGCGCAGGGGACCCTCCATATTTCTCTAACCGGAGAGGAGGCTTACTCCTCTCCTTCGCCTACGGGTGCAAGGGACTCCACCTCACCCCCTTCTCTGAAGGTGCTTCCGGGCACCTCCCTTTTCCCAGTGGCAGTCCCCTCTTTTCTTTCCAAGGCGACTGCCAAGAAAGCCAGCAGGCAGCCCTTAGCCAGCTGCTCCCCATCGAAGCGGCTCGGTAGGGCAAACCCCCTTCAGGGGGTAGAGGGAAGCCAGGCCCCTTCGGTCGCTTCCCTCAAAAGACCTGCTGGCAAGAATTTTAAACCTTGCGGGGTCAAGGCCTGTGCCTCCCCAAACAAGACTGGCGACACTGCCAAGAGGACCTGCGATGTACTGGGAGGGGATGGCCAAATGGAGGCCCCTCCTGTGATAGACATGGTCCTTGAGGAGAACCAGCCTCAGACGGTAGGGCCTTCCATGGGGGTGAATCCGGGCTCAGCGCCAAGCACCGAACCCGAATACGCCCCAATACAAGGTCCCACTCAAACAGCCAAGGGCTCCGAGACAGTAAAAGGAGGGGAGGGATCTCCTCAGAAAAGGTGCCCCTACGACTACCAGGACCTTTTTCATTTTGGAGAGGGACCTGGCTGAGGCTGGCCAATCTGGCATGGGGGCTTCTGCCGGCGGAGGTGGGAAGCGGGTTCATTCACCGCCCTCCTCTCCAAGAAAGAAAAAGACTTAAAATACGACGAAGACTCGGGGCTCTTTTCCATCCGCGGGGGCTGCGGGGACGAAGGGGTCTGCTGCCACCTTGGTAGGCAACCAAGCCAAGATCGGCACATCCCGCCCCTCTACCCCCTCGTGTGCGGAGCCCCTGACTAAGACTAACACCAAGAGTGCACAGGGCGGAGCCTCGATAAAAGGGGCCTCTCATTCAGAGGTTATCTGGCGTTTGCAAGCCCGCTGGCTTCAAACGCTTCCTCGTTATTCGCTCAACTGATGGCACCATGTTGTTCAAGGGCAACATGATCCATCAGAGGAGAGGATTAGCTAGTGCAATTGGTAGAGAGCCGAAGGTGACCCGTTTCTCGGACAGAGGCCTTCTGGCGAATGCGGTGAATCCCGCCGAGGCGGCCAAGATAAGTGCTCTTCGGACACTTCATGGCACCCCGATGAGTGTGACGCCGCACTCCACCATCAACTTTATGAAAGGAGTAGTTTATGCAAGGAACCTCGATGACTACCTTATTGAAGACATCTTCCAGGAGCTGGCCGACCATAGAGCGGTCAAGGTCGAACGTGTGGGCCTCGAGACCCACCCCTACACTCTTCGTCACGTTCGACTGTGACAAGCTCCCTGAGTCGATGCGTGCCGGTTGGTACCGCTACCGCGTGAAGTCATTTGTGCTACTGCCACGGCGGTGCTATTACTGTTACCGCTTCGGCCATACGAATCGCTCATGTAGACGTGCAAAGTCGGGTTCCTAAAAGTCGGGGGAAATTGCTCGAAGGTCGCACACGATAAGTCCAAATCGTGTGTGGCCAAGTGTGTCAATTGCGGAGAGCGGCATCCTGCTTCTTCGAAGCAATGTGGTGCATATCTCCTTGAGAAAGAAATCCTGGCCGTTCAGGCCCAGGATCGACTCTCATTCCGCCAGGCTAAGGACTTGGTCCTGGCTCGCCCGGCTCTGCCTGGGACGTCATATGCCTCAATAGTTAGAATGGCACCTCTGCTTCTGGCCCATTCAGGCCAACGAGCACGGTTGTTTCCGCGCCAAGTCTGAGTTTTTCTGCGGGCTCTACCGAACCCGGGCGCTCTCTTTAGGCGTTTCCCGTAAGGCGATACGGCCACGCGCCTCCACTGAGTCGTTAGACTCACAGGAGGCAACACCCCTGAAGGTGGTCGCTAGGCCATCTTCCGGGGTTTCCAAAGCTGTCCCCCGAAAGGAGGACAGCAACAAAGAAGTTTTGGCTCCTCCGCCCACGCCCCGAGGTGGAGCGATTGGCTCGGAGACGGTGGTTCCTCGAAAAGAGGGCCCCTAGACTCCGAAGCCACAACGCCAGCCTAAGGTTTCGAGGCCAAGGGAGGAAAGGAGTCGCATGGCGAACCCAACCTCCCCCAATAAGTCCTCGCAGGCCACAGCGTCTTCAGCGCTTTGTCCGGCCAACAGCGATAGGGGTTCTGCACCTGAGAAGCAAACGGCTATTCCCGTGAGGGTCTTCAGTTCGAGGACGGCCCCCGCGTCTCCTCCGAGCAAGGCCTGGAAGGCATGTTCTTTCAATGGAATTGCCGTGGACTCCGGGCCAACTGGGAGGAGCTGCGGAGGCTCGTCTCGTCCCGTTCCCTGTTAGCTATCTTTTTGCAGGAGACCATGCTAGGCGCGTGCCCCTTGCCTGCCCTCCCGGGGTATAAGGGGCTTGCGACCCCACCACCACGGGAGGGCCGGGCTATGGGGTGCGCAGTTTACACCCAGCATGATGTCTCCGTTCTTCCTTTCTCTTTAGATACCTCCTTTCAGGCAGTGGCTGTGCAGCTGCACCTGGATAGGAGGTATACTATTATTTTTGCGTACATTCCACCGTCAGCTGACTTCGACGCAGGGGACTTCCGCCGCGTGGTGGCCCGGTTGCCGAGGCCCTATCTCTTGCTTGGAGATCTGAACGGCAGGCATCCTCTCTGGGAAGATTACTCCATAAATCTCAGGGGACAAGTTCTTGCCAATCTGATCGAAGAGCTTAAGATGGGTGTTCTAAACGTGGATAAGTTTAGGCATCACTGTCCGAGAACTGCTTCATTTTCTTGCTTTGACCTATCTTTGTGCTCTTCGGATGCACAGCCTGATTTTGATTGGGGGGTGGTCGATCACCTCCATGGTAGTGATCACTTTCCCATTCAACTATCATTTTCAGAGCAACTGCCGCCTGAGAGACCACTTCGGTGGTGCTTGGCGCGGGCGCGGTGGCCTGCATTTTAGGAAATGACTGAATTCTCTATCTCAGTCGAGGAGTTTTGGTCGGTAGATGAGGCCGTTGAGTTATACCCCGGCAACCTCATCGCCGTGGGCCTGACTACTATTTCAAGGACGTCTGGCCGTTTTGCACGCCGACCACTCCCATGGTGGTCGGCCGTGTGAGACGGCCCTCAAACAAAAGCATTATGCCTACATGCGCTATAAGCGCCACCCGAACTATTTCACTGTCGCTGAATTTCGTCGGGCTAGGGCTAGGTTCCGGTATATTTCGAAGCAAGCCCGCCGCTCTTCTTGGCTGGCATACGTGTCTTCCCTTAACGGAAGACCCCTTTAGCTGAGGTGTGGAAGCGAGTCAAAAGGATTCGGGGCAAGTTCTCGCCGGACCCCTCTCCCGTTCTCTAGTAGAATGGGACCGCAATCTCCGACCACGCGACCGTGGCGGAATCCTTAGCGACCACATTTTTCGCATTCTCTAGTCGGGATGCTGCTCCGCCAGCATTCTAAGCACGTTGTGATGTCGCGGGAGGCCGCCGGCTGGACTTTACCTCCAGAGGTGGAGAACCCTTCTACGACAAGATTACTGTGAGTGAGTTGCGTTCTGCTCTCGCTTCGTTTGCGGACACCGCCCATGGTCCGGACGATGTCCCGTACGTCATGCTTTGACACCTGGGTGAACCAGGCATGGCCTTTCTGCTAGATTTGTTTAACAGGATCTAGGTGGAAGGTCTTCTCCCAGACTCCTGGCTAATCACTACTGTGCTCGCCTTTTTCCTGGACAGCGGAGGCCATCTGCTTTCTGCACAGTGCGGCTTCCGCAAGTTCCACTCCACGTTGGTTTCTCTCATCTGACTGTAAAATGCCGTCTGCAAGGCTTTCCTTCTTAGACAGCACTTCGCCAAAGTCTTTTTCGATCTGGAGAAGGCCTATGATACCGCATGGCGATAAGGTATCATGAAGGCTCTCCACATTTTTGGGGCAAGGGGACGCCTTCCAATGTTTATATCTGAATTTTGCGAGATCGTCGATTCCGCGTACGGTTGGGAGGAGCCTTATTCAGCCCAAAGGAGCAGGAAGAGGGTGTCTTGCAGGGAAGTGTCCTCAGTGTCACACTCTTTGCCTTGAGCATCAACGGAATCACCTTGGTGCTGCCGGAAGATGTTCTCTCTATGCTCTACGTGGACAACCTTTCGATCTCTTTTGGCGTGGATAACTTTGGAGCGTCGACTCCAACAGGCATTTAACCGCGTGTCTCGCTATGCCAAAGCGCACAAGTTTTAGTTTTCTCTGGCCAAGACTAAGGTGGTGCACTTTTCCCGCCATCCACGGCTTTACCCCGACCAAGATTTGTTTCTTAATGGGGTGCGCCTGGATGTGGTTGAGCTGCACCGTTTCCTTGGTCTTGTATTCGACCGACGCCTCACCTGGGAGGCTCATATTCGCAGCCTTAGGGTCTCTTGTCTTCTCGCCATGGACATTTTCCGTTCCTTGACGTTCAGCCCTTGATGCGCTGATAGGGCTACTGCCCTACTTTTTCATCGATTCTTTGTTCGTTCGAAGCTCGACTACGGATGCGAGTTTTATGCATCCGCAGTCGAGCGAGTATTACGGAAGGTGGATTCGATCCAACACACCGGCCTTCGCCTTGCGACCGGTGCCTTCCGCACTTTACCCATTAAGAGCCTGTTGGTCAATGCTGAGGAGATGCCACTCGCTCTGCGCCGCATGCAGTGCATCACTCGCCTGTACGCGCGAGCCCGGTGCCTCCTTTAGTCACTAACAGCTCTCACTGCATCCGCAGCTGATCTCGATGGTGCCTAAGCCGCCGAGAAACGCCAGTCATACCCTGAGCCCTTTGGTTTCAGGGCCAGGAAACTCCTTTAAGAGGTACATATAGCTCTCGGGCCGGTTGCGCCCCTGGTTCTGCCCAGGACGCCACCCTGGAGGGTACCACATTTGGCTATTTGTCGCTACGCGTCTGCTCCCAAAGCTTGTACTGCACCGGGAGTATTGCGTTCGACCATTTTGGAGCACACATCATGTCACGCTGGAACCGTGCCAGTGTATACGGATGGCTCCAAGTCCCAAGAGGGGGTGGGCTTCCACGCCATATCCCCTCTGTTTACAGTCAGTGGGGCTTTACCAGGCGCTGCGTCTGTCTTCACGGCCGAACAGGTGGCAATACACCAATCGGTACGGGAGATTACGCGACGTGCCCGGTTTGGAGACCGGATTGTGATCTATATCGACTCACAAAGTGCCCTGAGTGCTTTCGGGGCATTGGAATCTCCTCATCCCTCACACCGACTACATGGCAGGAATACGGGCAGCTCTTCGGACTGCTTGGCAAAGAAGTTGGGAGACGGTCGAAGGGAACTTAAAGTTGCGTGCCATTGCGCCGCGACTGTTCCCATGGACCTATCCCCTAATGCCGCAGCAGCTTTAGGTTGCTTTCTGTCTTCTCCAAATCGAACAGCACTCGTGTGACGCATCGCTATTTGATGGAGCGCTCGCCTGCGCCCTATTGCAACGACTGCGTCGTCCCTTAGACTGTTCGACACATTCTTGTCGAATGTCCCAGCCTGAGTGATCTTCGCGCACGATACCTCTCCCGGTACCGGGATGGGCGGGGTCGCTACCGCCTGTCTCTTGTACCCGGGGCAGATTCGTGCACATTGATTTGTGGACTTGTTGACTTTTGGGGGGAGGCCGACCTTCTCCCTATTATTTAAGCAAGGTTTGTTTTTTTTGTTTTGTTTTGTTTGTTGCATTTGTTTTTTTTGTTTGTTTTTTCCTTTAGTTGCACGCTCCTGCGCCGGGGGTACCTCTCCCCGACGCACCAGCTTACTTTATTTCCCCCTTTTTGGGGTGTTTTTTTTTCTCTCTTTAATTCTATTTTATAGGAGCCTAGAACTAGGCCAGTTTTAATATGGCGACTAATGCCCAAGTTGGCAGGCGCCAGATGAGCTCTTATAAAAAAAAAATGCATATTTTGTACTAAATAGTTAAATGCTAGTGTTTTAAATTTTCAATTTTCCAGTTTAACTTTCTTAAAAAGGTTGATAGCCTTAAAAACATTAATGGTAAATTTAAAAGTTTCGTATAGGAAGAATAGCAAATGAAATCAATTAAATTATAATCTTCCTTGATTCCCAGGACATTTATTAACCTTATCTACTCTACTTAGACATTTACTACATTATTTAAAAATTTTAGCTCTGCTAACCCAATTACTATACTCTTGGAACTTCTTGCATCTAACAGAGCTGTGGTTAAACATTTTACAAAATTTTTTAATTTAGGTGAATGTTAGTTTTAGTTTCATTTTGACTAGAGTGATTACTACGACTAGAATTAGATTTATAATTATTAGTATTATAGACAGTTACCCTCTGACTTTATTTAGAACTTTTATGTTTATTTGTAGAATTTTGAATTTTAGAGTTATTTTTAACTTCAGGTTCACGATTCGAGGGGTTACTTAAATTTTTAATTTTTCCAAGTAATTATCAAATATATGGCTTAACTTATGATAAATCGCACGACACCTACGTGTAAGCTCAACAATAAAGAATTTGGGTAATTATTCACTCACTATAGCATTTAGACAAATATATCCTGGAGATTCTGGCTCTAAAAAGTTCAAATTCAATTTTAAAAGATCCTGGATATGAGATATCTATGTATTTATAGAGGAGACAATTTGATCCGAGTTATGTACCAAAGGCCAATGAACTAGTTATAAAGTATTGTTAACTAAATATTCTTTATCAAAAGATTCCTGATTTAAGAGCTTCCATGTATTTTCATATCCTTCATCAGTTATTGGTAGATGTTCCACCAATTCATAAGCTGTTCCTTCTGAAGCAGATCACAAATAAATCGATTTTGGACATTTAGAAGCTTCAGGAAAAGCAGCCATTATATTGTCAAAGGAAGTCTTAAAATTAATAAAAGAAAATGGATCATCCCTGTTATCTTTGATTTTATCAGTTTAAGTTTAGGCAATTTAATAGTAAATTTATTTGTCTCTTAACTTGATTAAAGGAAGCATTTGAAGTTACAGTTAAATTCACATATTCAGGATTTTCATTTTTAATTAAATATTTAATTGCATTAATTTGCCCTTGGCAGTTCGATTGATATTGAACAATGTCAGATTCCATTTGTTTGAAATTCTCTCCTTTCTCTATAGTTCCAAATATTAAGTAATTTTGAATAGTTTTCAAATCATTGAAGCTTTTTTTCAATTTCAACAATGAATTCTTGTATATAATTGAAAGTTGGGGCCTCAAGCTTTTCCAAAGCCTTAAAGGCCTTACTTATTAAGGATTTCTTTTATTATAACTTTAGCGTTTAAATTCTTAAACGAGTCCATGAATGAAATTTATATTAGTTTCTAATAGGCCTAATCAAATTATTAGAAGAGAAACAAAACTTTAGGTTAAATTTGCAAGTTGAAGGGTAGTAATTATCAAATTAATTGTGTACAGTACTGTTTACTGAAACAAGTATAATAATTAGTTAATAATTGTTAAATTATATAAGTGAAGGAAATAGTACGATTCAGTCTACACTGCTCATCCCTGACTTACTAACCTTGTTCAATTTTCAGGTTATGCCTTATGAAACAGGGCAATTACTCAAATTAAAAACTTGAGAAAGTTATATATCTCACTTTCACCAATAACACTGGGGGACAAAATTTTTGTTGAGTTAGGTCTGACAGCTGTTATTAACTAATCTTTCGGTGCTGAATCCAAAACTGATCTCTGTTTTTCTCTATCACGTCAAGTTTTTGAACTTTTTCAAATATTGACATAGAATGAAATATGAAAGAAACAGGCATGATTGCAATGTTTATTTAACACTATTATGTTTTAACAAAGGATATGGTTACTGTAATTATATACTTATAATTGTGTGCAAGTAGTTAAGGTAAAATTTACGTTTATAGCTCTTTCTAGAGTGTTCAACTTGAGGACTATCGCGTTTGATGCTCCAACAATAGTCAGCCATCATATGTACATCCCATCTACCCTGATAACGTTCTTCCATAACCTTCAATTGTTGGTGAAACCATTCACCTTGCTCGTCGCTAACAGCACGAAGACTATCCGAAAGGCTGGCAAGATGGCAATGCAGAAAATGTAGTTTAATACTCATCTTGCAACCGAGCGCGTTGCAGCTCTGCAATAGATTCTGAACAATTTCTGTGTAATTACTTGCACGTGTATTTCGAACAAAGTTCTTGACGACGTCTTTTAATGATAACCAAGCATTCTTCTCAAGGTTTGACATAGTCCCGGTGAACTGTTCAGCTTTGATGAGCTATCGAATTTGTGGACCATCAAACACACCGGCCTTGATTTATTCAATTGACTGACCAGGAAATGTCAAGATGATGTACTTAAAACAGTCGCCATCAGGTGGCAATGCCTTTTCCAACTGCTCCATGAGACCTAGTTTTATGTGCAGAGGTGGAAATATTATATTCTCCCTGTCAACAAGTGGCTCATGTAGAATGTTAGGATCTCCAGGTTTAAGATCAGATCTTGAAGGCCAATTCGTCTCAACCCTATGCTTCCCTCGAGCTCTGCTATCTCACATATTTTGAAAGCAGAGATAATTTGTGTACCCACGTTGCTGACCAAGAAGGAAGCACACCATTTTAAGGTGAACACAGATGATCCAATTGTGTTTGTTGTATTGCAATAACTCAATGACCCTCATTATATCTCCATGTTCTTTCGAAGACATATAGAATGCCCAATAGGGACTGCACCAATTAAATTTTCATTGTGTAGAATGACACAATTTAAGCTCTACCTTGAGCTGTCAATAAACATTTGCCATTGATTTAGATTGTAGATTGAAAGCCCGAATTCCGTCAGTAAACTAGGAATATTATGGCAATACACAAACCCGCTGTCACTTCGAAAGTACTGCAGAAAAAACCCTTTCTCTGGCTCGGAAGTATGATACTTTCGATCCTTGTTCAAGTAAGTTTTTCTCACTCAGTCTTGATGCTAGGATTTCTGAAGCTTTTTTTGATAGGCCCAAATCACGGGCCAAATCATTCAACTCGTGCTGATCCTATCCCCTACGAATCGAATCCACGTGAATCTTGAAATATGCATCATTGCTGTCAATGCTTTCGTCAACATCACTGAGATCTTCTAAAGAAGGTAGTTTTTTGAAAACGCACTTGAATTTCAGCTGATTGAGGCATTGGCCTTATAGCTGACGGTAGATTAGAATATTCTATTTTACTTTTATTTTGCTTGTTAAATCCTGATGTACTCACTAAACAAAAGTAACAGTCTGTTCAATGCTCCTTTTGCACTCGCCAAACCATGGAGTTACCAAATGGAAACCTTTCACGTGTTCCTCTGGTCCACATCCGTAAACTCTCGACACACTGCCGGTACACATTATGGGGAGCCCATTGCTTGTTTTGATTACCGAGTGTTACGTTAAAATATGCTAAATATGCTTGTTGGACAAATGCACTGTTGTTTGCCCTCTGACTTGGAATGGTGAAAATGCCACAAATGTAGCAGAAGGAGTCTGGGATGTTTAGGCATTTACGACGAGAAGTTGCAGGAGCAGAAATGATCTGAAACAAAGGAAATATATAGCTACGTAAATAAAACACTAAGATGGAATATTTGCTTGCTGTGAAAGCTAAAAAAATAGCATATAACGAAATAGAACGTAAAACACACTGTCTCAATGGTGACTGAACAAACAAGTTGCCACGTAGTTGTAGATGAATTCAATCGTAATCAGCAGGCAAATCTTATTACAGCTAAGCAGTTGAATTTTACTTCTCTGGGGGATAAGCTGTGGAGAAAAAAATAGACGTGCTAGAAATAAAGCTGACTACAAATTTGGAATCAGCATGTTAATTTTAGTCTAAATCAGAAAAAAAATCTAACTCAACAGGAGATTTTTTTCAAACTGTTTCCCGGTGTAATAGGCAGAAGC
The DNA here is from genome assembly GCA_963969495.1 of Ceratothoa steindachneri. NCBI lineage: Eukaryota > Metazoa > Arthropoda > Malacostraca > Isopoda > Cymothoidae > Ceratothoa > Ceratothoa steindachneri. Next base: position 27,564,799 of record OZ018321.1, on the reverse strand, counting down.
CTACTTAAAATTAAGAAAGAAAAATTTTAAGTCGCCCGGAGGTCAACCGTGAAAAGTAGTTGCCTGTAGGCAATTTTTTATAGTACAGCACTTCGCTAAGTTTTGTTCTTCCAAGAAAAAAACGAACTAATTTTTCTAATATAAGTATAGATTTTAATCTACACTTAATCAGATTTTAAAAGTTTAGTAATTTCACTTAGACGTTAAGAAAATTAATTTCGATATTACTTGTTTTTGAATGTTGGAGTTTCTATTTTTTTCGATTCAGAGACAACTCGAAGCTTTACGAATCCAAAAAACACGAGAATTCACAAAACCTTTCTTTTTAGTCTTCTTCCTTTTCTCATTTACGCTCCTCTCGTTATATTCCGGAAGAGGGAGTTTATTAAGACTGTAATTCTATAGCATAGAATATAGATTAATGATCTTCTGAAACCCATTGTCACAATTGCCTATTAAACCTTTCACAAAGTAGTCTATTTATATCAGATAACTGGGCGCGGTAGGGCGAGTCAGTGTCAAGGAAGGAGAGAGCAATTTTAAGTCCATGCTGACGTTGGCCGCTGGTGGACGTGGCGGCTGGTGTCGCTAGAGACTAAGAGATTTAGATACCGATACCGTTGATCTATTATCACTGCCATCCTACCGGCGCATCGTAAATATGTATTACGCAAAGCGAAATGTGTGAATTGAGGCGGATTTTAGACTATATTCTCAAGTCTTTATTATTCAAATCTGTTGAAATAGCTACTCGCAGTTCAGGCTACAAGATGAGATTTTATTAGAGAACCTAGGAAGATAATTTTGCCAAAGTTCCTGCGATCCATCATCGGCTACAGATAACAACGTAAAAGATACTCCCTCCTTTCTTGCTCCATCCAGCGATAAGAGATGGGCACCTAAGCCCCTAATGGCAACGCTTTTGTTGCTTTTTTCGACCAGGCAAGCCCTGCTCTAGCCAACACCTATTTTCTCTAAAGATATATTGTCCATAGGTAGACATGAACACGGTATATTACAGGAAGGTAGAGGTGAACCATTTCTGAAGGAAACCTTTAGTTAACCCGAAAGGAGGATAGTAATAAAAGAGTTTTAGCCTCAAAGCTCAAGCCAAAAGTTGCAAAGGAAGCACAAAATGGATGAATGCTGCTAGAGAACAAGGGGAAAATCACAAGCGCTGCAACTAGTTAGTCAAACTTCTTCTAATATAGCTTCGAAGGTGACGTCACTCATGCCCCATCTGCAGATACGTCAAATGTATCTTGAAAAAATAGACAAAAAGGTTTTGGTCTTTTCTTAAAATTATTAATACTGTTGTAACAGCAGATAATGACATACCACTCTTTTTTTCTCATGCTCTGAATTGATAGATGAAATTGCATAATGAATTTGTTTCAGTAATCATTTTGGTTTTAAATATAGTGATGTCACTTTCATCGTTACACTCTCTTCTTGGGATCAATCTGATGTATTCTAACGTATTCATCTCGTTCATTCTCGCTTTACCTCGTTTTTTCTCTCAGCCTCATATAACTCGCAGACTGAAATACTCTTGTTCGATGGTATTGGTTCATTTAATAAAGAAAATTAAATAAATGGTCACATCTAGTTCTTTGCTACGAAATATATCATTTCAATTCTTTCCTATTATTGTCCAAAAATAATTATTACTAATGGAGCTTTCAAAAATCTCAAAGGTACTTATATTTTGTTACATTTCTATTCTATTCCTTCAGTTTATATGCAGATAAAAAGTTTATTTTACTCCAATATTTGCATTTCGTTATTATATACCTTATTATTCTATTCTCTTATATATCTTTCGTGTATGTTTTTCAAAAATCAAGTGAACTTCATTCTACATTCTGTTCTAAAAAGACCATTTGGCCATGCAATAAGCGTTTACTCTATGTAAATCAATTCAGCACGTTTTCATATAAGACTTTCTCGCGCAATATTTAAGGAGTTTTAACTCCATAATAAAATGAACAAAACTGAGAGGATGGTTTGATATCTAATAACTTAGGTACTTCGACAAAGAAAGCAACAAAACTAATAAAGGCTCAACATTGATAAAGTCCTTATTGATAAATTAATTAAAAAATTTAGAGATTTTCTTTGATAATGTGTAGTGTGTATGTTCGTTCTCTTATCTTCCCCAAAGTTGTTAATTTCTAATTTGGGCGAAGTTGGGGCGGTCTTTGTGTGTGTGGTTTGCTTTTAATTAACAATATAGTTGCACTAGATCATCTAATCACCTTCCCTGAAAAGAAATTTCAGCAATAACAAATTAAATTACTAAGTATGTTAATTATAATTTATTTGTATTTTAGATTTGAAGGCATTTATGTCTGCATTATTAGGTCCAATGGAGATAATACGGGACTTATCTAGTTTTCATTTTCGTCCTTGCCGCTTCTTTAGCCGTTTATTTTGTTTCATTCAACGCATATTCTTTAACAATCGTAGTCTTTATTTTCAACCCGCAATAGTAAGGAATGAAAGAATAAAAAAGGTGAATTATGTGCTCAAAAGAGGTGTCATTAAATTTGGAGTTATCTGAACCAAATCATTCGAATAAGATGCTTTTAATCCACCAGATTTGTAAATACACAAGTAATCTTCTTCTTCTTTGACTAATTTACAGATTTACAACCTTAGGATAGCAGCAAAAAATACATATACATGATTCCTTTTAGAGGATTCCTGCTGAAGTAAAATGCATGTTGTTAACACGTCCATTATGCTATCTTAATGGGTGGATCATAAATATTCATAAATGTGTTGTATTTATAATTCAGTTTAGTTGAAGCCTAAGACAATAATGCTGATCTTTTGGAAAATCGTGGCAACAAACTGAGAATCATCGAAAAGAATTGATTATCTAATTATCGTAAATGAATTTATTAAAGGTAATCACGTTGATCGCATTCTCTAAATAGCCAAACAATTTTAAATATATCATTCTTTTTTACAAATTTAAAAATTCGTTTGCTCTTTGCTAAACTTTATTCACCCATCAACTAACAACCTTACGAAACTTGTAAACTATTCATCATTCAACACATCTGAGCAAAAGAATAATGAGGAATGAAACATGGTAGAAACCAAAATGAAATATTTAGGAATATGACACAGCGAAACGAATTGCTATACAATATGGAACCTACAAAAATCTTAAGTAAATTGATAATTGTGAGATAGAAGGAAATTTACTAATATGGATTAAAATTTGGTTAAGTGACAGAAGGGAAGACATTTAATTAACGCCCTTCATCATCAAGACAATGCATGACTAGTAATGGGCAAGAAAGATCATTTAACTAATAATCTCTATTTCAATTATTAACATTAATGGAACTATTAATTTTTCGAGTAATAATAATTGTGTTTATTATTGACTTGGTAATACTAATTTAGCCTGTAAAGGAAAGTAATAATAATAATTCGTTTGTGTTGAACCTCTAGTTTCTCATATTTCACCTCTGGGTTATGTAAAATTTAAGCGTTCTACATACACTTTTGACATCATCAGAGAATTTTATTATTATTAATTAGGTTTGGATGGGTGTAACCATTAAGGATTATTTACACACACATATAATCTCTTGCATTAAAACATTGCTTAATTTTCTTCTAATAATAAATTGATTTATAACTGGGGTATCTGTGCCCCTCAGCAATCCCTACGCATTTTCAGCTTGGCTTGGGAAAGGCCAGTAAACATTTGCAGAGTACTAGTTGATCAGTGTTTATATTTAACTTTAAGATAACAGGTGCAGTACGATTTGTAAATTAACTAATATAAGTATCCGTACAGGATTCTCAAGTACATTAGAATTGATTTTTCGCATTCTACGTTCTTAAGTAGTTTTCTTTCTAAATCCTGGAGTACATATCTTGATTGACAGCGGTGATGCTGATAGCAAATCTCTTATTAATAGTCATTTATCGTTTTTCTGTGTTAGTCTGTCGCTAGGAATTGATATAATACTTATAATATATAAACTAATTGCAATTAAATTCCAGATATTTACCCCTTTAAATCAATTTCCCACGAAAGTCTATTTTTCTTAGATTTTAACATACAATACATTGAATACATTCAGCATAACGAAATTCAGGTGTTTTCAACAAGCCTAAATATATTGAAATATTTCTTTAACTGCCTTTAAATAATCTAAGTTATAAAATAACATGGCTTTTCTTGGAGGTAACTATTATCAAAAATTATTGTTAATAATGAATATTTCATTTCATTTAACCCTATATTATCTTATAGATATTTATGAAGTATTTTCACTTCTATTTATATGTCACTTCCATCGAGCCATTGCTTCACAACAAATCGTAAAATAATTAAAATCGTCTTTTCGATAGTGTCAGAGATCACAGAGAGAGAGAGAGAGAAAGATACGCTCCGCCTCGCCTTTTAATATAGAGAAAGACAACAAACACCTGTGCGACTCTTTTTGTCTGCGCTAGTGGAAGTGCGAAATTATGAGACGCTGTGAGACGCGGCAAGGACCTCAAATGCGGCCATCACAGAAAGTTGCGACAAGTGTGAGAGCCCAGGAGGTCTAATCTGAAGTCGGGCAAAGTGCGTCCCGCTGGCTTAAGAAACTTCTCGCGCTTGCGCTAAAAAGCCCAGTCTATTCTCGTCTGTGGATGCGTCTGACTATAGAACTCTCCGCTTCGGACGAAGAGGGAGGAAAACCCATTAAACCACTATAAATCTTCCGGCGCAAAAGTCGAAAGACGGTATCCGTCGTCTTCCCTGCCCTGTCAGTATCTTCTGTCCGCCCCCGTCGGTACCCGCTATTCGCGTTCCGTTGGACTTTCAACAATTCTGGCAGAATCCCTCAAGCTCACGGTATTCTCGTTAATTCACTTGAGCCTACCTAGACCCACTTTGCTCCGCGCTCAATCTCGATTCGTGTTAGTTGAAGACAAGATTTAAGTTTACCTCTCGTAAGAGTCATTATCCAAAGATTATTGTTTGAACTTTGCACCAAGTCAAGGAGTACTCCCTGCAACCAAACTTCAAGGTAATAGTAACGCACAACTTTCCTGTACAAGTGCCCTCTCTGGCCCCCCCATCGACCCCAGTGTAAGCTTCATCATCAGCTTAGTTTACGCTCAAGGTCGTTCTAGCGTTCCTTGCTCAATAATCTCCCTTGGTTTGTGCGGTGACCGTCCTCACCAGGTCTCTTCCTCCTAGGCTGCTGAGGCGCGTGTAAATCTAGTGTCTGTATAGCTCATTCTAAAACTTCTTTTAATCTTGTAAAATAATATTGAATTGTATATTAATAAAGTTACTTTTGTATCCGTTTTCTGTTATCCCCGAACTCCAAGGTAGTCGACTATTGGCCAATCTACTTACAGTTATTTGCTCTCTGCTTATATTAAAAACTTCCGACGGACACTTAAAGCAGTTTGGGTGAATTCGACACTATTCTGTGACATCTTATTAATCTGGTGTAAGGTGCGCGGGCTTAACCTACGACAGATAGTAACCAATAACTGGTAAATTAATCGGATCTGAATGCAACTATATACTTGTATGACTGTTAACGATCGAATTGTAAAAAATATTTTACACGAAAGTGTGCCTGTAAAATGTTTGCAGCATATTCTGCATCACCACACAGGAACAATTTAATTAGAAATAAATTATGACACATTATTTAAAAGAGCATCCTTTGGTTTTATTTTAAACATTTGGAATAATTTTTAAGGGGATACCACATGCATTTTCCAACTTTTTACTACGTTAAATTATTATATAGGAAATTAAAGCTCATTAAAAGCCCTTTTATTTCTACTAAAATAATAATAACCTACGGCCATTTTTGCGTTACAGAGGGCCTTTCAGACCCCCCCACCTTTAAACCAGATATCATATAAATGGCTATAGAAGTACTAAAAATTAAGCAATTCAACTCAATTCCCGAGCCAAAGATGTCACTATGATTTAGTTATAATTTGAAAGAGGTTTATTTAGTTCCAGGAAATTTGTTTTAATGTCGGACTGAAACATATATTTTTCACACATGGTCAACTATAGGCTTTGTTCTCAGCTAGAAAAGGGGGTGTTAGGTGAATAGTTTGGCTGTTCTAAATATCCTGGAATTTACTTCTATTTATATTCGAATGATGCTAAAATATAAACCAGTTAACCGGCGCCTTTTTGTTAACAAATATTTGGAATTGCATGGTGTAGTTTGGTGCTTTATTCAGAAATTCACCTTTAAAACTACTGAGAATTTCCAAGAATATATACAACTTTGCATTATCATAATTTTCACTATGTTTTATTCATAGTGCTAAAACAAAATATATACTATAAAAAAGTGCATAGAATCTGCAATAAAATGACATAAAAATCAATTGTGTAGTTTTCTTCACAAATTAACATTAAATATCAAAGAAAAATTTTCCACGCTTGTAAACAATTTTGCATTATCTTACTTTTCACTATGTTCTAGTCATGTTGCGAAAAGAAATAATTACACCATAAAAAGTGCATATAATTTGCAATAAAAAGATAAAATAACAAAAAAAGGCGATTTTAGAACGAAACAACGTGAAAAGTAACTAAAGAAGAGATGTGTATTCCCCCTTAAGGCAAGTAAAGGACATATAAATATTGAATTTAGTTAAATTAATTTTATTTCTTTTCTTGTTGAATCAAAGTGATTCTTAAACTTCACATTTTGTATCCTTATGGATTCTCTTTAAGTGTAGGCCATGAATGGTCTTTTGCAGTCTCCTTCTTTTCTTATGTTCTTATTGTACAATTTTATCAAATAGTTTACTGAACCCAAGAATGTTGTGTATGCTGATATGAATTAGGATAATACGACAAGCTGACTTAAAACCCCTAACCTATAAATGATATCCATTGAAATGGAGTCTTTGAGAAACATATGCGACCAAGCATCTGTGTGAATTAGTATAAAAGAAAGCACAAGACTCTAGCAAGCTTTAATTTTCGTTAATTCTTAAGAAGGACAAAATTTCACTAAAATAAGAGCTTACTGATCATAAGATATATGAAATATTATTTATGTATTTAAAAATAGTAAGCTAATGAGATCATCGCCGTTAAAGAAATTGTGACAAAATGCGACATTCCTGTAAGTTTGGACACTAGAAAAAAAACAGGAATGGAGAAGAGATGAAAAATTTGCAAAAATGAATAGGAACTGTTAGAGAGAATAAAACTAAATTAACTATCCGAGCATTATTCAAATCCTAAAATGCTCATTTCCACTTAAATCGTATTTTTGGCCTTAAAAGAATTTTTTAGAGCGAATCAAAGACACATACAGCTAAAACCTTAAACTCTTCCTTTCACAAACATCTACCGTATCAAAAACTGGACAAAAATAAGAAGACAAAGAGTGACGCCATTATATATATGTGAAAGGAAAACATTATTGAATATTGAATTACTCCGTTAAAAGGCGTCAAAGAAAGGGACAAATTATGAAAAACGCCAAGGGAAAATTAATCAACAGATGTTGCGTATTTTTTTTCTCAAGTTTAAAATAACAATACCAACGGAGACGGATCACATAGAAGATTTTAAGGAGCGAAAGAGAATTATTAAGCTTGTGCATGCATCGAGACCGAGTACTAAATTGCGACTATTGGGGCCTGGAAGGACTATAATTTTGTGAAAGAAAATTATTCAACATTAAGAAGAACTTACACCTCAGTATAGAGCTAAGTTTAAGTTAAGTTAAGTTCATGTGGTAGAATTTATTTTTCTTGTAATTTAAGAAACACTTTTAGCCATTACTTTTTACATTAAAAAATATTCGTAGGCATAATCCTTGAAAAAGAGTATGAACACATTATTTTATTACACATTAGATTTTATATTATATTATGTGAGAAAATACAGAAAACTCAAGTAAAAATACATTTAAAATTCGTGGAATCGTTCGTAGCTTTCAGGAACAAAGCAAAACACTTACTCAAAGATTATGCACATTTTAATCACTTATTATCGAAAATGGGTTGACATGAATATTCCGTACAAACATTTAAATTAGATAAATTTGCTCTTCTCACCTAGCTTCCAGACTCTGACTTCCTCAGTATTTCTTCTTCTTTAATTCATCATTATTTATTTTTTTTCTTTCGCTAATTACACTCGTTTACTCAGTATGAACATGCCCTTATCTTATTATATTAGTATTTTTTTCTGCATATATTCAGCTCGCAATCTTCTTATACTTTAAAGGAAAATTTATTTTGGAGTTACATGTGACTATTCCACCTCATCATGTACCTCATGTCTCATATAATTATAGGTAACATACTCTTGGTGATTATTGGCCTTAGATATATAATAATTCGAATGAGTGACGTTTTTGATTTACCTTAATTCTTGTGTTCAAAGAAATGACGATTCTTAGTGCCCTTGAAATCCTAGCCTAGTTTGTTACTTTGTTTCCTCCTCTTGCTTCATAATTTGTTTTTTTTTCTTTAGTTTAATGACCCTGCAATCTCATTGTCTATCCTTAACCTACAGTTCTTGGGAGGAGTACACAATTTGGCAGTTTTCTGAAAAATTAATAGATATAAAAGTGGGTCTTTGTAGGTTGGAAGATTTCTCCCGGCCTATGGGAATTGTAAACATAACGTTAATGAGTCTTTAGAAATTCTCTGATATTTAATACTTCTCGTGTTTCTCTTTTTACCATTCTATGCAGTTTAGTATGCATGAATATAATATGATAGAAAACAGAATAACGAAAAATAATATATAAAACCTATTGAATAGGAGATAGATAAATAGGACTCATTCGAATCAGATGCCATAACAGAATTCATTTCTTTATCAGATTTTTATTATACAGAAGGGACGTTCCTCAGCCAATAATGTCCATCCATTTTATGTATGTTTTATTACCATCGATTTTTAAAACAGGAGAGAACTTTAATGGTAAAACGCAGATAAAGCCTTCCCCTGTCCTACTGAATTAATGGCCCTAGTTTGTTTCATTCTGTGCCTGATGAGTGCAGGAAACTTCAAGTCTATTATATTCCTCGAAACAAAATTTTATATTGTTATCTTTGCTAAGTGGCTTTTATTATACTATAATATTCAGAAAAAGCATTATTATCGCAGCAGTTAATTACCATAAAATTCATTCAGTTGAAATTGATTCCGAAGTGCGGAAACGTTTAAGGTAATAATAACAATAAAATAAAGGAAAATCGAACTGCACCAAAATGCTGATTACAGTAAGAAATGCTACATTTATTAAATTCAGGTAATCCGAGCAGTCTACAATCAATTTCTAACAAGCATACACACACACTCTTTCTATCGGACTGTCTGTGTATCTCTCTCGTCTCTTCCTTTTTCTTTCTTTCCTTATAAAAATATATATATATATATATATATATATATATATATATATATATATATATATATATATATATATATATATATATATATATATATATATATATATATTTATATATCTAAATATATATATATGTATATATATATATATATAATATATATATATACATATATATATATATATATATATATATATATATATATATATATATATATTTATATATATATTGGTAGTGGTTACTTATAGTAAGAGAATGGGTTGTGGTGGGGATGACCAGTTCCAAGTTGGACCATATATTTCGTCTCTGCTATGCTACATGATTCGAGGTCATCCCTCGGGGTGACCACACAAATAAGTTCGTATTTGTAAATTTATGAGCAACTTTATGAAGAATGACTTTATATTGAACTTGATATTTAATGATTTGTGAATCATATCCAGCCAAAGTGGACTGATCACGTTGACGTAGACGATATGATGTGATCTAATATGTGAACAATATGAGACCTAGTCCTTGTGGATAATGTGTGCCTCTTTTAAGGGTAGAGACGAGGGACGTGACGAAAGGGGGTTTGATAGATTAGTTTTGTATTTAAATTTAATGTTTGATCGAGCGAGAGAGAGCAGAGATCGTTTAAAAAAGGAATTTTATGGATAGACTGTGACAAAAATGATAGAAAATTTTATAGAATGGATTTAAATGTTAGAGACTGGCGTTAATCAACAAATGGAATGAATGTGGTCAAATGACGGTTTACTGGAGTGAGAGGTGGTGACCTAAGTATAATATAAGGACAAAGGTGAAATCAAGTCGCTCCGTCAGATTATGTGAGTTTGGTAAAGAAAGAGTGCAACTTTTGTTTATATAATATACACTATAAGAAACACCGATCTTTGACTGTGCTTTAAAAAACAGAGAGACCCGTCGATGAAAAGGTAAAATATGAATTTTGGAAATAAAGTAAGACGGATTTTATCTTTTTTCTGTTCTTTTTCCCTACAAATAATATTTTCATTCTATAAACTAAACTTAATCTTATTCATCAACGCTACAGAACTTTTGTGCACAATATTCTTAGTTTTTCCTTGTGGACCATATACAACCAGATTACTTTACCTTCCAACTATACAACAATCAACAAAAAGTCGACAATAAGAAAACTAGGGTTGCTCTAATTGCAACTATGCCACTAATAAACTGTATTTTTCATTCTTATGGCAAAACTTACATAGATTTGAAAATTTAGTCTTCTGAATGCAAGTGGCAATTCTGAACCTGATTGATTTAGGGGTATTTTGTGAATGAATACATCCTCTCCATTTCACTTCCAGTAAGAATTATTGCCTCTATGACACGCAGCAATAAATTCTTTACCACAAGTTTAGTGACATTACAGAGTTTTATTGCATTTAAATTGCAGAACATTATTTAGACTTCCCATCTTTAGTTCAATTTTATGAGGACGTATGTAACTAGGTTCTAGAGAATATAAGAACCATTAGGAATAATCAACTTTTTGAGCATAATCTTGGCGTTGCCCGGGCTCAAAAAGTAACTGTCGAAAATAAGTACATATGCACTTTGTTTGAAGTTTGTATATTGTGACACAAAAATATCTTTACTTGCTGATTATTATTATTCTCAGTTTAACACCAGATTCAGGAGAGGTGCAAACTCTCCCTATCATATAATATACTTAAAATGAGTAAACGTTTCACCGCACGTGCCCTGCAGTTTATGCTCCCGCGTGACTGAGCGTTTTGTTATAAGCGAAGAACGTTGTGGCCACAGAAACAGATTCAACCTCTGAATTATAGATCTATATTTAAATAAGGGGATTTTTTGTTATTTATATTGATTTGCATATTAATATATATATATATTAATATCCTAGGAGGTAAATCTCACAAAAATCATCACTGTATGAAATAACCAAAATGAGGCTTCAAAACGTAATACTATGAAAAGTTTTACTTAAGTTACACCACTATCTAGAAACACAAGCAACAAACAACATCCAATAATCTTCTTGCAGTTTTCAAATCAGTAATTTCAAAGGACATCAATCAAATAAAGATTCACAAAGCAGATTACATCGGACAACATCATTTCACACTTGCTGAAAGATTCTGTAGATTTAAATGTTGACATAATAGTTTGCTGCTCCTTTAAATATCTAAAACAAGGCACGATTCCGAAGAAGTAGCAGGAGTCGTTACTCCAAACCAGTTAAATGAAAAACACCCGAGAGAACAAGCTAGATTCAGATAACGCTAACGCTTCTTAACGATTGACGACATACATAATCTCAATCAGCTTATTGAGAAAACTTCATAGTACTGTCTACTTCTATATTTGGTAATTTTAGATTGCTAAAAAACATTTGATTCATTAAAAGATGAGCGTTCATAAAGACCCTGAAGATTTAAAGTTTAGATCCTGTATGCATAAATATCATATAAAACATACCACAAAACCCAAATTGCATAATTTACATTAGATTGAATAAGGATTGAGACATCTTGTAATTACAGGAAGGGTTAAAATAACGAGATATTATCTCCCTGAAATCATTCACAATTGGGATCACCTAAACTTCTCGAGATTGGTAGATAATTTTGTACTCATAGCTGATAACCGAGAAGAAATGCAAACTATTCCTCAATAACTTAACCAGAAGTCGATCTCGAGATACATCACAATTTTAAACGAGATGATTAAAATGGTAGAGAAACATATCTATTTGTGTCACATATTATAATGTCAGGGGGAACGAAATCACGAAATCCAATGAAAAATCATTCTGCGCTGGAAAGCCTTTGGAAAGCATACATCATCTTCAGAACCAAAACCACGTACCAGAACCGTGACTAGGATAATTTTGGGCCAAAATATTCTATTTTAGTGTAATATAACCACATAACATTGTTCAAATATTCACTTCCATTATTAAGATGCTCACTTGTAAACATTAAGCTGTTTGTTGCTTTTTTATTAAGTAGTGGGATTTAGCTGTGGAGTGAAAGAATGGATATCATGACGAATGAGCTCTCTACTAATAGCAATTTTACTCACTTTAGTTTTTGATATTTCTAGAATAGTTTTTATATCCTGCATAATATAATAAATGGATCATTCTTTAGGTTTTGAAGCATGTAACATCAAGATCGATTGTTAATCTTGCGAGGAGCACTGGCTCTTGGCAAGATTTATTTTCTTGGTAATACTTCAGATTCGGGGCGCACGGTAGGTGGAGCTGTTAGTAGGCTATAATTTTTGGCTACAATATATCTCTTATGACATCAAACAAAAGCTTTAGATGTAACCAATCACGGCATTATATTTTTTGTTGTTTTGAGGATTTGTAACTTTTAATTTGTATTATTTACTTAATATCTCCACCTCTACTCGTTTATAGTTTTTTCTAAGTTAGGTAAGGTTTCTTGATGTCTTTTATTGTTTTTGTTTTGTTTTGGTATTTTTTGTTTGCTGCGAACAATAACAGCTTCTTACTGACAACGTCGTTGCATATAAATAAAACCCGTTTTGCAAATGTTTTTTTCGTTATGGTCTTTTCGTGCTGTCCATGTGCTTCTTCGTTATTCAAATTCGGCTTTATTTTGAATAATCGCAAAAAACTTTTAGATTATTTAGAGGCGCATAAACTAATCAAGAAACCTATAAAAGTTAGTATTGTTTGTCATTAGGTTAGCTTTATCTGCCAGTAAAAAGCTGTTAGGGAAAAACCCCCAGTAAATTTGAGGGGACAGCTCGTGGGGGAGATATCACTGTGAAGGACCACCCTGCGATGATCCGGAGTTTCAATCAATTAGGTGGGTCTGAGGGGCACAGCACCCCAGTATATACTCATATGAAACAAAATATAACGCCGTAATTGATAATATCTGACGCTACCGTCTGACGTCATAGGACATATATTGTAGCCCAAAATTGTAGCCTATAAACAGCGCCACCTACCATGCGCCCCGAAACTAAAGTGTTACCATTTTCTTTGATAATATTATTGTCGCAAGTTATTTGAGTGGTTTAATAGTTTTGTCACCTGCGAAATTAAGTTTATTATCATTTGTTGTTATCTAAAAAGAAAATATTTTATGTGTATTAATTCTGTTAAATATAGGTGTACATATTTTACTGCTAGTTTTAAAACCATAGGAAAACACCACATACTCGTATTTCAGAAATATTGAAAATTTTAGTGAGAAAATAATGGGCTCACCGCACTTTCTCTCTCTCTCCATATATATATATATATATATATATATATATATATATATATATATATATATATATATATATATATATTGTGATAAAACGGGTTGAGGAGGCGTTAGTTTCAACTCCTATCACATATTATTTAAACCACGATGCTGACACGTGCATCTTCGCTTCGAAGCTTGGCGCCTTATCGCAGCCACTGGATGTCAATGTTTAAACAAAGAGGTTATCATCCCCCCGTTCGCCCCCATACGCTGACCTCGCCAGATTGAGTTAGGCTTATGGGCAGATAAGGCATTATTCCCAGGCTCGGCTGTGCATTCCCTCGCAGCTCCAACTCCAATGTTCCCCACGCCAAGGGAGTGTCTCGACTATTTAGATGGAAACTTTACCACTAAGATCAGATTGGAGATCCAGATTTTCGTCGCGAAACATCACCACGACCCTCTCTCACTTTGTGCGCCAAGGGACGTCGACCTCGAGATTCACCATCACTTGTCCAGCAGGAGGACAATATCTCTTTAGTGGCAAGGTTCGAGCCTTTCGTGACGCCAAGTCCTCAGGGCTTCCCCCTCGTTGTTCAGAAAGAGAACAACGTTAGAACAGCCATTGTTCGTTCGAGGCCGTTGACCAGAAACGGTTCTCACCCCTTTCCTTGTTGTTCAGAAGAGAACAACATAGAACAGCCATTGTTCTTTTGAGCTCATTCGCCAAGAAACGGTTCTCACCCTTCCCCCTTGTTGTTCAGAAGAGAACAACATTAGAACAGCCATTGTTTTTAAGCCCGTAGACAAGAGACGGTTCTCACCCCCCCTGTTGTTCAGAAGAGAACAACGTAGAACAGCCATTGTTCTTCAAGCCGTTCGTCGAGAAACGGTTCTCATTCCCTAGACGCCTCGTCAGGATCATCTTATTCCCCTCCTTCGGCTGGAACTCGCCAGTGGCCTGAAAATTCCTTCACATCGCCTTCCACTGCACAACTAGAATAAAATTACGTAAGCCGAACGTTACCTTTGAGTATTGAACCCTTTTTGTCAATTCTATCCTGTGCTTTAAATGGTTTAGCAAACCATCCCATCCCTTTAACTCTATATTTGTTTTACCTTTTGAAATCCTTTAATCCTCGGATTAGCCTGAGCCCCCACGACCCTTTCCATTCTCTGTTTATGTCAATATTTTCCGTTTCGCGTATTGTTGATAGTTATTATTATTAAAACTCTATTTTATTAATGATAGCAATATTATTATCCTTGAGCTCAGTTCCACTTCTTAAGCATATCAAAGATACATAATATCGGCCCGCCAGACATTCACGCACTCTAAAGATAATTAAAGAAGTTCCCTCAACGAATAGTTATATATGGTATATCGTCGAGAGTCCATTCTACGACATATATATATATATATATATATATATACTATTTAAATTTGGTGTCAGGTGTGGAGTTTAACGCTATATCTTTGCAAACACTGGTCTCAGTCATGAAAAGCATAGTGTATTTCTTTATAATAATAGAGTATAGTAGTTCCCTTTTGTTTTAACGATTGCTATCCTCTTTTTTTTGAAACTTAAGAAGCTGAGTAGCTCAAGGAACTGTTATAATAATTTGTTTGTGTTTTTTGGGGGGATTTTAGTCAGTGGTTATTTTGATTAGGAAACCAAGTACGAATAGGTCAGTGCCCATATTTAGGTAGGCTAATTCTATAGAGGCATAATTATTGTTGCAAGGATTTTTAGTTGGTTGACTACTGCACCCCAAGTGCAAAGATGACCCAGTTCGAAATCTTTAAAGCGCAAGGAGAGTCCTTGGGACTTTCTGAGAAAGAACTAATTGAGTACGTTCAAGAGGAGCAAAGAAAAGAGGAAGAAAGAGAAATACAACGAGAATAACGAAAAAGAGAAATCCAACGAGAAGAAAGAGAAATCCAACGAGAAGAACGAGAAAGAGAAAGAGAGGAACGGATAAGACAAGCTGAGCCTCACCATCAGATTGAATTAGCTCGTGTTGAAGCAGAGATACAGTCTGCTAGTTTTTGTTCCGAAGCCGCCCCCCAATCTCTCACTAAAGCTCCCCAATTTCAAGGATGGAGAGGATTTCGGAGCATTTTTTAGCCCACTTCGAAAAGATCCTCGAAATCAATAACATGTATCTGGAGGCTGAAGGTGTAGCCAGATTACTTCCCCTGTTAAATTGTAAATTGCGCGAAATTTTTATATCTCTACCATCTGAGTGTACAATTAACTACAGTACCTTAAAAGCTGAGTTATTGGCCGCTCATAATATGACTCCCGATTTCTACCGCCAAGAATTTTAAGGAGGTCGTATTAAACCCGCACAGACGTTCCGTCAATTCGGATACATTCTTCAGAGGAATTTTAAATTTTGGTTAGAATCCTGAAAGGGGTTGATCCGAACTACGAGTCTTTAACAGACTTCGTGTTGCGAGATCAATTTTTGGCGTCTCTCCCGACGAGATCCCCGCGTTGGTCAAGGATCGTTGGTGCCAGACTTTTAAAGAATGCACCGAGGAAGCGGATATCTATGCCACAAGCCATAATTTATACCCAAAGGAGAATCGAACTTCTCACCAACTTCCAAACCAGGAAAGAAGGAAGGATTCGCGCCCCTTCCCACGAAAGCTGACAAAGTTTCCGGGCCCTGTAAAACCCCAAAACTTCTTTTCCCAAAACCAACAACGGGACTCCAAACCTCCCGTTAACATTTCTCCAACATCTCTCTTTCCGAAGCGACCAATCATAAGCTTCACCTGTGGTGTAGAAAACCACATGAACTGGAATTGCCCCCAAAATTCTAGGCTTAAAAGCGGACCAGCCCACCAAGTTCACCAGATTAATGCAACCCCGGCTCCCCCGGTGGTGCAGACCCAAGCAGCAACTTCTCCCCCTCCGTCAGGCAACCAGGTAAATTTTATATTTAAAAAAAGTTCACCAGGAACTTTGAAATTTGAGGAGGGCAGCGTGAACCACTGCCAAGTATCGACTCTCGTCAGGGACACAGGATGTACGTGTTTCATCATTTCCGACGAACTCCTCCCCCCAGTGGACCCTAACCACGAAAAATTTGCGGTGGTACATGACTACCTTGGGCGGGCGAACAGATTTTTCGTGGTTAGATGTTACCTGCAGTGTCAATATTATGATGGCTGGGCTGAAGTCATTTCAGCACCCATAAAATTCTGTTCTGTACTTATAGGACAGAGCCCTCAAGTAAGCTCCGACCCTGTGTCCCAGGCCGCCCTTACTTGAGGTCGAGCTAAGAAGGAAGCCCAGGGTTCCGTCCCCCTCAGAACCCCGATACCATCCGAATTCTCGGAGATCCTCAACCAGGACTTTAGGACGGCACAATAGGAGTGTGAAGCACCAACACCTTTATGGGATAAAGCCCAAAACCAGGACAAGGAGACTGTCCGTGGACCCAAAGTCATCCGGTACCTAGAGGAAGGTGGCTTACTTTATCGATCCGCCGAGGACAGTAATAAAGCTGTTACTACTGCCCTATGCCTTCCACGATCCCACGTCCCTATAGTGCTTACAGTGGCTCATGACAGCATTTTTTCCGGTCATTTTAGTCACACTAAAACGGGCCAGTGAATTTTTAAATATTTTCATTGGCCGGGTGCTGCAGCTGACATCTCAAAGCATTGTCGATCGTGCGATGTGTGCCAGAAGACGTCCGCTAAGGGGCGGGTCAAACCTGCTCCCTTACAAAGGGAACCAGTCATTACTGAACCCTTCTCCAGACTGGCCATTGACCTGGTTGGCCCTATCCACCCCCCTTCGAGCGAAGGGCACAGCTACATTTTCACCTTGGTAGACTTTGCTACCCGTTTTCCCAAGGCTGTCCCCCTTCGCCGAATCAACAGTATTTCTTGCGCCGAGGCCCTCATTTCCATCTTTTCAAGGGTAGGCGTCCCCAAGGAAATACTCTCCGATAGAGGCCGACAATTTACCTCTGAGTTGATGGAATACGTAGGGAAGCTGCTCATGGTTAAGCCCCTTTTTACCACCCACTTTCGGCCACAGACAAACGGGATGTGCGAGAAATTAAATGGAAATTTTAAATCCATTATTAAGAAGATCTGTGCCGAGCAGCCCCGTAAATGGCACCGATATCTCCCGGTCACCCTATTCGCCTATCGGGAAATTCCCCACCGTACATTAGGCTTCGCCTTGTTCGAGCTCCTTTATGGACGTAATGTACGCGGGCAACTCAGTATTCTAAAAGAGTTGTTAATCAAGCCCCAACTGGATCAAAAACTCCAGTCATCCTACGCATATGTCTTGAACCTACGCCAGAGGCTCGAGAAATGCGCAAACATCGCCTATAAAAATGCCGATGTCATTTTGGAGAAATACAAAACCTATTTTGAAGTCAGGTCCGAAGATCGTAAATTTAAGCGCGGTGATGAAGTACTCCTGCTCCTTCCCACAGCCAGTAATAAATTACTGAGCCAATGGAAAGGTCCGTACTCGGTCCGCAAGGGACGAGGACCGGTAGATTACCTTATTGGTACCCCAGCAGGCGATAAGCTCTATCACGTCAACTTATTAAAAAAGTACCACCGGTGCGCCCATGGAGATACCTTCGTAGCACTGGACGAAATATCTGCGCTTGAAGAGGATTACCCCACGGAGTCCCTTAATGTAATCCAGACAGTGTGCATTCAACCTGATGCCGATTACCCTCTTCCTTCCCTACCAGGCGAGCCTTTTGAACCCTCTGACCTGGATATCGACGCGCAGCTGACACCACATCAAAAGAGTCAGCTACAAGATCTATTATGTCAGTTCGACGACGTTATTTCGGAGAAGCCTGGGTGCGCTACTAGTTTCGAGCATGATATCAAGTTAACAACCTTAGAACTCCTCCGTTCAAAACCTTATCCCATGCCGATTCATTTACGCCAAGCCTTTAACGCCCAAGTTGATAATTTAATTAATTTAGACATCATAGAACATTCCACCTTTAGTTATTGTTCCCCAATCGTCATGGTCAAGAAACCTGATGGCTCTTATCAAATGTGCATCGACTTCTACAGGTTAAATTCGGTAACTGTGTTCGACGCCGAGCCCATCCCATTGGTAGACCAAAACCTCCACCTTTTTGAAAACTCCAAGTTCATCTCAGAACTCGATTTGTGCAAGGCGTATTATCAAATCCCCCTCCGGCCCGAGGTGAAAGCATATACCGCCTTTGCAACGGAGAAAGGCCTTATGCAATTCAAGTGCCTTCCTTTTGGCTTCGTCAATGCTTGTAGCAACTATAACCGTCTCATGAGAAGGTTGTTAGATGGACTTCCAAACGTATCCTTTTACTTTGATAATGTCTACGTCACTACTCGCGAATGTAGTCACGATTTAACCACCCTATTAGCTCTCTTCGAGCGACTGCGCGAAAATGGCCTCACCATTGGCCCCAGCGAGTGCCATTTTGCCCACGAAACCATCAAATATTTGGGTTTCAAAATAGGACAAAGCCAGTTGGGTCCCCAAGAGGATAAGATTAAGGCAATCGCAAAGCTGCCCCTTCCGATTACAAAGAAGCAATTAAGATCGTTCCTAGGATCAGCTTCGTACTATCGGCGATTCGTTCCGAATTTCGCTGCGATTTCGGTGCCCCTCAGTTCCCTTTTAAAAAAGAATTCACCCGATCGTCTACGTTGGAATGATGTCGCTATTTGCCATTTTAATCAGCTCAAGAGTAAGCTCATTTCTGCCCCCATTTCAAAGTTGCCCGACCCGCAAAAATCCTTTATGATTAAGACAGACGCGTCCAACGAGGGCATTGGAGGTGTACTCCTTCAATATGAGGATGACGGAACAAGTCATCCAGTTGCATATGCTAGTCGTCAACTATTACCACGCGAAAAGAGATATGCCACTATAGAAAAGGAAGCTCTATCAATTATCTGGGTCATAGACAAATTCAAGATGTACTTGATAGGTAAAGAATTTCAGATAGGAACCGACCACCGTCCGTTAGCCTATATTATGAATGTGCAAAACTCCAACGGCCCTATCATGCGCTGGAGTTTACTATTGCAAGAGTATCAATTTAAAATAAATTATATAAAAGGTTCCGATAACCAGGTCGCTGACGCACTCAGTAGGAATGCGTTACCGAATAGCGTAGAGTAATTATATTCATAAAATTAGTATCTCCATGTAGGTATATACCATCTTGTACGACTTAAATTAAGATTCTCTTGTAATATAATTAATTAATGTATATGTCGGAATTTTGTAACGCTCAATGTCTATTTTTTTTGTATGTATATATATTTATACCCATTAATTTACGTATAAATTATTTTGTCCCATATGTACTATATTTATATAATTTCATTGTTCCATGCCTTTTTTTTTATTAAGTTTGTATTAAAGGTTATTTTCCCTTATAATCAAAAGATCAAAATAATCATATGTATTGAGGTAATACGAGTTAGCTGCAGGAAGGTACGGTTGGTACAAGAAAACGAGTTCCCCACAACTGAGCTCTATCGTTGTCCCTTCTATCTTTTTTCGAAGTGACAACTTCCCCCGGAATGGAGGGGTGTGATAGAACGGGTTGAGGCGGCGTTAGTTTCAACTCCTATCACATATTTTTTAAAACCACGATGCTCCCACGTGCATCTTCGCTTCGAAGCTTGGCGCCTTATCGCAGCCACCGGATGTCAATGTTTAAACAAGGAGGTTATCATGCCCCCGTTCGCCCCCATACGCCGACCTCGCCAGATTGAGTTAGGCTTATGGGCAGATAAGGCATTGTTCCCAGGCTTGACTGTGCATTTCTTCGAAGCTCCCACTCCATTGTCTCCCACGCCAAGGGAGTGTCTCGACTATTTAAATGGAAACTTTACCACTAAGATCAGATTGGAGATCTAGATTTTCGTCGCGAAACATCACCACGACCCTCTCTCACTTTGTGCGCTAAGGGACCTTGACCTCGAGATTCACCATCACTTGTCCAGCAGGAAGACAATATCCTTTGAGTGGCAAAGTTCGAGCCCTTCGTGACGCCAAGACCTCAAGGCTTCGCACTCGTTATTCAGAAAGAGAACAACGTTAGAACAGCCATTGTTCGTTCGAGGCCGTTGACCAGAAAGGGTTCTCACTCCTTCCCCTCATGTTCAGAAGAGAACAACATAGAACAGCCATTGTTCTTTTGAGCCCGTTCGCCAAAAAACGGTTCTCACCCTTCCCCCTTGTTGTTCAGAAGAGAACAACATTAGAACAGTTATTGTTCTTGAGCCCGAAGACAAGAGACGGTTCTCACCCCCCCTGTTGTTCAGAAGAGAACAACGTAGAACAGCCATTGTTCTTCAAGCCGTTCGTCGAGAAACGGTTCTCATTCCCTAGACGCCACGTCAGGATCATCTTATTCCCCCCCTTAGGCTGAAACTCGCCTGCGGACCGAAAATTCCTTCACGTCGCCTTCCACTGCACAACTAGAATAAAATTACGTAAGCCGAACGTTAACTTTGAGTATTGAACCCTTTTTGTCAATTCTATCCTGTGCTTTGGATGGTTTAGCGAACCATCCTATCCCTTTAACTCTATATTTGTTTTACCTTTTTAAATCCTTTAATCCTCGGATTAGCCCGAGCACCTACGACCCTTTCCATTCTCTGTTTATGTCAATATTTTCCGTTTCGCGTATTGTTGATAGTTATTATTATTAAAACTCTATTTTATTAATGATAGCAATATTATTATCCTTGAGCTCAGTTCCACTTCTTAAGCATATCGAAGATACATAATTTCGGCCCGCCAGACATTTACGCACTCTAAAGATAATTAAAGAAGTTCCCTCAACGAATAGTTATATATGGTATATCGTCGAGAGTCCATTCTACGACATATATATATATATATATATATATATATATATATATATATATATATATATGTATATATATATATATATATATATATATATATATATATATATATATATATATATATATATACATATATATATAAATATATATATATATATATATATATATATATATATATATATATATATATTTTTATATATAGCACTTCTTCTATTATTTTACAATTTGTCTCAGCTCTAGTTTTGTATAATAGAACAAAAGAGCTATCTATATATATGCATATATTTAGAGGGGGAGAATAAGAGAAACACAAGTGGTTCAAGGTTCAATATTACTAACGTTTTCCTCCCAGTAACAAAGAATTTAAGACAAGCCACTAAACAGCATTGCAGATTTATATGTCATAGGTCTAAACATTACTTTAACCACTGTTTGAGCAGGTCGCTGTTTCATCAGTTACCTGAGATTCCTGAATAACTTATGGGGCAGTCTATAGACGTCAAGTAATATTTATGCGTCGTTTTGCGGTAAAAAAGGCAAAATAATAGGCAAACCCAGTTGCTCGACCACGTTCTGACTTATGGTGAAGCAGTCGGAATTGGTGTTCAAGCATTTTGACGTGGCTATGAACGCTGCTTCTAATATCTTTCTCCTTATTCTGTCGGAAGCACATGCGACTGTTTTCGCCTCCTTCCAGTTGATGCGGTGGTCAGCATCATGCAGGTGTTCTTTTAGGGAGTTATTGAACCTCCTTGACTGGATATACAGGCTTATGCTCACCAAATTAATCCGCCGACAGTCGCTGCAATGTATCTCTTATACTATGGAGAAACTAGTCATCTCCGTTTGAGGTTTGAAGCGGCAGATGTCTCCGAAATTTTCATCACATTGAAGTGCAACTCTGGTGGATGCTGCTAGCCTTCTTCCTACTGCTATGAAGAGAGAGATAGTAGCGGTGAGATAAACATGATTTTACGTCTTACTTTCCCTCTTGCTGCAACACACTGGTCGATGTTTATGGTCTTGCTCCTTGCCCTCATGATGAAGGCCACAGAGTACCCAAGCTTCTGTAATGAGTCTTGGATGTATTTCTCCTCCTCTGTGACGAACTCTCGGCTACAAATCCTCTGTGACGCAGGAATAATCCAATGAAGATTTCAAAAATGGGAATTTTTAACATAAGTCAAAAAGAAGCCCAATAAGTAGTTTTGATTACTTTGCTTCCTTTATCGGGAAAAAGATTAGGGAAATAACGTCACATCTTTAGACTAGCCCATAAGTTGGTCAGGGCTCATCAAGAAACTAACGGAACAGCAACGAGCTTAGACAATGGTCAGAGTCTTGTTCAATGGTATGCGTTATTAAGCTAGCGGTCCCGTTTATATTTAGTCTTAGATTCTCTTGACTCTAAGGAAGCTCCGGAGTAGTGAAACATCAGTAATAAAGCACTTTGTACCACATATGTTTTTATATTCTCTCTATTGTTGTCAAAGACAGCCACCAATGGATAATCTTTTATTAAATTATCGGACAGCCCAATAAAATCCCTCAATAATAATAAGGGTAAGCTATATCAAACTAACTTCGCAAATCATTTCATTGTTTAGTATTAAATAGACTTAGATTCGCCCACCAATGTTGGCTATAGAGTTTGATGATAATTACAGTGTGGGAACTAGAAATAAATAGTTTTAACCTAATTTGGAATCAGATAACTTACTTAAATATTTTCTAATTTATTATTACTACTCCAGTTTTGTGATTCTAATACACTATGCAATGATGGCCGTTACATACAAACTGAAAATATTGAGACGGTGACAATTCTTTGCTTAGTATACTTATTTTTTTTAAACTGAGCGAATTCAGATCATGACCGCAAAATAAAACTTCATGCCTAACCTTTTTAAAAACATCGATGATCAAAATAACAAGATCGATTACACTAGCCAATACCCCGTTTTTCCTGATAGGAATCCTGTCACAAGTTACATAAAGCCTCCTTACCTTGCTTAATTTGGCCCAAACTTTCCTGACCAGATAAAATTTTAAGCACCACACATGGTATGCAAGACATGCACCAAGTGGCTGCTTCTTTGGACTAAGGGCAAGAAGAGTTGTTTGAAGTTTGGAATTCCCATAGTTTGTAGGGAGTGGACAAACTGAAAGAAATAACCGGAACAGCCTCAGTATCATGATTTTCAAACAGCATGTCGTCCTGTAGCTTTTTGTTTTGAAATTTCAGTTTATATTTTGGGAAAACTTTTTGACATTAGTGACGAAAGATTCCTAGAGTATTATAGAAAATAAAGAAGAAGAAGTAGTGTTTTTTGCCTCGATGATCCTTTAAATTCCTTTTTCCCAAAAGAGCTAAATATGATCAAATTTGCGATGTTAGTTTGTCAAAGTCCTCAAACTTGCGCAGCTTCTGCACAAGATTCGAGTGCCAATTCATTGCCATCAGCAGGCCATCGCTCTAAGGTGTACTACTGCAAAAACGCAAAAGGTTTTCCTCTGTAACCTTCACTCACTCAATGACACAGAAGGAAAATGGTGAAATATATGTTTGGCAACAGTTCCGGTTCACGAAGTACCTGTATTTTTGTGCAAACTGGATCTTAGGGACTGAGCTCAGAATGACAGTTATAATTGGTGTCTAACAGAGCAAGGAAGGTCATAATCACCCATCTAGTGGAAAGAGAAAAGATACGTTTCTTATCGCTGCAAATCAAGCTTGGGTTGATCAAACAGTTTACCAAAGCCTAGAGAAGGATGGTTGCTGCTTAACTTAGAAATAACCATGGAGAAGGTGGAACCTAACATATTTGTCTGTTTTGAACCCCGTCAGCTCATCAGAGATCACTGAACGAAATGGAAGTGGAAATAAGAAGGAGAAGAATTACAATATGGTGACTGCTTCATAAACCCTCGATTGAATAGGAGCATCATAAAGCATTACTTAATATCGCATATTTATTGGTTTCATGATAATCTTGTAGATAGGTGATTTCATCAGGACATCAAAGATATAAAAAAACAGTTATCATGGAGGCTGGGATGAAATTATGACGGTTGACCACTTTTTCACACTGAAGAAAGACATCCTAACCGCTCAACATTTTAGAAGTTCTAAGAAATCGATGTCCAGGCCCTCAATTCTCAAAATTGATGACCTATTATCCAATTTACATGTACTTTTGCTTATCAATGCTTTATTTTAAATGTCCACAAATCAAATTTGTATTATAAAACTAGAAAATTGTGTTAGAAAATGATTTCTTATCTTAAAAGCCGATTTTAGATGATAAATAATTACAAAAAGCAACAAAAGATTCCACGAAAGTTTAATTGATTTAGATATAAGATCGGATTTTTTACAAAGATACAACATAAAAACTTGTCCCTATAGGATGAAATGCTTGTAATCTTCAATTCATCCATGGAAATTTTCCTAAATCAGTTTAAACTCATATACGAGTATCATTTATTTTTTGGCTAACCAGTGTTTTTGATGCCTATTTCCAGTCGTAAACTTATTTAACCAATGAATACTAAGAAGTTGTTATTCTAGCTGGACTTTTCCTGACTACTTTGTTGATGTTATCAGAATACAGAACACCACTATGTCCCAAGGCGAATTATTATTTAGAAAATTGCACATAACTTATCGGTAGATACACATACTCTTGAGTTGTTGTGCTTAAATAAAATTAAATTGCATTATTATGTAAATGAGTCATTTTATTTTTTTCTTGGTAAAGTGAAGATTCAGAGACATTTTAGATGATACAATCTAATAACTTAATTGTAAATTACTTACTATGAACAGCATATGTTAATTAATTTCCTCCTACGCTGATACTAATATTCATATATAAAAGGGCAGAATTTCTAAAATATTCAGAAGACTCGAGAAACAAGATTAATATCCAATTAAGTTGACATATAAATTTCTCTCCTCATAACATATATTCATTAAATTAAATTTGAACATCACTGGAAGATCATTCTGGCCAGTTCTGGTTTGTCACTATGACACATTTCATTCACACTTTACTAGTCTGAAAAGCCTTCATTCTGACTTATTAATTCATCACTAAAGTAAAAATTTAAAAATTAATTCACATTGAAATGAGCAAATCTCTAAAGGAAAATCATTATTTAAATTTATGGTGAAGTTTCCTAAATCAATTAAAATGCACGAACTATATTTGATGGAAGTACTAATTACAGACAGCAAAACCTGCCCTTCTTGGCTCGAATAGCATTATCAAAGAGTGAAGTCGTTAGAATAACTTTGCAAAGACGTTTGACCTGTGGATTAATCGAGAAGCAATTTGATTTTACAATCCCTGAGTTCGCCCAACCAAATCCAATCTAATATGTCAGAATCCGGCAGCAGCAGTCAATCAAAGGAATCAGTTTCAATTTCACCTCTAAATTTCGGCGTTGGGTTTTAATTTCGTCTCGCTAACTCGTGGTCTTCCACAGTTGGTGGTCCCTCTAAGATATTGGATTAGGATATTGTTACAATAACTCTTGTTATTCAAAATACCTTCATTCAATATTTGCCCTTTGTATATATACATAAAGGGTGTTCCAATAACTTGGACCGATTTTAAATGTGAGTTAAGTTTAAGCGTCAAATGAGTTTTTTATTTTTTTTTCAGATTTAACAACGTCAGTCTTTGGCAATTTAAACATGAAAAGATTAACAATCCAACAACGTGTTAAAGTTATCGAAGCCTATTACGAAAATGAACGTTCAAAGAGAAACGCATTTCGAGCACTTCGCGAATTTTTTGGTCCACATCATCGACCATCCGAGAGTTAAATTGCGAAAATTGTTCGTAAATTCAAACAACCAGGGTCGGTGGCAGATATGAAAACGCCATTGCGTGCTCGTTTATCCCGTTCAACTGAAAACATTGCTGCAGTGCGCGAGAATGTGGCCGAAGATCCATACACCTCTATTCGTCATCGCGCGCAGGAATTAAATCTCTCCACAACAACGTTACATCGAATTTTCACAAAATATTTGTCTCTACACGCTTACATAATTCAATTGACACAACAACTGAAGACTGCTTACCATTTGAAGCGCCGTACATTCGTCAATTGGGTGCACGAGCAAAGACAATCCGATGATGATTTTTCGCAAAAAATCATCTCTAGTGATGAAGCCCATTTTCATCTTGGTGGACTCATTAATAAGCAGAATGGTCGCATTTGGGCATATGAAAATCCCAGCGCAGAAAGATCTTTAAAAAGCCACTGCATCCACAAAAGGTTACTGTTTGGTGTGCATTTTTTGCTAGCGGAATCATTAGGCCGTATTTCTTCGAAAATGATGCCGGGAACTCTTTTACGGTGACTGGCGAGCGATACCGTACCATGATAACCAACTTTTTTATGGCCTGAATTCAATTCTATGGATGTCGAAGATTTGTGGTTTCGACAGGATGGCGTCACATGCCACACAGCCAATGCAACAATGGCCTTATTCAATGAGAAGTTTCCAGGTTGCATCATCTCTTGAAACAGCGAGGTCAATTGGCCACCACGCCTTTAGATTTCTTTCTTTGGGTTCACCTCAAAAGTAAGGTCTATGCCAACAAGCCAACAACAATTCAACAGCTGAAGAATGAGATAATAAGGCATATTGTTTAGATCGAGGAGCAACTATGCAGAGACGTCATCAAAAAATTTGACTATCGAGTGGAGTTGTGCCGCCAAAGCCTTGGCGGACATTTAGGCGATCTTATTTTTGACACATAATTGCCATAACTCAACTAAAATGATTCAATACTGAAATCAATAAATTTTCACGAATAACACTGTTTTATTTACTGCTAACTTAGTTCTGTTCTAATGGAACACCCTTTATATATTCTTAATGCTCTTAATTCATTTTGTTGATTGTATAATTGGTGAAATGTGAGTGTTTTTAATGACTCACCGTCTGTCTTTCATCTGGAAAAACCTGAATAAAAATAACATAGATGAGAGTACTAAATTAGCAAACCCATTCCATGGTAAATATTTACTATAGGTTAGGAGGACGAATTTGAATCCTCATTGAATAAATTTTAATAATGAGCCCAGGTTCGCTTGACTCCGAATTAGGACATCTATAAAGGGAAAGCCTACGTTATTCCTACATTTTTCTTTTCATAAGGTAAGTCAATTTAGTAAGCATTTATCTGGTACTGAAGAAACGAATAAGAAAACATGTGATTGTTCTTAGTTAAAGGTTATTGCATTAGAATTTTACCGATTATTTAACAAACAATAGATGATGAAGAATAACAAAAAAGTCAAGAATTCAGGCAAAACACTTAACTCGTTACAAGATATTAAGTACATGAGTGGCAAGAAACAAGAATATTACAGGGTCAATTGTAAAAAACGCACATGGAATTGAATTAATCCAAATCAGAATGAGGAGACGCTATCACCGACCTTGATGGATTCGGTGGTACTTTACGGCGCGCAGTAAGCAAAACCTCCTAAATTATAAAATATGTAGAGAATACAGGGCATGAAAAAAACGAAGTAGAGATTCTACAGTGTAAAAAGATCTCAAGAACGAGATAACTTGTTACATAGAAATTATGAAGATGCGGCAATAATACAACAAATTTTGGTGGAGAGAGAACAAACGTTTCTATCGTGTTCCTACACTGAGAACGAGCGTCTTTATACACTCTTGACATACGTTCTGAAGTTTTTACCTAGTAAAAGTTCCTACTCGTGCAGTGCCAGGAATTCGTACCGGCTGGTTAGAAAAAATCCTTCTCAAGACTCTGGAGAGCCGGTAATAAAAAATAATGCACTATGGAGTACTAATTGCGTGACGAGAGCAGAATAACCACGTTGACGACAGTTATTTCTTCTGCATTAATAAGTTTGATAGGTACAGGTTATAAGGGCATGTGGTTTCTGAATCTTATTCTGTAAGTTATCTTGCAGAAAATACACCATAGTCATAGCTGGAGGGAAAAATATCTAGTTATTACATAAGGGAAGTGATAATAAACTATATCTCAGTAATTGGATTAGCAAATTATCCAGCAAATTATCAACCTAAGTCTGTAACTAAAGTCGATTATACTGTAGCTTAGCTCGTAAATATTGTGGCATGAACTAATTATTAGTTCTTAACTGGAATAGTAAGAACTACGACATACATAGGAGTTTATATACTCTTAGCACAATTAATTTGTCTTGGCAGAGTTATTCCCATATAGGTGTTGCAGTGTAGCTTTATATCTAGTGTTCTCCATAAAAGAGAGTCCATCCAGATAAGTCCGATGAAAGAAGAGATGAGTTAGAAGGGAAAAATACTTTTTACCTGCGACAAAGCGACAGGTCAAGGCATCGCTTTTTTTTTCAAAAGGAGTAAAGTTCAATTGTCCTCTTAAAGAGCAATGAATTGACATATATAACAATGGTGCAGATAAATTATTCACCCTGAAGATTTTAAATCTGCTATCAGATTTGACCCTGGGTGAAACCATCTAGAAGCAGAAGCCTCAGTTCGCAATTTAGCCATTCAAAGGCACTTGTAGTGATTTGAACCATGAAAATCCATCAATACAATAACCATAAATCATCTTATCACAAAACGATGCAGATCATTGAAGAGACTTTCCCTCGTGTTACTTCCTTATAGACTTTAATTGGTAATGCTAGTAATATGAATTTTCCTGCAAAAGATTTACCTATTTGAGCCCAAAAATAAATCTCTAGTGCTAGTAAAATTAGCAATCGTGCGGAAAATTATTGAAAATATTTGATTTAAAAAAATATATATTTTTCAAAGCTGAAAGTACATGACTCTTCTTCGAAAACGTCTTTTAGGCCTCCATTTAATTATTTTTAAACATTTAAATTGAACAAAAATACTGTGACTATTCCAAAGGTTACATAAGACTTCATGCATAAATCTCTACCTTTTCCTTTACGTAAATAACAAAAACTAGCATCAACTTTAGTGTTTTGATATCTAGATACATATTGCTTTAAATTAAATCTTTTACTCCCTAATTTTAAGAAAAATTGATTACATTTTCTCCATTTATAGGTTCCCTTAATAGAGCTTTGATATTATATTGTTTTCTGAACTAGATTCGATAAGAAAATCCGATGACACAAAAATTTGATTATTTGACTCAAGAAAATAGATTGTTATATAAAAAACTTGTCATAATATTGACAATTATTGAACTCGAAAAACTTTTATTCAATAACTATCTGATATTTTAGTGTCCTTTAGGTCGTTTTTTATGTTATCTGTCTTATGACCCTATCAATTGAAATAGAGTGTGCACGACGTGTTTAAATATCAGACTTATTTTGCTATGTGTCGTTTATTTTGTCTTTAAACAGAGAAAAAGATTTATAGAGAGTAGAGAAAATATATTTTTCTTATTTTGGTTTTAAACTTGGTGATAAAAGCAAACATTGAGCTGAGAATTTGGAGAGCCGGTGATAAAAAAGAATGCACTATGGAGTATTAATGTCGTGATGAGAACCAAATAACCATGTTGACGACAGTTATTTCTTCTGCATTAATAAATTTGATAGGTACAGGTCAAAAGGCCTGTTGCTTATTGCGATCAATTTCCAATATGACTAGCCCGTTTATTTTGGAGAACGTTGCAACAAAAAGTGATGGAGAAGACAAATGGATGAGTGCATTCCTGACTAAATTGGAAATAACCTTCAGTTATTCAAGGAGGGAGAACCCAATGATATGAGTGAGAGATTCGAACCTAACTAAAGATACAGAGGAAACTCTTGGCTCTAGGAAGAAATCGAAAAGCATTTGGCAGCGAGAACCTTATGATGTTTTTCTATGATATTACAAAAAAGCTGAGCTATTTTGAGATCGAATGCAATCACTCAAATAATAGTTATCCAAGTGTTCCTCAATAAAGTGTTTGAAGTCCTTTCTCCTACACAATGGAAGTAAGTATGCTTCCATACTCGTAGCATATTAAGGCCAACTAGATGAGACTTATGAAAATGTGAACAAGGCGTTGGTTGATACCAAGGTTGAGAATTACCACCTGCAAGTGTTTGGAGATATTAAAATCATAGACATACGTTTAGCTGCAGAAAAATGCCATATTTCGTATGTGCATGAGAGAGCAGAGCTAAAGAAATTCACTAGATAATAAAAAGGTTGCCCACAAAGAAGAAATATGTAAGCCTGATTAAAACTCATTTTTCATGAGTACATGAAATAAAATGGTAGTGCTACCATATTTGCAACTGAAACTGGGATTGATAAAATAGTTCGTTAAGACTATATATGCAGATGAATCAAGCTTACCATACCATTCCAAAAAGTTCGAAAACATTACATCTAAAATTATTAAAGCTAGAATTATTTGTTCACCCTGATATTTTTAAAGAAAGACCCAGAGTTTGAGAAAAACCTGAATAAAATTCAGGAATGGGCAGGTGTGAGTTTAACAGTAAACCTGTTAAACTGGACTTTCTACATTAACACTCAGACTATTTTCTGAAGAACTCATCGATCTGAGTGAGGAAAACGTGGAGAGATTTCACCAGTACATTAAAGAATGTGCATGTCGGATTACTGCTGGACTCTAAAGAGAAAGAGCAATCAACAACTAGAAAATAGAAGGAAATCAAAGAAAAGAATGAATGAAATCAAGAAGAATGAAATCAGTATTAAACGGCGCTTGAGAATCAGCAATAAGTAAACATTCGTCATTCACTTCATCTCAACATTCAGACTTGTGCATATAATATACACACAATTCACTTTGGGGGAAATTCTTCACTTTTCCTTTGCATTTTTATCCTCACTGTCTACTACATCATTATTTCTCTGTCAAGAGAACCCATTTGGTTGAATTATACCTCTACTTGTTACGGATAAAATAAAAATCTTCATTTTTTTATCATCTCCTCACCGTGGTAATATTATTGTGTTATGACAATCATATTTAAATATGTAAAACAAAGCAGAAAGCAAAATTTTGTAAGTAGGATTTCTAGAAAATTAGCGAAGTTGTAGTATATGAATTAGGGGGCAGTTACTAATTCAAGATGAACAAAATAGTATAATATCAGTTCAAAATTCACTAAGGAGTCCCGATTAAAATAATAATATTAGTTTATTCCTTCAATTTACTTTTTCAAGAGTTGACTTACTCTGCCAACCAAAAATAAAAATTTATATAAAGATCAGAACGACAGTTGAGGGTAAGTCCAGGAAATGCAGAGCCAGGTCTTCTTTGGAAGGTATGATGAAGAGAGATAAGTAGTATTCGGTTTCCCAAATGAGGAAAATCGTTCAGCGTTTGAGGACTGTTCATATAAAAAACCTTGTGAAGGTTCTAGAACGGAAGAAAGTGTTGTTTCCTGTCAGATCTTCGTTTCTCTCCACAAACAAACCCACCGAACTGCTAAATTAGTATTCCTAAATCCATAAATGGAATAAAAATGAAATAGGTATCTAAAATAACATGCACCATTTCGCCCCTCGTTCTTTCTCTTATGTAGACTCTGAAATTAATTTGAAAACTCTTAGCAGCATTATTTCTTTGTCTTCTCTATCAGGATATTTAAGATCCCAATTTTTATTTCATTTACTTCCTAACTTGTTCTAATCGAGATTAAGTTGCACTTTTACAGTAAATTCCAAGATTTAGTATTAGTGAGATATGAAAAAGTTATTTTCATAATTATTAATTTTCAATTTTCTGATTCATTCTGTGCCAAGGAAGTGCCAATGCCATCACGAATTCCTGAGCTATTTTTATTGAAATAACTAATGTTGAGTTTTTACTCTATATTTATATTATATTTTTGTATTTCCATTGTTAGAACATTGGAGGTTCTTCCTCCCAATGAGGAAGATCGAAATTTATATACCTGTGTATTTTTAGAAAATTAACTTTTCCATTCCGTATATTGAAGAATAAGATTTCAATGGGGGCTTATATTTTTTTTAATTTTCATTAGAATTATCTTCTTTCAGTTTAATAACTGCCTCTTCCTAATTATATTCACTAATTTAAATTGGCATTCCAATTCCAAAAGTTATGCCAAAAGTCACATCTCATCCAATGCATTTCAATCACTCGAAAGTTTTTTCCCCAAATCAGTGCGAAGCCATGAATATTCAGGTACTTTTGAGACAACGCTCTTTAACTCCAAAACACTCATCCATCTATTCCAATCGGATATATTACCTATCTTAAAGAGATATGATGTATACATAAAACCAATGAACTTTTATAATACACAATGCCTATCTCTGGCAAATTAGAGGAAATAAATTTCTAGTTTTTGGTCGTCAATTCATTACTTCTTCGACTCTCGTCTCATATAAATAATTTCATTGACGTGTTTGGCGGCAAAATTTGATTTCTTCTGATTTTCTGTTATCGAAAGAATCTTTAGGATCTTTTAGGGTATACCAGACCGCAGTTTATGCAGTCTTCATCTGTGTTCCCCCACGTCCACTTTATTATTTCTTGGAGTCACGAAAACTATTTGGGACACACATTTAGGGACATTCAATGAAAATAGCAAAGTAATCCCAAGTTAATTAATAATCAAACTTTGTCAGATTATTATATTTACTATATTAAAGTTTACGTATCAAATTCATGCCTAGAATCTAACTACACTCAACTTTATCTTATTATCCTAGTATAACTTTCCCACTTTTCACTTGATGATTTGTTATTTTGGGGCAATTTTTAAATAAAACTATATAATATTCGTTTATTTTTACCTTGAAGAAATTTGTGTAATATTTTTAATCGCTTTTCTCCTCCTATATCATTAGTGACCATTATCTTTTTCACATTAATCTTCTGTTTATTAATATTTACTTGCCCAGCGTACCTCACCTCTTAATACGGCTCACTATTTCTCATTGTCTAGAATTCAATGATGCTTAACCTTAGAACGAAATAACATAGAATTGTTTTCTCTTAGGAGAATGAACAAAAGCGATTGTACGAATGAAATAAGAGATAAATGATTGAACCCTTATTACAGAAAAAATTAGCCAGTGATTTCAAATGTATTATTACATGCCAAGCAAGATTTCGTGGTTATCTTTTAGAGATATTTCCGTCAAATGTCTCATGGTAAAGAATTAGCTTTCTAAAATCACAGATTTTAATTGCATTATTACTCCTTTGATGAAGTTAATACAAATTCTGTTTACAGATTTTTCAACAAATGTTATTACATGATAATGTGTACTGTTTGCGATGGCTTTGTTCCAGACGATATAAAAATAATTTAGCCACTTCTGGGGGTAAACAAGATTTTTCCTTCTCTTCTCTTAATATATTATAGTTGATTTACATTAGTGTCATGGGAGAGAGACTGAACAATACACGTAGCTAAAGTCGATAAATAAGGTTAAGAATTACATAAACCCTGGAATAGATACTATCCAACGCGCTAGAGCTAACCGCCTCTTGGCTTGTGAAAAGTTTTCTTCTCCCTCTTATTATTTTACCTCTCGAGTCTCTCCAGATATGTCTAATTTTGTTTTGCTCGTGAGTAATATGTGTTTGCTCCTAAGCTTAAATGATCTGAAATTGGATATGTCATTAATGACATTTTTCTGGTTGATATTATTTATTAGCGTTTTTCTCCTAGAAGTCCCATTCATGTCACTATTCTGCTATAGCTCTCTAAGAAAAAGTAATCCATAATGCTTACTGCTTTTGCATCTTCTTCTAATGTCTCTTCATTTATCTTGTCCCATTCTTTGAATTTCATATGAACCAATTATTGTTTCATTTTTGTCCTATCTTGACAGATATTGCTCTCTTTTTTGGCCAATAAGCGTACCCGGAGCTGGTCACAAATTGATGACTCAACCGCCCATTTGATTGACACTTACAAATTCTGTATTGGGTTCAAATCTGAGAAAATAACGGGCCTGGGTCCTAAATGTTCAATATTATTTTCAGTACTTTCAAAAATTCAGAACTTTATTATTGCTTTTTCTTTGTGACAAGTTTTACCATCATGCTAAAATATAAAGTTAGCATCCCCAAATTGGTCGGAAACTGTTGTGGAAAGGTGCTAAAGCAGCACATTTTTCGTGCTATTTTGAGGTTATAGCAGAGTTCTTGGGCAAAACATTTAGTGCTCTTTTTCCGATATATGAGAAGCAGCCCTAAGCCTAAAAAGAGTCCGGATGCTCTACCGTGATCACGATAAAAAGACTAGTGAAGGAAATTCTACTTTCTCTTCTTAACAGGAAGAAGGGAGCTATATCACGTACCATCCCCTTGCACCTGTCTTCACTACTTATTTATTATACTTTCAACAAAAGGGGAGTCAATCTATAAGATTCTTCTTAGGGAGATAAAGCTTCTTCGTATCTCTTTCTGACGTGTCCTTGGCTTAGTATGCGCGTTGAAGCGGTCATACCAGCCTCTTTCCAATTGTGAGCCAGGTTGGCTCTGGAAGCAACCCAATCCTTGAGCTGTCACCATAATTGGAGGCGATATTGGCGTTCATTTAAAGCGTTGGGCATCAATAGGTCTTTCCACAGGTGTCTAAACTGGCTTTTAAAGCCTTTTATGAGTTGAAAGATGGTGCTCCTTGATTCAATACCATTGGTAACTATCTACTTGCATTTCAAGGACTGTTACAGAACAAAGATAATTGCACGCTTTTCAAGTGAAAGAACCATTTCTGGAATTGAAAAAGTTCCCAACATTTATTTTTTACAAAAGCTATTATGAAATAGATTATAATTGATAATCATCATTCATTTAATCCATATTTCTCTTCATTTTACACTTTAGATTTAACATCAAAGTTCCTGGAACTCACAATCGTCTCTTCCCGGAACAGGACCAAAGCATGACTTTAGATTCAGCGAAGGTATGCAATAATTTATTAATAAATATAATAATAATTAGTTATATGACTTAAAATTAACAAAGGACTGAAAACTATAATATATATATATATATATTATCAAACTAAGTTTTTGATATGAATGTGAAGAAGGTAGTTTGAAAATGTTACCTTTTAAAACTAAAAGTATTGTAAATTAAGAAATAAAAATATAACCATTTCATTAGCCTTTAAGATATTTGAGCACTGGCTGCTATAACATTGTTGGTGGCATAATTTTTAACTCCATTAAAGAGGATAATCGTTCAATAACTCGTAAAGCAATGACCTTTTGAACGTATATTTTAGGTCATAATTAAGCGAATTATAATTTTCTACGCTAAAAAACATTATGTGCAACTGGAAAAAAAATATGTAAAACATTAATTTTGCAATGATTCTGAATATCATATAACACATCAACATTCAAAACAAGTTCTTCTGGCCCATATGTTCGCTGAGTCAAGCGCATAATCACAATACTTATACATTTAATTTTTATTCCCTCTCACAATATACATACAGTAAAGTTACCCAGAAATAATAAATAAAAGTCATAAATTTAACTTCTTTGTTTTATTCAAAGAAATGAGTCGGACATTTATTTATTTCGTTCATTCATGTATAAAATTATTTCATATAATCTTGGCTAGTTCCTTTTTAAATTATTTACCAATGTTAATGTTCAATATCCCTTAAAATATCGGCTATTTAATGGATATTTATGCTCATAATACTGAATATACCGCATAGGGTCTCCTCCAATTATTCACATACTTTATTATCATATGTTCAGATGAATTTCATTATCTTCACGGCTCTTGCAATCATACAAGGATCATAATTATTGCGTTAAACTGAGAGAATTCTCACAAGGGAAGCATTTTCATACGGATAAATTTATTTTTTCTTGTCTTTTAGGAATATGCATTGCACGTTCGTGAATAATCATGTCATAATTATTATTTATTTATAGATATAAATTCTAGGAAAGCCATGAGTTGCAGATATGATTTCAAAAAAATTATAACTTACAAAGTATTTATTCGGTAAACAAAACCTGATTAAATGTTACTGATATTTACATAATTAGCATCTGAAAATTAGATAAAATTCAGATATTTTGAAGTAGAAGAGGGTCAAATGAGCAGCTATGATTGATTGAAGTAAAGAAAGGGCGGATTTGAAATAGAGAAATAATATAAAAAAAAATTAATCAGATTAACAATTATGTTTAACTAAATTTCAATTATAGTTTCTAAATAATATAAAAATCCTGCCAAAAAATCCACCCTAGGTAGGAAAGGAAATAATAGACAAAATTAATAATAGATTAAAACTCATAACTATAAACGAACATCAAGAAATATAGGATGATATGAACACAATCAAAATTAATTATAATTAAATCGATGCCAACCAAAGTGGGCAAAGCTTTTCCAGGTTAGTGTTGAAAATTATTTAGAAGTTTCGTCAAGTTAAATGCTAAATTGCAATGAGACCATATCATGCAGAAATTGTAAAGTTAGTGCTCTAAAGAAAGTAAGGTTGAAACTAGAGAATAAATAAGTTTGAATGATATATGTATAGCCGTGAATCCCGGTTCTTGGTTTGATGCCGGTAAAGATAAGAAAATTCCTCCCAGATGCGTATCAGCATATTACGACTCACTGAGTTGATCGCTGTTGTTAGTCATTGTTTAAGGTCATCGAGGTTAGTGGGTAGCGGTGGAACATAAACGCGATCTTTTATATATCCCCACAAGAAAAAATAAACATTCAGTGAGGTCTGGGGATCTCGCAGGCCAAGCACAAAGAGCAATGTCTTAGGCCCCCTTCCGACCAATCCATGACTGGGGCACCTTTTTATTTAAAAAAACTCGAAAATCAGGTGTCAATGGGGGTGGTACTCTATCTTGTTGAAAAATGAAGTCTTGCCAATCTGCTTGCAAAGCAGTGAAGAGCCAGTTTTGGAGCATATTGAGATAGGTTTGTCCTGTAACGGTGTCTCCTTCAAAGAAAAAGGGACCATTAACCTTCTCCTGAGACACTGCGCAGAAGACAATCACCTTAGGGGAATTTCATTCATGCTAAACTTTTTTATGTGGGTGTTTTATTAGCCAAATACTCACATTGTGACGATTGTCTGTGCCGCGCAAGTGAAAAGTCGCTTCATCACTAAAGATTAAATGTGAAATGAAGGCTTCGTCTTCCAACATCTCCAACATCGATTCGCAAAATTCCACCCGCTTCCTCTTGTCGTCTTTAGTAAATGCCTGAACGAGGCGTAGACTGCATGGTTTTAAATGTAGACGTCTTCTTACCACACGCCAAATAGTGAGATCGCAAGCTCACGGCTAGCTCGTTTTGTCGACTTCTGCGTTCTTCCCTCAAACGCAACACGGATTCTCGTCACTTTTTTCCCTGAAACTTGTGATCGTCCTGGACGTTTTCTTTTACACAGACCCCTCTCTCTCGAAACTGTCGAAACCACCGTCGAATGTTCTTAGGAGAGGTTGGATTAATGTCGAATCGCATTTGAAAAGCACGCTAAACCGGGATAACTGAATTTGTTTTCACGAACTCGAGAACGCATAACGCCTTTTGCTGAGAAATCACTATTATGAGAGTGAAAAACAACTAAACGTTACCAGAGAAGCGACGTGACGCGACTACAGCACCCCTGTGACAGCAATTCAAAACTTAGAAACTCCTCTTTTAAATAGTCACTGATTCATTCCATGACGATGCTTGAAAAATAAGGCAATAAGTCATAAAATTAGTTCATTGTTTTTGAATAACCCTGTAAATTAAAGTAGCGCTCTTGATTTTACTTATGAATGCTTGAATGAATAATTTATATCTTTTTTCTTCAAATTTTAAAGATTTTGTTCATAATCATCTTCCGTATTTTGCCTATATGTTCGTTCCATTGATATATCAAATTAGACATGATTTACTATATGAGTTTCAGAACGGTCTCACTCTGTATGTTCAGCAGC
Organism: Ceratothoa steindachneri; assembly: GCA_963969495.1. Classification (NCBI taxonomy): domain Eukaryota; kingdom Metazoa; phylum Arthropoda; class Malacostraca; order Isopoda; family Cymothoidae; genus Ceratothoa; species Ceratothoa steindachneri. The sequence continues at coordinate 27,526,386 of OZ018321.1, read as the reverse complement.
AAAATCCTTTCAGAGCAATTTTGCGTATGATACAGTAAATAAAGGAAGTTGTAAGAGGTGGTTTTCCCGTTTCTAAAGTCGGAATTTCAATCTAAAGGACGGAATATTATATGTCGTGTAAAAGAACTTGATTTCAAAATTTGAAAACTATTATGACAGTCAATTCTACTACAACATCTACGGAACTCACAGAACAATTTAACAAAATACATAAGACTGCCTTACGCCAAAAGAAAAGGATTGGAAAGGTTCCATTATTTGGGAAATGTCCATGGCGAATCTGCAACAGTGTGCTTCTTGCTGTGCTCGATTGCTTTCGCGATACCTTCCTGTGCCCTTTTTGGTCACGCTTGTTATTGGTAGTTAGTAGAGATCTTTTATCAAAACGGTTAACAGCACCCTTCGTGGCTCAGTCGTGAAAGCGAAATTTCTTAGCAAACTCGAGTAGGACTTCATCCGCCCCAAATGATGAAGGAAATTTCAATTACGAACTGTAAGAAGACATTAAAAGAGATAATGTTCATCTCTACTGCAAATGACCTATTTGGAAAGCTGCTTTGGACCATAGGGACCTTCCTTATTCAACAGAGGGTTGTCCTATGTCCCGATTATGCCTGTCCTCAAACTGCTCGAATGACACAAATATATCTTTGGGGAGCACGGTTAAGAAATATTGCTTCATCCACCTTATTTTCCTAACCTTGGTCATCTTGATTATCGCTTGAAAGGAAATTGTAGAACGATTTGGTGGTCTTAGGTTAGTATCAAGAAAATACAGTAGGGGAAGTTCGGACTTCTCGGTATTCTGTAAATTAATTTTGATAAAACTTTTCACATCTAGCTTTCACAATATGCCGATACTAATGTTATGTTTTCATTATGCTGTATTAGTTCATTCAAGTATTGTTTCAGATTCTTCGTTTTAGGGGTGAACAATCCCCATAGCATATATCCTCTTTTAGAAGAAAGGGACGTCAAAGAGGCCTCAACGATAAAGGAATGTCTTTCATCAATATGGAATTTGCTTGAGGTACCTCCTTTCATGTTATTGTGGAGAAGTTAGTTCGCCATTTGTATACAGTTAGACGATTTCTTAATGAACCTTTGCTAAGCAAAACACAATCCGATTGTTGGCCAAGTATTTGACATCTATAGATTTGAGCAAAATTTGGATACCCGGGCAAAGAATCAAAGTCATTTTTACCACCGTTGTTCTTCATATGTACCAAAGACCAGTATGAACCATATATTAATGACCCTGGGTTCTCTGCAAGCTCCCATAAAACTGCCTCATTTTTTATAGCTAAGCGTCACAAACGTTTGATAAGTCAATAGCGTGAATGGGGGTTCATGTTGTGGGCCGCTATAAATGGACACAAACTTGGCCAGGTCAGGAAGCCTGTTAGGCATAAAGTCACACAGCTACTGGAATCTCTTGTACGAAGAATTGGATCACTGGCTAGATGTCATACAGTTGTCACTTCTAAAAAATGGTTTCCATACATGACATTAATCCATCTTAATCGGGTAGGGTACCCAAGTGTTCGAAGTCTCTTACAGCATAACAGCAAACAAGGTGATGGTGTGGCCACCAACATCTCTGGATCTTAATCCAATCGAAAATATGTGGAAAATCATTGAAAAAGATATCTATGCCGATGGACGTCAATTGTGATCTGAATAATTATTATCCGCGACCATTAAAGTTATAACAGATGCAGCTTAACTAGGACTATTCGGAAATTGACAAATTTCAGGCATGATGTTTTTTTTTTAAGTCATCCATCGAAATTAATCTTATGTGGGTAAATAACATTGTACACCAAATTTCAGTGTCCTAAAAAACATAGATCTCCTATGCATTTTATTATGAAGTTGGGTGTATTAAATTCGAATTTTAGAACAAAAAATTTCCATTACCTAAAATTTTGTTTTCAATTTCCGATTTAATAATTATGCAATTAATACCGATTTCCACGATACCATAAAAGTATTTCGCTCCCAAAGTCAGATTAAATGTGACTATAGTAATTATTTCATGAATATATAATAAATTGCAATTTTTTTAGCATTATATAATGTATTAACGTACCTTTTCGTATTTACTCATTCGTTTGTAAGACGTTTCAGGTGTGTCACGCTTCAGGTTTCAGAAGAAGACAGCCAATATAGCAGGGCTCCATTTTCCCTCATACCTGTTTTATATTGACGCTATATTTTGATTCAAGTTCTCTTCATGTTGATCATTCACATCTTCTGCATTCTCTTGGAAGAAGGAAAAATGAGAATAAAGAAAGTGTATATTAGTCCCCTATTGCATCCAAAATCTTGGTAGCACTTGAATAGATTCTCCACTACACGCTCTCGCTGGGCCCCTTAGTGCTTTCGCACAATTTCTTTGCATACAGCTTTAAATGCATGCCAGGCCGCTAGCTCAGTTTAATCTATTGTTGCTTCGAACTCCTTATCAGCTCTAAGTTGACGAAGCTGAGGGCATAAGAATATGTCTTCTTTAATCCTGGCATCACTCACCTCAGGGAAACTCTCTTTGAGGTACTGGAAATATGGCTTGTTATGTTGCAGTGCCTTGCTAAATTGCTTCATTAGTCTTAGTTTTATATGAAGTGGTGGGAAAATGATTCTCTGCTTCCTAAATAGTGTCTCATGAATTACATTATGGCATTCAGGCGTCATAGTTTTTCGAGGTAACTATTCTCTAGCGTAAAAAATTTTCTGATCTGGCCCTACTATCACACTTGCAAGGATGCACATATATTTAGTATATCTAGTTTGCAACCGATTTAATAGGGCTACTACTTTCAAGTCCGCACAAATTAGCCAGCCATGCTTATTGTAACTTATGCAGTATAGAATAAAACCAAGTTTTTCATATGTCTCTTTTAAAATAACTAAGTGAGCAACTAGAACTGAAGGCATAGTTTTCCTAACTTGCAAGAGAACCGCTTCTTTGTTGTAAAGGGATACATCTATGAATAAAGTCCACTAATTTGGTTCATATATCAGCTCAATAATATCAATACAATAATCCAAGTTGTTTTCAAAAGTGAAGATTTGTTGTAGATCGGCAGAACGCTTCTTATATCCTGTAATTCGACCATGTTAATCCAACAGGTTCCATTCTTGTAGACCTCAGGGAAGGAGTTCACTCTATTGCTTAGAAAATGTTAGACCACAAACTAGCTGATTGAAATCCGTTGGGTGATTAGGTGTGGTTTCTTCTCAGATTCAAACTGTTCCACATATAGTGTATCTTGAGATTCTAAATCGTCTGAGTTTCACGTGTCATCGTTTGGTAGATCAGAGGACGACTGTGATATAGGAATAACACTTAATTCCGAACTGGGCGAATAGCAGACCGAAGATCTGGATACATGATATATTTCTTGCCTTTTCTGTTGTCACCCGCAGTGAAATGAAATAAAATCAGACTAAAAATGAATATTACTCTCTGTGATCACTTGGAGATATAGTGGAAGTATAACTTATTATATGTTTGGATCTTTTAAATTCCTACAACTCTTCAAAATATATTAAAGACCAAGAAGGAAAGCACATTGAATGCCCACCTTTAATATCAGTTAAGCAGAAATAGCAATCGTTCGAATGGCCTTTTGACTCCCTCCAGACCATTGGTATGCCAAACATGGGGCCTTCTCTTTTGCCTTTCACCCAGACGGAAAGGAACTTTTACACCTGTCACAACATATCTGAAGGGCGCAGCGTTTGGCCGGGCCACCCACTTTACATCCAAAGTATAGCGCATAGAGTTTATTTACATGTTTATGCAACTGTCTCTTCTATTGTCTTAATGTTACTGATCTACACATATTACTGTCTGGGCAATTTTGTATTCTCTAAGCTTTTTAGCTCTGTCTCATGTAGAAATAAATTACTGTAATACGTAAAAAATAAATAAATTTTAACAGCAACAAATATTTAATAAAAGGTAAGAATAGGAATCATTTATAGTAAGTTACAAGGTTATCAAGCGTTACGTAACAGTTACCACAGATATGCACCCAGATAACTAAAGAAATATTGATTATACTTTGATATATTTGATAGGTTAGGTTGACAAATACCTTAGGAAAACCCCATTAAAATTAGATAAAAATCAGTTTATATCCTTTAGAGTTGTCAGTTTGGGCTCAATCCTGGGAAAGCACATAGTGGGGAGACCTCCACTTTTCCAGTGCAGCTGCTTGAAACTGCCTCCGACGATGTTAGGGGTGAAGGTGGAATGAGAGTCTTTTAACAGAACTCATCATTGGGTATGTTTACCCTATTTGTATCACGCGACGCATACACTAATCGCCCCAGCAGTAGCCCGCTCTGCGAGGGGTGAACAAGGTGCCGTCAAAGCCCGTTGTCTCCATTTAGGACCACACCTGGCAGGGCAGCCATTCCACATGGTGGCTTGTCCGTGGGCTGCGCGTAAAATTGATAGAGAGTGAAAGGAGAAATAAGGGTTATGTGAGGAATGTGAGGGCGGGAGTGAGTCAGGCTGTTAAAACCAACCAGCCTAAACTGGAGCTCAAGGGTGAGGGGCGTATTCCTCTCGTTTCACAGCCCCGATCCGGTTTGGGGTGGTATGTTTTTAATAACCTGCTGGTCAGAATCTGGTCGGCATCTACCATGTGAAATTAGAAGCCGACCAGAGAAAGTTTTGAGAGAGGTTGTATGCATAGTAAGTTGACAAGGTGTGAGAGAGGAAGAATAAGAGGCTAACCTGTGGCCGGACGGGCCGCTGAGTAACCTGAGCACGGCGGACAGGAAAGTAAATCGCCGTGCCAATTACGGGGGCATTTTAAGGTGTGGGTTGAAAACGAAGTATATTCATATTTTGCATCAAAACCTAAATAATTTTACAAGCGTGTCACGTATAACTTGTTGAAAGATGGAATGACGTTCTAGGGAGAAAGATAAGTCATGTTTATGATTAAATATTTCCATATACCTAATTCTTTTTATTTTTAATATCTACCCTATAATTGGACATTACTTTGGTTCCCACTGGATAGATAAGTGTGACCGAGCCGTGAAGAAGTGGACTGTGTTTCAGGTACATCCATACGAATTATACTCAGAAAAATGAAAAGATATGTACCAAACGAAACTATATTTTCATATGCTTCCCACAAAAATAGAACGCTATAAATACATGAGGCAAGGGAGAAGATGAAGATGATTCTCTTTTGTGTGGATCCAAGTTATAAATTCAAGGTCTTTTGAGAGTTTTCAGTAAACAAATTTTGATTTGGATTGAGAAAAATAACTGAATTTGGAACTTGACGTTTATCATGATGAATAACTGGAGTCTGTGATTTAAAATCTCTTTGTTTGTAAGAGGAGTATCTGTGAATACGCATAAAAGGACCTTTGAATCCTATCCACCAAGTAACTTTTGAGGAAGCAAATGGGTGTAATTTAGGTGATTCCGAAGGCATTTTTCGGTGGATGGAACACAATGTGAAAACAAATGTAAGAGACTTGTGCTTTCTGAAGTGATGTGAGTGACTGTAGTTATACTAATGTGTGGTACTTATGTATGTAGAAATAGAGGTTTAACCAGTTTTTATTCACTGATGGTGTTTCAGGGAAAGATTTTTGTCTTTAGGGAATGTTTGTTTGTGTGAGTTCGAGAGAGCGAGAGCAGAAATTATTTTTCAATGTATTTATGGGAGGAGAGATAAATAATGGAAAAAGGATTGTGTAAAAATAAGGAGATAGAAAAGGAATTCCTCCCATCACGCCCCGTTCGCAGCGCTGCATTTATCTGTCCTATACTGGGACAATTAGAAGAATGGAAAGACCATTAAGGATAGCATGGTGAATAACCGCTATGGACAATTATAGCGACGCAAAGCAATTAAGGAAGTCTGTTGGCGATGAATCAGTATCCCAGTCTAGATAATTTCGGAGTATATATACGACACTTCGGAGTTCATAGGCAGATTGTGTCTGAAGCCGCCGTCCACTAGGTTAGCGTTAACGTGTTTGTTTGTCGAGAAGGAATCGGCTATATTCCCGTCCAGAGAAGAATTGTGTGATTTTCGAAGATCCAAGGAAGAGCTATTCTTCACTCAGTGTTGTTCGTCGAGATAGTTTTAGGTGCACTTCAATGCTTCAATCCCCTCCCCCATCTTGAATTTCCTGCAATTTGATTGAGCGTCTCGTGTGACGCCCACAAGTTCAAGGTCGAACTTAACTCACTGGTCCTACACCGCACATAAAGGTAAAAGGGATTTAACCCCCGTTTCGTCAAGCTCCTTTCCCCTTTACTGCCTCGAACCTCAAGGATCCCCTTTGCTCTAGAACTAGCATAATTGTAAAATGATTTCTTAATTATTTATCCCTTGGTTCAAACTTAATTGATAGTGTCAATCATCTTAGCCGTGAACCATCAATCTTTAAGTGCATTCCCATTTAATTTGCCCTATATGTGTATGTAATCTTTAGTCCCATTAAAGTATATTTTTGTAGCCTTGTTTGAAAATTCCTTGGGCTAGCAACTGTGTATTTAAATCACTCTTAGACCCATCCCCAAGTGGAACCTTAATTTCGTTCGGCCAGTAGGCTATTGCGCTCATAATAGCTTACATTTGGTCATACCACGAAAAAACATATATATAAAACTGCGTCAGATCTTAGGGTTTGTAAAAGATTTCGCCTACCTGAACATTTGCTATTTTCTTAAAGATCATTATTTCGACTCTATACAGTTGTAATTGTCAAGAATATTTAATAAAAAATAATAGGTCAATTTTATTCAATAAGTATTTATATTTTTTTATTTAAGCGTATTTACGTTGGTCAAGATACCACTTATTAAACAGCAAGAATAGCCGCTAATTTTTGGTTTTGCGGATGTAAAATTACCAGAAGACTCAGTCCTGAGTTAGGTTCCCTCTTTAGTTATTTTCTTTTACTGGTGTGCATTATTAATTCGAACCTTTAGTAAGTTTTGGGGAGTATTTTCTTTTATTACAAGTAAGGTAGATTTGTTAGGAAGAGCCTCACCTGTTCTGGTAAGCTTTCTCGTGTGCCGAAAGACGAACGCAGCATATTCAGGATGTCTCCGTTCGATCGTTTTTATAAGCAGGGACAGATACTAGGACTATCAGGAAAGGATTTAATCGCTTAGTTTCAAAAGAAAGAACGAAACGAATGGACAAAAAGGAGAGAACAAGCACAGATAGGAGCAGAAGAAAGTCAGAGAGAAGCAGAAGAGAGAGACCAAATAGATAGCACGAGAGAAAATTAAGCCGTGATCATATGGCAATGACTTCTGTGCGATCACGTAATCATCAGCCACCAGCATCCTCGTTAAACATCCGTGCTTATAAAGATTAAAAAGAGTTTTGTTCTCTTCTGTCCCACTTTGAAAAAAGTTTCGAAGTCAACAATTAGAATTTAGAATCAGATAGAGTTGCCGTCTACTTCCTCTCCTACACACTTGCCTGTGTGAAATCTTCATTTTTCTGCCGTCCGAAGCAACCATGGATTATTCAAAAGTAAAGGCAGAGCTCCTCTCTGCTGTAAATATGAATCAGGAGTTCTATCGTGTTAGAGCCTCTCGGCTAGGATAGAGCCGGGTCAAACGTTCAAGCAATTTGGGTTCACCCTTCGCCGCAATTTACAGTTTTAGCTGGACTCCTCAAATGTGACTAACAACAATGAGTCATTACTCGAGAATTGAAGACCTTCGTAACTAATAGAATTGCTTTTTCGTTTAAAGACTGTTTAAAAGAAGCCGACCTTCACACTTCCAGCCACGACCTGTATCTCAAGGAGATCAAGAAAAGACACGCTTCGTTCCTCAAACATAAATTTGGGCCTAATAAGTTCCATGCTAAGAATAATGGTAGCTTCGTGAATATTCAATGCCCCAAAAAAACCGAATCCTCATCCTCAGCGTGAACAAAAAGACGTAAAGCCTCCAACATTCCCTTCTACGCGTCTCACTACACGTGTAAACCCATTATATGCTTTGTGTTTCATCCCTGGTCACCTTAGTTTTAACTGCGACCAGAACTCGCAGCTAAGGACCACTCCTAATCAACAGGTGCACCATGTAACCGCTTCTCTTCTCCCTAAATCTTATGCTTCGTCATCACAGTCGCCACCTGCTCTCTATCACTCGGAAAAACAAGTAAATTTCCTGTTAAATAAGAGCTCCCCGGGTGGGCTCAAGTTTGAAAATGCCACAATAAATTGATGCCGAGTGTCAAACCTTGTAAGAGACACAGGTTTCACATGCATGGTAGTTTAGGACAAGCTGTTGCCCCGAGTAAGTCCCCAGCGTAAGAGATCTGCCATCGTTCACGACATTTTAAGTCGTGTCACTAAGCTCCCTGTGGTAAGGTGCTACAATCATTGTCAGTATTTCACAGGATGCGCTGATGTAGTCGCTTCTCCAATAAAGTTTTGCTCTCTTCTTATCAAACAAATCGCGCAGCTCTTCTCAAAACCCATCGAGTTATCCGGCAATGATCAGCTTGCTGAAACTCCTCAAAAGGTTTGCCCTTTTTTGAAAGCCTGTGGGAGAAGGAGATAAAGAGGGAGCCCGAAACCGTCCGAGGGAATAGAAGAATTGTCTACAAAAAAAGATTCATTGCTACATCGATCTTTTGTAGGACCAGATAACGCCCAGGTCACTACCTTGTGTGTATTCAGGATGTATGTACTTTAAGTTTTGCAGATGGCTCACGACGGCTTAATGCCTGGGCATTTCAGCAAAATAAGACTGACCAGCGCGTCTTTAAATATTTCTTTTGGCCAGGCGCTGCCAAAGAAATATCTGACTTTTTTGGCATAGTACTGCTCCGATTACATAAGCACTGCTGTCTGCAACCACTACAATAGGTTTCTGTGGGTCAAAATGCACTAGCACTTCAGAAGATAGTAGAAGCTGCTTGGAAGTAAAAAAAGCAGTTGTTTCTTCTTTTCCCCAAGACCAAGGTACACCAGCTCTTAATAAGGTGTTATGAGGTTCTAGGATAGAAGCTACCTTAGGAATGAACCTCCCTTTAAAAGTTAAGTAAACCTAAGTATCACTTTAGCTGAGTCACAATAGTAGGAATAAGAGCAACTGCAATAACTTGAACTTTGTCAGAAGTGGAGTGAATACCCTGAGCAACAATACGATAACCCAGATAAGACACAGTAGGAACACCAATAGCACACTTCTTCAAACAAATCTTTAATCCAGCAGTTTCTAGTATCTTTAGTACAGATGTAAGTCTCCGATCATGTTTATGTTTAGATGAAATACATATGAGCACATCATCTAAGTTACAAACAACACCTGTAAGATCCCTTAATAAATCTTCCATTGCTCGTTGAAAAATACCAGGTGCGGGGGAAACTTCAAAAGACAACCTATGAAATTTTAAATAAACCGCGATGTATGTCAATCACTGTATACTGTTGCGATGCATCATCAAGGGATAATTGGGCATATGCCTAAGACATATCTAGTTTAGTAAATAGCTTACCACCTGAGAGACTGATAAACAGATCTTCAATCTTAGGAATGGGGTAGGTATCCAGCCTAGTGGTTCTAATTAATGTAAGCCGATAGTATCCACAAATCCTGACTGATCCATTTGCCTTCAATACCGGTACCACTGGAGCAGCCCAGGCAGAATGCGGTATAGGGGAAATTATACCTTCTTCTACTAATCTATCCAATTCTCTTTCTACTTTAGCTCTTAGTGTATAAGGAACTGTCCTGGCTCTACAGAATTTAGGAGAGGTATTTGAATCTAGCTCAATAGGGAATGGTTTACCTTTAGGCCAACCCAGAACAGGAGAAAATAAATTTGGGAATTCTTTTCCTAGATCAGCTTGAGTATATGATACACTATTTATCTCTGAGAGCTTCCGATTATTTAGATGAAGTGAATTAATCAAATCTCTTCCTAAAAGACATGGGCCTGATTCTTCAACAGTAGAATCAAATATAGCACAGACAGAAATTTCACCTGCTACTTTGAAGAGAACACCACCATAAGTATTAAGGTTTATAGAAGAAGGATGAACAACAGGTCTGTCACTTTCAATAGGCCATAGATTATGGAAAGTGTCCTCAGAAATAAGGGAACATGCAGCACCTGTATCTAATTCCATAGTTACACAGACATTATTTAAAAATAATGTGACATTAAGAGGATTACCTTTAGTAGAAGCAACATTAAAGATATAGTCATAGCTAGAATCTTCCTCAGTGACTTTAGCCTCGTCCAGTTTATGGACACGATCATTCCCTTTAAACTTTCGTTTGGTCCTACCAAAATTACGCTTTTCACATTTTGCACATAGGTTTATTATGGCCCTTCTGATTACAAGGCAAGCAAGTAGCATCCATGAATGGGCACTTCCTTTTCCAGTGTAATTTACCACAACCAGAAAAAGGTGTCTTAGGTTTTAAGGTAGCATCTTCAACCCCAACTTTAGGCTAAGTAGGCGTATGTTTGAAACTAGGGCTCTGCTTATGTAGCTTGTTTATAGCAGAGTGTCCCAGAGCTTGTGCATCTCTGAAAGCTACCTCTCTATCACTAGCTATTTCTAAAGCTCTACTAAACGTTAATTTTGATTCTGCCAGCAAAATGTGCAGTGTACATAGACTGATTAGATAGGCTCATCACAAATCTTTCTCTTAACATATCCGTTAGATAATCACCAAACTCACATGTGTGAGCAAGTGCTTTAATTCCAGCAACAAAATTAGCAATAGTTTCACCAGATTTTTGATTCCTAGAATACAACTTAAATCTTTCATATATTAGAATTACCTTGGGTTTGTAATGTTCCTTCAGAACTTTAATAATATCAGGATATTTACAAGTCCGTGGCTCTTTTGGGGATAACAGACCCTCAGCTAAGGCAAAAGGTTTGGGTCCAGCCAATGTAAGAAAGGCTGGTACCTTCTTCGTCTCTGGGATAGAGTTAGCTAAAAAAATAGAGTTCGACTCTACTAATATGTCTCAAAATCTTCGACACCAGCATCGAAACTATCAATAGAACCTATAAGAGACATTTTATTGCAAAAAGTAACCTACGAAAAATAAAAATCTATGCACAGAAATAGGAATAGGAGACAATTTAACCTACTGATAAAAGGCAAACCTCAAATTCTCAATCCTCGTCGCTAATGTATTATATCTATTATCAGTTAGGTTATAACAACTAATTAGAACACTTACCGATGATGAAGTGTTGTTGTTTCTATAGCTTTTTCTTAAGTAGGTCGTTATCATGATAGAGTGGGTGACGGGCGTGTACTCACTAGTTATTTCTACAGGACCTTAAGAGAGCAATTAGTATTGAAGTATCGACAAGAAGACTATAGTGAACCGCAATAATATATCACGTCATTAAATTTACAGCTCTCCTAACATTGTATTTATGCTGACTAATACGGACAGATAATTGCTTTCCTGTCTGTCCAAAATATTTACTTGGACAAACACAATATTCAACTAAATATAATCTACCAATATTAGTGCAAGTATTGTGAACCAGTATATTCTCTATAATCGACTCGTATTTGAAAGTAACAAAAATTTTATAGGTTTATAAAAGACAGGGAAGGTCAATGAAGCAATCAGAGAAGGGAAAAAGAAAAATGTTTTAACATTAAAATGGATAGCTGGAACTGTATTATAGAACATCTTTTTTGCAGATGAAAGACAGTTTAGAAAGGGGGAGATAAGGATAACATGATGTACGACCAATTTCGAAGATATATATTGGAGAATTCCTAATCCATATATTCAAGATTTATAACTCTAAAAGTGCGTAAAAACATAGAGGAAAAACGGAACATTTGACTTTGGGACTATGCGCAGAATAAAAATGAAATAAGAGTTTGAATTAGTAGGTTTGCGATCGATGGATTATTTAAAACCGGTCTGGGTTCTATGAATTGAAAGATCGAGAAAATGAAGGGTTCTATTATTTACAACCTTATGGTTAAATTTAATGGAAGGGACGAGGGAATTGAATTTGTTAAGAAAGATATTATCATCTTTAGAATTAGGCCACAGGCAAATGACACCATCAATATACCTCTACTAAACAATAAGGAAGTCAAGGATAGTATGGAGGAGTCTTGTTTCAAATATTTACTTTCGAACGAAAACTTACAATTTTAGGTAGAAAGTAGAATGAGGTTCATAAAAATAGTAGAAGGTAGAGGAAGTCAATATTTTACAATTCATCATTAAGGAAATTGGTAATATCTTCAACCGGAACCTTGGTTAATAATTTATCAGCAGACATCGAAACTCCCAATGGTAAAATTGTTAGAAAACTAAATGGCATTTAGTTGAGAAATATATATGAATCCGAAAATGAGACAAGTAACTTTTCTCATTTAATTATAACGAAGTCTCGGGTACATTATCCATCCTCTGGTTCTATAAAATAAATACGAGGTAGAACATAATATCTCTATGGTCACAAGAAATTATGATTGAGATAAAAAAAAAAAAATATTAAAATTAACACAGTTAAATGTGAGCAGGCTTACACTGACAAACAATGAAACGGTAACATTAATTTATTAGGTTATGTAAGGGATCTTTAAAATTATTTATTACGTAAACACAAATAATGTTAACCTTTAGCGAAGAGCCAAAACGGAGAGTTTTTTTGCATGTGACTTCATAAGCTGGGTAGGTGGTAAACTTTATGAGATTTATGCGATAAGGAGGCGGAAGGCAATAGACTCAATATTGAGACTGGGACTTAATTGCTTTATGAACAGTGATTCAAGAAAATGAAGGGAGGTAGGATCTTGGGAATGTCCTAAAATTCCAAAGTTTAGTTGGGAAATATCAATCTTACATAGAATGGTGTAAACACGGATGGGGGATTTTTCTTTATTAGTTAGAACGGAGCCAGTACCCGGGCTTATGCCTAGATGGAAACAGACTCGAGCCTTTAGTGAGCGGACGGTGCTTCAAATATAGGTCTCCTGTTGGGACCTGGACCAAATAAATCTATACTAAACTGAACAACTCATCTCAGGGGAAGTCTGTCCTTAACTCGAAAAAATTATCCTAAATGAAAATTACTAAGGAAAGCTATTTTAAACTAAGTGTTTTAGAAAAGTCTTTTCAGGAGGTTATTGAGTTTACGGCGTAAGTGAGAATTAACGGGACTAATATCTAGAAGGAGGCTATAACGAAGATTCTTGGGAACAGTGGCAATTGGTTGGGGTGGATTGTATATTTATGGCATATATATATATAAGGAGAGAGTGACGGAAATATGAGAAATTATGAAATTATACATTCCTTTTATGTCCATATAAGTCAACTGCTATCAGCTAACCATCTCTAATTGAAGGAATGGTGACACTCAATTAAATGCATGTCATTCAAATTATTTCTGGCTTTGTACAAACTGAGAGCAAATCATTTGGTACCAATCGACCAGGGGATGTAGCCGATTGCACAAGAAACCTACCAAATAGCTTCTGGATTTTGGGTCCAATGTCCGAAGAATCAGAGGTTTCCCGCTGGATTAGAAGCAACATACAATCTGCCAGTGTATCTTCAGGTAGGAATTGAACAAATATCTTTATATTCATCTTTTTTAATATTAGAAGATTTAGAATAATATCCCAGTTTTTTCACTCCTGTTCCTTAAAGGATATTACCTGTAGTTCTTACTCTGCGTGATTACTCATTTAACTGTGTTTATTGTGTCAGATCATGAATTGGTGAGTCTATCTAAATCACTCAGACCAGCTCCAAATGCTTTGGAGAAACCTGTCCCACTTCTGACCTCACATTATTCTCTTGTAGACCCTAATACGTCTGACGATGAAACACCTGATTCTCCTAAGGGCGAAGAGTACAAAATTCATTCTAAGAAAAATGAGCCACGCTTGTTTATTCAAGAGTATCAACCATTTAGTTAAAGACAGCATTGTAAAAGAGAAGGCAAAAGTTTTGGGTTACAGAATACGACAACGAAATCTCCTAAATCAAGGAAGGAAAAATTTCCATTTTTCTTTCTAGCCACGAAGACATCAGTTCTTCAAGCAATAAAATAATAATCCTTGGTTCTTTACTGACACCAATGCCTCGTGCAAAAATCTGAACACGAACACGCGGCAACGAATAAATATTTGTTTTAGACTCAAGTAAGGTTAGCCACAAAGCTGTGTGCAACATAATGGTGATGAAAGTCCCTTCTATCTTCTTGCTCAGGATGCCAGTATGAAGGAAACTTATGAATCCAATGAACTCATTCTCAAAGCATTAGTTACCCAGTTCATTAGAGGAATATTTGTGCTGATTTATAGATTATTTTTTCCTCATAGAAATAGAGCTAGGATCTACGACAAAAATGTGCTATTTTGTCTATGGAACAGCTGCGATGACAGCAATCATTACGCTTTGAAAGACTGATCTGAAATAGATGAGCACATATTTGGCGGAACAATGTGCGGCATATCTCATTTCACATCAAGCTTCCCTTCATTAAAATCTTTATAATAGAAGTGGCACATGATTGTTTTGCCTTTCAATACCTAAAATTAAACTTAGGTAAAGAGAAAAGTGACAGTAGACTAAAAGCAGGTATTTTCATTGGACTCGAGCACATAAAATTGATGTTTGATCGCAAATTGAGCAGTAAACTAAATTCCTTGTAGGAAACGGCATGGGAGTACTTCGTAGTAAAATTACAGCCCTTTTTTGGAAATCATAGAGCTGAAAACTATGCTCATAGCATATGAAAGCATGTAATGCCGGATGTCCTTTAAAATACATTTATTGTATGCTCATCGTGATTTTAGCTAAAGAATCTGGGTGCTGTTAGCGAAGTTCAATCATGACATACATATCTAAGATAAAATTGAGGTATCAAGACCGGTTCAATCCTAACATGATAGGTGAATACTTTTGGTTCCTTTAATATAAATTTATTATTATATTATTTGCCTTGGGCATAAATATTATTGATTTAATAATAATAATATATCTTAATACTATAAATACTATATAATAATATACTATTAATACATATTTATGTGCATAACTTAATATCCTTAATTGCTAAAACAAAATTCTATGTTAAGGTTCGGAATCAGAATGCTCCATTTAGTTTAATAGACCGCCATTTGTCTGAGTAGTTATCATTTTATTTTTTGTTATCCAGTGTTATTGATTGTATTGAAAAACTTATTAGCCTAGAGCTACACACATATAATAATAAGAAGTCCAAATAAACATGCACTCTATAACGGTTTATTCATTTATAAGTTTATTTGTGATTTAAAATGATTTTATATACAAGACATTTAAAGCATCTTAAAAATTGGTAACAAGGAGTTCAAAACTCGAACACAACAAAAGAAATGGTTCGATTGAATTCTAACAATTGTATTTAGAGTAACGTGATAATAGATATTTAATGGTGAAGGCACTCTCTTTACTCACCCTTTAATGATATTTAAGAGAAGGTGACACGAAGAAAGTTTTTCCTTAAGTGGTATAATAATTTATGTTTGATTTCATTGTCATTTTCATTAATTTGTATATTTCAATGATCATTAATTTAAGATAAAATATTTAGTAATTTTCTAGAGAATGATAATTTTGCTTGGCTAAACTTTGAGGTTAACCAGGTGTTACATTTTTCACTAAGATTTAATATCGCGTGACTCATGACAAATGCTCCGGCGCAAATGTAAAAGCGTCCGCTCTCTCAGTTTTCTCAAAAGGTCAACTTTATCGTATTGTTAACAAAAGGCATTCTGGACGTCTTTTTCAGTAAATTCATTGTTACAAGAGAAAGTTAATGATAGCAACCCAAAATACTAACAAATGGAATAAGCTACTCCAGACGGCAACGATATTCTCTGGAACGAAATATCATAAATCCCTGGATACAGTATTAGTCCTTTTCCCAAGGTAAGCCAATCATTTATCATTCTCTTTGCCAATGTTATGTTTAACTCATTAAAAGTTCTTATATTAAAACTTCCAGAGAATATCGAATTATTGATTCATTTCCATTTGGTTATCAAACATATTTTATAATATTTTCTCCCTCGCCCTCTCACTTTTTGATGAAATCCAGTGTTTGTTGATTGTTAAGATACCCAAGTGCTAATTTTGTTTTTGTATATTTATTAGTTTTCCTTGTATAATTTGAGGGGGAATAAAATTTATTTTGTTGCATTGCATTTTGTTCTAAATCTAGTACGATAGCGTATCAAACTATGTAAAAACTCTAAAGCATATTGTTTATACTTATAAGTGATCTATTTTATTTGTTCTTGACATGGATGTTACGGATTAGGAATAATCTACTCCCGAAATCGCTATAATTATTTGGAATTAACCTAGTAAATATAACCTAGTAAAAAGGTTAATGGGTAATGGTTTATTTCTATATTTTGTTGTGATTATTACGAATGCTATAGATCGTACTATAGTTCATAATTTGTTTTATTTTCCTTGTTTAAAGTGTTAGTTACAACTTTTGTTTTCTCTATTGCATCGGCTCGTTATATTTAATTAAGATTACTCTGTGCAAAATAGTGTGCCTTATTATTTGTGTTTTTTTCTAGTTACTTTATAGTAAATTACCTTGATTTTTTTTACCATGTCATCTAAACTAGAGTTAGAAACTCGACTCAATGCATTACTTAAGAAAAGAGCTGGATTAAAAAGTAGGATAACAGCTGCCTTAAAGAATTTAGAAACTATAAATATAGATGAACTTTCTCAAGATATCTTTGTTAGTAGAAAGGACGATATGTTGAAATCTTTGGTTAAAGTTGATGAAGTGAATGATTTAATTATTGACTTGTTTGACGAAGGTGAATTGCCAAAAGATGATGAAAATAGAGTTAGGGAAATGGAAGGTCAAGTTGCCTATAGGGTAGGTATAACAGATAAGTTAGCTATAATTTCAACAGCTTTAAAACAAGGTCAAAATCCTACTAAATCAGTTAATCTGAATAAATATTAAACCCTTAAAAGGCCTGAACTTAAATGTAAAACGTTTAGTGGTAAATATTATGATAAATTTGAATTGAAGAATTTTTTACAACAGATTCAAGATTGTATAGATGCTTGCGAATCTTTATCAGATGCTGGGAAACTCACTTATCTAAGAAGGTTTCTTTCTGATTATTCCTTCAACACTATTTATCATTAATCAGTAACAGATGATAACTATGAAATAACACTTAAAATGCTTAAAGAGGAGTTTTTGGATATTGAGTACATTGTAGATGAAACTAGTTTCATATATTCTAACCCTCAAAGAAAAGTTTTTATTCATATATCAATATTTTTGAGCATCAAAGTTAATAGATGCGCAAATAAACAAAAATACAAGTTTGAGTAAACCCAGATTGCTAAGAATTACATAGCTAATATGATTTCATATAAAAACACGGAAACACATTTTACCTGAAGATGATAAAATACATTTTAACACTGCCACAATTCCGTTTATGACTAAAAAAATGAGATTGTGGAATAGAAGCTTTTTATTTAAGGCAGAGAATGAGGGGGGCTAATAAGAAGATATTAGAGTATACAGAAATAACAAATGTCGCCTCATTAATCTACTCTAATTGGAAATTATAAATGTAATTAATGCGTTTCTACTCGTCCTTGTTACTAAAAATGAAAAGAAGAACGAAACAAAACTGAATTGTAAAAAAATCTAATAAACAATATCCAAATGAAAAATTCTTCCTTCCTGTTCTATACTAGTCTTCGACCACACACTGCTTCAATAAAGCTAATTTTCCCCGCATTCAGCTTCATTGAAAAGGGTGATTCAAAAGATAGAAAAAAATCTAATTATGTTATTGACCCAAGAGTAAAGGAAAAGAGCTTCTGTTAACTTGGAGTTTAGTTATATATGTCAAGCAATGTATGAAAAGAGGTAAAACAAAGCCTGCATATAAGCTAAAGAATATGGCAAATGAATTATCATATTAAAAGAGAAACGAGTAGAAAATGATGTAGAAATATTTCATATTGTAGTATAAATCATAATTCTAATTGGTACAGAGCTATACTTTTTGCATGCCATGAAAAATCATTGTCGTTAGCGCACGAGATTGTTTCCGCCTAAATTTTAATGCAAAGCATATTAGGACTTTTCTTATTTTCATATGTTTTTTGGAACTTTTCCTGATTTGTTAACTAAAAAAGCGGAAAATCACAAGTACTTTGATTTAAGATATTTGGAAGCATTGCTGAATGGAGTTTTAATTTTACTCTCTTGAAATTGGCAAAAAAACACCAGTTTTAATTTAAAGTTTTTTCAATCATATTTCTAACATATGCAATTAGAAAAGTCTTCAAACAAGAAATAGCCCATTGTTAACTGAAAGATTTCATTAATATAAAAACATCAGTTTCTCAAACTCAAAGCAGATATGAGGCCTTTGAAATTAACATTTTGACACATGCCGAGTCAATCAATAAGTGAAAGCATGAATTGCGTTAAATTTTATAGTACTATTTATCTAGTTAGTTGTTGAGAGTCGATTTCTTATATTTTGTCAAGTTGGCCTCTGTTTAACTACACAATTTCAAAGAAATATGCAGCTTTTCTGGTATCTATTTTATGACATTTCCACAGTTGCTCATCATCTTGACAAAACATTTAGCAATGCCATTTACCGCTAATAGATTCTTAACTTATTCCAATATTTTATTTAGTCTACATTATGTGTTATGTGGCCAAGATGTGATAGGCTCGAAAAGCCACTCGGAGCCAATATTCAGGGTGTCCTAAATGAAATGTGAGCCTTGAAAAATAAGATAAACTGAAGAGGTCTTAGCTCTGGTACCTTTGAATATACTCGTAGGTTTTCTTGCTTTTAATTTGTCTAGTTTCTTAATAGCATTTAACCTGGCGTAAATTTCGTCCTCAAATTAATTATTCAATCTTAAGCTTAACATGACAAATGGATCGAATACCTCCGTCAGCTAACATTTGTGTTTTTCCATCTTAATACTATATCAGCAAGGTCTACATCTTGTTTTACGTTAGACTTAGTTCCTTCATGGGGTATCTGCTGCAGGTATTCACATCGTCCAAGTGAGTTTAACAGCGCAAGAAAGGTGTTTTTTATCTTTAATACAGTTATTTCGACGTACTTACAGCTATCGAAGTGGCAGATACCATGGCAATAACTTGATTTTCTGATAACCTAAGACCGTAAGTTGTATCTAAGATAACCTTTTTTGGAAATATTCACGATGATGCAGATGGCAATCCACGTCCTGAGTGTTAGCTTCGGGGTCAGATGAGTCATCACTGGTAATTTTATCACATGAACAACTGCATTTTGGTTTGCTTCAGCTCAATAATTTTTAGTATATGTTAAAAAGCGCATTGATGTTTTCATGTAGTTTCATGAACAGCTTTATGGCGTTGTTCTTGGTCATTGTCTTGATAGTAGCCATCGGCCAGAATAGGATAGTATATTTACTTGTTAAATATAGAAGGTCCTGAACCTTGAGCTTACCTGGATATTCCGGTAAATTCGGAAGATTAAGGAAATGATGAAACGATGGCCTTTGGGTAGGAAGCTGGGAGACACAGATAGAGGTCTAAGGTTATGCAACCTGGACTGATTAAGTTAGATATCTAGTAGATGACCCACTTATTACCTACCTGTGGACAATATATGCAGGTTCCGAGATATAATCTCTGCGCCCAGGGAGGTCCCTCAGATCTTTGCTTAATGACATTGTGGAGTTATAAGTTTTTTAATATTTATAGTATCTGATTTAGTTTCTGTTATTTCTTGAAAAATGATAGATAATTATCATTATTATAATTTATCATAATTTATTATTACTTAATATTACTTATAATTTATTAACTTTCATTTGATACATTGTATGTTGTTCAATCTTGTTTAGATCAATAGTTATAGTGAAAAACATGATTCAAAGAATACCAGAAAGGTTGCTGGCGCCAGACATCCAGATAGATAATTTAAAGCTTTATGCTACAATACTTCCCAACATCTTTGGTCAAAATATTTGTGATTTAGGCGTTTTCAGGCTAAAAAGCATTATAATATTTACTACGGAGTCAGCTCCTTTAGGTTCAGGCAATTTTTCTTTACCCTTTTAAATTTGATCTGACTTAATTTTGAAACTTTTAGAAAATTTGAAAATGACGTGGCGAGAGGGGGATAAAAATATTTCTTCCTTAGATGCATTCCTTCATCACTGTCAATATTGGTCACTGAAAGGCTACACACACACATTACAAACAAGGGTGAAATATGCAGATTTAGTGCTCAAGATTTAAAAAGTCTAAAGAAAAATCAAGTGAATGCAAAGAACCTGCTTAATTCTAAAATTTATAAAAGAGTTTAACAGAAATATATAAATAACAAATTGACACAAAAAGGAAATTTCTTATTGAGGCTGAAACTGAGGGAAGAAAATAAGGTCATAAAATTTTGTAAAATCAACAGTTCTCTAGGAAAACTCGAGCAACTCAAAATGTTGTAAACCAGGGAATATATATATATATATATATATATATATATATATATATATATATATATATATATATATATATAAATATATGTACAAGCTCTATAATAGGATTATTTATATTTATTCTTTTCCATATTTGTCGCCTGTAGGCTTCTCGAAATTCTCATCGCAAAAGATTACTGGAAAGATTGGAGTGTTAGAATCAATAAATCATATATTGATCAAATTATATTTTATACCACATGTTAATCTTGATCAAAGTATAACGCCAATTGTAGTTTGGTTTAATATTCATCACCTTGAATTTCATATAGTATACAAGGACAATTTTAAATTTATCTTTCATCCGAAGATTAAATAATAATTATTTACTACAAAGCGGAATAAGGTAAATAAAAATAATTGAGTCAATGTTTTAGTTTTATAATGAAAAATATATTCTATTCAAAAGTCTGTGTTTATCTTTATCTCTAACCTGTGAATGCTCACCATTGGCACACGCAATTGGCATCAACACGTTTGACCATTGCAACTTTTCTGCTCCTAATACTAAGTGACATTACAGTGAAAGGATAGAGTAGTTTAACCAAACATACAACTCAACGAAATTTAAAAAATAAATCGATAAGCAATAGTTAAGAGTAAGAAATTAAACAGTGATAAACTTGTTAACATGTCGATTTATAATTTTTATATAGGAACCATTAACACTGACAAAAGGCTTAAGGGATGTAGATTTATATTGCAAGGACAGAAAAGATCAACAAATCGAAAGAATATTTGTATATAATTTGGTGTTGTGATTTATTGATAAATAGATATCCACAAAGACCTCCGTAAACAGGTAAATTTTATATAAAAATCAAAGAGATTCTTCCCCATCATCAGCAGGTGTCTTCTCATTTTGGCCCTTATTCACAGCATTTCTTTCTCCCATCAATCGATGAAGTTGTTTTCTTTGACCTTTTTGTATAAAGATATAAGTCAGGGATTACTTTTCTCGATCTGCTGTTGTTCATCGAGCAATATGTCCTGCTGCTTCCTACTTCAATATTTTAATAATTTAACTTTATTTGCCACTCTTGTTAGCCATCAAATATATTTATTTACTTTTAAAGGGGCCTTGTTAGGAATTTTATCACATATTGATACATATTTATCCGACTCGAGGAAAATTTATGCCTGTTTATTTTATTTATTTTACCTTACTTTTTTCATAAAATAAATTATTGATAAAATTTTAAATTTCTCAAATTGCTTCTATATCAAGAATCTAATTAAGAATGCAGAGTGCATAACCAACGAGTTGTTCACAGATACCCAGCCTCTTATAACTTCGGAACGCAGAAGAAGGCCCATAAATATGAGGGTTCGTACTTTCATACAAAATATCATTTTAGAGAGAATTATGGTCGAAAATTACGTGTGTATTTTCCTTTTCGCCAATTCGGAAATTGTAGTGAGAGTTGATCACAAAGCGAAACATGGCTTTGTCACTGAAAATTACATATTTGAGTAAGTTTAACTAAGTAGTTACAATCGGATATTTCTTGGCAGAAATTCTCTCTTGCCTCTTAATATTTATGAATTACATGTAGCATTTACCCTTTGGAACATTTAAACTTGAGAATCATGTTTTGTCTAAAACATTAAACGTAAGGTAAAATAAAAGAGAAAGTAATTTTGAATAAGACTGACGCATGCATTTTAGGATACAAAAGCCTATAATACTTCTTGATCTCGTTGAAATAGTGTCCTGGGGGTATTTATTTAATGGTTGAGTGGTTCTTTCAGGATTTTCTAAGTTCCTTACTTCCTTTTTATTTTGCATGTAACCATATAGAACGTTAAGAGCAATTCGCTATTTACCAATGTTTTGTATAATTTTATGTTCAAAAGAGACGTTAATATACTTCGATTTAACCACATACTAAATGCCACAGGACTTCATAATGTAGGCAGTCTTGTAACATTTCGATATAGAGTCATGGAAGAATTTTTGAGTTGCCGAATCTTGCTGAAATATTTGCTTTTTGCTCCTTTATATAAAGTGTGATAGAGAAATTATGCACTCCGAGGACACTCCTGCAAAAATACAAGGACGTTTTACCTGTTTTAGTTGCAAATCTTATTCAAAATTACCAAACAAATATAACAAAATATATCCACAAATATTTTTTATCATGAGGATTTCTTTTTATAAGGATAAATTAATCGATTCTAAAATATGTCTAGCATACAAAGCTTTAGGGAAATTGACGATGTTCAGAAATTTTGTATTTTCGGTAAGTTGAACGGTAAACTTTACAGCCACAATAGAGAGGTCCTGTTAAAAAGAAGACAGCATGAAAAAACTAACTTGTGTCAAAACCTGATTTACTCTCTAATTCTGACAGCGATTGTATTGTCCCAGCGTCTCTTGATCAAAATTTTTAAAGTTGAAATGGGTAGGTGAAATTAAAATATTTTTTATCAATTCACATGTCAAAAACTATTTCTTCGTACAAATCTTACTTTGCTAATATTCCAAATTTTGTAGTGATGTGTATGGTGATCATTCATTTCTGACATTAACAACAAAAATCATACATAACATAGTAAGGCATATGTTTTTTTTTCTAGTTACTTTTAACACATTAGTAAACGATCAAGTAGAAACGCTAGATAGAAAAAGTGCCATAAAGTAAACTTCTCCACACGTGTCATTAAAACTTCTTTTTCTTTGTCTGAAGTGTGTCAAGATGGAAGTTAAAAAATCGAGATTTCTGTTTTCCTGAGTCCGTACAGAGTCCCGAAAATACCGCAAAGATCGATTATTTTCAAGCAGAAATCAAGTTTTCCACCATTTGACTGCACGCGCGAAGAATATCTCAGGGGCCATAGTGGCGCGTCAAGCAGGAGGGAGGCAAGTGCGTAGAAAGGCTTGTATTAACCGGCCGTATGTAAGAACAATGACTTGAAGACTTAAAACAATAGATTCTCTTATTTTATAATGAGAAACCATCACAATTGATCAGCGAGAATAATGACCTCATCATAAGCTTCAGCGAAGAAGTCTCCGAGGCCCGCTACATGTCACCATAGCCTCCATCTGGCCTATCTTATGATGATTAGTTCGTGGCTTCAAATAAGGATAAGATGAGGTTGTTGTGGTTTGTGGCTGGATACAAGCTCAGCGCGGCTGATTACAGAGACAGTTTGTACAAAAAAATCTTGCCCTAGGTGAAAAGATCCGGAAGAAGGCGGACTACGATTTTCAGCAATACGGTTCCCAAGCCCGCACGACCAAGCCAGTGAAAAAAATGTTTTGGTCGAACATTAAAGTTCTGGTCAAAGACAGTTTAGGCGCAGCAGTCGACCAGCTGAAATCCTTCGTAACTGCCTGTGGGCCAAGCATATGGAAGAACCTTATCAGCAACGTAGGTGCGGCTGACCAAATTTTCGAAGAAGCACGTGTTTGCCGCTGAAGTCGGCAACATTGACTAGTATTACAACTCAAAACATATTTATATGTTGAAACAATTAAAATGTGTCTAATAACATCGAGACTATCATTGTGTCATTTGTTTAGAGCATCGTAACGAGTGTAACCAAACCTTTGCAATTCCAGGTAGTTAAATATCTTACACAAATAGTCACACTTGAAAATTTACAAAAGAATAAAAGTTAAATATTAGGTTGAAAAGATATTAATGTAGTTTTCAAAAGACATAAAAGTGCCGTAATCTGTTTAAAGTACAAAGCGTTTCATATGGAATCAATCCTGTAACTTTTGATATTTAAAAAAAATGCAGGATATTAGAGGCAATAAAATTTAAGAATAATGTGAATTTCATCATTAATGAATTTATGAGCACATATTATATACACGCAAAGCAAAATTTTCTTGTCAATTCATTTCTTCATTACATCAGTATGATGAGAGGAAAAACATGTATATAGGAGAGGATTGGAATCTATATTACGATTGATAAGCAACACAAGGATAGGGAGAGTAATGTTTAATTCCCCTTGAAATTTAATGGAAAAATAGAAATTATTGCATTGTTTTAAGAAAATAATAAAATTAATTTTCTGACTAAGTGAAAATAGGTAATCTAGCTAAAGCTATATTCATTTGTGAAATCTCGGCCCATAGTTCCAAATCTATGTATCCCATGGAGTGGCAAATTAAACATGGGATAAGGGGATCTCTATGGTTAAGCCATATGGTATGGACTATCGCGTGTAGCTAACCTAAACTAAAAATATACCTCTTCTTATCGAACCACTAGAATTGGTCCGATTACTCTTATATTAAAACCTTTCCAAGAATAAAGATTGCCACTAAATCCACTACATTACTTTTATGGAACAAGCAAAAATAGTAATTATCCCTCTCTATCAAACAAGTAGTAAGAGAACAGAGACCAGGCAAGCGATAATCCTGAAATCATACCTCAACTTTATCAGGTATTTGTCTTAAAGTGGTATACGGAGCTGAGCTCGGTACTGGCCATGGCTCAACTTGTTAAATTGTAGATGAAACTTAGACTTATCAATTTCCATACTTCAATTTAGGCCTTTAATTAATCTCGGATAATCTACTACCTTACCTATTAATATCAAAGAAACCAAATTATGGTCATTACTACAGACAGCTATCAAAGGGTCAAGAATGAAAATGTACTCCATATCACGGCAACAGGCATCAAATCCACTATGATAAAAATCAATATACAAATTAATGTCATAATTTTTTTAAATAGATTAAAATACTACTTGATACTAATTATACTTATTTTCAGAACATTACAAAGAATCAATTTAGAAACAGAAAGTTTAAAGGTTAGTCTTTAGCGAAAATGGTGAAGATTTAGAAAATAAAAACGTGAGTAAAATATAATAGTGCAGATAATTTTTGTGGTTTTAGCTAGGGGCAACTGGTGGGCACCAGCGAAATTTTGGAGAGTTAACAATTCGCAATTTCGCTAACTTTGTTGAGCATTCCGCTAATCGCTAATCCGTACAATTTTCCCGTTTCGTTGGTCCTCTGTTGCAAATTTGCTTATACTAGTATTTTCTTTAGTCTAATATTAAAGTTAGAAACAGTCCGCAAACCATTTTTTAGTCCTGTAAAACTTTATGGAAGTTAAAAACATAATTTTCAATAAAATAACATTACAATATATTTTCATTTACATAATACAGACTTTAAAAAAGAAAAAATACAAAACATTCATTGCAGTCATTATTAATTGTAGTCCTCTTCCTCCTCCTCCTCTCACCTTAAACAGGTGTCTGTTGCTATTGAGAAACACTAGCTTTCCAAAGTTATCATCAGTTAGGGGTGATCTCTAGAGCCTGACGACCTTACACCCGAGGGTGGGCTGGGGGCCTCCTCCTTTTTACTTTGGCTCATGGCTCTATTATGCTAGCTAGAGCAAGATGCCAGCGTCCAAAATCATTCCACTTGTATGGTAAATCAATGTAAAAATATCAAAATTAATCAAATAAAATATTGAATGGAATAAGTGTTTGAAACTCGGTGAGTTAATTTCAACTGCCCCGTAGGCAGGCTGCTGGAACAGGCTGCCTGCGCAAGTGATAGCTCTATAATATTCCTGACAACGCAGCCCGCTTGCCCATCAGAAAGATCTAGAATGGGGTGGCCAGATTTTTGGAAGTGAAATCTCGAACGTCTGACTGACCTAATCTAGAAGTTTCTCCACTTTTTCAAGAACATTCCTGAATTTCCTGAAAATTTCATTGGTGGCGCTTTTTGAAAGTTTGCGTTAGCGGACTATAATTTTGCCATTAAATACTATTGACGTATAATATTTTCTTACTGCTGAGAGTATTTCTGATCACCCTCTACAAAATGGGTTATTTAAAATCAAAGGCTTAAGCAAATTTTCAGGAATACGTCATTGTTAGGCAGTCTGTTGGGTCTCTTAAAGCGAGGTTCTCTGTTCATAGGGGTATTATTTGGTGCCAAGGCAAAATATTGAGTTGAAAGGAGAAGTCTTCAATTAGGGAGCATGCCATAAATTTTAAGACCGATATTTCTATTGCTAATTTCAAAGTGTTTGCCTCTAATACCATCTTTCAATGCCTGTAAACTCTTCAACCATTATGCATACATAAAAAAATACAAACCTACTCTCAAAGAAGATTTTTTGTGCAATACAGCTAGTAATTAACTAAATTTCAACTCCAGGTGGTTAGTTGGTTGTTTTATTACCTTTCTTCTCTCTCAAGCGTCAGTTCTTCGAACCTGAAACCTATACATATTAACCCCTAATCTAATTGCATCATTCATTCTCTAGGATGGATCATCTTCAGTATGTACTTAAAAGCCCGTTTCTTAATGTTCTAAAAATAATAATATTCGGGTAAATGTTTTTTTGCACTTACAGCTTTTAATTAATCAAAAGCCAGTTGTTTATTCTGCCTAAAGTTTTGATCTTAACTAATTTTTCTTTTTAGTTATTTTTAATGTAATTTTGACTTGTGTTTTTTCGTATCTTGTATTTTAAACAAATTTAAATCTTGTTCCCTTTGGTTAGTTTACAAAAACCGGTTAGTTTTTTCTTCTTAGCGTTTCACATTAATATACATTTTTATTAGTATTTTATTATTGCCTGTTAGTAAGCAAGTTAATGTCTTTTTGACTACTGCCTTTTTATATTCTTCTTTCATTTATTAATTTTAAAAAAATCTGGTATTTTATTCTAAAGATGAAAACTTGTAGTTTTCGAAACGTTGTTGGAAAAATTAAATAAGTTTGCCTCCGTTATTGGCGGCTCTGGGGTTTCTCCTCAATATTATATATATATAACGAAAGAGAAATAATTGGACTTGAATTAAGATAAGGTACCAAAAAAAACTAGAGTTGTAAAGGAAAGCAAAGGGGACATTGGTAGATATAAAGATCAAGGAAATCAAATGATAGCTCTATTAAGGCATTACATTATAAAAAGAAAAGAATAATGCTAAGAGGAGAATTTTAGATCCTGTCTTGGAGTCCTATCCATTAACCCAATTACTATCAGGTGCTCTAAGCACTTTGCTAATAGGCATAACAAATCATACCTAACAAAATTGTCATCCTAAAAGCCATATTCTTCTTAAAACTATAAATACTTACCAGGATTTTTGGTATCATTTCTCTAAACAACTCATTGTTTAAAACCTCACTATGCATATTATATATAAATAAAGCTCAAATAGAAAGTTTGTGGTCTGTAACAACAATAAAGACAGCTCAACTGACATATTTAATTTGTGCCTTTTCAAAAGATTTTAGCTGGATCTTAAATTGGGAATGAAATTCGCTACCTATGTAACTAAATGTCATTGCAATATCCGACATATCTCCTTTCGCTAAATCCACTTGCATTCAAGTAAAAAGATATTGATTTATTTCTTTATCACAACTTAGAAACTGTCTCATGTTAAGATTTTAATGATGTCAAAACTGCGATGCCATTTACATTTAACGTTCTAAATTTAATTAGTTTTTTCCTTTAATAGAAGTGTTCAATTTCTTTGGCAGGAATATGAGCGTCGGATTAAGGTATCCTCATTTTTTATGAATATGTTTTTAAGCTTTAAGTTCAAGTTTCTCTTGAGAATACTTTGGAACTATGTTCACACTTTGTTCATAATATATATTCTTTTTCATTTCTTTCAAAACTTAAGTGGATTATTTGCAACGCCACTAGTAATATTGTTTTTAATTCTTCTACCAGACCTTGCTTCAACCCTATTTTCGTGGAATGGCCAGAATATATATATATATATATATATATATATATATATATATATATATATATATATATATATATATATATATACTCGTATGTAGGTACTATTGGCGTTTTGGGCCGATGTTGGTTGAAGATCGTAAGTGAATGGGAAAATTGCTATGACTTCAGTTGGCATAGTTTATTCCAAAATATGCGAGTTCCTTTTGAAACAAATATTTCAGAGTGCAGTTCGGCCAATGATTAACAGGTTGCTGGCACACATTGGGGTTGCAAAAGAAAGACAGTGACAAAAAGATATATTTAATCTGCAACGGTTACAATTCCTTTCGTGCTTGTTGCAATGAATAGCTAGTCGAGATAGGATGAGTGCGATGGGGTAAGTCAGGCTACCTCACGCTTCTAATGAGGGAGCACACGTAGTTGGCCTTCGGAGTTGTGAACCCTCGTCAGATACTCGCCGATTGACTATGGGAGAGTTCAGGGATCTCTATTTAGCCTTCGTCATCAAATTTAAATCGACATTCTCTCCGATCGCGGGGTCCGAGTGTTCGTCAGCTCGTACGCGTGGTTATGCGGGAAATCTATTAGTGTTGCTTACTAAACTGAAATGAAGGATTATATAGACGCTCGGCGAGGTGGCTTTGAATGGATTGGTTGCCCGTCCACACACATGTGCGATTTTGTGGTAAGGTCGATAACATCTTCGGAGGATGGAGTTGAGATAACGTTGACGTACAATGATGGACGAACTTCAATCTATGACGGAAGGCAGGAATACTGGCTGAAAGGTGGTCATTTCGGGACAACGTGTGTACAGAAGGGCCCGTGGTCGCCCTTTGACCTTATTCTTCTACACCTACTTATAAAAATGCTGGATATTCAGTGCTTTCATTTGTTTTAAAATCTTTAAATGAAGTTAAGGCAAGCTGGAATTGTAACAGGTATTTGTGAATAATTGTTGGCACAAAGTATTCTAATGCTAGCTTCATAAGGGTGTAAAACATTTAAAGTTCCCTTGATCCAAACCAACATTTAAATTCCACAGATCATTACAGATCATTTAATAGATTTTTGTACGCAGTAATTTTTACGTTACACATCTTAAAGTTATTGAATTTCAAACAATATACCCAATTACTATACGTATATATGTGGTTTTAAAACCGTTAGTGAAATGACAAACGTTAGAATTATTGATAGAGGTCTGCTTAATAAAAAAGGTTGAACCATTTTATTCATTAATTCCGCTTAACTTTCAATCTTTCTCTTTTATTTGAAGTTATTAAACTTGACACATATATTTGTAGGAAGCAGCTTGGAAAAGAGTTCGGTTATCATCCTACTTCGAGCAAATACGGATTTCATGAATTTCATTAAGAAGTTGAAAAGCATAATTGATAGATCCTTGCACCTATGCAATTGATGAAACCATTGACATACGGCATCTACTTTTGAAATTATTTCGTTCGAATTCCCATGAATTGTGTTCAGAACAATTTATTTAATAAAGATGACATAGGAAAGTTAAAATTAAAAAATGTAGTGATCATCACCATGCACAAAAAATATCCATAACACAGCAAATGACAATTTGAAATGAATTTCAAATTTTGCATTAAATCATGAAGCTTATTTTCTATGGAAACACAATGAAGCAAACGGCAGCATATTGTTGTACAAACGTCTATCTCCAAAATAGCATTTTTATTACAGGCTATATTAAAATACTTAATTTTTAGACGTGGACAAGGAAGTTACTCTAGTTTAACCTTTATTACAGAAATGGATACAAATTTTATTTTCAATTTAATTTATAAGCGTAGTATTGAAAAGAAATGTGTGAATTGATTTCCTCCATCATGTCAAGATAGTGATAATAACATATTTCTTCAGTTGCAAAGTTAGTGAATGAAATTATTTGCTAAACCTTAATTCGTCTCATTTCTTCTTGTCATTCGAAATACTATTCATTTGTTTCTTTACTTATAATTGACGAAGTTCATTCAATTTTCGTGGTTTTGTGCTATTTTTTTTTTGAAAGGGACATTTGTTTTCGTATTTATTATTTGTTCATGAGGTTTACTTGACTATCGAGTCTGTTGCGCTTGCGAAAGATGTCAGTTTGAATTTTAGCCTGATCTGATCAATTTTATCTTCAAACATTTTGCTGTTTTTTTTACTGATACCCTAGTATAAACTCATTTCTACATTCTTTCCCCTATTTTTAGTTCTTTTTCTGCTTAGCCTACCTAAATTCTTATATATCCCGTGTTAATAGATTTTTAAAAATATTTCTCCGTGAACATTATTTATCTGACTTCTTTATGGTTGGCCAGAGAGTCCAGACACACTTAGGAAGCGGATGCTTGTTTACATTTTTTCATTCAAAGCCATCTAACTGCAATCTGGGACAGATTCGGATGTTAGCTGATATCTGGAAAAAATATAACAAAATAAACATCGTACTTTCTTGAAAATATTGGCCATGAAGTACAAAAGTAAGTTAATTATTTTATCAAAGTGCAGTATAAATGCGTTAAGCAGAACACAAATATATTTTCCAATGCATAGGGTTTAATCTATAGATTCATTATAAATATGTGAGAATCACATTAGACGCAATATAGCGTAATATTTTTATTAATTTGTCGAATACCAGCTTCGTTTCACAACACACATCTTTTATCCGTACAGTGCTCGCTTTTACATCATAAACGTGATTTTTATGCTATTTTATGCCTCATAAATGAAAAAGGACAAATATTGTCATGTTGTAGCTAAGTGATAAGTAATAAACCTAAAGATCACAAAATTAAAGATTAATGATTGGAATCTTATCATTGATCGCGGATTAGACTACTAATCGTTTCATTTTGTTCTTTGAGGTAGATACTATTTTAACCTGTTTCCACAGGAATGAGTGGTTGGTTTTCTTCATGTGGTTGAGAGGTGCCTTCGTTGAATTGCTTCTTCTGATATTATATCTATGCTCCTTGAGTTGATTCCAAACTTCTACCTGTTTAGCCGACCAAAGATTTGGTTGGCTTTAAATTGTTTTTTATAAGGGAATCTGAAAACCTAAGAATTTAAATAGGCCAGTGTTTCTTAGAAGCATGTTTATATCTTGAAAATAAGGGTCATATGGGAGGACTATATTTTTAATCGTTAGGTTGATGTTATTAAGAGAGTTCATGGGAGGATGGGCAGTTTTTGATAAAATGTTTTTATCACGGCCAGATAAACATCCTTCACTTTTTACTTCTACAGTTTCTGATAATTCATTAGCTATCCCCGAGGAGAACTTAAGACTATTACTGATTTATAGTTCCGTATTAGTATGGATAATTTAGAAACTTACTTTATTATTTTTCCTCTTTAAAACTTCAAGTCTTTTCCGCATATAATTCATTCCTTGTTTTCTACTTTGATAATTCAATTCAAACACTTAAAATTTTAAAAGACTCAGGAAGTAATTTCGTTGCTCTAAAAGGGGACAAAATAATTGCCTGGAAATCCATTAGCGTCTTTAAAAATTTTCTACTTACTATATGTTATCTGGAAATGCAACTTAATGAAAAGGCATATTTTCGATTCTAGTTTTAAAAGAGTATCAATTTTTTTCCCCCCAAATACCTTTAGCCTCCATTTGCAGCAGAATCCTTTCTCTAAATGCTTTACCCCTTATGAAATGTTCTATTGATTAAAATAGGCGATAATCCGTGACTGCTAAATCGGGTGAGTATGTGAAACGTAAAAGAATATCCTATTTTTGTAAAAAATAACCTTTTAAGATTTGTCTTGCCGAGCCCTTGCATTCACATGTTGGACAACTTTACTGATTCTGATTAACAAATCTAGTCACTTTCGAAGTTAATACTTGGTTTACAAAATCACTGCTGGAGATAAAAGTCTTCAGCTTTTGGTACAATTCTCTTTCGTATTGACAGATTTTTTCTAACTGCTTCTTTTTAAATAACACCATCCAATATGATTTACCGTCAAGTATGATACATTTTCTGAATATTGGCACTCGCTATGAAACTGCTTTTATAACCTAGATCACAATTTCCAGTCTCCTTTGCAGGAGGATACACTCCACAACTCTGTTTTGTTGCCTGCGTAGCAGTACTAACCCTCACGACTGAGACAAATAGAAATGAAGAATACCTTGGTCTTTAAACTCTTTATCCTTTAAAGGAAAATAAGGATTTAAATAAAAATACACACTTCCAGAGGAAGTGAAAATAAGCTATAGATCTATATGTTTTTTTTACAATTTAATCGTGGTCATTCACTTGTCGGTTTGCTTATAATACATAGTAGTTAAATTCGTAAAGAAATTATGAAAACCTTCATATTAAAATCCAAATACCACAAAATTCTTTAAATAAATCTTTTTGTAAGAGCCTAAAAAAAGTACTTATAATTGAGTTTATAACTAAGTGTAATAAAGCTATAAGGAACATTCTTTACCACACCAATTATAATGGTGTTTATTAACCAAAAACACAAGTGGTTTGTCCTCTCCATATCTTTTACAATACTAAGGAATGTTGCATATATATATAGGCCAAAGGTGCATCTTTGCTTTATAGAAAGCAATATGCGCCATCTTGTTTCTCTATTTATTCCCATAAAGAAACAAGCCACACTTTTATTAATTTACTCATAGTCTGAATAATCTTACAATTTTACCTTATAATCCTTGTCTCTAAGCATATTCACATGTAGTTAGTTGGACACAGCTGTAAAAAATATTGTGAGTCAGAAGATAATCAGACATATTATTTATAGTGATTATATAGCCAAAAATATTATTCCACTGAGTAAAACTTATATTCATAAATCTAGCATAGGAATTCGTAATATTACTCTAGACATTTTGCCTCACACTTATTCTTCTGACTTAAAGTTTTATGAGTTTCAATAGTTGGACAAGGAGTAGACGCTCTGAAACAACCTATCAATTCTCCCTATTTATTTTTTTATGTAAAGAAGTAAGCTTCCAGGTTCCCATAAATTCTCAATTATATTTCATATTACCTTCTCATTTAAAATGTGTCAACAATTTGTTGTAGATAAGGTTTTAATTGATCGTCATCTTGTAATTGATTTCATTCCATGTTACTCGAAGCGTTTAGTAATTGACACTATGTGCTTTTTGAAATGATTCAGTATTTCTTACTCATTTAAGTATTTATATGTTGTCTTAAATATTTGTATTTTTTCTAAAGATAGAAAATGAAAAAGTAGCATAAATCGTGTCTCAAACATATAATAATCATTAGTTTTATTACCATCATATCGAATATCCTGTTAAGTTATTGTTTGGTTATATTTAAATATAAAGTAAAGTACTTTAGCAAAACAAGCTCAATATCTTTTGAGATACAGTTTAATGGAACCTACTTAGATTCTTGTTAACATAAAGTATCTTTACTGTTACTTACGAAGAAATCTTAAGTTGCGGATTTTAAGTGAGCTATTACCACTCACTTTGGGATCGTAAGGACAAAAATTAAACTATACTAAATTAAGTAGTTTACAATAGAAATAAGCAAAATAAGTTAATACATACATGAGAGAAAAGAAATGGCAAAAATTTAATCAGGTAAATAAAGTAATTTTGCTAACAGTAAATACAAAAATGAGGAAAAAAACAAAAATAATGCGAAAATTAAACCAAAGCTAAGCTCCGATGAAAGTGATTTGGCGCAGTTCTACGCTTGGCTCAGATTATAGTTTTCGACCTCTGTTTGAGCCGGATTTCTTGAGTTAGAGTTCGGTTAATCACGAAGATGAATTGCCTACAAAAATAAAATTAGGAATAATAATCTGAAACTAACTGAAGAAAGCAATAGCCCTTTAAAAGGTAAAGGTTATACACAAAACAGATTTAAGGGGGCAAAAAATCTAGAAAAAAATATGAACAAGTAAAATTTGATAAATATATACAAAGAAACTTTAGGCAAACGAGACACACACAATGGAAAGCAAACGGTCCTTTATGTTGATGTTTTCAAAACTAAAGTAAAGGTTTGGGTTTAAAGTTTGCCCGATTTCGGGTCCTCTAAGCACCGTGCTGCCAATGGGCGCCCGCGAGGTGGTGGTTGGTTGTCTGAGAGTGAGACGAGGCGCATTCGGAGGATAGTTAAATAATTTGCGTGATTGTTGAGTTTCGGATGCTTTCCTTTACACGGATGAAAACTTAAAATAATTAAGGAAAATTTTACTTTTAAAAAGATATTGAAAAAATATTAAACTATCAGTCTTATATTCTCTTGCAATCAACCTCAAGATCAATACACTAAAATAATATTAATATTAATATGCACTTTTGTTTATAAAAATTGAAAATGTTTGATTAATACTATTGTTTGGAAATAATAAATCAATTATCGCCTCAAAACTAAAACTATTTTCCGCGCTTTTCACTCCTACGGGTGCCATTGGGTAGTATGGACGACAGCGTGTTTCCATTTAGTGTTCACAAGGTGAATGGCAGCAAGGCCACAATGAAATCTATTCCCAGGCCTATATCCCCAGTCCACTGACACCGCTCCTGGCAAATCTAAGCCACTTACCATCCCTCTGCTCTTAAGATGTTAACTCCCTTACAAATTAAATCCTCTTAAAATAATTTAGGAAGAGAAACGGCTTCATTGGTTAAAAAGACAGAAATCAAAAGGTGGAACAGTAGAACTCAATAACTTTTACCTGCAAAGGCTTCATTCCCTCCAGGCCCCTGTATCCCCTATATTCTGAAACTCATCATAAATTTGCTTCGCGTTTTCTCACCTTGCATTGGCAATTTCGCTAATTTCCCTACTTCTTTTTTAATTCCCTTTTTACCTATTTTTCTTCTAAATAATATACTCTACTATGAGGTATTGGAGGAGCATGGAAACATTGCTACCATTCTCACATGGAAGATTTGATGTGCTCCCAACTCAAAGGCACGTAAATGCCTTCCTTCCCGGAGCCAACTTTTACAGATGCGTTCCCCTTTGTCCTAAAGGAGGACCTGCGCTTGATTTAGTACAAAATATTATGTTGAAAGGAGGAGTTTTTTATTCACCTTAAAAGTCATGGAAAGTCAGATAAAGGGACTTGTCTTCATCATAAATATTGAACTCATTCATCCTATAAATTATTTTGAAATAAGCTTTCTTTCTTCTTAGTTAGGTAACAAAAAACCGTTCTAAGATCCATTCCCCAATAATCTTGACTTTAGGGACGAAGATTCGAAGAAACGGCAAATAAATAGGAGAAGATAAGTATGGGTTTTAGTGCACTCATATTAGAACGGAAATGACAGAATAAGGCGACGCATAAGAGGACTGAGAGGAAGATGATACATACGAAGGGTGTTTGAAACAAGGTTTGTGCCTCCTAGCACAACAAAACTGTTGCATGCCCATGACTTTTGTACGAAAATATTCTTTTAGTATTGCAATTTCCCCTTCAGGCTCCAAAACTGAAATTACGAGTAAGAAAAATTGTTATGGCAATCCTCATTATCCTGGTCCTATCTCTCTACCTAACTTTGCCTGAACCAATCTCTTTGTCCAGCAAGAAGACATTTTTTATATTTAGAGACAAAAGGGCGTCTTCTGTTTTGCCAGCCACGCTAGCTTTCACATGACGCTACAAATTGCAAAAGGGAAGATTTTGAGAATGAAATGCGAAACTTTAATTGAGAGTTGACCCATCAACCCCTCATTACTATTCATTTCGTCTCACACATATTTCCTTAATGCCTTGACTCTGGCTCTGAGAACTTACAAGATGTTCAGTGCTTGATAGTTTTTCTATTTTTCATGACTGATATTTTCAAACATTAGCACTCGCCCCTTTTCACAAATCTACCACAGATGTAAGAATATCTCATGTATCGCAACAGCTTTTGCACATATACCCAAACCTTAGTCAATTATTTCATAAGTCTACTTGATCTTTTTCTTATTTTCTTATTGAAGAATGGTTATTTTTGTAAAAATGTTAAACTATAGAATTCGCTAAATTTGCTATGTTGCACTGCCTCTCCCGAAGAAGATCCATCTTAAAGTGCAAAACTGTCGGGTTGGCAAACTAAAAGTAAAGCTACTACACATACGCGTACAGTTAATTCAACTAAATTTGTATGTGTAGTAGCTTTAATTTTTAGTTTGCCAATCCGACACTGCTTTTTGAGATGGATCTTCTTAGAGAGAGGCGTTGCAACATAGCTAATTTAGTTGAATTAACTGTACGTGTATTTGTAGTAGCTTTCATCTTTAGTTTGCCAACCCATCAGATCTAATTTAATTGAACCTGACTTTTCGAAATATACACCCGTCATTTACAAAATGCAGAGTTGATTCCTGATACATTAACAGATCTCCTCAAATTTACCTTTTTTTCTCCATTTTGAAAATTTACTTTAATTTAGATATCTGAGGATGAAAAAGAGTTTATTACCTGAAAAATTAGCACCAAATGAAGCTGCAATTTGCGCGTATTTTAATCTACTGTGGCGGTATCTAGTCGACAATTTGAGTGAACTACCTCTAAGAATACTTTTGAACAGAGAGTTAATACACGTCAATGATGAAGCATTTTTAGTCATTTACTCAATAAAGAATTGAATAATTTATATTATAAAGTGCATTTTATGGTTATTCCATAGGTAATACGGTAATCCATTCTATGGTTTTCGGGACACCCTTCGGGCTCCCCCATATTTATTTGAGTAAAATTTTGAAATGAAACCGAGAAAAAAATATAAGAACATCCTATAATTAATATTTTGTAGCACCACCATAGGTATATGGTGGTGCTACAAAATATTAATTATAGGATGTCCTTATATTTTTTTCTCGGTTTCATTTCAAAATTTTACTCAAATAAATATGGGGGAGCCCGAAGGGTGTCCCGAAAACCATAGAATGGATTACCGTATTACCTATGGAATAACCATAAAATGCACTTTATAATATAAATTATTCAATTCTTTATTGAGTAAATGACTAAAAATGCTTCATCATTGACGTGTATTAACTTATGTTTCATACTGTAACTGTACTTACAATTATGTTATCGCCTAGTCTTATTGTATTTTTTCTTATTCCAAGACATTTTATGTTATTCTTGGTTTGAAAATTGACGTCAAAAAATATAGCAGAAATTGATACACTTTTGTCGAGTAGTTAACTTTGGTCATCGTCGGACGGATTTTATTTTTGTCAATGAGTAAATATTCCGATGCATTTGGAAACGAGAGGAGGATTCAGGCTGGATGATTTTTGTGATCACTGTTTTTGTGTCAAAGTATCTCTTACCCTCTCTCTTGGAGATTCATCTTCTCTCCACTAGGAGTAAGTTTAATGGCTTGTAATTGCATACTAACCTATATTTTAACTTAAGACGAACGGGTAACGCCTAAGCTCAACTATGATCCATTTATTTTGTGCAGAATTCCAAAAATAACTATAGGTGTAAAAAAATTGTGATACCTTATTACTTCATTTCTTGGTTATACACCTTTCGCTGGTGACAGTGGTCCCCTGATTGGATAATGAAATAAAAATATACATCAGTGTGCCAATCCTTAGTAAATTTATAGGCAACAAGGTTTGCTACACTTTAGTGAATAAGAGTCAAGGGGATTGAAAGTACTCTATTTCACCATAAAGTGAACATAAAGAAACTACGAGGGGCGGTCAATAAGTTTTGCAATTAGGATATAAGGAAACCTCGATATTAGGAAAAGTGTTTTATTATTTTTCAATATCCTGTAACTACCCTCGACTTTAATGCACTTGCGCCTCTTGTCCCTAAGGCTTCGAATTCCCGACAACCAGAAATCTCCCGACTGCTGTTCAATCCACTCCTGGACGGAGAGCTGCACATCTTCATCGTCCCAAAACCGGCCCCACGCAGTGCAGCCTTGAACTGGCGAAATAAAAAGTACTCGCTAGGGGCCAGATCTGGACTGTAGGGAAGATGGTTGAGATCCTCGAATCCACACTCGTACAGGGCAAGTTGTGCAACTCTGGCCTTGGGGACTTTGACGACATTGAATTCGATCATGGGGCGTGAGGTTTCTAAGGACCCAATGGGCAGAGACCTTGGTCATGGCCAAATTGTTGTGGATGATGTTGATAACACTTGCATGTGAGATTCCAAGTTCTCGCTCGATTTCTTCGAGTGGAAGTTTACATTTTAAGCTGAAATGTAGTTGATTTTCCTACTCTAACTCTTTATGAATTACAACTAATAAATATTTATTGAGCAAGCTATTGAATTGCAAGTGAGGTATTTTATATTAGATTTATCTTACTACTGAATGGTATAAATACTTCTGTTAACCTTTAATGGTCTGTATTCTAATGATAAATTTATGAATAAATTTTATTTTTATCTTTTAATTGTTTTTTGTTTTCTTCTTTCAGATGCCTCATACTGTGTAATTAAGTCTAGATTTGTAGTTAGGTGAACTTTGCATCATAGAAGTGGCGTATAACTGATATGGTTACAAATGCATATTACGATATATTTTGGATGAAAGATTGATGACCATGATAAGAATTGGGCTCTTCACATATGCTGCAGCACTCTTGCTATTACCCTTCACCAATGGTTAAACAGGAAGAGCAATGGAAAACCTTTTTCTGTGTTTATGACGTGGCGGGTTCGAACAAACCAAACCAACAATTGTTATTACTGCATGGTACTAGCAGTACAAAGGTTATTACCAAAGAAGAAAAAGGAGTCCAGGGAATATCCAAACATTCCATCCGATATTCACGCAGATTCACTTGGAGAATTTCTATCTTTTCCTGATACATTAACTTCGGTATCCTTCTAGTCTGATAAGGATAGTAGCCAAAAGGAAAACGAGAAGATGACAGTGCTGGATTACAGAGTGACCACAACTTTGATTAAGCACACGCCTCTAGGCCACATATCATAACACAAGGGAAATTCCATAACGTTCTCAGGGATCTGCAACTACCCATGAATAAGGCAGAGCTGCTAGGATCTCGTCTTTAAAAGTGGAATCTCCTAGCACCTGATGTGAAAATTGCAAAATTTCGAAATAAAAAGAGATTTAGTGTCCTTCAATAATATTAGTGGTCTGATGGTTGCACTTGGCATCGAATACAAACCCTGACACTCGCAGCTGTTCATTGATTCATCAAAAAGAGTTTGAAAGTTATCTTGCAGCACAACGGCAAAGAGTGAACCATCAGTTCACATGGAGTATTTCTACATATTCCTAATACACTAACTTCGGTATACTTCGTGTCTGTTAAGGAAATTAGCGAGGAGGGGAGAAGTTAATAGGTGGCTCTGCCCCACATATGAAAAAACCTTATGGGAATATAAAGCATATGTTGCAATGCATAAAATATGATGAGCAACAAAGCAGGCTCTATGGTGACTTAAAAGTTGTTGCTCTTGTGTTTGACTTTCAGGGCGTATACACCAAGAACTGCTGCTTTGTGTGTGAATGGAACAGCCGTGTAAGAGCTTTCCACTATATGGCAAAAAAAATGATCAACACCACCTTTCAAAGAACCAAACAAACCTTGCTACCACCACTACACATAAAACCGGCGATCATGGAAAAATCTATAAAAGCTATGAACAACTTGGTCAGGAATTTAATGATTTAACATAAAAATTCACTTCAGAACAAAGATGGAGTTTTCATTGGTCCTCATATTCGAGAGCTTTTGTAAGATGGTGACTTTGAATCAGCACATAATGGCGACAAGAAAGCTGCTTGGGAAGCATTAAAGTTAGTGGTGAACGAATTTCTCTGAAGCTGGAGGGAAGGAAACTTTAAGTGACAAGAATATGTCACTTAAAATTCACTTTGGTGCTCACATTCAGACTTTTTTATCCAACGAACTGTGGGGCAGTTAGTGACGAACATTTTGAAAGGTTTAACCAAGATATTTCAACCATGAAAAAGCAGTACCAGGGTAAATGGAGCACAACAATGCTTGCAATTATTGTGTCAAGCAAAAAAGAAGGCCGAGAGTGGATATGGATTAGAATTTAAAACATAATTAAAATTACTCTACGTTATAATAAAATATATTACATGCTGCGTATCTTTAAACCTATAGCCAATAAGAATTTTTCAAGGTGAAATTTGGATTCCATGCATCAAAATACACAAGAATTAACTAATCTTATTTAAGAAGCCACAACTTTTCAAAAAAGGTTGACCTATGTAATTTTCAAGTTATAAACCTATCGATTTTTTTTTTCTAGCAAAAACACACTTCTTTTTCTCTCCAGTTTTGCTCTTCGCCAAATTTTAGTATTTCATTGTGTTTAAGCATTAATTAATTTCCAAAATAACTTCAAAATGCATAATAATAAATTTGTTCAGTGTGATCCCCCGATTACTTTATTGCTGGCCATTAGTGTGTCCGTATTGTTTA
Organism: Ceratothoa steindachneri; assembly: GCA_963969495.1. NCBI lineage: Eukaryota > Metazoa > Arthropoda > Malacostraca > Isopoda > Cymothoidae > Ceratothoa > Ceratothoa steindachneri. Next base: position 27,485,658 of record OZ018321.1, on the reverse strand, counting down.
CTTTACATTCCCATTATGATTTTGCAGTATTTATTTGGGTTTACTGTGTTTGTGAATTTGCTTGACATTTACTCTTAGGACTTCCGTGAACTTGTGGTTAGCTTATTTATATTTTAATTTCGCTGGTTGATTCGCCTCTTCGAAAACATTAGTATTAATTGCTAAGTTTTGTATATATATTCCGAGCATCAATAATACATATATAAATTCTCATTTTTCCATTTGCTTCAGAGCACTACCTCTTTGTCAATCTTTTCTTGGTGACACATTACTTTTTCTAGGAGATTTTAAAATTTCGTAGTATATCCTTTCTTATCTGAGCCTTTGGGACATTTGTAAATTTTAGTTTATCTCGATATCCCTCATTCCATACTCACTGAAATGAAAATACAGGACTCCTCTTCAGCTATTTCTAAACACGACCTATCCAAGTTTTTCTCTTTCTCTCGCAGCTTCCTTTATACAAAGTGCCACCAAAGCTTATCATCCTAGCCTTTCTTCTAGCATCCAAGAAAATATTACAATTCATCTCACATTTCTTCTACGTTTGTTATACTGTAATCACCTCTCTTCACCTACATATAACAGTCTTCTCTTTCCCATGTCAACGCTCATCTCACTAAATTCTCTCACCAAAAACATGTACCGTGGTTCTCATCCACTATTTCAAATATTTCGAAACAAGACGAGCGTAAGAAAAGCAGTTTTGCGTTGCCTTTGTTCTCGATGCAGAGACAGAACCCGTCTCCGTAGCCTAATCTATTAATACTCACCTTCTCACGATCTTCCTATATTCTGTGGTAAGACATCTGTCATATCCTTCTCTAAAATGGCAAACAACACGCGTTGATCCTTCTTCTTGATAATGTCGGCTCCTCAAAAATGCTAGCCTATTCCTCGCTTTCGAATATCCCCCATTTTCCTCCCCTACAAGGAATGGTTCATCTACCCCGTTGTCCCTTGATTAATAACGTTTCCTCTTACTCTCTTCAAAAAGGTTTAGTGATAGCTAGACGCAGTATATCTACCTCTTTACCACCTATTCCTCCATGTCCCTTTTCCTTAACACGCTCACATCTGGAAAAGGAAGCAACCGACTTTAAACTCGCTGATTATTATAAAGAAACACAAAAGACTTGGAAACGAACCTGAAAACCATCGTCTTATCTTTCGCCTTCTATTTTTCTTACAATTGCTTGAAAAACTGTTGTCAGTCCGGATTCCCTCTCCTTTTTCTAAAATAATGAGAAGTCCAGTCGGATTATAAGGGAGAACACAACTAAAAATCAGCTCTCCTACATGTTTCAGACCTTACTTTATTTTGTCAACAATTATGGTCAGCAAAACATTCTGAACTTCTCGAAAACTTACCAGCATATGACACTCTTTATCACACTGTTATTATATTCAAGTTTTCCACCATTTGACTGCACGCGCGAAAAATATCTTGTGGCCATAGTGGTGCGTCAAGCAGGAGGGCAGCAAGTGAGTGGAAAGGCTTGTATTCACCGGCCGTATATAAGAACAATGACTTGAAGACTTAAAGCAATAGAGTCTCTTATTTTATAATGAGAAACCATCACAATTGATCAGCAAGAAGAATGACCTCATCATAAGCTTCAGCGAAGAAGTCTCCGAGGCCCGCTACATGTCACCAAAGCCTCCATCTGGCCTATCTTATGATGATCAGTTCATGGCTTCAAATGGTGATAAGATGAGGCTGTTGTGGTTTGTGGCTGGATACAAGCTCAGCGCGGCCGATTACAGAGAAAGTTTGTAGAAAAAAATCTTGCCCTAGGTGAAAAGATCCGGAAGAAGGCGGACTACGATTTTCAGCAATACGTTTCCCAAGCCTGCACGACCAAGCCAGTGAAAAAAATGTTTTGGTCGAACATGAACTTCTGGTCAAAGACAATTTAGGCGCAGCAGTCGACCAGCTGAAATCCTCCGTAACTGCCTGTGGGCTAACCATATGGAAGAACCTTATCAGCAACGTAGGTGCGGCTGACTAAATTTTCGAAGAAGCACGTGTTTGCCGCTGAAGTCGGCAACATTGATTAGTATTACAACTTAAAACATATTTATATGTTGAAACAATTAAAATGTGTCTAATAACATCGAGACTATCATTGTGTCATTTGTTTAGAGCATCGTAACGAGTGTAACCAAACCTTTGCAATTTCAAGTAGTTAAATGTCTTACACAAATAGTCACACTTGAAAATTTATAAAAGAATAAAAGTTAAATATTAGATTGAAAAGAAATTAATGTATTTTTTAAAAGACATAAAAGTGCCGTAATCTGTTTAAAGTACAAAGCGTTTCATATGGAATCAATCCTGTAACTTTTGATATTTAAAAAAAATGCAGGATATTAGCGGCAATAAAATTTAAGAATAATGTGAATTTCCTCATTAATGAATTTATGAGCACATATTATATACACGCAAAGCAAAATTTTCTTGTCAATTTATTTCTTCATTACATCAGTATGATGAGAGGAAAAACATGTATATAGGAGAGGGTTGGAATCTATATTACGATTGATAAGCAACACAAGGATAGGGAGAGTAAAGTTTAATTCCCCTTGAAATTTAATGGAAAGATAGAAATTATTGCATTGTTTTAAGAAAATAATAAAATTAATTTTCTGACTAAGTGAAAATAGGTAATCTAGCTAAAGCTAGATTCATTTGTGAAATCCTCTTCCTCCTCCTCCCCTTCCCTTAAACAGGTGTCTGTTGCTATTGAGAAACACTAGCTTTTCAAAGTTATCATCACTCAGGGATTCAGGCATAAGCTCTAGAGCCTGACGACTTCATATCCAAGGGTGGGCTGGGGGCCTCCTCCTCTTTACTTTGGCTCATGGCGCTGTTATGCTAGCTAGAGCAAGATGCCAGCGTCCAAAATCCTTCAACTTGTATGGTAAATCAATGAGAAAATATCAAAATAAATCAAATAAAATATTGAATGGAATAAGTGTTTAAAACTTGCTGAGTTAATGTCAACTGCCCCGTAGGCAGGCTGCCGGAACAGGCTGCCTGCGCAAGTGAAAGTTCTAGAATATTCCCGACAATCCAACCCCGTTAGCCCATCAGAAAGAGCTAGAATGGGGTGGCCAGATTTGTGGAAGAGAAATCTTGAACCTCTTGCCGACCTAATCTAGAAGTTTCTCCACTTTTTCAAGAACATTCCTGAATTTCCTGAAAATTTCATTGGTGGCGCTTTTTGAAATTTTGCGATAGCGGACTTTAATTTTGCCATTAAATACTATTGACGTATAATATTTTCTTACTGCTGAGAGTATTTCTAATCACCCTCTACAAAATGGGCTATTTGAAATCAAAGGCTTAAGCAAATTTTCAGGAATACGTCATTGTTAGGCAGTCCGTTGGGTCTCTTGAAGCGATGTTCTCTGTTCATAGGGGTATTATTTGGCGCCAAGGCAAAATATTTGCCTTGAAAGGAAAAGTCTTCAATTAGGAAGCACGCCATAAATTGTAAGACCAATATTTATATTGCTAATTTCAAAGTGTTTGCCTCTAATAACATCTTTTAATGCCTGTACACTCTTCAAGCATAATGCATACATAAAAACATAGAAACCTACTCTCCAAGAAGTTTTTGGTGCAATACAGCTAGTAATTAACTAAATTTCAACTCCAGATGGTTAGTTGGTTGTTTTATTACCTTTTCCCTCTTTCCAGCGTCAGTTCTTCGAACCTGAAACCTATACATATTAATCCCTAATCTAATTGCATCATTCATTCTCTAGGATGGATCGTCTTCAGTATGTACTTAAAAGCCCGTTTCTTAATGTTCTAAAAATAATAATATTCGGGTAAATGTATTATTACACTTACATCTTTTAATTAATCAAAAGCCAGTTGTTTATTCTGCTTAAGGTTTTGATCTTAACTAATTTTTCATTTTAGTTATTTTTAAAGCAATTTTGACTTTTGTTTGTTCGTATCTTGTATTTTAAACAAATTTAAATCGTGTTCTCTTTGGTTAGTTTACAAAAACCGTTTCTTTATTCTTCTTATCGTTTTACATTAATATACATTTTTATTAGTATTTTATTATTGCCCGTTTGTAAGCAAGTTAATGTCTTTTTGACTACTGCCTTTTTATATTCTTCTTTGATATATTAATTTTAAAAAAATCTTGTATTTTATTCTGAAGATGAAAACTTGTAGTTTTCGAAACGTTGTTAGAAAAATTAAATAAGTTTGCCTCCGTTATTGGCAGCTCTGGGGTTTCTCATTAATATTATATATATATATATATATATATATATATATATATATATATATATATATAACAAAAAAGAAAAAATTGGACTTGAATTAAGATAAGGTACCAAAAAAAACAAGAGTTGTAAAGGAAAGCAAAGGGGACATTGGTAGATATAAAGATCAAGGAAATCAAATGATAGCTCAATTGAGGCATTACATTATATAAAGAAAAGAATAATGATAAGAGGAGAATTTTAGATCCTGTCTTGGAGTCTTATCCATTAACCCAATTCCTATCAGGTGCTTTAAGCACTTTACTTATAGGCATAACAAATCATACATAACAAAATCGTCATCCTTATAGCCATATTCTTCTCTTAAAATATAAATACTTAACAGGATTTTTGGTATTATATCTCTAAGCAACTCATTGTTTGAAACCTCACTATGCATATTATATATAAATAAATCTCAAATAGAAAGTTTGTGGTCTGTAACAACAATAAAGACAGCTCAACTGACATATTTAATTTGTGCCTTTTCAAAAGATTTTAGCTGGATCTTAAATTGGGAATGAAATTCGCTAACTATGTAACTAAATGTCATTGCAATATCCGACATATTTCCTTTCGCTAAATCAACTTGCATTCAAGTAAAAGATATTGATTTATTTCTTTATCACAACTTAGTAACTGTCTCATGTTAAGATTTTCATGATGTCAAAATTGCGATGCCATTTACATTTAACGTTTCTAAATTTAATTAGTTTTTTTCCTTTAATAGAAGTTTTCAGTTTTTTTGACAGGAATATGAGCGTCGGATTGATTTATCCTTATTTTTTATGAATATGTTTTTAAGCTTCAAATTCAAGTCTCTCTTGAGAATACATAGGAACTATGTTCACACTTTGTTCATAATATATATTCTTTTTCATTTCTTCTACCAGACCTTGCTTCAACCCTATTTTCGTGGAATGGCCAGACTATATATACATATATATATATATATATATATATATATATATATATATATATATATATATATTTATATACTCGTATGTAGGTACTATTGGCGTTTTGGGCCGATGTTGGTTGAAGATCGTAAGTGAATGGGGAAATTGCTATGACTTCAGTTGGCATAGTTTGTTCTCAAATATGCGGGTTCCTTTTGAAACAAATATTTTAGAGTGCAGTTTGGCCAATGATTAACAGGTTGCTGGCACACATTGGGGTTGCAAAAGAAAGACAGTGACAAAAAGATATATTTTATAAGCAACGGTTACAATTCCTTTCGTGCTTGTTGCAAGGATGAGCTAGTCGAGATAGGATGAGTGCGATGGGGTAAGTCAGGCTACCTCACGCTTCCAATGAGGGAGCACACGTAGTTGGTCTTCGGAGTTGTGAACCATCGTCAGATACTCGCCGATTGACTATTGGAGAGTTCCGGGATCCCTATTTAGCCTTCTTCCTCAAATTTAAATCGACATTCTCTCCGATGGCGGGGTCCGAGTGTTAGTCAGCTCGTACGTGTGGTTATGCGGAAAATCTATTAGTGTTGCTTACTAAACTGAAATCAAGGATAATATTGACGCTTGGTGAGGTGGCTTTGAATGGATTGGTTGCCCGTCCACACACATGTGTGATTTTGGGGTAAGGTCGATGACATCTTCAGGGGATGGAGTGGAGATAACGTTGGCGTAGAATGATGGACGAACTTCAATCTATGACGGAAGGCAGGAATACTGGCTGAAAAGTGGTCATTTCAGGACACGTGTGTACAGAAGGGCACGTGGTCGCCCTTTGACCTTATTCTTCTATAACTACTTATAAAAATGCTGGATATTCAGTGCTTTCATTTGTTTTAAAATCTTTAAATGAAGTTACGTCAAGCTGGAATTGAAGCCGGTATTCGTGAATAATTGTTGGCACAAAGTATTCTAATGCTAGCTTCATAATGGTGTAAAACATTTAAAGTTCCATGATCCAAACCAACGGTTAAATTCCACAGATCATTACAGATCATTTAATAGATTTTTTGTACCCAGTGATTTTTACGATACACATCTTGAAGTTATTGAATTTAAAACAATATACCCAATTACTATACGTATATATGTGGTTTTAAAACCATTAGTGAAATGACAGACGTTAGAATTATTGATAGAGGTTTGCCTGATAAAAAAGGTTGAACCATATTATTTATTACTTCCGCTTAACTTTCAATCTTTTCTTTTATTTCAATTTATTAAATTTGACACATTTATTTGTGGGAAGCAGCTTGGAAAAAGAGTTCAATTATCATCCTACTTCGAGCAGATTCGGATCTCATGAATTTCATTAAGAAGTTAAAAAACATAATTGATAGATCCTTGCACCTATGCAATTGATGAAACCGTTGACATACGGCATCTAATTTTTGAAATTATATCCTTCGAATTCCCATGAATTGTGTTCAGAACAATGTATTTAATTAAGATGACATAGGAAAGTTAAAATTAAAAAATGTAGTGATCATCACCATGTACAAAAAATATCCATAACACAGCAAATGATAATTTGACATGAATTTCAAATTTTGCATTAAATCATGGAAGCTTATTTTCTATGGAAACACAATGAAACAAACGGCAGCATATTGTTGTACAAACGTATATCTCCAAAATAGACTTTTTATTACAGGCTATATAAAAATACTTAATTTTTAGACGTGGACAAGGAGGTTACTCTAATTTGACCTTTCTTTCAGAAATGGGTACAAATTTTATTTTCAATTTAATTTATAAGCGTAGTATTGAAAAGAAATGTGTGAATTAATTTCCTCCATCATGTTGAGACAGTGATAATAACACATTTCTTCCTTTGCAAATTTGGTGAATGAAATTATTTGTTAAACCTTAATTCGTCTCATTTCTTTTTGTCATTCGAAATACTATTCATTTGTTTCTTTACTTATAATTGACGAAGTTCATTTAATTTTAGAGGTTTTGTGCTATCTTTTTTTTGAAAAGGACCTTTTTCCTCGTATTTATTATTTGTTCATGAGGTTTACTTGACTATCGAGTCTGTTGCGCTTGCAGAAGATGTCAGTTTGAATTTTATCTTGATCTGATAAATTTTATCTTCAAACTTTTTGCTTTTTTTTTTACTGATACCCTACTATAATCTCATTTCTACATTCTTTCCCCTATTTTTATATCTTTTTCTGCTTAACCTACCTAAATTCTTATATATCCCCTGTTAATAGCTTTTTAAAAATATTTCTCCTTGAACATTATTTATCCGACTTCTATATGGTCTGCCAGAAAGACCAGACTCACTTAGGAAGCGGATGCTTGTTTACATTTTTTCATTCAAAGCCATCTAACTGGAATCTGGGACAGATTCGGATTTTAGCTGGTCTCTGAAAAAAATATAAGAAATAAACATCGTACTTTCTTGAAAATATTGGCCATGAAGTACAAAAGTAAGTTTAATTATTTGATCAAAGTGCAGTATAAATACATTAAGCACAACACAAATAAATTTCCCAATGCATAGGGTTTAATCTCTAAATTCATTATAAATACGTGAGAATCACATTAGACGCAATATAGCGAAATATTTTTATTAATTTGTCGAATACCAGCTTCGTTTCACAACGCACATCTTTTATTCGTACAGTGCTCGCTTTTACATCATAAAAGTGATTTTTATGCTATTTTATGCCTCATAAATCAAAAATAACATATATTGTCATTTGTGGCTAAGTGATAAGTAATAAACTTAAAGATCACAAAATTAAAGATTAATGATTGGAATCTTATCATTAATTGCGGATTAGACTACTAATCGTTTCATTTTGTTTTTTGAGGTAGATATTATTTTAACTTGTTTCCACAGGAATAAGTGGTTAGTTTTCTTCATGTGGTTGAGAGGTGCCTTCGTTAAATTGCTTCTTTTGATATTATATCTATGCTCCTTGAGTGTATTCCAAACTTCTACCTGTTTAGCCGACCAAAGATTTGGTTGGCTTTAAATTGTTTTTGATAAGGGAATCTGAAAACCTAAGAATTTAAATAGGCCAGTGTTTCTTAGAAGCATGTTTATATCTTGAAAATAAGGGTCATATGGGAGGACTATATTTTTAATCTTTAGGTTGATGTTATTAAGAGAGTTCATGGGAGGATGGGCAGTTTTTGATAAAATGTTTTTATCACGGCCAGGAAAACATCCTTTACCTCTTACTTCTACAGCTTCTGATAATTCATTAGCTATCCCCGAGGAGAACTTAAGGCTATTACTGATTTATAGTTCCGTATAAGTATGGATAATTAATTTAGAAACTTACTCTATTATTTGTCCACTTTAAAACTTCAAGTCTTTTCCGCATATAATTTATTTCTTGTGTGCTACTTTGATAATTCAATTCAAACACTTAAAATTTTAAAAGACTCAGGAAGTAATTTCGTTGCTCTAAAAGGGGAAAAAATAATTGCCTGGAAATCAATTAGCGTCTTTAAAATTTTTTACATTTTATATGTTATCTAGAAATGCAACCCAATGAAAAGGCATATTTTCGATTCCAGTGTTAAAAGAGTATCAATTTTTCTCCCCCCAAATACCTTTTGCCTCCATTTGCAGCAGAATCCTTTCTCTAAATGCTTTACCCCTTATGAAATTCTATATTAATTAAAATAGGTGATAATCCGTGACTGCTAAATCGGGTGAGTATGTGAAACGTAAAAGAATATCCTATTTTTTAAAATATAACCTTTTTAGATTTGTCTTGCCGAGCCCTTGCATTCACTTGTTGGACAACTTTACTGATTCTGATTAACAAATCTAGTCACTTTCGAAGTTAATACTTGGTTTACAAAATCACTGCTGGAAATAAAAGTCTTCAGCTTTTGGTACAATTCTCTTGCGTTTTGACAGATTATTTCTGACTGCTTTTTTTTAAAGAACACCATCCAATATGATTTACCGTCAAGTATGATACATTGTCTAAATATTGGCACTCGCTATGAAACTGCTTTTATAACCTAGATAACAATTTCCAGTCTCCTTTGCAGGAGGATACACTCCACAACTCTGTTTTGTTGCCTGCGTAGCAGTACTAACCCTCACGACTGAGACAAATAGAAATAAAGAATACCTTGGTCTTTAAACTCTTTATCCTTTAAAGGAAAATAAGGATTTAAATAAAAATACACACTTCCAGAGGAATTGAAAAGAAACTATAGATCTATATGTTGTTTTTACAATTTAATCGTGGTCATTCACTTGTCGGTTTGCTTATAATACATAGTAGTTAAATTCGTAAAGAAATTATGAAAACCTGCATATTAAAATCCAAATACAACAGAATTCTTTAAATAAATCTATTTGTAAGAGCCTAAAAAAAGTACTTATAATTGAGTATATAACTAAGTGTAATAAAGCTATAAGGAACATTCTTTACCACACCAATTATAAAATGGTGTTTATTAACCAAAAACACAAGTGGTTTGTCCTCTCCCTATCTTTTACAATACTAAGTAATGTTGCATATATATATATAGTCTAAAGGTGCATCTTTGCTATATAGAAAGCAATATGCGCCATCTTGTTTCTCTATTTATTCACATAAAGAAACAAGCCACACTTTTATTAATTTACTCATAGTCTGAATAATCTTACTATTTTACCTTATAATCCTAGTCTCTAAGCATATTCACATGTAGTTAGTTGGACACAGCTGTAAAAAATATTGTGAGTCAGAAGATAATCAGACATATTATTTATAGTGATTATATAGCCAAAAATATTATTCCACTGAGTAAAACTTATATTCATAAATCTAGCATAGGAATTCGTAATATTACTCTAGACATTTTGCCTCACACTTATTCTTCTGACTTAAAGTTTTATGAGTTTCAATAGTTGGACAAGGAGTAGACGCTCTGAAACAACCTATCAATTCTCCCTATTTATTTTTTTAGGGAAAGAAGTAAGCTTCCAGGTTCCCATAAATTCTCAATTATATTTGATATTACCTTCTCATTTAAAATGTGTCAACAATTTGTTGTAGATAAGGTTTTAATTGATCGTCATCTTGTAATTGATTTCCTTTTATGTTACTCGAAGCGCTTAGTAATTGACACTATGTGATTTTTGAAATGATTCAGTATTTCTTACTCATTTAAGTATTTATATGTTGTCTTTTATATTTGTATTTTTTCTAAAGATAGAAAATGAAAAAGTAGCGTAAAACGTGTCTCAAACATATAATAATCATGAGCTTTATTACCATCATACCGAATATCCTGTTAAGTTATTGTTTGGTTATATTTAAATATAAAGTAAAGTACTTTAGCAAAACAAGCTCAATATCTTTTGAGATACAGTTTAATGGAACCTACTCAGATTCTTGTTAACATATAGTATCTTTACTGTTACTTACGAAGAAATCTTAAGTTGCGGATTTTAAGTGAGCTATTACCACTCACTTTGGGATCGTAAGGACAAAAATTAAACTATACTAAATTAAGTAGTTTACAATAGAAATAAGCAAAATAAGTTAATACATACATGAGAAGAAAAAAAATGGCAAAAATTTAATCAGGTAAATAAAGTAATTTTGCTAACAGTAAATACAAAGGGAGGAAAAAAACAAAAATAATGCGAAAATTAAACCAAAGCTAAGCTCCGATGAAAGTGATTTGGCGCAGTTCTACGCTTGGCTCAGATTATAGTTTTCGACCTCTGTTTGAGCCGGATTTCTTGAGTAAGAGTTCGGTTAATCACGAAGATGAATTGCCTACAAAAATAAAATTAGGAAAAATAATCTGAAACTAACTGAAGAAAGCAATAGCCCTTTAAAAGGTAAAGGTTATACACAAAACAGATTTAAGGGGGCAAAAAATCTAGAAAAAAATATGAACAAGTAAAATTTGATAAATATATACAAAGAAACTTTAGGCAAACGAGACACACACAATGGAAAGCAAACGGTCCTTTATGTTGATGTTTTCAAAACTAAAGTAAAGGTTTGGGTTTAAAGTTTGCCCGATTTCGGGTCCTCTAAGCACCGTGCTGCCAATGGGCGCCCGCGAGGTGGTGGTTGGTTGTCTGAGAGTGAGACGAGGCGCATTCGGAGGATAGTTAAATAATTTGCGTGATTGTTGAGTTTCGGATGCTTTCCTTTACACGGATGAAAACTTAAAATAATTAAGGAAAATTTTACTTTTAAAAAGATATTGAAAAAATATTAAACTATCAGTCTTATATTCTCTTGCAATCAACCTCAAGATCAATACACTAAAATAATATTAATATTAATATGCACTTTTGTTTATAAAAATTGAAAATGTTTGATTAATACTATTGTTTGGAAATAATAAATCAATTATCGCCTCAAAACTAAAACTATTTTCCGCGCTTTTCACTCCTACGGGTGCCATTGGGTAGTATGGACGACAGCGTGTTTCCATTTAGTGTTCACAAGGTGAATGGCAGCAAGGCCACAATGAAATCTATTCCCAGGCCTATATCCCCAGTCCACTGACACCGCTCCTGGCAAATCTAAGCCACTTACCATCCCTCTGCTCTTAAGATGTTAACTCCCTTACAAATTAAATCCTCTTAAAATAATTTAGGAAGAGAAACGGCTTCATTGGTTAAAAAGACAGAAATCAAAAGGTGGAACAGTAGAACTCAATAACTTTTACCTGCAAAGGCTTCATTCCCTCCAGGCCCCTTTATCCCCTATATTCTGAAACTCATCATAAACTTTCTTCGCGTTTTCTCACCTTGCATTGGCAATTTCGCTAATTTCCCTACTTCTTTTTTAATTCCCTTTTTACCTATTTTTCTTCTAAATAATATACTCTACTATGAGGTATTGGAGGAGCATGGAAACATTGCTACCATTCTCACATGGAAGATTTGATGTGCTCCCAACTCAAAGGCACGTAAATGCCTTCCTTCCCGGACCCAACTTTTACAGATGCGTTCCCCTTTGTCCTAAAGGAGGACCTGCGCTTAATTTAGTACAAAATATTATGTTGAAAGGAGGAGTTTTTTATTCACCTTAAAAGTCATGGAAAGTCAGATAAAGGGACTTGTCTTCATCATAAATATTAAACTCATTCATCCTATAAATTATTTTGAAATAAGCTTTCTTTCTTCTTAGTTAGGTAACAAAAACCGTTCTAAGATCCATTCCCCAATAATCTTGACTTTAGGGACGAAGATTCGAAGAAACGGCAAATAAATGGGAGAAGATAAGTATGGGTTTTAGTGCACTCATATTAGAACGGAAATGACAGAATAAGGCGACGCATAAGAGGACTGAGAGGAAGATGATACATACGAAGGGTGTTTGAAACAAGGTTTGTGCCTCCTAGCACAACAAAACTGTTGCATGCCCATGACTTTTGTACGAAAATATTCTTTTAGTATTGCAATTTCCCCTTCAGGCTCCAAAACTGAAATTACGAGTAAGAAAAATTGTTATGGCAATCCTCATTATCCTGGTCCTATCTCTCTACCTAACTTTGCCTGAACCAATCTCTTTGTCCAGCAAGAAGACATTTTTTATATTTAGAGACAAAAGGGCGTCTTCTGTTTTGCCAGCCACGCTAGCTTTCACATGACGCTACAAATTGCAAAAGGGAAGATTTTGAGAATGAAATGCGAAACTTTAATTGAGAGTTGACCCATCAACCCCTCATTACTATTCATTTCGTCTCACACATATTTCCTTAATGCCTTGACTCTGGCTCTGAGAACTTACAAGATGTTCAGTGCTTGATAGTTTTTCTATTTTTCATGACTGATATTTTCAAACATTAGCACTCGCCCCTTTTCACAAATCTACCACAGATGTAAGAATATCTCATGTATCGCAACAGCTTTTGCACATATACCCAAACCTTAGTCAATTATTTCATAAGTCTACTTGATCTTTTTCTTATTTTCTTATTGAAGAATGGTTATTTTTGTAAAAATGTTAAACTATAGAATTCGCTAAATTTGCTATGTTGCACTGCCTCTCCCGAAGAAGATCCATCTTAAAGTGCAAAACTGTCGGGTTGGCAAACTAAAAGTAAAGCTACTACACATACGCGTACAGTTAATTCAACTAAATTTGTATGTGTAGTAGCTTTAATTTTTAGTTTGCCAATCCGACACTGCTTTTTGAGATGGATCTTCTTAGAGAGAGGCGTTGCAACATAGCTAATTTAGTTGAATTAACTGTACGTGTATTTGTAGTAGCTTTCATCTTTAGTTTGCCAACCCATCAGATCTAATTTAATTGAACCTGACTTTTCGAAATATACACCCGTCATTTACAAAATGCAGAGTTGATTCCTGATACATTAACAGATCTCCTCAAATTTACCTTTTTTTCTCCATTTTGAAAATTTACTTTAATTTAGATATCTGAGGATGAAAAAGAGTTTATTACCTGAAAAATTAGCACCAAATGAAGCTGCAATTTGCGCGTATTTTAATCTACTGTGGCGGTATCTAGTCGACAATTTGAGTGAACTACCTCTAAGAATACTTTTGAACAGAGAGTTAATACACGTCAATGATGAAGCATTTTTAGTCATTTACTCAATAAAGAATTGAATAATTTATATTATAAAGTGCATTTTATGGTTATTCCATAGGTAATACGGTAATCCATTCTATGGTTTTCGGGACACCCTTCGGGCTCCCCCATATTTATTTGAGTAAAATTTTGAAATGAAACCGAGAAAAAAATATAAGAACATCCTATAATTAATATTTTGTAGCACCACCATAGGTATATGGTGGTGCTACAAAATATTAATTATAGGATGTCCTTATATTTTTTTCTCGGTTTCATTTCAAAATTTTACTCAAATAAATATGGGGGAGCCCGAAGGGTGTCCCGAAAACCATAGAATGGATTACCGTATTACCTATGGAATAACCATAAAATGCACTTTATAATATAAATTATTCAATTCTTTATTGAGTAAATGACTAAAAATGCTTCATCATTGACGTGTATTAACTTATGTTTCATACTGTAACTGTACTTACAATTATGTTATCGCCTAGTCTTATTGTATTTTTTCTTATTCCAAGACATTTTATGTTATTCTTGGTTTGAAAATTGACGTCAAAAAATATAGCAGAAATTGATACACTTTTGTCGAGTAGTTAACTTTGGTCATCGTCGGACGGATTTTATTTTTGTCAATGAGTAAATATTCCGATGCATTTGGAAACGAGAGGAGGATTCAGGCTGGATGATTTTTGTGATCACTGTTTTTGTGTCAAAGTATCTCTTACCCTCTCTCTTGGAGATTCATCTTCTCTCCACTAGGAGTAAGTTTAATGGCTTGTAATTGCATACTAACCTATATTTTAACTTAAGACGAACGGGTAACGCCTAAGCTCAACTATGATCCATTTATTTTGTGCAGAATTCCAAAAATAACTATAGGTGTAAAAAAATTGTGATACCTTATTACTTCATTTCTTGGTTATACACCTTTCGCTGGTGACAGTGGTCCCCTGATTGGATAATGAAATAAAAATATACATCAGTGTGCCAATCCTTAGTAAATTTATAGGCAACAAGGTTTGCTACACTTTAGTGAATAAGAGTCAAGGGGATTGAAAGTACTCTATTTCACCATAAAGTGAACATAAAGAAACTACGAGGGGCGGTCAATAAGTTTTGCAATTAGGATATAAGGAAACCTCGATATTAGGAAAAGTGTTTTATTATTTTTCAATATCCTGTAACTACCCTCGACTTTAATGCACTTGCGCCTCTTGTCCCTAAGGCTTCGAATTCCCGACAACCAGAAATCTCCCGACTGCTGTTCAATCCACTCCTGGACGGAGAGCTGCACATCTTCATCGTCCCAAAACCGGCCCCACGCAGTGCAGCCTTGAACTGGCGAAATAAAAAGTACTCGCTAGGGGCCAGATCTGGACTGTAGGGAAGATGGTTGAGATCCTCGAATCCACACTCGTACAGGGCAAGTTGTGCAACTCTGGCCTTGAGGACTTTGACGACATTGAATTCGATCATGGGGCGTGAGGTTTCTAAGGACCCAATGGGCAGAGACCTTGGTCATGGCCAAATTGTTGTGGATGATGTTGATAACACTTGCATGTGAGATTCCAAGTTCTCGCTCGATTTCTTCGACCTTCCTTCGTTGATTTTCGAGGACTATCCCCTCCACACGGGCCATATTGTCCTCGTTGGTCAATTCTGACGGACGTCCTGGACGGGGGTCATCTTAAAAGGACTCACGACCATGGCGGAACTCTCTATTCCAACGAGCGATGTTTGCATAGGAATGGGTGGTGTCGGTATACACTACAACCATGCGTTTATGCATCTCTTTTGCATTCTTGCCCTTCTTGGTCAAAAATTTTATCCATGCGCGGTGCTCAAACTTATCCATTGTTTGAAAAATTTGTGACTGACGATCTGCGATCAGCTACTGCTTCTTAAATAGATTAGGCTGGAGCGTGCGGCTGCAGGGCCTGACCTGTCATAACTTGTCCTAACACCTGCACAAACAGCCATTCCCCTTCCTCTGTTTTGCCCTACTGATTAGCAAAACTTAATGACCACCCCTCGAATGTTGTGTCAAACGTACACTTAATGATTTACCGGTTTACCCAAAGTATTGATTTATTTATCTCATGTTGGACATTAATTATTGTTTTAAGAATTTTAGGTTATTCCAAACACTCCATCTTCCATCGAATCCTAGAATCACTTTTCATTAACTAATTAAACCTTTCTCAATACTGATTATTCCGCATTACTCCTAGTCACATAAAAGTGGTTTACAATCGAAGAGCTTCCGACAACAGACTAGCAATTTTCAACTAATTTTAGGTCATTGATAATGAATATCATGGTTAAAAATATTTATTAGTTCTACTTTTCAAAATACACCTATCTGTCACGACATGTTCCAACAGTCTTGCGGTAGTGTCTTTTTTACCACACTCACAGTCGCACTGCCCTCCAGTATTTTTCCAAAAGTTATAGAAGCTGGCTGTGATGTGGAAGTTTACATTTTAAGCTGAAATGTAGTTGATTTTCCTACTCTAACTCTTTATGAATTACAACTAATAAATATTTATTGAGCAAGCTATTGAATTGCAAGTGAGGTATTTTATATTAGATTTATCTTACTACTGAATGGTATAAATACTTCTGTTAACCTTTAATGGTCTGTATTCTAATGATAAATTTATGAATAAATTTTATTTTTATCTTTTAATTGTTTTTTGTTTTCTTCTTTCAGATGCCTCATACTGTGTAATTAAGTCTAGATTTGTAGTTAGGTGAACTTTGCATCATAGAAGTGGCGTATAACTGATATGGTTACAAATGCATATTACGATATATTTTGGATGAAAGATTGATGACCATGATAAGAATTGGGCTCTTCACATATGCTGCAGCACTCTTGCTATTACCCTTCACCAATGGTTAAACAGGAAGAGCAATGGAAAACCTTTTTCTGTGTTTATGACGTGGCGGGTTCGAACAAACCAAACCAACAATTGTTATTACTGCATGGTACTAGCAGTACAAAGGTTATTACCAAAGAAGAAAAAGGAGTCCAGGGAATATCCAAACATTCCATCCGATATTCACGCAGATTCACTTGGAGAATTTCTATCTTTTCCTGATACATTAACTTCGGTATCCTTCTAGTCTGATAAGGATAGTAGCCAAAAGGAAAACGAGAAGATGACAGTGCTGGA
The DNA here is from genome assembly GCA_963969495.1 of Ceratothoa steindachneri. Lineage (NCBI taxonomy): Eukaryota > Metazoa > Arthropoda > Malacostraca > Isopoda > Cymothoidae > Ceratothoa > Ceratothoa steindachneri. Next base: position 27,468,678 of record OZ018321.1, on the reverse strand, counting down.
TTACAGAGTGACCAAAACTTTGATTAAGCACACGCCTCTAGGCCACATATCATAACACAAGGGAAATTCCATAACGTTCTCAGGGATCTGCAACTACCCATGAATAAGGCAGAGCTGCTAGGATCTCGTCTTTAAAAGTGGAATCTCCTAGCACCTGATGTGAAAATTGCAAAATTTCGAAATAAAAAGAGATTTAGTGTCCTTCAATAATATTAGTGGTCTGATGGTTGCACTTGGCATCGAATACAAACCCTGACACTCGCAGCTGTTCATTGATTCATCAAAAAGAGTTTGAAAGTTATCTTGCAGCACAACGGCAAAGAGTGAACCATCAGTTCACATGGAGTATTTCTACATATTCCTAATACACTAACTTCGGTATACTTCGTGTCTGTTAAGGAAATTAGCGAGGAGGGGAGAAGTTAATAGGTGGCTCTGCCCCACATATGAAAAAACCTTATGGGAATATAAAGCATATGTTGCAATGCATAAAATATGATGAGCAACAAAGCAGGCTCTATGGTGACTTAAAAGTTGTTGCTCTTGTGTTTGACTTTCAGGGCGTATACACCAAGAACTGCTGCTTTGTGTGTGAATGGAACAGCCGTGTAAGAGCTTTCCACTATATGGCAAAAAAAATGATCAACACCACCTTTCAAAGAACCAAACAAACCTTGCTACCACCACTACACATAAAACCGGCGATCATGGAAAAATCTATAAAAGCTATGAACAACTTGGTCAGGAATTTAATGATTTAACATAAAAATTCACTTCAGAACAAAGATGGAGTTTTCATTGGTCCTCATATTCGAGAGCTTTTGTAAGATGGTGACTTTGAATCAGCACATAATGGCGACAAGAAAGCTGCTTGGGAAGCATTAAAGTTAGTGGTGAACGAATTTCTCTGAAGCAGGAGGGAAGGAAACTTTGAATTATTGGTGTAAAAGCTCATCAGGCTTACAAGAATATGTCACTTAAAATTCACTTTGGTGCTCACATTCAGACTTTTTTATCCAACGAACTGTGGGGCAGTTAGTGACGAACATTGTGAAAGGTTTAACCAAGATATTTCAACCATGAAAAAGCAGTACCAGGGTAAATGGAGCACAACAATGCTTGCAATTATTGTGTCAAGCAAAAAAGAAGGCCGAGAGTGGATATGGATTAGAATTTAAAACATAATTAAAATTACTCTACGTTATAATAAAATATATTACATGCTGCGTATCTTTAAACCTATAGCCAATAAGAATTTTTCAAGGTGAAATTTGGATTCCATGCATCAAAATACACAAGAATTAACTAATCTTATTTAAGAAGCCACAACTTTTCAAAAAAGGTTGACCTATGTAATTTTCAAGTTATAAACCTATCGATTTTTTTTTTTCTAGCAAAAACACACTTCTTTTTCTCTCCAGTTTTGCTCTTCGCCAAATTTTAGTATTTCATTGTGTTTAAGCATTAATTAATTTCCAAAATAACTTCAAAATGCATAATAATAAATTTGTTCAGTGTGATCCCCCGATTACTTTATTGCTGGCCATTAGTGTGTCCGTATTGTTTACTTTACATTCCCATTATGATTTTGCAGTATTTATTTGGGTTTACTGTGTTTGTGAATTTGCTTGACATTTACTCTTAGGACTTCCGTGAACTTGTGGTTAGCTTATTTATATTTTAATTTCGCTGGTTGATTCGCCTCTTCGAAAACATTAGTATTAATTGCTAAGTTTTGTATATATATTCCGAGCATCAATAATACATATATAAATTCTCATTTTTCCATTTGCTTCAGAGCACTACCTCTTTGTCAATCTTTTCTTGGTGACACATTACTTTTTCTAGGAGATTTTAAAATTTCGTAGTATATCCTTTCTTATCTGAGCCTTTGGGACATTTGTAAATTTTAGTTTATCTCGATATCCCTCATTCCATACTCACTGAAATGAAAATACAGGACTCCTCTTCAGCTATTTCTAAACACGACCTCATCCAAGTTTTTCTCTTTCTCTCGCAGCTTCCTTTATACAAAGTGCCACCAAAGCTTATCATCCTAGCCTTTCTTCTAGCATCCAAGAAAATATTACAATTCATCTCACATTTCTTCTACGTTTGTTATACTGTAATCACCTCTCTTCACCTACATATAACAGTCTTCTCTTTCCCATGTCAACGCTCATCTCACTAAATTCTCTCACCAAAAACATGTACCGTGGTTCTCATCCACTATTTCAAATATTTCGAAACAAGACGAGCGTAAGAAAAGCAGTTTGGCGTTGCCTTTGTTCTCGATGCAGAGACAGAACCCGTCTCCGTAGCCTAATCTATTAATACTCACCTTCTCACGATCTTCCTATATTCTGTGGTAAGACATCTGTCTTATCCTTCTCTAAAATGGCAAACAACACGCGTTGATCCTTCTTCTTGATAATGTCGGCTCCTCAAAAATGCTAGCCTATTCCTCGCTTTCGAATATCCCCCATTTTCCTCCCCTACAAGGAATGGTTCATCTACCCCGTTGTCCCTTGATTAATAACGTTTCCTCTTACTCTCTTCAAAAAGGTTTAGTGATAGCTAGACGCAGTATATCTACCTCTTTACCACCTATTCCTCCATGTCCCTTTTCCTTAACACGCTCACATCTGGAAAAGGAAGCAACCGACTTTAAACTCGCTGATTATTATAAAGAAACACAAAAGACTTGGAAACGAACCTGAAAACCATCGTCTTATCTTTTACCTTCTATTTTTCTTACAATTGCCTGAAAAACTGTTGTCAGTCCGGATTCCCTCTCCTTTTTCTAAAATAATGAGAAGTCCAGTCGGATTATAAGGGAGAACACAACTAAAAATCAGCTCTCCTACATGTTTCAGACCTTACTTTATTTTGTCAACAATTATGGTCAGCAAAACATTCTAAACTTCTCGAAAACTTACCAGCATATGACACTCTTTATCACACTGTTATTATATTCAAGTTTTCCACCATTTGACTGCACGCGCGAAAAATATCTTGTGGCCATAGTGGTGCGTCAAGCAGGAGGGCAGCAAGTGAGTGGAAAGGCTTGTATTCACCGGCCGTATATAAGAACAATGACTTGAAGACTTAAAGCAATAGAGTCTCTTATTTTATAATGAGAAACCATCACAATTGATCAGCAAGAAGAATGACCTCATCATAAGCTTCAGCGAAGAAGTCTCCGAGGCCCGCTACATGTCACCAAAGCCTCCATCTGGCCTATCTTATGATGATCAGTTCATGGCTTCAAATGGTGATAAGATGAGGCTGTTGTGGTTTGTGGCTGGATACAAGCTCAGCGCGGCCGATTACAGAGAAAGTTTGTAGAAAAAAATCTTGCCCTAGGTGAAAAGATCCGGAAGAAGGCGGACTACGATTTTCAGCAATACGTTTCCCAAGCCTGCACGACCAAGCCAGTGAAAAAAATGTTTTGGTCGAACATGAACTTCTGGTCAAAGACAATTTAGGCGCAGCAGTCGACCAGCTGAAATCCTCCGTAACTGCCTGTGGGCTAACCATATGGAAGAACCTTATCAGCAACGTAGGTGCGGCTGACTAAATTTTCGAAGAAGCACGTGTTTGCCGCTGAAGTCGGCAACATTGATTAGTATTACAACTTAAAACATATTTATATGTTGAAACAATTAAAATGTGTCTAATAACATCGAGACTATCATTGTGTCATTTGTTTAGAGCATCGTAACGAGTGTAACCAAACCTTTGCAATTTCAAGTAGTTAAATGTCTTACACAAATAGTCACACTTGAAAATTTATAAAAGAATAAAAGTTAAATATTAGATTGAAAAGAAATTAATGTATTTTTTAAAAGACATAAAAGTGCCGTAATCTGTTTAAAGTACAAAGCGTTTCATATGGAATCAATCCTGTAACTTTTGATATTTAAAAAAAATGCAGGATATTAGCGGCAATAAAATTTAAGAATAATGTGAATTTCCTCATTAATGAATTTATGAGCACATATTATATACACGCAAAGCAAAATTTTCTTGTCAATTTATTTCTTCATTACATCAGTATGATGAGAGGAAAAACATGTATATAGGAGAGGGTTGGAATCTATATTACGATTGATAAGCAACACAAGGATAGGGAGAGTAAAGTTTAATTCCCCTTGAAATTTAATGGAAAGATAGAAATTATTGCATTGTTTTAAGAAAATAATAAAATTAATTTTCTGACTAAGTGAAAATAGGTAATCTAGCTAAAGCTAGATTCATTTGTGAAATCCTCTTCCTCCTCCTCCCCTTCCCTTAAACAGGTGTCTGTTGCTATTGAGAAACACTAGCTTTTCAAAGTTATCATCACTCAGGGATTCAGGCATAAGCTCTAGAGCCTGACGACTTCACATCCAAGGGTGGGCTGGGGGCCTCCTCCTCTTTACTTTGGCTCATGGCGCTGTTATGCTAGCTAGAGCAAGATGCCAGCGTCCAAAATCCTTCAACTTGTATGGTAAATCAATGAGAAAATATCAAAATAAATCAAATAAAATATTGAATGGAATAAGTGTTTAAAACTTGCTGAGTTAATGTCAACTGCCCCGTAGGCAGGCTGCCGGAACAGGCTGCCTGCGCAAGTGAAAGTTCTAGAATATTCCCGACAATCCAACCCCGTTAGCCCATCAGAAAGAGCTAGAATGGGGTGGCCAGATTTGTGGAAGAGAAATCTTGAACCTCTGGCCGACCTAATCTAGAAGTTTCTCCACTTTTTCAAGAACATTCCTGAATTTCCTGAAAATTTCATTGGTGGCGCTTTTTGAAATTTTGCGATAGCGGACTTTAATTTTGCCATTAAATACTATTGACGTATAATATTTTCTTACTGCTGAGAGTATTTCTAATCACCCTCTACAAAATGGGCTATTTGAAATCAAAGGCTTAAGCAAATTTTCAGGAATACGTCATTGTTAGGCAGTCCGTTGGGTCTCTTGAAGCGATGTTCTCTGTTCATAGGGGTATTATTTGGCGCCAAGGCAAAATATTTGCCTTGAAAGGAGAAGTCTTCAATTAGGAAGCACGCCATAAATTGTAAGACCAATATTTATATTGCTAATTTCAAAGTGTTTGCCTCTAATAACATCTTTTAATGCCTGTACACTCTTCAAGCATAATGCATACATAAAAACATAGAAACCTACTCTCCAAGAAGTTTTTGGTGCAATACAGCTAGTAATTAACTAAATTTCAACTCCAGATGGTTAGTTGGTTGTTTTATTACCTTTTCCCTCTTTCCAGCGTCAGTTCTTCGAACCTGAAACCTATACATATTAATCCCTAATCTAATTGCATCATTCATTCTCTAGGATGGATCGTCTTCAGTATGTACTTAAAAGCCCGTTTCTTAATGTTCTAAAAATAATAATAATCGGGTAAATGTATTATTACACTTACATCTTTTAATTAATCAAAAGCCAGTTGTTTATTCTGCTTAAGGTTTTGATCTTAACTAATTTTTCATTTTAGTTATTTTTAAAGCAATTTTGACTTTTGTTTGTTCGTATCTTGTATTTTAAACAAATTTAAATCGTGTTCTCTTTGGTTAGTTTACAAAAACCGTTTCTTTATTCTTCTTATCGTTTTACATTAATATACATTTTTATTAGTATTTTATTATTGCCCGTTTGTAAGCAAGTTAATGCCTTTTTGACTACTGCCTTTTTATATTCTCCTTTGATATATTAATTTTAAAAAAATCTTGTATTTTATTCTGAAGATGAAAACTTGTAGTTTTCGAAACGTTGTTAGAAAAATTAAATAAGTTTGCCTCCGCTATTGGCGGCTCTGGGGTTTCTCATTAATATTATATATATATATATATATATATATATATATATATATATATATAACAAAAAAGAAAAAATTGGACTTGAATTAAGATAAGGTACCAAAAAAAACAAGAGTTGTAAAGGAAAGCAAAGGGGACATTGGTAGATATAAAGATCAAGGAAATCAAATGATAGCTCAATTGAGGCATTACATTATATAAAGAAAAGAATAATGATAAGAGGAGAATTTTAGATCCTGTCTTGGAGTCTTATCCATTAACCCAATTCCTATCAGGTGCTTTAAGCACTTTACTTATAGGCATAACAAATCATACATAACAAAATCGTCATCCTTATAGCCATATTCTTCTTTAAAATATAAATACTTAACAGGATTTTTGGTATTATATCTCTAAGCAACTCATTGTTTGAAACCTCACTATGCATATTATATATAAATAAATCTCAAATAGAAAGTTTGTGGTCTGTAACAACAATAAAGACAGCTCAACTGACATATTTAATTTGTGCCTTTTCAAAAGATTTTAGCTGGATCTTAAATTGGGAATGAAATTCGCTAACTATGTAACTAAATGTCATTGCAATATCCGACATATTTCCTTTCGCTAAATCAACTTGCATTCAAGTAAAAGATATTGATTTATTTCTTTATCACAACTTAGTAACTGTCTCATGTTAAGATTTTCATGATGTCAAAATTGCGATGCCATTTACATTTAACGTTTCTAAATTTAATTAGTTTTTTTCCTTTAATAGAAGTGTTCAATTTTTTTGACAGGAATATGAGCGTCGGATTGATTTATCCTTATTTTTTATGAATATGTTTTTAAGCTTCAAATTCAAGTCTCTCTTGAGAATACATAGGAACTATGTTCACACTTTGTTCATAATATATATTCTTTTTCATTTCTTCTACCAGACCTTGCTTCAACCCTATTTTCGTGGAATGGCCAGACTATATATACATATATATATATATATATATATATATATATATATATATATATATATATATTTATATACTCGTATGTAGGTACTATTGGCGTTTTGGGCCGATGTTGGTTGAAGATCGTAAGTGAATGGGGAAATTGCTATGACTTCAGTTGGCATAGTTTGTTCTCAAATATGCGGGTTCCTTTTGAAACAAATATTTTAGAGTGCAGTTTGGCCAATGATTAACAGGTTGCTGGCACACATTGGGGTTGCAAAAGAAAGACAGTGACAAAAAGATATATTTAATAAGCAACGGTTACAATTCCTTTCGTGCTTGTTGCAAGGATGAGCTAGTCGAGATAGGATGAGTGCGATGGGGTAAGTCAGGCTACCTCACGCTTCCAATGAGGGAGCACACGTAGTTGGTCTTCGGAGTTGTGAACCATCGTCAGATACTCGCCGATTGACTATTGGAGAGTTCCGGGATCCCTATTTAGCCTTCTTCCTCAAATTTAAATCGACATTCTCTCCGATGGCGGGGTCCGAGTGTTAGTCAGCTCGTACGTGTGGTTATGCGGGAAATCTATTAGTGTTGCTTACTTAACTGAAATCAAGGATAATATTGACGCTTGGTGAGGTGGCTTTGAATGGATTGGTTGCCCGTCCACACACATGTGTGATTTTGGGGTAAGGTCGATGACATCTTCAGGGGATGGAGTGGAGATAACGTTGGCGTAGAATGATGGACGAACTTCAATCTATGACGGAAGGCAGGAATACTGGCTGAAAAGTGGTCATTTCAGGACACGTGTGTACAGAAGGGCACGTGGTCGCCCTTTGACCTTATTCTTCTATTACTACTTATAAAAATGCTGGATATTCAGTGCTTTCATTTGTTTTAAAATCTTTAAATGAAGTTACGTCAAGCTGGAATTGAAACCGGTATTCGTGAATAATTGTTGGCACAAAGTATTCTAATGCTAGCTTCATAATGGTGTAAAACATTTAAAGTTCCATGATCCAAACCAACGGTTAAATTCCACAGATCATTACAGATCATTTAATAGATTTTTTGTACCCAGTGATTTTTACGATACACATCTTGAAGTTATTGAATTTAAAACAATATACCCAATTACTATACGTATATATGTGGTTTTAAAACCATTAGTGAAATGACAGACGTTAGAATTATTGATAGAGGTTTGCCTGATAAAAAAGGTTGAACCATATTATTTATTACTTCCGCTTAACTTTCAATCTTTTCTTTTATTTCAATTTATTAAATTTGACACATTTATTTGTGGGAAGCAGCTTGGAAAAAGAGTTCAATTATCATCCTACTTCGAGCAGATTCGGATCTCATGAATTTCATTAAGAAGTTAAAAAACATAATTGATAGATCCTTGCACCTATGCAATTGATGAAACCGTTGACATACGGCATCTACTTTTTGAAATTATATCCTTCAAATTCCCATGAATTGTGTTTAGAACAATGTATTTAATTAAGATGACATAGGAAAGTTAAAATTAAAAAATGTAGTGATCATCACCATGTACAAAAAATATCCATAACACAGCAAATGATAATTTGACATGAATTTCAAATTTTGCATTAAATCATGGAAGCTTATTTTCTATGGAAACACAATGAAGCAAACGGCAGCATATTGTTGTACAAACGTATATCTCCAAAATAGACTTTTTATTACAGGCTATATAAAAATACTTAATTTTTAGATGTGGACAAGGAGGTTACTCTAATTTGACCTTTCTTTCAGAAATGGGTACAAATTTTATTTTCAATTTAATTTATAAGCGTAGTATTGAAAAGAAATGTGTGAATTAATTTCCTCCATCATGTTGAGACAGTGATAATAACACATTTCTTCCTTTGCAAATTTGGTGAATGAAATTATTTGCTAAACCTTAATTCGTCTCATTTCTTTTTGTCATTCGAAATACTATTCATTTGTTTCTTTACTTATAATTGACGAAGTTCATTTAATTTTAGAGGTTTTGTGCTATCTTTTTTTTGAAAAGGACCTTTTTCCTCGTATTTATTATTTGTTCATGAGGTTTACTTGACTATCGAGTCTGTTGCGCTTGCAGAAGATGTCAGTTTGAATTTTATCTTGATCTGATAAATTTTATCTTCAAACTTTTTGCTTTTTTTTTTACTGATACCCTACTATAATCTCATTTCTACATTCTTTCCCCTATTTTTATATCTTTTTCTGCTTAACCTACCTAAATTCTTATATATCCCCTGTTAATAGCTTTTTAAAAATATTTCTCCTTGAACATTATTTATCCGACTTCTATATGGTCTGCCAGAAAGACCAGACTCACTTAGGAAGCGGATGCTTGTTTACATTTTTTCATTCAAAGCCATCTAACTGGAATCTGGGACATATTCGGATTTTAGCTGGTCTCTGAAAAAAATATAAGAAATAAACATCGTACTTTCTTGAAAATATTGGCCATGAAGTACAAAAGTAAGTTTAATTATTTGATCAAAGTGCAGTATAAATACGTTAAGCACAACACAAATAAATTTCCCAATGCATAGGGTTTAATCTCTAAATTCATTATAAATACGTGAGAATCACATTAGACGCAATATAGCGAAATATTTTTATTAATTTGTCGAATACCAGCTTCGTTTCACAACGCACATCTTTTATTCGTACAGTGCTCGCTTTTACATCATAAAAGTGATTTTTATGCTATTTTATGCCTCATAAATCAAAAATAACATATATTGTCATTTGTGGCTAAGTGATAAGTAATAAACTTAAAGATCACAAAATTAAAGATTAATGATTGGAATCTTATCATTAATTGCGGATTAGACTACTAATCGTTTCATTTTGTTTTTTGAGGTAGATATTATTTTAACTTGTTTCCACAGGAATAAGTGGTTAGTTTTCTTCATGTGGTTGAGAGGTGCCTTCGTTGAATTGCTTCTTTTGATATTATATCTATGCTCCTTGAGTGTATTCCAAACTTCTACCTGTTTAGCCGACCAAAGATTTGGTTGGCTTTAAATTGTTTTTGATAAGGGAATCTGAAAACCTAAGAATTTAAATAGGCCAGTGTTTCTTAGAAGCATGTTTATATCTTGAAAATAAGGGTCATATGGGAGGACTATATTTTTAATCTTTAGGTTGATGTTATTAAGAGAGTTCATGGGAGGATGGGCAGTTTTTGATAAAATGTTTTTATCACGGCCAGGAAAACATCCTTTACCTCTTACTTCTACAGCTTCTGATAATTCATTAGCTATCCCCGAGGAGAACTTAAGGCTATTACTGATTTATAGTTCCGTATAAGTATGGATAATTAATTTAGAAACTTACTCTATTATTTGTCCTCTTTAAAACTTCAAGTCTTTTCCGCATATAATTTATTTCTTGTGTGCTACTTTGATAATTCAATTCAAACACTTAAAATTTTAAAAGACTCAGGAAGTATTTTCGTTGCTCTAAAAGGGGACAAAATAATTGCCTGGAAATCAATTAGCGTCTTTAAAATTTTTTACATTTTATATGTTATCTAGAAATGCAACCCAATGAAAAGGCATATTTTCGATTCCAGTGTTAAAAGAGTATCAATTTTTCTCCCCCCAAATACCTTTTGCCTCCATTTGCAGCAGAATCCTTTCTCTAAATGCTTTACCCCTTATGAAATTCTATATTAATTAAAATAGGTGATAATCCGTGACTGCTAAATCGGGTGAGTATGTGAAACGTAAAAGAATATCCTATTTTTTAAAATATAACCTTTTTAGATTTGTCTTGCCGAGCCCTTGCATTCACTTGTTGGACAACTTTACTGATTCTGATTAACAAATCTAGTCACTTTCGAAGTTAATACTTGGTTTACAAAATCACTGCTGGAAATAAAAGTCTTCAGCTTTTGGTACAATTCTCTTGCGTTTTGACAGATTATTTCTGACTGCTTTTTTTTAAAGAACACCATCCAATATGATTTACCGTCAAGTATGATACATTGTCTAAATATTGGCACTCGCTATGAAAGTGCTTTTATAACCTAGATAACAATTTCCAGTCTCCTTTGCAGGAGGATACACTCCACAACTCTGTTTTGTTGCCTGCGTAGCAGTACTAACCCTCACGACTGAGACAAATAGAAATAAAGAATACCTTGGTCTTTAAACTCTTTATCCTTTAAAGGAAAATAAGGATTTAAATAAAAATACACACTTCCAGAGGAATTGAAAAGAAACTATAGATCTATATGTTGTTTTTACAATTTAATCGTGGTCATTCACTTGTCGGTTTGCTTATAATACATAGTAGTTAAATTCGTAAGAAATTATGAAAACCTGCATATTAAAATCCAAATACAACAGAATTCTTTAAATAAATCTATTTGTAAGAGCCTAAAAAAAGTACTCATAATTGAGTATATAACTAAGTGTAATAAAGCTATAAGGAACATTCTTTACCACACCAATTATAAAATGGTGTTTATTAACCAAAAACACAAGTGGTTTGTCCTCTCCCTATCTTTTACAATACTAAGTAATGTTGCATATATATATATAGTCCAAAGGTGCATCTTTGCTATATAAAAAGCAATATGCGCCATCTTGTTTCTCTATTTATTCACATAAAGAAACAAGCCACACTTTTATTAATTTACTCATAGTCTGAATAATCTTACTATTTTACCTTATAATCCTTGTCTCTAAGCATATTCACATGTAGTTAGTTGGACACAGCTGTAAAAAATATTGTGAGTCAGAAGATAATCAGACATATTATTTATAGTGATTATATAGCCAAAAATATTATTCCACTGAGTAAAACTTATATTCATAAATCTAGCATAGGAATTCGTAATATTACTCTAGACATTTTGCCTCACACTTATTCTTCTGACTTGAAGTTTTATGAGTTTCAATAGTTGGACAAGGAGTAGACGCTCTGAAACAACCTATCAATTCTCCCAACATTTTTTTATGTAAAGAAGTAAGCTTCCAGGTTCCCATAAATTCTCAATCACATTTGATATTACCTTCTCATTTAAAATGTGTCAACAATTTGTTGTAGATAAGGTTTTAATTGATCGTCATCTTGTTATTGATTTCCTTTTATGTTACTCGAAGCGTTTAGTAATTGACACTATGTGCTTTTTGAAATGATTCAGTATTTCTTACCCATTTAAGTATTTATATGTTGTCTTTTATATTTGTATTTTTTCTAAAGATAGAAAATGAAAAAGTAGCGTAAAACGTGTCTCAAACATATAATAATCATTAGTTTTATTACCATCATATCGAATATCCTGTTAAGTTATTGTTTTGTTATATTTAAATATAAAGTAAAGTACTTTAGCAAAACAAGCTCAATATCTTTTGAGATACAGTTTAATGGAACCTACTTAGATTCTTGTTAACATATAGTATCTTTACTGTTACTTACGAAGAAATCTTAAGTTGCGGATTTTAAGTGAGCTATTACCACTCACTTTGGGATCGTAAGGACAAAAATTAAACGATACTAAATTAAGTAGTTTACAATAGAAATAAGCAAAATAAGTTAATACATACATGAGAAGAAAAAAATGGCAAAAATTTAATCAGGTAAATAAAGTAATTTTGCTAACAGTAAATACAAAAATGAGGAAAAAAACAAAAAAAAAGCGAAAATTAAACCAAGGCTAAGCTCCGATGAAAGTGATTTGGCGCAGTTCTACGCTTGGCTCAGATTATAGTTTTCGACCTCTGTTTGAGCCGGATTTCTTGAGTTAGAATTCGGTTAATCACGAAGATGAATTGCCTACAAAAAAAAAATTAGGAATAATAATCTGGAACTAACTAAAGAAAGCAATAGCCCTTTAAAAGGTAAAGGTTATACACAAAACAGATTTAAGGAGGCACAAAATTCTAGAAAAAAATATGCACAAGTAAAATTTGATAAATATATACAAAGAAACTTTAGGCAAACGGGACACACACAATGGAAAGCAAACGGTCCTTTATGTTGATGTTTTCAAAACTAAAGTAAAGGTTTGGGTTTAAAGTTTGCCCGATTTCGGGTCCTCTAAGCACCGTGCTGCCAATGGGCGCCCGCGAGGTGGTGGTTGGTTGTCTGAGAGTGAGACGAGGCGCATTTGGAGGATAGTTAAATAATTTGCGCGATTGTTGAGTTTCGGATGCTTTCCTTTTCACGGATGAAAACTTAAAATAATTAAGGAAAATTTTACTTTTAAAAAGATATTGAAAAAATATTAAACTATCAGTCTTATATTCTCTTGCGATCAACCTCAAGATCAATACACTAAAATAATATTAATATTAATATGCACTTTTGTTTATAAAAATTGAAAATGTTTGAATATTACTATTGTTTGGAAATAATAAATCAATTATCGCCTCAAAACTAAAACTATTTTTCGCGCTTTTCACTCCTACGGGTGCCATTGGGTAGTATGGACGACAGCGTGTTTCCATTTAGTGTTCACAAGGTGAATGGCAGCAAGGCCACAATGAAATCTATCCCCAGGCCTATATCCCCAGTCCACTGACACCGCTCCTGGCAAATCTAAGCCACTTACCGTCCCTCTGCTCTTAAGATGTTAACTCCCTTACAAATTAAATCCTCTTAAAATAATTTAGGAAGAGAAACGGCTTCATTGGTTAAAAAGACAGAAATCAAAAGGTGGAACAGTAGAACTCAATAACTTTTAGCTGCAAAGGCTTCATTCCCTACAAGCCCCTTTATCCCCTATATTCTGAAACTCATCATAAACTTTCTTCGCGTTTTCTCACCTTACATTGGCAATTTCGCTAATTTCCCAACTTCTTTTTTAATTCCCTTTTTACCTATTTTTCTTCCAAATAATATACTCTACTATGAGGTTTTGGAGGAGCATGGAAACATTGCTGCCATTCTCACATGGAAGATTTCATGTGCTCCCAACCCAAAGGCACGTAAATGCCTTCCTTCCCGGACCCAACTTTTACAGATGCGTTCCCCTTTGTCCTAAAGGAGGACCTGCGCTTAATTTAGTACAAAATATTATGTTGAAAGGAGGAGTTTTTTATTCACCTTAAAAGTCATGGAAAGTCAGATAAAGGAACTTGTCTTCATCATAAATATTGAACTCATTCATCCTATAAATTATTTGGAAATAAGCTTTCTTTCTTCTTAGTTAGGTGACAAAAAACCGTTCTAAGATCCATTCCCCAATAATCCTGACTTTAGGGACGGAGATTTGAAGAAACGGCAAATAAATAGGAGAAGATAAGTAGTGGGTTTTAGTGCACTCATATTAGAACGGAAATGACAGAATAAGGCGACGCATAAGAGGACTGAGAGGAAGATGATACATACGAAGTATGTTTTAAACAATGTTTGTGCCTCCTATCACAACAAAACTGTTACATACCCATGACTTTTGTACGAAAATATTCTTTTAGAATTGCAATTTTCCCTTCAGGCTCCAAAACTGAAATTACGAGTAAGAAAAATTGTTATGGCAATCCTCATTATCCTGGTCCTATCTCTCTACCTAACTTTGCCTGAACCAATCTCTTTGTCCAGCAAGAAGACATTTTTTATATTTAGAGACAAAAGGGCGTCTTCTGTTTTGCCAGCCACGCTAGCTTTCACATGACGCTACAAATTGCAAAAGGGAAGATTTTGAGAATGAAATGCGAAACTTTAATTGAGAGTTGACCCATCAACCCCTCATTACTATTCATTTCGTCTCACACATATTTCCTTAATGCCTTGACTCTGGCTCTGGGAACTTACAAGATGTTCAGTGCTTGATAGTTTTTCTATTTTTCATGACTGATATTTTCAAACATTCGCACTCGCCCCTTTTCACAACTCTACCACAGATGTAAGAATATCTCATGTATCGCAACAGCTTTTGCACATATACCCAAACCTTAGTCAATTATTTCATAAGTCTACTTGATCTTCCTTCTTATTTTCTTATTGAAGAATGGTTATTTTTGTAAAAATGTTAAACTATAGAATTAGCTAAATTAGCTATGTTGCACTGCCTCTCCCGAAGAAGATCCATCTTAAAGTACAAAACTGTCGGGTTGGCAAACTAAAAGTAAAGCTACTACACATACGCGTACAGTTAATTCAATTAAATTTGTATGTGTAGTAGCTTTAATTTTAGTTTGCCAATCCGACACTGCTTTTTGAGATGGATCTTCTTAGAGAGAGGCGTTGCAACATAGCTAATTTAGTTGAATTAACTGTACGTGTATTTGTAGTAGCTTTCATCTTTAGTTTGCTAACCCATCAGATCTAATTTAATTGAACCTGACTTTTCGAAATATACACCTGTCATTTACAAAATGCAGAGTTTATTCCCGATATATTAACAGATCTCCTCAAATTTACATGTTTTTCTCCATTTTGAAAATTTACTTTAATTTAGATATCTGAGTATGAAAAAGAGTTTATTACCTCAAAAATTAGCACCAAATGAAGGTGCAATTTGCGCGTATTTTAATCTACTGGGGCGGTATCTAGTCAACAATTTGAGTGAACTACTTCTAAGAATACTTTTGAACAGAGAGTATATTTACAATGATTACGTTCACATTTTGTTATAAAAATATTTTAGATTTCAAAATAAAATACTCCACGTTAAACCTTCGCTCTCTTGACATTTTTGCCTATCGCCATACAACTGCCGTTCATCGTTTCTTTTCTTCAACCACACTTTGCCATATCAGAATACCAGAATGGAAAATAAAATTGTTTTCTTATCTTAATTTCATTTTAATATAGACATTAAATATACTTGTGCAACCAAGGGACAGATATTATCGGTAATGAGTGGAAATTCTTGATACGGTTTTAGATTTGAAACTCAAAATTATAAAAAGGATTTAATACTCCTATATATGAAGGGTAGATTTCAGCAACGCCAAAAAATCTTTCGCATTTGAGTCCCAACCAACCGTATCAATAACTTCCTTTCATCCTTTCGAAAACACCGAGGAAGCCTCAAAATCATTATTTCCTTAAATACAGAAAATGAAGTTTCCTAATCGGCAACTACAAAAGCCTGAATTAAACCTGTGCTTAAATTTAAATGACCATTCTTTTGATGAAGCAAAATTATTGGGGGAATATTTCAATCTCTAGTTGATAAGAAATGTACGAAATGTATGCAATACGCTGGTCTTTATTCCCTTTGAAAATAATTGAAAGTGACTTATGCAAGTCTACACTTTTGGGAGAAAATATAAGAGTACTTTTTTAAATAAGAAGATTAATAGAACTAATCAAACGAGGCATTTTATTTTAGTATTTTTAATCATGATTTGAATGTAAAATATACACAAAATTAAGAGCACAAATAGGTTTTATTGAAAAATACAGTCAATTGATGGGCGCAGTCAATATTTACAAAGATGTTTTTTCCATTCAGGAGAGGATCAATTTGTTTGAATATACTTGAGACCAAATTTCTGATGATATTATGGCTAATATTGCCTGATATTTTTTAATTAACACCCGCAATTTCTCAGGGGCAAGGCCAGAAAGGTACGATGTTTTTTTACAACAAACAACTTTGTTATTGCATTTGAATAGGGCAAATGTTGCGTTATTACTCTGAAAATATAACTATAAGCTCCTAATTGGTCAGGAAATGTTTCTAAAAAGATGCTGATGAATCACGGTTCGGTAACATTTTGATTTCATGTCACTGTTCTTAGGCAAAATTGTTAGTGCATTATACCAGCTCAACTAAATCGTTCTTATTAGGATGTTGACATATTATACTGAATAGTGTTTTTTTTTACAAACCTATAGTTATTAATTTGAAAAAAATGTTTTAAATTATTATTTTCTCACACCAGATATTAATAATGATTTTCTAACAATTTTTCCTGCATTTCTCTATTAGGGAATGTTCTGATTTAACTCGCGTTTTTTATCTTATTTTATTTTTTGTACCTGTAATTATGCATTGCTTTAGGCTGTAGTTCCTTTACTTAAATGGCATTTGTTCCATATAATGAGGCTGTCTCAAGCAAGCTATTTGAGTAGATTGTCGTAATAAAAACAAAAAATCAGCAGACTACTGATTCAAAACAACCTCCGTGAAGAGGAATCCATTCCACAGGCTGCATACGAGTATCTGGTATAGAGAATTGGAATGCCCCAAGGACGACTGCAAGCGTCATACAAATAACCAATATATAGGTATAACTACCACTCTCCTCAGGCCGTCGCCATACAATGCACTTGCAAAAAGGAGGAGTCAAAACACATTACAATGATAAACACTCTGAACACATTACAAGAAATATGCTTGTTGAAAACACTAACACCTTCAGAAAAAAAAATCGGATCTCCGCCGCCTGAAGATTCTGGAGGCTATTCTCATCGAAGAGAAGGTCCCGAACCTGAACAGACAGCGAACCAGCTCAAGGCTAGCAATTCATCTTTTCTGCTAAAAGAAACCTGAACCTTACTCTGACACCGAACTATAAAAGGCACCGAGGTAAAAAGATGAATTTCATTCTGTTTGTTTCACCAAACATTTACCTCGCCGCTAAAGGAGGCAACAAGAATCGAAACCTTCTATCAATGCTAGCTCAACAATGAGGACGAAAATTCCTTAAGTAAAGCGAAAGCTCAAATCAAATATTTTTTTAAAAATTTGAATAATTTAATTACGACCAAGTAAATTAGATCTTCTTCTTTTGATCTCTAACCTTCAGCCTCATATATATATATATATATATATATATATATATATATATATATATATATATATATATATATATATATATATATATATATATATATATATATATATATATATATATATATATATATATATATATATATATATATATATATATATATATATATATATATATATATTTATATATATATCTAACACACTGCAAGAATGAGAAAACGAAATAATTTTTTCTTCGGAAAGCTTTATTTCCTATTTCGACAGAAATCCGAGGTAGGGTGGGATTCGAACCGTGCACACTGAGGAGCGAGTAACCGCTTTGATCTCAATTAAACCACCCCTGAGACTACGTCTTCATCGTAGCTCAGTGGTCTAAGGGGCGTTTATTTGAGATCAAAGCGCTTAATCGCATCCTCAGTGTGCACGATTCGAATCCCACCCCAGCTCGGATTTCTTAGAAATAGGAATTAACTATTTCCGAAGAAAAATTATTCCGTTTTCTTTTTCTTGATATGGGTTCTATGTATTTTATCATTCTCTCATGCTCATGATATATAAATATATATATATATATATATATATATATATATATATATATATATATATATAAATATATATATATATATATATATCGACGCCAAATTTTTTCGGAAATCAGATATTTTAGGAAATTAGATAAATACAGTTTCGTATTCTAGATTCCACTCCCTGCATTGCCTACGGCACATTGTAATGTTGCTTAGCGTCCAAAACGAGTAGAACGTGCGTAGTAAGCATGTGCAAAAGTTATTCGACGTCGCTTCTGCTAAATTTTGCAGCGGGTCTGGTAGGATTTACATAAATTCAAGCCTTGTGCAAGCGTTCTGCCTCGGACTCTTCTGACGGATGCATTAATCAGACGCCCTCTGTTCATTCATGTGCAGCTGAACTACAGGTTTCGTACGATCCTGTGCGAATTGGCGATAAATGAGACTCGTGTATCGTGCATGTGAATCTTCTTTCCTCCAGCAATAGTTTTGTTTTAGCCATTACCTTATCATTATCAGATCATGTCAGGATGAAATATCTTTTAAAACACAAATATAATTTATTATATAAACGAATTTGGAATAAAATACTGCCTACTGATACCAAGATAACAGACCTTTCAATAACAGCGCCATTTTGCTAGGAGCTTTGAATTTTTTTACGAGACTAGTAATGAGAATTAAATTCTCATGTACTGAGAATTTAATGAAAATAAGTTACTAAACACCTTAAAATACCAACGAAAGAAAATAAACAGAGAAAAGGGGTTATTATTCAGCAAGTGTATTTCTAAGATCATTATCTAAACTGTTTACACTTAGGTTCCGGGAATAAGAGCTAAATTTGAAATGCCCCCTCGAAAGAATAAAATTCGGAATTTCTCATATTAGTATCGATTCTACAATTTTTCTTTTACGGAAATCTTTACAATTATATATAATGCGGACCTATTAAACTAACAACGGTTTGAACGCCTACACTAAATATTATAAGACAACAACTCAATTCACATCAAGCTGGAACTGAGGAACTTACTCTGACTATAATTACAACTTATAAGTAATTAACAACAGCCAGAGATTGGCTTGAGCTTGAAGCAAACTTGCAACTCTAATCAATTCTCCAAATTGATTTTATTCATCAGTAACAGTTTGAAATTGTCTTTCCAAACGGGCTCTACATACAAAAGGTGGGGGGCGATACACACCGTGGTATTAGTAGCGCGGTTAGATGTAGGATCATGACCACCTAGGTTGCCTGTCTAAGCTACTTCTAGTTTCTCGCTGTATAAACGCTCCATCTCCTCTTTCTCTCCCTGTCTTCTTCCTCTCTCTGTCCTCTTTATCTACCCTTAAACCTTCACCCCGATGTCTTAGAGCACACGGAAGAACGTACCTGGGAAAGAGGGGGAGTCTGGGCTCTCTCGGCACTCCTGCTCTCTTCTGGCTCCGACAGAGGGAGGGTCAAGTGGGGTCTGGATGCAAAGAACTTCTACTCTCTTACACCTTTTCTTCTATCTATCTCTCTTCGTTGAGTAAGATGGTTCCTAAGATGTTCAGCCTAGCTAAATTTCCCACTTTTGTTTTAATTGTTGTGTTTTCTACCAATATATCTCTTGTTGAGGTGATTGTCATGTTGAGATGACAACACCATCCGTTCGAGGCGTTTAATAATCTATTTTGTGGGTGTGATTGCTAATGTGGTTAAAAATACTAGATATATTCGATACTAATAGGAAAAATTCCCAATTTTAAACTTTCGAAGGGTCAATTTAAATCTAACTCTTATTCCCGCAACCTGATCGTAAACAGTATAGTTAATAATCTTAGAACCACATCCTCCGATTAATGATCCTTATTCTCCAGTTTTTCTTTTTGCTTTTGTTGGCATTTTGAGGTATTTATTAACTTGTGTTCATTCCATTCTCAGTTTACGACTGAGCATACGACTTAAAACATTCTATGCTCCTATACAGGGGCTTTACTATCATATATATATATATATATATATATATACATATATTTTGTTATTTGTTTTAATCACCAAAATGATTATTGGTTCAAGTAGTCTTACAATTACTTTTAGATTCTCTTGTATTTTGTGCCTACAATACTTTTACACTTTTTTATCACCGATACTTTATTTTCGTTGTTCTTCTTCTTTGTGTCCCATTTATCTCCGCCCCCTTCGATTACTTAACTCCATGTATCTCATTGTTTCTTAGAATTTTCTTTTCCGTGATTAAATTCAAATTTAATCAATTTTGTCGACTGGTGCTTTCCGGACCATTGGACCTTGATAGGAATTTCAAATGAAGCAGAGATTTATTGGTCAATTTAAATTTCTAATTTATAGATATTTTCAAGGGGTAAGGCAAAATGATACGGAGTTTCGTTCTCTTCATAAATAATTAATATATCAATATAAATTCCTCGAAAATTTATAATGATTAGATCATTTATAAATAGAAGAGTTATAATAGGGCAATATTATACACAAAATATATTCTGAATATCGTATATTAGAGCTAAGTTAATTGATCCCACTAATTTTCTAATATCAGAAACATCTATTTCATCCTTAAATGGTGATGCAAAACTTTCTTTTTGTTATAACTACTTACATTTATCTTTGACTATATAGCATTTTCACTGTAAAAAATGAATGGTTTCTACAACCTAATTGTAATTCATAGGCAAATCCGGGAAAAACTATCTTGATCTGTTTAAGTACTAATGAAAAGAGTCAAATTGAAGAGAGTTTAACTATATGTATGTAAACATTTACAAAAGAAACGAAAAATTTGAATAATATATAAGAAGATTGACGAAAGCACGAAAGTTTTTAAAGAGATCATAAAATTAGAAAACTCACAAAATGATAACAGGATATTTGCTTTGTTCATATATTCCTTGTATTGCTCTATTTTCAACCTTTATCTTCGCATCAGATAGGTCAAAATCTTTGTTAATTGTAATTTCTTTGAATGAAAAATCCTCACCTTATTAAGATCTTACTTGATTGAGAGTTTTTTTTTCTTCTATGGGGCTGTAAGGTTTTGAAGATCATGGATAATGTGGGAAGAACAGTCAATTATTTTTGGAATTCTGCACAAAATAATTGAATCATAGTATGAGCTTAGATTTTACCTGTTCATCTCAAGTTAAAAAAAGGTTAGCATGCAATTAAAAGCCATTAAACTTACTCCTAGTAGAGAGAAGATGAATCTCCAAGAGAGAGGGTAAGAGATACTTTCCCAGAAAAACCGTGATCACAAAAATCACCAGCCTGAATTCTCCTCTCGTTTCCAAATGCATCGGAATATTTACTCATTGACAAAAAGAAAATCCGTCCGACGATGACCAAAGTTAACTACTCGACAAAAGTGTATCAATTTCTGCTATATTTTTTGACGTCAATTTTCAAACCAAGAATAACATAAAATGTCTTGGAATAAGAAAAAATGCAATAAGACTAGGCGATAACATAATTGTAAGTACAGTTACAGTATGAAACATAAGTTAATACACGTCAATGATAAGGCATTTTTAGTCATTTACTCAATAAAGAATTGAATAATTTATATTATAAAGTGCATTTTATGGTTATTCCATAGGTAATACGGAAATCCATTCTATGGTTTTCGGGACACCCTTCGGCCTCCCCCATATTTATTTGAGTAAAATTTTGAAATGAAACCGAAAAGAAAATATAAGAAGATCCTATAATTAATATTTTGTAGCACCACCATAGGTAACAACAATAGCTGTAAAAAAATTGTAATACCTTATTACTTCATTTTTTTTGTATACACCTTTCGCTGGTGGTAGTGGTCCCTTGATTGGATAATAAAATAAGAATATACATCAGTGTGCCAATCCTTAGTAAACTTATAGGCAGCAAGGTTTGCTACACTTTAGTGAATAAGACTCAAGGGGATTGAGAGTACTCTATTTCACCATAAAGTGAACTTAAAGAAACTACGAGGGGCGGTCAATAAGTATTGCAATTAGGATATAAGGAAACGTGATATTAGGAAAAGTGTTTTATTATTTTTCAATATCCTGTAACTACCCTCGAATTCAATGCACTTGCGCCTCTTGTCCCTGAGGCTTCGAATTCCCGAAAACCAGAAATCTTCCGACTGCTGTTCAATCCACTCCTGGACGGCGAGCTGGACATCTTCATCGTCCCAAAACCGGCGTCCACGCAGTGCAGCCTTGAACTGGCAAAAAATGTAGTCGCTAGGGGCCAGATCTGGACTGTAGGGAAGATGGTTGAGATCCTCGAATCCACACTCGCGCAGGGCAAGTTGTGCAACTCTGGCCTTGGGAACTTCGACGACATTGAATTCGATCATGGGGCGTGAGGTTTCTAGGGACCCAATGGGCAGAGACCTTGGCCATGGCCTAATTGTTGTGGATGATGTTGATAACACTTTCATGTGAGATTCCAAGTTCTCGCTCGATTTCTTCAACCTTCCTTCATCGATTTTCCAGGATCATCCCCTCCACATGGGCCACATCGTCCTCGTTGGTAACTTCTGACGGACGTCCTGGACGGGGGTCATCTTAAAGGGACTCACGACCATGGCGGAACTCTCTATTCCGACGAGCAATGGTTTCATAGGAAGGGGCGGTGTCGGTATACACTACAACCATGCGTTCATGCATCTCTTTTGCATTCTTGCCTTCCTTGGTCAAAAATTTGATCCATGCGCGGTGCTCAAACTTATCCATTGTTTAAAAAATTTGTGACTGATGATCTGCGATCAGCTACTGCTTCTTAAATAGATGAGGCTGGAGCGTGCGGCTGCAGGGCCTGACCTGTCATAACTTGTCCTAACACCTGCACAAACAGCCATTCCCCTTCCTCTGTTTTGCCCTGCTGATTAGCAAAACTTAATGACCGCCCCTCGTATGTTGTGTCAAACGTACACTTAATGATTTACCGGTTTACCTAAAGTGTTGATTTATTTATCTCATGTTGGATATTAATTATTTTTTTAAGAATTTTAGGTTATTCCAAACACTCCATCTTCCATCGAATTCTAGAATCACTTTTCATTAACTAATTAAACCTTTCTCAATACTGATTATCCCGCATTACTCATAGTCACATAAAAGTGGTCTACAATCAAAGAGCTTCCGACAACAGACTAGCAATTTTCAACTAATTTTAGGTCATTGTGATGAATATCATGGTTAAAAATATTTATTACGTCTACTTTTCAAAATACACCTATCTGTCACAACATGTTCCAACAGTCTTGCGGTAGTGTCTTTTTACCACACTCACAGTCTCACTGCCCTCCAGTATTTTTCCAAAAGTCATAGAAGCTGGCTGTGATGTGGAAGTTTACATTTTAAGCTGAAATGTACTTGGTTTTTCTACTCAAACTATTTATAAATTACAACTAATAAATATTTTTTGAGCAAGCTATTGAATTGCAAATGAGGTATTTTATATTAGTTTTATCTTACTACTGAATGGTATAAATACTTCTGCTAACCTTTAATGGTCTGTATTCTAATGATAAATTTATAAATAAATTTTATTTTTATCTTCTAATTGTTTTTGTTTTCTTCTTTCAGATGCCTCATACTGTGTAATTAAGTCTAGATTTGCAGTTTAGGGAACTTTGCATCATAGAAGTGGCGTATAACTGATATGGTTACAAATGCATATTACGATATATTTTGGATGAAAGATTGATGACCATGATAAGAATTGGGCTCTTCACATATGCTGCGACACTCTTGCTATTACCCTTTACCAATGGTTGAATAGGAAGAGCAATGGAAAACCTTTTGCTGTGTTAATCACGTGGCGGGTTCTAACAGACCAAAACCAACAATTATTATTACTGCATGGTACCAGCAGTACATAGGTTATTGTCAAAGAAGAAAAAGGAGTCCAGACAAAGTCCAAACATTCCATCACATATTCACGTAGATTCACTTGGAGAATTTCTATCTTTTCCTGATACACTAACTTCGGTATCCTTCCAGTCTGATAAGGATAGTAGCAAGAAGGAAAACGAGAAGATGACAGTGCCGGATTACAGAGTGACCCAAATTTTGATTAAGCACACGCCTCTAGGCCACATATCATAACACAAGGGGAATTCCATAACGTTCTCAGGGATCTGCAACTACCCATGAATAAGGCAGAGCTGCTAGGATCTCGTCTTTAAAAGTGGAATCTCCTAGCAGCTGATGTAAAAATTGCAAAATTTCGAAATAGAAAGAGATTTAGTGTCCTTCAATAATATTAGTGGTCTTTAGGTTGCACTTGGCTTTGAATACGAACCAAGACACTGGAAGCTATTTATTAATTTATCAAAAAGATTCTGAAAGTTATCTTGCTGCACAACTGCAAAGAGTGAACCATCAGTTCACATGGAGTATTTCAACATATTCCTAATACACTAACTTCGGTAAACTTCGTGTCTGTTAAGGAAATTAGCGAGGAGGGAGAAGTTAATAGGTGGCTCTGCACCACATATGAAAGAACCTTATGAGAATATAAAGCATATGTTGCAATGCATAAAATATGATGAGCAACAAAGCAGGGTCTATGGTGACTTAAAGATTGTTGCTTTTGTGATGGACTTTCAGGGCGTATACACCAAGAACTGCTGCTTTGTGTGTGAATGGAATAGCCGTGTGAGAGCTTTCCACTATATGGGATCAAAAATGATCAACACCACCTTTCACTGAACCAAACAAACCTTGCTACCACCACTACACATAAAACCGGCGATCATGGAAAAATCTATAAAAGCTATGAACAACTTGGTCAGGAATTTAAGGATTTAACATAAAAATTCACTTCATACAAGGATGGAGTTTTCATTGGTCCTCATATTCGAGAGCTTTTGTAAGATGGTGACTTTGAATCAGCACATAATGGCGACAAGAAAGCTGCTAGGGAAGTATTAAAGTTAGTGGCGAACGAATTTCTCTGAAGCAGGAGGGAAGGAAACTTTGAATTATTGGTGTAAAAGCTCATCAGGCGAACAAGAATATGTCACTTCCGTGAACTTGTGGTTAGCTTATTTATATTTTAATATCGCTGGTTGATTCGCCTCTTCGAAAAAATTAGTATTAATTGCTAAGTTTTGTATATATATTCCGAGGATCAATAATACATATATAAATTCTCATTTTTCCATTTGCTTCAGAGCACTACCTCTTCGCCAATCATTTCTTGGTGCCACATTACTTTTCTGGGAGATTTTAAAATCCCGTAGTATATCTTTTCTTATCTGAGCCTTTGGGACATTTGTAAATTTTACTTTATCTCGATATCTCTTATTCCCCACTCACTGACATCAAAATACACATTTCGCAGTAAAACTCTTTCTTCACAATTCATAGTCTAACCATAAAGGGCCCCTCTTCAGCTATTTCTAAACACTTCCTCATCCAAGTTTTTTTTTTTCTTTTGCAGCTTCCTTTATACAAATGGCCACCAAAGTTCATTATCCTAGCCTTTCTTCTAGTATCCAAGAAAATATTACAATTTATCTCACATTTCTTCTACTTCCGTTATACTGTACTCATCTCTTTTCACCTACATATAACAGTCTTCTCTTTCCCATGTTGACGCCCTTCTCACTAAATTCACTTACCAAAAACATGTACCGTGGCTCTCACCCACTATTTCAAACATTCCGAAACAAGACGAGCGTGAGAAAAGCAGTTTGGCGTTGTCTTTGTTCTCGATGCAGAGACAGAAACCGTTTCCGTACCCTAACCCATTAACACTCACCTTTTCACTATCTTCCTATATTCTGTGGTAAAACATCTGTCATATCCTTCCCTAAATTAGCAAACAACACGCCTTGATCCTCCTTCTTGATAATGTCTGCTCCTCGAAAACGCTAGCATATTCCTCGCTTCCGAATATCCTTCATTTTCCTCCTCTACAAGGAATAGTTTATCCACCCCGTTGTCCCTTGATTAATAACTTTTCCTCTTACTCTCTTTAAAAAGGTTTAGTGCTAGCTAGACGCAGTCTATCTACCTCTTTACCACCTATACCTCCATGTCCCTTTTCTTTAACACGCTCACATCTGGAAAAGGAAGCAACCGACTTTAAACTCGCTGATTATTATAAAGAAACACAAAATGCTTCAAAACGAACCTGAAAACCACCGTCCTATCTTTCACCTCCTATTTTTCTCACAATTGCTTGAAAAACTGGTGTCCGTCCGGATTCCCTCTTCTTTTTTTAAATAATGAGAACTTCAGTCGGATTATAAGGGGAAACACAGCTAAAAATCAGCTCTCCTACATGTTTCAATGATTATGGTCAGCAAAATTTCTGGAACTTGTGGAAAACTTACTAGCATATGACACTCTTTATCACACTGTTATTATATTCGAGTCTATGTGATCCCCGAAGTGTCTTACGGCTGTTGTAAAGAAATTTACTCGTATCTTTTATCACATACTCAATATTTCTATATTGGTAAAAATAGAGCTTGGCCAGCAGAGTTAGGTTTTGTATGTTCACTTCTTTGGCAGCTTCTGTTCGTAATTTGGCTTTCTCATACGCCTCCTTGGTCTATCATTTCATTTCCATCTTGATAACATACAATCCGTCTCTCTATTCTTCGACCAGGTTTGCTAACTATTGGAAATTTATTATAAATTTCTTAAAAAAACAACAAAGAAAAATCAGGTATGACTGATTCGTACGCCTCTTTATATATCTCGCTGCAAACTATTACTTCTTATCTTAATTGATGCCTCTCATACTGCGTTTCTCGATACAGTTACAAATTTGGGGCTCACATTTGATAGCCATTTATGGTTAAAATCTCCAATTGCTATCAATTGCGGGGAATGAGTTCACCGAAGAGGGTACTAAAGAGTCTGTAAGGATTGGGCCAGCACATTAGCGTTTCGCTCTTCCCTACACCGATTACATGGCAGGAATACGGGGAGCTATCCGGACTGCTTGGCAAAGAAGATTGGAGACGGTCGAGGGGAACCTAAAGTTGCGTACCATTGCGCCGCGACTGTTTCCACAGACGTACTTTCAAATGCCACGACGACTTCAGGTTGCTTTCTCTTGTCTCGGAATTGGACACAGTTGTGGAATGCACCGCCATTTTATGGAGGGCTCACCTGCGCCTTACTGCCACGACTGTGTTGTGCCCCAGACTGTTCAGTAGATTCTTGTTGAATGTCCCACTCTGGGTGATATCTGCCCACGTTGCCTGTACCAGGAAGACTTATGTCACTATCGCTTGTCCCTTGTACTTGGGACGAGTTCTTGCACACGGACTTATGGACTGTATGACTTTTTGGAGGAGGCTGGCCTCCTCAACTTTATTGAATTGTTGGATTTTTTTTTTTGGGGGGGGATAGATCGCACGTTCCTGTGCTGGGGTGGATCAGGCCTTCCCCCGACGCCGGAGCGTGACTCATGTTGTTTCCCTTCTCCTTTTCTTCTGTTTATTGTTATTGTATAAGAGTATATATAAGTGAAAAAAAAAGTTTAGCACTTCCTCTTACACAAGAATTCACTACTCGATAAAAGAGATTAGGTGAGAAAAAGACATATCCAAATTCGGAGGGGCAGAGAGCTAAGTCAAACCCCCTCAACAGCAGAGGTAAAGTACATATCCAAGAGCAGTAAAGAGATGAACACACAAAGTATATTCTAAATTATAAAGGTAAGATAGAGAAAAGAAGGGTAAACAAACAAGGTAAGAGAAAAAAGAAATAATAGTAAATTGAAACATATACGGATAAAAATAAATTTACCTAAAACCAGACACATATTCTTAAAATTGAAATAGTGAAAATAAAGCTAAGAATTGTACAACAAAATAATTTCCTTTCGGCAGACGTTTTTAATACTAGGATCTTTCATAAAAAGTCCTGGAAAAATATTAAAAATGTTAAAGTGGCTAACAATTTTGTTGAAAAATATAGTGTTGAATTTTCTTTCATTAGCTAGATTAACAACTTTAATATTTCGATCCAACTTAGGTGTGCTTTATCCTAGGCTAATCCCTTTTTTCCAGTGGTGATTTTGAGTTTCACAGTCGGTGCTAAACTTTTGTTTCAATTATATAGATTTACTCTTGTAATATTGATTTTTCGTTTTACCTGAGAAAGTACTGAATAAATGCATAAAGAAACCAGAGTCGGGGACCGTAAAGTTATTTAAACTGGAATTGTTTTAATATGTAGCTCCCAATATCATCACCAGCTGTAAACTAAAAGAAATTGACAAAGACCTGAAATACTGGAATAGATAACAACAGACATCTGAGATTAATATGGTGACTTGAACTTAAGGTGATTAATAATATCCTATATTATTATGTTTAAGAGATACGGAATTCATTTATGCTGCCCTTCCGCTAGAAAATAAATACAGAATTTTCTAATTAAAGAGGATTTGATAATTTTGTTACTATAATCATCACAATGATTGGCAAAGTGTTTTCTTTATAGATTTAATATACCTGTTATTGAGGATAAAAGAACTGAATAAAATTCAAAAGTAGTTGGAAGTACTATTTACTGTTACCTGTGGAATATTACCTCCAATCAAAACCTTATGTAGTATTTTGTGAATTTACTTCATATATATATATATATATATATATATATATATATATATATATATATATATATATATATTTATCCATAAAATTTTAGAGCCCGTTGTTTTAGAAATAATAGTTTCTCACGGTTTTCATCAACTGACACTTATTTACCCCGTAGAGTCCAAAGTACTGTGGATTAAACTAGTATGCTCTCGCAGTCCCCAGTACCGTTGTTATGAGCTCAGCACTTGGCGACCCACCAGAAACCTTATGCACCGTTTACAATCCTTCAAAGTAACATCTAATTTTTTAAGCAGGATTTTAAGCTTTGCCCATTCTAAAACTGGTATTACGATGATTATAATTGTCTTCATTATAAATTAGTGTTAAAAATATTATATTCTTTCAATATTGCTGGCAATATGTTTAACTTTATGCAGGGTCTTCTCATATCAGTAAATCGATAAATTATGCCTTACCGAAATCCAACTCGAGCATGTCAGGCAGATTCTGTTGGCAAGATCTGGAGAGGAATCTTCTAACCATATACCAAATACGGTCACATTTCACCGGATAATCCACGTCAATCATGTTTCCAATTTATATTCTAACCAAGGCGATTCCAATGCGAAGATCAGCTTATTTTGAATATCACTACAGCGTATGTTATTCATATCTGTGTAGAATAATTTTGCATTACTAATCCTTCAGTAGAAATTCGACCGTCAACTGAACGTAAGGATAGTGTTTGCTTTCAAATTTCCTTTTATTCAACCCCACTCCCCCAAATTTAGAATTACTTTTTCTGTGTGAAAATATCGTTTTTAAGGGTAAGTTTTCTCGTATTCTAACAAATTTTGTACAAGATAACTACCGGGCCTGCACTACCTTTGTTTTTTGATTTGAGAAGGTATTTGATCTCTCTTCTTCAGCCTCCAAAAGCAGCATTAACGGATTTTTATTTATTTAGTTTAATGCAAGCACATAATATAAACGAGTAAATATTTGAACTGACTTTATTTGGATAATTGCCTTTGTATGTGCATAGTAGTACAGTGTAAATGAGAGTAATCGTGTACTAACATTTCTTTTACTTTTAGATTCGAAAAACGGTTAATGTTACGCAAAGAACGGGCCTATACGTAAAGCTAATTCTCAAACATCTCTTATTCTATTGTTAAAATATTCAAAAAGGATTATGTGTACTTGAATAAAGCTATTATAGAATCCACTATATTTCTCTATATCAGAAGACCAAGCTAACATCTACAAAGGTCGAAATAGTAGCGAGTTCTTATAGGAACGTCATTAAATTATATGACTAAAAGTTATCATTATAATCTTTATAAACAATAATACAATTGTATCTCATCCACAAACTTTGTTAATCTATATTTAATTGGTGTTTATTTGAAGTTTTCTAAGATTAGTTAGCGTTCTGTTTATACTTTTATTTCTATTGACGTGTTTATTGCAGAATTCTTATGTTATAAACTTTTATTCGTCTCACAGATATTTATTAAATATGATTGATATCGATTTCCCTGGTGTTTATTTCTGTATTTGTTATATATGTGTATCAATGTACCCCACCCCTTGACTGTAAATGTTTGTTCTTATATAACGGTTATATTCCAATGTATGTACAAATCAAGCGAGTAGGTTTACGAAACTTTCGTTGTCTTAGTATCGATACGATCATTTCCTAAGTAAGCAAACAAATAAAAAAAATATAAATATTATATTGTTTTATAAATAATAATGACGCGTAACATTTGAAATATAAGAGAGACATCTTCGCTCTATCATTATATATCCGTACGTGGAGAGTCCGATGAAATTTCTAGCTATAAATATTCTTAGTAGTCCATGCAATTATGATATCCGGAAGGCATAAAACGAAGAAAGGACGCATATGAAATATTTAACACCATATTAATTAAAAGAACCGCTATACCCTAACCCTGTAGCAAAGTTATTTTCTAGGTACAGAAGCATCTCTCATTTTACCTTTAGATTTCTCCTACCCTCTTGTCTCTTATTTGACCCTTTTCCCTTACTTAGAATAAAGTATAAGGAGCAATATAGATTGAAAAACCTGAATCAGGAAAATTAGTAATAGCAGGCTTACCAGAGCACTAAAGAAATATATTTTAGCATTGATTATGATGCTTATTAAAAATGAACCATAGAATAATTAAAAAAATTAACTCAAATTTTGTGATCGAATAATTTAGTAATTAACTTCACAAATAAAATAAAGACCCTCATATGTTTATATTTACACAACCATAAGTATTTTTTTTATTTTTCTCTCATTTTGTTAGAGATATTATTGAATTTTCAAAATTCAAGAGTTCGATTCTGTATATCTAAGGTAGTTGAATCCTCTTTTGATATTAAACGAAGCTGAAAGAAATCCAACTAGAGCATGTCAGTCAAATGCTTTAATACAGAACTGATAAACTATTGAATATAAGAGAAGTAAATGTGTAGACGTTACAAAACAAGAGCACATAAACTTTAAGTTAGGTATTGAGAAAAGTCAAATCTCTTGAAGCTATTACAGCTCCAAAAAGAAGGTACGAGTAGTTCTTTGTCAGGCTGATTAGGAAACATACACAGCAGGGTTAGATTTCCATACTTTAAACAACATTTTGTACCACTGCATATTTCAAAACTATACTCAAATTTAATTAAAGAATCTCGATGAAAAAAATATAAACTTGGCTGCTTGCTCCAAAAATGCCTAAAAGCCCGATATTTCAATCATATCCAAGTAATCAAAAAAAGAGAGCAACGGTAAGTACAAAAGAATAATCTTCTGAGAAATGAAAACCTCAATAAATACTTAAGGTGAAAATGTTGACAGAACCTTTCCAATAATCTGAGTATTTGTAGACTCTTATTCCCTAAAATTAGGATTTAGAGGTCCTCCCTTTTGGATTATAAGGAACTTTTGCCCTCCCATACCTTCACGCCTCCATTAGCTAAGCAAGGTGTGTAACTTCTTGTGGTTAGGTATCACGAAAATATTTAACTCCAAGGATTACAGTTCTTCTGCCTCTTAATAAAAAATAATTGCGATTTAAGCAATTGTTTCCCCTTTTTTCCTATTACCCCCATCTATTTCTTCATATGTTTTTCTCTCACACCTTCATCTCATTTATCAGCTTCACTGAGTAAACATACCGTCATTAAATTATCAAGAAATCATCTAAAGTTCGATATAAGAAATTTTTCCACCTGTCTAGCTAAAAGAGCCGAGAGATTAAATTCCTTTATTAACTTAAAGCTAATGATCATTTTACCCCAATATAATTGTTTGATTATTTTGAACTATTTAAATTGACAAAACATGTTGCTTATATTTGGATAAATTAAGTAAAGTGAAAAGTAAAATAATAATTGATATTTATGCACAATTCTAAGCATTTTTGATGTAGTAGTTTTTTATAGTTCTAAGATTCCATGTTTAAAGTGGTTAATTCAGTGCTATTTTCAAAGTAAACTTTAATTACTTGATAAGTCCAATATACTACACGTGCTAGCAATTATGCCTCATCATCGTCATCATGAACACAATTCTAAAGCCTCTATAAACGTGCACAAACAAAAGGAAACAAGGAAACATTTACTTCAACTCATTGATGACCAATCAAGCTTTAAGCCATGGTATCCTGTATTTTATCACCTCCTCTAATTAGAATTCATCCCAAGGCATAAAGAACAAAACACGCCCTATCATAATTCTCTTCCCTAAAAACCTAATAATCAGAATATCGTGGACTTGCTACTTTCTCAACCATTTTACCCTCAATCAGTCATTCAGTTAACCAATTTACTTTTTACTGTCTTCCAACACTTCTCAATCTCTTACAATCAATCTCGTATAGATTTACTACTCACAAGTTTATTTATAGCCATTCTTCCTTTCCAGCATCTGTACATCGTAAATACCTATTATTCACATGTTCCTCGAACTATCTAGGCTTTGACCAAAAGGTAACCCTCTGTAATTGTCAAAATCGACAGTTGTCCCTCTATATCTTACCCGTCTTCTTAAATACCATAGTCTCACTGCCAAATAGCAATGTTGTTGAGACCATACGCACATTCATATTTATGCACGTTCTATGCAAACACCCATAGCATAATCGATAAGGTGACTAACTTTTTACTCTGAAACAAGAGCGTATTCGGCTCGGATCTTTCAGTAATACTTTCATTCATGATTTATCTTCAGTACAGTAAACGTCCCAAATATCTTCGTCCTTATTTACTAACACTATCTTCTTAAATATTTCATTGATTTTTCACTCCTGCCACATTCAAAACAAACGCTTCAATCAAGTTTTCTAAACTACAACACTCATTCAATAAGTCCAGGTAACCTACATAAAATCAACCCAGATATATCTTATCCCTCGCCATCTTCAATCAATTTCACACCAATATTATTCCTTCCTCTTCTTACTTCCTTCAAAACTCAATCCATATTTAAATTCAACGGGCATGTCTATACTCTCACCAACTACAATTATATCAAGCCACTCGCTCTGGCATTCTTTGTCTCGACGTCTGAAATGCTCCCAAAATAAGTACGTTTCACATCATCTAAAAGTTCACCAAACAAACCTTACATAGGTTTTCTCTACATCTATAAACCAAACCAAAGCTTTTAATCTTTAAACTATTTTTGACCTCACTATCTCAATAGAAATAATTGATCAAATCACATTACTTGCTCTACCTCCACGCTGTACATCCCTTATGAATCTCTCAGTTATATGTATTAAACCTTAATTACCCTTTAGTTTTGGAAATTACCTTTTCTTCTTTAACTTTACCCAACATTCTTCGATTTATCGTGATCTGGGAACTCTTTCCCTTTCAAATGTCTACTAACAGAATTACTGCCAGTTTTTATAATTGTAGAGGGATTCGCTAAAATAGTAGTATTTCCCCTCCTCCTAAGATATTAATTTAGGAAAGAAAGCGAACCGTTAATACCCACCTTCTGACCTCACCCTTTTTGGACGGCAGTCACTGAGAAATTCACACCGAGGCATTACGCTGAAATTGAAAGATACCTCCCCGCTGTCTCAATCCGCCCACTACTCGAGGGTCAGGAAATTACTCATCTATTTTGTAGGTTCACCTCTAATAATTTTTATGGCTCCAGCCACTGGTCTTCCGTCTTCCCCGCTGATTCCTGCCTCGTACACCTTCCTATAAGGAGACGCTCCGTTGTCACGGCCGCTAACGAGGGTTCGAAAAGGACTCTCTCTTTCTCTCTCCCTGTTTTGAAGAACTCCTGGTATATATCGACCCTCCCAAGGAATACCGACAGATTTGGTTAGACGCCCCTCTCCCGAAAGGAGTTCGATTAAACGACGCTCTCTCTCGAGAAGTGTTAAGTGACGGTCGCAAGCTACGGAAGAGCTGGACATCACACTCGTATCTTCGGGTCTGGGAGAATAGTCTCGTGAGGCAACGTCAGCCTTTTTCAACCACCATGGGATCAAGGATTGGAGCAGCCGTCCTCCGAAGTTCCTCTGATGATCTCTTGAGGACAAGAGGCCCTTATGTCGCTAAACCCAAGTTTAGAGAAAGTAGCACCACCCTCTGCGTGGTTTTGGCTACACCCGTGAGTAATCAAGGTCAGCAAGACCTCTACCTAAGTTCACCCCGCTTTACCCTCGAGGTTCAAAGGAACTAAATTCTCACTATCCTCAATCTCCAATTATAACCTTTTAATCACCCTGGTTATCCAATTAGTATTCGAAACCTAATTTCGTCTTATTCATATACATATTATTTCCATATTTACTTTGTGCATTTTATTTAGTGTGTATTAAAATCCATTTTTGTCGTTGTGTTAGGTCTATTCATTGGTCAGGCAGCTGCAGCTATCTATTCAAATCGCAATCTTAGAACAATAACAGTTGTTGCCTTGCTCAGCCTATCTTAGAGCCTGTGTGGTAGTAGTCTCGTACACTTTGCTATACTTCGACAATCATCTCACACACTATCTTCCACTCTAGCTGCATCCCTATTTTTCAGACCTCTCACATGATTATCAATTTATTGCACATTTAAATAGGATCATATTTGCATTCGCTATATATTCCATACGCATATTTTATAATGTTTATATTAATCCCCACTCTCTTCTTTCGACCTTATCACTGCTCAGAATTACTCTGCAATTTTTATTATTGTGTCCACATAACTATTTTCATCTTGATTTCTCACATTGTTCAGAATAAGTTCATATTACCATTTGCATAAACATTTACCTTCCATATAAGCGCTTTCTTTATTCGTTCTTAATCTGGTTTATCGCTTTTTATACTCTTTTTTATGCAGCCTTGTATGAAGTTCTAGCACATACAGCCATTTTCCTTCCTATTATAATTTTAGAAAATTTTGTCACATTTCTCTCTCTTAATATTTACACTTCTCTAATTATGTCAAAGATCTTAACATACACTTCCTATTCTCCCCCATTCAAAAAGCTCTTTTCTCTCTTAATCCTCCCTTTCTTTCACCATCCTCATCTCATTGTATTCATATACCACAAAAAGTAACCTCACACAATACGATCAGATGGTTGCATAGTAGTACAAACTCATACCCTCACAGCATTCCCAACAAATACATTCCCCAGCATATAATTTCTCACTTTAAACAGACCAAACTTTCTCATACATACTTGCTCTATTCTTTGACATTTTTATGGGTGTTCATGCACATCTATATGCTGAAAGTACTTGCTTACCACACACAAGTCTCTCTCGGTGCAAAAATAGATCACTCTGTTTATCTTCATTTTTTTTCACACCAACTATACTAAATGATCAAATTATCCTATATCCTCCCCCACATAATGATTTATTGGGACAATCCTCACGGAAAAGCACTACAAATTTCCCTCTATCCCTATGATCATGATTTGCACCTGATTGTACATTACCAAATTGCCCTTAAACATAAGTGCACGCTAATTATTTTATTCCCGCACACAAGTTTCTTTCTTTTTACGGTTGTCTTACAAAGTGTATCAGCAATCATGGTCATGAAACATTTAATAATCATCTTATATTTCCCTGATTACGTATACTCCTAACATTTCATACACTTATTCACTTTATACAAAGATGTTGATTAATTGGCACCACAGGAAGGGGACTGCACCAGCTTCATTTGTGTGGTGTGCTCGCAGAAACAAAAGTTTCTCTTACACGCCATGTCCTAAAAACCCTAACATAGTATTTAATAAATACTTAAAATTTTCAGGCATCTTTCACAAATCCATTTTTTTCTAAAATTGTAGATTTGATAATGCAAATTAATTTTTTGTGGAGGCTATAAATTCAAAATATATTCAACAACACCATTTCCTATCTAATTTTTCTTCTTAGACAAAATATTACTACTATATCCCAGATTTATCCATTCTTTTTCTCTTTACTGTTTTTTCCCTGTTCTCTTTCTCTCCTACGCCTTGGTTATAAGACCTCTTATGTAAAATTTGTATTATCTTTTCCCTCCTCGATAAATTAGACTGAGAACGTATTCGCTTAATTAATGTTCCAACTAAGACATACCAATTTATTCTGTCATTTCCAAGTAAAATTTAGCAAATGAGAGATTTGTGGTTATTATTACTGTAAACATCTCTGTTTTCCCTCTTTGAGCTACCTAAAAAGCTACAAAAACATAGTTTCTTTTCATATGATGATTTCCCATCAAATATCATTCCATCGGATTAATACATAAATTAAATAACGAGGGTTCTTATACGACTAAAGATGACGTTTTGCAACAACCATTCAGAAGTGAATGTTTACTAGTACAATCATTATACCCACTGAAATAGTAGTTGTGTATTGGAAATTGCTTGAAGTAAAGGTAAATCTAGAATTTTTTCAGTTATGAAGTATAAATAAGGTTAGATATAAAAATTATAATGGCATGCATGATTAACTGATTCAGTAGAAGTGAAGTTAAAATTATTAATAAATACAATCATAATAACATACCATATTATAAGAGGGGCGGTCAATAAGTTTTGCAATTCAGATATAAGAAAACGAGATATGAGGAAAAGTGTTTTATTATATTTCAATATAACTATCCTCGACTTCAATGCACTTGCGCTACTTGTCCCTGAGGGTTCAAATTCCCGACCACCAGAAATCTCCCGACTGCTGTTCAATCCACTCCTGGACGGCAAGCTGAACATTTTCATCGTCCCCAAACCGGCGTCCACGCAGTGCAGCCTTGAGCTGGTGAAATAAAAAGTAGTCGCTAGGGGGCAGATCTGAACTGTAGGGGGGGGGGGGTAGCTCCTTGAATCCGCACTCGCGCAGGGCAGCTTGTGCAACTCTAGATTGTGGCCTTTGACGACGTTTAAGTCAATCATGGGGCGTGACGATTTTAAGGACTCAACGGGCAGAGACCTTGGTCATGGCCAAATTGTCGTGGATGATGTTGATAACACTTCCATTTGAGATCCTAAGTTCTCGCTAGATTTCTTCGACCTTCACCCGTTGACTTTCGAGGATCATCCTCTCCACACGGGCCACATTGTCCTCGTTGGTCACGTCTGACGGGCGTCCTGGACGGGGATCATCTTCATGGGACTCACGACCATAGCGGAACTCCCTATTCCAGCGAGAAATGGTTGCATAGGAAGGGGCAGTGTTGGTGTACACTGTAACCATGCGTTCATGGACCTCTTTTGCATTCTTGCCATCCTTAGTCAAAAATTCTATCACTGTGCGGTGCTCAACCTTCTCCATTGTTCAAATATTTGTGACTGACGATCTGCGATCAGCTATTGTTTCTTAAATAGAAGAGACAGGAGCGTGCGGCGCAGGTCTTGAGTTGTCATAACCTGTCCTAACACCCCCACAAACAGCCATCCCCCTTCCTTTGTTTTGCCCACCGATTCGCAAAACTTTTGACCGCCGCTCGTACATATATAATAGTTATAAATCAACAGGCACCAATGTATGCGTCCAGCTACTAAGAGCCTCATCTTTTTTTCTGAGCCAAGTATGAAAGAGGAGCTGAAATAAATGTTGATAGCCGCCTTAATAAATTTTGAGAGTGCTCGTACATATGTATATGGATAGAGAAGTTGAAATCAATTTGTAAGTTTTGAAGTTTGAAGGGTTTCAATGCTACCCCTCCCATCTGTTCGCGTAAGAGAGTAATCAAAGAGAAAGATGGGGGCACTTAAGGGAAAAAAACTGGAAATGATGCACCTACAATAAAATTCATCATAATCTTCCAATATTTCACCATCAAAAATGGAGCAAGGTTGAGGGGGGGCAAGAAAAATAGGAGAGAGGGCCATGTAAACAAAGTGGCGAAAATGGAGTCTTCCTTATTTCTATGTCAACATTTTAGTTTAGTGTCTAGAGTGTGTTTGGCTAGAACCTATTAACACCTTACCGTCATGTCCGTTGTTCTACGATGATAAATTTATAGCAAAGATGCTAAAGTCTGCTATTCGTAAGACAAAGATAATTTGCAAAGCGACATTTTTGTGGAAATGGATATCAAATGCGATTGCGCTTATCTGATCAAAGATTATTTTCACGTTGAAATCGTCATGCCTCGGTGTGAAATTCTCATTGACATGGCGGCAAGTCCAATAAGGGTTAAGTCGGCGGGGAGTAGGGAGATGACTCGCTTTCTCTCCCGAGTAATATCTTAGGAGGTTGCGAAATACTACTTTTTTAGCTGAACCCTCTACAAATATTCTTTTTTTTTAATTCCTAACATACTCTATCTTATCTTTTCTGTAACAGTGGCAAGTGTTTGTTCTGGAGTTATTCACTAGGAAGCTATTTCTCAAACAATGAAAACTAAAGGGAAAGCTGTCGTGGCCAAAATATTAAAACATAATTATATTTTACTAAGTAAGCATCGATCTCTAAAATGAGAAAAAAGAATCCAATTTTAGCAAAATTTTTACGAATATAATTTTTCCCTGGGATACAGGTTTCTGAATTTTGTAAGTGGCTTCAATAATTATTCCATAGATAATAACAGAAATGACTACAGGATTGCACCTTATATGCCAGAGGTAAAAAGTGGAAGAAAAAGTAAAAATAAGTAGAATATAAAGATTAAAAGGCATTGATATCCCCCTCACCACTTAATTTTATACTTTTTAAACTTTTCCCTCCATTTTTACGGCTGAGATATCCCCTGGAAATGGAACCTCAATTAAAACCATGTAACTCTTAAAATGGGTGGGCCATAAGTTTCCATACATAGGAAAAATAAAAAGTTAACATGGACAACTATTTTCATTTATATAATATGCTCTATATGGTTGCCAATGTTTTGAAAACACATTTTAATACGTGTTTTCTACTTTTGATGAACATGCATTATCATAGTTAAAATTACACTTTTAATGACGTTGGTGATACGTTCCTGTAGATGATTTAAGGCTCGTATCTTTACCTGATACACCTTGGCCTTCAAGTGATAGAAATTAAGGGGGAAGAGATCTGGGTATCTGAGAAGCCACTCTACCGGACCACGCCGACCATTCCAAGCATTCGGGTACTGCTGATCCAAATACAGACGCACTTGAAGACTATAATGTGGTGGAGCTCCATCTTGCTGAAAGTAAACTGGGAAGTTACCTTCCTCGTTGAGCAGGGATTGGAAAGTTTCTTCTTGTAAC
Organism: Ceratothoa steindachneri; assembly: GCA_963969495.1. NCBI lineage: Eukaryota > Metazoa > Arthropoda > Malacostraca > Isopoda > Cymothoidae > Ceratothoa > Ceratothoa steindachneri. The sequence goes on along the minus strand of OZ018321.1, from coordinate 27,429,375 downwards.
AATTTAAGATACCTTTCGGTATTAAGATTTTCACTGACAAATATTGGTCCACTAATTCTGTCACCCCATATCCCGGCCCACACCATTACTTGCCTCTTGTATCTTCGTCGTACTCAGCCAGTTAGGGTTAGCATTACTCCAATAACGTATGTTTTGCCGATTAACCTTTCCATTGACGTAAAAATATGCTTCGTTAGTAAAAAAGATCTTAGTTGAAAGGTTTGCATCCTCGGTCACTTTGTTTAATGCCCATTCACAGAATTACATTCTTCTATCCGGGTCGTGTTCACTGAAATGCTGTGCCATATACAATTTGTACCGATGCCATTTGTTTGCTTTCAAAATGCGCCTGATACTCAATCTGCTGACACCACTTTCTGCTGACAACCGTCGTGTACTTCTTCTGGGACTCCGTGTAAGCGCTGTAAGTATCGCAGCTGTTGTGTATTCATCGGTGGTTGTACGTATTGGACCACTTCGCGGTTGATCTGCAACATTTACAGTTTTCTGAAACTTTTTAATAACTTTTGCCACAGTGGCGTGTGTGATATTCGTTCTAAGTTTTCAGTTAATGTTTATTTCAACCATGGGACTGCTACCCAACATAGCCATCAATATCATTTCAATTTGTTGCTCTGTTGACAAACACACACAAAAAAAAAATAGAAATTTTCCTATGTATGTAAACTTACGGCCCACCCTGTATGATATCTTTTATAAAATCTCAAACATCAATTGAAATAAGTCTTTTAAGCTTCAGACAGGTTTATAGTGGGTATTCAGTAGACTTTGGGTCAGCTTCGTTTTATAAATAAGCAATATAGTGAAGTTGTAAGTCATTCTTTCACAAAATATATAGTTTTTAGGAAAGAGCTTAAATTTTGAGAATATATGGCCTTTTTCCTATTGGTCAAATTTTCGGGTGCCTAAGAATTTCTTCTCCCTAGGAAAGTAACCAATGCAGCATTGGCAACCACCTTGCTCCTCAAATCTCGTTGAATGCATACTATACCTTCTTCAAAGACAACGAGGGGATCTTCCTCAATTCTGTCGGTTTGGTAGGTTCTGGAGTCGAGGATCGTACATAATTTCATGTTTTACCCTACTCGCGCTGTATACGTTCCATATATTTTCATTTTTTCATTATTTAATTTTTAACACTTGCTTTGCAAACATCACATCAAGTATTTAGGTGGATATTCTTACAATGATTTGTGCTTCTTAATATTAATCAAAGATAAATGGTCCAAAGGCCTTCACTTACATACCTCTTATTAAGTTATTCTATAGCATTTCTCCTTCCCTGTGCTTCTTTTTCATCAAGGAGCGATAAAATTACTTTTCACTGCAAAGTTAAATGATATTTATAGATTGTGTTTATTACTCTGTATTGCTCATGTGTGTGTTTATGTATTTTCTTATTTTATCTTCCCTCCACAACCATAAATTCACTTTTGTATCATTTTCCGCACATTTAGCTTGAAATATTTTTTACTGTAAATTGGAAATGGCTGAAAATAAATTAATAGAATATAGAGAGCGATTGAAAAATAACTCCCTATGCTATTTTAAAATATTTTCAATGTATTTATATGTTATAATATTTTTCTCAAACTTTATTTATGTACGTTCAGGTATGGGAATTTAATCTATGTTCTTTTCTTCTCAGATCGATTGTTTTGTTGGAAATTTGGAAGCCCTACAAACATGACTGGGCCTCTTACCCTACTGGATCGTGCCCAGCTAGTGGCACGGTACGAAGCTTGGAGATTTGCCGTTCAAGTCCAAAGATGGTAGAGGACCATTATAAAAAGATATGCTCAAGTTGATGCTAAGACAATCAAGAATTTTCATGCCAAACGTATGGCTACAGTATCTTTAACCTTTTGAGGCTCACTGGCACGCGTGTGTGCCATAACTTTAACTCGCTGTATAAAATATTGTAATATATTATTTTTAATTCGTTATATTGTATATATATGTTCAGGTTTATATTATACATATTTAATGACTAATTGGCAACTTAATTGTTTTTGGACCTTATTTTGAAGAACGATCAGTTGGGTCTTGAACCTAGTTGAGAGTGGTTGGGTTTTTATATCTACGGTAAGTGTTAGAAAGTGTTTTTGTGCCTACAATTTTGATATATAATAGTATGGCATCAATACTTTGATTGAAAATGATTTTTAAAGAAATAAAGTAAATATTTAGTCCAATATTTTAGTAATATGTATACGGCACAAATACGTGCCATTTTCCCTAAGGGGTAATTTTCTATATTAGAATCTTTAGTTACTAATATGATCATTATTATTACTATTTTGATTATTATTATAAATCTAGTTCTAATATTATTATTATTATTTTATTCTTATTAATATTATTCAACGTTATTATTATTATTAATTTTATTAATATTAATAGTATTATTATATTTGTTTGACAATACTTATTACTAAAACACATCGGTACTATATTATTTTCAAATAATACACAAATATAATTATTAGAAAGATATTACAAATTTACATTATTTTATGACACACTTCTCAATAGGCCTATATTACAGATACAGGATGTCACGGCGAAAGAGACACATTGATTTTCGAGGAAATGAAGTCCAACAATTATTATCATGTGATACTGAAGATGTTACCGTATTTGATGAGGAAGATATAGATTTTATAGAACAAGATTTAGAAGTGCCCAAAATGAAGAGCTGAATGAAGGCATAAATGCAATAATAGAACCTAACATTCCTCTCCTGAGTTCACGACAAAGCTCCGAATCCAGTAGTAGCTTACTTAACTCTACTTTACATCATACATCAAGTGAGATTGTAACTTTTAGATGGAAGAGAGTAGCATATATAAAAAAATAACATGTGTTGAGAACTCTGACAATCTGGAAGCCTATGACTATGGTGAAGTGCTAATCAATTCGAGCGATGATCCAAATCCTTATGAGATATTTAAAAACGTAGCTAGGTTTGCTAATTTCCTAAATCAAATTGTAATTCCTAAAACTACAATGTACAAGGAAAGGTATTTACAGCTAACTTGGAAGAATTGAGTGAGTTTTTTGGAATGAACATAGTAATGGGATTCCATGTTGTGCCATCGATAAGAGATTATTGGTCAAGTAAAACAGATCTTGGCGTTCCATTTATATCTAATCTAATGCCTTTGAAGAGGTTCGAGAAATTAGATATTTATTACATTTAAACAACAATGAGCAAATGAAAGCGCAAGATGATCGATTACAAGATAGAGCTTATAAAGTCTGAACTAATTAGATCATTTTAACCAAGCTTTTCTGTCTGCCATGAATCCAAATATATGCCAATCAATTGACGAGCACATGATTAAATTTAAGGGTCATAATATACTAAGGTAGTATGTTAAAGGTAAACCAATCAAATGAGGTTTCAAAATGTGGGGCAGGTGTGATTCTAAATCAGGATATTTGTTCGAATTTGACCTCTATACGGGTGAAGAAAATGAAAAAAACACAATGCAGGATGGGCAAAGGAGTTGTTCTAAAACTTCCCCCTAAAATTAAAAATATTAGTTGTAACATTTTTATAGATAAGTTTTTAATTCACCGGCGCTCCAGTTCATGCTATCCAAGAAAAATATAAATACCAGGGGCGGTCAATAAGTTTTGCAATTCGGATATACGGAAATGAGATATGAGGAAAAGTGTTTAATTACTTTTCAATATAACTATCCTCGACCTCAATGCACTTGCGCCACTTGTCCCTGAGGCTTCAAATTCCCGACAACCATAAATCTACCGACTGCTGTTTAATCCACTCCTGGACTGCGAGCTGGACATCTTCATCGTCCCCGAACCAGCGTACACGCAGTGCAGCCTTAAGCTATGGAATAAAAAGTAGTCGCTAGGGGCAAGATCTGGACTGTAGGGAAATGGTTAAGCTCCTCGAAACCGCACTCGCACAGGGCAGCTTGTGCAACTCTGGCCTTGTGGACTTTGACGACGTTGAAGTCGATCATGGAGGGTGAGGTTTCTAAGCACCCAATGGGCAGAGACCTTGGTCATGGCCAAATTGTCGTGGATGATGTTGATTACACTTCCATGTGATATTCCAAGTTCTCGCTCGATTTCCTCTACCTTCACCCGTCGGTTTCGAAGATCATCCTCTCCACACAGGCTACATTGTCCTCGTTGGTCACGTCTGACGGGCGTCCTTGACGGTAGTCATGCTCAAGGGACTCACGACAATGGCGGAACTCCCTATTCCAGCGAGCAATGGTTGCATAGAAAGGGGTGGTGTCGGTGTGACTGCAACCATACGTTCATAGATCTCTTTTGCATTCTAGTCTGCCTTGGTCAAAATTTGATCACTGCGCGGTGCTCAACCTTGTCCTTTGTTGAAAGATTTGTCACTGACGATCTGCGATCAGCTACTGCTTCTTAAATAGACGAGGCAGGAGCGTGCGGCTGCAGGTCTTGACTTGTCATAACTTTTCCTAACACCCCCACAAACAGCCATCTCCCCTCGTAGTGCAGGAACCGTACGAATGGAAGAAAAAATCTTCCAAGATTACAAGTACCTTCTGATAAAGAAATAAAAAGAGGAGATATCTCTTGTTTCGAATCAAATGTCATTTTTTATGTAGAGTGGATGAACAATAAAGCAAAGCATATTTCCATATATAAGAAATTATTTAATATTTTTTTGACAAAAAAATAAACAACCACTCGTATACATACAGTCACATATTTTTTACCAAAAATACTGCTGGTTTTCTAATGTGCGTTAAAGGGTTAACTGATATTCAAAGAAGCGTTCGCCCTTCCAATTCCAGTTATCTGGAGGTAGTGCAAGTTGTTCATAAAATGTTTACTCATTGCCCGATAAATTTAATTCAATAAGAAGCAAGGAATAGTGAGTTCTACATTCACTTTATACCAACTGTTCAAAAAACAGCTTAAATGTCGTGCTTGGAATCCGCACTACTCTCATGTAATCTCTGCTGAAAACTGCGACAATCTTACGGAGTTTGTGGAGGAAATGCTGGCTTAGTAGGAAGATTGGTCTGATATCTTTAAAAATATCCTCTGAAGTAATGAAGCGGTATTTTATATCGGTGGGTTTATGAACCGTCACAACTGCCAATCCTTGGTGGGAGATGATTTTCTTATTCCCCCTGAAAAATGCACTAGTGCCCTTAGGTAACGGTAAGGTGTGGAATGACTTTAGACCTGATTGTGGATACCTTCATTTTTCGAGATAGAATAAATTCTGATATTTAGGGTCTCATACTGCAAGAGTAGCATTAAGGCATTACAATTTATACACGAATTACACTGCAGGATCAGAACACCAAGATGATTGTGGATTTATTCATTTTTGGGATGCTCGGGAGCCTGAGTTAACTTTTTTTGTTTTGTTATTTTTGGGTGTATAACTTAATTGAGGATAATAAAAATAATCACTCACAAAGTGGCACGTGAGGAAAGCAATAATATGAAAATTAACCTTGAGGAAAATGAAAAAATGAATCCAAGCTCTTTCCAACTATATTTGCAAGTTCATTTTCAAGGAATAGCTTGAAAATGCTATTACCTGGCCACTTTTCTTTTGATTGTGGTCGTTAAAGACCTCTTCTTGAAATATTTTTATAAATGACGGCCATTTATACCGAATGCCCTTGTCAGAGCATGTTTTACTCACGCTAATTTTCCTTTTAGCCGGACAAACGTGTCCGCTAAGTCTCGTCCCACTTACTCAGGGCGAGTTTTTGCACTCCCTGCTCTAACATAATTCAGTCTCTCGTGATGTGCGCCTCTTTAATCGCCTATACTTTGGGAGTAGCTTTGTGGATGACCTTGATCTAGGGGTAAGCTGCCCTTCCACCAGATCCTGTCATACCTTTTTTTTTTATCCCAAGGATTTAATTTGTTTTGTTTCTGTGGCGGTTCATTAGTGGTAGCCATACTATATTTCTATCTTATTTAAATACTAAACACATTACTATTAATTCAATTTTAAAAGTTCAACGATAAACGCAGAAAGCTTACGGAACATGATATAAACCATAGCCAAAAGTATAAATTAACCTTCAGAAAATTCTATATTAACATATTAAATTAAACTTTTAAAATTTGTCATAATAGCCATAAAATGTATTATGATATTTTGTATTTTGGTAATATGTTTGAATATTTTTTTACTATTTTTTAATTACGTTTTACCTCAATTTTATACTGCTTTTTTAATATCCGAATTTAACCAATATTTCTAGTTTTTCAGTTCGAATTTATAACTATTACTTCATCAATATACTAAGTGATTTATCAAAATTAAAGAAAGTACAGAAGCACAGAGAGTACAGACTCAACTTTCCCATAACTAAGTGTTATTACAAGCACAAACTCTAAAAAACTAAAGTGTGTAAGATATGCTGTCCAAACCGAAATAAAATGATATTGAGACAGCTATATTTCGGCTTTAACTACAGATTTGCACAAAAATATCTAACTTATTCGGGAGGTAATGAAGCTACAATTTTAAAAATAGGCTCCATTAAAATTAGAAGGAGCCTTACAGGTCTAGAGCTAAAAGAATGCAAGGCGATAATAAAGCAATATGTATATGAATTCAATAGTATAAACGTCTTCTGTGGGGCCAAAATAATAAAAATTGATCATATATCGAATGGTTTAAAGTTATCTGGAATTCAATGAAGCTCCAATTTCAAAGTATCCACCATAAAAAAGCAAAGAGACATACAAATTATTGTCATAAAGAATACAAGGCGAGAAAGAAGAGATGGCTATTTGAGTGGCCAAATATGACAAAAGTTTAACACAAGAACAATTGTCTTAAGTTATGTGTTCAGATGAAAATAATTATCATAAATGTATGAAAGACTCTTGTGTTGTTTTTTCCATTTAATTTGAGAAAATCCATTAAAATATAACTTCAAATAAAAATGATTTAAAATGTAACTTTTAGCAAAGATTTGCAATTTCTTAGAAATACAAGAGCCACCTTTGTGAGATGAAGTGTTGGAGGGACCTTTATCGTTGCTTGTGCGCTACCCACCAGAAATGGCATTTCATAACCCCTAGAAATGAAGTTATATTTGAGCAGGACAATGCCCCATGCCATCCATCCAACCACGCCAAGAATTCAATTCAAGAAATGGAGATTACTCCTATTTAGAGGGTACAAACAGAACCCAGACATAAATAAAAAAAATAGAATTAAAAATAAAACAGAACCGATATAAAAAATTACAAGCTGAATATAGAAAGATAAATTCAGAAAATTCTGAAAATTTAGGGAAATCCATAACACGATGAATTATGGCTGTAATTGAGCAAAATACGATATAACTAAATATAAATATAATTAAAAATAAATGTCTAATACCTTGCACAAATGTGTCGTGGTACAACCCCTCTAAATCATACACTACTCCGAAATTATATGGAGGTTGACTTAATTACCTACTGCAACACGAACCGTTGAAGGAATATTCGCAGTGATTAACGACCGTCTAGGAGGTCACACTTGAGGCGTTGGGTTTCAAATCCATAATAATCAAACAGAGTGCATAAATCGTTGGCAATATTTACTTGACTAGGCCAAGAGTATCGGTCAAGGTTAGTTAGAGATGAAAACACAAAAATATAATTTTATTTACAAAGATTAAAATAAGAATAATATTAGACAAAAGGGAATTATTTGAATTTAGATAGTATCTTGATAATTATTATGAGGAGGAATTCTCAAATGGAATTAATTGATTAATGTAACTAGGCTCAGAAAAAAAGGGGGAACTTGACCATACTAATAATGGAAGGTGTTTCAGTCTTACTGGTAGATGACTTTGAGATAGGTCCTTCTTGCGATAAGGTGAGTGGAGAACGATCCGATGGTGCAAGTTGTGCACGATCCGAATAAAGCAGATGGGGAACGGTCCAAATGATGCAGGTGGGACACGATCCAAACCAACCTTCCGATGATGATAGCAATCTTCAAAGATGACGACCAACGGAGAATGTGGGAATTCTCGTATTCCCACGTAAAAGGAATCTTTTTTTCCTCAAAGGTAATCGATGGAGATTTTCTGCGATTCGATTACACGAAGGGAGACTGTTGCGAAAATCCAAAGGCTTTCCGTTCAAAGAGGCTACCAATTGACTTGGCTAGAATAACGGCTGAAGAAGCCTTGCTGTTTGACGAACGCTCACGGGACAAGCCGATAAGGACGGCCTTGGGGTGCGGCCTTGAGGAACTCTTCGAACTACAGAATATCCCGAGTATTTTATGCCCGATTCTGGAGGGAAGGGGGAGTTTGGATAAAGGAGTCACAAGCTCCAGACATCTTAATCCATAGACGGAGTCGATTAAGCATTTAGCAGCAAAAGGCAACACAGAGCGGCTCTTTCACACCTCGCAACCGGATGCGGGGTAGGAGGGAGCTTGGAACGAGTTCGCAGGATTGGGGAATATTTTCCCAACGTGCTCAGGAGTAAAAAATTCGAGAATGTTTGAAAAGTAATTGATGTCGTCCATGGCGCGATACCATAGAACTTTCTCTCCAATAAATTGACGGGGGGGGGGTCAGAGGTTGTTCTTTTTACAGAATGATTCCACAGAGTGTTCTATACTTTTGACCAAGGATGTACATAACTCTTAAAATCGACGTTGAGTAAAACAGTGCATGTGTTGGTACTTATATCTACATTTCCGTAGCGCGGCCTTACCCAGTGTTTTAAAATCGCTGCTTAGTGTCATAATCGATCTTACCCTTCCCCATTTCCCTCAAATGATCACTCGCCCTCCTACCTTGGAGCTAATCAGTGAGGTGGGGATAGAAAATTATATAAAAATTTCACATTCGAACTGCAATTATCCTACAATCATAAAAAGTAAACGAATAGAAAATATATATCGACCAGATATAAACATATAAATTTGAATATAATTTAATCTTTTTTTTTATTCCAATACGTTACTATATACTTAGCAAGCAATTTCATATTATTTATTTAAAATATTCCATTAGCTTTCTCCGATAAAACTTATCAGGAATAAAGATATTTTACTTAATTAGCCAACACCATTTGTTTTTATCTCCATTTGTTTGCTTTTGCGCAGAACAAACACAAAACTACTGCTGTACACGAAATATCAACTTTCTTTTATTCGCCTCTCATCCCAGGATTAAGATTACGTTTTGGATCATATATACATTTTCGGCTAAACACTGTCTCCGTTTACGCTTTTCCTCGAACACTACTCCCTCCAGTGAGGAGACTCATTTCTAAGAAAAGAATTCATGCTTTCTGCTCTATATAATACTATACTTAAGTTCGTTTCGTGAACAACATGAAGGTCTTTTAGATTACTTTAAATAACACGTGCATTGCAGCTCCCTTATTTCATTTCCATATATTACAACATGTTACTACTAATTATATATTTGAACATATCTTTTTCAGTAGAATGGTGGTAAATTTAGTACTGCCCTAGCATTTACGGAATAGAAAGTTTATTTTACCTTGCTACTAAACAAGGTAGTTGTTTGCTTATGTTTATTTATTAGTTGTTTTTCTCAGAGTCGTCGCCCCAAAATTTCTACCAATGTTCACTGTAATTAGTCGAATCTAATATTGGTTTTCATGTAATCTTGATTCTAACCTAACCAACACTTCTAAATATCAGACATACCATATTCAATTTGTTGCCACGGAGGATCGATCTTGTACAGGGTCTTATTTTTGCATGTCCTACATTTGAACTTTAATAACATCAAGAATAATTTTTTAATCACAATAAAACTTTTAGAACTTGTTGGTAATAGAGCTAGGTTCTTAGTCCTTAAATGGCTAATTGATTAATTTATTACTTCAGAAGTTATGCCAGTTTTAGGAAATAAGTCATTTTTTGCTAGAAAAGGAAAGCTAAAATTTTGTTAAAAAGAGTGATTTATAGAATGCTCGATTCTTACCAAAGTTTTCACGAAAATTGTGAACTAACAAATTTAATAGCATTTTAGTCATTCGTGGACTATAAAATAGAATTTTTTTCTACCCAAAATCATTATTAAAAAATTTTTCAGACTGAAAACATGGAAGCTCCGGGAAATGATTGGACAAAAAAATATTGTTGAAACATACTTCAGAAGTAACTGTTCAGCGCGTTCAACACAACAACGGATGAGACGTGAAGGAGCTCAAGACGTACCATCACGACGAGCGCTATGCAAACTAATGACAATATTTAGGGACACAGGTAGTGTACAAGATGAACGAAAAGGACGCGTTGGAAGCAAAGGCGTAGAACAACATAAAATTGAATAGTTGCCTCAAATCTTCAAACAGTCCCAGCAGAAGTCATTTAAGAGAAGATCAGAAGAAGTGGGTGTTAAAAGGTGTAACATAAAATGTCATGAAGAAAAACTGATACAAGATTCAGTTTGTGCAAAAATTAGAAGACAACTATTTCGTGAAAAAAAAATCGCATGCATAAGAATTTACACGAAAATCTGAGAAGTTGATGTAGGCCTCCAAGAACTCCGATCTATTTATTACCTTTGGACTTTTTATGTGGATATTTAAAAGATCGTGTTTACTATAATAAACCTAGAAGTATCCAACGACTAAAAAATAATATGACTGAAGAATTAATAACATCGATTAAGAACTTTTTTAAAAACTGATAAGAGCAACTATGTCACGAGTAAATGAATTTTATGGGGAGAATTGTGAGCATTTGATTAGAAGAATCTTCCAATAAACTAAGTTATTATGTTAATTATTCAAACTGATTATTAAGCTATGTTTTTTGTTAATTTTGAGCAAATCAAATTAGTTAAAATAAACCTGATTTTAAACTTAATAAATATCCGAAATGTTCCACGAAAATTTGTTAAAATCAATGCTTCACTAAAATAACATAACTTCTACAAAAATAAATGAATCAATTAGCCATTTGTGGACCACCTCTGAAGGTTTCATTATGATAAAAAAATTACTTAGTTTTATTAAAACTTAAATGTAGGACATGTAGAAGAAAAAAAGCCCTTGTATTTGCTTATTATACGAGCACTCTAATCAATTAGATCTTCCTGGACACCCATCAGCACAGTTTCCCTTCTAGTAAGCATTTGAGACGTACCAAAGGAGATGGAGGGGTAGCTGCTACAAAGACTTTAGCTGCTTAATCAATATACTACACCATCTCCTGGGTATGACTTAGAACTTCACCTGGTGGCAAGGCTCTGATTGAGGACTTTTCAGAGTTTTAGGAATAGTGGAGTTACTCGTACCTTTTAATCTGCCATTGCTCCCAGGTCCATTCTGACCCGGAGTGGTACCCCTTGCCTAGGTTTTCTGCTTCCTTGTACGGTGAGCCTCTCCAGGCAAAAGCTAGGAGAAAAAACCGGAAATATCAAACCAAACCTTGCCAATTCCTCAACGGCAGCTCAGGCCAAAGAATTTTTCATTAAAACTGATTGGTTGTAAGGGCGGAAGAAGGCTGCAACATGTCTCTTAGCTCCGATCTTCTCGTTTTCCCCCTGCCATTGGACCCAGTTGAAGGCTTGTGAAGTTTCTGTGCTTACTAAAGGTGCAGCAATAAGTACACTCTAAACAAACTCATCGCATGCGTCTTCATAAATATCTGTCTTATGACAATGAAGACTCTTATCCTTGACCTCGATGAAATGCCATGACAACGATACTACACCATCATTAGTCATAACTAACTATAATTTAAGAAGGATATTTTTTGAGTATTTGAATAATAATTTTATCTTAGTTTGGTTATGACTTATGTTTTTTATTAAAGTTATTTCTAATAATTCTTTTATAATATCAAAAAACAAAATGGTGAAGTTTAGAAATAAAAAAGGGGAAGGAAATTTTGTGATTTTTTTAAAACCCAAAGAAATATAAATGGTGAAGTTCAGAAAATTTATTTTTATATATCTTCTATAACTATATTTTAGCAACGAGATATTTTGAAAGCGGCGAAATTTAGTTTAGAGTTTCCTTTTAGAATTATTATAATTGGAAAAGTTGGGAAATTTTATAAAAATTTAACCATGGCTGCATTTTTAAATTTTAAATTTTAATCTTAGTAGCGAAGCGCAAGCTCCCCCCATGGCGAAGCCATTACCTTTTCTATATTGCAAAGGCCTGCGAGATATTAAGACAAAACTAAAAAAAAAAAACCTCCCCCCCTCCCAAGAAAACTCATGTTCATGCGCCAGAGAGTCTCGCTCTCGCGTGTCCTAAACGTACTCACATCTACTAAATCGTGTGGAAGAAGCTATACTCCTCTAAAAATTCAAATAATCAACAATCAAGAGCGCAAAACTGGTCCTGAGTATAAAGAAAAAACGGTAACGGCCTCACTCTTCACTGTACCGGGACAGCTAACTCGGGCTATGCACCCCAATAATAGGACTTTCGACCATAATGGGCCTAGCTGTCTGGGCAGCCAAGTATTCTTCACTTTGAGGTTCAGTGGAGTTCTCCATCAAAGCAGCTGTGTTCCACTCATACATGAATATTGGGAGAGATCCCGTCCCTCCTATTCAGCAAATGGTTTTGATAATAAGGTATTGATATAGGCTACCATAGGCCTTCTCCCGTTCAAAGTAAACCTTCGGGAAAGTTCCTTACACGATCTTTCAAGCTTAAATGACGCATCCGACGTGAATTGAAACTTAAGAAATCACTAGGGTACAGAAGTTAGGGCAATTTCGCCGTGAAAAATAAGCGAACATAACATTAATGAACCTGTCCATCAACTTGCCCAACGTAAGGAAGTTATTTTTAAAATAAACTTCACTACCCATTCGTCAAGATTCTGGGACGATAGCACCTTAAAACATCAAGTTGAACTAAACTAACCTAAATGATATACTACATATATCTAAGTGTCAAAGTATGACATACGAGAGATTGTCCGGACCCCAGGTAAAATGGACGCAGGGACGAGAGCAGAGAGGAACTCACTTTGGAATTCGCTCTCACATATGTCTGTAGGTAGAGTTCATTCAGCAGTTTTCAGCGAGCACACGACGAGGCTTTAATATTTTCGCAGGGAAAGTGGTCGAGTTAGTGTCCGCCATGAACGCCGCTGGGTGAGAGATTACTATCTTTTTCGCCTTTAAGCCTGCCAAGGTTCCCTACTATAACCTTCACAGAATATCTTTGACAAGTTTTCACAATGTTACATAAGAGGTCCTCTCGAAAAGTGAAAACTCGTATGTTGAATAAGAAGAGTATCAGATATAATAATAATAATAATAATAATAATAATAATAATAATAATAATAATAATAATAATAATAATAATAATAATAATAAGTATTTAGTAATGCGCTCTTCAAGGCCCGAGGCCTTCTCAGAGCGCACGTTGTGCTAAGATGAGAATGGAAATTCAATGGAAATTCAAGAGGGGGGAGAAGGCAATACTGAAAAGGTGCATTTTCAGTAGACGCTTAAATGTGGTAAGAGAGGGAGAAGACCTGATTTCAGCAGGAAGAGCATTCCACAACTTAGGGGCGCAGATTGAGAAGGAGCAGTCCCCCATTGAGAAGATGGATAAACGAGGAATATTCAAAAGAGGTGCATGTGATGACCGAAGGGCCGGAGGAACATGGCGTGGCGAGAAGGCAGAAGAGAGGTAAGACGGGGCCTTGTTGTTTAAGGCCTCAATTGTGAAAAGAAGTATATTGAAGTAAGTACGGGATTGACAGGGAGCCAGTTCAGTTCATGCAGCAAGGGTTTCTAGGGAGAGAAGCTAAGGCGATGGAGGAGAAGCCGGGCGGCATAGTTATGTACAAGTTGAAGGGGGCGAAGAGAGGAGGATGGCAGATTCACAAGCAGAGAGTTACAGTAGTAAAGGCATGAGGTGATGAAGGCATGAACAGCAGTCTCAAGACTTCGGCGATCAAAGTGAGAGAGAATGCGAGAGAAGTTACGAAGAAAACATAGAGAGGATTTGATGACATAGCGGATATGAGGCTTGAAGGAGAGGTGCTCATCAAAAACAACACCCAGATTTCTAACGCAGTCAAAGAAAATGATAGTATTACCTCCTAGAGGAAGCGAGGGAAAGAGAGATTTTGATTTTTTGACAAAAGCAGCGGTTCCGACAAAGAGGACCTCAGTTTTGGAGTGATTAAGCCTAAGGAAGTTGGAATAGAGTTACTCAGAAATGGAGGAGTAGGCAGCCAGGAGCTCAGTGATAGAGTAGGCAAGAGACCTGGGGGATGAGGAAATGACAATTTGAGTGTAATCAGCATATAGGTGGAAGGATAGATCGAGATTACGGAAAAGGGGAACTAAGAGGGAGAAGATAGATACGAAATAGTAGAGGACCAAGGACAGAGCCTTGAGGCACTCCAAAGCAAATGGGGGTAGATTCGGATGAAACGTCGTCAATCACAACGGATTGGTACGAGACGAGAGGTAAGAGCGGAACCAGTCAAGCATGGTGCCTGATATGCTGAGGAAAGAGTGGAGACGATCAAGTAGGACGGTATGGTCAATAGTATCGAAGGCAGAGGAGAGGTCGAGTAGAACGAGGATGGAAGCACAACCCCTGTCTGCGGCTCTTCGTAAGCAATCGGACAGATTGAGAAGGGCGGTTTCTGTGGAGTGGCCTGACTTGAAACCAGATTGATAGGTTTTATCAATGTTACAGGCCACCATGTGACTGTTAATGTGTGAAGCAACCACTCTCTCCAGAACCTTAGAGAGAAAAGGAAGTTGCGAAATCGGGCGATAATTGGAAGGGTCAGTGGGGTTCAGTTGAGGCTTTTTAAGAATCGGACGGATGTGGGCACGTTTGAAGGAAGAGGGAACAAGACCAGTTGCACGTGAGGTGTTGAACAGGTGAAGAAGCATTGGGAGGATAGCAGGCAGAATTTTACATAACAGTTTAGGCGAAAAAATGTCCTTTGGGGAGCCCGATTTCTTAGAACGCGAGAGCAGGGCTGTAAGCTCCAACGCGGTCTCAGCAGGGAAAACGATAAGAGCCTGAGGCGAGAAGTCAGGTTGAATGGCAGGAGCCGGGATAGTAGGCTGAGGAGGGAGCCACGGAGGTTAGTGACCTTATCTGCGAAGAAATTCGAGAGAGTAGCAGGGCTAATGGGTGGGGAAACCTGGGCTGGGAAAGTTAGACAGGAGAGCAGGCGGGAGACGGTACGAGGATCATTCCTATTATCTGTAAGCAAATGACGTGAACAGGGGTACGGTGACAACGGAAGTTAGAAGGTGTGACATAGAAGAGTGGGCATCAAGACAAGTGAGAAGGACTTGCTCCAAAGAAGAGAGATTTTTTTTAGGAGAGGCAGAAGCATCAATGGGAGGAAGTTTGGACGCCACATCATTAGATAGGGAGGGAATATCAATGGAAGCAAGTCGACGGAAAGGCTTAGGATTATGAGACAGCTGGGAAGGTATATGGAATGGGATAGAGAAGTTTAAGTTGATAAGGAAGTGATCAGATATAGCATTGTACAAATTTGTAGTCGTCAGGTTGGAAATAAGACAGTAAGAGATTACAAGGTCTAAAATGTTACCGTGAGAACGGGTAGGGAAAGAAACGTGTTGGGTGAGGGAGAAGAGATCAAGGATTTCAGAAAAGGCTTTGAAATTAGGATTGTGGCCAGGAAGGTTCAAATCACCGAGGATTAGCAGAGAACCAGTGAGAGGAGAGGCCAGCAAGGAGGTTACTAAATTCATCAAGAAAAAAATAAGGAAGGAGCTGGGGGGGCGGTAGAGGACTAAGATTGTTAGATAGGGGGTGAAATCAGAGACATTAATGAGCAACTCAAAAGAAAGAAGAAGGGGAGAGGGCAGATTATTCAGAGGAAAGGAGATACTGTGAATGAGAGCAACTTCACCACCGCGAGAGTTACGAAAGGTACGGGAGTGGACGTAACCATCAGGGGTAGCGAGATTTAAACCGCAAGCAGAAGGAGCAAGCCAAGTTTCCGTGAGTCCAAGGAGAGGGACTCGAGTGTTAACAAGCAGGTCATGAATGTAGTCAGCCTTCTTCGAGAAGCTTCTGACATTGAGGAGAGATGCTGAGATTACGGGTAAAGGGGCAGGTGAAGAAGAATCAGGGATAAATGGGGGAGGTGGAATTCAAGTAAAAATGTTTTCTAAGAGCAGGAGCTCAACGGAAACCACCTTTAGTGTGGCGGCGGGAACGTGAAATTCCCAATGCCTTAATGTGAGTAAGAGTGTCTTGAGAAACACTGGTAGCAGTTCCATTGAAGGCAAGACTTGTTAACCTATCAATCATAGTGGCTAAGCGACACAATAATGGGAGAGGGCAAATTAACTATATAAGTATGTTGGCTTAAGCGACACAATAACGGGAGAAACAACAATCGAGACAAAATAAAGAGTAATCGAATAGTGTGTACAAATACAATTACGATAGAAACAAGAAACGAGGGGAAAAAAATAGTGACGAATCAAAATTTGCGGTCGGTGAGGGAGAAGGGCGTGGGCGCAAAGACAGAGCGGAGGTAACAACGAGGTAGCTTGTTACCTCCGGTATAAACAACAATCGAGACAAAATAAAGAGTAATCGAATAGTGTGAACAAATAAAATTACGATAGAAACAAGAAACGAGGGGGAAAAAAAGTGACGAATCAGAATTAGCAGGCGGTGGGGGGGAGGGGGGCGTAGGCAGGAAGACAGAGTGGAGGTAACAACGAGGCAGCTTGTTACCTCTGAGTGAAACAACAATCGAGACAAAATAAAGAGTAATCGAATAGTGTGAACAAATAAAATTTCTATAGAAACAAGAAACGAGAGGAAAAAAATAGTGACGAAACAGAATTACTGGTCGGTGAGGGAGGAAGGGGCGTGGGCGGGAAGACAGAGTGGAGGTAACAACGAGGCAGCTTAAAAAAAAATACGTGGGTGCAGAAAGACAGAGCGGAGGGAACAACGAGGTGGCTTGAAAAAAGCACAAAAAAGCAACACAGCAAATAGTGAAAGCATAGGCAATAACACTGCCAAAAAAAAAAGCACAAAAGATAACTTGAACCGTAGAAAGAGCCACAGATAAGCGCATCGATCAACTTGCCAAAAAGGTTCTCATACCTAAAACTGGCCCTTGCTTGACAAATTTCATGCACAGTGAAATCTTTCGGCAAGCACTTAGACTAAATCTCACCATATCGCCAGAAGAGTAGGAATGATAGTTAGGCCGATTCATTTTAAGATATTGGATAAGAACTTATTCTCCTCATCATTAAACTTAAACTCTTCAACTGAGATCGAGAAATAATTCCATTTCTGAAGCATGAGGCACAGCGTAAGATCTAAGCACACCCAGGGTACTTCTTAGAGAAAAGCAGTCCAGAAAAATATATTTAGATTAGAACGTAACTACGAGTGGCGGTCAATAAGTTTGGCGAATTGGTAGGGCAAAACAGAGGAAGGGGGATGGCTGTTTGTGGGAGTGTTAGGACAAGTTATGACAAGTCAGGACCCGCAGCCGCACGCTCCAGCCTCATCTATTTAAGAAGCAGTAGCTGATCGCAGATCGTCAGTCACAAATATTTCAACAATGGAGAAGGTTGAGCACCGCGTAGTGATCAAATTTTTGACCAAGGAAGGAAAGAATGCAAATGTGATCCATGAACTCATGGTTGCAGTGTACACCGATACCGCCCTTCCTATGCAACCATTGCTCGCTGAAATAGGGAGTTCAGCCATGGATGCCAGTCCTTTGAAGACGCGACCAACGAGGATAATGCGGCTCGTGTGGAGAGGATTATCCTCAAAACTCGAGGGCTGAAGGTCGAAGAAATTGAGCGAGAACTTGGAATATCACATGATGTGTTATCAACATCATCCATGACAATTTGGCCATGACCAAGGTCTCTGCCCGTTGGATCCTTAGAAACCTCATGATACCTCACGCCCCATGATCGACTTCAACGTCGTCAAAGTTTGGAGGAGCTGCTGCTCCTGTACAACCAAGACCCGGCGGGATTCGAGTCATGCATAGTGACAGGTAATGAAACGTGGGTTCATCACTGGGATCCCGAGACCAAGCTCGAAAGTATGGCCTGGAAGCACAGGGGCTCTCCGACCCAACCCTCAACCAGGAAGATCATGGCCAATATCTTCTGGGATTCTGAGGGAGTGTTGTTTGCGGACTATGCGCTTCGTGGAAGGATCATCACAGGCCAATATTATGCTGCGGAACTGGCTGGGTTGAAAAAGTGCATCCGTCAAAAGCGGCGTGGCAAGTTGACACGTGGCGTGCTGCATATTCACGGCAATGCCCCTGTCCACAAGGTCAGAGTTGCACAAGCTGCCCTGTGCGAATGCGGATTTGAGGAGCTCAACCATCCCCCCTACATTCCGGATCAAGGCTGCACTGCATGGGCGCTGGTTTGGAGAAGATGAAGATGTTCAGCTCGCCGTCCAGGAGTGGATTGAACAGCAGTCGGGAGATTTCTGGTTGTCGAAAATTCAAAGCCTCAGGGAGAAGGGGCACAAGTGCATTAAAGTCAAGAGTAGTTATATTGAAAACTAATAAAACACTTTTTCTCATAGCTCGTTTCCTTAGAACCGAAATGCAAAACATATTAACCGCCCCTCGTACCACTATGGAGTTTAGCGAACAACTGCCACTGCCTGAAAGGTAGTATTTAAATTTTAAAACAGGACCGAGACATCTGGTCATGTAAATTTTGCGTCTACATACCCTTCTCCCATTCAGTGTGGGCTGGCATGCCAAAAAATTGTACAGGGTGTTCCGAAAGTTCTGTTATACCCTATAAATATTTTTTTAATTTTATATTTCAGATGACCCGAAGTCTTGTCTATCTGTGTTAATATTGTTTTCACATTCTATCTCAAATGGCTGACACGAGCCCATAAGTTTTGGGAGAGTGGGTGATTGCAAGTCTATGGGCACATGATCGTGTGTATTCTATTCTAGAAATAACATGGAAGATGTGCGACATGACTTCACTGCAATGAGAGTAAATACTCTAAAACCATACACGTGTTTTAATATTATTCCTCTATTGTTATTATCACTTTTTCGTTAGGGAGTACCAAGACTTTCGGACCACCTTGTACATTGGAAAAGGGGAAGGGAACACATGTCAAACATTTCCTGCTAAAGTAAAATAACTAAAAGGGAGCAGGAAGAGAGTTTTCGTAGATTCCACCAGGTAGCCCATGACCAACCTCAATACTCTTAAACAAATATGTACTCCAGGCTAATCGTGAAGGAGATACGTTGGCGCACTTCTCCTATAAAATCGTATGATAATGTCCTTAGTCTTCCTGCTAAAAGCACTCCGGGACCTGTTAGGTCGTAAGCTGCGGCTAAGGCGCTGTTCCCCTCGATGATTAACTGGAGAAGTCTATCTCTCATTCTTCCTCGAAACATTCTGCGATCATTTGGGTTGGGATCCTCGTCATTAGAAGGAGCTCGTATTTCCAAAGTGCTCCTTCCAGCTTTCGATATGGGTGCGGAAGCCAAAAGGCTCTTGTTGCTTACCTTGTTTCTATGTGTTTCCGAATAACGATCCCTGCGTTGCACTCTCAACTACCTCACGAAGATATCCCGCTTCAGCTCATGCGAATAAATATTCGTAGGATTAGGGATTTTTTTTTTTTTTTAATTATTGGGCTATCTGGCGACTGCCGACTTAGGCATAAGTCGCCGTAAACAAACAGCCTGGTTCTAGGCTACTTTAAAAAATTGAACAGGAAACAACAATAAAAAGAAATAACAATACCAATAACAAAACAATAACTAAAACAATAACAAAGACAACAATTAAACCTGGTTAAATGAAAGGAAGAAGGCCGGCCTCCCCCCAAAAGTCAACAAGTCCAACAGTCAAAGTGCACGCACTCGTCCCGAGTACAAGGGACAGGTGGTAGTGACCCCGCCCATCCCCATACCAGGACAGGTGTCGTGCGCGAAGATCACCCAGACTGGGACATTTGACAGGAATGTGTCGAACAGTCTGTGGGACGACGCAGTCGTTGCAATAGGGCGCAGGCGAGCACACCATCAAATAGCGATGCGTCACACGAGTGTGCCTGATTCGGGGACGACAGAAAGCAACCTAAAGCCCCCCGGCATTGGAGGATAGGTTCCTGGGAACGGTCGCGGCGCAATGGCACGCAACTTTAGGTTCCCTTCGACCGTCTCCAATCTTCTTTGCCAAGCAGTGCGAAAAGCTGCCCGTATTCGTGCCATGTAGTCGGTGTGAGGAAGAGCGAAACGCTGGTCCGGTCGCAGAGTCCTCGCGGACTCTTTAGTGCCTTCATCCGCGCGCTCATTCATCGCAATTCCTACATGTCCAGGAACACAGCAGAAGATAATCTCGATGTCTGCCTTGCTCGCCAAAACCGTAGCGTCACGGATATCATGAACCAGGGACTGCGAAGATTCCAATGCCCCGAGAGCACTCATGGCGCTTTGTGATTCGATATAGATTACAATCCGGTCTCTAAACCGGAAACGGTGCGTAATCTCCCGTACCGAATAGTGTATTGCCACCAACTCAGCCGTGAGGACAGACGCAGCACCTGGTATAGCCCCACTGACATCAAACAGAGGGGATACGGCGTGGAAGCCGACCCCCTCTTGTGACTAGGAGCCATCCGTAAACACTGGCACGGTTCCAGCGTGACACGATGTGTGCTCCAAAAAGGTCGAACGCAATACTCCCGGCGCAGTACAAGCTTTGGCAGCAGAGGCATGGCGACAAATATTCAAATGTGGTACCCTCCATGGTGGCGTCCTGGGCAGAACCAGGGGCGCCACCATCCCGAGATCTATATCTACCTCTCGAAGGAGTTTCCTGGCCCTAAATCCAAAGGGCTTAGGGTATGACTGGCGTCTCTCGATGGCAGAGGCACCATCGAGATCAACTGCGGAAGCAGTGAGAGCTGTTGGGGACTGAGGGAGGCGCCGGGCTTGCGCGTACAGGCGAGTGATGCACTGCACGCGGCGCAGAACGAGTGGCATCTCCCCAGCATCGACCAACAGGCTCTCAATGGGGGAAGTGCGGAAGGCACCGGTCGCAAGGCAAAGGCTGGTGCGGTGTATCGAATCTACCTTTTGCAATAAACGCTCGGCTGCGGATGCATAAAACTCGCATCCGTAGTCGAACTTCGAGCGAACAAAGGATCGATAAAAAAGTAAAGCAGTAGCCCTATCAGCGCCCAAAGCGCTAAAGGTCACGGAAAGGAGATTGTCCATGGCGTGGGTACAAAAGAACCTAAGGCTGCGAATATGAGCCTCCAAGGTGAGGCGTCGGTCGAATACAAGACCAAGGAAACGGTGTGACTCAACCACATACAGGTGCAACCCATTAAGAAACAAATCTGGTTCGGGGTGTAGCGGTGGATGGCGGCAGAAGTGCACCCCCTTATTCTTGGACAAAGAAAACCGAAAACTGTGCGCTTCGGCATAGCGAGAGACGCGGTTCAAGGCCTGTTGAAGTCAACGCTCCAGAGTTGGCATCTGGGCCGCGCCAAAAGAGATCGAAAGGTCGATCACGTAGAGCGTAGCGGGAACATCTTCCGGCAGCACCAAGGTGAAGCCGTTGATGCTCAGGGCAAAGAGTGTGACACTGAGGACACTTCCCAGCGAGACATCCTCTTCCTGCTCCTTTGGGCCGGAGAGGGGTCCCCCCACCCGTACGCGGAATCGACGATCTCGCAAAAATTCAGATATAAACATGGGAGGCGTCTCCTCGCCCCCATCGTGTGGAGAGACTTCATGATACCGTATCGCCATGCGGTATTATGGGCCTTCTCCAGATCGAAATAGACCGTGGCTTAGTGCTGTTTACGAAGGAAGGGCCTCGCAGACGGCATTTTTGAGTCGGAGCAGAGCATCCGACGTGAAGTGGAACTTACGAAAGCTTCACTGTGCAGAAGACAGATGGCCTCCGCTGTACAGGAAATAGGCTAATCTAACATTTACTAATTTCTCCATCAACTTGCACTTGCGAGAGGTTAGATTGATTGGGCGGAAACAGGTTGGAGTAGGGTGAGCTCTCCCTGGCATGCGAAAGGCGAGCACAGTAGCGATTAACCAGGAGTTTGGGAGAAGACCTTCCACTCAGATCCTGTTGAAGAAATCTAACAAAAAGGCCATGCCTCGCTCCTGAGGTGTCGAAGCATGGTGTACGGGACATCGTCTGGACCATGGGCGGCGTCCGCAAACGAAGCGAGAGCGGAACGCAACTCACTTACAGTAAACTTGTCGTTGAAGGGTTCTCCGCCAAGGAGGTAAAGTCAAGCCGGCGGCCTTCCGCGACATGACAATGTGCATTAAAATCTGGCGGAGCAGCATCACGGCTAGAGAAGGCGGAAAAAGCGGTCGCTAAGGGTTCCGCCACGGACGCGGGGTCCGAGATTGCGGTCCCATTCTCTTGGATAACGGGAGGGGGGTCCTGCGAGAACTTGCCCCAAATCCTTTTGACTCGCTTCTACACCTCAGCTAAAGGGGTCTTCCCGTTAAGTGAAGACACGTATGCCCGCTAAGAAGAGCAGCGGGCGTGCTTTAAAATATAGCGGAACATAGCCCTAGCCCGACGAAATTCAGCGACAGTGAAATCGTTCGGGCGGCGCTTATAGCGCATGTAGGCATAACGCTTCTGTTTAAGGGCCGTCTCACACTCGGCCAACCACCATGGGAGTGTTCGGCGTGCAAAACGGCCAGACGTCCTAGGAATAGTAGTCAGGCCCACGGCGATGAGGTTTCCGGAAAAGAACTCAACAGGCTCATCTACCGACCTAAAGTCTTCGACTGAGATAGAGAATTCAGTCATTTTCTGGAATGCAGGACATTGCGCCCGCGCCAAGCACCAACGAGCTGGTCTCTCAGGCGGCAGTTGCCCTGAAAATGATATTTGAATGGAAAAGTGATCAACACCAGGGAGGTCATCGACCACTCCCTCAATCAAAATCAGGCTGTGCATCCGGAGAGCACAATGATAGGTCAAGACAAGAAAATAAAGCGGTTCTCGGACAGTGAGGCGTAAACTCATCCACGTTTAGGACACCCATCTCAAGCTCTTTGATCAGATCGGCAAGGACTTGTCCCCAGGGATCTATGGAGTAATCTTCCCAGAGAGGATACCTGCCGTTCAGATCTCCAAGCAAGCGATATGGCCGCGGCAACCGTGCCACGACGCGGCGGAAGAACCCCGCGTCGAAGTCAGCTGAAGGTGGAATGTACGCAGAAATCAGAGTATACCTCCTATCCAGGTGCAGCTGCACAGCTACTGCCTATGAGGAGGTATCCAAAGAGAAAGGAAAAACGGAGACCTTATGCCGGGTGTAAACAGCGCATCCCCCAGCCCGGCCATCCCACGGTGGTGGGGTCGCAAGACCCTTATACCCCGGAAGGGCAGGCAGGGGGCACGCGCCTAGCATGGTCTCCTGTAAAACGATAGCTAACGGGGAACGGGATGAGATAAGCCTCCGCAACTCCCCCTAGCTCGAGGCCTAGCTCGGAGGAGACGCATTGGCCCTCCTTGAACTGAAGACTGTCACGGGAATGGCCGTACGCATCCCAGGGGCAGAACCTTGGGTGCTGTTGGCCGGACAAAGCGCTGAAGGCGCTGTCGCTTTCGAGGACTTATTAAGGGAGGTTGGGCTCGCCATGCGAGTCTTTTCCTCCCTCCGCCTCGAAACCTTAGGCGGGCGTTGCGGCTTCGGAAGCGGGGGACCTTCTTTTTCTGCTACCACCGTCTCCGAGCAACTCGCTCCCCTCTGCGGCGTGGGCGAAGGAGCCGAAGCTCATTTGTTGCTGTCTTCCTTTCGGGGAACAGCTTTAGGAACCCCGGAAGATGGCTCTAGCGACCATCTTCAGGGGTGTCTCCTCCTGTAAGTCTAACGACTCGGTAGAGGCGCGTGGTCGTTTCGCCTTTCGGAAAACGGTCACGTTGGGGAAAGAGGGGGGAGCCCTGGTTTTAGCCGGGGCTAGGTGTGAACCGTTTTTGCCGCCAGCTTTACCAGTAGAGCCCCTGGGTGTAGTAGAGCCCGCAGAAGGGCTATGAATGGGCGCGGAAACAACCGTGCTCGTTGGCCTGGATGGGCCAGGAGCAGAGGGTGCTTTTCTAACTATTGAGGCATATGACGTCATAGGCAGAGCCGGGCGCGCCAGGACCAAGTCCTTAGCCTTGCGGAATGAGAGTCGATCCTGGGCCTGAATGGCCAGGATTTCTTTCTCAAGGAGAGATGCACCACATTGCTTCGAAGAAGCAGGGTGCGGCTCTCCGCAATTGACACACTTGGCAACACACGAATTGGACTTATCGAGTGCGACCTTGGAGCAATTTACACAGACTTCGGGTGACCCCGGTTTGCACGTCTACATGATCGATTTGTATGGCCGAAGCGGTGACAGTAATAGCACCGCCGCGGCAGTGGCACGAATGCCTTCACGCGTTAGCGGTACCAACCAGCACGCACTGACTCAGGGAGCTTGTCACAGTCGAACTTGACGAAGAGTGTAGGGGTGGGTCTCGAGGCCCCTCCCTGTTTTCTCATCATACGATCAACCTTGACCGCTCCCTAGTTGGCCAGCTCTAGGGTGATGTCCTCAATGGAGTAGTCAACGAGTTCCCTTGCATAAACTACTCCTTTTACAAAGTTCATGGTAGAGTGCGGCGTCACACTCACCGCGGTGCCATGAAGTGTCCGAAGAGCACTCATTTTGGTGACCTCGGCGGGATTCGCCGCATTCGCCAAAAGGCAGCCGCCCGAGAAATGGGTTACCTTCCGCTCTCTGCCAATTGCACTAGCTAATCCTCTTCTCTGATGGATCATGTTGCCCTTGGATAACATGCTGCCATCAGTGGAGCGAATAACGAGGAAGCGTTTGAAGCCAGCGGGCTCGAAAACGCCAGGTAACCTCTGAATGAGGGGCCCCGATGTTATCAAGGCTCCGCCTTGTGCTCTTTTGGTCTTTTTCATGGTCAGGAGCTCTGTACCCGGAGGAGCAGAGGGGCCGGATGTGCCAATCTTGGCTTGGTCGCTTGCCAAAGTGGCAGCAGACCGATCCCTCCTCGTAGCCCCCGCTTCTCACCTCCGCCGGTAGAAATCCTTAGGCCAGATGGACCGGCCTCAGCTAGGTCCTTCCCTGAAATGGAACAGATCCTGGTCGTCGCAGGGGCACCATCCGGAGGAGATCCCCCCCCTCCTTGTACTGCCTCAGAATGCCCAGCCGTTTGAGGAGGACCTTACATAGGGGTGGATTCGGGTTCAGTATCTGGCGCCGAGCTCGGATTCCTTCCCATGGAAGACCCTACCGTCTGAGGCTGTGTTTTCTCAAGGACCATGCCTATCACAGGAGGGGCCTACAGTTGGCCATCCCCTCCCAGGACATCGCAGGTCCCCTTGGCAGTGTTGCGCGTTCTTGTGTGTGGAAGCACAGGCCTTGCCCATGGCAAGGTTTAAAATTCTTGCGAGCAGATCTTTTGAGGAAAGCGACCGAAGGGGCCTGGCTTCCCCTTCCCCCCTAAGGGGGTTTGCCCTACCGAGCCGCTTACACGAGGGGTGGTCGGCAATTGGCTGCCTGCTGGCTTTCTTGGCAGTCCCCTTGGAAAGAAAAGAGGGGACTGCCACTGGAAAAGGGGAGGTGCCCGAAAGCAGCCCTATAGAAGGGGGGGAGGGGGAGTCCCCTGCACCCGTAGGCAAAGGAGAGGAGTAAGCCTCCTTTCCGGTTAGAGAAATATGGAGGGTCCCCTGAGCCAGCACAGGGGGAGGGACCCTCATTTTTTGTCTAGAGCTGCCCGAGGGTGGCTCCGTCAATAAGCAAGCAGGAGTTAAAGGGGTATGAGGTTTTATGAGTTTATCCATGGGCATGGTTACCCTATTTGTGCCACGGGACGCAATAGCTTATCACCTCTTGCAGTTGCCTGCACTGCAAGAGGTGCTTACAGGCCTGGCAGAGCCAGGCGCCGCTATTTCGGACCACCCTTCTCCCCTGGTGGCCTGGCAGTCCATCGGCATGGCAGCTTCACCTTAGACACGGCTTAAAAAAATATAGATTGTGAAGAGGAGAGGAAAAGGGATGTGAGGACGGTATGGGTGGGGATGAAGCAGGTTGTTAAAAACCATCAACTCCAGACCGAAGCTAAGAGGTTAGGGAACATTGTTCCCTCCCCCTCAGCCCCAATGCGGGAGGTTTGGCTGAGAGGAAGGTCAGCATCTACCTTGTGAAATTAGAGGCTGACCATAGGAAGTTGTGGGAGAGGTGGTATGAAAAGCAAGGATAAAAGTGTTTTGAAGGAAGAAGAAGAGGCTAAGCTAGGGGCGGACGGGGTGCTGAGTCCCGTCAGCACGGCGCCCAGGATGGCAAATCGCCGCACTTCTCACGGGGTAGGATTGTAGAGGTCTGAGTTTTTCCGAGTAGGGGTTCAAGCGCATATAACAGCATACTTTATCAGCAGGGTGGGGCCCGGTGGACGTAAGATTTGCAGAAGGCTTTCCATTTTTCACCGTGGCTATCGTGCTCAGCAGCCTTGAGAGACGAGATTCAATGGGTGCTTTTTAACTTGCGAGTCTCAGGTAGAAGAGGACGTAACTAGACCATTTTCCTCTACTCTAAAAAGACATTCTATCTTCATTCTGAAAGGGCAGGGCCTCTATATAAAGGTAGTAGTTAGTTTGGTGCGAGGAAGCAGGGTAAGGCTTGCCACAATTTACATACAATGCTTTACACAATTTGATTCACCACCTATAGTTCTCCCACTGGGTTTCTAGAGGCTCTTGCTGCTCTTTTTACAAGAGGTTGATCTGCCCTCAATTAGATTTTGTTACTCCATCGGCTCCGGCGAAAGAAATGAGTAAGGTAGAAGTTCGCCAACTCCATGACACATGAGGGGAGCGAACCTCTTCTTTATTAGAAGATTTTTTAGGGCCTCTGAAAACAAAAAGAGGGAGCGTCACCATTATAGATAAATCGCTATCCGAGAATTGCTCATTAGATATTAAAAGGAAGATCCCTTTCCAGTTGGACATGGTAGAAAAGAAGCCCCTATACCGGTTAAGGAAGTGTATCGATTAGCCTCGCCGTTCTTGTCCCATGTGGGTACGACGACTGATTTTGAGTGAGCACCTCACAGCACAGAACCTAGCTCCCCAGATTTATTTTTCGGGGGATACTTTAAAGACAGTGTATATACGAGGAGACCCAGGACCTTCACGGAACTCAAGGAAGCCATCAGGGAAAAAATCAGAGCCATTAGTCGGTCGGTTTGTAAGGACGTCATGGACAACTTTGTGCTGCACCTCAAAAAATGCACAAAGCTAAATGGCGGTCATCTCGCACACGTGCTCCAGAATAAAGAAGAAAAGTTCCAAGACTATCCTGTTTGGATATGATGTTTGTAAATACAATAAACTATTTATTACAAGAGGTTCATTTAATCTTTGTATAAAATGAAAAAAATAAGGCCTATCGATTGTTGGGGCCCGTTTTGGGGGGTCATCTTGTATGTCCTTTTGCTCTGTAAAACATAAAGGATGAGGTCAGAATAGCCATCTCATATATATCAGGTTAAAAAAGAACTTATGTGCAATTCTTTAGAATTAAGTTTATATAGTATTTATTAATGTAGTGCCTCTGTTTTTCGTTTAGGAATGGTACAATGAGTAATTTAATCATTTATCTTTAGGATAAAAATACATTGTTAATAATAATCTTCGGCTTTCACCAAATGTCCTCCTATCTAAAAATCACATTAGAAATGTTATACTAAGTAAGTTTTCCTAAAGGTGTCAATGCAAGTAGAGTTACAATGTCCATTAAACAAACATATAGAGATGATACAGTAAATTAATAAAAAAGTTACTGGTTGCTTTTCCCTTTCCAAAATTGAGACCAGACAAAAAATTGGTCCGAAATAAGGTAAATCAAAATTAATTCATTTTTAAAATTTGGAAGTTGTCACATCCTATCTGCTACAACTTCTCGGGAACGATCAGAACATTTTAACGAGACCAACCTTTTAGTTGTCTCTTTAGTTGTGTATGCCAATTAAAAATTCGTGCCTTTTGAACTTTCTGCTGCCAATTTGCAACAGCGGGTTGCTTACTATGAGTCATTGCTTTCACGACACCTTCAGTCACCATTTGTTACTTGTGATCATAAATGAATCCTCTATCAGAATGTTTAATGTCGAGGAATCAGAATTTCTCAACAAGGAAGAGGAGGACTTCATCCAAAAGTGATCATGTTGAGTGTATGGTGGGATATCGAAGGAATTTTCCATTACAAACTGGTATACAACAATAAGATAATTTGTGTTAATCTCAAATGTAGTCAATTTCGTCATATGAAAGCCATTTTGGGTCAAAGGCGATATTCTTTACTCAACAAATGGAGTGACAACCTCAATCACGATGATACCCGTCCCCACACAGCACGAATAATCACAGAACTCTTCTGGAAGGTAAGGCTGTCTAATACTACTCAATCTTCTATATACTCCCGACCTCGCTAATACTAATACTCACTGACAGAGGGGATTACATAACCAATTGGATGGTCTTAGGTGTAAATCAAGAAAAGAGGTTGGAAACTATTTGGATTCATATTTTGCATAAAAAGCTTAGTAATTATTTTCGAAGCATGGCAGTTTTGAGCTTGTTGAAAAATAGAATAGGGATCTATAAAGACATATAAAGATTATGTATTTTATCCCATAGTGTTTCACTTCCGTCGTGGCAAGTTTTTCAGGGTCAATATAAACACTAAAATGAGACATTGCTTTTGTACCAACATGATACATTTGAAGCAATGAAGAAAGTCAGCTACCGAGCAATCCTGGCAACCAAAACGTCTTAGCAGCTAGGGTCCTGACGATGTATCTTCCACTCGGTCATGTTCTGATAAAGGAATAAATGAACAGAGAACCCACAATCGGTCTGGATAGTAAGTAGAAAAGTTGGGAAGGAGTAGGATAGGGTAGGTCATGAATTGCAATAAGGATAATGAATCTACAAATTTGTAATGTGGTTGAACATATATTAACACAATACACCGGCACTGTGAGTGATAAGGTGTATTTCATCCATATCACTGGTCAACAGACAAAATGGTTCACATATGAGATTATGCTCACACAACTACCTTCATATTGCTGAATTTGAATCTGATATTTGTTTTGTTCTATCAGACTAAGTTTTCTAAAAAGAATCAATAGTTAAAAATATTCATTATTCCATCACATGTGTGGGGCAATAGATATTTTACCAAAATCAGACCAGCTTGTCTCGTATGTGACTGTGCTTACATGACTAATTTCACATGGTTGAGTATGATTTAGATGTTGTATACTACTATCAAATCTACTTTATTAAACATTCAGAAAAATGTTAAATATGATGATATTAATTGTCTCGGGTAAGAAAACGATATTAAACACGTCACATATAAGCTCATAAGAAATTGCACTACAAAGCATTTGTCCAAATCTTTATAATTGGCAAAATATGACGTTCATAAAATGCTACTAAGCTTTGCCCTTTCGTTTGTACTGCTCACTCTCTTCTCGTGGCAGCGTTTAGCAATAGTCGTCCATCATGTTTGGAATAAGTTTTACCTGCAATCTGCTCTCAATTATGGTGATATCTTGATGAAATCTTTCACCCTGTTCATCACTAATGTCTTCAAGGTTATCTGAAAAAAATCAATAGGAAAGTGGACAAATTACTATTTAAAAGACATCCTTGCTTCTAATGCATGATAATTTAGCACCATGGTTTTAACGATTTCTTTTTATTTGTCAGCACGATAGTTTCTAAGAAAAAGCTTTGCTACATTAACAAATGATTCCCATGAGTTTTTTTTCAGTAGGTTCAAAGCCTTGTTCAATTTGGCACTATGAACTGGCATGGAAATCTGTAGTCCATCCAAGACCCTTACTTTTAACATGCTTCGAAAACCACACCACCTAGTTTCTGACATAAGTATAGAACCTCAACACCAGATTGATCCATAACCTTGCCGAAATATTGGTCAAACCGAGCTAGAGATATAGTGGAGGCAAAAATATCTTTTCTAGATCGACAAGAGGCTTGTGAACACAGTTGAATCGTCAAGGTGCATCTCTTGGACTTGTCGGACATTCCTTTCTCACATAGGCTCTCCATCAGCTCGGCTGTCCAAAAAACACATGTGTTTTCTGTAGCCACTCGGAAGGCCCAGTAGTAAACAGATGACTTTGTGCTCCCCACATATCTTCCAGTGGTGTTTCTCGTATTCTATAGAGACAAACAAAATCTTCATTGTTTTATAGCTCTCAGCCATCTTTGCTAGGTGTGCTATTGGAACAGTGTAAAAGAACAGCTTTCAGAGATTCTTTTCCAGAGTCTATAAGCAGCCTCCAATCATCTGAATTGTATGGTTCATACTTGGCGAATCGTTGCACGAAAGATTCTGCGTCCTCACATTAACAAAGGTAACATCTTTGCCATCTTGAAAAATTTATATGGCATTCTATGTAGTGATACGCACTCCAGCTTCCAGCAGGTTACGCTGCTTTAGTCTGGATCCCAGAACCTGACCTTTTACATTTTTACATCTAAGGATTTGTAATGTCTACACGTACGAGTATATTGCATTTATATAATTTGATTTCATTATGTTTATCACTATAGCCACAGAAGATGACCAGTATGGTCGAAAGGTACCTCGGTCGGGCCGTTAATATATATATATATATATATATATATATATATATATATATATATATATATATATTATATATATATATATATATATATATATATATATATATATATATATATATATATATATATATATATATATATGAGAGAAAGGAATAAAAACTTTTCGAGAGAGAAAGAGAAAGCGATAAACTGAGTGTGTGTCTATGTCTCTTTTTTCCGATCCATTTATTTTATAATCTCACTGAACAACAATTAACATTTTTTTAAGTCCCTGTGTTATCAATAATTTTAACATTCTGTTTTAAAATTATCATATACTCCTATTAATTTATATAATAATATTAACTGAATTACCATTAATAATTTATGTTGAATTGAATAATTTCATCTTTATTTGTTCGTGTTCAAGATTTATCACATTTATGATTAGACTGCTAAGATACATTGATAACATATTTTAAATTTTACCCATAAAGAAATGGTGCCTGACGATATCACAAAGAGTTCCTGGGAATTTCAGTCTAATTAAGCTTTTTCCAGCTCAGTTCCTTTTCATGCGGTTCTCAACACTTTCAATCTTTCCTAAGTTTACATATTCTTTGGTAAAATTTTTCACTTTTTCCCGAATGAAATTCAGTATCATTTTCGTATTTGAAATTTCAATTTTAAGTCTATCTATGAAAATTTTTGTGATTTTACTTTTTCTATTTGCTGCCATTTTATTCGATTTATCGCAAAAAATACTTTCAAAGACAAGGTGACTGAAAGAGTTCCTATTAATTCTGAATCAACTTTAGTACCAATCTAAAGTACTGTAAATCTCGTGCTAACACAGATCATCCTTTTCCATGCCCTACACCTGACTGATATTTAAACTTTCTTAAGTATACATTTTCCAGACAATGCTCCAAAATTTTATCATCTCGTTTGATTTCTCTCTCTTGGACTGCAGCTAGAATATTTCAAGAATATGTGCTTTTTATGCTTATAGAACAGCCGTGACGACAGGGATCATTGTATTGTCAAAACGTGGCCCAAAAGAGAAGAACACATAGTTGGCCGATACAATGTGAAGCACATGCCTTTGGTACATCTACAGAAAATCTATTTTCCACCACTTCATATCTGACTTGATCTTATCAAGAAGTTTGTTAAAGCAATTGCCCATGATTCTGATGGATTCCAGTATCTCAAAGCGAAATTTATTCAAAGAAAACTGCCATTTTGTAGGGCGGAAAATCAAAGAATTGATACGTAATGGGTAGTTCAGAAATAAACTAACTCATCCTGATAGGCAGCATAAGATTTATTTGCCAATGTAGTGCAGAACCTCCTTGGTAATCATAGGGCTGAAAAACTATGAAGAACTAGTGTAGAACATGCTAAAGGCCTATCAACGCATGGAGCGTCGGATGTCTCTTAAGATGCATTTCTTTCATTCGTATCTAGATTTTTTTCCATTTAATATCGGTGATAATAGTGACAAACATGGAAAGCAGGTATCAAGACCGCTTCAAAGAGAAGATGATGGGAGACTAATTCTGGTTTCTAAAACGGGAGGATCCTGTTTCCATGTACAAGTGCAAGAGCAAGCGTCTCAAACATTTTTTAAGGAATTTATATTTACGTGAATAC
This sequence comes from Ceratothoa steindachneri, assembly GCA_963969495.1. Lineage (NCBI taxonomy): Eukaryota > Metazoa > Arthropoda > Malacostraca > Isopoda > Cymothoidae > Ceratothoa > Ceratothoa steindachneri. Next base: position 27,397,016 of record OZ018321.1, on the reverse strand, counting down.
AACCTCTTTTATATGTAATACATATCTTATTTTGGTATGCAAAAGGACGTATATAACGTCGAATAGGGTGGCATGATTCTTAGCCTTTGCCCAGAAACGTCTCATTCTTCTCAAACTCGAAATAATTATAACATTAATTGATCCAAGGTGACAAAGTGAGCCATATAGCCTAGTTGCATAACTCAGGAATCTTACGTTCTATGATAAATCTGAGCACATATTTGGAATTAGCGCACCAAAATAAGTTAAGTACAATAACATATACTTAAGTAGCAAAGACAAAGTTAAAATTGTTGGCTAGTGTAATTTTATACGTAGCAAGAAAGTCAATAAATGTTTAGATAATTCTTAGTATCTGTATCGCTCTTAGGATTGTATCGCTATATAAGGCGTCAATGCCATGCAAAGCCATTTTGTATTCAGGATTTATGTGCACTAATTGTTCAACTGCAGGACCCAAGGCAATTAAGGAAGTCTGTTGACGATGAATCTCTCTCCCCGTCTAGATAATTTCGGACTATATATTCGCGACTTCGAAGTTCACATGTAGATTGTGTCTGAACCCGCCGTCCAGTACGTTAGCCGTAAGGTCTTCGTTACTCTAAAGTGAATCGACTACCTTCTCTTCCAGAGAAGAATTGAGTGGTTATCGAAAAGGCAAGCAAGAGCTATTCGTCACTCAGCGTTGCTCGTTTAGATAGTTAGGCGCGCTTTAACCCTTCTCAACACGTCGTTGGATTTTAAGGAACGGAAAAGCCATCTCAGAAGCATCCTCTGTTTTCCTCTTAAGGATAAGAGGCACCCAATTTCATTTCCCCGAAATGGACCCAACGTCTCGTGGGACGCCCACAATTTCAAGTTCGAACTTACATACTTACCTGATCCTACTCGCCGCACATCAAGGTAAAAGGGATTTAACCCCTGCTTCTTCACGTTCCTCTTACCTTTTATTGCCTCGAAGCTCAGGGATCCCCTTTGCTCTAGAACTTGCATAATTGTAAAATCATTACTTAATTAATTATCCGTCGGTTTAAACTAAATTGATAGTGTTAATCATCTTAGCTATTAACCGTCAATCTTTAATTGCATTGCCATTCAACTTGCCCTATATGTATATTTAATCTTAAGTCCTATTAAAGTACATTTTTGTAGACGTGTTTGAATATTTCTTGGCCTAGCAAATGTGTATTTAAAGCACTCTTAGAACCATCCTCATGTAGAGCATTAATCTCGTTCGGCCAGTAGGCCAGTGTGCGTATAATCGCACACTGGTGATACCACGACATACAAATAGTGTCAGGTTTTGGGTTTGTAAAAGATTCTACCTTACCTGATCCTTTTCTTTTTCCTTAAAGATCATTATTTCCACTTTAGACAGCTGCAAGTGTCAAGAATATTCCAGCAATAAAATTATAGCAGAATAATTTTTGTAAATAGGCAATTATATATATTTTTTTAGTTGAGCATATTTACGTCAATCAAGATACCACTAATTAAACAGCAAGAATAGCCGCCAAATTTTGGTTTTGCTGTGGTAAAATTACCAGAAAGCTTAGTCATGAATCAGGTTACCTCGTTGTTATTTTCTTTTTCTGGTGTGCATAATTAATTGGAAAATTTAATATGTTTTTTTTTAATTGTTAATTACAATTCAGTTAGATTTGTTGTATGGTCAATTCGACATTTTAGACTGTACCTAATAGGAACCGACTTCGTAATTAAGAGTGACCATAAGCCATCTTCGTACCTTCGTAACTTCAAGATTAAAAATGGACGAAAAATTCAATGGAGTCTATTGCTGAGGGAATATCAATCCAGCATTGTGTATATCAAAGGTACCCAAAATAGTTTAGGCGATAGTTTAAGTAGAAATCACCTAGAAGACCCTATTGCCATAAATTAAAGATACGATAGCGTATCTCCTTGTAAATATGTTTGCTACTTTGTTTTATATATAGGTAAATTGTTTAAAGTATTGTATAATTATTCTCTGTTGTAGTGTGTCTTTAGTAATGATTCATTTTTTTACTTTTATTTAGATACTCAATGTGTTGTTTGGCTTAATATTTTTATTTTTTTTATTATACATATGCGTATAGTCTGAAGTAATTATTATTATTTGCAAACCCCGCTCGCGTCTGAATTTTGTTTGTATCTCGTTGCACTAATTCAATTTTTATAGCATCTCCCCGTTGAATAAAAATTAGTTCGAAACATTTTTTTTCGCATCCGATGGGTGGATTTATTTGGCTTTGGCAAGCATAGCAAGCGAATCAGCTATATACATTACCATAGATAAAAACATTAATCTATCTTAACTCTCAAATTGTGTTATTTTTAAATAGACACATTTCAACAATATGTGCTCCAGTTATGACTATCATTCTTCACAGTTATCTAAAATGTCGGATAGTTTTGAGTGAATTGCATATAAATATCAACCTCACATAAGCCAGGCGTAGTCCATAATTCCATCAAATTTACTGCGATAAATTTAACAGATTGGATAGAATTTACTCTGTTACTTTATCAAATAGGTTTATTGTTCCTTAACTTTCTCGGTGAGATGTTGTTAGGCTAGAATGTAGATACGAAAAATAAGAGTGATATAATGGCAGACAAAAACGCCAATAATTCAATTTTTTTTTTTTTTTAGAGCTCATCTGGCGACTGCCTACTTGGGCATTAGTCGTCGTATTAAAACTGGCCTAGTTCTAGGCTACTTTAAAATAAAAATAAAGAGAAAAAAACAACAACACCCCAAAAGGGGAAAGGAAGCAAGCTGGTGCGTCGGGAAGAGGTCCCCCTGGCGCCGGAGCGTGCAAGTAAAGGAAAAAAAACAAACAAAAAAAACAATACAAAAAAACAAACAAACCTTGCTTAAATAATAGGGAGAAGGCCGGCCTCCCCCAAGAAGTCAATAAGTCCACAAGTCAATGTGTACGAATCTGAACCGAGCACAAGGGACAGGTGGTAGCGACCCCGCTCATCCCGGTACTGGGACAGGTATCGTGCGCGAAGATCACCTAGACTGGGACATTCGACAAGAATGTGCCGAACAGTGTGGGGGACGACGCAGTTTTTGCAATAGGGCGCTGGCAAGCGCTCCATCAAATAGCAAAGCGTTACGCGAGTGTGTCCGATTCGGAGACGACAAAAGGAACCTGAAGCCGCCGCGGCATTGGATGATAGGTCCATGGGAACAGTCGCGGCGCAATGGCACGCAACTTTAAGTTCCCTTCGACAGTCTCCCATCTTCTTTGCCAAGCAGTCCGAAGAGCTGCCCGTATTCCTGCCATGAAGGTGGTGTGAGGAAGAGCGAAACGCTGGTCCGGTCGCAGAGTCCTTGCGGACTCTTTGGCGCTCTCATTGGTGCGCTCATTTCCCCTCAATTCCTACATGTCCAGGAACCCAGCAGAAGATAATCTCGACATCTGCCCGGCTTGCCAAAACCATGGCGTCACGGATATCGCGAACCAGGGGATGAGGAGGTTCCAATGCCCCGAGAGCACTCAGGGCACTTTGTGAGTCGCTTTAGATCACAATCCGGTCTCCGAACCGGGCACGTCGCCTAATCTCCCGTACCGAGTGGTGTATTGCCACCAGCTCAGCCGTGAAGACAGAGGCAGCGCCTGGTAGAGCCCCGCTGACTTCAAACAGAGGGGAAACGGCGTGGAAGCCAACCCACTCTTGGGACTTGGAGCCATCCGTATACACTGGCACGGTTCCAGCGTGACACGATGTGTGCTCCAAAAAAGGTCGAACGCAATAATCCCGGCGCAGTACAAGCTTTGGGAGCAGAGGCGTGGCGACAAATAGCTAAATGTGGTACCCTCCAGGGTGGCTTCCTGGGCAGAACCAGGGGCTCCACCGGCCAGAGATCTATATCCTCCTCTCGAAAGGGTTTCCTGGCCCTAAACTCAAAGGACTTAGGGTATGACTGGCGTCTCTCGGCGGCATAGGCACCATCGAGATCAGCTGCGGATGCAGTGAGAGCTGTTGGTGACTGAGGGAGGCGCCAGGCTCGCGCGTACAGGCGAGTGATGCACTGCACGCGGCGCAGAGCGAGTGGCATCTCCCCAGCATCGACCAACAGGCTCTCAATGGGCGAAGTGCGGAAGGCACCGGTCGCAAGGCGAAGGCCGGTCTGGTGGATCGAATCCACCTTCCGCAATAAACGCTTGGCTGCGGATGCATAAAACTCGCATCCGTAATCGAGCTTCGATCGAACAAACGATCGATAAAAAAGTAAAGCAGTAGCCCTATCAGCGCCCCAAGTGCTGAACGTCAAGGAACGGAGAATGTCCATGGCGCGGGTATAAGAGACCCTAAGGCTGCGAATATGAGCCTTCCAGGTTAGGCGTCGGTCGAATACAAGAACAAGGAAACGGTGCGACTCAACCACATCTGGGCGTACCCCATTAAGAAACAAATCTGGGTCAGAATGAAGCCGTGGATGGCGGCAGAAGTGCACCACCTTAGTCTTGGCCAAAGAAAACCGAAACCTGTGCGCTTCGGGAAAGCGAGAGACGCTGTTCAATGCCTGTTGGAGTCGACGCTCCAGAGTTGGCATCTGGGCCACGCCAAAAGAGATCGAAAGGTCGTCCACGTAGAGTGTAGCGAGAACATCTTCCGGCAGCAGCGAGGTGACGCCGTTGATGCTCAGGGCAAAGAGTGTGACACTGAGGACACTTCCCTGCGGGACACCCTCTTCCTGCTCCTTTGGGGCAGAGAGGGTTCCCCCCGCCCGTACGCGGAATCGACGATCTCGCAAAAATTCAGATATAAACATTGGGAGGCGTCCCCCCGCCCCTATCGTCTGGAGAGTCTCCATGATACCGTATCGCCATGCGGTATCATAGGCCTTCTCCAGATCGAAAAACACCGTGGCGTAGTGCTGTATACGAAGGAAAGCCTCGCAGACGGCATTTTCCAGTCGGAGCAGAGCATCCGACGTGGAGTAAACTTGCAGAAGTTGCACTGTGCGGAAGACAGATGGCCTCCGCGGTCCAGGAAAAAGGCTAATCTAAAATTTAACAATTTCTCCATCAACTTGCACAGGCAAAGGGTTAGAGAGATTGGGCGGAAACCGGTCGGAGAAGAGTGATCTCTCCCCGGTTAGCGAAAGGCAAGCACAGTAGCGATTCGCCAGGAGTCTGGGAGAAGACCTTCCACCCAGATCCTGTTGAACAAATCTAACAGAAAGGCCATGCCTCGCTCACCCAGGTGTCGAATAATGGAGTACGGGACATCGACCGGACCATGGGCGGTGTCCGCGCACTAAGCGAGGGCGGAGCGCAACTCACTCACAGTAAACTTGTCGTTGAAGGGTTCTCCGCCTCTGGAGGCAAAGTCCAGCCGGCGGCCTTCCGCGACATCACAACGTGCATTGAATGCTGGCAAAGCAGCATCACGGCTAGAGAATGCGGAAAAAGCGGTCACTAAGAATTCCACCACGGACGCAGGGTCCGAGATTGCGGTCCCATTCTCCTTAGGTACGGGAGGGGGGTCCTGCGAGATCTTGTCCCGAATCCTTTTGACTCGCTTCCACACCTCAGCTAAAGGGGTCTTCCCTTTAAGTGAAGACACGTATGCCCGCCAAGAAGAGCGGTGGGCGTGTTCGAAATATACCGGAACCTAGCCCTAGCCCGACGAAATTCAGCGACAGTGAAATCTTTCGGGCGGCGCTTATAGCGCATGTAAGCATAACGCTTCTATTTGAGGGCCGTCTCACACTCGGCCGACCACCATGGGAGTGGTCGGCGTGCAAAACAGCCAGACGTCCTAGGAATAGTAGTCAGGCCCACGGCGATGAGGTTGCCGGAGAAGAACTCAACGGCCTCCTCTACCGACCAAAACTCCTCGACTGAGATAGAGAATTCAGTCATTTCCTAAAATGCAGGCCACCGCGCCCGCGCCAAGCACCACCGAGGTGGTCTCTCAGGCGGCAGTTGCCCTGAAAATGATATTTGAATGGGAAAGTGATGACTACCATGGAGGTCATCGACCACCCCCTATTCAAAATCAGGCTGTGCATCCGAAGAGCACAAAGATAGGTCAAGGATAGAAAATGAAGTGGTTCTCGAACAGTGATGCGTTACCTCATCCACGTTTATGACACCCATCTCAAGCTCTTCGATCAGATTGGCAAGGACTTGTCCCCTGGGATTTATGGAGTAATCTCCCCAGAGAGGATGCCTGCCGTTCAGATCTCCAAGCAAGAGATAGGGCCTCGGCAACCGTGCCACGACGGGGCGGAAGTCCCTCACGTCGAAGTACACTGACGGTGGAATGTACGAAGAAATGATAGTATACCTCCTATCTAGGTGCAGCTGCACAGCCACTGCCTGAAAGGAGATATCTAAAGAGAAAGGAAAAACGGAGACATCATGCCATGTGTATACCGCGCATCCCCAAGCCCGGCCATCTCGCGGTGGTGGGGTCGCAAGACCCCTATACCCCGCGAGGGCAGGCAGGGGGCACGCGCCTAGCATTGTCTCTTTCAAAAAGATAGCTTACGGGGGACGGGACGAGACGATCCTCCACAGCTCCTCCCAGTTACCTCGGAGTCGACGGCAATTCCATTGAAGGAATTTGCCCTCCAGGCCTAGCTCGGTGGAGACGCGGGGGCCCTCCTCAAACTGAAGACCCTCACGGTAATGGCCGTACGCTTCCCGGGGCAGAACCCCGGGCGCTGTTAGCCGGAAAAAGCGCTGAAGGCGCTGTCGCCTTCGAGGACTTATTGGAGGAGGTTGGGCTCGCCATGCAAGTCTTTTCTTCCCTCCCCCTCGAAACCTTTGGCGGGCGTTGCGGCTTCGGAGGCGGGGGGCCCTCTTTTCGAGGAACCACCGTCCCCGAGCCACTCGCTCCACCTCGGGGCGTGGGCGAAGGAGCCGAAGCTCCTATGTTGCTGTCCTCCTTTCGGGGGACAGCGTTAGGAACCCTGGAAGATTACCTAGAGACCATCTTCAAGGGTGTTGCCTCATATGAGTCTAACGACTCTGTGGAGGCGCGTGGCCGTTTCGCCATACGGGAAACGGTCACGCTGGGGAAAGAGGGGGGAGCCCTGGTTTTAGCCGGGGCTAGGTGTGAACCGTTTTTGCCGCCAGCTTTACCAGTGGAGCCCCCGGGTGTAGTAGAGCCCGCAGAAGGGCTCCGAATGGGCGCGAAAACAACCGTGCTCGTTGGCCTGGATGGGCCAGGAGCAGAGGGTGCTTTTCTAACTATTGAGGCATATGACGTCCCAGGCAGAGCCGGGCGCGCAAGGACCAAGTCCTTAGCCTGGCGGAATGAGAGTCGATCCTGGGCCTGAATAGCCTAGGATTTCTTTCTCAAGGAGATATGCACCACATTGCTTCGAAGAAGCAGGGTGCGGCTCTCCGCAATTGACACACTTGGTAACACACGATTTGGACTTATCGTGTGTGACCTTGGAGCAATTTACACAGACTTTGGGTGACTCCGATTTTGCACGTCTACATGATCGATTCGTATGGCCGAAGCGGTGACAGTAATAGCACCGCCGCGGCAGTGGCATGAATGCCTTCACGCGGTAGCGGTACCAACCGGCACGCACTGACTCAGGGAGCTTGTGACAGTCGAACGTGACGAAGAGTGTAGGGGTGGGTCTCGAGGCCCCTCCCTGTTTTCTCATCACACGTTCGACCTTGACCGCCCCATGGTTGGCCAGCTATAGGGTGATGTCCTCAATGGAGTAGTCAACGAGTTCCCTCGCATAAACTACTCCTTTCACAAAGTTCATGGTAGAGTGCGGCGTCACACTCATCGGGGTGCCATGAAGTGTCCGAAGAGCACTTATCTTGGCCACTTCGGCGGGATTTGCCGCATTCGCCAGAAGGCTCCCGTCCATGAAACGGGTTACCTTCGGCTCTCTACCAATTGCACTAGCTAATCCTCTCCTCTGATGGATCATGTTGCGCTTGGACAACATGGTGCCATCAGTAGAGCAATTAACGCGCAAGCGTTTGAAGCCAGTGGGCTCGAAAACGACAGGTAACCTCTGAATCAGGGGCCCCGATGTCATCGAGGCTGCGCCCTGTGCATTCTTGGTGTTATTCTTAGTCAGGGGCCTTGCACACGAGAGGGTAGAGGGGCTGGATGTGCCAATCTTGACTTGGTCACCTACCAAAGTGGTAGCAGACCCATTTGTCCCCGCAGCCTCCGCAGAAGGAGAGGAACCCCGAGTCTTCTTTGTCTTTTTAGTCTTTTTCTTTTTAGGAGAGTAGGGCGGGAAATGAACCCGCTTTTCACCTCCGCCGGCAGAAGCCCACATGCCAGATGGGCCAGCCTCAGCCAGGTCCCTTTCCGAAATGGAGAAGGTCCTGGTAGTCGTAGGGGCACCTGTCGGAGGAGATCCCTCTCCTCCTTTTACTGCCTCGGAGCCCTCGGCCGTTAGAGGGGGACCTTGCATAGGGGCGGATTCGGGTTCGGTGCTTGGCGCAAAGCCCGGATTTCCCCCCATGGAAGGCCCTACCGTCTGAGGCTGGGTCTCCTCAAGGACCATGTCTATCACCGGAGGGGTTTCCAGTTGGCCATCCCCTCCCAGGACATCGCTGGTCCCCTTGGCAGTGTCGCCAGTCTTGTGTGGGGAGGCACAGGCCTTGACCCCAGCAAGGTTCAAAATTCTTGCCAGCAGGTCTTTTGACGGAAGCGACCGAAGGGGCCTGGCTTCCCTCTCCCCCCTAAGGGGGTTTGCCCTACCGAGCCGCTTGCACGAGGGGCGGTCGGCAATGGGCTGCCTGCTGGCTTTCTTGGCACTCCCATTAGAAAGCAAAGGAGGGACTGCCGCTGGAGATAGGGAGGTGCTCGAAAGCACCTCCAGAGAAGGGGGTGAGGGGGAGTCCCCTACACCCAGAGGCGTAGGAGAGGAGTAAGCCTCCTCTCCGGTTAAAGAATTATGGAGGGTCCCCTGCGCAAGCACAAGGGGGGGGACCTCCATTTTCTCGGTGGAGCTGCCCGAGGGCGGCTCCGTTGATTTTCTTGGGGAAGTTGGGGGTTGGATTTTTTTTTTTTTTTGTTATACATGGGCATGGTGACCCTTTTTTTAATATGGGACGCAATAGCTCATCACCTTTCGCAGTTGCGCGCACTGCGAGAGGTGCTTACAACCCGGCAGAGCCAGGCGCCACCATTCGGGACCACCCCTCCCGCCTGGTGGCCTGGCAGTCCATCGGCATGGCGGCTCCACCGTGGACATGGCGTAAAATTGATAGAATGTGAAGAGGAGAGGAAAGGGGATGTGAGGAAGGTATGGGTGGGGATGAAGCAGGTTGTTAAAAAAACCCGATCCCGAACCGGAGCTCAGGGGCTAGGGAACAATGTCCCCTCTCCCCCCAGCCCCGATCCGGGGTGGTTGGCTTGAGAAGGAGGTCAGCATCTACCCTGTGAAATTAGAGGCTGACCAGAAAAAGTTGTGGGAGAGGTTGTATGAAAAGCGACGAGGTAGGGGAGAAATCGGGCTATCTGAAGGAAGTAAGAGAGGCTAAGCTGGTGCCGGACGGAGTGCTGGATCCCGTCAGCACGGCGGCCAGGATGGCAAATCGCCGCGCCTCTTACGGGGCCAATAATTCAAAATTGGATGTAGATGTGTATAAGCTCTCATGCTACAATTTTGGCTCTTGATTTTGGTTCCAAAATATTGCAGGATCATTCCTAGCCAAAGGTTTTGAGACTACTATATTTTTTTTAAATACAAGAAGAGCTGCTTCGCCACTCATCCTTACAGTAGGAGCTTGTAATTCTTTAGTCGATTTTATGGGCCAGGAGCTATTTGATCCTGATAAAGATTAAAATATATAATATATTTTAGAAATATATGTACTAAAAAATAAAATAAATTAGCATCTACGGCTAAATTTTAATAATTTTCTGAACTTGACCATTCTAATACTTTTTGTTTTAAAAAATCCAAAATATTCGATAATCATGACTTTTTACTGAAATTGACCAGGTTGTTTTACAAACTCTAAAGAAACTCTTAGAATGAACCAGGATACAAACTCAAAATATAGCTAGGTCATAACCAAACTAAAAAAGAAAAAATCTATTATTATTTAAAACCTCCAAAAAATAGTGTTATAGGAGAAAAATAATAGACTTAATCAAACGTTTCATTTTTTTAAGTACATATGTTAGAATCATAATTTGAACGTGAAATCATTAGAAAATTAGATATCAAACCTATTTTATGAATAAATACAGTCAGTTGATGGGCAAAGCCAATAGTTACAATGATGTTCCTAATTATTCAATAATGCTTCAATATTTTTAAGCATTGTAGAGATCAAATTTGCAAAGATAACTTGAATGATATTGCCCCATTTTTGTTGAATAAGGATCCGCAACTGCTCACAAGTGGATATTTTCTGTTCATCAATGGCCCGAATTTTTTGGCCAAGGTCCCAAAGGTTTGATGTTATTTTCAGACAAGAACTTTGTTATTGCTTTTTATTTTTTACAAGATGCGCCATCATGCCGTAAAATACAGGTAAAATCTCCAAATAGTGAATAAACAGTTGGAAAATTTGCTGCTGAAACATGGTTTTGTACGATTTTGAGTTGATATCATTTTTTTTATGCAAAATTGTTAGTAGTGCAATTCTCTTAGATGAGAAGCAGACCTAGACATGAAAAGTTTCCGGGTTATTCAACGTAAGCACGATGCAGTACACTTGAAATCGCCCCCCTTTTCTCCTCTTAAAGCGGGATCATCAAGAAGTTCAAACAAGCGGAAGGAAGGTTCATGAGAGAATAGCACTTTGCCTGCTTCAGTCTTCAACAGTCCATTCTTTTATTGCATACAAAGGGAGCCTATCAATAAGGTTCTGCTTTATAAGGTATAGTGTAGATTTTTTGTAGACCTTATAAACTTAAGAACTTTGTTCAAAGGTCTACTCCTTACTGAGTGTGCTAAAGCGTTCATTTCTGCTTCTTTCGTCTCATGATCTAGTTTGGCACTAAAGGCAATCAGATCAGTGAGCTGGGTCTTTATATGCAAGTGATCTTAGCGTTCATTTGAACCACTTAGTCGTACATAAGACTTATTCACAGGAATGTAAGCAGTAATTTTAAAGGCATTATTTATTATAAAGATGCAACCCTCTTCAATGCTATACTCTTAGCAACTATCCCATTGCATTACATGCCACTTCGGTGGAGAGCAACAATGGTTGCAAGCATTCCTATAGAAAGAAGCATTTTGGAAAAGATTCAAGCATTTATTTTTACCAAAATATTATAAAATAGATTATAGTTACACAACATCATCCATTTTTCCCATATTTCTCATCATTTTAGCCTTTTAATCAAATAGCTATTTTCCAGGGATTGAAACTCACATCCTAAATGAACAGGACCAGTGGGCGATTTTAGATTCAGCGATGGAATAAATTTTTTTTTATATTTTTTAAATGATAACTTTTTAATTAACCTGATATAATTTATATATCAGAATAATCCTTTCTATCACTATAATTTTAAAAACGAAGAAAAAAATAAACATATGCTTTATTAACAAAAGTTTGGCCATGACTGGATGTAAATGGAAACTTCATCTTTGCTAAAAATATTAGTAGGTACCTAATGAAATTACGTAATATAATTTCCTGCAACCTAACTGTATTTATCTTACATAATATAAATAACGATTGGAAATAAAATAGCCTGCCAACTTCACCCAAAGAAATTCAGTCATACAAAATATGATATCATATTTTACGTTGCTTGGAATCATTTCACTCTACTTTTCTTTTGTTTAGTGATTCTGTTTATATATTGATGAAGTCTGTGTAATATGATTATTCTCTACCGATCTAAATTAACTTTATGGCGAATAATATGATGATTTGTGTGGCAGGGTGTAGAAATTGCACATTCATTTATTAAATTACTTCCATCAAAATGTAATAAATTCTTTTTTTTTCTAAAGTATATTTTTCATAAAATGACCGAAATGCTTTAAATACCTCTTCTAGGACTTATTACATTTTTTCATCCTCTAAACATCGCCATTTTTTAAAAGGTGTGTTATACCAAATATTGTAATAATTTTTGGAAAAAATTCTGTCAATTAATTGCAAATGCTGCTTTTATTAGAAAGGAGAATTGATGAGCTTTAGGAATGAGAAAATGCAATTTCTGTTTAGACTCTGGTAACGAATGGTGTGAGACTTGATCAACCTGCCCCAAATTAGCAAAAAGTAGTTACCCGAAGATTCATGCTGTTTTGAATTATTATTATAAGAAACTCAAGTTGGTATTGTCGAAATAAGTAGCAAATAAAAGTTTATATCTGTAGATCAAAGTAGTCAATCAATTAAAGTTTATTGATATATTAATATGATCGTTAAACAATTATTACCATTTATACCAACTTAGATGCGAAAATCCGAATGCTGCGGTTAATTTATATGTTTTTATCGACACAATTGATGAAGGACTTAAAATTATCATATTCCAAAAGAGTCTTTTTGTGTGATTTTAGCAAATGAGACCTAATGCATTACTGGGGTGAAAAAATCATCGAACAGATATTTATACATTGTTGACATTACTTGCGTTGTTGCTTAGTTATGTAATTGTGTTATGCTTACAGAAGGTTTTCAAGATTGACGCCAAAGATTTCTCTTGTCCTTGTCATGGCATCAAAAATAAAAATAAGTATGTTCATGTTAGTGGGCTTGAGATATCTAAAACAACATTTAGGCCATTTGCAAACATCTAAAGATGATCAGACTTTTAAAATTATTAGCATACACCAACAAATCAAGATAAGATTGATTAGAAATTACGCCAAAGTAATATGGAAAACGAATGCTTTGTTAAATCTTCTTAGTAATTAAAAACAAGTTATGAATTACTAGACAATTAATATTTTATCTTTTTAAATTCAAACTTCCTTCACAACTTAAAATTTGTTTCTTTTACAACTTATTTCAAATTAAACGTCATCTCTAGGAACTTTCAAACCATTTAATTTCTTCCAAAAATAGGATTGAGGCACATCATCCACACAAAAAATATTTCAACATCATGTGATTCATTTATATTCTCTATTAGGTACAAGGTTACCTACTCGTTTTCCTCGCTATTTTCTCTTTATTTTGATAGTGTGATATGAATTGTATCCATTTGACGCAGTTAACGTTCATCCCTAAAGCAAAGGTGATGAATACTGCCTTAAGTCCCTGCTATATCCACACCTATCAATCTCATCCAATCCCTCCTAATAGAACCTGTGCCAATTAAATAATTTAAAATATTATCATTGCTTATTTTACGCAGTTTTCGAAACCGTTTCACATGAGAAAACACACACCCATATGACATGTCAAAAGAGCCACTTAATATTCAAATCCCTATGGCTCTTACCTATTAATATCTTGTCTTTTGCAGAGTCCAATAAAAGACCTCACATTCTTTAGAACATTTCCAATCAACTTTCACCCTTAAACTCACACTTATATATAAATATATGTAATGTCGAGAATAGAGGTTTCTTGCCGCAATGTGGACCGTTCAAAACCACGAAGTCAGGCACGAGGTCAGTCCACGTCAGCGAGTACGTGAGAACAGTCTAAATATCGAACTGCTTTCTGCAAAGAGGGAGGTATGGTCATCTTAAACGCGCTTCAATCGTGTCATAGGGTGTTATCAAGAAATACCCGCGGGAGTACTTCCCTTTCCTCAAGCGCCGTGTTGTTTCGTTGAGAGATTCCGCCTCTCCCGTGGATGAGGCAGTAACAGATCTGGCTGGTCCATATATATTGTTGGTCTCAATAGACCATCGACAGTATACGCCGGCCTTTTACAACGAAACACTTAATTCTCGATCGCGCTCCCTTTCTTGATGAGTCGAAGGATCTAAGCACCAGTCAATTGGCACATCCTTGGTTTCGGTACATTTCGTTTGGCGCGAATATTACTTCCAGTTAGTGTTGCTACTAGAGGTTAAACTCCCCGTGGTTAAAGTCACTCGATTAACCATCCGATCCCGCATTTTATCTCTTAAAACTTCGAACACAAGCCAGGCTAAGATAAATCTCCCTGTCAGTCATCCCTTACACAGGTTCCTATCGCCTCTCGACCCCCTCCCGTAGAGCCCGCTCTGTGAAGATTTGATACGTTCAATTCTTGTATATATACAGTATCTATTGCTATTATTTCATTTAATCTATTTATTGTGTATAACTGTATATATATATATATATATTAAAGTTTATTATTGTACCTACTTTTCATTACTTTAATATTGGCCAACTGCACTCAATCTTTGAAATTTAAAACCATTCGCCCTCGTTTCCTTCCCCCTCACTTCTATCTTCCATCTCTGCCGTGACTAGAGAAGAATCAAGGTCACACGTTGAGCTTGAACGACCACGCGTTTTGGGTAGAAGCAACGTAGTATATTTCGGAGTCATTCTACAACATGTAACAAAAGCGCAACATGAATAATCCATTCCATGGACCACTAGGCATATAATTAACTTCATTAATAATTTGAAGTCCTTCCTATCGTACTAACCATGCGTTATTCATCACTATCCACTATCTTTTAATTTCTTAGCCAGGTAACTCACCACAAATGGTTAATCGAACTACCCAAAGATCGTGACCATATAAATTTCCTTTATTATTGTCCCTACACGCTTAACAAAACCTTATAATTTACCTTGCCTCCCACTTGAAAGCGACTAGTTTCCTTATAGATATTTATTCATATTGAACCCTTCTTCATATAAAGAGGTAGTATAAAAACATTAGTTTTTCTCCTCAGGTAGAGTTCAACTTTCCATATCCTTAAACACAACTAACTATTACAGCTTGAATACGTTGTGTATTCTTATTACTTATACACTGATACCTGACGAGTTTTGCATCAGAATAGACTATCATACACACTTTCACTTCCTATTAGACAGATATATCATATACAGGGTGTACAAAAAGTTACCAAGCACTGAAAATAAATAGTCTCGCCAGGGTAACAGTGTTTCGTATAATAAACTCTCGACGGTATACCATATATAACTATTCGTTGAAGGAACTATTCAATTATATTTAGAGTGCGTGGTTATCTGGTTGACCGAAGTTATTTATCCTCAATATGCTTAAGAAGAGGAACTGAGCTCAAAGATAATAATATGGCTATCATTAATAAAATAGAGTTTTATTAATTAAACTATCAACAACACACAAAACGGAAAATGTTTACATAAACAGAGAATGGAAAGGGTCGTGGGAATATCTGGCTAATCCGAGGATTAAGATTTGGGAGAGATTTAAAAAGGTAAACAAATGAAAATTAAAGGGATGGGATGGTTCGCTAAACCATTTAAAGCACAGGATAGGGTTGACAAAAGGCTTAAATACTCAAATGTAATGTTCAGCTTACGTAATTAAAAGTTGTTGTGCAGATAAAGGCGACGCGAAGGAATCTTCGGTCGGCTGGCGAGTTCCAGCCGAAAGGGGATGATTAAATGATCCTGACGTGACGTTTTGGGAATGAGAACCGTTTCTTGACGAACGGGCTTGAAGAACAATGGCTGCTCTAAGTTGTTCTCTTCTGAACAACAGGAGGGGTGAGGACCGTCTCTTGTTTATGGACTCAAAGAACAATGGCTGTTCTAACGTTGTTCTCTTTCTGAACAAGGGGGGGAGGGGGAGAACCGTTTTTTGCCAACGGGCTCCAAGAACAATGGCTGTTTTAATGTTATTCTCTTTCTGAACAACAGGGGGGGGGGGAGAACCGTCTCTTGTCAACAACCTCAAACAACAATGGCTGTTCTAACATTGTTCTCTTACTGAACAACAGGGGAAGCCTTGTGGACTGTGCGTCTTGAAGGCTCACACCTTGGCACTCAAGGGATATTGTCCTCTTCTGGACAAAATAGTGAATCTCGAGGTAGAGGGCCCTGGTGCACAAGGTGAGACCGGATCGTTGGGATGTCTCGCGAGGATAATCTGGATCTCGAATCTGCTCTTATTGGTAAAATTTCCATATAAATAGTCGAACCATCCCCTTGGCGTAGAGAAGAATGGAGTAGAGCTTCAAGGGAATGCCCAGCCGTGCCTGGAAACAATACCTTATCTGCCCATAAGCCTAACTCAATCTGGCGTGATCGGCGCATGGGGCAAAACGGGGAAAGATGAACCTCCTTGGTTAAATATTGACTCAGGTGCGCGATAACGCGCCCGGCTTCAAGGCGAAGATGCACGTGAGTAGCAACGTGTT
This sequence comes from Ceratothoa steindachneri, assembly GCA_963969495.1. Classification (NCBI taxonomy): domain Eukaryota; kingdom Metazoa; phylum Arthropoda; class Malacostraca; order Isopoda; family Cymothoidae; genus Ceratothoa; species Ceratothoa steindachneri. Next base: position 27,380,764 of record OZ018321.1, on the reverse strand, counting down.
TCTAAACAACATGTGATAGCGGTTGAAATTAAGCGGCCTCAAACCGTTCTATCAAACAGTGAATATAGTGAAACTTTTAAGGGGGTGTATAGGAGATCCAGTTTGGAATCCATTCAAAAATTCGCTCCGCTTTTCACCATCAGGGTTTCCAAAAAGTAACTAAGCTGAATCATTATGGAGCCCCTAAGTGTTGCGCTTTCTCTACTGAGATTTGGCTGGACGATGTATTTCTAATCAATAATATTTTTTAAGGCACCATGTAACTTATTCATATCTCAAATTATTCTGATTTTATTTTGTCGCACTTGTAACTTCTTTTGAAAAACATATGTCGGTTCCATCAGGATCCTCATGCATCTTCCTTCCAAGTACATCCTTTGATAATTTTATTCTTTACTCTAATTTTAGAAAATTTAAAAGATGCCCCTAGGAATCTAATTTACTCCCCATTAATAGTTTCGATCCCTCAGAAAAAGGGTTGAACATTCTTCTTTAGATTTTTCATCAATTTGAATAGCCCACTTTCAATACTTACTTTACTCTATAATTTTAGCCATTGTCACTTAATTTTTATTTACTTATTGATTAAACAACACTTCACCTTTGATTTCCCTTTCTTTCCATCCTTTTCAAGTTTTCTGATGCAAAACCAACATATTTACTTCAACCTAGTATAGAAGTGTTCACAGATAATAACACAATATTTCATATCCTTGCTTCAACATAACACAACACAAAACATTTTTCTGGCCAAAAGACGTACATCAATCATATTCTTGATGAAGCAATGTGTACCTATGAGTAACTGTGTACTTAGGGAAAATTTTGCCCAACAAGTTTCAATTCACACAAAAAGTAACGCACTATCTTTGTTTTGATTACCAAATAGGCTTTCCTGAGTTTATCTGCTACCTATTCCTAGACATAGCTGATAATTTATTTTTTATCGGATTATAGATATTTCAGGGTCTATATACACTATAACCACAAAAGCTTGATCAATGTAAGTTCCAAGTTCCCCCACATCATTTATTGACTCTTAAACTAATACCTAATCATTACACAATGACACTCTATAGTCTACACTTTTACAGTCTTACCATCACGAAACAAAGATTAATCTATCAATTCAATCAACATACACAATCTTGACTTTACCAATCTCCACCTTTGAAACTCATTCAGTATCTATGCCACCCTCCCCTCATCTCATATACTTCACACAATTGCTTGATTCACACAATGGTGAGGATATCTTGACTGATTGTATGAGACCGGCCACAATATAAATTCTTATAGCATTAATTGAAAAATTGAATTCATGGGTGCGGTTTGCCCAGCACAAGGCCCAACTACGTGGGGAACCGCCTTTTATGATGGGCCTCGGAGGACGGTAAAAGTATTATTTAATTCCATCTTTCAAGTTTCTTTTTCAAAGGAAATAAATTTTCTTTTTGCTTAAATTTACGATTGTATGGGTATTGTATTTCATTTCTTGCTTCAAAATTATTTATTTTTCTGAATGGTTTAAAACTGGTTCTTTCTACCATACTTTCATCGAGCTAAGATGTTCCAATCTTTGATAACGCTCAAAACATTAAAAGTGTAAGATTAATTCTGAAAGTAAACGAATATTTCAATTTTTAATCACCTTCTCTACATACCAGATTTAAAATCAAATTGTTGCCAATTATAATTAATCACAAACCTTTAAAATTAAATCTTAAACATTCTGCGAATCACTTTGTGAATTCTATTCATCTCACATTCTGAATTCGGGATTTCTACCCGCTTTGAGCTGAAAACCTTTAATTCCTCAGTCTATCAAGTATCGCAGATTCCCAACACCAAAGGGGGTTTAATAATTTCAAGGGCAGACAAACTCTGGAATAAACGCTAAGGATTTTTTACAATAGGACAAATTAATTGTTTTCAGTGAAATAAATAATCAGTCCCTTCCTATTTTCTTTTTTTTATTAGTAGGGTCATAAAGGAACCGAATTTTCAGGTTTCCTCGTATTCACTTTTGTTTCTTTAATATTTTTTCCTTTCACACTGCTTTTCTTTCCACTTCCCATTTGAACAATGGTTTATTATACTTAACATTTCCAATTTTTTTACTTTATTCAAATTTCTACTTACTTTACATTTTAGGTTGACACCTCAATTATGTTTCTCCTATAAATCTATTTTTAAAAGTAGAGGTTGGAATTTCTCGGCCAAACTTTCGATCTCTATGCTTTCTTGTTTTTTTTAAATATTCACCCAAAATTTTCTCCTTTACTATTTAGAATTTAAGTTAACTTTCCATTCACAGTAAAGAATAATATGTAAAAAGGAGGAAGCTATCAAATAAATAAGGAAACAGGGGAGGGAATAATAGGCCTTACCTTATCCATAACGGAATCCTCATCTATCGTTCATACAGTTTTCTAAACAAATTTCTGCTTTATTGTGACATTTGTTTCACTAAACTTATTTAACTATGGTATCACATCGTTCTTCCACGGGAGCGAAAAACGAATTGAATTCTTCCACAGGAGAAAAAGACGAACTGAATTCTTCCCCGGAAGCGAAAGACGAACTCACTTCTTTTCTTCTCCAGCTGACGGATTTTTAGGAAGTCGAGAGTAGTTTGTTTCAAACGCCTGTCAACCTAAGCCCAAAATATTCACAACTCAATCCAATAAATAAAGATATCTTCAAAAATAATAGATAAGGGTATCATATCATTTAACATTCAAATAAAGGAGGGAACTAAATCTGTCAAGCTGATAAGCATAAATATTAAATTCATTAAGTTCATTCTCGTTCACGCAAAAGAAACGAACGACAATGCAAAATAAAAGTTTCAAACTACCGATTTTCACACATTCGCCAATTATAGACCTGCAAACAACTAACTAAGTTACTACCCAATGACGAAGGGAAAGTGAAAAGAGGGAACGCAAAAGTGGCACTCTATAGTCTACACTTTTACAATCTTACCCTCGCATTAAACTAAATCTAATGAACTTAATATTAACATGATTTTTGCAAATATAATTAACTTTGTACAACCGAACCTAATTAACTTAACATTATAATTTTATACAAGTACCCTGTTCGCTAAACCTCTTATTTGAGCTACAGAAATCTTATCTGTCTTACGGGAAGGTCTAGAAGAGACAAAAGCAGAAGCAAGAACTTCAACCTCAGATGCAGAAACAACATCAAACACTGATATATCAACATTAGACACAGGGACATCAACTCAAAATAGAGTTCTAAAGAAGACAAAATTGACACTAACAGTTAGTTCACTGAAATCTGGCTTTAAAACTTAACCGTACGAATAATCTGATCCTTGTTAGTAAAATTCTCCAATATTCTACCACAGGCCAAAAAACATTAGCTTTGTTAGACAACTTAAACAAAGCAACTTCACCCACTTTCCAAACTTTGGAATGAAAGTGACTAGCTCTATCCTTCTCCCCTAAGCTTAGTAAGTACTCTTTTAATACTTATCCTTAAAGTCCAGGGAGACAGAACCTCTCCATTCTCCAGTTCTAGAAAAGAAAGAGTGATGAATAATCTTCATTAAAATACTCCCATTCAGGATCTAGATTCAAATTAACAAACAACAGCGATGGAATAGGTCTAGCAACCAAAAAGTGATTGGGCGTTATAATGAAAGACTCATTTTCATTCAAACGATAAGTTAAAGGTCTGTTATTTAATACCTTCTGAACATCAGAGAGTAAAATTATAAACTCAGAATGGGAAGGTGTATATCTTCCAATAACTTTAGCAAAACATTCCTCCACAGTTATAATCATGCGTTCCCAGACCGCACCATACTATGCAACATAAACAGACATTGATTTATGTGCAATAGAAGCGCTTCTGAATTTCTCTTCAAACTCTTAGGAAGATAATAAATTCTAAGTTATTTCACTAGCTTGGTAAAATGACTTAGCATTATCTGAATAGACTACAAAAGGAATCCATACCGATTAAAAAATCTAACAAACGAAAAAATGAACTCAGCAATTTACAGGCCTCTTACAGCTTCAAGATGGACTGCTCGAGTGTTAAAGCAGGTAAAGATTAAAATATATGCCTTAACCTTTTGCCTCTGGTCATCTCTAAAGAAATAATGAGCAGTATAGTGAACTTCAGTAATAGCAAAGGGTATGCTCAACTTAACTCTTGGTGAAGGTGAAAATTGCATGACCAGGATATTTCTGTGGGCGATCAATATATCTCTTACATCAGAAATAACTGTCATCAGAAATAACTGATGACACAGCCTGTCTAGACTTCAATATCCACAACACATGAATTCTTAGATAATTACATGAAGATTATAAACCCATATGCATACTCACACAATGAGTATAATTGATAAGAAGTTTGGTTAAATGATGATTCTTAGCCATTACTAAAGGGTTAATAATATAATCAACATTTTACTCAATCCGATCTTTGGATCTAATAAGATTTTTTTTATCTGGGTAGAGATTGAACTTTTAAAACCAACTTAGGGTCATCATTGAAAGAAGAGGGAGATTTAAGTTTTATATTTCTCTTGCAATTTCTTCAGATTACATTTGATTAAGCATATAATTAGATGCTATCTCAGCAGGATCTCTATTATCTTTCTTTACACAGCAATTAACCTAAATACTTTGACTGCTACACCAAAAAGCTAACTAAAGCTAGAGAAACGTCTTATTTCTAAGATAAGTTCATAAACCGATACATTAAATACATGATTAACTAATTCTTCTTGATAAATGAGGGATGTAACCTAACTGTCCCTTAGTCCATTGATCAGAAGGTAACTATAACCAATCAGGACCATATTACCAAGTGGAGAACTTATTTAGAAAGACCTTGGCTGAACAAGGCTTAGTAACCAAGTCTGCAAGATTATAGGAAGAGGGAACATAAACAAGATTAATTTTAACAAATTTAGACTAAATTTGATTAAGCATTGAAACAATTTCCTTAAGTCTGGTATTTGCAAACACATTCTTCTTGAGGGCTTTACAAGTCTAAGACAACCATACTTGGCTGTCAACAAATAAATTAATATCACTGAAAGAAACGTCATTCATTAACCTATCGTTAAAGTGGGTAAGAAAACACTTCCGAGCAAGCTAAATAGCTAAAAGATCAAACGTACAAAGAGATCTTTCCTTCAATAGACTAGCTTAGTCCTTTGAAAAGAAAAATTGTCTTTGCGCATCTTTCACAACATAAAAGACACAGCTATAAGCCTCCTTAGAAGCACAGTGAACACACAAGGTTTAATGGGCTTATCAGAATTAAAGGTCCTTCTAGAAAACTTCTTAGTACTTACCTCTTCAAACTTGCAACCAAATGATTTCCAAGATTTAAGAAATTCCTCATCAAGTTTCTGATCTCATTTAACCTTCGCTCTACAAAGAGAACGAATAAAAATCTTACTTTAGATCAATATTGGATTAAAGACTACTATTAGATTAAAAGCAGAACCAAGAGTAGAGGAGATATGACGCTTAGTTACACCTTCCTTATTAAGAGAACGTTGCTTCAATTGCAAAGTGTCCCAGTCTACATCATAGGAATAACCCAAGACTTTTACAGGATTAGAATAAGATATGTCCTCCGTAGAAAACTTATTCGAAGCAGAGAGATAATTTGACACTCACTCCCTCAAAGGTAAAGCACCTTTCTGACATAAGTCACTTAATAGAGTTAACATACTTTGAAAACATTACATAATTATTGCATGAAAGTATCAACTCATTAACATAAAACCTATCTCTAATTAGAGAAGAAGTAGGGTAGGAAGAATGAGCTAAAAAATGATACTGTATAAAATAATTAAAGGTAAATGGGCTAGTCACAAACCCCAAAATGATAGTACGATATCTGTAAGGTATAAATTTCCCGTAAATCTTCCAAAAGAAACAAAATCTGTTCTTCTCATCTGAAGAAATGCCTTAGCGATGTCACACAGAAAAAGATAAAAATTAGATCTAAAGTACAACAACAAAGACAATAAATTAATCATGAGATCTATCCCAGGGTAAGCTCCCTCATTTAAAAGAGGAGCTTTACCCAACTTAAGACTAGAGTTGAAGACAAGCCTTTTCTTGGTCTTAACATTAAATTCATTCCTGATGAGAAGTCTATGTGAAATTTACATTTGATCAGGCTTCTATTTGTTCACTGGTTCAATAATGCTAAAAGTTTCTTGTTGTTCAAAAACTCTTGATTAGTATCTGCAATGTTTTTCTTTTCGAGGCTCTTATAAACACTCTCAGCCACAGCAAGAGAAAGTTTCAAATTAGAAGGTACTTTCTAGACTAAATCTATGTTCCAAGGCAAATCGCCATAATAATAGCCACCTTGAAAAGAAATAGAGTACCTAATATTTTTAACCTGCTCAAGTTCATACGAAGAACCTTCATCCTTAATATTAATGGATTAAAGATCATAGAAATTATCCAATCCATGCTCGACATCAGCACAAGGGAATACTTCTTTTAAAGGATCAAAATGAGAAGCAGAAGGCTCAAGAGCGTAAGTAACCATGTATTTTACGTCCCAAGTACTTTTTGCAGGTATAAATTAAGCATTTATTTTCCTAAGATCAAGATTTTCTTTTACTTTACCATCTTCAAGGACATCATCAGAAACCACAGTTCTCTTAGACTTCTATCTCTAACTACACAATTAGAAGAGGTTTCATCTTCCCATGGCACAAACTATTCTACTAATCTCTTACGAAGAATTTTTGATTCGCTAGAGGAAACGAGTAACTACCTCCTTCCAAAAGGTATATAAGCATTATGAAATTTGATTAAATTATCTCTCTTACCATGAACCCAGAACTCTTCATGGAAATAAGGTTTGAAATGTTGCAGCACATCTATGCCCAAAATACCTAAAACCACAACATTCTCACCACCTTGATATGGCGAATCCGAGTGAAGAGGAATAGCATCGGCACGAATATTATCAACAACATTATTCATCATAGGGTAGGTTACCTGAAAGAACAAATTTTTCTGAGGAAAGAAATCAACATCAATATTTTGTCCACAAGGTAAAGTGAGTTTAGCAGTATAATTGTATCCTCTAGTCCTTCGAGACCCATAACTTGACCATACGAACAAACAAGTCTATCCATAAGAGGACTACAACACTCATTAACATATTTTTAGGCAGCAGCTTTACAAATAAAACTAAACTGAGCTCCAGAGTCTAGTAAAAATACGAATTTGGCTCTACTCTTACCCCTACTAATGGTGCAAGAAAGTACAAGATCCGTAACTCCATGATTAGACTGGTAATTTAAAGAAACTTTGAATTCTTACTGGCATTCTTCAAGGATAGACAAACAGCAGCATGATGCTCAGATTTCCTACATTCATAACATTTAAATGGAAGAGATGCACTCTTTCCAGGACAATTATCCACAAGCTGCTTGCCTTACAAGCATTTAACACACCAACCTCTCTGGGAGGCTAAACCAACTCTAGCTTCCACAATTTATTGTGAATGTTCCGTTGCACTATAAAATCTACATTTATCAGAGGTGATAGTGGCGAACCTAGATTTATTTTCAGATATTTCTTTTCCACTAGAGGGATTAGAGGATTTACTAACAATTTTAGGCTTAACGACATCCATACTTAAAGATTTATTTTATGTGCATTATTGACCTTGCTACTATTACCCTTCTAATCTACTTGTAACGTAGTGAAAATTGTATGATGCACTTAAAGAAGTTGATTAAGATAAGGATAGTTATTACTAGTTTCCCTAAACAATTCAATGAGGAAATTCCGATGTAGTTTATTACAAATAATTTTACTAACTAACACAAGCCTTGCAGAATTTGATTCTAGAAGATCAAGATTAAGAATCATCGAATCATTCAACTTGCTTTTTAGATTTCTAATCAGATTTTCAACTTCTTTGACTGACTAGGCTTCATTTAACAAAAGAAAAAATCTAGAGTTCTATCTCTAATTTGTTCTTTATTTAGGAAATTAAGATCTAGCTATTCAAAAGTAGTATTAAAACCTTCCTCATTTACTCATAAACACTCATTCAAATGTAAAACTTCTCCTTTTAAAACTTTCTTTAAATAAATCAACTTCTGAGCATTCGTTAACTTAGAATTGCAAGCTATAGCATTTAGAAAGGTCTTTGTAAAAGTTAAGTAAGCAAAAGGATCACTATTGCTATTTTGAAATGGTTCCAGAATTTTGGGAAGAAGAGAAAGGTTAACAGTTTGGTTATCGCTATTTAAAGTGCCACCTTGAGTACCTTTCATAAGGTAATTATCCCTATACTTACATATACAGGTTATAACACCTAACACATATTCACTATTACTCCCTAATTCAAATTATCAAAATATCCTCTAATTCGAGAGATATTGCAAAACTTAACTCATCAACAGATTCAAATTTTTTCTAAACATCATTAGGCCCTTCTCAGTAGGGAACCCAGTGTACTTCTGAGCACTATCCTTGAGGGCAATTTGATAATAGGCTTTACATAGGTCTGTTTATGAGATAAATTTTTCCTCTTCAAACAGGTTCAGCAATAAAAAACTGTCACGGTATTCAATTTCTTGAAATCTTCGGACATTCTGAAAGTTTGATCAGGTTTCCTTACCATTATAATGTGGGAGCAGAAATCAGAGGTGGAGGGGTCAATCATACTAAACCTTTATATGTAGGTTTTCCACTTCTGAATTAAAGCCAGACGAAGATACACAGGCAAGGGGTACGGTTTAGTACGAACAGGCTGCTGTTTTTTTAGAGGGATGTAATGATGGAAATGACGTGCACATCCTGGCTTTTCCGACATCACGTTCACAAATTCGTATAATAAATAAGATAGTTGATCCCTCTGCGAGGGTTCCAATTGGGGGTTTAAATCGAGTTCCTTGGCAGTTTATTCACTGATACCGGGGAGTGCTTTTTATCTGACTGGACGCAAACTGTCTGTATCAGATTGAGAGACTCGGGGAATGGGGGGTAAGCGTCTTCCATCACCGCCTCTTCGTCAAGCGCAACTATCTTATTAATACACGCGCTGGGGTGGTATCGCTTAAGCATGTTTATGTACTATAACTTATTACCGGAGGTGGTCTTTATGAGGTAGTCCACGGGTGTTTGTGCTTCTAAAACGTGGAAATGGCTTTCCACTGTGAATGAATTTTATTAGATTTAGTGGGGAGGAGGAGTTATACCTCATTACCGGGACGGAGGAGTCGATGTTTTGCCTTTACGTCGAAATCCTCCGATATTTCCCCAAACTTCGTTTCGTATTTTTATATAAAATTTTGTCGCATTCCTCTGAACTGTTCCTCAAGTCTAATACGTACGAATTTTTAATCCCTTTATTGAGGTGGCGATTTAAGAATAATTCTTTAGGAATAATCAGGGCCTCGTCGTTTCGTCCATAAAGAAGTTCGAATGGGGCGAACCCTAAAGTCCTATTAGGAATCTTACGGTACGCAATGAGAGCGAATCGCAGATACCGATGCCACTCTTGAGACTGAGCGTGGCACAGCTTCTTCAGGACAGTCTTCAGAATCCCGTTTAATTTTCCGCAGACTCCGTTAGCAGCAGGTTGGAAAGGGAGTGTAAAGAGAGGTTTTATCAGGAGAATTTTTCCTACGAATTCTATGAGTTTGGCCGTAAATTGTATAAATCTATCTCAGAAAATATCTTCTTAGCGATACCGAATCTATAAAAGATAGCTATTGATGCTTCCGCGCACATCATACTATCGACTCTTTTAAGGAAAACTGCGCCAGGGAAGCTCGTAGCGAAGTCCATGAGCGTGAGGATATAAGAGTGTCCTTCGCTCAAGGAGTGGAGGGAGGGGGGGAATTTTGACCAATCAAGTCTATAGCCATTCTAAAAAAAGGTTCAGAACGCAATAGGAGTCTTTTGCAGGAGTACAGATGTGATTCATCCCTTTGCCGTCGTCTTTTGGCAAATATCACAGGATCGACATAATTGTGCAATTCTTTAACTGACTGAAATTGTATTTGTATGCTGTAAATAAACCGCCGAGATGCCAGATGTCACCTAAAAAATATCTCAACAAATCTCAAAAAATAGTAATAAAAATAAAATATAATACTTAATAAATATAAATAGGAGTAGTAATAAAAAATACTAAAAATTCAGCAATTTAGTAACAACTTGAAATCCTGGGTAAGGAAAAGTAAATATTAATGTGAAAATCCATGAAATTGGAGTATACTGATAGCACAAAAATGTGATACTATAGAGAAAATCTGAGATCAGATTCAAATTCAGGACCACAAAATTACTCTATAAAAGCTCAAACTTTCCCTGCCAGAAAATCCCTTTTTGTTTTTGGTGAACAGTGTAACCAATAAGTAAAGATATTTTTGTGAAATTTTTGTTGAATGCCCTAGTCTGGCGGAGCTTTGTACTCGGTAACTTTCCTAGTACCTTTAGACCGAGGCTCTGTACCGCTATTCTACTGTGTCATGAGTTGGCATCTGCACATTAGCTTGTGGCAGGAAAGGGTTTATGCCCGAAGTGGTTCTTTTCCATACTATTTGAATTGTAGCTTGGTCACATAGTAAATGAGGCAAAACCTCCCCTTTGGAGCCTAATATTGCCTCGTAGTTGTTTATTTTGGGGTGTTATTTCTCTATTTGTGGTTTTATATAGTTTTTGCTACATTAATGATTTTCAGCCTCCATTTCGTGATATTTTTGTATGACACATTTGTTGAATGCCCTAGACTGGTTGAGCTTTGTACTCGGTAACTTTCTAGGTAACGTGAGAGACAGGGTCTGTAACGCTATCCTACTATGTTATGGTTGGCATCATTTTGTGAAAGTGTTTTTCGTTCGCTTTTTATTACCATTCTTTCTTTTATATTTTCACTAGATTTCCATTCTAAGATAGGTATGAAATGATCATTAATTTTTGTTTTCTTCCAATTTGATGGCCTCGTAAAGTTGCTCACCTTCAATTTTCTTTCGCAATGCACTTACGGATATAGATATTTGTATTACAACATAGTCCGATGGTAATGATGGGCACAGTCCAATCTATACTGTTCATTTCAAATCTTAAAAAACTAATAAATTTCTGCCATTTTTAATTTCTAATATAAATTTATTCATTAAAGTTTTACACATTGACATTGAGACTAACTTAATATCTTTTCATGTCATTCTTTTCAGCTTAAAGGTATTCATAGGAATGTCAATCAATCAAATGGTCCTTCAGAACTAATCTTTAGAGAGGTATAAATCGGGACTGTTAGCAGCCACCTACAACTTAGCTTTGCTATTGTTTACCCGTGTCTCTACTTGTTCGGACAGCCATTCTCTCACTTTAAATATTTGCTATTTGTAACTAAAACTCATTCCTTAAGGATGGGTAAAGTGCTTTTACTTCCTTCCAAAACAGTAAAGGAAATAAACTTACCGCTCAGTTGGAATGGTAAAATTCTTCCGATACTCTTGAAAAAACTCTCCTTTTAAACTTAATAAAGATATTGCCCAATAAAAGATACATTTTTCTTTGTGTAAAGAGCAATCTGAAACATTTTCTGATCATTCTGGTTCTCAGAAGACAATTTTCTCAAAATTGCCTAATAAGCTTCGTCTGGCATAAAAAGCATATTATGTAAATTAGCTGTTTTCTTTCTTGAAAGGAATTTTTGGGACATTGATTTTGATATAGTTTTAGCACACCAGAAAGCATATTTTTATAATACGGTTGGAATATTTACTGAAGTCATTGAGAAAAGTCCTTCTGACTGTTTTTCCATGATTTTAAGTTATATACTTGTTTTGTTATGACAGGATATAAGGTTTTAAACTACAGATTCCATAACCATAGTCATAATCTCATCGGTGTAAATTAATTAAACAGAATTCAGTGATGTTTAAATAAATCATTATATCATGTGTATTTGATATATATAATGTAAATAGTTATTTTTCTTATCTGGAATCTATGTGATTTATCGTTGACAGCAAAGATTTACACCAAACCTTTCGAGAAAGTTACGATTGATATAGTTGGCCCATTAGGCCTCGAGCTTTGGCGGGCCCCAAGTTTATTCTGACTATAGTTGATATGATAACTCGGTTCAATAAAGCAGTTTCATTGCAAAATATCCATTCGATGAGTTACTAAAGCTATGTTGACTATCTTTTCCCCAGTAGTAATATCAAGGGTAATATTTATTGATTAAAAAAGAGTCCGACCTAATGGGAGAGATACCAAAGTTACATCGGCTATTCCTCTTTAACGTATCGAGATTTCCGATTAGGTTTAAATAGATTACGACCATTGTCAGAAAATGTCACTCACATACGTAATCTCTCGCAGTTAAATTTGAAGAAACAAATGAGATCATATATAGAGTTGATCTCTTTAATTCCAACTTTTTCGCTGGTTTCCGCAATTTTCACCGACCACCTAAGAAAGGGTTTAACTGAAACCCTCCTCCTATCATCGAAACAATTATAAATTTTATTAGTTTCAAGAGAGGGCTCGTCGAGGAATCAGTCATGGCAATCCTCATCAGAAGGAATTAATTATCTGACGTGACGCCTCTTTCGCTGGAATGGTGTCTGTACTTCTGTAGGAGGCACCTACAGGGGTGACACAACATGTTCACTACGCAAGCCGGAAACTTCTTCCAGGCAAACCAGATATTCAACCATTAAACGTGACTGCTTAGCTCTTGTATTGGCGATCAAAAAGTTTTCGTTATACATTAATATATGGACATAAGTTCAGTGTAAAACCTACCATCGTGCCTTCAATACTTAACAAAGTTAACAGGAAAGAATTCTTGTATGTTAAGATGGACCCTTGGTCTCTAACCTTATATTTATAGCATTAGGTATATCAAAGGTTCGCAAAATCATGCAGCTGAAATGGTGAGTCGTGTTATAGACGAAATTAAATTAAATATGTTGAATAAACTTGTGGTAGTGCTCAGAAAGGTGTCTGTCACTGCCAAGTCATTTTATTTGTAAATTTGATGCGATTTCAATGTTCTCAATTTATTATCACCTTTATGATGTGTTAACTTATATTCGTCGCCATTCTTCCTTTTGATTATCGCGCTCGATTCCGGACCGGCCTACGCACTCCTCATTTAGAGACGATGTCAATGACACAGACTATGGTGTTTGGAATCACGTTCCCTGAATTAAAATTAGAATTGTACTTTTGACGTAGTATGTAATTTTACAATTTTTTTCAATTTGCTTCCATTTCACATAATTTCGCTGGAGTAGTCTTAAATAGCAACTATCTTATTTAAGTTTATTCCAAAAGAAATATGTTATTAACCCAAGTTCCTTAATCGACGCTAATCCGATTAAAATTTAGCCATGTGTGCGCTTACGTGGGCCATTTATGTGCGTATATACCTGAAAGTAGTTACTTGCATATTCATAAGTGGCTGCATGACGCATATACGCTCGGAGAACAAATATATTTTTCGGGGTGTTTACGTGATTCTTAGTCGCTATTGTTGGTTATTAATTATTCTCATTTAAAATATAGTTTTCTCTCATTTTCTTAAAAACCCGAATAGCTAAATATCGCTAAAACGTGATAATTAACCATAAATTTACAAATGTATAAATTGGTTGAGTAAAATCCTATTAAACAAGCACCCAGCAGACAAGAAAATTCATAAATTAAGAACCGTATATTGCAGTACTTGTAAACGGAAATAAACATTTTGTTCGACGGGCTATTCAAAGAAAATTTTTCCATTAACGTTAAGGTTGAATAGGCTAGAATGTCATTGTCCAGAGAAATATCTCTGTTTCCATTTTTAAAATTCTATAAATAGGAAGGAAGGACAGCATAAGGGCAGAATTCTGATTGAGGATCAAGATCTTGAGAAATATTTGATGTGTCATATCAGATGACCGTTGAAGTAAGTTTCCTATCCTTTGTTTTTATCTTTCAGGGAATTTTTCATAGGAGTTTTTTATATTTCGTATACTGCAGAGTTATATATTTTCGCATTCTATTGACTCTACAAAAATAAAAAATACAATTTTCATTAGAAATAGTCGATTTTCTAGGGTAGATATAATACATATAGGATAACTGTCCTATATACACAATTATAAACAATTAATTGATCGTTAATTCGTTAAAAGTTTGCTTTCGTATTTTGGTGTCCATTAATAATTTTGGTTTTTATTATCTTACAGTTTGGGTATTTTTGAAGTGGGTTCAGAGAAAAAGAATGTTTTATATAGTTTTTTTAATGATAAACTAATTACTAACGTTAATTATTTTAAGGCTTACTTCCATTAGACTTTTATCGAATTAAAATTAAACTAACTGTGACCACTTTTGACTAGATATTAAAGCTATTTGTACTTTCCAAGTACCTTCCAGGAAACTTTTAATAATAATGATCTGAAATGACCAGCTCGAACAATGGTGATCCCAATTTACGCAGATGTGAAGAATATAATTTACAAAACAAGGAACTTTGTAAGTAAACAAGAGAAGCAAAAGTTATTTATTTATAGGATAGGGTTGTTATCCTTAGGTTTGTGGACAGAGCGAATCGAGAAAATCAGCTGAATCCAGAGCCATATACACAAAAATTAACTAGGAAAGAAATAGCCCTTCATAAATTTTGATTAGAGGATAAGCAAAATTTAGACTATCTTTTTATCTTGTTATTTTCAATTTAAATAATTTGAAAATTACGTCCCTTAGTTTAGCCAATATGAAGAATAACCATCATTGATTCAAATGAGGCCTCAATTCTTTTAAAGTTCCATCTAGGGTAGAGCTTATTTAAGGTAACAAAAACCAGTCAACTTTTCTAAATATGAATTTCAAAAATTATTTGATTTTATTAAATGCGACGAAAAAATCAACCGTAGAAACTATACAAAAATGTTTTGAAATGAAATGTGAAAAGATTGGCGAAGTTAGCGTAGGGGAAGTTTAATTGAAGTTATATACGCTAATTATTCAAGCTGAATTCTTCCCTCTCTTGAAACTGCAAGTTTTCTATAATCAAACCAGGTCCTTATGCAGGATGTGGAAATATCATTTTATTACCTAGTGCATCCTATTAAGAGAAGTATAGTAATGGTAAGGAGTCCCAGCCTGTTGCTAACTCTAACTTTCCTATGGTCAGTCACAAGCTTAGCTAAGAAAGGAAGAGGGTTTGCTGATGAGGCAGATACCTTCGTCCTAAAACCAAACACCACATTTGTCTAAAAACAATGAGGTTAATATTTAGCTATAAATGAAAGAAGTTTTGATTATGTTTAAAATTAGCGAATTAAGGATTGTATTATAAATTTATTTTAGTAGAGCACTTTAGAAAAATACACACTATTTATTAACGTCAGCCATGGATGAATAGTTTAATATATCTGATATTCATAAGTTGCTCGTAGTTGGTGTTATTTTTATTGTGTTTGATTTAATCAAAGATAATTTGGTCACTGAGAAATTGAACAATGCATTCAAAATGCAGTTAGAAGAGAAAATTATATGTGTATCCATATGGGAAAGAGTACAAAAAGAGGTGGGAGGGGCGCAAATAAAAACGAAAGAAGAATTAAATTTTAATAAAAAATAAGTGATTTGGCGTATGAGGTTATTCAAAGGTAATCAGCCCATCTACCTTGCGTTCATCCCTCCAAAAAAGAGAAAGAAAACTCAAGATTTGGAGGAATATTTATTTTGAAGGGTCTTATCCGTTTAAGACTTTAACGATGCTAAACGAGATCAAAGTTAAAATTAAAGAAGCTAAAGAAACCGACAATTAGGGTTCTTACCTTATGGTCCTCCTTGCAACATCTTCTTTGAGTTTCCAGCCCAAGTCGATTCCTGTTTTCGACCACAGCTAGTCTACTGTGTGAAGTTTCTTGCCTCACCATTTTTCTTGCAAGCTGAAGACTTGATAAAAGATAGTTCCGTTTGTACCGAAAATAAAATCACCATATGTTAATATTACTATTACCCAATTGGTTAGTTTTAGACGTAAGTAAATAATTACGGACGGCTCATATTAGCACTGCTTACTCTGGTGGAGAAATGTAAGTGACGTTAACTATATCTGATTTTGAGGGCGAATGTTTGCTCCATCAGACTTTGAGAGTGACAGGTTTGCAAGCTTGTCCGAGATACCCATAAGGATTGTGCCTAATTGTTGGTTGGTTAGTTTATAGTAAATGTAAATAAAATGCAATTATATTATATGTATTTATTCTTTCACCAATTTTTGGTGGAACGGAAAGTTCCATGATTTGATTAACCTGTGCTGCGGTTTCTCCACTCCTTTATTTTTAAAGGATCCAAAAGAGTATCTTAATTAATATTTTAATTTGTAGGCCGTTTAAGAAAATGTTAAGCATAGGTAAATTTATACCAAACATGTCAAAATTGTAATTGAGAGTTTACAAAATGTTTCGTTTGGTATCGGCATTAGGGTCTAAATAAGGTTTTCGATTCTTAATTATATCATTATTCTTTTACCAAGATATACTAAATAATTTTGTTTCATTATCATGGGTAATTTGGTCGTTTTCAAATTGAAATTGTAAATTGTGTTCATTCGTGCGAATTGTTATTACTGAAACCCGTAGGATCCCAATAATTGAGTAGCTGTATTTTGTGCAAAGTTAAGTTCGTTGGCGTCAGAAGTCGTATAGTCAATATTGTCCATATAACTTAAGTTATATGATAGTTTGGCACATTTTTTAGTTTTATAATCAAGTAGTTCCCTTCGTTTTATAAATATTATGTACAGTGCGAGCATTAGAATGCTTGGTGAAAATCTTAACTCGAAAGGTTAAAGTAACATACAATACGCTTGGATGGCAAAGCCGCATTTGCTTACATCTTTAAACCATAAGAATATAAGTTTCTTACTATCAGGTTATGCCTATGTAGACTATCTCGGCGCTCAGAGTCGTACACAAATACGGGGAGACAGGTGACTTACAGCCGCTTGAGATATGTCAGGGGCGATTAATAAAGAGAGCGATTTACGAATAACCGGGTTAAGACTAATGGCTTGCCAAGTTGCAGTACAAAGGATATATAAAAACAATACCCCCAAATATAATTTTAATAAATATACAAAAGATCTGAACAAATTATTTAGGTTAGTTAAATGAATTAAGTGAAGATTAATGAGGTGGTCTGGATAAGACCATACAAGATCGCCTTACCTTCAAGGGAGTGCGAATTGGAGGGGGAGGTGCAAGACAAGGTAATGAAGAATGAGATTTTCTCTACTTCAGAGAGACTTAATCTCAACTCAAGATGATTCGGCAGATAGGCAAGGAGTCTCAATCTCGAACAAACGGAAATCTTAAAACGGTGGTGAAGATGAGAGGGCCACAAAACTCTTCGGGAAGAAGGGGGCTCGATCGCTTTCCTTTGAACAGGGGCCAAAGCTTAACATAGTTAGATCTGCTGGCGAGATCTTTGACGAAGTACCCCGGCGAGTTACAGGGGTTGACGGGAATGAGAGGGCAGTCTGAACGGAGTGAAAGGCGTAATTTCAATCTCCTCGAGAGATGATGAGCTTCGTGTTGAATACTCGGGTGGCTGATCCCATAGACGACTCAGGGCATTGCGGTCCATAGGAGATTCTTAGCTCTAGTCTAAGCAAACACATTTCATGATAGCGCGTAGTTTCAGACGCTGAAACTTGACTTGAGCTATGAGAGTATGGTTAATATGGCTGCGCACGGCCTTATCAAAGGGGTGAGGGGTGGAAGTGGGGGTGGGGGGGCGGACGTGTGGCGTCCAAACGCAAACGCAGCTGTGACGGGTGATTAAGTGAGGGACCAATTCTTTTCTCAAACTTTCTAAAATTCTCAGGCTGACCCACGTGGTCTTGACAGAATAGAGGGGTATTTCCGAGGAAAATTCCTCTTGCGAGGGTCCGTGAGGGGATTCACTCACAGTTAATTTCGGTAACATTTAATTTAATCTGACAATCTGTCTTTACGACATCAAAGATAAACAAATATTTGTCAAATCTTAAAAAGATTTGCCACATTTAACTAATAATTAATATTTGATCCCGGAAAGGAGACTTGATTATGCGATAACGCTTTATTAATAGTGGTGTCGCATAAATTTGACAAAAAAGACTATTCGTCATTTAGTCGTTTCTACATTAGAATGAAATACCACGTGAGCCAAAAATGAATGAGAACTTTCATGTCTAAATTTTTCTGTATCACATCTGGCCTCTATTCTATTATGTTTTAATTGCTGCTTTACAATTTCATCTATGTAATTTAATTTATCTGTATTTCTAAACTTTTTTTAAGTTAAAATTAAGAAACTCTTTGAATTTTAAAATTGTCTGGTAAAAGATGTATTAATTCCGATTTCCAAAGAGCAGATATGATTAATCCCCCATCTGAGTCTTTGCCATAATTATTTAAAACAAATTGAATTAAATTTTTGGTTATGTCAGTTTCATTAATTTCTTCGTAGTTTAAATAAGGTTTAGAGGCATTTATTAAGATATCTTCAGTTGCATTCTCTATCATTTTGACACTAATTTCAGGATAATTTATTATTTCTGCAGATATGGTGTTACACAGTTCCTAGCGATTCATTACTTAGGTCAGAAAGGTTTATACTATGCACAAGTAAGTTTTCCAAGACAACAGATGCCTTTCCTGATATAAAACACCAATGCGCGAAACCATGATAAAGGATTGACCTCGGTTATTATCAAAACTATACGCACGCATAGGCAATTAATTTGCAACATTCATTCCTAATATTAGGTATATATTGTTTTAGCTATCAACGCCGATCTGACTATCTGCTAAGTTTACATTATTTCTTGAAAATTCTGCTTAATTTCTTTTAAATTTGGTATAAGCAAATCTAAGTCTATGTTTTCAACACGGGTTGCTTCAAATGATTTCATTTTACTTTATATCTTTATTTTTACTAAAACTATTCTAGGTTTGTAGCTATTAAAGCAATTTAATCCTTTACTATTTATTTTAAAATTACTTTCAACTTCTCTACTAAAGATGTTTTGATGAAGCATGACTGCGAACCAGAATCATAATTTCCTCTTACGTCCTAAATTTTACTGCCAGACACGCGGTAAAAGTTGGTATCATGACGTCATTGCAGGAAACGTATTTCGTTTAACAATACATACACTACTAAGCAAAAAAGATAATTTTCCTTTAATAAATTTTTTAGCAAATATAATGAGTAGGTAAAGAAATTCATAGTCCATAAAGACATTTATTTATTATATTTTATGTAGATTTCATGATACTATCGTCTAATTAAAAAATAAAACTAAAAAAACTACCAAAATATAATATTGACACGTAGAAAATAAGAGGAAAATCATTCAGAGTTTTTTCGCAAATAAATAATCTAGAAAAAAGAATTTTCAACGATGAAACATAAAACACTTAAGATGTGGTTTAGAAGCCTTCGTTTTCTATTAATTTATTACAAAGATGCCTACAGGTTCTTCCCACTGCTTGCAAAATTCTGATGTTATTTTGTTCCATTATTGCTCAATTTTCGTCCATAATTCCGTCACAATTGAAGGCGACTGGTCTCCATTTGGTTAAGGTCAGGTCTCTGAGCAGGTTACTTCGTTATTTTGAAATCTTCTTTTTTGAAATAATATTTTACTCACTTTGCAATATGATATGCCGCAATGTTCTGCATAAATAATGTTGTCGGGTTTAGAGATGCTTGGAGTGAAGGTACAACGTTGTTGCTCGAGGTTTAGGTATACTTTGGCATTTACCGTTAAAATTATTCGCAATAGCGGACCGAGTATTTCACACAAAAGTATTTCCTATACCATGACGATTCTTCTTCCATTCTTGGCGATTTTCAAACATTTAGGTTTATGTCGTCACCTGGAGTGTGTCCTATAAATTTACTTTCGTCGCTGAAATAAATTCTCTACCAAGATCTTCATCCCACAGAGCAACATGAGCTTGAGCATATTTAAGTCTCGCATTTTTGTTTATTCTTACTGAAAATTGGTTTGGATACTGGAGAACAAAGTTTTAAATCAGATACATTGAGGTGACGGGACAGTGTGAAATAAATCACTTTTCTGACACTATTGCTCTCAATTTTTCAAGACATTCCTGCTTTGTGTCGAAGGTATCCTTCATATAGAAGCGCTTAATAGCTCTGTCTTCTTGGAATGTAGTTATGTGGAGTGTCGTGATATGACCAGGTGTATGCGGTTATACGCACACTCGTCTACTGGCCGACCGAAATTAAGGCTCCACATGGTGATGGTTCTAAGAGTGCTTTAAATACACAGTTGCTAGACCAAAGAATATTTAAACACGGCTACAAATATCTACTTTAATAGGTTAAAGATTACATATACATATAGGACAAGTTAAATGTCAATACAATTCAATATTGACGGTTCACTGCTAAGATGATTAACACTATCAATTAAGTTCGAACCGACGGATAACTAATTAAGTAATGATTTTACAATTATGGAAGTTCTAGAACAAAGGGGATCTTTGAGGTTCGACGCGGTACAGGTGGGAGAAGCATGACGAAGCGGGGGTTAAATCCCTTTTACCTTGATGTGCCGCGAGTAGGACTATGGAGGTAAGTTTGACCTTTGAACTTGTATGCTTCTCACGGGACACTCAATCTAACTTCTGGAAAAAGAATTTGGGAGCCTCTTATCCTTAAGAGAAAAACGGAGGATGCTTCGGGGATGGCTTTTCCGATCCTTAAAATTCGAAGACGTGGTGAGAAGGGTTGAAGCACGCCTAACTATTTCTAGGAACAACAATGAGTGACGACAAGCTCTTCTTTGTCTCTTCGAAAATCACTTAATTTCCTCTCTGGAAGAGAATGTAGTCGATTTCCTCTCGACTAACGAAGACCTTAAGGCTAACGTACTGGACGGAGGTTTCGGACACAATTTGAATGTGAACTCTGAAGTGTCGAATAGATACTTCGAAATTATCTAGGCGGGGGGAGAGATTCATCCCTAAAAGACTTCCGTAATTGCCTTATGTCAAGAACAGGGCACATAGGGAGAAGTCGCACTGCCCCCTTAATCTTCTTTCCATTGTTCTAAATTTTGCAGAATATTGGGCAGACGAATTTAGAGTGGTCAACGGCGAACTGGAGAAGTCAGTTGGATATGGGATTTCTTCTCTCTCTCATTATTCTTCCACACTCTTTCCTTCTTTTCAGGAGGACATTTTTTTTTCGACAAGTCGGATGCAAAAAAAAATGTCTCGAACTAATTTTAATTCACGGGGGTGATGCTATAAAAATTGAATTAGTGCAACGAGATACAAACAAAATTCGGACATAAGTGGGGTTAGCAAATAATAATAATTACATCTATTTTATACGCACAGGTACAATAAAAAACTAACCAACATTAAAATTAAGCCATACAACACATTGAGTATCTAAATAAAATATAAAATATGAAACATTACTAAAGACACACTACAACCGAGAATAATTATACAACAATTCAAACCATTCACCTATATATAAAACAAATCTTTAATTTACTGCAATTGGGTCTTCTAAAGGATTCTACTTAAACTATCCGATAAACAATTTTGAGTACCCTTGATATACACAATACGGTATTTATATTCCATGAGCAACAGACTCCAACGCATTAGTCGTCTGTTCTAACTCTTGAAATTACGAAGGTACGACAATGGCTTACGGTCACTCTCAAGTACGAATTCAATTCCTACAAGCTACATTCTAAAATTTCGAAACGACCAAACTATAGCTATGCCTCGAGTTTAATGGTGGCATAATCCTACTGGCGGACAGACTGCTTCCTGCTCGCATACGCAACGGGATATCCATTTCCAGCGCTTTCATACTGCATCAAGGCACCAACTATACCATCACGAGAGGCCTCCTTACGAATTCCAAACTTTTTCTTCTGATTCGGGAGTCTCAAAATAGCAGCAGAGAGCAGGTTCTACTTCAACTGGTTAAAGCTAAAGACCCCGAGAGAAGTCCAACTGAGAAGATAAGGTCCCATTTTTTTTTACTGTATTATTAAGCGGTGAGCTATAGTGGTGAAATTGGGAACGAAGCGCCTGTAAAATGAAGCAACATCCAAAAATGACCGCAGCTGCTTCTTTCTCCGGGAAAGCGGCACTTCAGCTATGGCCTTAACTTTGTCTTCTTGGTGGACAACCTGGTTCTTTCCGATCTTAAACCCATGATATTTAATCGTATATATGCAAAAGGACACTTCGACGGGTTTATCGTGAGTCTTTGTGTGCACAAACAGATTTTACGTGCTAGGCCCTTGTACGGGTGGCAACGTACACGTTTTCAAAATAAAAGGTTACTTCGGCGTTAAACGCGGAGCGTAGATGAAGGGAAATAGGGTAAGAGTTAGTCCTTAATGGTTCTTGCGTTTTAAAAGAATTTCATAAGTGAATGGGTTGAACAACCTGGGGTATTAGAGACGTATACAGCCATTTGAGCGAGATTTATATCTTTGGTTTCACTACATAACTTTAAAATGCGCGAATTCACACTATTGGACCTTCCCTCCTCTCTTAAAATTGCCGAATGTCCTCTCTTAAGTCTCCATCTGAACAATTATCGGACTGAGTTCAGTAGTCACTTTGAGTTGTGGTGGCATCTCGGCAAGGGCAGTAGGAAAACAATGGCAGTTGTATATTTCTTTACTATCCAGCAAAATGTTTCCAGATGATTTCAGGAAAGTTCTAAAATATTCCTTAAAAATTGTTATATTTTGCAAGTGTCAATATTTTATTTTGTTAGTTTATTGAGTAAAATTCTTGAGTATACGATTGTATAATATGAAATTTTCATTAAATATATTAAATGTATGCCTTTATTTTGAAAATATTTTAATAAAGGAAAATCGTTCTCTTATTTTGCTTGAAATTGTAGCTAAAAAACTGTTACAAGGCTTGTATTTTTAAATACACTCATATATTTTAGTATTAAATTTATCTGGTAAATAGTAATGCACACAAGAAAATTAAATTTATGAAACAAACCAAGAATATGCCCCAAATAGCTATACATATAAATATGCTTATACCATAAACTTATAATCAAAAGACGGTGAAAAATATAAACGAATTTGTCTAATTTAGTATAAAAGGGGTGAAATATTCAACGCTGGTGAATGATCTTCTCTTGCTGTTATAAAAAGTGAAGAAGTTTTATTGTTGAAGTTATTATCAGTTAATTATCTAAACTCTATCAGGAAAATTAATTTTCTTCCTTCTCTTAAAATGCACGAAAAATATAGCCATAAATAATTCGGTGCCATACCGAAGAATCCTTTACAGACTTAGAAGAAGTCTGACTGGAGAAAAGTAAACCCGCTCACATTCGAGTGACTCACATCTAAAGCTCCGTAAGAGTGAGAGGAGAAGAACCCAGCCCCAAAGAGGTTCCGTTCTTTCATTACGGCCAAAATCTCACCGAATACCCCAAAAGCTAGGTGGACACTGCGTTGAAGAATCAGACACCAAGAGGCGTCAAGATTATTCAGAAGAGTACTCTTGGAGCGAAGAGCACCTTAACTCTTTCCGTTTTCTTAATTTAACCAAAGGCAAGTGTGCAAAAAGAAGTGACATCGACTCATCTCTCTCTCAGCATACTACCTCTACGAAATTCAATCATCGGCCACGGCAACACTCCAAAGCGAGAGATAAGCTCTCAAGCGACATCCGGCAATCCCTGATCCCTCCTGTCATGTAAGTTAGAAAGAACATTTATATTCATATTGCGATAGTATGAGTTTAGTACGTCTCACGTTTTAAGGGAAGTAGAAACCATTGTTCGTGAACTTCAGTCATATTTGCAAGTAGACGAGAGTACTTTAATTTAATGTTTAATGCTAATCAAATAGGGTCGCGATAAAAAATACTAATCGGCAATTGGGGTGTTAACGTGTAGCGCTTTTGTTTATTTTTGTCATCTTAGACATTGTAATAGGCCTAGAGGCCAACAGGATAATGGTTTGTTTGTCATAGTTAAGTCTTAAATTTGAAAAATCTGTTTATTTTGGGATAATTTATGTGTGTTTCCTCTTATCTTTACGTGTTGAAGTGGCTCTTCCTTAAGAACAAAACAACCAAATTAGCCCTCTTAGATCAAAACCTACTTCATCAAAGAAGTACATCACGTACCACAAAGGATACCGCGACAAAAGTGCTGTCAAGAGTGAAGTGATCAAAAAGAGGCATTATACGACAATGAAAAACCAGCAAATCAGTGGCCGTAAATATTCTTTAAATCTTGATTTATGTAATCCCTTCACAGATATAATTTATTCTTACGCTCAATGATTTTAAATTTAATGCGTTTTAATTGCTTTCCGCCTCCAGCAGACCACCCTTTCCTTTCCCAGGTGTCAGACAAACCCAAAGAAAGTACACGAGTATAGTATTATCTCGAGTCAACCTCCTAATGTGCAATGAATGATAAAGAAAAGATTTTAAGTGTCGTCCCGGTAGTGGGGATCCGCTTCCGAAGCAGATCTGCGTGATAGACCATAGGCCTTTTGACTCCCGAGTCAGGGTCCTTTACAGTGCGAACACGACGGCAAGATTGATGCCTTTCAGAAATTCACACTAAGCTGGAGCTTCCCTCTCCCATGTTAGAAGCGTTTGCCTGGGACGTGTACCTACTCACTACGAGATTTTCCAGAATTTATGTCCGTCCTTGTCCTAGATCCTCCTGAGGAGGCAACGAATCACGACAAATAAAGAATAGAGGATTGACACCCTCCTTTGAGTGGGCACCCAATGTAGCCAAATTCTTGGAAATTATACGGCTGAGGACTCCTTTTCCCCTTTTGGAGTTCCACGCGAGAATGATAAGATGGCTCAATCTATCCCTTCTTCTCCAAAGAAGAAAAATAATTCAAAAGTAAGAAACATATGGCGTTCCTCTCCTTACAGCGGGATCTGTCCGTGGACCAACGGGTACCCCGCAGATTCGGTGATTAACCTGGCCATATATGGCAGGGCCAAACTCAGGGTGCCCTCGGGTAGGGCGGATAAGTCAAAAATTAAGTTGTGCGTAGCCTCGGAAATGCCGTGGCCTCTCATTGTTAATTTAATCGCTGTCTACGAACATCACCCCGGGTCGCCCCGCCCGCCTCCTGATTTAAAGCAGGCAGAGGAAGAGTCCAAGCTCCCAAAATAAGTCCTTAAAGGCAACGACGCCTTCTTCGACCAAAAGGAACCAGGGTGTGGCCAATGGGAAGGCTGAAACCGTCCATATTATGATCTTGTAGCACAATAAGGCCCCATCAAATCTTAAGAATTATGCCCGGATAGCAAATTTCTTCAAAGAAATTGACAGAGAGTCGTAGTAAATGCTATTTGTCTTCAGAATAAATTTTTGTAGGTGCGCTACCTACCCAAGCTTCTGTAGTATAAGTGTTTGCCAATGCCAAACTGCATGATGGATTTGACACAGGCGGATGTGCAATTTAAATCTGATATGATGTTACAGTTCTTCTTGTTGCTTCCAATGCCCCTGTCAGTGCAGGGGAGTGCAGCTACGCGTGTATGTAGAGTGGATAAAGATTTATTTCAGTGTGAATTCTACATTCAGCCGATATAGTCTAAGCGTACTTATGCTGCGTCGTGTCACGAATGCTGAGACCTTTACTTCTCTACGGGTTTAAATAGTAAGCAACTCTTCTGGAGTATACACAATCAATCACAGGTGATAGGTCCTTGCCAACCTGAACGAAGATTTGGAGACAGATATCATAAAGACGGATGACTTTATGGATTATTGTGCGATGACCGCCTTTTCCGTGTCTGGATCAGTCCCGATGCTCTCTGTACGGGGCGGCCATTCTGAATTGGAGATAGTCGATGGCCTACATGATAGTGATAACTTTCATAAGAGAATATAATTTTGATGGCAGCTTAGTAGCAAGTACCACCTTCCTGGTATTTTGCACGTACGCGCTTGATCGCTTTTCAGGAAATGACTGAATTTTCTACTCAATCGAAGACTATACATCTCTTAGTGGGGCAATTGTCTTTTTTCCGGCAACTTCTTCGACGTGGTCCTGACTCCCATTTCCAGAACGTCAGGCCATTTAGCACGCTATTTTCCGCTCTGATGGTTAATTGAGTGTGAATCGCCAAAATGATTTTACTAAAGGTGAATTATGTCGAGAGAGGTCTAGGTTCTGGTATGATTCGAAACACACTTGCAACACTTCTTTGCGAGCTTATGTGTTTCCACTAACCTGGATGATCCCTGCTGCAGAGTTATGGACGCGGATTAAAAGGATTCCAGGTTTTCTTTCGTAGGACTTCTCTGTCGTCCTCCAGAATAATGGGAGCGCAATTTTGGGTCGCGCTTAGGTCGCGGATTCCTTCGCGACCGTGTTACCCAAATTCTCGATCAGTGCTGCTGGTCTGCCAGCCTTTATTTCATGGTGTGGCCGACAACTAGACTTTAAGTCAAGAAACAGAGAACCATTAATCAGACTATTTAAGCTAAGCGAGCTACGTCTTGCCCTCGTTTTACGCCCTCTTATTGACACCTTCAACGATGTGTTTAGGTTGAGTTGAATTCCGTTTTTGATTTATAAATCAACATCCTCCCGGTGCACATGATATACTGTATGTCATGCTTCGACACCTAGATAGGACATGCATGTTCTTTTTGTTAGATATGTCGAACAGGATCTGGACTGAGGGACCACCTTCGGGAGATATCAGTCCCACATAACCGTTTAAGGCATGATGGGAACACTCAGAATCTTTTAACTTCCGAATGACGAATGATCAACGGCTCTAAACCTCTCAAATCCTTCGAAACGGAAGGAGAAATGACTTTCATGTCCAACACAACCTCTCTCCGTAAGTCCTAAAATAAGTTAGCGGCATCAGTGCCTACTTCGGTGAACAGCCTCCGGATTTCTACCTGAGGAAAATGAAGTCTTTTCTCTTGGAGGTATAAACTTCGAAAAGACGCACGCATCACCTCCTAGCTAGGCCTGGAAAAAATATTTGTTTACTAAAATTCCCGTGAATCAGAGCCAAATGGGAGAAGGTGTTGTGGCTCGTCGCATTCCTTCTTCGTTATTTATCTTTCTCTAGGAATAGGGCTGAGTGCATTTTACCTACCCACTCTTCCCAGGTATAAAGGTTTATGACTCTCCCACAGTCGGATGGGTCCAGTCTGGAGAATATCCAATATAATCGGCAAGATTTCTCCATTCTAATACCGCATTTTAATCATTGACACTGCCATCACACCTATATAGGATGTATACTTTTATTGTTGCGTTCATTTGAAACGCAGCTGACTTTTACGCGGGTGAGTTTTGTTGCGTCGACGATTTGCACGGTAGCTTCCCTATCTTAGAGATTGCAAGATCCCCCCCCGAGGTCAAGACTTTCCCAGTCAAATATTTTCTCGGCCGCAGCCGTCTGATAAATCCTTTCTGCGAAAGCTGAATTGAAGGGTTATCTCCATTTCAGGAAATGACTGATTTTTCTATCCCATTCCAGAGGTTTAGGTGTGTTGATGAGGAAGTAGGGTCAAGTTATTACAAGCCCCCGCTCATCATCAAGGAGAATGGTACCGAAATATCGGCCAGGCCTCCAAATCTTCACATCAAAGTTTTTGCGAGATCGCTGATTCTGCCTCACGGTAGGGAGATCCACCTGCGGCAAAATAATGCAGGAAGTAAGATTCACATGGAAGTATCAAAAAGTCAGACGTACGCAGGCTTGAGCATCCATTAATATGAAGACATATTAATTCAATTATTTTCGGAACATAATGTAGTATTAGATGATGCTTAAATGATAGGTTACAAGTGTCTTTCTCGCAAAGCCTCTTCGGTTCATGTCAAGAATAGGGAAACTACTTTTACCATGCCAAGAATCGCCACTCCCAAATTTCCCATGTGAATAATAGCAGCCCTCTACAAATATGTAAATAAAAAAATGTAAGCATCTTAACTCTAATTAAAATAAAAATTAACTGTATAGTAATTTATAAGGAGGGAAATTCAGTGTTTATTAGGTTACAGAACTTGAGTAAACTCTTTACTTTATTTCTTTCGATTCACTAAAATTCTTGTAAATAAGCTGGAAAAAATGAACTTTTTTATGTTCTCACGTTGTAATTTATGCTGCCTTTCCTCCAAAATACCAATCAATATTTTGTATATGAAGGCCTGTCTGTGGATTAATGAAGCGCAAATAGTGGTACATGATTTGTGCTGGTAATTTGTATTATTGGCCATATTCATGGGGGCTCGCCTTTTATTACTAGGAATAAATTATCTATTAGCCTCACTACTTTTCGATTATCAGGATAAGTAATTTTATTCTTCGTTAAACTAGTTCTATATATGCAAACCTTATTAATAACGAGTATCTACTTGGCATCATCTAAACTTGACTTTTAGGCTCCCCCCTTTAGCCTCTTTTGGTTAAGTTAGGTTAATATGGGGTAACGTAACTTAACCCTCTATGATTTCAAAATTTCCTCAAAGAATTCGATTGTCAAGAATAGGTCAGCGAAAATATTCCTCTTTAAGAAAGCGACCATTGCAGGTGTTGGAATCCCTACTTAAGACATCATTCTAATATTCTAACTTCAGAAACCTATAACTTGATACTTATGTTCTGATCCATACAATTTTCCTCTTCTCCTGAAGACAAGTGACCTTACTTCCATATGAAAAAAGCGCACCAAATCTGCTTTCTTAAATATAAATGAGTCCTGCCACAAAATAGACGTGAGGTCGCTTATCATACGAGGGGCGGTCAATAAGTTTTGACAAATCAGGAACTGCAGCCGCACGCTCCTGTCACGTCTATTTAAGAAGCAGTAGCTAATCGCAGATCGTCAGTCACAAATTTTTCAAAAATGGAGAAGTTTGAGCACCACGCAGTGATCAAATCTTTGAGCAAGGAAAAATCCAATTCACCTCTGAATTACCTAGTACGTCGGTAAATTATTCATGATCAAGCTTCTGTTTACCACTCTATTTCACCCGAGTTGTAATGGAATGTGCAAGAGGTTAAGTGGAAGCCTCAAGGCAATTCTCAGCTAGTTGTGTGCAGATTAGCCAAAGAATGGCACTACTTCCATCGATATCCCTCTTTGCATAGTGTAAAATCTCCCATCCTATATTAGGATTCGCCCATAATAGTCAACTTGAGTATCCTAAAGTAACTTTATTCCAATCATCAATTGGATAAACATATCCAACCTTCTTAATCGTATCTACTGGATTCAAGGACGAGGCTGAAAAAGTGAACCGAAATTGAGTCTCAGAACACCGACATCAGTTTTTTCAAATATATACATACTTCGATTACAAGTCGGAAAAAAAGAAAATTCAATCCCGGAGAAGAAATTTCGCTTCTCCTCCCCACGGACAACAACAAATTGTTGAAACAGTCGAAAGGCGCCTACTGCATAGTCGTAAAGCATGGGCCAGTCGATTACCTTATTGAACCCCTTCAGGGAGCAAGCTTTTTAGTGTTTATATGCTTAAGCGGTACCACCATCGCGTGAGCATCAACCAGATAGCTGCAATCGACGAGGAATCCGCATTTGAATTTTGCTACTTCCTAGATCTCTTTTGCGTAATCCAATTCGCCTGATTAGGGCAAAACATTGAATACTTTTTGAATATCTTGCCCGGCTTTAATAATTCGCCGCCTGCAGAAATTACGATATGTGACCAGTTATCATCTCCTCAAAAGGATCAACTGCAAGTGCTTCTGACTCGTTTTGATGACGTTATCACCGAGATCCCCGGTTGTGCTACCCACTTTAAGCACAATATCTAACTAACCACCCTCAAACCCATCCGTTCGAAACTATCCCCCTGCCTATACCCTTCCGGGAAGCATTCAATAAAAGAAGTGGATATTCTTACAAGGTTGCAAATCATCGAATCTTCGGAATCGAGCTATTGATTCCCGGTTGACACGATAAAGGAGGCCGGTGCTTCTTATCGGATGTTCATCGAAATTAGGAAGTTAAAACCGGTTACCGTAATATAATGCCGAAGCAATCTTCTCAATAGATCCGAACCTCCACTCTTTTGAGAAGGTTAAGTTTATCTTAGAGTTTGGACATATGCAAGGGCTAATATTAGATTTCCCTGAAGGACGAAGTGAAGGAAGTTGCTGCTTTCCCCACTGAGTAGTGGTTAGGCAGTTTCGATGGATCCCTGTTGGTCTAGTGATGGTTTGAAGCTATTATAACAGGATGATGAGGAGCACTTTAGAAGGCTTATCCAACCTCACCTTCTATTTTAATAATGTTTATGTGGCCACCCAGGATTGGGATTCCACTTGGCCACCATACAATCCCTTCTGTTCTGACTAAGAAGCCCCCTATAATCCCCCTCCCTAAACGTAAAAATAATCTTGCATTCGCACCGACGCCAGTAATGATGGTATAGGATGTGTTGTCCTCCAGAATGAGAATAACGGAGAATGTTTCCCCATAACTTACGCAAGCAGAAAATTACTCTCGGTCGAGAACAATTATGCAGTAATTGAAAGAAGCACTCGCTATCATTTGAGGAATCTGTAAATTTAGACTGTATATAGTAGGCAAGGAATTTGTAGTGGAAACGAAACACAAGCCTTTATCATACCTACGTAACGTCAAGAATAATAGCGGTCGGTTGATGCGTCGGAGCTTGTTCCTCCAGGAATTCCAATTCCGCATTTTGTATTTAAACGGCACCGGTAACTGTATTCTTGATAGTTTAAGTAGAAACCCGTTAGATCCATTTTGAACTAATTCCGAGCAGAAAGGAGCTTCTTCATAGCGAGATTAGGCTTTAACGCAGCCCTTCTTGACTACCAACCTTTTTTGTATAGACTCCACCATGCTGTTCGCGCTCAGTCGATAACACTTGCTTCTATTTAATCGTAATAAAGCTTGGCACTTAAGACATCCCAATCCTTGAGCTTGGCCTTTACCAGGAGGCGATGTTATGTGTGATAGAACGGTCTGAGGCCGCTTAAATTCAGCCGCTATCACATGTTTAGAAACACATGCTACCTACGTGCATCTGTAAGAGGAAGCAGAGCGCGTTATCACCTACCTTAGCCAATATTTAATCAAAAAGGTTCATTTCCCCGTTTCGTCTCCATACTTGATCTCGGCAGATTGAGTTAGGCTTATGGGCAGATAAGGTATTTTCTCAGGCGCGACCGGGACATTCTCCCGAAGTCCCCAATTTAATTATCCCCTATGCCATGGAGAAGGCTCCGAGTACTTATACATAGCTTTCCCTGATTGAAGCCAATCAGATCCAAATTATCTTCGCGAGGTATCACGCCGATCCGGTCTCCCTTGTGCACATAGGAACTCTCTACCTCGAATAATCCCTTATTGTCCAGAAGAGGACAATATCCCTTAAGTGCCAAGGTTCGAGCCTTTAAGACGCCAAGTCAACAAGGCCCCCCTGTTGTTCAGAAAGAGAAGAACGTTAGAACAGCCATTGTTTTTTAAGCCCGTTCGTCAAGAAACGGTTCTCGTTCCCAAGACATCATGTCAGGATAATTTAGGTTCCCCCTTTTTAACGTTCTTCAAGAGAACGCTTGGTTTCAACAATAACCTCCATTGTTCATCTAAAACATCCCCCATTTGCTGTCACAAAGATCGCTCGCTCCGAGCCCCATTTCGCTTTCCCTTTTCGAAGACAGTCCTTTTCCTTCGCTAAGGACAACCCCCCGAAGAACCCTTCTTCTGGAAATCGCCAGTGGACCGAAGATTCCTTCGCATCGTCTTCCTCTGCACAACAACTTTGTAATTACGTAAGCTGATCATTATCTTTAATCATCTAACCTTTTGTCAACGCTACCCTGTGCTTTAAATGGTTTAGCGAACCATTCCCCCCCTTTAATTTTTATTTGTTAACCTTTTTAAATCTCTCCAAATCTTAATCCTCGGATTAGTCAGATATTCCCACTCGATTTTATTAATGATAGCCATATTATTATCCTTGTGCTCCGTTCCACTTCTTAAGCATATTGAAGATAAATAAGCCTCTACAGCCCCCCCTCCTTCTGGAGTAACCTCGGTCCATCAAATTACCACGCAGCCGAAATATTAGAATAATTCCCTCAACGAATAGTTATATATGGTATATCGTCGAGAGCCTATTCTACGACATTGGGGTTCATTTGAAGCATTTGGGTGCCCAGAATACTTCTTTACAGGAGTATTGCAAGTCTTTTAAACTCATTAATGATCGTACAATGTTTCTCCTTAATGCAATACCCTTAGTATATATCTCCTTGCATTTCAGATAACTTTGGTGAAGAGTAATTAAGGTTGGACGCTTTTCCTTGGAAAGAGCGATTCCTGCAATTGACAAAGATTCTAACAGTTATTTTTACCAAATTACATTTCGAAATACAGGAATTATTACCAATCGTCATTCATTTAACAGATATTGTTCATTGTTTTACCTCTTTGACTAAATAGCAAAGTTTTCTGGTCTGAAACTCACATCCTACGGTAAAAGATTAGAGCGCGATTTTTGATTCAGCGAAGGAATGCAGGTTTGTCTAGCATTTCTTAAATGATGACTTTATAATTACCCTCAAAACAAATTGAATAATACGGAGACATTTTTATTTAACCGCATGGATTAGATAACCTTCTCTCTCCTTTCATTATCGCTAGGTGTAGCAAAGAAGCAATTTATCCAATCTTTTCCATTCCACTCAGCCAATTTATATACGGCTTGATATGTAGACTTGGACACTATTAGAAACACATTTTAATTTAACTTCTTTTTTTGTACTACATAAACTTTAAATGACTGAAATTAATGTTTTATTAATATTTTACATTAGCTTATTATTTAGTATTTTGTGCTAAGAGCATCATGTCAATTTAAAAGATATGAATTGTTTCGTAAAATAATATGAATGACTTTCAGAATGTAAAAGATGGCAGATGATAAGAGTACGAAAGGCCTGAGCATTGCCAACAAAAGCTGCTCAGAGATATTATGCTTATGAACACGAGAAAAAGAGAAACTCTGCCACATTAAATAGCCGACAGAAGAAAAAAGTCATTGGTAGAGTCGATTACTAAAGCGCATATTTTCGAAGAATCCTAAAATTATAGCGTAAATATGACTACTGGTTTTAATAAGCATCTAATAAGTCATTTGTTCGACAAATAGTGTTCATCGAGAGCTTGCCAAAGTCGAATAGGTATTATGAAAGGGCAGCAAATGAGTTTCATTAAAAGTACTTCATAGATCCTAATGTTCGGCCAAACACCAATTGGAAGAATGTGATATATTCTTTATGAAAATGAAATAAGACTAAAACAAGAAAGTATTTGCATAAATTTTATAACATATTTAAATAGTGGTAATTAAATTTTAAATAGTAAAATCCACTCGCAAAGGGAAATATGATCAAAGGCATTTAGGATTGAATTCCTGATAGTTATACAGTTCAAAAATGATAATAGAGTTTCATGGCATATTGAAGATAAATAACCTCGGTCAATCAGATTACCACGCACTCGAAATATTAGAATAATTCCCTCAACGAATAGTTATATATGGTATATCGTCGAGAGTCTATTCTACGACATATATATATATATATATATATATATATATATATATATATATATATATATATATATAATATATATATATATATATATATATATATATATATATATATATATATATATATATATATATATATATATATATATATATATATATATATATATATATATATATATATATATAGTTACTATTTAAATTTAGTGTCAAGTGTGGGGTTTAACGCTATATTTTTGCAAACACTGGTTTCAATCGAGTGAAGCATAGTGTTATTCGTTATAAGAATAGAGTATAGTAGTTCCCTTTTGTTTTAACGATTGCTATCCCTTTTTTTGAAACTTAAGAAGCTGGAGTAGCTCAAGGAACTGTTATAATAATTTATTTTGTTTTTTGGGGGGGTAGTTTAGTCAGTGGTTATCTAGGTCGAGAAACCAATTACGAATAGGTCAGTGCCCATACTTTAGGTAGGCTGATTCTCTAGAAGGCATAATTGTTATTGCAAGGAATTTAGTTGGTTGACTATTGCGCCCCCAAGTGAAAATATGACTCAGTTTGAAATCTTCAAAGCGCAAGGAAAATCCTTGGGACTTTCCGGAAGAGAATTGATTGAGTACGTTCTAGAAGAGCAACGAACGAAAAGAGTAAAGTTAAGAGAAGAAAGGCAAAGAGAAGGGGAAATCCAACGAGAAGAAAGAGAAAGAGAAATCCAACGAGAAGAAAGAGAAAGAGAGGAACGGAAAAGACAAGCTGAGCTTCCCTATCAGCTTGAAACGGCTAAAGTACAGGTCGAAATACAATTTGTCAGTTCACTTTCAGAAGCCCTGCCCAATCTCCCACTTAAGCTACCTAATTTCAGGGATGGAGAGGATTTCGTAGCATTTTTAGCACACTTCGAAAAGATCCTTGAGATCAATAACCTGAATCTGGAGGCTGAAGGTGTAATAAGATTACTTCCACTGTTGAATTGTAAATTTTGACATTTTCATATCTTTACCATCTGAATGTACAATTGACTACAGCACCTTAAAAGCTTAGTTATTGGCCGCTCATAATATGACTCCCGATTTCTACCGACAAGAATTTCGAGGAGGTCGTATTAAACCCAGACAGACGTTCCGTCAATTCGGATACATTCTTCAGAGGAATTTTAAATTCTGGTTAGAATCCTCAAATGTTGATCCTAACTACGAGTCCTTAACAGACTTTGTGTTGCGGGATCAATTTTTGGCGTCTCTCCCGACGGAGATCCGCGCGTTCGTAAAGGATCATCGGTGCCAGACCTTCAAAGAGTGTACGGAAGAAGCGGATGTCTATGCCACAAGCCATAATTTATACTCCAGGGAGAATCGAACTTCTCACCAATCCCCCAACCAGGAAAGAAGGAAGGATTCGCGCCCCTTCGCGCGAAACTCGACGAAGTTTCCGGGACCCGTAAAACCCCAAAACTTCTTTTCCCCAAACCAACAACGGTACACCAAACCTCCCCTTAAAATTTCTCCTCCATCACTCTTCCCGAAGCGACCAATCATATGCTTCACCTGCGTTGTAGAAAACCACATGAGCTGGAATTGCCCAAAAAATTCAAGGCTTGAAAGCGGACCAGCCCACCAAGTTCACCAGATTAATGCCCCTTGGCTTCCCCGGTAGTGCAAACCCAAGCAACAACTTCTCCCCCCCGTCAGGCCACGAGGTAAATTTTATTTTTTGATAAAAGTTCCCCGGGAACTTTGAAATTTGAGAAGGACAGCGTGAACGGCTGCGGTGTATCTACTCTCGTCAGAGACAAAGGGTGCACGTGTTTTATCGTATCCGACGAACTCCTTCCCCCAGTAGAACCTAACCACGAAAAATTTGCGGTGGTACATGACTACCTTGGGCGGGCAAACCGATTCCCCGTCGTTAGATGTTACCTGCAGTGTCAGTATTATGATGGCTGGGGTGAATTCATTTCAGCACCAATACAATTTTTATTCGATACTTATAGAACAGAGACCTCAAGTAAGTTCCGACCATGTGTCCCAGGCCATCCTTCCTAGAAGCCGAGCTAAGAAGGAAGCCCAGCAGCCCGTCCCCCTCAGAACCCCGATACCGTCTGAATTCTCAGGGATCCTTAACCAGGACTTTAGGTCGGCACAAAAGGAGTGTGAAGCACTAACACCCTTATGGGATAAGGCCCAAAACAAATACACAGAGACTGTCCGTGGATCCAAAGTAAAAAAGTACCACCAACGCGCCAATGAAGATACGTTTGTAGCAATGGACGAAACATCGGCGCTTGAAGAGAATTATCCCGCTGAGTCCCTTAATGTCATACATACAATATGCATCTAACCTGATGCCGATTACCCTCTTCCTTTCCTGCCAGGCGAGTCTTTTGAACCCTCTGATCTGGATATCGACGTGGAGCTGACACCACATCAAAAGAGTCAGCTACAAGAACTATTATGTCAGTTCGACGACGTTATTTCAGAGAAGCCTGTATGCGCTACTAGTTTCGAGCATGATGTTATATTAACGACTATAGAACCTGTCCGTTCAAAACCCTATCCCATGCCGATTCATTTACACCAAGCTTTTAACGCTGAAGTCGATAATTTGATTAGTTTAGACATAATAGAACCTTCAACCTCTAGTTATTGTTCCCCAATCGTCATGGTCAAGAAACCTGATGGCTCTTATCGGATGTGCATCGACTTCTGGAAGTTAAATTCGGTAACTGTGTTCGACGCCGAGCCCATCCCGTTGGTAGCCTAAAACCTCCACCTTTTTGAAAACGCCAAGTTCATCTCAAAATTGATTTGTGCAAGGCGTATTATCAAATTCCCCTCCAGCCCGATGTGAAAGCATATACCGCCTTTGCAACTGAGAAAGGCTTAATGCAATTTAAGCGCCTTCCTTTTGGCCTCGTGCCTGCTTGTAGTAACTATAACCGTCTTATGAAAAGGTTGTTAGATGGACTTCCGAATGTCTCCTTTTACTTCGATAACGTCTACGTCGCTACTCGTTAATGGAGTCATCATTTAACTACCCTATTAACTCTCTTCGAGCGACTGCGTGAAAATGGCCTCACCATTGGCCCCAGTAAATGCCATTTTGCCCACGAAACCATAAAATAGTTGGGTTTTAAAATAGGACAAAGCCAGTTAGGTCCACAGAAGGACAAGATTAAGGCAATCGCCGACATGCCCCTCCCAAATACTAAGAAGCAATTAAAATCATTGCTAGTATCAGCTTCTTACTATCGGCGATTTGTTTCGAATTTCGTTGCAATTTCGGCGCCCCTCAGCACCCTTTTGCAAAAGAATTCCCCTGATCGACTACTTTGGAATAATGTCGCTGTTTCTCATTTTAATCAGCTCAAGAGTAAGCTCATTTCTGCCCCCATTTTGAAGTTCTCCAACCTGGAAAAATCCTTTAGGATTAAGACCAACGAGAGCAACGAGGGCAATGAAGGTGTACTCCTTCAATATGAGGATGACGGAATGAGTCATCCAGTTGCATATGCTAGCCGCCAGTTATTACCACGCAAAAAGAGATATGCCACTATCGAGAAGGAAGCTCTATCGATTATGTGGGTTATTGACAAGTTTGAAATGTAATTGATAGAAAAAGAATTTCAGATAGGAACTGACCACCACCCATTGGCCTATATTCGGAATGTACGACACTCCAACGGCCGAATTATGCGCTGGAGTCGACTTTTGCAAGAGTACCAATTTGTGATAAATTATATAAAAGGTTCCGATAATCAGGTCGCTGACGCACTCAGTAGGAATGCGTTACCAAATAGTGTAGATTAGTTTGAAATTCGTAGGATTAGGATCTCCATGTATATATATACCGTCTTGTACGACTTAAATTAGATTCTCTTGTAATATAATCAGTTAATGTATATGTCTTAATTTTGTGGCTCAATGTCTATTTTTTTCTCGTATGTGTATATATTTGTATCCATTAATTTACGCATAAATTATTTTGTCCCATATGTACTAATTTTATATTATTCTATTGTTCCATGTCTCTTTTATGGTTAAGTTTGTATTAAAGGTTAGTTTCCCCTATAATCAAAAGATCAACATGTTCATATGTATTGAGGTAATACTAGCTAAGTGCATGAAGTTACGGTCGGTGCAAGAAAGCGAGTTCTTCCCAACGGAGCTCTATGGTTGTCTCTTCTCTCTTTTTTTTTTGAAGTGACAACTTCCCTTGGAATGTAGGGGTGTGATGGAACGGTCTGAGGCCGCTTAAATTCAGCTGCTATCACATGTTTAGAAACACATGGCTACCCACGTGCATCTGCGAGAGGAAGCTGAGCGCGTTATTGCCCACCTTAGCAAATATTTAATCAAGGAGGTTCTTTCCCCCGTTCCGCCTCCATACGTCGATCTCGCCAGATTGAGTTAGGCTTATGGGCAGATAAGCTATTTTCCTAGGCGCGTTGGGGGCATTCCGCCGAAGCCTCCCACTCAATTGTCCACTACGCCAAAGAGATGGCTTTGACTAGTTATATCAAAGCTTTCCCGATTGAAGCAGATCAGATCAGATCCAAATTATCTTTGCGAGGCATCACGCTGATCCGCTCTTCCTTGAGCACAATAAGGGACTCTCTACCTCGAGGTTCACAATTATTGTCCAGAAGAGGACAATATCCCTTGAGTGCCAAGGTTTAAGTCTTTCAGACGCCAGGTCAACAAGGCCTCCCTGTTGTTCAGAAAAAGAAAAACGTTAGAACAGCCATTGTTCTTTGAGCCTGTTGACGAGAAACGGTTCTCACCCTTCCCACCTCTTATTTAGAAGGCGAACAACGTTAGAACAGCCATTGTTCTTTGAGCCCGTTGAAAAGAGACGGTTCTCACCGTTCCCACCTGTTGTTCAGAAAGCAAAAAACGTTAGAACAGCTATTGTTCTTTGAGCCCGTTGAAAAGAGACGGTTCTCATCCCCTTCCCTGTTGTTCAGAAAAAGAACAACGTTAGAACAGCCATTGTTCTTCAAGCCCGTTTGTCAAGAAACGGTTCTCATTCACAAGACATCATTTCAGGATAATCTAATTCCTTCCCCCTCCCCCTTTTAAAGCTCTTCAAGAGAACGATTGGTTTTAACGATAACTTCCATTGTTCATCTAGAACATCCCCGATTTGCTGGACAAAGATCGCTCGTACCTCCAAGCCCCATTTCACTTTCACTCTTCGAAGACAGTCCTTCCCCTTCGCTAAGGACAACCCCCCGAAGAACCCTTCTGCTGGAAATTGCCAGTGGACCGAAGATTCCTTCGCATCGTCTTCCTCTGCACAACAACTTTGTAATTACATAAGCTGAGCATTACCTTTCATTATCTAATCTTTTTATCAACGCTACCCTGTGCTTTAAATGGTTTAGCGAACCATTCTCCCCCCCCTTAATTTTTATTTGTTTACCTTTTAAATCTCTCCAAATCTTAATCTTCGGATTAGTCAGATATTCCCACGACCCTTTCCATTCTCTGTTTATGTAAACATTTTCTTTTTGTGTGTTGTTGATAGTTTAATTAATAAAACTCTATTTTTATTAATGTTAGCCATATTATTATCCTTGAGCTTAGTTCCACTTCTTAAGCATATTGAAGATAAATAACCTCGGTCAATCAGATTACCACGCACTCGAAATTTTAGAATAATTCCCTCAACGAATAGTTATATATGGTATATCGTTGAGATTCTATTCCAGCCAGCAATTTGAGAAAACAGAAGTTTTTTCTCGTTTTCGCATGGTTCAAGATGGTAGGCGGGAACCAAAATTCCTTCAATGCTTGGGGGTAAACCTACATGAGTAAACACAGATGCCTTTCCAAAGCCTCTTCGCTTGATTCTTAGGCCCTTTCTCTCGTCCTTTGATCTCGTGTTTGAGAGAAAAATGGGTTTCTGGGTTTCAAGTGGGCCTCCTCAACTCTAATTTTTCACACTGCGAGAGGGCCTAAACAATTCAAAATCGCCCTGCGGCTCAACATAAGTTGGCTAACTTGACCGATGATTTTATTAAGGGCATTCATTACACAGAACAACTTTAATCACATTTTCTGGTGATTTAGATTTATCTGCCAATTTTAATTAATTTTTCAATGCTGATTCCAAATATATAATCCATTTTTTACCTACATGCTATAGTTATTATGTAATTTCTATTTTCCTGTTTCCACGAAAACTGCCCTCCGGACGGAGAGAGAGAGTGCTTGTAGAGAGCAAATATCGCACAGTACATAGTAGTAAAATAGTAATAAGTGTTATTGTGCAAAATATGGACATTATTGTTTCTTTTTTCAGGTATCATGTTAGAATATTGGCTTCGTCAAGAAGGAATTGCATTAATGATCCAGACACCTTCTGCTACATTTGTGGCTGTTACATGCTAGTTCGTCAAAGGCGCAATCTATCAAACTTTGTGATCCACACTTATGTATAAGGCATATTTTGATGTTCCTTTTGGCGATCAAGATAGGAAGTGGGCCCAACATGCTGTTTGCCATAGTTGTGTGGAACATCTTCGTGAGTGGACGAAAGGAAAGAGAAATGGTCTTCTTTTTGGAATCCCCATGGTGTGGCGAGAGCCAAAGGATGATGTATCGGACTGTTATTTCTGTCTGATGAATACTAGAGGGATTGGTAAGAAAAATCAAGATCGACTACTTCGACATTCCTTCGGCAATCAGGCCAGTACCTAATTCTTTACCAGTTCCCATTTTCAGTAGATATGCTTCCTTCGAGAATGAAAATGATGTACTTGATATGGACGCCTACGGAACGGATTCAGATTCTGCAGATTGCTCATCAGATGCTAAAGAGTCAAGATGATTTGAATTACTTTATACGTGATTTTGCGCTCTCCAAGAAAGCTGCAGAACTTTTAGCCTCCAGGTTGAGGGAAAGACATATGCTTAACAGGTCGGTAAAGGTATCATATTTCTCTGATGACAAAGATTTTGTATACTGCCACGATATTCCTGGTCTGTTTACCGAGTTGGGACTTGGCACCTAAAGCCCTACTGAGTGGAGACTGTTTTGTGATTGCTCCAAGCGTAGCCTCAAGTGTGTCCTTTTGAATAATGGAAATGACTTTGGTGTAGTTCCTCTCGCTCACTCTGTCCATCTGCGTGAAACTCACGATGACAAGAATGGTCAAGGATTTAGTTAAGTACCATGAACATAATTGGATCATATGTGTAGACCTTAAGATGGTCAACTTCCTTCTTGGCCAGCAGAAGGGATATACAAAGTTTCTATGTTATATCTGCATGTGGGACAGTTAAGCCAGTAACAAACACGGGTCCCAAAAAGATTGGCCAGTTGCGGAAACTTTGGAAGCAGGACTGCCAAAAATTGTTAAAGAACCAATCGTAAGACGAGAGAAGATCGTTTTCCCTTCACTTCATCTCAAACTGGGGTTAACGAAGCAGTATGTCAAGGCGTTGAGCAATGACAATGATTGTTTTCAGTACATAGTATCGGCGTTTCCTTCATTTTCATATGAAAAAATAAAAGCAGAAGTATTTGATGGTCCCCAAATCCGAAGACTTCTGAGTGATTCCAAATTCGTGAACACCATGAATGAAAAAGTGAAGGCAGCCGGGATCGCATTTTTTGCCGTTGTTCGTAACTTCTTGGGAATAAAAAAGCGCAAAACTACGAGGATTTGATTATTCATATGTTTTTAGCATATTGTGTTCTGATAGCCGTGAGCGACGAACAAGGAGAACGCTTCCATTAGGAAGGGATGACGATAGAAGAGCGCTACCAAGGTCAGTGGGATAGACACATGATGGCAGACTACTGCTGGACGATTAGAAGATATCAGCGCTACAAGACTTACAAGAGAAAGAGTTACAAACGCAAATTTTTGCCCAATTGAAATTAAGAAGAGGTCCTCCAGCCTGATGTACG
The DNA here is from genome assembly GCA_963969495.1 of Ceratothoa steindachneri. Classification (NCBI taxonomy): domain Eukaryota; kingdom Metazoa; phylum Arthropoda; class Malacostraca; order Isopoda; family Cymothoidae; genus Ceratothoa; species Ceratothoa steindachneri. Next base: position 27,339,181 of record OZ018321.1, on the reverse strand, counting down.
ATCATTAATAAATTAACACCCATTTGATTACAGGATTTGTAACCCTAATGTGTATTTCAAATTTCCTCTCCTATGCAATAAAATGTTTATGCCAAAAAACCTGCTTTACTATAAATAACGCAAAAAGATGATTCAAAATTACTTCAGAGCATGATGATAGGCGTGATAAAATGAAAATTATTGTATAATATTAGTTATTGATATTACGAAAAATGTGTAGCATATAGAGAGAATCTGATTTCATATTTGAATTCAGTATGCTCGAATTAGGTAGGAAAATGTACTTTTGTCAATTCATCAAATAAATTGTTCCCCAGTGTTATTTAATTAATATTCAACTACTATTGTTAGATGATTAATTCTCTCTCATGCTGGCCTATCATCATACATAAGCCCTATAAATAGCACTTTTGAGTGAATCTATCATTTTGTCCATGATTTTATGATAGATACTTACTCTATACACAATAAATAGTGCTAATTTTTTTGTAACTTGTTTTATAGTTGCTTTTATTTCATAATTATTTCAAAATATTTCCATGCACCTAATAAAGTTCATTCATTTTTATCACTAAAATTTTCCAGTCGACTTAAAATGTTAATTTCTTTATTTATCATAAACTTTTTAGCTAATTTTATAGTTTAAACTTGTTCTTATTTAAACTATTTTAAAAGTTTTGAACTTTTGTCGTTGTATACTCGTATACTAATTTAATCGTTCGTCATATTCAGGCTGAAGTCAAAAAAATATTTCATTAGAAAATGTAATAGAAAGAAAAATAATCAATGATGCATCAGTTTCTGATGGTTCTGTCATTCCTCCTCCAAGCCTTCACTATCCAGACACATGAAAAAATCCCCCACCCACTACTCCAACACTTCTACTATAATCTTCATCCTCCACAACCATACCCCAATTTAATCAAATCCCTCCACTCTAACTCTTCACCCAAAAATAATTGAACACACTAAGAACTCCTTAACGAGCACCACAACTTAATAAACTAATCAGAATTGTTTCTAAACATATTGCAGCGATTAATCTTTTCTCAACTCGTGTCAAGCCACTCCTCTATTTACAACACTAAAACACATAATTAATTTGGTCACAACGCTAACATGAACCAGATGAAAACAAAGCCCAGAGAGGGAACTATAGCACAGAGAGGGCACCAAAGACCAGAAGGTAGAGTGAAAACTGGTGCAGTTAAAATCTCAAAGAGGGGATAGTTAGAATTACAGTTCGGTGACTGGACACCTATGCGTCGTGTATTGTACCAGTTATTGGCTAGTTAGTTTAAAGCTGCAAAGGGGGATTGCAAGAAATATAACCTGAGATGATACGCGATATTCTTGATGTTTTCTTACGATTAAATGTTTGTTGGCTGTCAGTAATAGTGGGCTGCTAGACATCTTCATAGCCCCTAATCAGCGTATTGTCGGTGGTATACATTTATGTACGTTCGTTCTTATCCGAGCTTATCAGTTTGTTGTATTGTATGTCTGTACGGATATACTTTTAGTTAAGGGAGTTTATTTTTTTCGTGTAGGATCGTCACCACTCTAAATGTGGGAGAGCAAAATGACACCATTAAATCGCAGATGTGAGTGTGATTGTTGCGTATTTGAGTAATGGGCTTACTAGTGTTTTATAAAAGTGTAGCGGCAATTTTCCGCTGGCAGGGTAAAATCTGTGTTATATTTTGTTAATTTGCTTTTTTAAGCAGGTAATAGTGTACGTATCTATCGAATATGTACCGGAGGATATTAAAAGGAGTGAGTATGTGACTCTTTCTGGGGCCGAGTATTTGCGTTCTGGCATCTGTATATATGTTGAGACGAAGAATGCCATTTGAGTTTTAAGGGCTTTGGAGGTTATCAGCCCAAGGCAATAGGCTTTGGGCTATTTGCGTGTTTAGGGTTCTTGTGTTGTTTAGTATAAATATTATGTGTGAGAGTTTGAAAATGTAAGGAAGGTGGCCAGAGGCGAGTAGGGCGTTGTACAAAATTGCGATTGATGGAAATAGGCTTTCGGCTGCGTGCGGAATATTATGGTGAGGAAATGGCGATTTTTGTAAGCGATTTGATTTAATGTTGCGTTTTGTTTTTTCTACGGTTAAGATAGTGATTACGGGAGTGGAGGTTTTGAGAACCTCCATTTTTACTAATCATGCCTGCTCAAACTATCTTGCGCAGACCCCCCACTAATCCTGGAGTTCCTGGAAGTGTTTCTGTGCTTGTGGTTTGGGGATATTGTGTGTGTTTGGTTGTTATCCCAGTGGGACTTAAATGCGTCTAAATTACCGTTAGAGACAGCCAAGGTGCGGTTGCTGCAATGAAAGACTATAGATATGGTTGGGTTAGTGCCTACTATCCTTTTCACGCAGCGCTAGATAAAGGATGTGTCGGTAAGGAGAGCATCATCTGGAAAGCGGGTCACCATGCACCACTGATGATTTGGATCTAGCTGCAAGCATTAGAGGTGTAGGCACGTAGAAGAATAATGTTATTTTGGTGTTTGCCTTGGTAATAGTGGTAATTGTACCTGGTAATGAGATTTTGTCTTTCTATGGAAAAAGTGAAGTGTTTGATGCATGTTTGTGTCTTCTGTCCTTGTAAAGCTTCCTCGTTCTGTTAATTTTGTCCATAAGTTGTCTCCAGTGGGTGTCTTTTTGTGCACTCTCGGTGTTCTGGATGATGGGGTTGTGTATTTTTTTCTTGGAAATGTGCCTTTCAAACCCTTCTTAGCTTACCTCGAGCCATAAAGCTGAGGTTAATAGGGAATGAGGAAAGGGCAAATAGGAACATATGAGAAAGCATATCGGGATGTGATCAGACAGTAGATTGGAATATGGGATGATGTATATTTATAGAAGCATGTAACCCATTGGTTTTAAAAGACGATGTTTTGGGACGAGTTCTCTCCGTGATAACAAATGTAGCTAGAAAAGGTCGGACCTATCTGCTCGCATCGAAATCATCACAGGATACCGATAAGTAACCTGCCCGCGTCATAGACCCAGTTTTATTCAACATCTTTATATCTTCTATCAGCTTACTCAGTCAAAGTGCATTTCTTTTAGTTAACAGGATTGCTATCCAGTACCGACATGATTGAAACCTATATAATTTAAGAAGACTTCAAGCCCGCACGAAAACTGTGACAAATCATATTCTTGCATTTCAATATGCACAAGACTGTGCGCGGATTGCACACATACCAATTGCTCTCCAAAGATCATTCAATGTCATAGCCGGTCTTTACAAAGCAATAGGTGTGAAAATGAATGTCAATAAAAGAGAGATACTAATGCAACGACAGAACCCAAAATCACGTCTGACTTTTCCACACCAATGGGGATGACATTGAACAGGGCACAAGTTGCAAATATCTGGGCAGGATCCTGTCGGATAAGTATAATATAGATGAAGAGATCTGCAACAGAATAAATCAAGCGCTGTAGCCTTTGGAAAACTGCGCATAGGTGTCTTCCAAACTATAACCTAAGCTTTAAAACAAGGATAGCAGTTTACACCGCTGTATGTATAACTACTCTACTCTATGGTGCTAAAACATGAACTGCTTACAGAAAGCATATAATACAATTGGAAGCATTTCATATAGGAAATATGCAGAAGATCCTCAAGCTGACATAAAGGGACAAATTTTCAAATGTAGTAATCCTTCGACGCGCCAGCACAACCCTCAATTGAGACCATACTTGCACAAAAACAAATGCGATGGACTAAACATATAATTCGCATGAGAGATGACAGACTACCTCGAAAATTCTTTTATGAACAACTTCCTCAGTGACAGTGTAGACAAGGTGGGTCAATGAAACGCTATAAAGATCAACTAATAGCAATCCTAAAAAGTGTAATACTGAACCCCCAAGTCTGGAAGTCAAAGCCAGTGACCGACCAGCATGGAGATCAACGTGTATGGAGGGACTGTTGCACCTTGAACAGTCTGTCCACAACGATAGAGAGGCGAAAAGACGGCGCCACAATCTCCCAGTGCAGCAACCTAATAATCCCGGAATAGAGTGACATTTCTGTTGCAGGATGTGTGCATCACGCATCGGACTACATAGTCATCTTCGTGGCACAACCGAAAATCACCATAAATTCATCTCCAATTTCATCGAGTGAATCTTGAGTCATCTCCGTATTCGAAGGACAGACATAATAATAGTGAGTTCCTATTAGTAGTTGGCCCGTGCCGGTGTTTATTTTGAAGGCTATAAAGGAGTTATCTGTGGGTGTATTAGATTCTATTATATACAGCGCTTAACTACGATCGCTGATCGTAGTTCCTGCGCTTGTGGCGTAAAGTATGTGTGATACCCTACAATTCGAAGACTTGTGGTTGGTGGGTGAAGACTGGTAGAGATTAAAAGTATAACGTGTGGCCATTTTGTGTTGAGTACTCATCCGGCGACCCTGTGGCACCTACTGTGCCAACAACGTACGCATAGCTCTTCTACACTAAGCCAACCTAGGTTCGAGAGCAAAACACGTATGCAGCCAAGGTAGGGGTTTTTGATTTTTGCTCTGCGTTGCTTTCCGTTCCGGTATTGCACCAAGAGAAACGAGTTTGGATTGTTTTTATTTGTGGGCACTGTTGGAAGAGAGGTGGGGGTGTTAGTGAGACCGGTGAGTTTGGAAGAAGTTTGCAATAAGGGCCTTGGGGGGGGGGTTGTATGACACCAAGATGACAGGAGACAAAGACTGTAAAAGCGGGTCAAGGAGAGCAGTCAAGGGGTGGGGGAAGTAGAAGATGATCGGTGTAGTGTAAAGGGGTGGGAAAAGTGTAAGAGGTAGCTGCACTGTAATGGGGGATTAAGGACATAGGGTTATAGGCACAACTGCCTCTGGATAGCAGTGTAGGTGGCAGGAGATGTAGTGATATGAGAAGAGAAGCTGAATAGTGAGGGTTTGTTTGCAACGATTTAATGCACCTTGGTGTGGGGAAAGTGATTGCCCTCTTTTTTTGATTGTTTATTAGATCAAATACCGCCTCGTGAAATATTATCTGTCGAAGACATTTTCTATGTAAAGCTGCTTTCGGACGGTGGCTTAGAGTGATAATTCGCCCCAGTCATATATTTCGACACCGTGGAGAGAAGGATAGTCAGTTTTTATTGTTATTGAGGGGTGTTGGCTTGTTGTGATTGTGTCAATCGGAGGTGTCTAAGGAGCCCCTGCGTTGGAGATGAGTGGGGTTTTGTACGGTGAAATTTTTGAATTGGCTAACCTCAGTGGAGGTGAGTAAGGGAGAGGTGGAGCTATATTATTTTTACCTTTTAAGCTCCACTAGAGCCACTGCGCTCATCTCTGGGTTGAATGATTAATTGGTTTTGAGTAGCGTAACTACTAGGTTATGCCACTCTTGGAGGTATGAACAACTCATAATTACTGCAAAGTCAGTGCCACCGCTGTTAATTCATTGGAGCCTGCTTATAATGCAGTCAGTGTAAATGTTGCATTCCATGTCGCATTTGGAGCCATTGGTCGGCCCTATTCATGTTTTTTGCCACCGTGGTCATCTCGATGACCAGTTAAATTTTGAGGTTGACTTGTAGTGGCTTGTGTATGTGTGTCAGTACATAAATTGTTTTTTCTTTTGCTTTTAAGGTAGCTTCGCGTATAGTCGGTAATTTCTACTCATGTCCTCTCTAGTTGGTTAGTTTACTAGATTTGGGATATATTGTGCGAGTTTTTCTTTATAATTGTCCTAATTAGCCATACGATAGGCTTTACATTCGCTGGTTCGTATATGTATCAATTTTTTAAAATTCTAATAAGTTTGGTGTATGAACCCTGCAACTAACACCAATTGGCCCTAGGTGATATTTGTAAGGAAAATTTCAATTTGTTAGACATATATCTGATTTGGCTGCTGATTTTTCTGTGACATAAGTTGGAAAGTGTTGACCAATTCTTCGATAATTAGCTCTAATAATTAATGTTTGTTAATTTCGTCCGTTTGCGGTAGTTCTTCTGTAATCTGATTTTCTGGATGTGCATTTAGGTCTCCCATGAAGATGGCTGGTAATTTACTAATAAATATATTGGTGAAGTTTGTTATGGTTAATTCTTTTCTTCTCGTAAGTTTATATTCCGTTGCTATTATCATATTAGTTAGTTCCAATTTATATTCTGTTGTGAGGTAGGCTTCTGTTAGACCTTGTTTACTTTTGTAGTATCGGTTCTTTTTTCCTATTTCAGCCTCATCGAAAGTTACATTTGTGTGGTTGTCTGCTAGTCGATTTTTCGAATTTTGTCCATGATTAATTCGTTTTCCTTCGTTTGTCATTTTCTTGGTGCTATATGTTAATATATTATGCGCTAACTGTCATTCTTCTGCGGGTGGTGGATTTTTCATTGTTCGTTAGAGTTGATAGGATTCAGTTTATTTCGTCTAGAGAGTTTTCTGTTCTTTTTTTAGATTCCTTCGGTTTAGCATTCTTTGTTTAGGTTGTGCGTGTGCGTGTGCTTTGGCCATTTGATTCCTGGAGCTTTACTCGGTTTTAGTGTCTTCGCTTTCTCTCAATTATTTATGTTGTTTTTCTCAATGGGGTTGTATAATTTTATGTATTATTGATGGGCTGAGTGTATTTTCCGAAATATTTACGTTAAATAGTTATGTTGAATCAACATTGTAAAATTTCATTGGAAAAGTTTGTTCTTTTGATTTGTGGAATATAATCCTGGGTTTGTAATATTCATTACATACAAATGTAAAATACACGTTATAATTTTGATGCTGAGCGATTTATCGATAATTATCAGGGTTCCTTAGCTTTAATCTGCCAAGGTGCGTAGGTTTTTCTCTTTTTCGTTTACAAAACTATTTCTCGCCGTTTGTGGCAGGTTCTGAGCATTGTTTGATGGTGATGTCGATATAAGGAATTAAAGCATTTTTTGTTTGTCATTTGGCAATATTTCCACGAATGCCTTCAAGGCTCAATTCGAAACACATTAATTTATTCTGTTTAGGGGCAATTAGCCAGCAGTGATATGTTCCTCCAAATTTGTATATTTACAAATGTCCCTCAGAATATTTGCCGGTAGGATTTTCATGCTAAGTGCAAGTAATCCATTTTCCACTATTTGTATTGGCATTTTGGTTATTTTACATATTATCTTAAATATTGGTGCCCGGCCCTTGAAATTAATTATCTCGGTTTTTTTCAGCAATGCCTAGTTTTCTTCAAGTTCCTGCTTTAATTTGCTCACAGGAATGTTCACCGATCCAAAATTCAATCTTTCTTCACTCAACACTTTTCTAGAAGTTATTTGTGGGAGGACATACGCTTCAAGGTCAAATTTCTTCAGTGTAATGTTTCTGCTTGAAGAGAAAATTACTTACACGTCATTATTTTCCATATACATGACAGTAAATCCGTTTAGGGTCTTGATTCATCTGATAAGATGAATTTCTAGATCTCTAAAAATTTGTTGCAATACTTATTGAGCATTTTCGGTTTTCCATTGGGTACTTGTGAAAAGGGAGTCTTTTCGGCCGCTTACATGACTCTTTAATTTCCGTTTCCACTTTGAAAATTCTCGGATCCTTTGTGATTTGAAAAGTAACCCCAATATATCCATTAGTGGGAGCAAACTCTCTCCTTGGTCACACTACTTACACATCCCTAGCCCTATAGGAACTGGCTTAGGAATCCTAGCCCACAATAGAGTCCGAATTTCTGGCCCCCTAGCAGGGTCTTATGTTACGGTCCGCTTGCTAATATCACTAGTGCTTCTTGGACTTTGCTAGTGACCAAATGTGCAGCGCTAGAAGTAAGGAAGTGGGAAGTAAAAAGTACGAAAAGGCCAGAGTAGAGAACAAAAGTAACACCTCATTTGGGCGTTAGCTCGCTAAAAGGGAACAAGTCTGCAATTACTCCAATGAGCGCATATATTGGGTCGAGGAAAAAGTTCTTGCGGTTTTATCAAATTTATTCATTAGCATTAACAATTTTAGAAAACTTCATTTTTAATTGATAACAATATGCAATTTAATCAATAATGTATTCTCCGTTGTTATTTACGACTTCTTCCCAACCTTCAATAGTTTTTTGATACCTCTGCAATAAAATTCTCTGGATTTTGACTCGAAGTATTCGTCTAACCAAGGTTTTTAATTACCCATCAGTATTGAACGAAACGCCGCGCAAATTGTTGGAGAGCGATCGGAAAAGATGGAAATCCGATGGAGCCAATTAAGGGTTTGGATAGCGTCTATTGTCATATTGGTAATGTAAGGACGAGCATTTTCGTGTTGCAGAAGGACTCCATAACGTCAAAGAGATCGCTTTTCATGAATAGCTTCGGCGAGTCGATACATTTTTTGAACGTAGTTTTCTGCATTGACAATCTCGTTGTTCGCAAGGAACTCATAAAGAATGATGCCTTCACAATCCCACCACACACACAGCATCGTCTCCCGTGGTTGAAGTCCTTGCTTTAATCGCGGAAGTGTTTTTTTCTTGGGACTAAGCCATTGTTTTCGATGGTTTACGTTGACATAAACACACCACCTTTCTTCGCTAGTGATGATGGGGTGAATAAATCTGTCCTTATATCCACGAGTTGCCTTGTGACGAAGAAGCAAACCTGCGGAGATCGTAGAGCATTGACATTTGTTGCTTTCGCTTAAAGCGTGCGGAACCCATGCACCGAGTTTTTGAACTTTCCCCATCCAATGAAGGTGATTCACTACAGTTTTCTGATCACACGCCAATTGTACAGCCAATTCTCTAGTCGATTGATTAGGATTTTATGAAGAAGGTCATTAAAAATCAAAACTTTATTTGCCTTCTAATTGTGGTGGTTAGGGGGAAACTGGGATATAGAGATGAATATAAGCTCTGTGAGACAAACCCAAGTGCTCCGAAATCCTAAGTTTAAGTTAAAGAACATCTCCTACATAACAATTGCTGCAAGTACTATACTTGAATAAATAAACTAATGAAGATCTCTACGTGCTATGCAAGGACTCCTTAATCGGATAATAAGAATAGAGAAGAACTATTAGAGATAAGTAGAATGAAGCTGCGTTGCGTTTATGGGTTGCTTAGGGCTGAATGAATATCTTGATTAAGTTTGAGATATAAAACAATTTGGATATTCGGGAGAAAATATTGTGTTTAAAAAAATAATAATAATATTATCAAACTTAAGCGCAAGGGTAAAAATTATGACAAAGAAAGTTGTTTAAATATTTAAATTCTAAATTCACCCATTAACGGCCCATGTCCCATTTTTGGGACACCACATTTTAGGGTGGTAGAATTATTACAGGAATGATTAATTATTTATTTTTATTTTTTCAGAATGTATTTCACAATCATATCAAATTATCCTATAAAAATAATCGTATATGGTTGACAACTTTTATCACCAGATCGCGCCAAAGTTGCGCGATTTTTTGTGATATGATACGCTAACGCATGAATGCCCTCAGTTCCTCACTATCTGCATAAGAGGAAGGTCGGTTGTGTTAATGGTGTGCAATGGTTATAAGAGAACACGAGAAAAGCATCAACTGATTTGTAAAATATAAAATGTAAGTATTGTGTTGTTTATAATTTCGCGTCCCATTTTTGGGACATTGGCCAGATATTGGCAATTTGATCTAAATGATCTAGTCATTTGTTTGTTATCATTTATAATTATTTTATGCAAAATTAACACACTAGGCCTTTTATCAGTAATCTCCAACATTTATGATTTATATATATTATTATATATGTACATATAATATTATATATTTATATATATATATATATATATATATATATATATATATAATCACATTTCAAGATGATAACTTGGTATATGATGTTATTCTTTCATTTTCTGAGGCCTACTCTTTACTATTATGACACGAAGATTTTTATTGACAACTAATGAAGTTGCCAATCCGCTAATGATGAAGCATGAAATGAAAACGTCGAGGTTGCAATTATTCCTGTAAGTCCAGATGAAATAACGGATGATGAAGCTATCAATGATGAAGACCTTCCCGAAGAAAGCATTCTTCAAGATGTGGCAGGTAGACTGGAGTTGATTTTTCACAACAATGATGGTGAAGAAATTGAATCAGAGTATGACAAATGCTAAGCAGAAAAATAATTCTAATTTTTCTGTCAACATTGAAGAGATGAAAATATTTCTAGGAATTATTCTGTTTAATGGGTACCATAAACTTCAACAATATATGTACTGGGATCAATCGCCAGATGCAGGAGTGTCCTTTGTTTACAATGCTATGTCAAGACAAAGGTTCAAGGAAATAAAAAGGTTTCTTCACTTGAATGACAATGCCAACATTGATAAAATGATAAAATGTATAAGCTGAGACTATATCTAGATGCTCTAAGAGAAAGCTTTCAGAAATTTGGCATTTTTTATTCTCATTTGTCAATCGATGAAATGATGATAAGGTATTATGGTATGCATTCTGCTAAAATTTTATAAGGGGTAAGCCAATCAAATTTGGCTACAAGTTTTGGTGTCTTTGTGGTTCCGAAGGATACCTATACAACTTTCGCCATATCTTGGTAAGAGCAGTGAACATAACAGTGGACCTCTAGGAATGAGGGTTATAAATAACCTAACAGCAGTAATTCCTGAAGCTGAAGCTGCAAATCACGAAATCTTTTTTGATAATTTCTTTACAAGCATTGATAACTTGAAAGAACTGGGAGATAGGAGTTTGAAGGCAACTAGCACAATTCGTGAAAATCGTACAAAAATGTCCACTAATGCCATCTAAAGTAATAGAGAAACAGCAGAAAGAGGGTTCATAGACTATAGATTTGATTCTAGCAATGAAATTTTAGTCACAAAATGGCATGATAACACTGCAGTTGCAGTTGCTACAATTTACAGTCAGGTCTTCCTAACTGGTACTACTACACGCTATTCTCAGAAACTCAAAAAGGAAATAGCAGTGCAAATCCCAAAAGTTATTTCAGAATAAAACATATCACTTGGAGGGGTAGACCTTCTATACAAACAAGTGTCCTTATATAGGGTCAAAATACGTGGGAAGAAATGGCGGTTCCTACTGTTTACATAACTGCTTGACATTGCTATTGTGAACTCTTGGAGGGTTTATCAACATGCAACTCCAGGTGAGACACTCTCCCTTCTAGATGCAAGAAGAAAATTTGTTTTGGCTTAAGTTTCAAAGCCTTCTCCATCAAGCCGTAAACGCTAGGGCCCACAAGGAAGAAGGCTTTTGGGAGGAAGAGTAAGTGAAGATATCAGGTTTGATCAAGGAAATCACATTGTGATGCCAATTCAGACACAACGTCGCTGCGCATTGTGTGGGAAGAAAACAAAGAGAATTTGCAGTCGTTGTGATGTTTCACCACATGATCTGTGCTTTGCAACTTTCAACACTAAATAATAATGATGAACTACAGCAATTCCCTATGACCATACTTATCAAGAAGGGCCTTTATTATGCGTGAACGATATAATTCTATTGCAAAAGTAAATATTTTCCCTTTTTCAATTTATTTCACTATTTTTTTCATTATGCCAGTTGGTTTATTATTTTCCATTGTCCATTATAGAGTCTACATTATGAAAAGAATTGAAACAAAATTTCATTTTGATATATAGTTTGTTTACATTTTTGTTCTTCATAGAAAAATAGAAATAAACAAATCTGAAACTTTTAACTTTTTTTACCCTAAAAACTATGTGTGACATCCAATGTCCCCAAAATGGGACGCCATCTTTCAGGCCCAAGATAAGTAAAAATTAATCATTCAATGGTTATAACGTTATTCTAAGGTCTTCTGGAGAAAAGATCTGCCAAGATAAAATTAAATTTCATTACAGAATAATTATGGCCTTTAATGGGTTAAAGAAAACCCAATCCCAACGAATATAATGTAATACGTAAAAAATGTTGGCTATTAATGTAGTTAGGGGTTTTCTATAAAAGGAAGATAAAAATGAGTGTCGTAGAATGACTCCCGACGATACCATATATCACTATTCGTTGAGGGAACTTCCTTAATTATCTTTAGAGTGCGTTAAAGTCTGGCGGCCGATATTATGTATCTTCGATATGCTTAAGAAGTGGAACTGAGCTCAAGGATAATAATATTGCTATCATTAATAAAATAGAGTTTTATTAATAATAACTATCAACAAATACAAGACGGAAAATATTGACATAAACAGGGAATGAAAAGGGTCATGGGGGCTCGGCTGATCCGAGGATTTAAAGGATTTGAAAAGGCAAAACAAATATAGAGTTAAAGAGATGTGATGGTTTGATAAACCATTTAAAGCAAAGGATAGAATTGACAAAAGGGTTAAGTACTCAAAAGTGACGTTTGGCTTACGTAACTTTACGCTAGTGGTGCAGTGGAAGGTGGCGCGAAGAAGTTTCGGTCCGCTGGCGAGTTCCAGCCGAAGGGGGGGGATAAAAGGATCCTGACGTGGCGTCTTGGGAAGGAGAACCGTTTCTCGACGAACGGCTTGAAGAACAATGGCTGTTCTAGGTTGTTCTCTTCTGAACAAAGGGGGGATGAGAACCGTCTCTTGTCTACGGGCTCAAGAACAATGGCTGTTCTAGGTTTTTCTCTTCTGAACAAAGGAGGGATGAAAACCGTCTCTTGTCTACGGGCTCAAGAACAATGGCTGTTCTAATGTTGTTCTCCTCTGAACAACAAGGGGGAAGGGTGAGAACCGTCTCTTGTCTACGGGCTCAAGAACAATGGCTGTTCTAATGCTGTTCTCCTCTGAACAACAAGGGGGAAGGGAGAGAACCGTTTCTTGTCAACGGGGCTCGAAGAACAATGGTTGTTCTAGAGCTGTTCTCCTCTGAACAACAAAGGGGGAAGGGTGAGAACCGTTTCTTGGCGAAGGCCTCAAAAGAACAATGGCTGTTCTAGTGCTGTTCTCCTCTGAACAACAAGGGGGAAGGGTGAGAACCGTTTCTTGTCAACGGGACTCGAGCGAACAATGGCTGTTCTAATGCTGTTCTCCTCTGAACAACAGGGGGGGGAAGCCTTGGGGACTTGGCGTCACGAAAGGCTCGAACCTTTGGCACTCAAGGAATATAGTCCTCCTTCTGGACAAGTGATGGTGAATCTCGAGGTCGAGGTCCCTTGGCGCACAAAGGGAGAGAGGGTCGTGGTGATGTTTCGCGACGAAAATCTGGATCTCCAATCTCATCTTAGTGGTAAAGTTTCCATATAAATAGCCAGGAAATCTCCTTGGCGTGGTGGACAATGGGGTGGGAGCTTCGAGGGAACGCACAGCCGAGCCGGAGAACAATGCCTTATCTGCCCATAAGCCTAACTCAATCTGGCGAGGTCGGCGTATGGGGGCGAACGGGGGGAAGATAACCTCCTTGTTTAAACATTGACATCCGGTAGCTGCGATAAGGCTCCAAGCTTCGAATCGAAGATGCACGTGGGCAGCATCGTCGTTTTAAATAATATGGAATAGGAGTTGAAATTAACGCAGCTTCAACTTGTTCTATCACACCCCTCCATTCCAGGGGAAGTTGTCACTTCGAAAAAAAAGAGAGAAGGGACAACGATAGAGCTCCGTTGTAGGGAACTCGATTTCTTGTACCAACCGTACCTTCCTGCACCTAACTAGTATTACCTCAATTCATATGATTATTTTGATCTTTAGATTACAGGGGAAAATAACCTTTAATACAACTTAATCAAACTAAAAAAAGGGCATGGAACAATGAAATGATATAAAATTAGTACATACGGGACAAAACAATTTATAAGTAAATTAATGGATACAAATATATATACATACAAAAAAAAATAGACATTGAACGTTACAAAATTCAGACATATACATTAATTAATTATATTACAAGAGAATCTTAATTTAAGTCGTACAAGACGGTATATACCTACATGGAGATACTAATCCTATGAATACACTTCCCTACGCTATTCGGTAACGCATTCCTACTGAGGGCGTCAGCGACCTGGTTATCGGAACCTTTTATCTAATTTATTTTAAACTGATACTCTTGCAAAAGTAAACTCCAGCGCATGATGCGGCCGTTTGAGTGTCTCATATTCCTAATATAGGCTAACGGACGGTGGTCGGTTCCTATTTGAAATTCTTTACCTATCAAGTACATCTTGAATTTGTCTATGACCCAGATAATTGATAGAGCTTTCTTTTTTCTAGTGGCATATCTCTTTTCGCGTGGTAATAGTTGACGACTAGCATATGCAACTGGATGACTCGTTCCGTCATCCACGTATTGAAGGAGTACACCTCCAATGCCTTCGTTGCTCACGTCGGTCTTAACCCCAAAGGATTTTTCCGGGTTGGGCAACTTTAAAATGGGGGCAGAAATGAACTTACTCTTGAGCTGATTAAAATGGGAAACAGCGACATCATTCCAACGTAAACGATCGGGAAAATTCTTTTTTTGAAGGGGGCATAGGGGGGCCGAAATTGCAATGAAATTCGGAACAAATCGATGATAGGGAGAATCTGATCCTAGTAACGATCTTAATGGCTTCTTTGTAATCGGGAGGGGCATGTCGGCGATTGCCTTAATCTTGTTCTCATGGGGACCTAACTTGCTTTGTCCTATTTTGAAACCCAAATATTTGATGGTTTCGTGGGAAAAATGGCATTTGCTGGGGCCAATGGTGAGGCCATTTTAACGCAGTCGCTCGAAAATAGCTAATAGGGCGGGTAAATGGTGACTCCGTTTAATTAGTTCTTGTAGCTGACTCTTCTGACATGGTGTCAGCTGCGCTTCACTATCCAGGTCAGAGGGTTCCAAAGACTCGCCTGGTAGGGAAGGAGGAGGGTAATCGGCATCAGGTTGGATGCACACTGTCTGGATTACATTAAGGGACTCCGCGGGGCAATCCTCTTCAAGCGCGGATGCTTCGTCCAGTTCTACGAAGGTATCTCCATGGGCGCGTTGGGGGTTCTTTTTTTCTTGGGGTCCACGGACAGTCTCCGTGTCCTTGTCTGGGGCCTTATCACCTAAGGGTGTTAGTGATTCACACTCCTTTTGTGCCGTCCTAAATTCCTGGTTAAAGGTTTTCGAGAAATCAGACGGTATCAGGGTCCTGATGGGGACGGGCTCCAGGGCTTCTTTCTTATCTCGGCCTCGAGGAAGGGCGGCCTGAAACACAGGGTCGAAACTTATCTGGGGGCTCTGTCCTATAAGTACGGAACAGAATTGTATGGGTGCTACAATGACTTCAGCCCAGCCATTATAATATTGACACTGCAGGTAACATCTAACGACGGGGAATCGGTTCGCCCGCCCAAGGTGGTCATGTACCACCGCAAATTTTTCGTGGTTAGAGACCACTGGGAGGAGTTCGTCAGACACGATGAAACACGTACATCCTGTGTCCCTGACGAGAGTCGATACTCGGCAGCTGTCCACGCTGCCCTCCTCATATTTCAAAGTTCCCGATGAACTTTTATCAAAAACAAAATTTACCTGGTGGACTGACGGAGGGGAAGAAGTTTCTGCTTGGCTCTGCACCACCGGGGAAGCCGGGGTTGCATTAATCTGGTGAACTTGGTGGGCTGGTCCGCTTTTACGTCTAGAATTTTGGGGGCAGTTCCAGCTCATGTGGTTTTCTACACCACAGGTGAAGCATATTATTGGTCGCTTCGGGAAGAGAGATGGAGGAGAAATCTTAACGGGAGGTTTGGAGTCCCGTTGTTGGTTTTGGGGAAAGAAGTTTTGGGGTTTTACGGGGCTCGGAAACTTTGTCAGCTTTCCTGGGAAGGAGCGCGAATCCTTCCTTCTTTCTTCTCGTTGGATTTCTTTTTCTCGTTCTTCTCGTTGTATTTTTCTTTCTCGTTCTTCTCGTTGTATTTCTCTTTCTCGTTCTTCTCGTTGTATTTCTCTTTCTCGTTCCTCTTGTCGGATTACTCTTTCCCTTTCTTTTTCTACCTTTTTTCTTTGAAATTCTGCTTCAATCCGAGCTAATTCAATCTGATGGTGAAGCTCTACTTGTCTTATCCGTTCCTCTCTTTCTCTTTCTATTCTTTGCTCCTCTTGAATGTACTCAATTAGTTCTTTTCCGGAGAGTCCCAAGGATTCTCCTTGCGCTTTAAAGATTTCAAACTGAGACATCTTTGCACTTGGGGGCGCAATAGTCAACCAACTAAAATTCCTTGCAACAAGAATTATGCCTCTATAGAATTAGCCTACCTAAATATGGGCACTGACCTATTCGTACTTGGTTTCTTACTCTAAATAACCACTGACTAAAATCACAAAAAAAAACACAAACAGATTATTATAACAGTTCCTTGAGCTACTCCAGCTTCTTAAGTTTCAAAAAAAAGGGATATCAATCGTTAAAACAATAGGGAACTACTATATTCTATTATTATAACGAATAACACTATGCTTTACTCGACTGAGACTAGTGTTTGCAAAGATATAGCGTTAAACCTTACACACCTGATACCAAATTTAAATAGTATATATATATATATATGTCGTAGAATGACTCCCAACAATACCATATATCACTGTTCGTTGAGGGAACTTCCTTAATTATCTTTAGAGTGTGTTAATGTCTGGCGGCCGATATTATGTATCTTCGATATGCTTAAGAAGTGGAACTGAGCTCAAGAATAATAATATTGCTATCATTAATAAAATAGAGTTTTATTAATAATAACTATCAACAAATACAAGACGGAAAATATTGACATAAACAGGGAATGAAAAGGGTCATGGGGGCTCCGCTAATCCGAGGATTTAAAGGATTTAAAAAGGTAAAACAAATATAGAGTTAAAGAGATGGGATGGTTCGATAAACCATTTAAAGCACAGGATAGAATTGACAAAAGGGTTAAGTACTCAAAGGTGACGTTTGGCTTACGTAACTTTACGCTAGTGGTGCAGTGGAAGGTGGCGCGAAGGAGTTTCGGTCCGCTGGCGAGTTCCAGCCGAAGGGGGGGGATAAAAGGATCCTGACGTGGCGTCTTGGGAAGGAGAACCGTTTCTCGACGAACGGCTTGAAGAACAATGGCTGTTCTAGGTTGTTCTCTTCTGAACAAAGGGGGGATGAGAACCGTCTCTTGTCTACGTGCTCAAGAACAATGGCTCTTCTAGGTTGTTCCCTTCTGAACAAAGGGGGGATGAGAACCGTCTCTTGTCTCCGGGCTCAAGAACAATGGCTGTTCTAATGTTGTTCTCCTCTGAACAACAAGGGGGAAGGGTGAGAACCGTCTCTTGTCTACGGGCTCAAGAACAATGGCTGTTCTAATGCTGTTCTCCTCTGAACAACAAGGGGGAAGGGTGAGAACCGTTTCTTGTCAACGGGGCTCGAAGAACAATGGTTGTTCTAATGCTGTTCTCCTCTGAACAACAAAGGGGGAAGGGTGAGAACCGTTTCTTGGCGAAGGCCTCAAAAGAACAATGGCTGTTCTAGTGCTGTTCTCCTCTGAACAACAAGGGGGAAGGGTGAGAACCGTTTCTTGTCAACGGGACTCGAGCGAACAATGGCTGTTCTAATGCTGTTCTCCTCTGAACAACAGGGGGGGGGGAAGCCTTGGGGACTTGGCGTCACGGAAGGCTCGAACCTTTGGCACTCAAGGAATATTGTCCTCCTTCTGGACAAGTGATGGTGAATCTCAAGGTCGAGGTCCCTTGGCGCACAAAGGGAGAGAGGGTCGTGGTGATGTTTCGCGACGAAAATCTGGATCTCCAATCTCATCTTAGTGGTAAAGTTTCCATATAAATAGCCAGGAAATCTCCTTGGCGTGGTGGACAATGGGGTGGGAGCTTCGAGGGAACGCACAGCCGAGCCGGAGAACAATGCCTTATCTGCCCATAAGCCTAACTCAATCTGGCGAGGTCGGCGTATGGGGGCGAACGGGGGGAAGATAACCTCCTTGTTTAAACATTGACATCCGGTAGCTGCGATAAGGCTCCAAGCTTCGAATCGAAGATGCACGTGGGCAGCATCGTCGTTTTAAATAATATGGAATAGGAGTTGAAATTAACGCAGCTTCAACTTGTTCTATCACACCCCTCCATTCCAGGGGAAGTTGTCACTTCGAAAAAAAAGAGAGAAGGGACAACGATAGAGCTCCGTTGTAGGGAACTCGATTTCTTGTACCAACCGTACCTTCCTGCACCTAACTAGTATTACCTCAATTCATATGATTATTTTGATCTTTAGATTACAGGGGAAAATAACCTTTAATACAACTTAATCAAACTAAAAAAAGGGCATGGAACAATGAAATGATATAAAATTAGTACATACGGGACAAAACAATTTATAAGTAAATTAATGGATACAAATATATATACATACAAAAAAAAATAGACATTGAACGTTACAAAATTCAGACATATACATTAATTAATTATATTACAAGAGAATCTTAATTTAAGTCGTACAAGACGGTATATACCTACATGGAGATACTAATCCTATGAATACACTTACTCTACGCTATTCGGTAACGCATTCCTACTGAGGGCGTCAGCGACCTGGTTATCGGAACCTTTTATCTAATTTATTTTAAACTGATACTCTTGCAAAAGTAAACTCCAGCGCATGATGCGGCCGTTTGAGTGTCTCATATTCCTAATATAGGCTAACGGACGGTGGTCGGTTCCTATTTGAAATTCTTTACCTATCAAGTACATCTTGAATTTGTCTATGACCCAGATAATTGATAGAGCTTTCTTTTTTCTAGTGGCATATCTCTTTTCGCGTGGTAATAGTTGACGACTAGCATATGCAACTGGATGACTCGTTCCGTCATCCACGTATTGAAGGAGTACACCTCCAATGCCTTCGTTGCTCACGTCGGTCTTAACCCCAAAGGATTTTTCCGGGTTGGGCAACTTTAAAATGGGGGCAGAAATGAACTTACTCTTGAGCTGATTAAAATGGGAAACAGCGACATCATTCCAACGTAAACGATCGGGAAAATTCTTTTTTTGAAGGGGGCATAGGGGGGCCGAAATTGCAACGAAATTCGGAACAAATCGATGATAGGGAGAATCTGATCCTAGTAACGATCTTAATGGCTTCTTTGTAATCGGGAGGGGCATGTCGGCGATTGCCTTAATCTTGTTCTCATGGGGACCTAACTTGCTTTGTCCTATTTTGAAACCCAAATATTTGATGGTTTCGTGGGAAAAATGGCATTTGCTGGGGCCAATGGTGAGGCCATTTTAACGCAGTCGCTCGAAAATAGCTAATAGGGCGGGTAAATGGTGACTCCGTTTAATTAGTTCTTGTAGCTGACTCTTCTGACATGGTGTCAGCTGCGCTTCACTATCCAGGTCAGAGGGTTCCAAAGACTCGCCTGGTAGGGAAGGAGGAGGGTAATCGGCATCAGGTTGGATGCACACTGTCTGGATTACATTAAGGGACTCCGCGGGGCAATCCTCTACAAGCGCGGATGCTTCGTCCAGTTCTACGAAGGTATCTCCATGGGCGCGTTGGGGGTTCTTTTTTTCTTGGGGTCCACGGACAGTCTCCGTGTCCTTGTCTGGGGCCTTATCACCTAAGGGTGTTAGTGATTCACACTCCTTTTGTGCCGTCCTAAAGTCCTGGTTAAAGGTTTTCGAGAAATCAGACGGTATCGGGGTTCTGATGGGGACGGGCTCCAGGGCTTCTTTCTTATCTCGGCCTCGAGGAAGGGCGGCCTGAAACACAGGGTCGAAACTTATCTGGGGGCTCTGTCCTATAAGTACGGAACAGAATTGTATGGGTGCTACAATGACTTCAGCCCAGCCATTATAATATTGACACTGCAGGTAACATCTAACGACGGGGAATCGGTTCGCCCGCCCAAGGTGGTCATGTACCACCGCAAATTTTCGTGGTTAGAGACCACTGGGAGGAGTTCGTCAGACACGATGAAACACGTACATCCTGTGTCCCTGACGAGAGTCGATACTCGGCAGCTGTCCACGCTGCCCTACTCATATTTCAAAGTTCCCGATGAACTTTTATCAAAAACAAAATTTACCTGGTGGACTGACGGAGGGGAAGAAGTTTCTGCTTGGCTCTGCACCACCGGGGAAGCCGGGGTTGCATTAATCTGGTGAACTTGGTGGGCTGGTCCGCTTTTACGTCTAGAATTTTGGGGGCAGTTCCAGCTCATGTGGTTTTCTACACCACAGGTGAAGCATATTATTGGTCGCTTCGAAAAGAGAGATGGAGGAGAAATCTTAACGGGAGGTTTGGAGTCCCGTTGTTGGTTTTGGGGAAAGAAGTTTTGGGGTTTTACGGGGCTCGGAAACTTTGTCAGCTTTCCTGGGAAGGAGCGCGAATCCTTCCTTCTTTCTTCTCGTTGGATTTCTTTTTCTCGTTCTTCTCGTTGTATTTTTCTTTCTCGTTCTTCTCGTTGTATTTCTCTTTCTCGTTCTTCTCGTTGTATTTCTCTTTCTCGTTCCTCTTGTCGGATTACTCTTTCCCTTTCTTTTTCTACCTTTTTTCTTTGAAATTCTGCTTCAATCCGAGCTAATTCAATCTGATGGTGAAGCTCTACTTGTCTTATCCGTTCCTCTCTTTCTCTTTCTATTCTTTGCTCCTCTTGAATGTACTCAATTAGTTCTTTTCCGGAGAGTCCCAAGGATTCTCCTTGCGCTTTAAAGATTTCAAACTGAGACATCTTTGCACTTGGGGGCGCAATAGTCAACCAACTAAAATTCCTTGCAACAAGAATTATGCCTCTATAGAATTAGCCTACCTAAATATGGGCACTGACCTATTCGTACTTGGTTTCTTACTCTAAATAACCACTGACTAAAATCACAAAAAAAAACACAAACAGATTATTATAACAGTTCCTTGAGCTACTCCAGCTTCTTAAGTTTCAAAAAAAAGGGATATCAATCGTTAAAACAATAGGGAACTACTATATTCTATTATTATAACGAATAACACTATGCTTTACTCGACTGAGACTAGTGTTTGCAAAGATATAGCGTTAAACCTTACACACCTGATACCAAATTTAAATAGTATATATATATATATGTCGTAGAATGACTCCCAACAATACCATATATCACTATTCGTTGAGGGAACTTCCTTAATTATCTTTAGAGTGTGTTAATGTCTGGCGGCCGATATTATGTATCTTCGATATGCTTAAGAAGTGGAACTGAGCTCAAGAATAATAATATTGCTATCATTAATAAAATAGAGTTTTATTAATAATAACTATCAACAAATACAAGACGGAAAATATTGACATAAACAGGGAATGAAAAGGGTCATGGGGGCTCCGCTAATCCGAGGATTTAAAGGATTTAAAAAGGTAAAACAAATATAGAGTTAAAGAGATGGGATGGTTCGATAAACCATTTAAAGCACAGGATAGAATTGACAAAAGGGTTAAGTACTCAAAGGTGACGTTTGGCTTACGTAACTTTACGCTAGTGGTGCAGTGGAAGGTGGCGCGAAGAAGTTTCGGTCCGCTGGCGAGTTCCAGCCAAAGGGGGGGGATAAAAGGATCCTGACGTGGCGTCTTGGGAAGGAGAACCGTTTCTCGACGAACGGCTTGAAGAACAATGGCTGTTCTAGGTTGTTCTCTTCTGAACAAAGGGGGGATGAGAACCGTCTCTTGTCTACGTGCTCAAGAACAATGGCTGTTCTAGGTTGTTCCCTTCTGAACAAAGGGGGGATGAGAACCGTCTCTTGTCTCCGGGCTCAAGAACAATGGCTGTTCTAATGTTGTTCTCCTCTGAACAACAAGGGGGAAGGGTGAGAACCGTCTCTTGTCTACGGGCTCAAGAACAATGGCTGTTCTAATGCTGTTCTCCTCTGAACAACAAGGGGGAAGGGTGAGAACCGTTTCTTGTCAACGGGGCTCGAAGAACAATGGTTGTTCTAATGCTGTTCTCCTCTGAACAACAAAGGGGGAAGGGTGAGAACCGTTTCTTGGCGAAGGCCTCAAAAGAACAATGGCTGTTCTAGTGCTGTTCTCCTCTGAACAACAAGGGGGAAGGGTGAGAACCGTTTCTTGTCAACGGGACTCGAGCGAACAATGGCTGTTCTAATGCTGTTCTCCTCTGAACAACAGGGGGGGGGGGAAGCCTTGGGGACTTGGCGTCACGGAAGGCTCGAACCTTTGGCACTCAAGGAATATTGTCCTCCTTCTGGACAAGTGATGGTGAATCTCGAGGTCGAGGTCCCTTGGCGCACAAAGGGAGAGAGGGTCGTGGTGATGTTTCGCGACGAAAATCTGGATCTCCAATCTCATCTTAGTGGTAAAGTTTCCATATAAATAGCCAGGAAATCTCCTTGGCGTGGTGGACAATGGGGTGGGAGCTTCGAGGGAACGCACAGCCGAGCCGGAGAACAATGCCTTATCTGCTTATAAGCCTAACTCAATCTGGCGAGGTCGGCGTATGGGGGCGAACGGGGGGAAGATAACCTCCTTGTTTAAACATTGACATCCGTTCGCTGCGATAAGGCTCCAAGCTTCGAATCGAAGATGCACGTGGGCAGCATCGTCGTTTTAAATAATATGGGATAGGAGTTGAAATTAACGCAGCTTCAACTCGTTCTATCACAATGAGCTATTATTCTTTGTAACACACATGCAAAAATCAAATAATAATTGTATGTTCCCCATCCCTATAAAATTTAATGTTATGATATTTATATTTTAACTATATTATAAACAGTTTTTCATCTTCCTTCTGTTACGTTACCTTACTCGTCCTTGGAATCATAAACTACTCTTCCCAGAACTCAATTCTAAGCAGAGCTTTGTCTCCCAAGAGGATCATACACTATCCTCTTAGACTGATTACTTTTGATCATCTCTTTCTTACCTGGACTTATTTTATTTAAAGGGCTTCATTTCAACTTCTGTAGAGAAATTTGGTATCGATCCTTTAACCCTTCAAAATGCTAGGCTATATAAATTAGGTATTAAATTTGACTTAGTCAAAGAAGGGATTTTTAATCACGCAAGTAGAATATTATAGTTCGATGAGCGCAGAATTTTATGTTTGTTTAGATTTCTAACCCCATTTTTTCTTGCATTCCTTTCTCGACCTTTCTTTTACTTCAAAATATTATGCAACCAGCTAGGCCAAATATCGTGTTTTAAACTCTGTTTTAATTGCGTAAATATCAGCAGATTTTCAAGACAGGTTTAATAAGTCTAAAGTCTAAAGTCCTTTAAATTCAGGTAGGAAAAAAGGTTTGATTATAACTAAAACAGATATTAGTAAAGGGATTGAAGTTCGGAAAAATATTTATTAGTCAAACAAAATTTGTTGCAAAACTAAAGATAACTAAAGGTTTTCCAAATCGCGCTTTTGATTATTCGCATATTTTCCTCTTTTACTAAAAGGCAGAGGCATTTTTTCTTCTCATATGATGAACATTTTGCTTCCGAAGGAATGGAAATGGGCTCTCCCCTTGATCAACCATTCTCTAACAATTTGTTCCCTTGCTTTTATGAGCGTCGTTTTGACCAATATTTTTGGAAAATCTACATTGAAGACTGATTTGTAATTGTTAGGCAATTGTAAGCAATGTTTTATAATTTTATCCAATTGTAAGCATTAGACAGAGCAGTTGTTTAAGTAATAACTGTCACTATTTGAATTTATTAAAACGGGGTGCATTTGGAGTTCTTTTAGGTTACTTGGCATCGTGCATGGTTGTAGAGCTTTAATGGCGCTTGATGTAAAGCAAGATAAATATGTCATTAAGAATAGTGCTTATCTCTTCGATGCGAGAAGTAATAGGCCAGGCAAGACGTGAAGTTGCCAAGTGTTGCTCTCGTGGTTTTTAAATTGGTCGCTAGCTGCAACAGGGAATTACACTCATATTAGCAATAGAGGGTGTGAGATTGCTGCGTGTGAGAAACTGTCTATTTGATGAAAGAATGTCGTTCAATAGAAATTTGACGTACTTTTTGCTCTCAAAGAGTAACTGCGGTTTAAGCGTTGACGGACTTTGATGAATTTTGTGTATCAGAGAGAGAAAGTTGCCTCCCCCACCTAAAACCCAACGTCTACCAGTGGCGCCTAATAAAGATGCACCTACAAGGCCGGATAGCCCCAATGGAGCATTAAAACACCACGCGGTCGGTTGACCCGGGTTACGTTCTCTTTATCTTACCGTCTCATCGAAGAACCGACGCCACACTCCTGGTGCCAATGACCTTTGCGCAAAGCTGTGAGGCAGCCGATACTACCCCCCCTCCCTGACGCGCCGAGTCTAAGGAAATCTTCGTCTCTCTTTGGGGGCCCCGGCGACCCGCTTCTGCCCAGCCAATATTAATACTTCGAGAAAAGCTTTGAGAAAGCAGTACCATACAACCCCGTCTTGGTTAGCAACCAGTCTCGTACACCAGTTAGTACAGTCTCGTACACCATTATTCGTCTACCACCGGCATACAGCTTCGAACGCGACAGGTCATCTCTCCTCGGCCTTGCTCGTACCCAAGGCCAGATTTCCCGCCGACAAACGATAGACACGGACAGACATCTATTACTTGATTATCGACTTCGTTCAACGACTAGAGTACTCACTCGCTCATTTCCCGGTGAGGGTAAAGAACAAAGAATCTGGCAAGTTCAACTTTGCAGCGCCCCGTTTACTCTCCGTATTCAAAGCTCCAGTCAATTAAGCTTTACGTGAGTCTTCCCGATAAATACACTCTCCCATTTTCTCTCGAAGCAATCGACGTACATCCTCTATCGGAATCTCCTGCCCAGCGAGTCATTTGTATCTCCCTTCTTTGGTACCCCGGGTCTCATTTTATTTATTGTCATTCATTTACTTGTGCTATTAATATTTTATTTGTATATAGTAAAGTTATATATTTTTCTACCATTAGTTTCTCGAATCCCAGAGCATCTAAGAATTGATTACTTAAGCCAACCGCAATCGACTTTGTTTGTTTAACCCTCACATTAGGATCTGTATCCCGATTTTTTACATGCCTCTTCACAGTCACTCTACGACCGTGTGGTATTTTGAGCATCCGTAGGTGAGAGGGTGCCGGCTTGAGATTACATTGGGCGTTCGGTAGTTCAGAGGAGATAATTGAACAAATCTGTTATACTGTTTTTAAGAAGCCTGTAATGTCTAAGTCGGTAAGCTGCTCTGTGGCCACCTTAGTATAGTGAACCGTTAAAAAGGATGTACGGAAATTTAAGAGGTAGACGCAAGAAGAAACTTTATGAGGGGGCTCTGGTCAAAATTAGTTATAATAATCGTCATTTTAATCGGAAGTTAGGATGTATGACGTTGGGACTGACTAAATCATTTGGTCAAAGCCATGTATATGAAGAGGCAAAGCCGAAAGTATGGAGACTGTAGAGCAGCTGTCACTGCAGGAAGTTGGGACCAGCGTTTGCATAGCGGATGAAGCCCTAAATCGGCTCCATGATGAGTGCCGACGTGAGCTGAGAGACACTCTTGGGAACGGCTTCCCTAGGGTGGAGTGCCATGTGCACTGGAAGCCGCCGAGGATCTGAAGTTGAGAGGATAATGACACCTAAACCAAGGCGAGTGACTTTCTATATCCATCAAAACAGATTGTAATTCCCGAAAAGAATTTTCTACTATTCTTACAATGTTTGCTTGGACTTTACAGTACCTCTGTCTTATTTGAAATTTCTAAACTTCATATTAATTAACTATTTTTAATTTGAATAATCTAATATTCCGTGTTCTGCTTCTTAAATATATATAAATATATATATAAATCGAAAATCACATGACGCGTGATTTTTTATAGATGTATTGTTGACACAACCCGGAAAAACACTTAGGAGAATATCATTCGAACCAATCAAAGCTAAACAAGAAAAATGGGACACGTAGAGAACGGATAGATAAGACAAACTATTTTAACTGTTACATGAAAATAAATAAAGAAGTTGGATTTGAACCTCTATCATTAAGCACTCATTGCTTATATGACCAAGACGCTGATCGCCAGAGCTACCCTCGCATTTTTCATCGCTTGAATCTGAGAAAAAAGAAAAATGCAAAGATCAGTGAATTATAAGGGCATCTTTGACTAATCGTCCGCTTGGAAGAACTCACCCTCGCTCAACCACACTTATTTCCCCTACGGGGGACTTAAGAAAGAGATTTTTTCTCTGAGCGTCATAAACAAATTTATGGCTGCCTAAACTCATCTCCCCCACTGCTCCTGCCTTTTGAGGCGTTGCTGTATTTATTGCCACTCATCACTTAGTTCGAACTATGCCTGTAATTTTACCAGGCATAATTGGAGGTGATTCGGAAAACAGGTTTGTGGACTAGCACAATTTGCAACCTTCCATCATAGGCACCCCGGAGAAGAGGCGATGCTGCCTAGCCAGGACCATAGAGGGACATATAACCTTCTCTATGTATGTCAGACGCAGCCTCGATAAACAAACCCCACAGGGGCCTTGAGTCCGCCATAAGTCATGGTTTTGGACTGCCTCCCCTGGTCCATCAGCGCTTCCATTCAGAATTTTCACACAGACAGTTACACTGGCCACGATGAAGATTGTGGGGGGCGGTGGGATCATCCCAATTTTCTCATTCATACCATAATAAAGTAAAAAAAAAATTATTTACTCAGGAATGCACAGGTACTAAGACAAAGAACAGACCACCAAGAAGATGGCTCCCCACGAGCCACAATGGAGGTAACCTCTTCACACCTATCCTCCTCGGTAAGAAAAAGCCCACGCTTGAAAAGACCCTACAAACGATCTAAGCTGATATAGGAGTAATTTTCCCCAGGCTGAAAGAACAATAGAACTGAGATGTGGCATTTTATGACACAAAGAAAGACATCAACCTTCTCCTAAGTGAATACGCAGCTAAGAAACTAGCAAAAATTGGTCTCGCCCCCGTACACCAACAAACATAACAACGAAAAGATACGTCATATACCGAAGGCTCGATCGATGGGTCGGCGCCCACTCAGCTATGGAAACAAAAGAGGAAATATAAAAAGAACAAATTTGGGCCCGAATTGAAGACATTTTTAAATTAAAAATACAGAACGGCGTAGAACATCAACCGGTCTTCAAAATCGTCTTTTTGAGCACTGAAATGGCAAAGAAAGCGGCAGAACACAGCCTGCTGGCCTTTTCCACAAGATTTCCACGGACAAGATTGAAAGAGAGACGTTTGTTTTGATTCAGGTGTGCTTCAAGTGCTACGCCTTGGAGCAGAACACAACCAAAGATTGCCAATTCAACGGAAAAACTTGCTCGGAATGATAAAGCAAAAACAATCGGTGGGACGAATGCAGAGCAGCCGAAAAAAAATGCCTGAACTGTGGAAACGGCCAAAGGACAATTACAATTTCTTGCCCAATAAAAATCAAATAACATATAAAAAGAAAACCAAATTATCAGAAGAAAAAGAAAGGAAAAATAATACAACATACGCGACTGCAACGGCAGGAGGACCAACGAGAGCATCTATTTCACAAACTATCACCGTGAACATCCAGGGAACCATGCGGCCCGACCTCGAACAATTGACAACCGACAAGACAACATAGAACCATACGCATAGGTTGACGAAGAAAAGAACCATCCGCTCGGAAGAAGGATTTCTGTTCACAATGGAAGAGTACTTGACTGCAGTGAAGTCGTTTAAACAAAGGGCACCAGGATTAAATGACATAACGAAGGTGCACCTGACAAATGAACCGAACAACGTGCGCGAAGCAATCTTAAAGATTTTCAATGCCTGTCTGAATTCTGGATACTACCCCTAGGCCGTCAAAATGGCAAAGATGATCTTCCTGGCGAAACCGGGTAAAACAAAACAACAAATCAAAAGCTACTGCCCAATCTCTCTACTCGAGTTTCTCGGGAAACTCCTCGAAAAAGCTCCTCAACGAAAGTTTAATAAACCACCTTAAAACAAATAACATATATAACATACAATAACAAGGGTTCAGGAGCAAGAGACTCATTGTTTACAAGGAACTGGTTCACTTGCTTAAGAACAGTTATCTTCCCGCAACGAACCCCCTACAAGAGGCCAACCTATTGCATGAATACTCTACAATGTCGAGGACTGCGTTCGATGCAACTCTAAATATTTATGGATGAATTCTACAAGGTTGTCGCGCAGGTTGACAATGCACCACCAGGACGAGGCTATCAAACGACATGCTGCAACGCATCAAACGTCAATTACAAGAGAAACGCTCACTCAAAATACTTCCATCATCTTTCTTGATCTTGACGCCGAAGAATCCGAATGGCCGAGGCAGTTATGATCTGCCAACGCAGACCTTCAATCAATACACAACTTTATCCAGAGACTATCCTCCCAACGACTCGCCTTCAGAAACTGCAATGCTCCCGCATGGAACCACAATTATCTAAACCTTTTCCTCCTTTTGTTTATACCCTACCCAACATCAATTCTTTGTTCGCGAACATATTTTCTAAACATATCCATGTATTTTCATGTTAGTCGAATGGTCCCTTTCCTTACAATAATGTTCAAAATGTTTTTAAACAAATCTATGCATGTATTTTTCGAGTAGTTGTTTGGTCAGTTTTCTTACGGTAATGTTCAAACATATTCACGCTCATCATTCTGGGCTAACACGCTAGTCATTACTTACCCGATATAAAAGGCAAAGAAAAGGCCAGGTGAAAAACGCGGAGATTTTCTTCACTCTCCCTACGTAGATTTTTGAGAAAGATCTTCTTATAAGCTTCCCCTAGGCGACTTTATGTCAGCCTACCCTCCTCCCTGACTCCATCTACTAAGTAATGAAGCAAAAATGAAGTGGATTTTCGTTTCTTTTTGCCTCGATTCAACTATGTCGTTCTATGTGATATACATACATAATTGGGGGCGCCATGGAAAACTGGTTTGAGAACTAGTCCACAGTGGAATTCGGCATCAAGGTCACCAAGGGCAGAAACGCAAATCCGGGAAAGGATGCAGGAGCCCGCCCCCACTCCCCCACCCAGGGGGTCCAGCCAGGACCATAGAGGGAAGCAACACCCGTCTTTATGTATGTGTGCTGCAGTTTTGATAACCAAACAAGGGAGAGGCGCCCATCATCCCTCCGGTTCGCGATGAATGATTCCGCACTAACCAATAAAAAGTCCGTCATACAATCACACCTCGTAAGGGCCTCCCCGGGTTCACTCATCATCATCTCATCCTCTCCATGTATCAGTTCACGTTCATGAACGCATAGTTGCGACGAAGAGTGAGGCTCCCCCTCCCCCAACAAAACACTAGAAGAATATCGTTTGAAGAGCGGGAGCCCAAACTTTAACTCTGAATCAAGACGACTTACACTAGCAAATAGAACGAATAAAAAGGCTACTCGCTCGAAGAGATGGCCCAAGAAAACAGTATTAGAATCACGCTGCGTGATATAGATAGACAGCCCAAGCCCAGAGGGAAAAAACTTTTCGAAGTAGTGTACGGAAAACAGAACATAGCCATGATTCGACTCCTAGAATTGTACTCAGGGTACGTCGCTTTCTGCGAAAAGGAGAGAGACATCGAGGCCATTAATAAAGAAGAGATTGTCGAGGTCCTTCGTGGAATCAAAATGCCGCCGGCCATACCACCACAAATCCTGGCCCACAAAAGTGTGGTATGCCGGCGTCTCGGCCCATGAATCGGGCAGCACACCAAAGAAGTAAAGGAAGAAATACAACTTCAACAATCCTGGACTAAGGTATTTGAAGTGATTAAATTAAAAAATCGAAAGAAGAAGAGCGACTACCCACATGTATTCAAAGTAGTCTTCGCAGAGACAGCAATGGCTCGGAAGGCCAAGGAACATGGAGTCCTCATGTTCAACGTTAAAGTTAGCGGGGGACAAATCGAGAAACAGAGAGAAAAGTTTACGCCAGTCGACTTCTCTTTCGGTGCTATAAGATGGAGCAACACGTGACCAAGGACTGCAAAGAAACCTTGGACACGTGCTCCAAATTCAGTGATAAGGGCCACCACTGGAAACAGTATACAAACACATACGAAAAATACATCAACTGCGGACAGGGGCATAGATCGATGACCATGGCTTGTCCAGTAAGAAATAGGTAATAAAAAAGAAGCAGCAAGAAAGAAAAAAAGAGGAGACGCGGGGGTCCAATAAAACTTATACCCAAGCAGCAAATGCAGCACTTACACAGGTAGAAGCAAAGAAAACCTACTTTAAGATCAAAAAGGAGAATTTAAACCAAGATTCTGACCTGCATCCTAGACGCGCACGTCATAAATCTAACACAACCAGGTACATTCGTAAAAGAAATGAATTAAATTCTCTTGGAAAACAGAATGGACCAAATGTGGTTTCCGGACAATCCACCTTCAGGGAATGCCCTGCAACTGCAGATGGTAGCAAACCGAAAGTCAGTAGAAATGGATAAAGATGGCACCAGAGTGCAAAACCCCCAAACAAGAAACACAACCAAAAAAGAAAAGACAAAAGAAGCAGTAGAAGTAAATACTCCTGCACATAAACAAAAAAGAGAGTACCAAAAAGAAGGTAAAAGAACACACACGGCGACATACAACTCATCAGACTTGAATGATGATCCTTAAACCAAGAAAGCCAAGGGGAGAAAGGTAAAACAAGAAACTGGACCCCTGAGAAAATCAAGCTATTTATCTACGCGTGTGAACAGTTGCCCTTCTCCGAGGATATGGAGCACATGAAAATCTTCCAAGGCATTAAATAAAAAATAAACATTAGCGAATTCGATGCTGACATCGACACATAAGCCTTAGAAGAAGTAGTTTTTCGGCACATAGTCATTCTCATGATGATACATGTGAGTAGGTCTCAAATGTAGATGGATTGGAGGGGAAAACAACGGCATATGGAAAAATATTTCGTTTGCTGGACCCCGATATCATATTAATAACAGAACACGGTATTTACACTACATCTGGCCAAATTAAAATACCTGGATACAGAGTTGTTATAAAAAATCATTCACAGGAAAGGTTTGATGGTGCTGATATAGCTGTCAAGGGGAATATCTCGTTCAAACTTCTCCCAGAGTTTGAGGAATATTTTGTGGCTGTTGAACTCCACACATTGGTAGTAGACCTCGTGATAGCCGCAGCTTATCAAACTCCTAGATGAGCCTACCTGGCGTTAAATAAACTTCTCAATGCTATATGCTAAGTGGCGCAGGCTATGGTAGAACCAACAAAAGGTGTCGAAACCTTGAACTGATTATCGTAAGAAAAACATCCCCAAAATAGGGACTGACTTTCCGACCTATATCACCTCCACATCAGCCAACAAACCTAGCATAATCACATAATCTTAACAAGTCAAGGCTTCCCCATCAACTACCATAGCGAGCCAGGTCCAGAAATTTTTCCGTGATCACATAGCAATCCTCACCACAATCTTACTCACGCCGATCCAGATACCGGCTACTCCCAAAAAACTGCCCCTCGGCAAACTGGGAACGTTATAAGTGACAACTCACTCTATTCGCCCAAGCTGACCTGATCGACGCAACCTTGGAAGAAATAGTTGAAGAGCTAGAGAGGATAACTACGACTATTCTAAAAGCTGACCGGGCGTGTGTACACAAGAAAGGGTACAGAACTCCTCCTCAACCTAGATGGGCAGAAGAAGTGAGAGCAATCGATCGTGATCACAGAGAAAGTAGCTCGCTTCTACAGTGCCTAAGCGCTGAGCTTAAAGCCGCTATCAACCTCTAACAAAAGGAAATATGTAACAATATTTCCTCGATAACGAGTTGAATCTGGTTAAATTCTGGTGACAAAACAGAATACTAAAAGGACCAACAGGAAAAGCGGAGGCTCGAATTAGAGTGAACGGAGATTATATATAAGAACTGGCGGTTTTGGAAGAAAGATTTCGAACATACTGGCAAAATGTCCTTAGCATCACTCTAGAAGATAATGCAGATTTAGACCAGGTTTGTGAAGGCCAATTGATAGACCTGAATCACATCACCAAGTAGACGAAGAAATGGAGATGGTGGACCAAGCCCGACCCATAACACCTGAGAAGTCCTTTGAACAAATGTGCCAGGCTGGAGAGGCATCACTAAATGCAACTTAGTAAATGCCTCACAGCACATCATTCAGGGAATCACAAACATCTTCATTGTTTCCCTGAATACAGGTTACTTTCCAGGCGGCTTAAAGATTACTAAATTAATCTTTATACATAAGAGAGGTAAACCCTTTGATCAACTGGCAAATAACAGGCTAATCTCCCTGGTTGAGTTTGTGGAAAAGATCTACAAGAAGCTCCTAGCTGACCAGCTTCAAGACCAATTAGCCGAGAAAGGAGCCCATAACCCTCAGCAGCACGGGTTCCGTAGGAGACGAGGAAGGGAAACTACCCTCGTCTTGCTAATGAAAAAGGTTTAAATTTACGACTTAACCTCCTCCCTTCTCGCCCTTCGTCTCAGAGAGTAACTGAGGTCTTGCCCGATCACATAATGCACTAATCAGCTCAGGTCGGACCCGAGATCCTAACATCGGTTAAAACAGCAATATTTCCCCTAAGAGCTGGTACCCAATTTCACCGCCTAAGCGAAATTAGAGGAGCGTCGCTCTAAAGCCAGAAGGTTCCTCAGGGCCAGCTGTACGACACTCTGAGAAAAACCGTTGGAGGAGGAGACTTCATGCGGCCTGTCCACTCATCTCCCCCTCCTGCCTCTACCCCAGTGGAGGGGCGACGTATAATAGCAAATAAATGAGGAAAAACGGAGTAGATTATGTTAGTTATTAAGGCGAAGAAGACACCGGCAAGAGGCTCGGCTAGCAACAGAAGGGATTAAGAAAAAGCTTATTTTCGAGCCAGTTTATGGTGGTCACAGCGAACCTTAAGTTAACTTGATTTAAGAAGCAAATTTAACTAACTCTCATCAGAGAAACTGCCCTAACCTGCTGTGTCCAAAAACACAGAGATAGTCCTCGCCCTTGAGGCTACCAGAACTAAGAAGAAGCTCTTCTCTGAGCCAGTTTCTGGGGAACACCGCTGTAATCGCTGAACCAGGGTCATCCCAGAAATAACATTCTTGAGGTGAAGTAACAATTGAGTTCAAGGCCAAACTTAAACCCGATTCTAGTAGGAATCTATAAAGGTATTTAAACCCCCGTATCCGTGCCAGTGTAGGTCAGTTTGCACTTTTATATTAAATCGAGCTGTGGATCAACCATTACTATAAATTCAAGTACGTTAGTTATAAAGCCTTACTTAAATTTGTTGAATTCTTTTCTGTAATTTAGCGTGTTAAATTTCGTTGGTTCATGTTTTTTTTCTTAATTAGAGGTTTAGTTTTTTTTAGAAACAAATTTTTAATCAATCCTCGAAACGCTAAGCAAGGCACTAGGAACCCTCAAAGATTAAAGAAGTAATAATCAGATAATAATAATCGATAATAATTAAAAATATAGCACTCTTAGAGATAAAACGTAATCACGGAGTTTTGAAGTACGTAATCAACCTATATGTACGAACTCCAGCCGTCACTCGGTCCTTCCTATACCAGGACAGTCTACAATAGAGGATATTGAACTTTTAGCTAAACCAAATCTTTGAAAGGGTCTTCTGTGACTATATCATGGAAAGGAGAGCTCAAATTTCGATCGAGGGCCACACAGGACCCGAATCCAAACTCGTAGCGGGTGTTCCACAAGGCACCTGCCTGAGTCCGTTCCTGCACCTTATGTATAAAATAGACCTCCCTGCTCCAGTGCGGGACCTCCGATGTATCTGGAGTTCACAGATGGCATTACTTAAATCGTCCTAAGTCGTTTCAGGAATCCTGGAGTCCAAGCAAGGGCGACACCTGCCGAGATCGAAAATATCAACAGAGATTAAAATAGGTGTAAAATTAAGGCAAGCCGCCAGAAATTTCAGGTAATTCCAATGAACCGCCGCAAAGTAGAAGACATCCTCTTAGATGACGAACACTACCCGTACTCTAACAAGGGAAATGTTCTGGGCTTACGACTCACCGAATCAGGATTTAAAAACCACATTAACAACAGAGTCTCCTCCAAAATAATTTAATCAAAAAATGATAGTAAAAATAAATAAAAAGAGACAATAAGGATAATTAAAATGAGGCAAAATTCCCAAGTTATTATGACACAAAAAGTGAAATAAAATAAACAAACAACAAAGGATCAGAGTTAAGAAAAAGAGGCAAATTCCCCAAATTAAGTTATAAATGAAATAGAAATTAACAACATAAGTGAAAAGCATAATAAAACGAGTCGAAGTGCCCAAATGTAATTTTAAATTAAAAGAAGTAGGAGAATAATCAAACAGCAAATATAGGAAACTTTAGCAAATAATAAAAACAATGAAGAACATAGATAAAAAGTAGCAAGTACCCAAATTAATATTTAAACTAAATTCAAATATAGAAAAAAGGAACAACAGATGAAAAAAACTTAAATAAACAAGGCAAAATCCCAACGCTAGGATAACAGATAAAAAGATAAATTAATGAAGAGACCACCAATAATTTAGCAAAATATGACTTGAAAGGCTTAAAATCCCCGACGGAAGAACCAACTTAGGAGTTAATAAAATATTTAAACAAAAGGAAGAACTTGACCTTCAAGGGCAGTCCTCAAAAATATAGAAGGATGAGACGTAAAATCGTAAAAGTGAAAAAGACAGAAATGCTAGTGATGCCCTCAACACCAAGGCAAACTAGTAAACAATTTCAGACCTATGAAAATCTACCACAGATTTCATTACTTTTATTAACTTGAAAGAAAT
The DNA here is from genome assembly GCA_963969495.1 of Ceratothoa steindachneri. Lineage (NCBI taxonomy): Eukaryota > Metazoa > Arthropoda > Malacostraca > Isopoda > Cymothoidae > Ceratothoa > Ceratothoa steindachneri. Next base: position 27,304,411 of record OZ018321.1, on the reverse strand, counting down.
TTAACTTCACCATTATGCCCCGAAGATGACCTAGTGTTAGGTCGAAAGACGTCTAGGCAAATAAAGCTATCCATCTTCTGAGCAATTTTCCTCGCCTAGAACCATCTGTTGAGACTATAGTCAAAGCTATAAGAAAGCTGCAGCCAAAAGTAAACAATGCAGCGGTTGCTGTCGCGTCAATGAATCATATATATATATATATATATATATATATATATATATATATATATATATATATATATATATATATATATATATATATATATATATATATATAATATATATATATATATATATATATATATATATATATATATATATATATATATATAAATATATATATAATGAAAAACCTCACAAAGTGGCACGTAAGGAAAGCATTAATATGAAAATTAACCCACAGGAAAATGTAAAGATGAATCCAAGCAATTTCGAACTATATTTGCAAATATAGTTCAAAAGTGCTTGGATTCATCTCTTCATTATCCTGTGAGCTAATTTTCATTATATATATATATATATATATATATATATATATATATATATATATATATATATATATATATATATATATATATATATATATATATATATATATATATATATATATATATATATATATATATATATATATATATATATATATATATATATATATATTTACCTAAAGTTCTAATAGGATTGCGTGATGCCAGAGTTAAAGTTAATTTAAGGAAGCCTGCAAAGCTGTAGTTACATATTCCATCACATTAGTTCAAAATCCATCTTCTTGAAAAAGCGATGTTGTTCCCTCTTGAGTTCATCAGAAAAGTATAGAAAGTTTTTTAATTTACTACATTTTGTGTTGATGAAAGGCAAAGTGGGCGGGAATTGTTGCGGGCTAATTTACTAATAAAAAGTGTAAAGATTTTATAAATTTACACAAGGGATTTAATGTAAAACATTCTTTAATACTTGTCTTCATTAGCTTTAAATATAATGATAAAACTCTTCAATGTACTATAATGGCTAAGGGCACTGGATTAATGAAAGAAACTCGGTTGTTGATATGAAAGTCGTAATTTGCAAGAATTCTGAAATACTATTGGGAAAACGTGCTTGATGTAGAATGCAAGAAAATTTAGAACATGAGAGAGTTAAGTGTTCCATAAATGTAAGGAATATATATATATATATATATATATATATATATATATATATATAATATATATATATATATATATATATATATATATATATATATATATATATATATATATATATATATATATATATATATATATATATATATATATATATGTATATATATATATATATATATATATCATAGTAAAACCAGTGTATCGGAGCCAAACGTTTAATTTACGAGTCAGTACCACATCCAATATTTTTAATCATATTAGCAATTTTCACCACCATATTTCCTATTCCAAGGCACATATATATAATTGTGAAGATTTCCGTAAACAAAAAATAGTAGAATCTATATTAATAGGAGAAATTCCCAATTTTAATTTGTCAGATGGGTAAATGAAATGCAGCCTCCATTCCCCCTAACGTCATCGTAAAAAGCTTAGTCAACAATCTTAGACTCACATCCCCTGGTTAATGACCTGTTTCCCCGTTTTGTGATTCTTTTGTGGTTTTTATTTTTTTCTTATCTGTACAATATTTATAGACTTTTGTAACAAATGTATTCTCAGTAAACAAGTGGAGAGTGTATGATAAACTACATACCGAAACTAGTCTCGTAAAATAAACTCTTTGCTCCATACAGTGCTTTCACTATCGTATAAAATAACTCGCCATTGAGTTCTTCTACTTATATATATATATATATATATATATATATATATATATATATATATATATATATATATATATATATATATAAAGAGATAGAGAGAGAGAGAGAGATATTTGGTTTTACCACGGAGAAAAGGAGAAAGATTGATTGGAGCTAGTACTTTCCTATAAAATCAGATGGTTAGATTTTTGATGACCTCTGATGATAAGTTTGATTTGAGTAAGAAAGGTAGGACTGGATCTTAAGAAAACAAACCGGTGCTAATATTTATATTTATCTCCTTTGTGCTGGAGATTAGGAACGATTCAAAGTTACTTCTGCTAATTAAATCATTCATATGCATTATGTTATTTGCTTTTGACGAGTTAATCTGTGGCCCAATCTTAAGCCTGCAAACGAGCAAAGCATTATTTATATATGCCTTGGATACTGCATTTTGAAGTTATTTAATTTTTACAGAGATATTTTTAGAAGGTTGACCTACATAGAATAAATTTCAATCCAAACAAGGTATACTATATATTACATTATTATCTTTCCTTGGGCTGTGTTTTATTAACTTATTTTTTAATGCATGATTGTATTTAAATATTACACATATATCGAGTTGTTTTAACATTGGTACTACTCACCAGAAATTATCATGGAAGGTAAAAGTAATATTTTGCGTCAAGTTTCTGTTTTCCTTAACTTCCGGTTATAGAATGTTTTTTTAGCTTTATACATGCACTTTTCCCCCAAAATATTTCGGATAACACAGATTGAAATCAATCTTTTCAATTTTTGTAAATTCTTGGTCTATTTAGTCAGGACTACATAGTCTGACTGCCCTAAAATACTGATGTTTTAATATTTTTAGAATGATCTGAATAAAAATGAACACCTCTGCTCCAGGTGGGAGCCGTGAGCACGTATACACGAAGGTACAAGTCTGACAAAAAGGAAAACTACCATACCGGGTGGATCTGCTGCCCAAGGATTTTTGTACCCGAGAGAAAGGCTTTGTGGTAGGAGGAGAGGGGGCAAGTGTCGAGCTCGATTGATTTTGAACGGAACGGTTATGTTTGCAATTAGCCAATTATTTTTCGGCCTGCATAAAGTTATGAAGAAAAATATAACCTGTCTTCTAACACCCAATACTAGCCTCAAAAGGGGGGATCGAGTGAGTATTTCGCCACGGAGAAGCTGAGTAGAATACAACAGTGTGGGAGTCTCCTCGTTCCTGGTTCTTATTTAATTTTTTAATCTTCGGGCTCTTGGGGTAAGGCAGGCCTAGCAAAAGAATTCTTCTGTGCCTCGTACTTTTTGGCAAGATACTAATCTTACTTAGTGCAACGCTTAGCTATTTATACGGGCCCAACGGAGTGAATATAGACCTTCAGGCCATCTCGCGGAACATCTCGTTGTTACAATTCCGCTCTCGATAGGGCGTCTTATCAAACGGAAGTGACATCAAAAAGAAGCCGTTCGTGGTTTCTTTTCCCCCTACTCGTCTCTCTATCTCTAATCTCCATTTCTCTTATCTTTGACAATCATCTTCTGTGGTTGTTGTAAGACTCTGGATAGCGACATTTTGTTTGCCAAGATAGAAGAATTAAAGCTAATAATATTTTTAATAGACATTCTTCAGTGAGAACCTACCACAATTTATTCTATAGGATTGTCCCTTACTTTTACATCGTTGTTTTGAATTCTACCCGTGGAAATCATTGTTAAATAACATTCGCTTAGCAAATCCTTTGTGCGTCCCCTAAAACTTTCTACCCGACTTAATTTTTTGACACTAGGACTTATTGCTCGTTTGATAATGTGTGTTACTTGCGGCTAATATTAATGTTGTGAACTGTAAGTTGGTCATTATGCGGAAATATTTGCACAGTGATATGCTCGTTTGATGAATGCGAGAAAGGTTGCAATAACATCTTAAGCCACTTGAAACTTCAACAATCTCTCCAAATTCATTTATTTGGTATCTTGCAACAAGTTTATTAACAAATCGCATATTGTAATTAATTTCTGAGAAGATATACTTTATTGGGCCATAAAACACGAAATTATTCCACTCAGTTTGAGAGAGTTAAGAATTGTAACTTGAATGGTGGTTTCCTTTCGAGTAATTAGATTTATCTCCCTCCCCCATAAAGAAATGAAAAATGAATGAAGAACCGAAGTCTACATAAAACTTTGTTCACAGCGAGTTCGAAAGAGGTGAGAGCCCAGATCCAACTTTAAAATTCAAAGATGATCAATAAAAGCGAGTACGTCATTGAATAAAATAAATTCTCTACGAAAGAAAACATATAAGGAGAGCCGTGATTGCCTATGACTATGAAGGGGAGTAACTTCTCTCATGTCATTTTTTCCCCTTTAACCCACCCTCATTTGAAGGGGAGAGGCAGAAGAGGAGCAATCTTGCCCCGACTCGCTTGTTAAGAACCTACAAACACTTTTGATCCTCAGCTTAAGTGAACCGATTGTGGAAAGTGCTTGGTAGCAAGTCCGAAGAAAGGTTTCGTAGAAAGTTTATATTAGGAGATGAAAAAATAAAAAGTTAAAGAGATAAAGTTTAGTGAGGATCCGGAATGACGAACCTCCCTAGTCATAGATGGAAAAAGGATAATTTCAATGCCTAAAAGACATGGAGAACCTGTTGATTAATGTGGAATCCGATTCACCATACTGCATTTATTTATCCTTCATACTTCCTTTTCACGCTTAGAGTCACAAAGTTACCTCAGGTAATATGCGTTTTTATTTTGACCATAATGGCATTCATGCGTTCGGATGAATTTTATATGCTTTGAATATCTTGTTTTTGTTTTTATCTATTTCATGTTTTTTCTTCCGTTGTTTGTTCATTTTTCAGTTTTGTTACGGTTGTATTATTTCATGTATCTTGATCGTTATAGTGCATATTTGATTCACATAATTCGGTTTAATCCTGTAGGATAATTTGTCTCAGTTCTATATTTTTCGTCTTTTTAGATTTCCTTCTTTTTTCTCAACAGTGAATTTATATTTTTTATTTGCTATTCTTTCTGATTTTATCACGTATATATGGGCTCTTCTTCTCTACTCAGTTGATGTCTTGAGCTTTGGAAATGAAGTTGAGTATGTTGAATATTGGGGATATATAAATTTTCTGCAAATTCATATGGAATATTGTTGATTTTTTCACATAAATCTCCTGCCCTTTTGCTGAGGAATTTATTTATTGGTGGTATATTGACCTCTAAGTGTAAGTCACTCCTTTTCTATCTTTCTCTATTTCTAGTCTTAATTATCAAACTTAGGACCTTATTCTGTACTCTATGTATATCTCTTTTTTCTAGACTATGACACCATATGCAATGGTATTGTGTCTAAGTTAATATTCCCCTGCCCAATGCAATTTATATATTTTTCTCTTCTTCTTCATAGAAATTCTTTGGATTAAATATAGTAATTATAAAGTTAAACTCTCTCTTTGTATCCTTTTTTGTTGATAAATTTTAACATTTGACTCAAAGAATTACCTTTGGATCGATAAATGTACATTTCTCCTTCATATATGATATAGTCTCTTTTACTTATAGCAATAGGAATTACGGGAAATTTTTAGATGTTTCCCGGTATTTTCCATTGTTTTTCATATGTATTTATGTTTACAATTTATAGTGGCTGATATCATCCGCAAACTGCATGTTCACCGTTTTGGCCTTATTGGTGGTGGAATGTTAGCTGTATATTGTGAATATAGCGTAGGAGATAAACATCCGCGTTGCGGGAATCCAGCTTTCATTTCGAAATCTGTTCCCTTTTATTAATTTATCACGCTTCTCGCTTATATTTCCGATATTGTCGCAGAAAATTCTCTCAAAATCGTTGTTTATTTGTAGATTTAGGATTTAAATTGTAAATATTTGATCCAAATTCATCATAGGTTTTCCCTCTGTTTCTTAGCACAGAGTCTATATAATTCTGTCTCGTTTTGCTTATGCTAATTTTTCTGTTATTTTATGTTATAAATCCGAAAGCCATGGGGTTATTAACCCTGTTCTTCCGAAAAGCAAATTTGAAATTACTTTATACAGTATTTTTCAGTCTTTTTACATTACTTTTTCAAAATCTTGGCAATTTTATCCAATAACGATATAGGCCTGTAACTATTAAGGAGCAATGTAGGTTTGCCTGGTTTTGGGAAGATCAATATTCTTTCTGTTTTTAATGCGTCAGGGAAATAGCCGGTGTTTAAAGATGTTTAGTACTACTCTTATGATAGTTTTGGCAGCGTTGTTAAATTAGATATTTGTGAATGGTCCTGGCCCTTTCTGTTTATATGAGTGAATTACGCTCATGATTTCTTTATCTGTTTTTATAGAACCCTGCCTCATTTAGCTTTTCCTGATAGGTTCTAAACAAGGGTTGGAGTAATCCTGTTGATGTTATTATGTAGGTACTCATAGAGCTTTTCTTTTGTTTTAGCACAACAGTCTTCGTTTTGTTTATTTGAAAATAAGAAAACTGAGTGCCATTTCAGTGCGAATTTTCTTCCTATTTCCTCATTTTCTTGGATTAAGTTACCGTTCTCGTCTTTAATTTTTGTCTTTCTTCTCGGTTTTACCCTCTTGTACTATTAATTGCTCTCAAATTGCCTTTCAGTATTTTGTTTTAATTCTTTGCCTAATCATTTCTCCTAGCTTTTTTCCTGCTGTTCACTTATTAAGGAGTTCAATTATGTAGCTTTTAAACCTCTTAATTCGTTTTATTTTTCTTTGCTTGGTCGTCTCATCCAGATTATATTATAGGTGCTTTAATTTGTTTATTTTTCTTTATCATCTCGGTGTTCTATTTGTGCAGTTGTTAATTTGGTAACTTGTTTTAGGGCTATAGTTTGTGTCTGCGGCCACGATCTGTGACCTGCTTCATCTTTTTATCTATCTCTTGGAGAGAAGCGTCTGCCAGGTCTTTAGGAATATATCCATTTAATTCTTTCATATATGTATATCCCCCGATTTGCTCTGCGATATTGCATCTTTTTCATTCCAAGTACTTGTATCAATGTGGGTTCATTTGTTGCAGTGAACCTAAATGGTCACTGCTCATAATTGATTCTGGTTCTATATTAAAATTTAATTGCATATCACAACTGCTTTTAATCTTCTGATTTTGTATCGGCATTTGCTGTAATATATGTGGGATGAACTTGCCCCACTCCCTTTAGGATGCTTCTTTCTAACACCATCTCTAGATTTCTGCCACAGTTATTTGTTGTTCTATATCCACTTGCATGGATGACCTTGTCCGAATATCGTAATGAACTTATGTACAGGTAAAAAGGTCCCCCTGATGGTTGGTAACTATTAAAAGTTCGGTGTATTTGAGGCTACTTTTGATAGCTATAGCTACTCATTATTTCCTTAGGCTGATGGACTGTTTATTATGAAGGTATAGTCTATGTTTTTAATTCTTTATATTCCTTACCTACTCCAAATTTGTTCAATATCTGGATCGATCTTTTTGATGTTATTTTCAAATGATGTTTCTTGATCGATCATCCGTCCCTATTTATTTATTTTCATAATATTAAATTTTCGATATCTTTTGTGTCCCAAGATATAATTATTTGTATCAGAATTTCATTTTTATTTATTGTGTATTTTTTCGTGTGGTGCTCCTTCCTGTCTCTGCTGTTTCCACAATTTGGACACTGGAGTTGGCAGGTTTACATTTTATACTCTATGCATTTTCATATTTACCATTTGAGAGATTTATCACATTGCCTTCCTTCAAAAGATTTTCAACAAATATATCATTTATCCATGCCTTGTATGACCATTTACACTTATTTTTGTTAAGTGCTTTAACTTCATTGTCCTGTTTAAATTTTCTTGGCAATGGCATGGATTCGCTTGCGTTAATCTTCAAAAGGAGCTCTTTTGCTTCTCCTCTATAATTCCTTTTATCTTTCAGCAGTTAATTACTTATGTGCAATGGTAAGCATCGTAATTTAAGCATTTCTTTGTGCTAAATATACACGTCTTACATCCATGATGACCAGATCATTCTGGACATCTTTATTTCGGTCCCTGTACAATTTCCTCGAGTGTTGTTTTCGACTGCGTAGCAATTATAACTCATTTTAATAATTATATATTTTTTACTTTTCAATAAATTCTGCTGATATTTTTGTGATAAACGCGAATAAGCCATTTGCGCCTATCCTGTTTGACTTATCAGTTATTTACATACCCTCCTTACAAACCTTAAAAACATGTTTTGTCTGAATTTAATTATTGGATGAAGATTTATATTTTGATTGATATTTTCAATTTATTGGTTTAATTCTTCCGGTGTATGTGATGGTATCCCCAGATCTACTTTCACGCAAATTACACTTTTATTTGCTATAATGTGAAGAAATTGCAGGATTTAGCCCTTTTCTCCTAACTTTCTCGATTACTTCATTTGATACAAATCTTGTAGCATCTCTTACCTGATGGCATATTGCGATGAATCCTGTTGCGATGTCAAATAATTTCACAAGCGCTACCTTAATTTCACCGAACAAATTTGTACCACTTTGCACCGATCCACTTTCTTTTCTTCTGCTCCCCCCTCACACGGAGTGTACCTCTTTTGTATACCAGCCCACTTTTTATCCTGGAGCGCCAATCCTCTCCTATTTATTTGTATTTCTCACTTTTTGAATTTTTTTTCTTTCTCTGAAAAAATTCGTATCCCCAAACATTTTTATTTTAGCTCTAGTGAGAAACTTTCACTATTTTTTTAGGCCTATTACTATCTTTCCTACTTAATAGTATTTGTACACTCCTCGATCACCGTGTCCAAATATTCCTATTCCTAACAACAGTCCATAGTTGGTTTCATGCTCTTAGTCAATAACCAACACTCCTATTCTGGTCCCTAGCAAGTTCTCTTGAACGGGTTCACTATACCTTACTTTCCAAATGTATCTAAGATTTCTTAGTAGATAGTTTTGTTTTCTTAGTTGTTTAAAAGTAAATTAGAAGATTAATGTTCAGACTGGAACGATTAAGAAAAGAAGGTATTGCCTTTTTGAGGAGTAGCCAGGCAAAAAAACCCCGGAGGAAAAACCTCGGTGGCAAAAAACCACCCGAGGTAAAAAGCCCCTGGTGCTACAAAATGCCGGAATAAAAACAAAATATTTATTTTTACAAGGAGTCTTTCAAATAGATATTTGTACTAGATCGTATTTTGTATTTAAATTAAGCATATATATTTTTAAGTTAAATCTACAGGGCTGACCCACAATGCGTAAACTTCATAAATATTTTATTTTCTTCGTTCAATTAGATTAGAGGCACCAGATTACATCTTGTATGCAAATTAACTTTGGCCATAAAAGAAAAACCGACTAAACTACTCGTAAATCCAGGAATATCCCAAATATTTCATGCAAATTTTGATGGGAATAGAATAAAAACTGACCTGAGTTAACTTACAACGCGTAAACAACACGCAGTCATCACAGATTTAAGAATACAAATTTTTAAAAATTTATTATATTGGGGTAGTTTCAAGGCCCAGATACTTAAATGAGCTTACTGATTGACGTACAAGATTATTTATGTCCGTATGAAAATTAAGTTAGGTATAGAAAAATACCCACTAATGTAAATCCTGGACTAACCCACCATGTGTAAACAGAGCGCAGTCATAACAAGTATTTAACATTTTTGAAATGCATATATGTATTTATAGCATTCGTAAATTTTAAAGTAAACGTCTTTAAGTAAGTCCGTAAATACCAAGGATTGAGTAGCTTCTTTGATTGATGTTTTTATTGGTCACCCAAAAGATCGGCTGATTTAATTTATCCCTACTGGTATAGCTTCGTTGTTTGGCAGTAGGACGTTTCATTCACTTATATGTTTGCTACATTGTTGCCTGTTGCTCTAGTTCAAGTACTTGTATTACATAAATATGATTATTATTAAATTTTTTCACTCAAATAAAGAAAATATAAAGTCTGGTTACGAAGGATATGTGTATAGCAAGCAAAAAGATTTAGCAAACAGTGTTGTATTTTATGACTGTGTACAGCGACGTGCAATTGTGCAGTGCAAAGATAAAATTAAAGTAAAGGATAGAGAGATCGTTGGAAGAGTGAGTGAGTACTCATACACATGCCCCTGATTCAAGTGCACTTCAAACTCCTAATGCTTTACAGAAAATTTACCTACAATCAAATATTTAAAAATGAATTTTCGGAAATGTAGACACAGAAGTCACAATACATTTCCATTACCCTTAACTACATCAGATCTTACCATCCCACAAGAATTCCAGATGACCCAAAGGAATGAAGATTTTCTGCTATACAATTCTCGTACACAAGTTTCGAGAATTTTAATTTTGGGGACTCAAAAAAACCTATCCTAAATTGAGAACAATAAACTTTGGTTCATGGATAGCACTTTTAACGTAACTCCTTCTTTATTTACGCAGGTTTACACAATACCTGATTTGATTAATGCTAATGTAACTAACTTCATGCATATATTTCCTTATACCCAATAAAACTAAAATAACTTATACTCTAATGCTTACCGCACTCAAAAGTTTGGATGACAATTTAAAACCGGAAAGAATTTTGCTAGATTTTAAAAAGGCAATGCAAAAAAAGCATTCAATCAGTCTTTCCAGAAACGGAAATTAAGGGATGTTTATTCACCTTTGCCAAAGTATCTATCGAAAAATTCAAAATTTTGTGTTTTCACAGAAATATGCCAACAATCTTAATTTTTTACTTAAAATTAGAATGATTTCTGCCTTGGCCTTATGTCCCTTTAACAAAGTAATCGAAGCCTTTAAGGCACTTTCTGAAGATTTCCCTGAAAATGCATTATGCATATTAGATTAATTTGAGGATACCTACATTGGTAGACCAAATAGAAGAATAAGAAGACCTCAAAAATTCCACATGCAAACATGGAACATGTATACGTGGTCAACAAATGAGCTCCACAAAACAAATAATTCATTGGAAAAATGGCATCGTAGTTTTCGCTCAAATATTGGATGTTCTCATTCTAATAAGGCGTTCAAAATGAACCCTCGCTACAAGGAGCCACATTGGAAGAGGCTTGAGCTGGTCATCCTTTAAGAGATCATAAAAATATAAATAGACAGCATCTAGAATTCTAAAGATTATCAAAACATTTAAAGAACGTCTATTTCAGATTTTTACGGCGAGTGGCTTACAATTTGTCTTTTTACTAGTTCATAATATTTAACACATATTTGGTTAGGTAGCTAATAGAATATTTGTTTATTTCATTTCAATTTATACAACTTTGTAAATCATATATGCTAACATTATTCACTATTATTTTGTAATATACAACTTGACTATTAATTTTTATAAGTTTTGAAACTTGTACTCGTATATATGTTTACCATAAAATATTGGAATAATTTTTTGTAACTTACAGCTATTCTTGTTATTTTTTCTAAATTCTACACTTTCTAATTTGTCTTTATTTTGTACAGGTTTGGAACTAATATATTTATAAAGCCTATATTCTAATAATACTTTGCACCATACAACTTATCCTTTAGAATTTTATAAGAACGTATAATAAATGTACGAATATGTTAATTAAAATTATAATAAAGAATATTTACTATGACATTTTAATATTTTATTCCATAATGTCTGTATTTTTTTGCCCATTCTGTAAAACTGGAGGCATTTTTCTCCTAGATCCACTTTGAGGTATTAATTTCGTCCGTATCTCTTTAAAAAAAAATTTAATCGAAGCTGTAGAGATTTTAGAAGTGAATAAAAATAAATCCTTATATATCATCTTCATAGTCCAGAAAAGTGTTTGCGTGTCGACTGGGAGACCAAAAATGTGGGATAGATACAAAGAACTAAAATTCATAGAAAGAGAAAATAGTTTACGAGTTTTGCGGAGGAAAGCATGACGGATGGTGATCAGGCTTATCGTTGCCATTTAGTTTATTGTCTATTTATATCTTTGTGTCTTATTCTTCTTTTGATCGGCGTTGAAGCCGTTAAATTTTATTTTTTCCTGTTTTTGTTATTCACATTTGTGTTTTTTCCTGATTCAATTTATTATTATATGAGATACTTAGTGCTTGGTAATTTCTATATTCTGTAGTATTTTCAGTTTTGGATTGTTTTATTTTCATTCTTCATTCTTTGATTTTGTTCAATAAATCGTATATCTACTCATGCGTAGAAGAACGCTTCATCTCCATTAGCCATAAGGATAGAGGAATTTATGAATATTATGTTACTTCTGTCTCTTTTGTTTTGGTTTATAATTTCCATGATTCCTGGAGACAAACACGAAGGAGGAAGCGTGTTGGAGCAGCGTATCTCATACAAGTGCACTCTAGAGCTACAATTTATTGCTTTTTCGTAGGTTTTTACACATGGATAGAGTTCTGACTGCGAAGAAGGCTCAAATTTTCAATTATTGGCATGCTTTCTGTACATGGATGAAGTTATTTTCCTACCTGGCACATTGCAATCATTGGTGTAGGGATAGCACCTATCACCTACTCTGGCATCTGATAGTAGTCTGCTTCCAATCAGGACCAGCGTGAATTTATTTTGGTTTGTTCTTATGTTCCATACGGCCTCGTAGATGTTTAAACCTTTAATTTCTTTCGTCGTCATTCGAGCCTCCATAAGTGCATTACGCTGAAGCCACTGCTGTATTATATGGCTGAAATCATCCGAGATTTCAATGTTGAGGCACGTGGCGTTGTCAGGGTCTGGAAAACCTGTGTTGTATCTCGAGAAATGAATGAGGGAAAGAAGTCCCCCTGCAGGAGGCCTAAATTAACCTGGAACTTAGGTATTGCCCATGCTTCCTAAACTGATATACGCCGCTCACCTCATGACATAGTCACAAAGAGTTCTTTCTAAGTTTTCAATTAGTGCTCAATCATTAATTCCTTCTCTCTTTTTTTAACTTTACCAAATGATTTTGATACATCCTGACATATGTACAATGTTCACGTAACTCCGTCCTTTTTGGCTTAGGAAAATTTTCCCTGGTGCCATCTCCGTACGTCGCTTTTTCCGCAAGCCAAATGGTAATGTTAGCAATTGTAGAGAGAGATATCTTTCAGGTGAAACACCAGTTGTCTATTGAGGACTTTCTCGCAGATCTTCTGTCAAAATCTAAGAGTAAAATTAGTCGGTAACACTCTTTCCTCGTTGATCTTTACCGCGCTTGGCTAAAAAGATCTCAATGGTCTGGAAAGAACCAAGGAAGTATCTTATATTTAGACTGATATTAAAAATTCTCCTTATTGCTTCGAAAATGTTACCGGTGGTTTTTAAAATAAATAATTCCGTTGGCCCCTATTGTCCTGGGGCTTTATAGGGGAATAAACAAGGCGCGACAAGTAGTTTCTCTACCGCTCTCTCGGCGCCTCCGCTGCTATGTTAATCCACTAGGTAACAACAAGGAGTAACAACAAGGAAAGAAGGTACCCTAGGAGACCTTACGGTCCATTCAAAGAGGGTACCTTTGGACTAGCAATCGAGCGGGCACAAAGCTGCTCAATTCTTTGGCGTCTTTAAAAGGCCACTTTTCAAGACCTTGTCTAGTCTTGACTTGAACTGGTCAACAGATTCACTGTTGACAACTTCCACTGGAAGTGCATTCCACATACCGCAGATACTGTAAGTGAACAAATTTCCACACAGATTTCGGTTGTAACGCTTCAGTTCAAGTTTGAAGCCGTGATTGCGAGTTCTGTTCTCACTCAGTGTGAAAATATCCCGGTAGTCAACATTGTCGAACCCTCGAAGTATTTTGAAAACTTCGATGAGCTGACCACGCTGTCTACGGGTTTCCAGCGAGAACACATCTAATTCCCTTAGTCTATCCTCATAACTTTTATGTCAGATAGAGGAAATCAGCTTGGTTGCCCTGGCTTGTACGCGTTCCAATCTCGCGATGTCCTTTCGAAACGAAGAACTCCAAAATTGTACGGCATACTCCAGGTGCGGTCGGACAAGTGAGTTGTACAGGCACAGTACAATCTCCTGGTTCTAATAACCAAACTGGCGCTTAATATAGCCTAGCATCCTTTGGGCCTTTTTCTCCGCCTCAATGCACTGTTTCGAGAACTTGAGGTCACTAGTGATTGTTACACCCAGATCCTTCTCAGTGTCGGTGGATTCAATAGCAGTGCCCTTTAGGATATACTGAGATTAGGGGTTTCTGTGGCCGACATGCATCACTTTGCATTTTCCCATGCTAAAAGGCATTTGCCACGTGTCCGACCACTCCCTAATCTTCCCAAGATCTTCCTGCAGGCGGGCAGTATTTCCATCTTTTGCAACGTTCATACCAAGCTTGGTATCGTCGGCAAATTTGGAAATTTTGGCAACCATGTCACCGTCCATGTCGTTGACGTAGATGATGAATAGTAGTGGTCCCAGGACAGAATCTTGAGGCACCCCGCTAGTAACGGGCACCCACTCAGAAGACTGTCCATTCACCACCACCCGTTGCCGTCTGCCACTTATCTTTTTGGTGTTTAGGTCCTCTATGACCTTGTATTTGAACTCCATCTAATATTCTTCATTCTCCTTTTCAGTTAAACTGAATATATTTTCCGAACAATTTCAGAATATTGATTGTATATTTGTATCCGTTTCGATAGTTCCGTCTTTATTTCCAATTTCCATTTTGTTCGCTCTTCTCCTCGATCCTTTGTGATTACTGATTTTTGGCTTAAATTCTTTGGAAGATGCATCCAGATCGAACCTGGTACTTATATATTGTTTCTCTTGATTGTGAACGGGATCCTAATATGGTCACTACATTGAACTTGACTAGTTCCATGCAGCAGTTGGACGGTTGTTGATGATTAGCAACAGGTGTCTAGTTTTGAGGTGCATCCTGCGCTCTAAAATAGGCGGGAAAGTTAGGGACAATTTGCTGGACGATGCTTACGTCCCACTAAGAGGCAAGGCCCCTTAGCATTTTAGTTTGAAATATCTATAGCCCGATTCCTGAGACTTAACATTCAGGTACCATATTAGGACTGTGGGAGTCCTTCTACCGAATAAACTAGTGAGAGACTGCAAGGCTAAAAAGCCTCATCTTGACGGCTGTTATCCGGTGGCTATGACTAACATTTCTATGTTGAGTTTACCTCTATCGCGAGATAAAATTCTTTTAGTTTTATGATTTGCTTGTATTTTATATGTTTTATCTCAATTGCTAGTAGTTCGCATTCAACACGTCTAATTCAAAATTTTCATATGTTCATTACGCATATCGATCCCGTGCTACGAAATCGAGATGACATCTTCATCAATTTCGCTGAATATATTAACGAAAATTGTTTTGTTTCGTTGTTCAGCAATTGGTGTTTATTTCCAATAAATACAGTGCATTTTGTTGTTTGATGGTGTGTTATCTTAAGTGGACCAGATGTTAAATAAAATTCTGGCTCAAATTCTAAATTTTAATCAACTTAAAATATGACATAGGGATCAACGCATGCTGTAACAAATAAACACAGTAAGTCTGACAATTAAATTAAATTATTAAAAAATCTATATAAAGGTTATAAACAATATATATAAAAAGGTTAAGTAATAAGAAGAAGTTATATTTACCTTAAACTAAGATTCATCAGGGGTATCAATTTTCACCATTTCTTGAGAGAACAAAGGTGAAAATTTTGGAGATTATTCAGAAGAAGACTGACCACTGCCAGCAGCTTCCAATCATTAGCAGTTTTCTCCAAACCAACCAGCTGTTCTTGCTGGTTGTTTTCATTGACAATTTGTAACAATACCCAGCACATTATCTACCAATGTATACTGTGTGCCCTGGCTTCTCGCGCTTCGTGGGTGGCCAGAGAGTTTTTAATTTGATCTTATTCGCCCTGAATTGTGTGCGAGGCCACTCATCGCTCTCTATACTGGGGTTATCTTACTCTTTATCTTCCTTAATACTTCTTCCCTTCGGATTCTTTCAAAGAGGGGGGTTCCAATTTACTCTATTGCTACGTTTGGAAATGAATTGATTTTAATTTTGAAGCCTTGAATGCTTTAGAGCATATAGGATCGGCCAGCATAACCTCTGTCTGAAAGTTATTCGCCTTCAACAGAGAGTTATCACATTGTAACAACAAGGTTTGAGTGCATTTGCCATATTTGCATGTGTGATGCATATCAGAATGTGGTGTTTGAGGTCGCGAGTAAGCTATGCTTCTGCCCTTGATGTTGCACTTTCACACTTTTTGCTGCACTTCCCTAGCTTATCTGTTCTTCTTTCTCACTTCGTGTTCTTTCCATTATTTTATTCCTTTACGTTTATGTCATGAGCAGCTCAGTATCTTGGTCCTGTGCTTTCCGTTGCAATTGAGACACTGCTTTCATGTGTTTTTGCAGCTGTTAAATCAGCGGCTTTCAGAGCCACATTGGTGGCACCATATTTTTTTTCTCGTGGCAGGTGGTAGATACGTGTACTTCTACTTTATATAGCTCAAAAAGCACATTTATTTGGTATTAAAATGTTTTTGCTCAAAATCTCCTACGGGATCCTTATATTAAACACCAGTCTTGACTAATCGAGAAAAACACTTGCCAGCATGGCAATGGTTAAGAAGATGCAGCGCAAACTCAATCAAACATTCCTCGCTGTAGACTTCAACAAATAATGCATATCTGATCCCCTCTGACAATATATATTAAGGTGGTCCCAAAATATATTCAGAAAATTGAAATTAGATGAGAAATAAGATGTTAAAGATTTGTAAATATTTTGAGGTCGCTATGTGTCTCCAGATTTTTAAATTTGAGTCAAAATATTGGAACTTTTTAATAGTAGATAGAAGGGAAATCGTCAACCCCCCCCCCCGTTGTCTCGCCGGGGAGTCACGAGGCGATTAACACAAGGACATCCGGCACCAGGCACTGGTCGTTCAAGTGCGTAAACGCAGCGCCGCACTACTCGGCACTATGAAAGACTTAAAGATTCAAATGCAAGATCTCACCCAGAAGAGTGAGATTCAATTTCACGTCAAATAAGAAATTGGAGACGTGTTTCTCCCAAGCTCGACGGCTAATGAGGAGCCGATGTAGGACTTGGTGAGAAAAACCGTTTGGCATAAGAACTCTCATAGGGCCATCCTCAAGCCCCTGCCCCTCTTACCACTCCCCAAGTAGGGTGACGACGTATAAATAACGAACACTGAGGAAAATCGGGATAGTATACGTCAGTCTCCAGGTGACCAAGTCCTTGAATTAAGATCGGGCTACCAAGACTGCACAGGTAGATTACTTGGCTCGCCAGACCAAGAAGTACCCTGCAAAAGAGGCAGGGCGACCTACCTTAAGGAGCTAAGAAGCAGCTCATTTTCGAGCTAGCCCCTGGTTATCAAACCAAACGTTAAGTTAAGTTTGTTAAGTTCAACTTACTCTCGCAAGAGAGACTCCTAATATCCTGGTACATCTTAAAAACCAGAGGTATTCCTCGTCCTTGAGGAATTAAAGAAAGAAGGAAAAGGCTCCCCCTCGAGCCCGTTACTCGGTGGCCACACCAAACTCATAAGTTAACTTGGTTGAGGAACCAAGTTCAACTTGTTCTCGTCAGAGAAACCCCCCTCCTTTACCCTCGCCCTTGAATAAGAAGAAGACTGGAAACTAGAAGAGTTAGAGGTGGTAACAATCTGAAGGTAATTGGTAGGCCAAGTGGGAAAATTTGTCTTCGGGAGTGGTATTTCAATCAGCATAGTAGTGGGATTAAGGGTAAGTTATGCTGAACGCTACCTGGTGAGTGGAGGCATACGTATCTTAAAATACAGTAAGGAAAATTCGACGGACCAACGCAAAATGGATCCGGTCGAAAGATTTAGCCTACAATCCCAAATTCTGGGACTTGAAGGCTTGGACATTGATGCATACATCCTTGAAGAATTGAGAATACAAAGCGAAGAAGAAAAAGAAATAATAGAGTTTGATAGAAAAAAGGAAAATATAAAAAGAGAAGGGAAAAGAGAATGCGAAGCAATAAAAATAAGGAGAGACATAAAATTAGAGAAAGACGGAATACAGGGGAAAATAGAAACAGAGGAAAGAAGAATACAGAGAGGAGGTAAAATAAGCGATATAATAATACTGTTAAAAAGAGAATCTAAAGAATTCTGAATTAGGATAGAAAGGGAAGATGAGGAAAGGAGAATAAAGATAAAACGAGAAGATGATGAAAGGAAAATATAGAAAAACCTGGAAGATGAAGAAAGAAGAACCCGACGGGAAAATGAAATAGTGAAAGCGGAACAAGAAGCCGAGGAAAGAAGAAAGAATAGGGAAAATAACGTGCTCAAGCTGAAAGAGAAGAGAGAGAAGAAAAGGAAAGATTGCCCGCACTCGAGACGGCACCTTTTGAGAATCTGATAGAGGCCGAGGAAGTGGTAGCTCGGCCTGGACCTAAGAAAGGACCATCGAGAGAAACCCAGCAAAATGGGTTAACGATGGAAGAAGTAGAAAGTAGGGATGAGGTACCAGCAGGAGTACCTAAGGGAGAACCTACGAGGAGAACCCAGCCAAATGGGGTTATCAGGGAAGAAGTAGAAGGTAAGGTAGAGGCACGAGCAGGTGTACCTGAGTAACTACCTGCAAAGAGAAACACGTCAAAGGAGTTGATAAGGAAGGAGGAAAGAGGTGTTATTGGAATACACTAGTAGTCTCCTCCCCGAACGGAACGTCCACGGAGTTACCGCTAATACGCCAAGTCGTAGTGAGCGCCACGCCCATTAACGACCTCGCAAGGGAAAGTTGTTTCGATCCCTAAAGATCGAACCCAGACACGATCTTCCCGTGTACCTGGTTAAAGGTGAGCTATGGGACCCAAGCTCCCATCAATTATGCCCCACTGCAACAGGCCGCTCTAGCCATAAGGTTCAGATTAAATTTAGTCAAGTAACATAAGAAGGGTAATTCGAGTAGGTTGAAACACCACTATCATTTAGTGACATGCATGGGTAGACTCCATGACCCTAATGGCCGACTCAGGTGCAGCAGGATAATGTTCACAGAGCACCATTTTAGTATTACCTACATCAAAGGAGCCGAAAAGTAATGCAGCTGTATAGACGGAGACGAAATAGAATTAAGGGTTATTTCAGTACTTAATAAGCGTTAAAAAATGTTTTCATTTGGTTTTCTTGTTAATAGTTATCAGTAGGATTTAAGTTCTCAAAAGCTTAGAAATGTAAGGAAGTAGCTTGTTTTTTTCCTTTGTTTTATTGCGGGTAAAATTGTATTGCGAGTAGGTCTAGTTCCACACATTGTCTGTGTAAACGCGCGCGAGTGCGTTCATGTGTAAGGAAACTGAATGTAAGAGAGGGCTCAAAGAAATACAACTTTGCTAATCTCGACTAGGTTGAGTTAGTTGTTTTGAGTTCCCGGGAGTCCCCCCAACCCATTAATTTCTTCGATGGGAGGAAGGAAGGGGAATCGTCACTCCCCCCCCCCGTTCTCTCGAGGGGGAGTCACGAGGTGATTACCGCAAGGACATGGCCCCAGGCACCGGTGGGTCAAGCGCGTAACCGCAGCGCCTCACCACTCGGCTCTATGAAAGACCTAAAGATTAAAATGCAAGATCTCCCCCAGGAGAGTGAGATTCAATTTCACGTCAAATTAGAAATTGGAGACTTGTTTCTCCCAAGATCGAAGGCTAACGAGGAGCCGATGTAAAACTTGGTGAGAAAATCGTTTGGCATAAGGACCCTCCTGGGGCCGTCCTCAAGCCCCTCTTCCTCTTACCACTCACCCAGTGGGGTGACGACGTATTAATAACGAACACTAAGGAAAATCGGGGTAGTATACATCAGTCTCCAGGTGACCAAGTCCCCGAATTGAGATCGGGCTACCGAGACTGCACAGTTAAATTACTAGGCTTGCCAGACCAAGAAGTCTTCTGCAACAGAGGCAGGGCTACCTACCTTAAAGGACTAAGAAGCAGCTCATCCTCGAGCTAGGCCCTTGTTATCAAATCAAACGTTAAGTTAACATTGTTAAGGTTAACTTACTTGCGCCAGACACACTTCTCTTATCCTGGTGCATCTTAAACACCGGGGGTATTCCTCGTCCGTGAATAATTAAAAAAAGAAGGAAAAGGTTCCCCCCCTCCTTGCCCGTTACTCGGTGGCCACACTGAACTCTAAGTTAACTTGGTTGATAAACCAAGTTCAACTTGTTCTCGTCAGACAAACCCACCTCCTTTATACTCATCTTGAAGAAGAAGAAGACTGGAACTAAGAAGAAGCTTATCCTCGAGCTAGTTTCTGGTTACCAAAACAACCTTCAAGTTCAACTTATTCTCGCCAGAGAAACCCCCCTTCGTTATCCTCGCCCTTGAAGAAGACCCTCCCCGAGTTCAGTCCTCGCCCATGAGAAATTAATTAACGAATGAGAAAAGCTCCCCCTCGAACTCGTTACTCGGTGGTCACACCGCACTCCAAGTTAACTTGGTTTAAGGACCAAGTTCGACTCACTCTCGCCAGAGAGACCACGACTACCTTGGTGCCGCATAAAGCACCGTAATTGTTCTCGTCCTTGAAGACCCCTCCCTTCTCCTTGAATACCGTGTGGACCCCCCTAGCTGCTACCCTCACCAAAAAGACCTCGTGATCCCGCCCACCTACATCTGGCCAGGCGGCACGCATCGTGAGACAATAACATTCCTGAGGTATTTAAACTCCAGTAGAGTCCGTAAGCCTAAATCTTATATATTGCTGTTTATAGTAATATTAACCAATTTAAGAGGGTCAACACTAATTGAATTACTTTTGATATATGATAATATTCGGAGTATTGCTGTGGTTAATGTTTAAATTTTGTGTATTCAATTATTAAAGTTAAAATATAAGTTTATTTTGGGAATTATTGTGCGTTTCTCTACATCCTTACGTGTTTCAAACGGCTCTCTTCTTTAAGGGAATCAATAGCATTAGCCCTCCTAGCACTCTTAGAACAAAAAGTGGGGCATTCTACGACAGTAGGTATTTATTGATTGTTACTTATATACTATCATATATTTGTGATTGATAACTCATTCTTTATGAAATACAATAAGTCGCCAAAAAATCAAGATATTGCATTATCTGAAAAGTAGAATGACATTCACATACTCGGCCCATGATGCAATAATAATTATTGTTCCGGCTGGTTGATTTCGGAGCCCATTTGTAAAGTGATGACGCAATAACGCCCCCTCGTTTCAAATAGTAAAGCAACCACACCCTTTCCTATATAAATCAGCGAGGAATAATTAATTGTTCATTTGTAGTTTGAAGTTTGACAGTTGACGTAATACAAGTGAATACAAGTGCTGGTTTATGCAAGAATATATATATAATTATTTAGGTAAATAATATACTTTGTTTATTCAGAGCATAGATAGATAATTTGGAGTTTTTTTATCAATATCAGACTTACTTAAAGAATATCAGAATTATATGTTAACACACTTTATGTTCATATTTTAATTCACAATATATATATATATATATATATATATATATATATATATATATATATATATATATATATATATATATATATATATATATATATTAATTAAACATTACTGCCGTAATATTTTACTAACACAGGAGCCTATTTATTTATCTCAAATCAAAGCTTATTCTTTCATGAATATTGAATATTTAGATATTTTAGAGTATGAACAAATATCTTCTAAGTATAACTAAATGGAGGGGAACCGTGAGATCACTCAGTTACAATAAATTTTTATTCCTGTTGTTTCAGATTATGCCTGAAAGTACTCGTTCATCTGCGGCAGTCGGCTTTTAGGACATCCTACTAGTGAGCTTTCACATGCAAGACTACCAGCATGTGGTGTTGTGCCTCGTGTTGTTCAGTACCACCATCAAGTGGAGTCAATGACTTTGACACGAAGTTACAACCTCACTTACAAAAAAGTAATAAAAGTATGGGAAAGATCCCGAATTCCCACACAGTGAAAAGACTCTTGCGTTAGAAAACTCTCAACGTTGTAAGAAGAATACCTTTCTTTGAAGAAGAACCCCAAAACCGAACTATATTCATGTAGAATTAATGAGCGTAGTTTCAAATCTACTCTTTCAAAACTTTTTTGACATAGCCTCAAAAATGCTTTAAATGTGGTAAAAAATTAAGAAGCCCGCCAATTTCTGTTGATTCAGAGAGAAAACATTTTCTCCTGCTGTATGTCGTGTCATGATGAGGTTAGTTCAGCCAAAGAATCCCACAAGAGATATGGACATGAGAAGGCTTTACAATACAAAGAAAAAGTATGTACTTCTAAAAATCAAGCACAACTACCTCAAATACACGCCTGAAAAAAGGAGCCTGTACCATAATTGAGAAAGTATTAGGAAAGGAGCTTGTTTGGATTGCATGTCGTCATCATATTTTTTAAATTATGTTGTCATGTGCTTGCAATATTTTAATTGGGCCTTTAAGTGGTCCAAAGAGGAGTCTCTTTGAACGTTTTAAAGAACAATGGTCGTTACTTAAAAAGGATTCTTTTTTAAAGGCGGATAGCAGTTTATTCTTCAATCCAGTAATGCATAATCTTGGAGGAGAAATGGTCCCATATTTTCAGAAAACTTTAAAATCTCGTCAGTTGCGTGACGATTATGTAGAACTACTGCAATTCAGTCTCATCTTTCTTAGGGGCATTGATAAAATAGAAGTTACATTAAGTGCCTCAGGAGTGACTCATCATGCACGCTGGATGGCTAAGGCTATATATGTCCTGAAAATATTCATGTTTTAGCATCAACTGAAACTAATAGAAGGTGAAAAGGCCAATATTAAAGTGTGCTCTCTTTTTTTGCTTTGATCTACTCGAGTTTTTAGAATGAAGTCCATTTTGATGTTAATGCTCCTTCAAATGACATTTCGCTTCTTAAAACTTTGCAAAAGTACCCAAATCAGACAATATCTAAAAAAGCAACCACAGCCCTTCACAGACACCTTTGGTATTTTGGAGAACATCTTCTTGGTTTTGCATTTTACAATCATAGAATTAATGCTGAGACCAAACAGAAGATGGCCTCCAATCTCCAACGTAATGAAAACACCAAAGTTGTTTGCTGATTGAATCTTAAAAAAAACATCGAGGATTTGGACTTGCATGAACTGGTAACTCAAAAAGTTAAGCTAATCTTCAGTCTCCTAATGAAAGATGGATACAAGTTTGCAGAGGATACATTCCTGAAGATTAACCCAAGTTCTTGGGAAGAGAATACGTGCTTTCAAGAATTTCAACGTCGAGCGATTAACTTAAGAGTTATTAACGATTCAGTAGAAAGAGGTATTACACTTAGCAAATCATATAATGCATCTCTAACAAAAGATGAATAACAGAAACAGTTGCTCCTCAGACTTGTGGCAAAACATCACAAAAGTTTCCCATCATGCTCAAAAGGGTCAATGTTTAATCAGCAATTTTAGTTATAATATGTGTCCAAAAGAAATCATTTGCCATTTAACTATTTTTTTTAACTTTAATATAAATATTTTGAAAAAAATTGTCTTTCATTACCAAGATCTGTTTCAAATAAACTAGTATTTGCAATGACTGTTCATTTCTATCCCAAGAATTAATTTACCAGCAGACTAATAATTTAAGATCCAGATAGTGACCATTAAATTGAGTATGTGACCTACTGTTAAATGTGGTAATACAATCAGAAATATGGAGATAAATAACTAAAAAAAAATTAGGGGAGGACCAACCAAATACATATAGATTATATATATATATAGAGTGAGAGAGAGATTTTTTAATTTATTTGAGGACATACTGTATGTTATTGTTACTATAGCAGCATATTATTTGACTCTTAGATTTTCTATATTTCAGAATTATCAATGGTAGACCCTATGCTTACACAAGAAATGTATGTGACCTACTGTTAAATGTGGTAATACAATCAGAAATATGGAGATAAATAACTAAAAAAAATTTAGGGGAGGACCAACCAAATACATATAGATTATATATATATATATATAGAGAGAGAGATTTTTTAATTTATTTGAGGACATACTGTATGCTATTGTTACTATAGCAGCATATTATTTGACTCTTAGATTTTCTATATTTCAGAATTATCAATGGTAGACCCTATGTTTACACAAGAAATGAAGAAACACGCAGTTATCGTAGCTATGAAGGCTGAACATTGCAATTTAGAAATAACACGAATATTAATAGTCACTAGATCCTTCTCTACAAAGTTTGCACGGAGTTAAAGGCATAATATAGTTAAGGCATGGATAGACAATGTACAAAATGGAACACCTTATGTGTTTCAACAAAACTCGGCACCATCATACAAGGCTCATGCAACGCTGTAACTTTTTTCAGGATCACATAACCACTAAAATTTGGACTCCTACCTCCCCAGCTCTCAATCCATTGGAATACGATGTATGTAACGTAGTTGAAAAAGAGTTTAATGAGCACCCTTATAAAACTAAGGAGTCCTTAAAGCGTTCATAGTCAGGTTAATATGAACAAAAAACACGTAAATCAGGCATGTATGTCATTCAGACCGCATAGAAGGTATTATCAAAGATATAAAAGACTTCATTGAATCAAATTACCAAACAATATGTTTATTCTTATTATGCAACTTTTTCAGCCCAAAATCCATTATTATTTGTATATAATAGTCATTTGGTGTAGGTATAAATCTGTAAAATACTTTATGCACACTGTATATAACGAATTATTTGCAATGTTGCAATTATAATTATTCGTTAAAAGACAATGTAGCAACCAAAGCTCTTCATTAAGCCCTCGGAAGGAGCTCTTTTTACAGTTACGAGAGGGTATTGCCGAGGCCAGACTTTCTAACGTAAACAAAAAGTTTTCGTATCAAATAGCAATTTCAATTGTTAGCCCTGCGTTTGAAGAGAATATAAATGGCAGTTTATCCATTTTAGCTTCACCTTAAAAATTGGAAATTATTTGCAATGGAGCGACTATAATTACTCAGTTCAAAGGCAATATTGTAGTTAACTAAACTAGTCATGAAACCCCAGAAAAGAGCTTTTCTCACACTCACGAGAGGATACCGCATAGGCCAGCCGTACTAACGCAAACAAAATGTTAGCGTATCAATTTACTATTTTTGTTGTTTTCCCTGCTTTCGAACTAAATGGAAAATTCACTTTATCCATTTTAACTCGGCCTAATTATTCAACTATTATTTAAAATGGCTCAATTATAATTATGAGGTTAAAAAGACAATCTTATTTTAACTAAACTCTTCAATAAGGCTTTGGAAGGATCTCTTCTCACAGTAAAGCAAACAAAGTTTTGCATAACAATTAGCTATTTTACTCGTTATCCTTCTTCCGAAGAGGATGGAAAATTCACTTTTTCTAGAATTTTTAACGCAAATAATTCATAAAAGTACCAAGATGTCCTGAGAGTTTATAAGCTGACTTCAGCCCAAGACCTTACAAGAAATACCTAGAATGTGATGTTCTATCAGGACAGTAATGCCCCATTGAACATGTCTGTATCTCCCACACAATGAGTTCTGAATTTCCAGTGGTAATGGATTGTACACCTCAGTCTACAGATATGAATCTACTGGCAAGCCAATGCGGAACATGAGAGGCCGAAAGATGTCGTCACATTCCCTCCAATGAGCAAGTAAAGGTTGCCATCAGTGAAGATTGGCCCAGAATTACACCAATTAGGAGTCGCACCCTCATGGTGAATATAGCTCTAAATAAATCTAGCATACCGCAGAAAAGAGACAACAGAATTTTTTTTTATTCGGAAAATGTTATTTACTAATTCGAAAAAATCCATACTTGGTTGGAATTTGAGCTAAACACACTGATCTCAATTAAATTGAGTCTTCATCCACTAGGCTACGCAGAAGAGCTAGAAAATCTAGTGCCCAACTATTTTACTATTGTAATGATTATAATAAAATAAAAATTATCGAATCCTCATTGATTATAGAAATTGCAAGTTTTGATTTATCAGAAGGGCAGCATCAATGCAGTCCCTATGTCACAAACCTCAATATAAAGGATAATGTTAATCACCCTAAGCTAACGCCTCCAGATTAATGTCAGTTACCTGTTATTATGTATTTCAGTTTTCCTTGTCAATTTCTCATAGTTTACTTATGTAGATGATATAGGAATCTACCTATCGAAACTAGTCCTGTTAAAAAAAAAATGCTCCAAAACAGTGTGGGTTTTTGTATAATTAATTTTATTTTTGTCTTGTCTATGAAGTATTCTATCATTCCTTGCTCCTTGCTGCAGTGATTTTGTCTCAAAAATCTTGCGATGATCACGCATGTGAGATTTCTTTTCAGTCTTTTGGTCTTGGTAGAACATGATATTTTTATCTTCCATCTTTTCTAAATAAAAATCTTTTGTTCCTGCTTTTCAGAATGCTTCTGTTTTTTATGTAATTTCTTTGTAATTCAATCACTTATGGTCCGCTCTATTCATCAAAGCTTCCTTGATATTTCTTTTTAATTAATTGAGAAAAATGTATCTCATTTAGTTTCATGATTGCAGTCATCCTAACAATATGCAGCAAAGTGATGCTAGATTCAATTATTTGATATAGAAAGACTTGAACCAGGGTCTCCCTGCCAGATTTCGTTCTTATTATTCTCACTGCCGACAAGCTGTTCACCTGTATTTCAAGAAATGCATCTGTTCCTATATCCAACATGCCGTCTAATCCCAGAATAAATGCTCCTGTTTTCTCTAGTGTATCTTGATCTTCGTTTTTATCACCAGTGCA
Source organism: Ceratothoa steindachneri (assembly GCA_963969495.1). Classification (NCBI taxonomy): domain Eukaryota; kingdom Metazoa; phylum Arthropoda; class Malacostraca; order Isopoda; family Cymothoidae; genus Ceratothoa; species Ceratothoa steindachneri. The sequence goes on along the minus strand of OZ018321.1, from coordinate 27,277,762 downwards.
CAATGTTTCTCATGTAGTTTCATGAAGATCTTCATTACTTTGTAATGATGCATGGTGTGGACTCTAGCCTTTTGCCAGAAATTGATGAATAATTCAATTGTTCATATGCAACTTTTAAAACCCTGGTCCTTACAGCCTTTTCCCGGTGAATTTCGAAAAGTAAGGAAATAGTGCAAGGATTGTTAGTTGGTTGTAAGCTTGAAACTGAAAAAACCTGGAGTATATAACCAGCAAGGTTTCAGGGAAAACTCTGATTGATCTAGATCAGCATTTTCAAGAAGTATAATTTTCTGGTATCATGAGTGGTGACAATTTTGAAGGTAGAAGAAATCTTGGAGTTACTTGATAATTTGAGGAACCTAGGTGATCGGCAAGATTGGTCATCAGATTACATGCCATGAAATTCTTAAGAAACGTCAAAGTCACAGTAGTCACAGTAGCCACAGTGTCTTGATTCCGAGAACATCCAGGACGAGCCTGATGGCAATCCATCTCTCTGTTTCAGTGTCGTCGCCAGTTGAGTTATCCCAAGCAATATCATCAACATGAATAACTTACTCAAGTTCTTCTGCAGCCGTAAATTGATGCAGCATGTTACGAAGGTATTTTTTTAATTACTTGCCTAATATTGCAATGTAGTTAAGCATAACTCTTTTTGAGACGTATAAAGTAATTTGTTGGACTTCATAATTGTATATGCTGTAGTCTATCATTCTTCTCTTCTTGTTGCAGAGGTTTAGTCTTAAAATCTTGTCAAGATCACAGATATGAGCTTTCCTGTCAGTTTTTGGTACTTCGTAGAACCTGATATACTTACTTAGCTTACTTCTATTTGGATAACAATTTGTGGTTCTTTATTTCCAAAATTGCATCTGTTTCTATATCTAACATGCTGTCTAATTTCATAAAAATGCTCCTTTTTTCATCCAGTGTTAATTGCACATACTTTTCTTTATCACCAGACCCTGATATTTCTTATAGAGTTTCAAGAAGAGCTTCATTGCGTTTTACTTACTCATTATTTTGATCTTAGCTATCAGGAAAAATGTGATGAGAGATTCAATTGTTTCATAGGCAAAGTCATGAACCTGGGCCTGATCGTAGGAATTGAGCTTTTATTCAAGAAAATAACATTCCCGTGACTTATGACATCAGCAATGGCGTCAAGATTTTCTTATGGCACCCACACACGAAGCATTTATTTGAAGTCACGAGGGTCTCGCTCATACACCCTCACTGGATGTACGCCCTAAATTTTCCCCTTGTTTCCTGCCTCATAAGATCAGAATTCTTACCAAACAGGTGCACCATGAATGCAGCACAGGTTATCCGTTTTCCTGTGAATGGATTAGCAATGTTCTTACGCAATCTCAGCTTAATCGCTTACTAAGAAATCAAATTGTTTTCCCTCCTCTGAGATACATGGAAATGACACTTATGGTAGCGATTAGGTTCTTTGATATCTGTAAATCAATAATTATGTACATTTATTTACTCTTCACTGTATATTAAACATCATCCTGCCTTCCTAGCAATAGTACAATAGAATGGGTCTCTCAAGATATCTCTACCAAGCTCAGGATTCTATCATTTAATGAAAGAACGTAAGTGTATCTTATAGATATGCTCTAGCTCCTCCCAAGAATGCTTTCACGGTGTCTTTATATACTCTGCAGTAAAATGGTTTAACTTGGTTACCTTAGTGACCAACGCTCTGGCAAGTTATTCTTCATTAAAATCATACTGAGCTTAGCACAAGAATTTCTGTGTAATTATTTTCATCTACGCAATATTTGGGGATTTATCCCTGTCTTGTACTAGTAATCTTTGGACGCTCCAAGAATTTTCTCAATTCCGCTCCCACCATTCATTTCCTCATCATTATACAAAGTTATGAGTCATCAAGACCGACCTTCATGAGATAATTAGTAAAGATATGTACGTTTGAGAAAATTGGATATAAGTAAAAATCTTTAAAACTCCTAAAAGATTTGTTGACAGGAAATGACATAAAACACTAAATATTGCGTTTTACATACCCTGAATACATAATAAACCCAACCAAATATTTCCAATGAACCACATAAGAATTAAAGTAGTTTAAGATAATCCAAACACTTAAAAGACTAGAAGCACCCAAAAGGAGGCCAATCTCACTCAAGGACCAAAGCGTGCAGCTGAAATTTAAAAGGAATATCAAATATACAATATGGTAATGCTAACAACATGTGAAAAAAGGAGACCAAACGAAATTACCATAAGATATAAAAACTCCTATGATTATATTCTCAATAATGAGTTTGTTATATTATTGTATAATACGAAAATTAGTTTATTGAATGATTAACAATTTCCGTACGACATGAAACAAGGAAATAGTCAGTGAAGGAAACGAACTTAATCGTAAATGCCGAAAAGTTTATTATACCTGATGGTAGGAGGTTTAAAATTCACACCGTTACGGTTTTCCAATTCGAATCACGGGAGGTAATAGGAACCGTGAAATTTAATCCAGGAGGGGTGAATATCTTTAGTCTAAACCTCATATGTATGGATAAAAATAAACTGAAAAAAATTTAAGTCATAGAAAGAATGTAATTTGAGCAAAAACAAGTATGAATATTAAAAATAAACATATCATTATAACCCTCGAATATATTATTAACGATAAATAGAGGACAGAAGTTGAAATGGTGATTCGGAGAAACTAATTTTATCCAACCCAGAAGGTTTGACAATTTCTCAATTTATTTCCAAAATAGGTATTGCAGTCTACAAGATATTACCTAAACCGCTATAATTTCAAAAACGAGAACCAGTTGCACCTTACTCGAAGAACAATGATAAAAAATGATGCTAAAGAATATCTGACCTGTGAATAAGCTGTTCAAATTAAACGATGAATCCTGATTAAGCATTTCCACTTATCGACGACAGGTGTGGTCAATAATTTAAGAAAAATAAGAGCATTCTTGACATATGGCAACTTTTCCAACGAGAATAGAAGGTAAACGGTGAATAAAATTAAACCTTTAGACTTATTAGTACTTTTCACTAAATTAATGTTTAAGCAAAAAAACATGCTATTTGGCTAGAATTAATCAATAAAAAGAGCTCAAAAGTTTCAAAATATTGGAGTAATTTGTAAACTGTAAAGAAGGAGATGAGACAATATTAAATATCAATTGCTATAAATAAAAATGCTTAAATAATTGTCGCTCACTATCTAGGTAAAATATTAAAAGAAAGACAGATTTTTTAGGAAAGGTTTATGCAAATATAATTTTTATTTAGGAGAAAAGTTTCGGAAATAACTGGCTTCTTCCATCATAAGGACAAGAATGATAACCAATGGCTAAGGCGTAGCATCTATATACCTAAAAACTGAGTCTTTTCTCTCATTTTAAAACGGAATACTAAGTAAAAAATATTTATCTTTGGGAGCGACGGAAATTTCGATATGCTCTTGGCTTCCCCTAAACTTAAAGTACGGCCGTTTCTTATTTCGTGCCCACAAGGCAAAATTAAAGCCCTGCATAATTGATGATTTTTTAAATAGAAAAATCCCCCCTCATTAAACATCTTTTCGAAAAAGCGTTTGCTGATAACGAACTCTAGGCTTTAAGCCATCAGGTAAACTGTCTGTGGTTATCGTGATTGCGAACTTCGCTCCCAGATCTAACGCGAAGAACACTGTTTACTACTGGATCGATGCTTGATGAAGGCTCTCCTCGATAGAACATTGTCAATCTCTCTACTCATGTTGAGCAGTAAACAGCAAAATTATAATTCAGTCGGCCACTTGACTTAATTTCCCATCTCTTTTTACCTATATATGTTTATTCAAATGTGCAATCTATATGTACATGCAAAAAACCTACAAGAAAATTAAAAGTGGATTCCAAGTACTTTCGAACTTGTTCAGTTCATTCTCAAAGGATAACTAATTACTTAACATAGGTGGTATATATATAGATAATAGAGTGGTGATCCGCCCATGTACAGCGAAAAAACACAGAAATATCATCAAAGACTAGATTAAATACCGGATATGAATGGTAAAGACATATAGATAACGTCTACTTCCGGAAGTTCTAACTGTGAAAGAAGAATGGAGACATTTTGGTCACAAAGCTATGATTACATATATACATATGCAATTATAAATAAATTGAAACAAACAAAGAAAACCTAACTAATTTAGTAAATCAAAGGGCTAGGATTTAAAATGGACAATTTTGTTATAAATAAGCCTTTTATTTACAGGAGCCAATTTGAAGGGACCGGGAGATATACTTAAATTAGGTGAGGAATTGATGAATGAGCATTAGATAATATTTCTTTTAACATAGTCATCAGATTTGTGAATTAATTTAGCTGAATTCCAATTGATAGGGTGACTATTTTCAGATAAGAGAGCATTATTACTTTCCCCTCACTAAATATTGTTTATTATGTGGAATCAAGGGTACACTTAATGATTTACCGGTTTGTCCAAAGTATTGCTTAGGGCAAACTGCACAATCAACAAAGTCGCGCCCCCCCTCCAAACTCTTGTCATTATTATGAATCAACATTTTTTTACATGATAGACTCATGCTTCAATATGACTGAAACATTTAAACTTTTTTAAGAGGCGGGGAAACATGGAAAAAGAATTAAAGGACGGTAGAACAAAAGAATTTTTAAAATTATATGCGGGATGAACTTCAGTTCTGAAAAACACATTTTTTGCCAAATCAAGTCATTAAATTTCATTTAAATAAGGGTTTTGCATTGTTCAGATAATACAAAGTTGCAGATCATAAATCTTCAATTCTTAGAAGGTAACATTAGATCAGAAACGTAAAACTATTTATTGACAGGAAGTAACTGTGAAGTATCAGATAAAAATAATAAGTTCATGTATATATAAACGAAATGAGAATACTTGGGTAGACATACTAAATTGATTAGTTAAATTTTAAAATCAAGGATAAATTGATTACACTAGGCATTTACCCTGAATAAAGCAATAAACATAAAATTTTGCATAAAGCACTTAAGTTCGATATCTTTAATTTTCGCCGTTGCAGGCATGTGTCTAATATATCTGAAAAGTGAACTAAATTTACGAAACTTTGAACTTGTTTTGAAATATGTAAAATGGCGATGCTATTGAAATGTATGAAATCCAGGTATCAGTATTTGTCATTTTACAGTCAGAGTGTCTTCCTATAACATCATATTTGTTCATTAATATGGTATTCTATGTCAAAAGGATGTGAAAATGATATGGTAATATCGAAAAACGTAACTCAAAAAGGAAAGAAAGAAGTTTTATCCGCACGCTGCAAGAGGGAGGCATCAGCTTGCGACCAAACGTCGGGGCGGTAGGCAAATCACCTTCCTGTGTGCCGAAATATTTAAAAGGATCCGAGAAAATGGGCATAGCCAAGATCTTCCTCCTTCTGGACACTGTAGGGTCAGCAGGCAAATTGATGACGTGTCCGTTCATCCTAAGAAAACCCCTGCAATATGAATGAATAGCTAGCTGCCAGTTTAATGCATCCCACATACCAATCCTTCCTATAATTGTTATATAAAGCCCTACATAAGCCGCAAATCAACCTTAAACAAAATAAGTTTAGACTAGCTTGGGCAAGTGCTCATCGTAAGTAGGCCATGCGTCAATGGAGACATGTATTATCGTCCCACAAGCCCACGTTTTAGTTAGCGATCGCAGGCAACGTTAGATGCTTGCTCTCCCAGTAGTTCTGGGAGAGCACTATCACGATAATGGATTGGACACATCAGTCACTGGATCGGAATCCAAAATAAAAAAATCTGATGGAAACGAAATAGGCCGAAAGACGTCGCCAGCCAGCCTCAAATGTGCAACGGAAAACAGTTATCCCGAGAAGTGGGCTAGCATCATAACACTCAGGTTTCGCACCGTCATGGAGAGCATCCATCGATGAATAAATGCTCTCTTTACTGCCAAAATGATTCTCGACACGCTATTGAGACTCCTATCTTAGATTACTCTCTTTATTATTTACATTGAGCTTCAACTCCATATTATTTTTACCCTGCTGCTGGAAAACGTTTGGAAAATTTGTAGTTATATCATTGTGGGTGATTGTTAAATGCATATATAAATTACTGGTATTTATTCCTCATTTTTTGCTGTTATATCCATATTGATATGCAAATAATATCTTGACGACTCTGCAATTATTTATGTCCCTAAATTTCAGAGGTGTTGGAATACTTAGGGCCAGAGCTAGAATGTAGCATTTGAATAATGCAAAAATTGCTGAAGGATGATCTGTATCTTACTCCATTCAAGTTAGCTGAAGTATATCTGCTTTTTATCCTAACAAAAAAGAGAAAGTCGAAAGAGTAAAACTGCTCATCTAACGACTCTTAGATTATTCGCAGCCACCTGTTCTTTTGACGGACGAAGTTTTTTCACTTTTTTAGCCAGCCTCTCAGATAAATCGTGTTAGGATAGAAAAAAATGAGGTTCCGGTTGAAGAGCCGAAATCTTTCACGATACAAGAAGCCGTTGTCTATGATGGCGTGAGCGGACGTAACATCAGCAAGCCAAAATACTTCTGATCTTCACTATATATGTGGTTAAGATCACTAAACATATTTATTTAAATATGTTGAAAACTTGTGTAATTTTTCAACAAGATGTAGCAAACTCAGACACAGCGAATAAATATTCAAGAATGATGCTAAGCAAAATTTCACATATTTTGGTTATCATGGACTTTGAAGTGTGGTTGATAGTTAAGCAGAAAGGTTGTACCGAATCTAATCAAAGTTTTTAAGTTCTGACGTGCAAACTGTAAATATGCTTCGGAAAATATTAGCTGATTCCATGCGTGCTAATTTTCGCCTAGACATACTCGTGTCATCAACGCAAAAAGCTATCTAATTGAACTTTTATCACATCAGCTTTTAACTTAGATTTTGTTTTTCGTTATAGTTTACGCATTAGGAAATATTACATTGTGTTTTAAAAATAATTAAATAAATAGCAGCCTAAAGGTGTATAATTCGTTTTTCTACGTTATATATATATATTTTATTTAAGACCATGTCTAGCTGGTCTTTAACTCCTACCTTGCTTCTCTAAAAAAAATGTTTTACTTGTTTCGCCTTGAGAAAGGTTAGGAATAAGGGTTCCAATATTCATAATTTATTGATGCTGAGCTTTCGGTTACGTTTGACAATCTTTGGAGAGAAATTATTTTACAGTGGTCAAACGTGACCAAATAAATTAGGAATAATGAATAGGAATTATGAATATTGGAACCATTATTTAGCTATCGCAAGGCGAACAAAGTATAATAAGAAAATTAGAGAAGGAAATAAAAATTTAATCGAAGCTCAGCTGGCCTTGGTGTTTAACGAAATAAAATAATTATATGGTATCATGTAACTTTCAATCAACATGACCGCATTATGCGTCGATAACAAGAAATATCGGTATAATCTGAGCGCAAGTTGCGCGTGGGATTGAAACCTTACGCGCAACTTGCGCTTCAGCACTTTTCAGTTTGTACTTCAAAACTACAACACTAATGAAGTTTAGTTCAGGATGCTGCTTTAAATTCAAAACCATTTCAAAGTACATGGGTTTCAACTATGACAAATGGGGCGGCTAAAGTTCATTGACAATAACCCTTTCAAATTTACCGACTCGCAAAATTATTTCAAAGTTTAGGCTGTGTTTGAAGTTGCCTTTCCCTTTTAAATGGTTATACCGCCATTCTCCATGGTGCATCCATCCAGGGAAACACTTTTCTTTTCATCATGTCCAAATAGATATTATGATTGATCTGTACTGCTTTTCAAAGATATTAAGAGGTTTCTTTTTGGACCGTTGATGTTACCGAGGCTTACAACATCAACTACGCTTGCTACTCTCTCATGAACAGACACGATAATTTATCACGATAACGCCCACCTATGAAAAGTACCAATATCTCTTAGATATGATCCTTCACACACACCCTTGTCCCCTACTCCAACTTGCCTACTCTCATCCACTCAATTTACAGGAACATTAAACAGATCCGACAACAATGCATACACTACACTTACACCTCCATTCCGACACTCTTTTTCTTAATGCTCGTTTATCTGCAAACTTAAATCGTTATCCACCACTCAACAACTTACTACATTTTCTATACAGTCAGGGATCTTTGGTTCAGTACGGTGGTTTTCTCCGTAAAATTGCTAGGGCTACAAAGTGAATCTGTATTACGTCAACTTAGGTGTGTGCCTACCACTATTAGAGTGTAGCCGTAGTTAGTCAGTTAGGCCAACTAATAAACAGCGTGGAATTGCCGTTGCTAATCTGGCTACTGCTTTTCGAGTACAGCAGCAGTATTAGTCCGTTAGGTTAATCATGGGAGAACTTCACAGAACGTGTATAATTAACACCATGCATTTTACCTAAAGTATAACCATTAATTCTTGATAGGGGAAGGCATAGTACGGCCTCATGGCTTCCTTTGTCCCCTCTCTGCGTTTCATTTATGCTTGAAAGGCAGGAAGGGCCAAATCCCAGGCCGACCTCTCCGTAACTTCTCCTATCGGCTATATTTTGACCGATAGGAGAATAGTGTCAGCCAGCATAAAGAAAAAGTGAAATGTGAAAAATTTAGAAGTACTGGAATTTTTAAGTTAAACCTCATTGGTCTTCCCAAAGAGCAGGCCAGGAAAGTGTGATAGGTGAGCATTCCTTAAATTCTTTGGGGCATCTACAGTTCTAATCTTTATTAACTCTCACTATGATATACGTTATCTATAACCTATATATCCATTCATCCTTCCCCGTCTTTTAATTGATGTTAGAAAGCTTTGTGGGCTTTTGACCATAGGAGCTAAGTATGCTAGCCGTTTTCCATCTTAGTCCGTATACTTTTTCTTGTTTTAATCATTCCTTCACGGGAAGGGAAAATTGCGTCCCGGCGGAGTCCTCATCTTCTCTTTGTTTTCAAAAAGTTGTTTTTCTTTTTTCATGAGTTGCTTGATTTACTCATATCTTTTTCCTTTATCCTAGTAAACTTTATACAGGTCTTTTTTCTATTAGCAGTTTTAACTACTTTTTTACAAAATAGTGTTTATTCTTCCGTCGTCAGCAAAGGTTGTACAATTATATGTCTCGATGTCTGTCTTCTATCTTCGTCCAAATTTTCTGCGTTCTCCTACTCAATGGCAAGTTGAATGGCAGCATGTCAGTTTTCTCGTGTAATTCGATAAAATCTTTCTTTGCTTGTGGTTTAGTGTTTGTTATATAGTATAAAGATTTGTTCTGGATCCATGGTAGCTTTATTTTCTTGGCTTTTGCAAGTGTGTACGCTGAGATCGGCAGATATGTGAGAACTGATTGGACAAAGCGTTAGGAATCTTCTGATTTTTCTTTATTAGTTGTCTTATTTTTGCCATTAGTGATACTGTGCATGCTTTTCTTAGTTTCTTCTGCTTATCTTAAGCGCAATAACCTCTGATGTTTATTGTTGGCCCTAGTATAATACTTGACATTTATTGGCATATCTGTATTCCTCAACGTCTATTCTTATCTAAAAGCTTGGTGTTGAAATAAATTAATTTTTTTAATGTTTCTATTAATCTTATATTGCTTCTCATAGTTGTATCTTATATTATAGCCACAGACCTCTTAAAACCTTGAATAGCAACTGCGCTATATTTTGATTGTCGCTGTGCATAATGGTCCCACTGAATTCAAACGCACCCTCGGCCGCAGGGAACGCCAGTTTGAGTTCATCGGTGGGGGCAGCCACAAGTTACGCGCGCCCCTCTCCGTAAGCTATGGTAAGTTGTGAATCGATGTAAGTGTGTAGGGGACAAAGAAAGGGTGTGAGGATAGATAGCTGAAAATAGACAAGCAGTGAAAAGAGAAGGAAGTGCGGTAGGGTGCAAAGAGATTCTAGGCGCCTGATGGTCAGGCCTATCACTTTCATAAATGTTATTGTCATATGTTTCCTTTGTTGTTTTGGTTAAGGTTTTTGTTTTATGGCGTTCAAGCCATTTATTTTAGTAATTACTTAATGTTTTGTGTGTATGTAATGTGCATTTACTGTTGTTTTGTAATATATTACTTTAAATATGTGCTTAGTGTTTATTTTACTTTATTTAATTTGTGTATTTCAGTGTTTTCTGATTGTTATTACCTTGTTTCTTTGCGTCATGTTTGATTTGCTATAGGTTTGATTGTTGTGCGATGTTCAATATCGGTGATTTTTCTTGAATCGAGTTTATTTTCTTGATCGTTTTGTGGTTAAATCTTTGATGGTTTTTACCTTCACCTCATGAGTAGAACTGCACTTCGTCCACGCCATCCACTAGGTTAGCGGAACTTTGAAATCTGTGCTACATATAGCTCTTCTTTTCTGGTTAATCATTTGAAAAATATCCGCATCCATCTCCTGATTAACCAGTTCTCGCAATTTCCGAATCCGTTCTTCTATGACTTTGTTAATGGATGTTATCACCACCTCCATGTGCAGGTCTTCTTGGCATCTTCTTTCCCGCCTACCTCTACTTGAAATTAGGAACACGCCTTTATTTTGCACTTACATTATATTTGTATATATTTACCCCAAATTGCATCCTATTTCTTATAATGTTAAAGAAGTTTTAAGAGGTCTGTTCGTTGTGTTTTTCGGGCCAAATTGTTTTGAAACTATTTCGGACGAGACTTTTGTTTTTGACTCCCCATCACAACAAGGTATGCGTGTATGTGTGGGTGTGGGTGGGTGGGTATGGTGAACTACTATTGTTGCTAATAGTAGTAGCTAGTACATATTTATAGTAGTATTAATATCGATAATATCACTATTTTACGCTATTTTAGGAAGAATTTTATTAAGTAGCAGTATATTTTATATATTTTAGCACTCTTCAATTAAAATGATATTAATAATAATTTTATTTTTATTATTATTATTACTTTCAGTATTATTACCCTTGTTGCTAGGAATTAGGATAATGATAACGATTCATTTTTCTGATTTTTACTACCCATATATTCACGCAGATACGAGGGGTGGTCAATAAGTTTTGCGATTAGGATATAAGGAAACGAGATATGGGGAAAAGGGTTTTATTATTTATCAATATAACTACCCTCGACTTCAATGCACTTGCGCTACTTGTCCCTCAGGGTTCGAATTCCCGACAATCATAAATCTCCCGACTGCTGTTCAATCCACTCCTGGACGGCGAGCTGGACATCTTCATCGTCCCCAAACCGGGGTCCACGCAGTGCAGCCTTTAGCTGGCGAAATAAAAGGTAGTTTGCTAGGGGCAAGATCTGGGCTGTAGAAGGGATGGTTGAGCTCCTCTAATCCGCACTCACGCAGGGCAGCTTGTGCAACTCTCGCCTTGTGGACTTTGACGACTTTGAAGTCGATCATGGGGCATGAGGTTTCTAGGGAGCCAACGTGCAGAGACCTTAGTGATGGCCAAATTGTCGTGGATCATGTTGATAACACTTCCATATGATATTCCAAGTTCTCGATTTTCGAGAATCATCCTCTCCACACGGGCCACATTCTCCTCGTTGGTCACGTCTGACGGGCATCCTGGACGGGGGTCAAATTCAAGGGACTCACGACCATGTTGGAGCTCCCTATTTCAGCAAGCAATGGTTGCATAGGAAGGGGCGCTGTCGGTGTACACTGCGACCATGCGTTCATGGATCTCTTTTGCATTCTTGCCTTCCTTGGTCAAAAGTTTTATCACTGCGCGGTGTGCAACCTTCTCCATTGTTGAAAAAATTGCGACTAACGATCTGCGATCAGCCTCTGCTTCTTAAATAGATGAGGCGAGGGGGTGCGGCTAGAGGTCCTGACTTGTCATAACTTGTCCTAACACCCCCACAAATAGCCATCCCACTTCCTCTGTTTTGCCCTATAAATTATCCCTACTACATTTTTGCTATTATTATTTTTAACATCTATTATATTATCATTATCGCTATTTAATTATCATACTTTCTCTATAATATTGTGTTAGATAAGCGATATATGTTATCCTTCGATTTCAATGATCAATTCAAAGGTAGCCCTACCGTGAAACCACCTTTTCTACATTTGGATGAGTTTCCTATTTCTTCCCTCTGTGTGTCATATTAACCAGCAACCTTTTCAATTAATTCGTAATAACTTAAATGAAGGTGATTGCCATTAATAGATTAATAATATGGCAACTGCTTTAGGCTTATATCACATTTAGTGACCGTATAAAAGATATTCAGGAAATGTACATTCCTCACAAAAATGCTTTGAAAAATAGAGAATACAACCTTTAATTTAAACCTCATCTTAAAACCATGAAATGTCACTTTTTGAGGAACTGAATATCCACCGGTAATTAACAGAGAAATTCTCATATTACAAAGAGAGATTTTGGAAAAAAGCACAAAGTGATGACTAAAGTATTCAAAAAGCAAATCGATTGTTTAGAAATAATCGGGAAATGGGTTCTATTTAAACAAATTCTTTCAGTTTTCGCCAGGATATTCGAAGTTTAAATAATGAAAACCAGGAAAATAAATGCAATTGGAAAACATTGAATTATATAATACTTACAACAATGGCATAATTAGGCAATAAACTGAATAAGTTCATATTAATCTAGCGGTGTAGTGGAAGATGAGCATGAAATATTTTGTTGAAGTAAAGAATAAAATCACCGTTATATATATTTGCGTATTTGTTTGGCCCGGAGAGTACAAATAGGCATAAATTGTTCACCTTTTATTTAAACAAAAATGCGTGATAAAAACAATATTACCGCCGAATAATCTTGACAATTTAATACAAATTTATAGACTTCTTTTAAAAGGAATGATACGTGAATGGCTATTTGTCATAAGTTGAGTTTCCCAGGATGACTTGTGAAGCTACTGCTTTTGTTACTTTTCTTAAAAAGCTTAGATTTTTGAATAGTAGAGTGCCAAATAAATCCATTGGCTGACTATACTAACATAGGGCCCCAAATAAAAAATAGCTAACAGGGAAATAGCTTGAAAAGTTGCTTTGGAAGATTTATCAAATGGTTCGAAGAATTAAGCCTATAACTTAATATTTAAAGCACGTTGTGATACAAAATGAAAAAATAATCTTAAATTCAATTACTTAATCGAAAGTAAAGAGCTCAGAAATGTAAATGAGCAGTTAGATGTCAGATATAAATGCTAATGGTATATAATTATTCGCTAGTTAGACCTTAGTTTATGCCGCCTTTTTTTAGTATCCACACTTAGCCTAACACATAGACTTAATAAAAGAGGTACAACGTTGCTAAACAAAAATTATGAATGATAAAATATCTAAACTACGAAAGTGGGTTAAAAAAATCAATCTGTTTAGACCTTAATAAAAAACGGGGAATGAGTGAAAATAGAAAATTAATATTTTATGAAAATCATCCAGATACTTACGAAAATTTTTTTTAAATTTTGCAGGCTTGAATGTGACAAGAGGAAATAAATAAAGCTAATAAATTGGTAATTTAAAACCTAGATTAGAAAATTCGCTTGGAGAAACCGCATCGTGCAAGTGCGCTATTCTTACCATCAAGAAGTACACTTAACATCAACATCTGATATCAGGAAAAATTATTCAAATGCTTTTTAATAAATAATATAATATATTTTTTAATGATTATTAAAATATAAATGTTAAATCAGGGTATAATATTAAATTAAGGTCTAAAAATTTAACTTGTTTTGGAAATAATTAGCGTATATTAATAGGGCCTACGCAGTAAAAGTTAAGATACTTCCTGTTGATTTCAATAAATTATTTGTTTGATATGCGAGTACGACGGTTGGTATACTCTTGTATGTAGGATAAAATGCCTATCCAATAGTTTCTAATAGCATTAGTATAAATAATATGGTTATTGTAGTAGTCTCAAGACTGGTTTTCCCCAAAGTTTCGATACATATGTAATAGTTAAAACAAGAGAAACAATGTCTGGCATGAGATTTCATAGAACTCTAACCACTCAACCTTTACGCGTAGAGATTAATTAAAAATAAGAGGTGCTAAAGTTTTTTTATGCATGATGACTTTGAGGATACTCAGTCGAAACGAATCAAATTTGATGTTATATACATGTATTTATGTTCTATGGTTCCTGGTGTTTGCTAGATGGACTTTCAGCATGACCAATCCGTGGATGAGAGCAAAATACTTTTGCAGTTTCTGGATTAAATTATAAATGGTTGAATCACTTTTCAATTAAAACAAGCTCAGAATATGATTCTAGTCTGTGTTAAATTGAGAAAGTTTAACTTTATCAGCTTTTATTTTAATCTGCTGATTCTTACCACTTAAGTTCGAGGATGTTAAACTTCGAACGCTCATTTCCCCTACTACTGTAGAAAAATCTAAAATGGCTAAATTATTGAAATATGTATAGGAAATCCTTGTAAGATTATGTAGTATGTTCCTGTCAAATTATTTCCATAGAACACATCCTATTTGTTTACCGATTTATGCCCAGCGATGTGTGTGCCCTACGCGAAAGAAGCTTGAGCAAATTTGATCCCGAAGAGCTAATTGAATTACGAGATTGAGTCATTTATAACTCAGTCCTTTCTTGACATCCAACTTGATTAGACGCGTGAATTTCTTATCTAGTACGGAATTATAACTTGACTATTTTTGTTTAAAAACTTTCACTCTTTTACGTTGTACCATAGCTTAAGAAAAGAATAGGTGAGTAATTCCTCTGTATTAATTTTTTCTTCTTTCTATAATGTGAGTACATTCTTCGAAGGCATATAAGTGCGTAGTATATGGGTGATTACTTTAATTAGAGTGTAAACTTAAAAAATGGTGCCTAAAATTTATAATTTTGGCTGTTGCGTCAGCGCATCACTTGGCATACTAGGCCTACTCTTTGGAAATATATATTTATATATATTTCAGAGACCTTAGATGAAATGAGATCATCGAAGAATTGGAGAAATACGATGTTGGAGATGATGAAATTGAAGAAGATAATAATTTGTTATGCCAAACGAAGGATGAAATTACAATTAATATTACTCCTCCTGATGATTAAGATACAACGGATGAAGAAGATGATGTACATATAAGCAAACTTTCAGGAAAGCAGATTTTGTCAGATGCAACTAGTAAGTCAACAAAATGCATAGTTTCAAATGATGATGAAAATCATTGTAGGCCTTCAAATAAAATAGAGATCTAACAAGATCTGGGTTGGACAAGACTTGCCGGTAAGCAAAACTGCTCCAATTTTTTTCCCTTATAAATCCTCGGACCATTCGAAAAATTCAGACTTTTCTTAAATTATAAGCATTGAACTTGATAACAATAGAAACTGTTAATTATGCTCTACAAATGAGAAATAATTCCTTTTCTATGTCTGATGATAAAATGAGTGTTCATTTGTATTTTGATACTCTCGGGTTATTGCAGTGTATCTCGACGACGTTTATATTGGGCTAAAGAAATAGATTGCCACAATGAATTCATGTCAAGTAGTATGCGTAGGAAATGATTTTAAGAGATTATGATGAACTTTCATGTCGCCAATAATACAACTCTAAGCAAAAAAGATCAATTTTGTAAAATTAGACCTTTTTTTAAAGTCCTAAATGAAAACTTTCTCTCCTTTGGGTCAGCTTTTGGTTCTTCCATAATTTTGATGGATGAAACTATGATCCTTTACTTTAGGCAGCATCCGACGAAACAAATAATTCGTGGAAAACCAATAAGCTGGGGTTATAATGGATGGCTTGAAGCTTCTTCAAATTGATATACATATATTATTGATTTTTATCAAAGAAAAATAGATGATAGTGCGATAAATGAATATAAATCTAAATTCGGACTTGGTAGATCTGTAGTGTTAGAGTCTTGGATATGCTGAAACAAAAATACCCAGGTAAAAATATCTCCCTCTATTTTGACAATTTTTTCAAATTACTTAAATTATTAGATGAAATAAAAACAATAGTGCCACAGACACCATACGTAAGAGAGAGTTGATAACTCTCCACAAACCAAAAACAAACGCTTTGATAAGCTACCTCGTGGTCGTGAGGAACACTTTCTAGATACTGAAACCAATGGAATAATTGTAAGACGGAATGATAATGGGGTAGTATGTCTTTCATCTAATCAACAAAGGGTATATCAAATAAAATATGGCAGAACTTTATTTTGCCAGGGAAAAGAAGTGTTTTTCCTTCTATGCCAAACCTGGTAGACTATTACAACCATGACATGGGAGTGTAGACCGCTTATAGAATAGCTGTGAATGGTTAAAAATGGCATTTTCCAATAATATGCACCCTGCAAAATGTTTGTGTTATCAATGCCTGACTTTTTGCACGAGAAGGAGGTAAGAAAGATCATTTCTTACAATTTACTTGTTCAGTAGTGAAATATTGGCTAAAGAACCATGGTACTCTTTCGAAGAACTAAGGAAGGCGTCACTTTCAACTACTGGATGCTATGAATATCCATGAAACAAGCTATGAAAAAATTAGTCATGATATCATTGAAATAATCCCAAAATATAGCGAAGATGCAACACCGTCAAAGTCAAACCATATATTCTTGACAAAAAATGCAATGTCCCAATGCATTCTGAATGTTCTGCAACATATCATAGTCAGAGTAACTAAGAGCTTATTGCATGCAAATATCTCACAAAAGAGTAGGTTATGTTATTTTTTTGTAAATATACTTTTGGTAAAGACAAAGGGCGTTTATCTTGATATTTCATGATAATGAATTACCATAATAAATTGTATTTCATTGTTGTTATTTATTTTCCTTTTTTTTAGGTAATTGAATATATATCAATGTTTGTGCAACTAGATTTCTGTACTCAGTGTTGCATGAACTTAATTTAGAATGTCCTAGGTGTTCCCAGTGATGCGCCGGCACAACATTTCGTTTTCTTGATTACTACTAATTCCTGTCAGCACCATCTGATAACGATACCATAAAATTAAAAACACTGAACTATATTAGGAAGAAAAAATTCTGTTACAGACGCAGCACGGTAAATCCCCCTAAAGGGTAGGCGGATCATATTCCGGTTTTTTATCTTCTAGCAGGGCAATGCCCATCCCACAAATATTCGTATACCATACTGCAATTTCGGGACAGCAATATCACGAGGCTGGAATGGTCACCTAATACTCCTAATAAAGTTCTACTAAAAATCCTCTGGCAGGACCTGGAAAAGGATGTAAGAAGTCGTCAGCCAGACTCCAATAAACAACTGAAGGCAGTCCTTGCCATAGACTGACCTAGCATCACAACCTTACTTATCCCACTCTCTTCGAGAGAATGCCTCGAAAAATAAATGCTCTTATCACTGCCCTTTACCGATTAGTGTTGAAGTCATCTTCACACAGCTTCATCTGCTAATCTGGTACATGTTGACGATGTTACTTGTATCAAAATATTTTATTTTCCTTGTTCTTGTTCATGGTTTGGAGCATATATTATATATTGCTATTTATTACTCCTTATTCCATCATTATGTTCGTATTAATATGCCAGTAAAAACTTTACCACAATCGCTTTATCTAATTTTCTAAAATTTCTGATATGCCCGAAAATTTTGTCCATAGTTGTTATTTACCGCCAGGAGATGGCCTTATTTGTATTGTTTTTCGCTTGGAATTTATTTTTTGAAACGAGCTTTTCATGTTTCTACTTTACCTTGTATTTGTTTCCAGCAGATCTGAATATAGTCTTTTTCTAGCGCTAGAATTCACGGTGCCTACGGTTTGTCTTAAAGAACATCAATCTTGTTTTTAATATATATCTTCTTTAGTTGCTTTCATAATCTCTCTCTTTATCTCACATGATTGCGCTTTCTTTGCTTAAATTATCCTATTGTCTTCCTTAAAATTAAATTTAAAAATCGAAGATAATACATTTAAAATGTGTGTGACACTGCATTTACGTTCCTTTCATTCGTTTTTTTTTTAGCCACGTTTGATCCCTAGGTTTCTTTCCTTACCAGTGTACTCTCGACAAGAAGAGAACAAGCTAGTTACAAGGGAGAGCATATGGTTACGTTATTCAAACAATTTCCACCTACTACCTCAGTGAATGAAAGGACACTTATACTTTAAGTTGCGTAGAAGACGATCCGGTAGAAGGCGGGTTAGGATGGCATAATAAAAACGTTTTAGGAACATATTATTCCACCAAGGTAAAATGCACAAAAGTAATACCAAATCAGTCAAAAGTCAAACCCACTTCTTACAGACGAAGTGAGAAGATTGATTCCTGTAGGACGACGTTTTATATTTAATTTACAGCGCAAGAGCATCGAGGCGGTATCCAACATGAAGTTATTTGGAAGCGGGATGGGAGGGTGCATACCTGCAAGTACTGGGGCTAGCATTCAATGTGGTTAATTCAGGTTCATCTTGCAGCAGAAACCTAAAACGCCATTGACCACATCACGGTTGCCCAATGCGCTCATAGACAGTATATTGAGATATGTGCTCTTTATCCACTAGTTCTACACGACGTGATTTCAAGGTATGACTATTATGAAGTGGATTTGTCAGAAGAGGTCATCTAGCAATGGCTTGAGGACTAATCCTCTCCTTTTCAACACTATTTGCTATCTTCTTTGTTCTTTCTTTAGGCTTTACCCTGATCCGGGTCTCTCACGCTGAATGCCATTTAGGGATCATTAGAAAATGTGAAGTTTTTTGACAGGGCGAAGAATAATCATGGTCACCCAAAGTCTTGTATAGTAAGAATACCTAAAATTGAAAGAAAAGTGAAGAGAAGTAGCGGGCAATTGAGACCTAACAATTATTCTTCCGCACTTAGTAATTTGGAACTTATAAGAGTTCCTTAAATGAAGTTAATATTCTTAAAAACAAAAGTTTGGAATGTTAATGCGTCTACCCAAATTGGCCTATTTTAAGCACTGAACCTTGTGTGATTAGTAGAAAGTGCGGGTTAAGCCGTTTGCCCAGAAGTTGGTGAGACAGGCTAATGATATATTGTAGGAAGCAGAAGTACTGCCGATGTAATTAATATTGAAATAAGATTAACATAGTAACGAGTATCTTGGCCTAATAATATATTCGTTTTGAAGGTAATTAGCCAAGTGATTCAAAATACCTTCCACTGAAATCAAATATTTCCTATCGCTTTAGTCGTGTCGTATAAATTGAAAAGAGAGAGATTGTTTATGCAGTCATCGAAAACAAAAAAGTAGAATAAAAACTTCTGACTGTTGTTTCTCATAATTTGGTGTTTGACTTGTTTTTCGAAAAAATATCAATGATACATTCTCCCATTTCCATATCCAAAAAGAAGCAGACGCACGCCTGAAAACAATTACATAAATAAACAAACATAAGAAGTAATGTACAGTCAAATAGTTTTATCTTTATTTAACTGTATATAGTATGGGTATACGCAACCATGGTTCTCCCTGTGACGGAAAAGAGATCCACCCTTTTATCACTTCTATGATACCAAAGTACTCCATAAGATTTCAAAAGGATTCAGATCCATCGATTAGGAGGGGATTAAAGTCTTCGCCGGACGTTGTACACTTACCACTCTGTTGTTATACCAGCACAGTGTTTCAGGTCGTTGCTTGTTGAAAGATATAGAACACTTATAGCCATTTTATGTCTCTACTTTCGCCAAAAATATTGATATATTTGTGCGTTTAGTATTCAATCAATGAGGAATAACTTTGGATAATCTTCTGGTGCCATGCAACCATAAAGCATTGGTTGGCCCTCCGTTCTTACGATACAAGGCAGTATTTTCTTTTTTGAAAAAGATTTTGCGGAAATCGCTTTCAAACATGTTAAATTTGTTATTTTCCCTGAATAGGATCGTTTCGTCACGACACGATGTATTTTTGGTAAGTCGAGTCGTTTCTCTGTTTTTACTTGAGGTGAATTGCTTTCTTCTTGGATTTTTTCCTCGCTATTAGCGCTTTAGATGAGGAATTTACACACTATGAGGTCTAAAAACTGTTCCATGTCTAGCTGAGAGGTCTGTCGCTAAAGGCTGCAGAAGGGACTTTTTCCTTATTTCAATGCAGAGTTGCATTTAATCCCTGGCCGTGGTCAACTTGAATAGTCTAGATCGACGTCTATTTTAAGTTTTCTTTAGACCGCACAAAATGCGGTACTATGCGGTATATAAATTCTTATATTATGTTTTATTATAGGTTTTTCTTCCATGTTGTTATTAATTTCAGAAATTTAGTGTTTTCAGATATTATTTGTTGCTCAATTTGTTTAATTGGATGAGCTAATACCCCAAGGTATGAAATGATTCAGTTAAATAAAGGAATGACTGGAAAAATATATAACTATAACAGAAGATGAGAGTCTTCTAACTGTGTGCGTAATCATACGGCCTTACTAGAACAAAATAATTGTTGTGAATTATCTGGAAATATGTGAACCCAAACTTTCGTATGGTAGCTTGGTTTCATGTGTAGTTTTCAAACACAGTATAGCGTAGCGGAGGTCGGAGCTTATATAGACTGGGCGAGCTTAATGGGATATGTAATACACAAAAGTCTTAGCCATATTGTTTTCTTAAAAAATTAAAAAGTACTCATATAACAATCAGAGTCTTCCTCATCTTTTAATAAAATGTATAAAACTTCACTACTTAAATTAGTATATACAATGCAAGGATTTTCCCGTTAATAATACCAATAATGGAAAACAACTTGTCCTAACATAGGAAATAGGAACCACAATAAACACATTTTAACCCATTTATACCACTCGTTGCATTTTTGCAACACAAAACCTGCCCATATTCTTCATGGAAATTATGCAAACAGGCACATGCGGCAACCTCAAGACAGCGATTAGTCACAAGCGTAGAGTCAGGAGAAGTGGGTGTGCTATGTTTCAGCTCTCTCCAATTGAAATAAAAGCTTTAGCTCAATCTTCACAAGGCCATCATTTTCGAATATCATCTTCATTATCTTCTGTGCTATCCTAATTAAGGCTATGTATGTGTATCTTTAATGGTATATAAACATGGTAAATGATTGTATCAATAATTCTATCCTTAATACACTTTATTTTACGAAAGCTAAGTTTTAAAAAAATTGATGTTTAATTAACGCAATAACCAGCACTATAGGGAACCACACTTGTTGCATTTATGCAATGAAATAAATTATATGTACGAATATAAGTTTGGTCGAGAAGAATACCCTTAAGGGAAAAACACTTTAATGTCATTATTGCCAGTATCTTTAACCAGGTTGGAAACCTGTATTTGTTGGCGTCCTCGGCCTGGTCTTGTTGTTGATCCCGTTGTTCCTCTTGTTGTCGTTTTCCTAGTCTTGCTGCTGTTGTTCTTCTGCGACATCTTCCGCCTGGTCATCTTTCTCAAATTGATGATCTTCGTTGATGGGGACGTCTTGAAGAATCCCACCTTCCCATAAGTGGTCTGGTTCTGGAAGAGACAGAGGCTCACTTTCCATAGTGAGTTCGCGGGCCAGCGAGACTTTAGTGTTGTCTACATTGAGAACCGTGGGGATCGACATACCAGGGAGGGGTAGGACCCCTATCATATCCGATCAGGGCTAAACAAGCGAGGGTGGAAACACATGATGTTGGTATGAGTTTTCAATGTAAGGTTAGTATTCAGCGTTGCCTTCACCCTAGCATTCAACCAGTGCTGGACACAATCCGTAATTAAGTACGACAAAAGAAAGACAGATTCATACTGAATCCAAAAAAACGGAGGTCTAAGGAAATTTAAAACAAAATTAAGAAGTCCAGCTAGTTTGGAACAACCGATTGGAAGATTGAGAATTTTTAGCATAGTATAGATGCAAAAAGTATACAGCCTTGCTACATAATAACTATAGAGCATTACTCTTTGTATCTACACTGTGCTACAAACTCTCAATCACTCTATCGATTCCAATAGCATCGTGTCATACATGCCTAGTGTAAACGCCAAATAACTTAAATCTCCCGTCTCTCTTTTTGTATTTTGTATTTTTTCTTTTTAGGATTACTTTTAAGAACAGCATAAGGTAGACTTAGATATGTTGAATAGCAGCGACTTCAAATTATTTAGACATTAGGTTGAGCTAGAAGAAAAGGCTTAGCGATGATAACTCTCATTAGGAGGTAGTTAGCTCTCAAAACAAGTAAATTGTGTTGGCCTTGTAAAACAACTTCATGCTACCTAACTTAAAAGACGCGGTCAGGACTCTGATAACATTGATTATGACTCTCAGACAGCAATGCTAGAGCTCAGGCTCTTCACGCTACAGAATAGGAGACAGCGCTGTCAATTCCCCGCTAGGCGGTACCTTGGTATTATGCATCCAACTTTATTTCCGAATATACCTTTTACTTTATCTAGATACCCAGGCATAAACAATATACAAATATTCACTGCGAGTGTGAACATGATAAAGAAGGCTCCCTAATATTGTCATCATCATCATCATCATAATCATCATTATCATCATCATCACCAAATCTATAATTTAAGAACGCGATTTTTTTGAGTATTTGAATTATATTTTCATCTTAGTTGGGTTATGACATGTTTTTATAAAAGTTATTTCTAATACTTCTATTCTATAAACAAAAAACAAAATGGTGAAGTTCAGAAGTGAATAAATGTATCGAACTTTGGTGAATCTTTGAAAATCCGAAGAATTACAAAATTGTGAAGTTCAGACAATTTATTTTTATATATCTTCTATAACTATATATTAATAGCGTGATTGATTTCTGGAGGACGACGTTTTATATTTAATTTACGGCGCAAGAGCATCGAGGTGGTATCCAACATGAAGTTATTTGGAAGCGGGATGGGAGGGTGCACACTTACAAGTACTGGGGCTAGCATACAATGTGGTTCAACCAGGTCCCTCTAGCCGCAGAAACCTAAAACGCCATTGACCACATCACGGTTGCCCAATGCGCTCATAGACAGTATATTGAGATATGTGCTCTTTATCTACTAGTTCTACACCACGTGCTTTCAAGGTATGACTATTATGAAGGGATTTTGTTAGAAGAGGACTATTCCTCTGCTTTTCAACACTATTTGCTATCTTCTTTGTTCTTCCTTTAGGCTTCACTTGGATCCGTGTCTCTCACGCTGAATGTCATTTCGGGTTTATTACAAAATGTGAAGTTTTCTTGACAGCACGAAGAATAATCATGGTCACCCAAAGTCTCGTATAGTAATAATACCTAAAATTGAAAGAAAAGGGAAGAAAAGTAGCGGGCAATTGAGACCTAATAATTATTCTTCCGCACTTAGTAATTAAAACTTATAAGAGATCCTTAAATGAGGTTATATTCTTAAAAACAAAAGTTTGGAATGTTAATGCGTCTACCCAAATTGGCCTATTTTAAGCACTGAACCTTGTGTGATTAGTAAAAAGTGCGGGTTGAGCCGTTTGCCCAGAAGTTGGTGAGACAAGCTAATGATATATAGTAGGAAACAAAAGTACTGCCTATGTAATTAATATTGAAATAAGATTAACATAGTAACGAGTAGCTTGGCCTAATAATCTATTCGTCTTGAAGGTAATTAGCCAAGTGATTCAAAATACCTTGCACCGAATTCAAATATTTCCTATCGCTTTAGTCGTGTCGTATAAATTGAAAAGGGAGAGATTGTTTATGCAGTCATCGAAAACAAAAAAGTAGAATAAAAACTTCTGACTGTTGTCTCTCATAATTTGGTGTTTGACTTGTTTTTCGAAAAAAATATCAATGATACATTCTCCCATTTCCATATCAAAAGAGAAACAGACGCACGCCTGAAAACAACTACATGAAAAAACAAACATAAGAAGTAATGTACAGTCAAATAGTTTTATCTTTATTTGACTGTATATAGTATGGATATACGCAACTATGGTTCTTTTTGTGACGGAAAGATATCCACCCTTTTACCACTCCTATGATAGCAAAGTACTCCATAAGATTTCAAAAGGATTCATATCCATCGATTAGGGAGGGGATTGAAGTCTTCGTCGGAAGTTGTACACTTACTACTCTGTTGTTTTCCCAGCACAGTGCTTTGGGTGGTTGCTTGTTGAAAGATATAGAATACTCATAGCCATATTATGTCTCTACTTTCGCCAAAAATATCTGGGAAAAAATATTGATATACTTTTTGCGTTTAGTATCAAATGATTGAGATAAATAAATGAAAGACTGGAAAAACATATAACTATAACAGAAGATGAGAGCCTTCTGACTGTGTATGTAATCATACGGCCTTACTAGAACAAAATAACTGTTGTGAATTATCTAGAGATAGGTAAACCCAAACTTTCGTATGGTAGCTTGGTTTTATGTGTAGTTTTCGATCACAGTATAGCGTAGCGGAAGTCGGATCTCATATAGACTGGGCGAGCTTAATGATATGTGTAATGCACAAAAGTCTTAGCCATATTGTTTTCTTAAAAAAATAAAAATTACTCATATAACAATCAGAGTCTTCCTCATCTTTTAATAAAATGTATAAACCTTCACTAACTAAAATAGTATACACAATTCTACGATTTTTCCGTTAATAATATCAATAAAGGAAAACAACTAGTCCTAACGTATGAAACACAATAAACAAATTTTAACCCATTTATCAAGGAAAACAACTTGACCTAACGTAGGAAACATAATAAACACATTTTAACCCATTTATACCGCTCGTTGCATTTTTGCAACACAAACCTGCCCATATTCTTCATGGAAATTATGCAAACAGGCACATGCGGCAACCTCAAGACAGCAATTAGTCACAAGCAAAGAGTCAGGAGAAGTTGTTTGTGCTATGTTGCAGCTCTTTTCAATTGAAAGAAAAGCTTCAGCTCAATCTTGACAAGGCCAGCATTTTCAAATATCGTCTTCATTATCTTGTGTGCTACCCTAATGAAGGCTATCTATGTGTATCTTTAATGGTCTATAAACATTGTAAATGATTGTATCAATACTTCTATCCTTAATAAACTTGGTTTTACGACAGCTAAGTTTTTAAAAAAATTAATGTTGAATTAGCGCAATAACCAGCACTATAGGGAACCACGCTTGTTGAATTTATGCAACGATATAAATTATATGTACGAAAATAAGTTTGGTCGAGAAGAATACCCTTTAGGGAAAAACACTTTAATGTCATTGTTGCCAGCAATTTAAACCAGGTTGGAAACCAGTATTTGTTGGCGTCCTCGGCCTGGTCTTGTTGTTGATCCCGTTGTTCCTCTTGTTGTCGTTGTCCTAGTCTTGCTGCTGTTGTTCCTCTGCGACATCTTCTGCCTGGTCGTCGTTTTCAAATGGATGGTTTTCGTTGATGGGGACGTCTTGAAGAATTTCGCCCTCCCATAAGTGGTCTGGTTCTGGAAGAGATGGAGGCTCACTTGCCATAGTGAGTTCGCGGGCCAGCGAGACTTCAGTGTTGTCTACATTGAGAACCGTGGAAACGGACATACCAGGGAGGGGTAGGACCCCTATCATATCCGTTCAGGACCAAACATGCGAGCGTGAAAACACACGATGTTGGTTTGGGTTTTCAATGTAAGGTTAGTATTCAGCGTTGCCTTCTCCCTGGCATTCAACCAGTGCTGGACACAATCCGTAATTGAGTACGACAAAAGAAAGACAGATTCATACTGAATCCCAAAGAACGGATGTCTAAGGAAATTTATAACAAAATTAAGAAGTCCAGCTAGTTTGGAACAACCGATTGGAAGATTAAGAATTTTTAGCGTAGTATAGACGCAAAAAGTATACAGCCTAGCTACATAATAACTAAAAACCATTACTTTTTGTATCTACACTGTGCTACAAACTCTCAATCACTCTATCGATTCCAATAGCATCGTGTCATACATGCCTAGTGTAATTGCCAAATAACTTAAATCTCCCGTCTCTCTTTTGTTATTTTTTATTTTTCTCTTTAGAATTACTTTCAAGAAAGGCATAAGGTAGACTTAGATATGTTGAATAGCAGCAACTTCAAATTATTTAGACATTAGGATGAGGTAGAAGATAAAGCTCAGCGATGATAACTCTCATTAGGAGGAAGTTAGATCTCAAAACAAGTAAATTGTGTTGGCCTTGTAAAACACCTTTATGCCACCTAACTTAGAAGACGCGGTCAGGACTCTGATCACATTGATTATGACTGTCAGACACCAATGCTAGAGCTCAGGCTCTTCACGCTACAGAATAGAAGACAGCGCTGTCAATTCCCCGCTAGGCGGTACCTTGGTATTATGCATCCAACTTTATTTCCGACTATACCTTTTACTTTATCTAGATATCTAGGCATAAACAATATACAAATATTCACTGCGAGTGTGAACATGATAAAGAAGGCTCCCTAAGATTGTCATCATAATCATCATCATAATCATCATTATAATCATCATCACCAAATCTATAATTTAAGAACGCGATTTTTTTAAGTATTTGAATTATATTTTCATCTTAGTTTAGTTATGACATGTTTTTATAAAAGTTATTTCTAATAATTCTATTCTATTAACAAAAAACAAAATGGTGAAGTTCAGAAGTAAATATATGTATCGAACTTCGGTGAATTTTTGAAAATCCGAAGAATTACAATTTGTGAAGTTCAGAAAATTTATTTTTATATATCTTCTATAACTATATATTAATAGCGTGATATTTTGAAAGGGGTGGACATTTAGTTTAGACTTCCTTTTTTGAAATTATTATAATTAGAGAACTTCAGAACATTTATAAATTTTAACCATGGCAGCTTTTTATTAGATTTTAACTTTAAATCTTATAGCGAAGCGCAAGCTTCCCCGGGTAGGGAGCAGTTTCGAACGCATTGCCTGATTGTTTAATATTTAAGAAGTAATTCTTATTTATATATGTATATAAATTTCTCTATAATCATAACCTTTCATATATTTATATATATATATATATATATATATATATATATATATATATATGTCGTGGTATAAGGGCCGAGTTGTGGTACGGAGGTTTGTTTCGTACTTCAATAACTCCGTTATTTCGTTTTCTCTAAGAGTGCTAAATTACTTCTTTTTTATTTAATCTGTTGCTTTACCTCCTTAATCAGTCAGGATCTTTAGTGCCTTGTGCAGCGTTGTGAGGATTGAATTAAACACCTCTAACCATAAATATATCTTTAATTACAACATAAACAAATTGAAATACTAAACACAAACTTTACCTCTATAAATAAAAGAGTCTAATTGAAAATTACTACTTTAAAAATAAATATAAAGGCATGGTTGACACCACGCTCAATTTAATAATGAGCTTTAATTGATACAGAAGAATATCTGAATTTATTTACCTTTAAAATAATAACACATGCGAATCCCCTTCGGCACGACCTTGAGTTTGGATCTTATGAAGACTATGAAGTGGTTTGCGGTTCGCCGCGTGGGTGTGGTCGCAGACGCACACCTGTTTGTCTAGCGGGGAGACTGATCTGGCGAAACAGATGACTTCGTTGAAGAGGTGGATGTTGTTAAGCAACGGGATCGTTAAGGTAGGCTTTTTCTTAATTCTCAGGTTAATCTTGAGATGCTTTGCACTGACGAGCGATGATCAAATATTGAATCCTTTGACGAATTGAGGGGTGGGGGTGAGGGGGTTCACTTTGAGTATTCCTTAGTGGTAAGGACTATCTCTTATTTTTGATGAAAACCAAGATAGGGGATTTCTCTGACATGAGATGTAGGAAAGTGATTCTCAATACTCTTTGGTGTGAGCACCAGGAACTTATTTTTAGGTTCTATTTCATTCCATTTACTTGTGCCGGGCCCTTTCGCCGGACTTCGTCGTGTCGAACTCTAATTCGATCTCCCTGTTCCTTATATAGTTATCCGCATATATACTTCATTGTCTCACTGTGGGTAGGGAGAAGGGCGGATAAGGGTTTGTGTCATAAGCCTTTCTCTAATAACCACACTTTTCCAAGCCTCTTAACTTAGCCTTGAAGACATCTTCTGTCTTTCGTCGCAGCTCCTATAATTTCGTCTATTATGCGAAACTCAATCCTAAATCTTAGGGGGAAATAGTGCCTGTTTAAACATTGTTATTGCACCTGGTCTCTTCCGCTTGGTATCCTTTGTGCACACTGTGACACAAATCTGTTGATTCGTACTTCTAGGTGTGGAATGTGGTGTCTGGTAGCCAGTGGATCAAGGGAAGAGAGGGGAGGGGTAAAGAATCGGGTTACACCGCCCAGCGTCGGGAAACTCCAGTAACCGAACAGGGCCTCTGTTTTTAGAGTGGGATATCGATTTCCCTACAATATATATATATATATATATATATATATATATATATATATATATATATATATATATATATATATATATATATATAATATGAAATTAACCCACATAAAATTGAAAAGAGGAATCTAAGGACTTTCGAACTATATTTGCAATTTCAAGTTTGTGGAAGAATCCTCTTTGAATAATATTATTTTCCCCCTCCCTCCTGAAACAGTATTTCTGGAAAGAAAACGAGCCGTTACTCCTTCCCTCCTTTCCTTTCAGTCCTCTCCCTCGTTTGACCCGCCGCCAATTTCCTGAGAAATTCCCCCCCAAAACTTCGTCACGGTCGTCTTAACCTCCCGTCTCCCCCCTCGGGTCGGGAGATTGCTTTGAAAACTCAGCGTGAACCGCGATTATGGCCCTGCCGCTGTCGCCCGTCTCGCTGCTGATCCCAGCCGTTTACACTTTTTCTTAAGGAGGCGCTCGGTTGATCGTGCCCGATGACGAAGGTTAAGATGGGCTTACTCTCTCTCCCTGTTTTGAATAGCTCCGGGTATATATGCACCCGCTCTAGGCTGATGGACAGATTCGGTTAGGCGAGACTTCCCAGAAAGGAGTGCAAATCAACGAGCTCTCTCTCAAGAAGTGTGAGTGACGGGCGCAAGCTACGGAAGAGCTGGACATCACTTCTGTATCTTCGAGGCAGGAAAAATAGTCATGCTCCAAGTTCTTTTGTTGACTTCCTACGACAAGAGACTTATTAGCTTGTTCAAGTCGAGTGTGGAGAAGTCATCTCCTCCCCTTCCTTCGAAGTTCGTTCGGTGAACCCCTTTAGACAGGAGGCCCGCATCTCACAAAAGCGAGCTCGAGAGTAAGTAATCAAGGTCACTAATACCTCCCCCTAGTTGCTCCACCTTACTCTCGAGTTTCAAAGGAAGTAAAGCATTCATTACCTTCAATCTCCCATTATAACCAGTCCCTAACCACGGCTATCTAATTAGTATTCGGAACTTAAGTCCGTCTCATTTTATGTACTATTTATATATATATATATATATATATAATATATATATATATATATATATATATATATATATATATATATATATATATACCCTTATTGTTGTCCCCCTTTTATTTCGTGTGTATTAAAAGTCTATTTTTGTCATCCTGTTTGTTATATTCCTTGGTTACGCAGCGGCCGCTATCTACTTAAATCGCGCTCTTAGAAACACTAATAGTTTTCTCCTTGGTTGTCCTACCTTAGTGCCTGTGTGTGCATATTCACGTACATTTGGCCATACCTCGACAAAGTTTATTGCTTAAAAATGAACTTGCAAATATAGTTCGAAAGGGTTTGGATTCATCTTTCACATCGAGGTGGAGATGATTTGGGTTTAGTAAAAAGCGCGAAGAGAGGGCTGGACAGTGTTTATATTTTGATAACTTGTTCACTTCCTTTCCTCTTTTGAATGAACTTTCAAACAATTGTATTGCTATAACTGGTACTATAAGAGAATTAAGATTGGTTAATGCACCATTACCAGCTTCCAAAATGTTAGAGAAAATGGAAAGAGGTTATGTTGCGTAGTGTGTAGTAATGATCAAATTTCGTTGAAGTGAAAAGACAATAAGGTGGTGACAGTTGCTCCAAATAAATTTTTTGTTGATCCCAAATCAAAGTGCTCCCAATGGCGCGATTTGATAAAAAAGAGATTGTAAATAGTTCTTATGCCGAATGCGATTGAAGCTTATCATAAGCATATGGGTGGAGTTTATCTAACTGATCAATTCGTTGTGAATCAACGCATCCGAATTTGATCTAGCAAATGGTGGTGGCCATTACTTTCTTGCAGTATATGCTATTCCTCTGTCAACGCTTGGCTTTTGTATAGAAAATTTAGAAATCTCATTTTCCCTTAGAAATTTTTAACACAAATTGGGCTTTAATCATTAACCAAGTTGGAACAAACAAAAAAAAGACTTGGACCATCAACTAACATGATACGGGGAGTTGCAGTAGACGAAGTAAGGAAGGGTCATTTTCATCACTGGCTAAGACCCTACCTACCCTCTAAATATAATTAAAACAAGTTGTGTGTGATATATGCACTTAATGTATTTTAGTTTTGAAAATACATGTTTTAGCATTAAGTGTGGAATATAACGTCATTCAAATGTTCGCCGCCGCTTCGCTTGGTGGAACGTATTCGGGAGGCCCAATTTTCGATGACTTTGTCGCATAAATCTGGCTGAATTTGCTGGATGGTGTTTTTTATGTTGACTTTGAAGTTATCAACTGTTTGAAGATTATTCGCATAGACCTGCGATCTAAGGTAGCCCAAAATAAAATAGTCCAATGGCGTTAAATCACATGATCTCGTTGGCCGCCGCGCGAGAAGACCCTGCCCTGAAATCGCTGGTGAAAAATGTCTATTGTGGCGTGCGCAGTCTGAAACGTAGTGCCGCTCTGTTGGAACCACATGTGGTCAGTATCTATATCAGGCATATAATCCAGTTGAGGCCACTAGATTTTGCTTATCATCGATCTGTAATTCTCGCCGTTGACGTTTATGGCAATCCCATCTTCGTTCTCCAAAAAATACGTACCGATGATTCCGTTTACGAAAATCCGCACTGAACAGTTACTTTGTTGGCATATAGTTGGTCAAGTGTATCTCATGTAAATTCTTTTCGTCCTAAATCCGACAATTTAGCTTGTTCACAAATCCATTTATCCAAAAATAGGCCTCGTCACTGAAGATGATAGAAATCACGTAATGCGCGGAAAGTTTGTCGAACGGTGCACTGATTTTTATAATAACATTTGATGACTTGCACACGCTGTTCAACGCTATAACATTCCATCGTGACTTGCCAAGTACTACGGAACAGTTCACAGTGAGGTTGCCAGATGTCGCTTTAACAACATGGCCACTATTGCCTGACAAGACTCGAGCATCCTTGTTGAAATACCCTTTATATATATATACCACCTTTGTAAAAATATTTCTTTATTCCTTGATAATTAACTAAACAAGTTTAAAAGTACTTGGAATTCGCCTTTCATTTCCTGTGAGACTTTTTGCATTAATTTTTTTACTCACGCGCTACTTTGTGAGTTTTTCATATCCATATATATATATATATATATATATATATATATATATATATGTGTGTGTGTGTATTTATGGAGAGGGAGAATAAGGGAAACAACACTTGTAAGAAATGTGTGCGAGATCTTGTATGTAGGCTTTGGTGTCAACTAAGCTGCCGGGTGCTTTTCTATGCATTTGAGAAGCCTCCCTTCAAAGAATCAACGCAAGCCTGGCGGACCAACTACAATTTCGGGGTTTATCAGGGAGAAGGATACAACTTCCACCAGAGATTCTGAACGAGGTGATAAGAGACGGGATGCTCCACGAGCCACTGATCAACAGGAAACTGAAGTAACCATGCCATGGGAGTGCCTTGAACAAAGTGGGCCGAGATTCATTATCCAAAACCTCTCTACCACGAGTTTTAACCACATGGAGAGGCAGGCCGTATCTCTGGGCCTAAAATTTGCCGTCGGCATGAGGTGATCCAACCTACCCAAAGACGTCATTCATAACCAGTGCAAGAAAGACCTTGTTGTCATTGGGTTTGCACAGGAATTGACTTTTGTACTTCATATCTCGGTAAATTCAAATCCACGGGGAATCTCGGGTAGATTCATATGTTTCTCCATGAACTTGTCGGCATCATTGACATCTAAAACATGCCAACTGACAAGGGCGGTGAAGTAGTCATCATTAACAATAGAGATTACGAAAAAAAATGACTAGCCTTCTTGGGGACAGAAACACCTCCGTGAAGCTCAATGCTGGCACAGCCTTACAATAAACAATGAATTTCAAAAAGGAAGTGAGCAATATCCTTACACCGACGGATCGTGGAAAGAAGCTCCTCCATCTACTAGAAGAGAGCCTAAATACTCCGTTTATGCGAGGATCACAAAAAAAGCATAAAAAAAAATCCCAATGCGACCCATCAGTTCTGGGATAGCCACGCCTCACATAGACTGGCGAAAGTACTTGCCCGTCCACTGGCAGGTATGATGAGCAGCATCAGTGGTGCTTATCTAAAAAACTTATCAGATCTAATAGAGGGACTACAGGGAGTAAAGGTCAAAAGTGAGAAAATCCATTGTTTCGATATTGTCTCTCTCTTCAAATGTTCCCATTGAAGCGTCAATAAGAGCCATCCCCATCTTCGCAAGAGACAGGTCTGAGTCTCTACACCTATCTCCGTGCGAATTTCCTGAAGCTGTTTGAGCCCTGCGTTAGGTTCAACACTTTCGCTTTTCGTGAACAGGAGCACTAACAGGTGTACGAGATTGCTATGTAATCACCTCTGCCCACCGTATTAGCCTGCTTCTTTATTGAAAAAATAGAGGTGGGACCGATAAAGGAAGTCATAGACGACACTATTCTGATCGTCCCACGACAACTCAACCCCAAGAATTTACTTTGAAGAATCAACAACCTTCACCAAACCATCAAGATTACCGTGGAAGAAGAGGGAGACGGTGCCACGCTGCCATTTATAGATGTAAAACTACACAGGACCGCCGAAGGCTTTAAATCATCCATCTACGGGAAGCCAACCAACAAAGATCACTTTGTCCACTACCGCTCAGCCCACGATTCTGGGGGCAAAATGAGCATCGTCATCGGGTTTTTTCTACGCTTACGGAGGATATGCAGTCAAGACCTCATTTCACAGGAGGTGTTGCACACCTAAGACTCCTTTCAGAACCTCGGGCACCGTTTGGTTTTAATTATGAGGGTGAGAAGTAATGCCATTAACATCGGGCAGCGGCTGAAATAGCAGGGAAGGTGATGCCTTAAAAAGTCCATTTCAGCTTCTACTATCTAACTCTCCATTGCAATATAAATAAAGCTGGCACCCTCCACGAGAGTCTCCCTCCATACTGGCCTCAAAGTTTTAGATATGCGCGGCTCCTAACCACAGATGAAAATCTATAAGAATTCCGTGGTACACATGGTGCCCTGCAGCGACTGCCCCCAGGCTTACTTTGGTGAGACACACAGGGACGTGGATACCAGAGCATGCTTTGGGAAGTTTTGCCGGGAATTTTATCAATATTAAGGCAGCCACATCTTGAAACAATTCATTTAAGATAAACTTATGTATTAGGTTTGGTTTAAAACATGTGGCTGTGGCTTGTCAATTCACTTCTTTGCTGAAAATCCTAATACAAATTATAAAGCAAAAAAGAATAAGTGGGTTAGGAGAAAAAGAAGTAAAAGAGATTATAACCGACTTAGTTGTTTCTATTTGATCATGCTGTATATTGATTAAATTTACCCGTCATAAGCTTCATAATCAGAAGATAGATTTAAGTATACGTGTTATTGCAACGAAACGTACAAATCGCACAAAATCTGGCTTCTAGGTGACGATAAATGTGATTAATAGGGATTCAAATGATTATAAATTTGATAGCTAGAGTAATGTTTTGTTTGTTACATACTACGGTAATAGCTTAGTAACAATGGGAACTAATCACTATGTAATAGATCCAATTTATTCACCGAATAAATAATCGACCTCAACGCCAAAAGAGATCGACGTCTCTCAGCCGAACCTAATTACTCGTTTCAACAAGTATATGGAAGGTGTCGATCAGGTTGGAGCGCTATGTTCAAAATTACAGAATGCAATACGCTACAAAAATGGTACTTACTCTCATTTTCTAACGTCATTTAGATAGCTATTGTAAATGTTATGTAACACCACAACTGAAAATACTATTCTACAGTAGCCTTGATTTCAAGCTTTCTATAACACAAACATATTAATTGCTTCAATTATCCTGTGCTCAAAAATCGTTTTTAAGGATTAAAATTCATTCCTATGTGGAGTAGCTGAGTGTAACTTTGATAATTAATAAGAAACAAAAGAGAGAGAGAACGACTTTATTAGTTCAAAATTACAGGAATAGTTTCAGACCATTACGCTCCATCATTTAAATCAAGGATGGAGTGTGATGATTGGAAACTAGTCATCTACTTGTGAACTAATTAAGTCCTTCTCTTTTAAAGCTTTATTTTCTCATTATTCAAAGGTGTTTCATACTTTACGCAATTCTTGTATTGGCCATAAGATATATATAACCACTAGTGGAAAAGGAAGAAAATGCGCTGTGTGAAAAATGCGATCTATGTATGCATCTTGGTAAATGTGAGGCATAATACCTTAAAAGTAACTTTTTAATTATAATAGTTGTTTTATCCTACAATGAAGGAATATTTTATTATATTTTTACTTAAACTGATCTTAAATTTATATAAAGAATATAAAATAAATTACTCTATTTAGATTGGCATTAAATAGGAAGCACAAGAAGAAAGACACGATGTACTCATTTTTATTTATAATAATTAATTTTAAAAGATAATACAAAGAATAGAAAACAATTATTCCCCCAAAGGATTTAAAAAGGTAGTTACTGATCTTGATAGAGAATAATTAAAATCATAAATAAATGCGGCCATCAAAAACCAAAGACAGTGTTTGCCATTAATATTTGTAGTTTAAAGAATTTTTTGACCGACAGAATAACATGGTCATTTCTATGGAGACAATATACTCATATTGTACTTGAAAGACTTTTAAGAGCGACAGAATTGCATAGGTCATTTCTATGTAGACAATATACACATATGATACGAAATAGAAAGAGGTTTGAACTGCAAATGCATAAGGAAGATCGATCTATGAGATCAACACTAAGGGGAACTTTAGATTTATTCTCTCTTCTGGTAAGCGGAGACAAGCGTAAAGCTGCAGGAGCAATAGAATAAATTACCAAAACCGCGAGGGAAAGAGACAATCAAATTCATAATAATCTTTATTTAATTTAGAATTGCTATAATGTTCAGAGTCAGCATGAAGGCTGGAAAAATCAAATGAAATATTATTATTTCTTTTAAATTAATTCTCCCTCCCTAGACACAGAAAACAGAGATATCTAAGGGAAAATAAAAAGCACACACATATAAAAAGACGAGCCACTCCTATTTGCCAATCAATAAAAGATACTTTACTTCCGGATAACACCTCCATCATACATCCCAAACCCTCTGCAATCTCAAGCTTAATGAAAATGTTCAACCACTCCTGGCTAAACAACAATTCTCCCAATGAGGATAAAATTACACATCATGTCGTTACTCAAGCCAGGAATACACTCCAACAAAACACAAATTATAATGCCCCATATCCTTACCGAACGCTATATCCAAAAACGAAAAACTATTACACAAAAGAATTTGTTTAAATATCCCCACTCATCTCCCTTTCTAAAACAGACACGGTTCCCGAAAGATCACTCAACCATGACCTTCCTCACTTATTTGACGTAACTTATCCTCGATGGCTTTCACAAGCCCCCCTTCTTATTCTTATTTTTCAGTAGCCAAGCTCAAGTGACAGACAGAACACATTGCACTCTAAACGAACAACACTATCCTCTCGCTAAATAGACCATCTAGCCCCTTCAAAGATACCAACATCACAAACAATGCCTTACAGAAAACCAACGCCCTCAAAACACTAACAAATATCGCACTTGGACAATAGGTGACATTCATCTGCAACACCCTTAACTACGTAGGAACCAAACTTTCTGTAATTCGTACGTAAGCAAACTGCAGGCCACTCAGGAAAACGTACTCACCGTATGCACTCAATCCACTTCCATACCACATCTACATGACAAAACAAAAATCCACCCACTCAACGCTCATTTGAGTTGATCTAAACCCATTCCACCGTCGCCAACAGAACAAACCTCCACCAGATAGAAACCAAAAATAAGCCTGGGAACACAACTATAATACATACTAAGCAATCTTTTCCCCACTACCATACCATAATCCAATAAAACATAAGTACTGACTTCTTTCACTCAAATACACCTGAATACTCTATCCTAAACAATATCCAAAACGAACCACAACTCCACTAAATAAACCAATTAGCCATTTCACATTTACTAGAAAAATACAAGCATTGAATAAACCACACCACATCACCAACGTAAGCTAAAAGCAACCAATCTTTTATAACCCCCAACACTTTCTCCTTGAATGCCAGAACCTCAAACATGCACGTGAAACGCACAACAACTCAAAATTTAGGATCTGTTGAAAACTCCCCTGGATACTTACTGCCATTCGTAGGGGCTCTCCACAACAACTCTAACTTTAGGACCTGTTGCACCCTCTGGGTATTTGCTGCCGTTCGAAGGGGCTCTCCACAACAACTCTAACTCTACGATCTGTTGCACCCACCTGAAAACTTACTGCCATTCTTAGGGGCTCGCCACAACAACTCCAACTTAAGTTCTGTTGCATACCCATAAGGACTTAGTATCGTTCGTAGGGGCTCTCCACAAGAAATCTAACTTTAGAATCTGTTGTACCTTCTCTGGGGACTTAGTGCCATTCGTAAGGGTTCTCCGTCTAGCAGACGACACTTATGGCGGGAAGGGGGAATGTAAATAATGAATCCTTTTAATAAGGTTTCTTTAGATTCAACTTATTCCTGTTTCTCACAAATTGGTGACGCTGAGCTTCAACGACAATAAAATTCCTCTCAAATCCCACCCACCTTCACCATGGCCTATTAAGAATAGGTCACCTAAATTTTCATCCATATAAGAGCAGAAAACATTTAGATATACCCTTTCGTGCACCCACCCAGCACAGATAAAATAAACATTATCTATTTCTTCCGAAGTGACGCCTCTCTCTCGCAAATATTCATTTACTTAATCAAACCACCTTTTACGCGGTGTCCCAAAACTTTTCATACCATGACACTCACTACCATATATTCTCTTCATAGGTCTATCTCCATCTAATCAAATTATATCTCCATAACACCACAGAACATATTCAATTGCAACCTCATTCACATCCTTGTTACCACCCTAGGTCGTTGCATACAAGTTTTTATTCACTTTTTTCACTTTCCGCACAGCAGGAATGCATTTCAAGTGGAACATTTGCACTGATTTTACTCGAGATCTTTCTTTCTTCATCCATACCCTATTCTGAAAGCCATACACAAACGTTCCACAAAATATCCTCTTATATAAGCTCCTGCCACACACTTACATTCAAACTCTTATCATTCATCACGCTTTATTGGCTCCAGGGAACTTCTTACCTTTAAAAACTTCATGGTTTAAATTTACTTCAGATTAAGCACTATCATTTACAATTTATTTTGTAAAACTTCTGACTTGTTCAAGGGTGACACTAGTCATTTGGATATTATACCTCACCTTATTCTCAAATGCCAGGGTTTACACTTTACTAACATCACTTTTA
Organism: Ceratothoa steindachneri; assembly: GCA_963969495.1. Taxonomy (NCBI): domain Eukaryota; kingdom Metazoa; phylum Arthropoda; class Malacostraca; order Isopoda; family Cymothoidae; genus Ceratothoa; species Ceratothoa steindachneri. The sequence goes on along the minus strand of OZ018321.1, from coordinate 27,240,026 downwards.
GGCTCCTCCTCCGAAACACTTTTTCAAAAGCTTCAATCACAATTCCCAGAGCCATCTCACACTCAGCGACCAAAATGAGGTGACAGCACATACCAAAATATGTAGATAGAACCCTTCTGTCAACATTTCTCATCAATCTCACACCAGCTTCCCTCATTCTCTGATGCACTTCTCCAAGTACATGATCCAAAAAGATATAATAAAAACACCAAGGCAACATCACATAAGCTTGCCTAAAAGTAATACTTATATCATACTAATCAGTCCGGTGCCTTTCCCCTTAACTCACGTGTTACTTCTGCCATAATGCTTCTCTATCTACACGATCATAAGGTTTTTCCTGATCCATCTACATGGCATACACTTTGTACCTAGCTCTTATCCTCTCTATTTTACAGTTATTGGTCTTAGTGCAAGCACTTGATCCACACACAAAGACACACCTTTCCAATTTATCTTACATAACCTAACCTAAACTAAATTTGAATAAAATATTTTCACAATCAGAAGATATACGAGTTAATCGATATAGTTAAGAAGTTGCGAGTATATATATATATATATATATATATATATATATATATATATATATATATATATATATATATATATATACATATATATATATATAGAGAGAGAGAGAGAGAAAGAGAGAGAGAGAGAGAGAGAGTGAGATCTATCTCATGGCGAAGAAAACCAATGAAAGGAAAACAAAATCCACCTCGGTTTCTCTAAGCCACTTAACCCAGTCTTCGCTAACATACAAGTACGATAAAAATCGTAAATTTATGAGACAGTTATTCTTCACCTCAGCTTAAAAAGCCTACCCTTCGAGGGCGTATTTAAAAACAAACCAGTCCAAAATTAAAACTGTCGATCTCGTATTACGCTATCCAAGAGCAACACGACGCCAAGCCCGGCTGAATTGATGCCCACTTCTGCCGATTCAACATGAGATCCAGTTTCCCTTCTTTCAAAATGTCTAGAAAGAGAAATAAAAGACGCTCAAAAGACAGGGCACCCTGGAGTCTTCCCTTGATAACTCCTTCCCCCTCCTATTACCCCGCGGGAGTAATTATAGTATAAAATGGTTCGTCAGGAGAAAAACAGGACTTTCTCCCTTTCCTTACCTCGTCGAGAAGAACTTGCCGGGATAGAGTTTCCCCAGCAAGTTAAGAAGAAATTTAATTTTCTTGGGCAATGCCAGATTGCACCGAGTATAATCGGCACAGTTCGATTACTAAAGATTGTTAAGTGATCTTACCTCCAGATACCATCGGCACAGTTCGATTACCAAAGATCGTCAAGTGATCTTACCCTATCTGAATTTGAAACACCAAACTAGATAGATTTCTTAACCAAAAGTGAAGCTCTACAAGCGAAACAAAATCGCTAGAAAAGCATACAGCCATATTCAAGCCTCGTCTGAGAAAACCTGCTCAAGGTCATAAACGTTCGACTCCTCCCCTCCTTAATCGTCGTTTTGTTTTGATTTCTGATTCTCCTAGGCTACTCGAAATTCCGCGTGACGTCACGCTTCCAGCCCTTATTCGAAGTATCGCCATCTATTGAGTAACAAATAAACTACACTCACGACGCCTCTTCAAACAATATTCGAGTGAAGGTATTTCGTTGGGATTCTCGGATTAAACTCCACTACCTTATATGAGTGATCAATTTTATTTTTATGTTTTCATGTGTTGTTAACGTAGATTATTTGTATATTTAAAAGACAAATTCATTTTAAATTAAATTGTTCTCCCTTAGAGCAACGAGAAACCGAGTGTCATTAATAGGACTTAAGAACCATTTTTAAGTTGTATTTTGTACGTGTATATATTTATTTTGTTTGATTTGAGTAATGTACAGTAAAGGTCTATTTTGGTTGATGTGTTTAAACTATCCATGGAAGAGTTACTTTAGCAGTATTTAATATATTAAAGAGGGAACTCCCCTTTATATTCATTCAATAGAATAGAAATATGAAGAGCGCTCTTAGAAATCGATCCTGAAGCGATCACTGGAAGTACAAACGTACAACCCATTTTTATTAATCATAATAATTAAAAAAAAGAATAATCTCGGCTAAACCACACAGTCAAAACTATAACACATATTTTGAATTCACCATAAGAAATTACATTTATGGTAAAATGAAGAGAAAGCTTGGAGAAAGTAAATCAAACCTAACCAAACTCTAAAACTAATAACAATACAACAATGAAAAATATGTAAATGAAAATAACTTTTTCTACGGCTAATTGCTGCGTAAATCAGAAATATAGGATCCGCATCTTTCTGCGATCCTCCTATTTCTCGTAGATTACCATCTTATTTTAAATAGAGTGATGGTTCCTTAGGGATTGAATGCAAACAGAATTGGGTCAAAACTAAGAAGTAAATGTCATAAGCGGATTGGGATATAATTTAATTTAATTGTTTCTAAAATATTTATCAACCTAACTTATGGAAATTATGAAAGTATACTCAATAATTTTTGTTATATGGGTCCAAATCCGTGGTGCCTCTTACGTAACGCTTGATAATTTTGTAACTTACTATAAATGATTCCTATTTTTACTTTACTATTTAATATTTGTTGCTGTTACTATGTATATTTTTTTCGCATACTACAGTACTTTTTCTTTGCAGGAGACAGCTAAAATGCCTAGAGAATGAAAAATGCCCAGGACATTTTCTGTTATATATGTGGATCAGTTACATTAAGACTACAAGAGACTCTTGACTAAACATGTGAAGAAACTTCATGAGCTGTACTTTGGATGTAAAGTGGGTGACCAGTATAAACGCTGGAGACCTCAGATATGTTGTGTAATGTGTACAAGTTCCATTTCTGCCTAGGCGAAAGGCAAAGGGCCTGTCGTCTAAAATGATTCAAAAGACAATTCAACGGATTAATACTTCTGTTAAATAGATATTAAAGGTGGGGATTCAATGTGTTTTCATTCCTGGTCTTTAATATATTTTCAAGAGTTGTATCAATTCAAAAGATCAAAATACATACTATATTGTACTTCCATTATTTCTGAAAGTCAATACTGCCAGTAATATCCATTTTTAGTATATGTTGTTTTATTTCACAGCAGGTTGTAACAGAAAAGGCAGGAAATCTATCTTGTATCCAGAATTTCATTCCGCTATTCGCCCAGTTCGACATTCAAGTGCTAATCTTGTACCACATATAACCTTTGAACTACCAAGCGAGGACACGAGCAATTCAAACGTTTTAGAATCTGAAGAGACACCATATATAGCAACCTGTATCTGACATGAAACCACACTTCATTACCCAACCGGAACTCAATGATCTAGTTCGTGATTTTGCACTTACCAAGCAACATAGTGAGCCTCTGGCCGCACGTCAAAACAATGTAACCAGTCAGAAGATGAACGTTCCCGAATTACAGTATTTTCACGCGTTCTACAGATATACGGCAACTATTTACTAGTTTAAGCAAATTGGCTTATAGACAAAGGCCTATTCAATGCCCTTGAGCTGATCTATGAACCATATGAGTGGAAAGTATTCATAGATGATTCGCTTTACAGCATAAACGCCGTTCTGTTACACATTAGGAACACCTTGCTTTTGGTTCTACTTGCTCACTGGGTCATTTGAAGAGAAACATATGAGAACCTTGCTTTTATTCTAGACCATATAAGTTACTAGGAGTATGAGGGGATAATATTTGAGGACTTGAAAGTAGTAAGCTCACTTAAGGGGCACAAACTGGATACACCATGTATATGTGCTTCCTTTTCAAGTAGTACAGTAGGGCCAGATCAGAACATTATGTACGCTCAGAAGGGTTTCCTCGGGAAACTATGAGGCCTGGAGGCCATAAAACAATTGTTGAACAACTATTTAACAAGGATAAAATCATTTTGACAGCATTACACATAAAACTAGGCATATTGAAGCAATTTACCAAAGCACTGCGATATAATTAGCCATGTTTTCAGTACCTCAGAGCGATCTTCCCTAAAATAAGTGATGCCAAGATTAATGAAGGCATATTCCTATGCCATAAGATACGTAAACCTATAGATTCTGAAGACTTCGAGTCGCCATTGGATGAAACTCAGATAGCGGCCTGGCATGCATGCGAAGGGGTATGCAAAGGACTTCTGGGAAACGACCAAGGGGCCTAGCGAGCGCGTATAGTGGAAACCTTAATCAAGTTCTACCAAGATCTTGGATGAAATATGTCACTGAATATACACCTTCTTCATTCTCATCAATACTTTTTTTCCAGAGAATGCAGGAAATGTGAGTGATGAACACTGGGAGAGGTTCCATCAAAATATAGCGTCAATAAAAACCAGGTATGAGGGAAAATGGAGCCCTGCAATGCTGGCTGACTTCTGCTGGAACCTAACGCGTGACACACTAGAGACGTCATGAAAACGAAGAAGGAAATACTAAAAAGCAGTTTAATACATTATATAATACTAAGAAACAGGCTGACTCATTATATATTCATGAATTAATAAAAAAGAACACATTTAATCTTACTTTTGCAGCGAAATACTTTAATGGTATCGTGGAAATCGTGATCAATTGCATAATTAATATATCAGCAATTTGCAAGAAAATGTTACGTGATGAGAAATCTTCGTTATTAAATCTGAATTTAACACACCTAACTTTAAAATCAAATGCACATTTGACTTATTTTTTTTATCTTGAGAGTGAAATTTGTTTTAAAATGTAATTTTTAAAAGAGATAAAAATTGGAAATCAGCCTAAAATACTGCATGATTTAAAACTAATAATTTCTCCAGATACAGAAATATTTAAATTCAATTAACGTAAAAAATACAGCAAACCCAAATAATACAATTACGCTAATCTTCCTTTTGAGAGGTTGAATGATTAGCAAAACCAAGCGATTACGTGTAACACGATTTTGGTCTTTGTGTAGCAACTGTTATTTTCTATTTGCTTGTGTCTAAAATACATGAATAAAACAATGTTATTTATTTCAAACTTTGATTTTGTGTCCAGAATAATGATATTTATATGAAAGTTACCTATTCTCTCTAGAAGGAATTGGCGAATTTGAACTTTAATTTGCATTAAGTACAAACAAAACATGATACAAAATTAGCATTTATTTATTCTAGAATTACATAAGTGAGACAATTAAACTATTAAAAATGAGTAGTTTCTTGTGATTTACGCTTATACTGTCAATTGCCTTGAATAATCCCCCTAATATAATCTCCAATCAGGTTTTCATTATATGATCCTTGATAGAGGCGTTCAAAGTCTAGTAGATCCTGATGAAAACGCTCGCCCTGCTCCTCAGAGTACGCTTCCATGTCCTTCATAAATTTATGAAGATGAGCGTCAAGAATATGGACTTTCATGGACATCCTGCAACCAATTTTGCCGTAGTTTCTAACTAAGTTCTCAACAAGCTCTTTATAATTTTGGCCTTGTTATTACCTATGGAGCCCATAACCACTGAGATAAACCTCTCTCACGCTGCTTTTTTCGTTCTAGTGAGCTTCTCGAGAATCTCCGTGAACTCCATGATCGTTTTTTCTGTGGACCGACGAACACCCCGGATGCAATTTTGCCGAAGAAAGCTTCGGAAAGAAATCTTTGGGATATTTGAAAACTACAGACTCCTTATTTACAACTCGGAAGAATTGTTTCATAAGGTAAAATTATAAGTGGAGAGGAAGAAAGGGTACTTTAGAGGGCTAAAAAAGCCTCGTATTTAAAGTTGTTTCTCTCCACACTAAACTCGGTCCGTTGTGACCAAATCACGCTGATGATAATGTAGCACGGTGTCCCTGCTCTCCCATAGGCAAAGATAACAAAGAAACTTGGTAAAGCAACCCTGGTTACTCCATTTTGAAGTTTCGGATAACCTTCGAACCGTACTCTTCATATTTTAATGGATCTAGGAAGATCTTGACACTGCTATATTCCCCTTTGAGCTGGACCCAGGGAGCATGGGGAAGAGATGAATACATGTTCCCTTTATGGCTTGTGGACGAGCTCTCATTGAAGCGGCGCCACTCTTTATGGTTACAAGCAATTCGGATTGCTTCAAATAGACTGGTCCCAATGTCACCAAACCAAAGTTCATCTTGACAAGTAAAAAAGCTTGAAAGGCACTGGTGACGCTTTCTCTGACCTGATATTTTCACACTGTCATCTATCAAATTCTACTGCTTGAGTCTTGAAGTTAAAAGCTCGGCATTGGACTTTGTGAGACCAAGATCACTAAGAAGGTCGTAAAGATCTTTTGGTTAGGGTAGTATGTGGTTTTCTTCTCAGTTGCACCCCTGTAATCTCCATCAATGGCTTCATCCTCTTCTCAACTGCTTTTTACTTCTAAAACTGCTGCTCTCTTTTTGGAGGATTGGGTACGGGGAGCTTCAAAACTGTGTGTCACTGGCGCAATAGATGACTGATACATGATAACAGGCGCATTTTTACCTGCTCGACGTTTGTAAGGTTTTACCATGCAGAAGAAACAATGTCTTAAGTGGTCAGTTGTTTCCTTTCAAATTCGTGGAATTGAGAAATTCCTAACTCTCTTTTCTCCTCTGTATCATCCTTTAAAAAAAACAAAATGAAAATATAAGTATAAATGAGGTGCCCAAGGTTTGTCTTGATCTCCAACTGGCATGCCAAAATATGCCTTGTAGGCCTCACAAATTTTAGCAGTTCTCTCTACAGAGTACTTTTTGCTGTTGTCTTAATAAATTCGCCCCTGACTCTGCAAAATGCGTATGTGGGATACTTACAAAATCTTGATGCCATGTGTGACGAATGATTCTAGCAATGACGAGCGATGATGTCTGCGCTGTTACGGCTAAAGTTAAACAGATCTGTTGAGTTAACATTCTTTGTATTTATACAGTCATTTATTATACATAAATGTTTTAGAAATTCTTCAAACATAAAAAAAATTGTCGAAACTTCTAGAAAGTTCTAAACTTTATTTTTCATTAAATTAATGCTAAATTTATATGGAATATGAGAGCTGACATTTCTGCTCAGGTCCTCCAAGAAAAATATAAAGAAAATAATAGCTATTACTAGTGTTACTGTTTCTATAATATTTTAAATACAGTATATCATGTTTATAACATAATTACCATATTTACTAATTGCATCAAAATAATGTTATTCACCCTAAATTGGCTAATTTAAAAATTCAATATCCTAGCTACAAAAGAAATGTTTTGTGATAAAAATTAACCTTTTTATATTTAATGAACCCTACAAACAATTAAGAAATAACACTTTTAAGCCAAGTACAATACTAAAGTGAAATTCTTTTACAGTGTTATCTTTAATCGCGCCTTACTTCCTCATATTCTTGGAAGGCCTTCCATTTAATAGATATTCACAGTGTCGTACGGTTTAACAAATATTCTTATTCTTTTTGTCGCTTTGTTCAGTCTCTGATTCCACTTACTTAAGTCTAGTTTCACTTTAATTGTTATTTCAATTACTATGTAATTACTTCAATAGGTCAATGGTCAAGTCCGCTAGCATTCAAACTTATACAGGTTGCTACACTTTTGCTTTCAGCGTCAACTCTTTGAAGATAAAGCATTTGTAAATTATTTATTGTGTTATTTTAAAGGGTAGTTATATATATATATATATATATATATATATATATATATATATATATATATATATATATATATATATTATTTTTATTCCAATATCATTTTTGCTTTATTAAGAAATATGCAATTAATGCAAGCTAAAGAACATCAAGTGCCTCATCATGAATTTTCCATAACTAAGCTACATCTTGCGCCTGGTGTTGGTAGCTGTCTCTTACAATTTAAATTGTGATATAATAAAGATCAGGGAAATAGACAGAACTCACCTATATTAATTTATTTTTGTTTAAACAGCCTTGTGCGGTTGATACCCTAACGAAGCGAGCTTTCTCTGGGCCCTCTTTATGCTTCCAGTTTATTTTGTTTAATTTATTTAATATTAGGTTTGTTGTTAGTTAGTTATTTATTCATAATTAGTGTATTAAAATAGTTTTTCTAATTAGTGTATTGTTTAGATGACTTTACATTTTCAAAAAAAATTCCTCCACTCTCTTATGCGTGACAACGCTTTATTACTGAACTGGATTAGATCCACTATTGCAGCGCACTCTCAATTTCCATCTGACTTTCCATCATTGATTCATTTCCTTTTCACTTTTACGGATAAAGCAATTAAGCGTGGCGTGGATATTTAACAAATTGAGGAGTGAAGAGGAGATTGCGACAATAGAATATAATACTGTAGCCAAAAATGAATATACGTGAATATCTTGAAGAGAATATTGAAAAAATGATCTTGGATAAGTAAGTAACATAATTTATTAAGTACTTTTTAATTTACTCAAAATAACGAGCTTTGCAATGTGATAAATTGCTCTCATTTATTTCTTTCTTTCTTTCGTCTTTATGGCGCAGAAGTGAACGTTCAAATGCCCAATATAAAGTAGAAGAGGAAAACAAAAAGGAAAGTTTAGGAAATTCCTAAATATTTAGAATCTTAAAACCGGTAAAATGACATGTGACATGTAAATTACACTAAACCCTCGCTAACAACGATTCAACCAAAGTATATTTGTTAAATTTAAGTTTCTAGCATAAATTGCTTAATGATAATTGTGAATCAAATGATTTAATCTTCGGAAGTAATCTTCTTTTATTTAAAGATATTTAAAATTTTGCTTTATTTCATGAATGTTTTCATCATCGACCCCGTTATTTAAAGTTTGATTTCTGATTTGTTATGTATGTATGTAAGTTTCGTCTTCAAACACGAAACCACATTTCATTAGTTCACCTTTTCTTTGGCAGGGGTCATTCTGATGGGCGTCTGTAGCGCTGATAGGCCCTGAAACGAGCTCGAATACCAATTTAACGACCTACAGGCGTGGGGAACAAAAATTATGGCAATCTTATCTCTGAGAAATCTCGTCTTTATTTATGAGTCCATTGGGAAAGAAACAATATTTTCTCTCACCAAAGAAAACCAGGATTTAGGTAAAAAAGAACGGGATTTCAATAAGTTTAAACTTGACACACGATAAACAAAACAAGATAGCAATAAAACGTCGGTGTTAGAGTTATAGGGTATTAGTTTTCTCAATGGGATGCAGCACCTTGTAGGGTCATTGGTTACTGAGCGCTATCCTTGGTCTAGCTCCAATTGCGGAAGATTATTCTTTCGTTGATTTTTGCGTGGATTACCCGCAAGAGAAAGAAAATCCTGGAAGGCGGATTATAGGACTCTTTTTTGGAGGGAGACTCGGTAGGCCTAGATGCAATGAATTAGTTTGGGGAGGTGGTCGTGTATTTGAGTCTAGCAAAACTCATGTCGACGTCTACTTTGGCCTACGCTTGCTCTTTTCGAGCGGACAGTCAAGTTTGTTTCTGATAGCAAAACTTCTTTCTTTTCTTACTGCGTTTCTGCTCCTACTACTCTTGTGTACTGCCTGGTGTCTACTTTGGACGCTATTTAACATGTCGAAAATTGCAGGCGTGGCCCAATTTTGTCCAATCATGCGGTTTGGGCGGAGCTTACTTGAATTTAAAGTTTGTTTGTGTACACAAGTGGAGAGAGAGAGTGAGCAGGGAGTTTTGATTCAGTCCTCTGCTATATAATTTTATCTTTGGGAGAGACATAATTTCATGGAAAAAGATTTCTTGTTTTACGGCTGTGTGACGATAAACAAAGGCACAGCGTCTTCTCTGTATTTCAGCCTTGTGTATTTTGGATAATATATCTGCACAGCTCTCTCGTCGTCTCTTAGAATTTCGGTGCGGCCAAAAATTTCCAGGAAAGATAGCGCGAGAAGCGCCTTTTATGCATGTGACTGCGTAAGTGAAAAAGTTTCTATGCGTGTGAAAGCATCTCCAATTAATTTTTGCTTATATAACCCTTACAAGAATAAATGATTTATTATTATTTACATGAAAAATTTTTATATAATTTTGTTAGATTAATTGTATGTGCAATATTATCTGCTTGCCCATTTCAAGACTTCATAAGAGTCACGTGATACTCATTTGAGAGGCTTCATTTTTCTCCTAATCCACTTTGCAATTGAACACTACAGAGTACGAAAAACGTTGCAACAATTTAACTCACTCAAGGTGTTGCAATAGAAATGAATCAGATGTTCCCTTACAAACACCCAATGTAAAACCATTTTTCAACTAATGGGGAGGGTTATAAGACATTAATTTGTTTTAAAACAATTGTTCCAGTCTTGTAGGTTTTCTCAAGTTTTTTAGCAACTGCACAAATTGAGTTAGATCCCTCCTAGAGGAGAGGAAACAATACGTCAGAACCTGTCCTCTTAAATGTACTAAATGGCACAAATTATTATAAATATAACCAAAATGATATTCTTTTACTCATGAAAAAATCAATATGTTGTAATATATTGATAATTTCGTAACTCAATGCCAACATATTGAGTTAAGAAAGGCTTACGAAAAGCAAACATTAAAATCTAAAATGATCTCAAATTTTCAAGGATGAAATGAACGACATTAACAATTTAGTAAACCACAAAAATGATAAAATAGGGTGGATTAAACCAATAAAACGAAATCGCACAAAACAGTATATAAGACTGTGGTTATTTTTCCTGTTTATCATTATTTTACGAATAGAAGTTAAACTTTTTCGGTTATATTTAAATGAATAATTCTAAAAGTTATTTTCTCCCCAAGAAAATTGATTGAATACATGATAACATGAAACACTTACTTGATGTCATCAAATGCAACGATCATTAATTGGGGAACTTTAGCGATCTCAAGATTATCTCACCAATATTAAGAATGCAAGGTTGTTACGCCAAGCATCGCTGCTTTCTTTGCTTGTCAGATAGCGGGTCAGAGTTCAATCACTTTGAACAGCATGAATGGCCAGCTCAAAAATCATTTACACCTAGATTCCAAAATATCTTTGCCATCCCCATTGTTGCTCTTTAGAAAGTTCGGCTCCTACCCCTCCATATAAGCTTCCTAGTTAGTTTCCTATTCGTAATTTTATAAAACACATAACCTATCATGTTAGTAGCGATATTAAATTTAGTCAGGCGCGTAATCAGCTTTAGAGATATAGATCATCTTCAAGAATTTGGGGGCCTCATATTATTAAGTATTAGTGAAAAATGTCAATGATCTATTTTATTATGTTCTTCGGTGAGTGCTATAAGTTGATCTGTGTTATTCATCTTAGGCTTGCTTTGATCTATTGGTATAATTTTAGGACTATAAGACTTTTTTCGTCATTGGTGCGGCAGCCCTGCTTGGTAGTTTCTTATTTTTTCTTCTAGTTATATTTATGTCTTTGCTAAATCTTAAATTTCCCAATACTGCCTACTCTAGTAGGCTGCTAGGTATCTTATTTTGTGAGAGAAAAGAATTATTTCCTTGGATAGTGTAATTCTTCTTCCTCGCTTATTTCCTCATCTACTATTGTATCAATGTTTTCTTTAGTTGATTGTGTTTTGGGGTGGTTTTCCTTTTAGCCTGTGGATTGTTTTCTAGTTTATTTATTGGCAAGATTCGGCAACTAATTTACTCATTATTTGATTCAATTTTTGTGGTTATCTTCGATAAGGTGCAATATTTCTTTTTTGTTTAGTGGTTATTTATTATTTTCTCTTTTTAGTCCTTATTTTTATAAGTTTTTGAGTTTTCTTTCCTTCATTTTCTTTCGTAGTTCTTCGTGAATTAATTCATTTGTTTTCACCAACATGGTGCCAAATTGAAAAATAGTACTATGAACAAATATCTGATACTCTTCAAATTCATGGGAATTCACAAGGAGCCTATCACTAAGAAAATGCTTGAGAAAAGAAAATGGAATTTAAGGTACGCTTAAGGGTACCACGGGATGGGGAGCAAATCTAGAGAATGCTCCATCACCTCTGTAGCACAGACGGCTAAGAGAAATAATCATTCGTCAGTAGATACATAGTATAGGTTTATGAGGTGTTGGCTTAAAGTCAATGAGGAGGGTTGGTAGATGGAAGCTGGGGTATTTAAGGTATTCGAAAGAGGAGGGACATTTTTATCCTTTTCACTCGGCGTATCACTATAATTATAATAACTATAATAATATTCGTGGGTATTTATATTGGATTCGGGTTAGTAATGAGCATAATTTCGACCAGCTCACTTGTCTACGCATTCGAATTTATTTAGGATCATTTCACAGTTCTTTTCTATCTGGTTAGTGGTCGTCTACATAGTTGCTATGGACCATTCTCCTTCAAATCACGCAACAATAGTTTTGTGTGTGAATATTTCTACTAGAGATTATATATTTAGGTAGTTTTTTTGAGAGGCAGAAGAATTTGCTAGTCCTTTTTTATGATTAATGGGGTTATTATGATGTCAGTTTTTACAGCTAACTAATCTTCTTCCAGTTCTCTTTGTATTTTATTCCCTAATGAGGTCTAAGGTGATACCGTTTATTCATACCTTTCTTTAATCTTTTTTATCATTACTACACAGTTGTCAGTATTTATCCGTTAATAAATTTTCATTTATCCTGTATCCTAAAATAATTATTCTTTGTCGATCAAGTGTTTTGAAATATTACCCGTAGGATTAGCTTTTTTAGATCATCTGTTTATATTTCGTCGCATTATTCGAAGATCTTCACTTCTTGCCACGTCGAAAGGAGGGGTTTAGGACACTTGTAATCTTTCTCTAGTATTCTCTATTCAGTTATTGAGAATATCCTTATACTTTTCATGTTTGATCGATTTGTAGTTATCTTAAAATATTCTCATGTATCAACTCATTTAAAGGTCTTAGACATGTTTTTATCTATATCTGGCAGTTTAAACCAATTCACAAGTTTCTTCTTTGATTTATTACTAAGGTGGTTAATTTCTAGGCGTTATATTTTTTATACATTTGCTCTTTGGTTTTTATGAGGTCTTTATCCATGCTTATCGCTATGAACGTGTTTGCCTACTTGCATTTCTTCTTCGACCTCAGATTTATGTGTTTTTCTTTCTTCGTTGCTCTCTTATTCACCCGTATTATTTAGAACGTAGTTACTGCCTAAGGTAATTCTAAAATGTAAGATGATTGAGAAATACCAGGTGTCGTATAATGCCTCATTTGATCACTCCACTCCTGACACCACTTTTGTCGTGGTATACCTTGTGGTCGTGATGTACTTCTTTGATGAAGTATGCTTAAATCTAAGAGTGCAAATTTTGATGTTTTAAAGAAGTGCCGCTTCAACACGTAAGGATAAGCGGAAACACACAGGACTTATCCCAAAATATACATATAATTTAAATTTAACACTTAACTATGACAAAAAAACAGTAATCACATTTATATCTTCGTCCTAATCTAAACTAGACTATCCCGGTTGGCAACTAGGTCTATTATAATATATTCAATGAAAAAATAAACAAATAGGCTCCCGGTAAACACACCAATTGCCGATTAGTATTTTTCTCGTAACCCTTTTTCGGTAATGATAAACATTAAATTAAAGTACTCTATTTTACAAACAAAATATGATCGCGGTTCACGCAGAATTGTCTTTACTTATATAAAATCGTACAACATATTAACCTCATACTATCGCAATATAAATATAAATGTTCTTGCTAACTCACATGACAGTCAGAATCAGGGGTTGCTGGATGACGCTGTAGGGTTTATCTCGCGCTTTGGAGGGTTACGTGGCCGATGATTGAATTTCGTAGAGGTGGGATGGCTGAAGAGAGGTAGTTCGAAGTCAACTTCTTATTGCAAAGTTGCCTCTAGTTAAGTTAAGAAGATGGAGAGAGTTACGGTGCTCTTCGCTCCAAAAGTGCTCTTCTAAATGATCTTGACGCCTCTTGGGGTCTGATTCTTCAACGTAGAGTGCCTAACTAGATTTGGGGGTATTCGGAGAGATTTTTACCGTAATTGAAAAACGGAACCTCGTAGGGGCTGGGTTCTTCTCCTCTAACTTTTCCGGAGCTTGAGATGTGAGAGTCACTCGAGTGTGAGCGTGTTTACTTTTCTCTAGTCAGACTTCTTCTAAGTCTGTAAAGGATTCTTCGGTAGCACCGATACAAAACTTGACGATTTATGGTTCTTCTCCTATCACTCTTACGGAGCTTGAGATGTGAGAGTCACTCGAGTGTGAGCGGGTAAACTTTTCTCCAGTCAGACTTCTTCTAAGTCTGTAAAGGATTCTTCGGTATGGCACCGATACAAAACTTGACGATTTATGTTAATTCGGCCTGGGGATGGGCGATCGATATTCTTAATCCAATCCTATCGTTTTTCACGAAAATCGTCATGTATGGCTGAAGGATTGATCTTCACGAACTGAACCTTCTTCTTTCTTATCGAATTCTCATCCTTCTCTTTCTTTCTAGGGCTTATTTATAGGCGGACCACCGCCCAATCTGAGGGGAAAGGGGTAAGGCCAAAGAGAGGAGCGCGAATGGTGAGTTTGCATCTGGTGAGAGCGAGAAGTGCAAAGGTTGGCACTGAGGTGGCCAAGTCGGCTTGCTAATTAGAGAGACTCTCAACCGTCACACTCTTGGCTTACCTTTTGAATAGCACTGCTTTTTTGTGACATAACCACGGGTTTATGGATCTCGTAGGTAATTGGATCGTTAGAGCGTCGTTAAACGGCCTTATGTGGTCGCCTAAAAACAGATGTTCGCTCCAACTACCAAAGCGGCGGGGAGATCAAACATGATAGGGAGTTACTGTTATTCGCTGGCTACCGTTCCCACGATTCTCCTCATGGGAATCGCTTCTCCGGCCTTCTCCACAAGGAGGGGAGAATTTAAGGTATGTTTCCTCCTGGCCCTCCAAGATGTTTTAGGTAGCCATTTCTCTACACCAGGCAACACATCTGTTTAATTCTATTTTCATTGTCATCATGTAAGTTTAGTTGATAATGCTCCCTGTTATTCGACTTTGGCGACATGTACATAATAAATACATGTTAAATTTTTAGTCGGGTTCACTTAGGGTGGTCATATTTAAGTTTGGCTGTTTCATTTCTTTAAATATTGCTTTTGCAATTCCAAGAGGTTTTTATATTTTTTAGATATTTTGGTCTCTCTTTCACTCTTTTCTACAATCTCTTACTTGGCGATATGACCTAACTATTATTCATTGGGATTCTCCACAGTTTAGACATTTTCGGTTCCTTCTGGCTACTTTCCCAAAATAAAACTATCCTTTTCACAACCTGAGCATTTATGGGGTTCTTTTGAGGAGCAGTTCTACAGTATAAGATCTGCCAGTTCGTAAAAGGTTAAAATAGCTTTGTATGTTGATGAATTTTACCCTGCGCAGCTACATTTTCGGTCAAGATTATCATATGGAAGGGACGTAATCTATATTTTTTTTTTAATTTCTGCGTCATGTCAAACGTTTGGCAGCCTATCTTGAATAATGAGGGCGTTTTCCAATTTGGTTATATATGATACTACTATTTCCTTTTTAGATCTTATGAGTTTCGTTTTCAATTCCTCTTTTGAGTGGGATGTAACCTTTATGTTGATTTTTCGCCGATTATAAATTTGTTGAAAGATATTTATTCTGATGTTGACGTTTCTATTCCTATATTTTCACATCAGATCATCTTTGTGGTAAATTCTTCGAATCTGCTTTATATATCTAGAAGTTTCACTAGGGCTAAATTAAATTTCATATTTAGAGTCTGGATAATTTGGCATCGATTCGGTTTCTTTTTCTCTGTTATATCGAAGCAAGAACCTTTCGCATCCTTCACTTCCATGTCCTTTATCCGAAAAAGAAAATATGCCCTCTTTCTATCTGTTTGGAGTTTTCACAAGCGATCCATTACACTATCAGTGGCTATTTGTATCTTGAGAGACTCTCTGGAGCACGTGCACCTTGAACGACCTAATAACGTCTTTATCAAAGATTGAGACGCATTCCTCCTAGCGAACCCCCATTTTCGGATGTGTATAGGGGAGTCTGCTGCAAGGGTTCATTGCTCACTACTTCTAACTACATCTGTCAACTTGAGAGTGTTTAAGGTATGTTGTTCTAGGTGGAATAGAACAAGATGAGATAAATGGGTAATAAAGATTAGTTTAATCCATTTATCGCTACCCTTCGCCTCCTTCATAGCCTTTCCTACTCACTGTTATTTGAGCCTAAAAGGATGAAGTCTTTTTACTGTGCAACGGGATTTAGCAACCCTCAAGAAGATCCTATTTAAACTAATTTGTCAATTAACGTCAACCTATTTTAGTAGAGCTCTCGCTAAGCTAGTGGCGAGGGTGTTGGACTTTTAACGAGGTGGCAGGGGTTCGACCTCAGCGAGCGACGTCACGAGCTGGCAGCCTATCGGGCGTAGACACTGATATTCATCCGCATGGGAGTAAGTCCTCCCCACGCATCATCCTGTGTATATCCATTACAACATCGCTATCATTCCATACACCGCTTCACAGAAAAACATCCCCATCTCTCCTCTGTTCCGAAACCATTCTGATGAAGTACTTGTGTCCCCTATTGGGGGAATTCATATCTACATACCCCTGCCGGGAACAAGTGTCCTCTTTGGGTAAAGGTGGTTCCACCATCGTGATTGGTGTCTAAATCAACGAATACAACCTAGGACCCTCCATCTCCCTAAGAAAGACACGTCATTCGCCCCTCTAGGCTTACCAGTGATTGTCATTCTTATCTTTATATACACTTCATTATCCAATCTGATGATCTCGTATATGATGCGAAAAAAGAATGGCGTTACATTTAATTTGTCCAAATTTGAGATGGTTTATTTCAAAGAGTTTCGAAAAATTTCCTCCGTTTGTGTCTTTTCTTTTAGTAAAAGAATTCTTATAAGAGAGATTTAAATTATGTATGAAACATATTGTTTCACAGGGGGATTCTTTTCCCCCAAAAAATTTAGGTTAAGCATGAATGTCATCAACTCCGTGCAGTTATTTCGCACATTGATGCGCCCCGGTTGCACATTTTGTGGTAGATATTTAGGTAGAAGATTAAAGTTCATCTATATTTCTTTTTGAATTTTGTTCCTTTCCCTCTTATGCTACTAGATGTCATTTTTTTTTTTAATTAAGGGGCTATCTGCTACCAGATGGCATAACTTGATACAAATACGAGGGGAAGCTAGGGAGAACCTCGAGCCATCTGGTTTCAAGGACTCCCAAATAGTATTATCATTTACTCGTTAATTTCCTACAATCTAATTACATTAAAATTGGGGAATTTGACTTTGAAACGCCCTAAGCCAGTTTGGAACTATTCGGTGTATGACGCATTAACCTTGTCGATACGTATGCACTCTTGTTTATTTTGCATACATATTTTTTATGAAGAATAAATATTTTGTTATCATAAATTGTAAGCTCAGTGTTTATTCTTGATGAAAAATTTCCGAAGAAATTAATGAAAGATAAGTCAGGTAGTTTTTCTTCCACAGATTACTCTCTAAAACTCCAGCACACATTTTCAAACAGAAAATAAGAGCTGGGAAACAGCTCTTCTCATATCAAAACTATTCAATCTTTTGAGAATCACCCGCCGGTTAATTATCCTTCATCCCACCACTTTCTCTGTATACTCTCAACCATCCATTGTAAAGTACTAAGACAAATAAATAATTCAAAAAGCATGTGAGTCAGATTCTTCTCATTAATAAAAATATCTCAAACTCAGTTTGAGAAACGCTTTGATCTCTCCCTGGGGTGAGCTAAAGTCTCCCGGTGGGGCCGGGAGTCTTTATCCACTCGGCTCTTCCGCTTAGCCGAGTGCATAAAGGTCCAATTCAAATGAGATCAAAACGGTTACCCGCTGCTTCAAGGTGTTTGGTTCGAATCCCAACCCAGTACGGATTTTGTACAATTAGCAAATATTTTTTACCTCAAAAATAAATGATTTGATTTCCCTTCCTTGCAGTATACTGAATTTATTTCATCATTCTCTCACGCTCATGATATATATATATGGTCCACTAAAAAATTGGCGTTTGATGGAAGCAATAATTGCAAGAATTTCCCACATGAAAATCAAAAGAGCAATCTAAGTACTTTCGAACTTTCAAATTCATTACAAAAAAGGAAATCTATAATACAGAACGTAGCCATATATAGACTACACAGAAAGCTAGGGAATATCGTGTATTTCACTCCAGAAATTGCGGAAAGGAGAGTAGTAGATTTATTATTTTATTTTGGGTAGCTAAAATACCCCCAGAATTTACGGTTTATAAATATTGCCGAATATGTGCATTACTCGAGACAACCACCTTGTGCTGCGCAAGCCCAAAGAAAACGAGGAGCGAACTAGGTTCGTGCGGGTAAAATTTTGTATGAGGCATTTGTTGTCCGTTAGCCATTCTGACCGACGAGCGACACTCGCTCTATTTCGTATCAATCAACACTTAAACCGTTTATAAGTCCTGTATATAAAACTTCCTTAGTGTTGTACATAGCACAGAACCTTCTGTACGAGTAGTTGCCATAACTACTAATATCGATTTACGTGCGGGTAAGATTCCGTATGACCCTGTCTTCATCCTGACTAGCGGAAGTTAGCCCCCAAAGCAAGAAACCAAAACCATCGTTCGCATAAGTATTTTTTTATATGTGATTTGCGTCGTGTTATAGCTAATACGCTTCTCATTGAACCCAAGTGCACTTGGTAGGATTTCAATATAGTTTTAAGGAATGTTATTATTTCCATCATTATAAATACCTCAAGTGAGTAACTAATATTATACAGTCGACTATTTTCTTAGTTTATCATTTATTTCCTTTTGTGTTGGGGAGGTGGTTACCAGTGATCACATTTTTCAGTTAAATCCGCAACAGGAAACACCCTTCACAAAATATGAACCAATATAAGAGAAAAGACAAAAAAAAAAAAGGAAATTTAAGGCATCTTGAAGTGTCATGTGCAAAATCCAAATGACCAATGTATACATATCCACACATGTCTATGAAAAAGATTAAACTACTAGCAAAATTTGAGAGCGAGGGAAAAGAGGAAATTAGAGCTAAGACGAAGAATTATTAAGACCTAGAAAAGGTGTGGGTAAGAAAGAGATACAGTAGAAGAAGTATGTTAAAATGATGCAAACCAAATAAATACTATATCATAGGCTTATGTTTGTAATTAAAGGATCAAGTTAAACAGGCCAGGAAAAATATTCCTGTTGAGAAAGCAACTAATTAGGAAACATTCTACATTTCTTTTATAAAATAGTCGGAATGATCAAAGAATTTAACACAATTGCCACTAATGTGATGACTATTATCTGAAAAATGTTAAAACCCAGCATTTTTACTTCCTCCACTTCTAATTTTATATTCGTATTGATATTATCGGACATGTAAGGTTTACTGTTTGAAAAAGTATCGTGAACTTTTTATTGAGCATTGGATAAATTGATTAAATTAAGTATTGCATATTCCTAATGTTTTTTCTTAATGTACGTACTTGGATATTTTTTTGTTAAACTTCGCTATTTTCTTGTTGGTTTCTTCTTCTGCTTAGCAGAATTTGTAGCATAAATTATGTTACTTTATTAAAGCGAATTAAAAGTGATTAGTTTGGGGTGAATTGTCATAAATGATTTACAGACTTGTTGTTCGCTCTTGTTGTTCCCTGAAAATACTCTCTTGTCAAGGGTAATTTAATTATTGGGCTTTATAATTTTCATTTGTTTATTGGGGAGGAAATATTTGCTAAATGGAGATTGGTTTCGTATTTATATTGGAAATAATTTGATCTACTCTTTTGGGGACAAAGCGGTTATACTCGTAGCTTTTTTCACTTAGTTTTTTGGATTCCATGATTCGTTCAAGAATTGATTTTGTTGATCATTAGAGTAAGGTTTTAAACAAAATTTAATTCCTATTCTCCCTACGACTTTTGTCACTGATATCAATACCGATATCAGTTTATTAACCATAAGAGTTTTCTATTCTTGGCCAATGAAAGTGGTACAGAAATTCTCTCTTAGTTTAAATCTGCAAGGTAGGACATTGCATAATATATCTGTACGTATAAATTAAAGGTACTCGTAGATAGGGACTGTTTTCTGAAGAAATATTTACGCTTGGCTAAGTTTGTATATTATATAATATCTAGCTCTTTGTAAATTTTCTTTAAGGAATAAAGTTGTCACTCCCTTCAGGAGTGATCTTCATTTGAAGAAAGCTGATTGATAGTCGCGTTTAACTCCTTTGTATTTGGGTAAAGGAGTGCTCCAAGATTCTTCTTTTCGGACAGCTCTAGTCCGTGACAAATTGGAGCTCAAGAATTTGCCTTTGACTTTATTTGTATTTCCTTGGCATTGGAGCCATTGTAATTTAATTTGTAAATCGGTTAGTAGGATTAGGGAAGCTTAATAGTTTTTACTCTCTTCTGAGATTTGGAGGTTACTTAAGCTGAAACTAATTAGCTTTCTGTTAACGAGTTCGTCATTTAGGTTAGGTTGTGCTCAAATAGTTTTTTCTTTGAAGAGCTCTATTAACTAGAAGACAAAGCAATCGCCCCTTAAATAACTTGTCTTGGCTTCGTATTGAGGACTTCTTCTCGATTTAGATTTAAAGTTTTTAGAAGTAATTTTCTCAGGACTTTACTGATTAGGTTTAAGCCTTTAAATTTTGTAACCGTTTAGGGTTTGTTTTTTCCTAGACTGGACTGAGTTTTTATTTAGTTTAGTTTCTTTATAAGGAATTCGGATAACTAGTTATTGGTTGACTTACTGTATATTCCTTGGGGAATCAACTTTTATCGTTGCTTAAGTGGGGTGAAAGGCATAAATTCTGAGTGTTAACTATTAAAGGAAAGTAGCTTGCACTGGAACTGGTTTAACCCATATGGATCACTAGGCCTAAAATGGCTTTTCTTCCTTAAACCTTGAGAGACACGGCGGTACAATGGCTCTTGGATCAGCGAAATACAAACACTTATCCCCACTAGATTAGTTCAGATTGATTTTAGTGCTGCTTTTGATCGTGTTAGCTATAAAGCACTTGTTTTTAAACTAAAAAATCTTGGAATAGGTGGCTACATCCTAGGACTACTTAATGACTTTTTAATAAATCGGCAGCAACGTGTTGTCGTAGATGGAGTTTTGGGTGAACCGACGTGTTGTGTCTAGAGTTCCACAAGGCAGTGAGCTTGGGCCTTTGTTGTTTTTAGTATAAACAAGTGATTTGGTATAAAATCTTGAAAACAAGGTTGTTCAGTATACAGATTATACTACACTTGTTGGAGTAGTCAGGTCTCCAGCAATGAGAAACCACGTTGCCATGAGTATAAATCGTGATTTAGAAAAAAAAGGAAATGGTATGATCGTTGGGGTATAAAGCTTAATTCAAGTAAAACTAAGACCCTCTTGGTTAGTAGATCTTATACCAATGAGCCGCCTCTTCATTCACTCTGTGTTGGAGATACACTTCTTGGTGAGTTGGAATCTCTAAGGATCCCTGGCATTACCTAGGATTCTCACCTGACTTTTGAGAAGCATCTTTTAAATGTAGCTGCTAATGCAGCCCGAAAACTTGGTATTGTACGTAAGGCCTCATATCTATAATAATGAAGTCATTAATGCCACTTGTTTTAGGTCCTTTCTTCTCCCTCTTCTTGAGTATTGTGCTCCAGTTTGGATATCCTCATCGCACAGAAATCTGTCTCGCTTAGATAGGGTTGCTCGTGGAAGGGTTCCTTTAACCTGATGGAGCTAGCTATGAATTGGATCATCGACGGATGATTTCATGTTTGTCGATATTCCATAAATACTAATTCAGTAGGGAATTGCATTATCATTTTCAATTCATGAGCCCCTGCCTCTTGCTAGAGCTACAAAGTTTGCAGATGGACAACATCCACATGCACTATGCATTCCCCGCTGCTGCACTTCTCAGTTTCAGCGTTGCGTTTTTCCAAGTACGGTAAAGCAGTAGAAGGATCTTCCTGCAGAGGTTATGGAGAAAGATCTTAATATCTTCAAACGAGGTTGCAATGCTAGATTAAGGGTGGGTGCTACTGCCTCATAATTTTAATATTGATTTGATTTTAATAATTTTAAACTAATTTATTTACACATTTCAATTTCTTTCTTCTAGCATTCATTCTTTCTTACTTGACATATGGACACTGTTTTCTGTGGGAGCTTGTTTTCAAGTTCATGGCCGCTAGGCTTTTTCCACAAGAATTTTGTATTCATTATCTCAAATAATAATAATAATAATCCAGTGTTGGTACTAAGGCTAGTTTCAGTATTTTTTTCCATTAGCAGCACCTAGGGCAATGTTTAATTACAATATCATCGCTCGTTTATAAAGTCAGCCACCTTTTTTTACAAATATGGTATTAAATACCCTCAAATATGCCATATGAAATTCAACGTTTTCAAGTTCAAGGTAATGAACATAGGAAAAGATAATCTTAAGGAAAACTATAATATAGTTGTTCAAATATGAAAGACGGTTAACATGGTAAGGGAATTAAAGATTTTTATCTCGATAACCTAAAATTTTAGAAACAATCCTAACTAAGTCTAGATTATTTTCCATTGCATAAATCGTTTTTAAGACCTCATTTTGACTATGCGATCCAATTCTCGTCCTCATTCTTGCAAAAATAGTCACTGCATTGTTACTATGCGTCCAGCGTTGAGTTAGAAAGGTATGCATGAAATTAGTAATAGATCGTCAAAAGAAAGTCAGAGGCACCTTTATTTACTTTCAATGGAAGGTTCCCACCACCATGACCACCATATTCGAGTATTTTAAGTAACATACTGATTTACTAATATAAATTATAATTCAATATTTGAGCTTGTTGACTGTGCGATAGCACAAAATTTCTTTTCTTATTAGCAATTACACACTTGGAATGTCTCTCCTAAGAATGTTGTTGAAAAAACTGTAGTAAATTTAAATATATAATTAATAAATATTACTGATAATATGACCTTGCAGAAATGAGTTGTGAAATGAATTAGTTATCCATATCTTCTCCTCATTTACCTATCCTTCACCATACCGTCGTCTCCTCTCTATTTTGAGTTAGCTTCTGGTGGATCTTACAGAATTTGAAGTTTCATAACTATTATTTTATACAATATGGTTAAAAATTGCATGAATATGAATAAATATATATATATATATATATATATATATATATAGTTCAGAAGGAAATTATCAGAGTAAAATTTTCTAAAACACCTTAAGTGAGTAGTAGAGGAGTTAAACATATGAGCACATAATATTAGGTATGAAAATGAGGCTAGCAATGAATTAGATTCTTCCTAGTCTCTTTTGTTTCACCAACACTAAGGTTAAAATCAAATAATTCTTCCTTAGATAGAATAGATATTTGTGATCTGTAAATGTTATTACGACTTTTACCTAAGTAATTTCTAAGATTATTTAAAACAATAAAATATAATCAGGATTACCTCACATATACACTTAGTTCAGCAATATTAATCATTATTTCATGCTCATAGTTCATTGGTTTATTGCAATCTGCAAGGAGAACTACCTTAAGTTATTATGTACATTAGTGTGTCTGTTGTCATAAAAAGCACTTACTACTTAAAGTATAAAATAACTTTCGAGGGTGCCATATTTTGTGCTGACGGTATTTTACTGTTTCAATCATATAGATTAATGGAAGTAATATTAGTTAGTGAGTCTCACAATGAATCAAGGACATATATCCATTTTGTATTGTAGCGGTTTCCAACCTTCCTGAAAGTGTCACGTTAGCACTAGTCTAATTAGATTGCATGGTTCCACAATGCATATCTATTTATTATGTCATATAGCGGGAATTTTTACCATATTACCTATACTCACTATGAGGTTTTCTTATCTTTATATCATTTCACTCACCCTGATAAGCTCTAAATCATTTTCATCAAACTCTACGATAAAAAATATATTAATATTACCAGCCTAATGAAAGGAAATGTTTATATCTCATATCTTAGGAAGATTGTAAATATCAAAAAGTAGTGAGTTTCTGGAAGATTTGAGATTTCTCATTCCTAACATTTTATCTTCTTCATTCGGTGCCCTCTTTCTGAATTGTTTCCATTTTAAGAATAAGAGTGTTTCTTTAGTTAAGGTATTTTATATTTTTCCGTGGATGTTCTTTTATTTATCAAAAAAAAAGAAGGTGATCCTAAGAAGCAATATATTTTATTTGATCTGAAAATAATACTTAAAAGGATAGATAAATTGCTGTATAAAATGGAATTCAATTGAATGCATGCTTTGAATCTACTTTCTTTCTCCTTGATAGAGTTGTCTGTACATTTTACTCGACATCTCAGTGATATATTCTCTTTTAAATTTTCACTATCGTCCAGGTGATGATTTTTTTCTGAATAATTTTGGGATCGGTTTACTTTTAGGAGTTTTCTCGTCTATTATGATTTTTAGATGTTTATATTCAACACTTTGAGTAATTTTTCAAGAATGTATTTGTTTTTTTGTCCACCAAATTGTTGGAGAAACGATTATTGATGAGGACTTGCTTACGTGAAAATAACAATAATAAAAATAAAGACAATAAGAAACATCCAATAAATATCTCCTATATGAATTAAATGAGTGAATCGTATAAATTCGAGGAAAGAACAATCAAGAATATTATACACCAAAATACATAAAGCACGAATCCAGAAGAAATACTACAAGTCACAATATATTATAAACCCCCAAAATAAGCAATCACCTCATTATCAACGACACAAGTACGAAAAAAGAACTGAAAACTTCCAATGTAATTTATGAATTCACCTGTCCGCATGAAGATTGCAAGCTTCATAATTCAAATAAATACATTGGAATGACAACCACATTGCTATCTCGTAGACTCACCGTGCATATGCAAAACGGTGCCATCAAGAACCATTACATGCAACATGGAATTCAACTAGCACGAGAAATTTTAGTACAAAATACCATTATCAAAAGGAGAAGTGACCGCACACGCCTTCATATCCTGGAAGCGATCCTAATCCAAGGAGAAAAACTGAAGATTAATGCCTAATTGACCGCCATCCAGCAAACCGTAAAACTCTTTACGGATTAACGGTCAATAATGACCGAAATCCCATTAGAAAATACACCTTTTCTAACTACTTTCTGTGAACCACATTCCCCTTATTTTTATTATTTAAATTATCTTTACTATTTAAATGTAACGCCTTTAAATGTTTAACCATTGTAAAATTAATTCGTTCCGAAGATTCTCAAACGGAACACTTATCTATAACCTTTCGCAAGACGAAAAAAGAATAATAAGGATATTATAAAAGCAAAGAAAGAAGCTAATCAAGGTTCAACTAGACCTGGTCTTTAATAAAACATGCATAAAATAAAAACTCCTATCTAAATATACAAATATATATATATATATATATATATATATATATATATATATATATATATATAAATATATATATATATATATATATATATATATATATATATATATATATATATATATATAAATATATAGGTTATAAAGAAGTTTACCCACAATGTCGAAAGTAACGCTCCTCTTACTTTTCCTTTTATCAATGTCCGCTTGTGGACTGCAAAACAAATGTTTACCACCATAAAGCTAATTTTCGGTAAATATCATGGCATTTTGCCTCAATGGACACTCAGTGATCCGAAGGATATAAGCGCAGTGCGATAAGTAGTATGTCATCTACATGACATATTGTCTCTGATGAGCTTCTAAGATTCTTCAAACCTTTTTGTGAAAAATGTTTAACCCCAGGAAGACTTTTACGGTGTTATTCAAAACAGAATAATTTTTTTTTTATCTGATAGCCCGTTCGTTACCTGACAAAACAAACACTAGCCACAATATGGTAAGAATTGTTGAATCCGCTAGAAAAGTCTCAATGAAACTTTCCACATATGTTGCTAATTTTTTGACATGATTAGACTTTTGCCAATACATTATAAAAAAGCAGTCATTACTTTGTTAATAATTCACTATTACACAACCTTTCTCCTTCAAATACTTCGGGAAGGTATAATGTATATTCAGTCTAAGAATGTTATTCTCACTGCAGAAATTGACATCATTTTAAACTTAAATTTGAGCAAACCTGACGCCTTTAGCAGTTTCTCTAGTCAAAATTTTAAGAGTATTAAAGAATTGATTTGTAAAGAGATTTATTTTTGTCTATCACAAATGTTACTATCAAATAAACGGAGTAGGAATGGGATCTCAATATATTTATATTTAACATTTTTATGATTGATTTTAAAAAATATATTAAAAAATGTATGTAGGTGATTATTTTGTTATTTTTAATAATTTAGATCAAGCTATCCAATTTTCTAAACTCCTTCCCTCCCAACAAAATATATATTTTATTGAATAAAAGATTAACAAAGTTCCTTTCTTAGATGATTCCCGTATTATAGAAAAATAAATTAAATGCTTCAATATGCAGATAGCATTCCTTTAGTGGCATTAGAATTAATCTTATTCTCCATTATGGTATGTCATACGAACTGTTTCCTATGTTTATGGGACAGTCGTGCACATAGTATGCACTATGAGAAGAAGGTTTGGCCTTCACGAGAAGCATTTAGAATTAGATCAAACAATGTGATAGCTGAACCTTTAGTGCCTCCTCAAAAAATAATCCTCCTTTCACTGCATATAAAGCTTGGCATAATGAAAAATTATGTAAAAACCCTTAATAAAGTAGGCCAAGCTTTTAAATTTCTTCTTCAAAAATTTCCACAAATCAGTGACGCTAAGCTCCATGGGGGAATTTTGGATGGACTTCAAATCAGAAACTTGATCAGCAATTTGATGCATCAATGAAGGACATAGAAAAAGATGCCTGCAAAGCTTTCAAAGCTCTAGTTAACAATTTTCTAGGCAATAAAAGAAGTCTAGAAGAATATGTTGCCCTGGTCAATCAGCTCTTAACAAGTCTCAAACATTTGGGAGCTCGAATGTCTATAAAGATACACTTTTTACAGTCCCATCTGGATTATTTTCCCGACAACTGCGGGGATTACAGTAAAGAACAGGGGCAAAGATTCCACCAAGACATAAAAGCAATGGAATCCAGGTAACAGTGTAAATCGAATGGAAACATGTTTGCTGACTACTGTTGGTGCTTGAAGCGTGATGCACCAGATGACAGGCACAAACGAAAATCGTCAAGGGCGTCTGTTCGTCGAAATTATAATTATTTTCTTTATTATGTTGCATTTTTTTAGTTTTTGTTTATTAAAAGAATTATAGTTTACATACGTGTATTCCTGTTTATATGATATAACAGTAATAATGCATTATTAGATAGAGAAAGTTTGTTTTGTTTTTTTTAAATTATGAAAAAATGAGGTAATCTCAATGAAAATGGTGTATGCTGTACTGAGAAAATCTGACCTGATTGAACAAATATACATTCATTTTTGAGCTTAGGAGGTTGGATTCATTAGGAAACCACAAAGAAATCCTGGGGAACATAAAAATTTTTTTCAAACGCAGGCCTGTTATTTACCTATTTTTTGATTCGTAAAATATTCAAAATTCTTGTTTATTTGAAACAAATTGCTATATCTTTTCTTTATTGACAAAGTAATTAATAATTTCCCCAAGAAACTTTACCCTAAAAAAGAAAAACATTCTTTGTAGGAACTGAAATGTGACCTTTCAATAAGTTCTTTACTAGACGCCAATAATTCCTTCAAAAATACTATTTTCACACTAAGTTCAAAATCACATTTGTCAATTCCCTTTCCCTAGACAGTTTCTTTACCTTAAAAGACAAACTTTCTCTGGAGATGATTATTTAATTTTTTTATGCAGTTACTTGCACTTATTGACTGGAAGGATCTCTAATTGAAACTTTGGTTTTCTCAATGACAAAGAAGTTTGGTTTTCATATGGGAATCAGCCCCAGTTTAGGAAAACTCACTTTAAGCTTAACTTTCTGTCATTAGAAACCATGTAATACAATAGGTAAAAAAACATTAGAAGTGTTTCAAGATATTTTGCTCCAAAGTGCCTCATATACTCTACTCATATTGGTTAAATTCATAAAATTTTCTGTCACCCTAAATTGAACACATTTGAAATTAATTAATTTATTCTGATTAAAATTATTCCTTTGATTGGCATTTTTGTGTGTAAAATGATATAAGTATTAATTGAATCCACGAGTTTGTTTCCCTTTATTTTGGGGGGAAATGCCTGAAACCATTTCCGGCCATCGACATGGAGAAATAGTAAAATTGTTGGAGTTTCTAATCATTGAATCTGTCATTTAAAAATTCTAGCTGTAAATTCATCTATCATATTACCGTATATCTCAGTTTACTTGTATAATTGTTATAGTTAATTAGTTCCAAAAAATCCTAACAATAGAGCGATAAATTGCAGCGCAGCTAAGCTAGATTTAAATGACTTGTCAGGTCTATTGTTTCCCACTACTCGAAAGAGTGCCTAATGTATGGGTATCTGGTACAAATTGTAGTTCGTTTTAGATATGTTTTGGGTTATGGAATTTAAAAGGATATGTCTCCTACTGTAGAAATAGTTTCGTTCAATGGATGTCGTATTTTGCGAAGCAAAACCTCTAGCTCCCTGAAATTTACTTGCTAGACATCTTTCAAACAATTGGATTTCACTCCTTTAATTTTCCCCAAAAACATGATGAATCACGAGCTAATACAATTATTTTGATTTAAAAAAATCGCGCAATGGACTAATTACAAGAGAGTATAATGGGAGTTAATAGTATATAGATAACTTAGTATTAGTTGAAAAATAAAGTAGGAAGAGATACATTAGAAACGAAAAATATTTTAGAGAGACGAACCTATTATAATTGTTTGAGGTATTATTACATCTTATAGCAGGAGTGGTAATTTCTTTCATGATTATCTTATTTTTAATTGATTAAAGATTCATATTTCATTTCATTTTTTCAGCTATCTTGAGAGCAGTTTTGATATTGTCATTTCATTTTTTCAGAATTGACCTTTTTTACACTTTGAACAACTTCCTTTTGATTGAACAATCTCATTCTTTTTTTATCCTGACCACTACGTATGCCGTCTCTTTTCGTTTCGCCTCCGATATCTTTGGTTAGTTCTAATTCCAACGTGCTAGTATAGGGTAGTTCAGGGCTCTTCAACGGTTCCATCTGTACCCTTTATCCTAAACATCAACATTCCATGGTAGAATTTTGCGTCATCCTTACTCAGTTCTCATCCAATCACATTTCAAAAGAGTGCAACTTACAACCTCGTGTTACCCAGTTACTAGGCAGATCCTCTAAACAGTGAATATAGAGGAATGAACCATTGGAAAAAGAATTATTGCTCACCCCGTAGCGACGTAAAGAATCGTGAGATTTAATAATTAATTTACAAATAAAATATATATTCATAATAAATTAAAAGAAATTAATCAGTATATAAATTATCAGCGATAATTAATCTAAGTGATTGAGGTAAAGTTAGTATCACGCTTTCATTAGATGTGAGAAACCAAGTAAAGAGCAAAATTCAGTCGATTTTCAATGGTGTATTGCGGCCCCGCTGCACTCTAGAAAATCACCTTTGTGCTACTTGGCCCGGATTTAAGGAGTATAATTTTCTTAAGGATGTAGTTGATATTTTTTCTTAATCAATGTGGAAATCTCTAAAAATTCCTCCAAATATTGAAAGTTTTGAAAGTCTTCCTCTTCATGGATTATCATCAAAGTGAGAGAGAATCAATAGAGCTATTTTTTTATAAATACACCTCCGAGAGATTTCACTATGTCTCAATTTCGTCAAGTGAGGGATGGGTTTCGGTGTAATTCGATTAAAGCGCTCTGTTCATCATTCTTACCATACATGACTTTATGTAAAGTGAAGCCTCAACTTTTAGAGGTGGAGCAGCGCTTTATATGCATTTATGGCAGGTTCTTGCAGGAGTAAGTGACCTTGATCTTGCACCCAACATCCTTGGAGCAGTCCTTCGCTACCTTTTTTCTCCGTAATCCTTAGCCAGGATGCTACTCAGCTAGTATTTAATGCAGAGGTGAAACACCCTCCGTCAAACAGAAGAAATTGGATTTCATTACGCTCATGGTTAGCAGGTTAAATGATCAACGCCAGCATGAAGCACGATGACTTAAAGACTCTCCAGAGCGTCTCTAACTATGGAAACTTTCCTCTCCTGCCTCCGCTTTACCTATTAATTAAAACCTTTTGATGCTGAAAATTCATGACCTTGACCACCATTTGCTTTAATT
The DNA here is from genome assembly GCA_963969495.1 of Ceratothoa steindachneri. NCBI lineage: Eukaryota > Metazoa > Arthropoda > Malacostraca > Isopoda > Cymothoidae > Ceratothoa > Ceratothoa steindachneri. The sequence continues at coordinate 27,209,686 of OZ018321.1, read as the reverse complement.
TAACTATGTTCGTCTCAATTAACAAACTTTACATACTATGCAGTGATCGATTATTTTACAATTGCGAGAGAAGTAAAAGTGTTCCCTGCTCAGAAACCTCCTTAGGCGGAAGCAAACAAGCTTATAGCTTTTGTCCCTTGCTCGTTATCTCTCTTCGTAACACAGCAAACTATGTATTATTGTTGACTTCTCCTTATCGAGGAAATATAATGTTTACTCAAGTGAAATCTACTGTTCACTATGAAACGTTGTCCCCTTGATGACTATTGTCCAAACATTCACTTTATGAGTTTCTGTACATACGTGGTTACTATTCCAAATTGTTAAAGGCTATAGCTTTTATGCAAAATCCACATGGTCCATAATTTACCATCATTAAATCTGAGATGGAATCGCTTCTAACTGGATTGTTTTTCTTAAGATAGTATTCCTTAAATTTTTAAACTTTTCCTTATTTGAGTGTAAATGATGCATAGATCATTTTTTCTTATTGAACCAAAATCAATCATGGTTAATTTCTTAAAGGTTTTTTATAAATTTATCATTATAAAGTTGCTCTCAGTGGAAATTTATTTTGAACTTAGGTCGAATATAAAATTTTTCGGGTTTTCCGAATCACTAAAGATCAAGAATTTCGAATTATATGATTCTCAATACTACTCAACATAAGGATTTAACTAGTGCCTGAATTGATGCTGTTTAATTAAATCTATATCTAATATATGTATGTACAGTATATAAATTAGATTTAATATTTTGAACTAAATATCTTAAGCTACTCCATAACTTATATTCATTTGTTCGCCAGTAATGGAAATAATATTTAAAAGCTCTCCGAAAATGCTCATATTGCGAATATTTTCAAAGTGCTAATAAAATATCAACATTTACTCATTACTTAGAATATCGAAAATTCTTTGTTTCATCACTTTAGTTTTCTTGTTATATAAATAAGTACGCCAAAACCTGCAACACTTTTATTCTTGGAATTATTTAACATAATAAAATGGCTTGATTCGATCCAAAATCGACTCAACTCAATAGAAAGCAGCTACCTGTACAAAATAGGTGTAAAAATTAGTTGGGCCCTGTGAAATCATTTAAAAATATAATAATAACACTTCCGATCTTACCTCTCAAATAATCACTGAAGTGAAAGATCATTGTGAAAAAAATAGGAACTTTCTCAATAATATAAAAGTTTGGCTAGAAAATAATTAAACTATATTACCAAAAAGAATTTTGAATTCATAGTTGAATTAGTAATAAAAAGCGAATTTTTTTATTTGTGAAATGAATTTTTCCAGTCATACTTTACAGAGACAAAAAAATATAAAAGTTAAATAACGGAATTTTTGTAAATAACGTTTTCATTCTTTTCTGTTTTTTTCGAACGATTATTTATGGCCAATCCTAACTAAATCCAAGCCATTATTTTTCTCATAAATGGCATGCAACGAGCTGAGAATCTATTATTTCACGCTTGCGAGACACGGACGTTAACCTTTGAGGCACGATGGAAAAATGATATCGCCCCTAGAACGCTCTGTCAGGCTACAAGTATAGACTTGGCAAATTAATGTCGATACGTCTATAATTTCGCCCCGTCTACTATAGTTTAGTTCTTAACAATTAATTCGAAGGTATCCATTATGACACGAGAAGCCTAGAATGAGCTCAGTACTGCATAATAGCGCTCCTCTCGCCTGAAGAAAAAAGATAATATTAACCTCCACCAAGATTCGAAAAAAAAAACTCACTGGCAAGAGAAGGGAGCGTTAACTAGTTAACCTAGAAGTGAGGCGCGCTATATAATACTCAATGAATTATAACTTTGAGGACCAAAAGTGCAATTAATAAGGAGAAGCAAATTTTTCTACAAAGTTGCTCATCATCCTGTAGGAATATATATTTTAAAGCGCTCTAATAATTAATTGAACTATATTTCCTTGCTTAAAATTGATTTGAAAAATAAAAATCTTAAATAAACCGGATCGAATGTCCATTTGTATTAGGAAACGTATACTTAAATTATTTCCAAATCGAATGAACTAAATTGTTTGATAGCAAAACATTGCTAACTTAAAATAATATAATTCTTAGATCCGATAAAATAGAAAAGGAATAATGGCTTTATTATTTTCTTTAGTTACCATAATAAAGTGATAAATTTTCTGTTTATACGCCTGTCATTTTAGCAAATTGGATAAGAAAGAAAAACAACGAGGTGTAAGATTTATTGAAAATAGATATGAAATGATTTCAGGAAAATCAAAAGGGGATTCAGAAATGATTTCAATGCTATTTTCGTTATCGGTGTGGAAAGAAGAAATTTGATTAAATATTATTGCCATTCCTCTTCATTTCTTAACCACCTTTCTCCTTAATTTTTTAGTTCTGCCTTACTTAGCAAGCGGAAAGAAAACAACCAAAGTTTATGGAGCAACACCAACATTTGCTTAGGTTGTTAGCCTTACCAATTTGACTATATTACTTTAGGTTAGCTTACCCAATCGATTACATTAGGTTAAGTTATCCTTACGCATTCGACTACCAAACTCCGTACGCTGCTCTTGTTCCTTGTTCCTGCGCGATTTCTCTCTCTTTTTGTAAGCTCCAACTGACAGAGCTGAGTTTGAAAAAGAGTGGAATTAGAGTTTGGATTTACTACTCTTACAATTGAAATTCTTCTAGAAGAGTTACTCTGATGCAAACTTGCGATACTGAAGGATAAGGTACAGTTAGTCAGGCAAAGCTCTTGGGGTGTTATAGACCCTTGACGATCAGCCAAGTTCCGGCAGACCATCAACATTTGAAAGCGAGGCTTTAGTGGCAGCTTTGAAAGTTGAACCTTCTGCACGCAACCTTGATCTTGCCAAGATTCTTTGATTGTCATCCAATCGGGTTGCGCTAAAGCACTTACATTAAATGCAATATGTTCACATGAAGGTATATTGTATTCATATGAGCTCAATGAAGCACAAGCTGCCCGTAGAGTAAAAATTTGCAGCCAACTCTTCAATAACTAAATGGACGACCGATTCTAGAGGGGAATTGAGTGTGTACCGGATTCCGTTCCACAACGGATTTGGTTTGACAGGATCATGATATTTGTCTGGTTGAATTCTTGATGATTAATGTATTTTGACCTTGTTTCCCATCGTTGCGCTAACAATACTAATCTGAATTACCAGCAGTTAGACCGCGTTTTCGACAAACTAAGGAAGAAGTATCCTGCTTTGATCAAACAAGGTCAGGCTTTGTTTCAGCAATACAATACGAGGCCGCACTCACCCAGTTTGACTATGCAGAAGTTCAAACAGATGGACGGTGTGGAGATTCTTCTACATCCACCTTTCAGTGCAGATGCAGTTGCACGTGACTCTGACTTATTCCGCTCAATGGAACGCTTCCTCCACGATCAAGAATTCAACACTTTTTGATGGAGTGAACAAAGCTTATTTACAGAATTTTTATTCAAAGCCAGCTGGTATCTGTGATTGAATTGGATGCTGGCTGATCACTGCAAGAAGATTTTAGACAATAAGGGATTTTATTTTGAAGGAATGAATGTTCGTGTTGCTCCATAAAATTTGTTGTTTTCATCCCGCTTCCTATGTGATTCAGGACTTTCTGGCCAACCATATATTTTAATGTTTATTAATTTTAAGTCTACATTTATAATAAGGAACATTTATTCTTTTAATTTCCCTTGCATGTGATTTTTAGTTGAGTTTAATTAGTTATACAACGCCGATTTCTAATCAAACGTCTGGTTTTCTCTGTATAATCTAGTTTTGATGCTATTTGCATAAATGATCGTGATGTATTTTATCACATTTTAGTTAATACACACTTGTAATATAAGAAGTTTTGTGCTCTGTGCCTATAAGGCCTAATTTTATATTCTTTTTATTGACAATGAAAACATTATGCACTACAAACTGTCATAACGCAAAGAAAGACTTCCTGAGTGGCGAAACTAAAAACGAAAATGTCCACCTTCTTTTGTTCCCATGGTATGAAGAGAGCCAAAGGACGAAATTATTGAAGGATATTTTTGCTTTGTCAACACTTGTGATCTTTGCTAGAAAAATTTTACATTTTAATTCTTGACCCACTAATCCCTATGCAATTCTACCCTCGGCGCATTATGAAGAAGCTCCGGTTCTAGTTTTAATATTGTGAGGATATGTCCTCGAAAGACCACCGTGAGAGAAAGCCCCTTGGAAATACCTCTCTATTCTTTCAAGACCACGTAAAATAGCGTTTAGAAAGTCTAGGAACAATCTGTCACTCACTTAATTACCCGTCTCAGCTGTGTTTTTTTTCAGGAAACGATCGTCACCCCAACACTGCGATAACGCTGTGCGCAGCCATAATAACCCTACCCCCATAACGCTAGGCAAGTTTGATCGTCTATAACGACGCGTATTATGTAATGTGTTTGCTTAGACTGGCGCTAAAAAGCCCTTAGGGACTAAAAGGACTAGAGGCGTCTATCAGAGCAGCCACCAGGATATGTAACCCGAAGCTAACCATCTCTCGAGGAGATTAAAAGCCCACAATTCACTCCGTCCAGACTGCCGTCTGTATCCTGTGACCTCCCGTAACTCGTTGTTGTACTTGGTTTAAGATCTTGTCAGTTGATCTACCTTCGTTAAGATTTGGCCCCTGTTCAGAGGAAAGCTATCGAGCCCCCTTTTCCTACAGAGTTGTGCCGCCCTCTCAGCTTCACCACCCATTTATGATTCCCGTTCTTTCGAGACTGAGACTACCTGTCGATCTGGAGAATCGTCTCGAGTTGAAAGTACGTCTCACTGGAGCAGAAAAAATCTCATTCTTAATCACGAATAATCCAACTCCATCTTAGAGTCCTCCGATTTAGGACTCCCCTAAGTATCTTCTTGAAGACCTGCGTCGTTTTCTTTCACCCCCATCCAATTCGCCCGAGCTTGAAGGTAAAGGGATCATGTATGGTCATCCCCAGATTACCTCGGTAATTTTCACTATTAAATATATTTATATATATATATATATATATATATATATATATATATATATATATATATATATATATATATATAAGAGGGGCGGTCAATAAGTTTTGCGAATCGGTAGAGCAAAACAGAGGAAGGGGGATGGCTGTGTGTGGGGGTGTTAGGACAAGTTATGACAAGTCAGGAACTGCAGCCGCACGCTTCTGCCTCATCTATTTAAGAAGCAGTAGCTAATCGCAGATCGTCAGTCACAAATTTTTCAACAATGGAGAAGGTTGAACAGCGCGCAGTGATCAAATTTTTGACCAAGGAACGCAAGAATTCAAAAGAATATCCATGAACGCATGGTTGCAGTGTACACCGACACCACCCCTTCCTATGCAACCAATGCTCGCTGGAATAGGGAGTTCCGCCATGGTCGTGAGTCCCTTGAAGATGACCCCCGTCCAGGATGCCCGTCAGAGGTGACCAACGAGGACAGTGTGGCCCGTGTGGAGAGGATAGCCCTCGATAATCGACAGGTGAAGATCGAAAAAATCGAGCGAGAACTTGGAATATCACATGGAAGTGTTATCAACATCATCTACGACAATTTAACCATGACTAAGGTCTCTGCCCGTTATGTCCCTAGAAGCCAAACGCCCCTTGATCGTCTTTAACGTCGTCAAAGTCCACCAGGCCAGAGTTGCACAAGCTGCCCTGCGCGAGTGCGGATCCGAGGAGCTCAACCATCCCCCCTACAGTTCAGATCTGGCCCGTAGCGACTACTTTTTATTCCGCCAGATCAAGGCAGCACTGCGTGGACCGCTGTTTAGGGACGATGAAGACGTCTAGCTCACCGTCCAGGAGTAGATTGAACAGCAGTCGGGAGATTTCTGGTTGTCGGGAATTCGAAGCCTCAGGGACAAGTGGCGTAAGTGAATTGAAGTCAAGGGTAATATATTGAAAAATAATAAAACACTTTTCCTCATATATATATATATATATATATATATATATATATATATATGAAAGAGCAAATACAGGTTCTGCAGGTGATAATACAACCACCACAGGGCTACTACATTTTTATTTTCTGCCTTTCAAATAAGTTTGAAGAAAGAAAGAAAGATGCAGAAACCTTGTACGGCTGACTATAAATACATATAGTACAGGAGAAAGAAGAATTAGACGCGAATGAGCAAATGAGACCAGAAATCGGAGTTTTTTTGTAAAGGCAAGAGAAAGGGACATTAGAAGAACGTAGAATCAAAGAACAGAGGGCGGCACAGTGAAGGCGATTCTTTACCGAGAAGACAGAAATAACGCAAGGGGAAAAAGTTTTTGAAAATCCCTGGCCGGGACTCGAACCCAGGTCTGCTAACTGCCAGTCTGATGCGTTACCGCTAAGCTACCAGGCAGGGTAACTATATTCCGCCCAAAGCGTTACTCCATCAAACCCAGTATCTCCTAAGGTAGGAACCTCCAAGAAATTTTCATACCACATCCTCTTACCCGCTCACAATTTAAAGGCTCATTGTCCATGTTACATACCAAGAAAGAGCAAATACAGGTTCTGTGGGTAATAATACAACCACCACAGGGCTACGCTATTTTTATTTTCTGCCTTTCAAATAAATTTGAAGAAGGAAAGAAAGATGCAGAAACCTTGTATAGCTGACTATAAATAGGTAAAGTACAAGAGAAAGAAGAATTTGACTCGAATGAGCAAATAAGATAAAAAACTGTAGTTTTTTAAAGGTAGAGAAAGGAAAATTAGAAGAACCCAGAAACAAACAGAGCAGAGGCGGCACAGTGAAGACAAGAGGGGAGCTGGGGTTTCTGGTTACGCACGATGAAGGTGGAGTGGGAGCAGCACTCTCTTGGTGTAGATGGTGAATGGGATTACTAGGGAGTTGGGAATGTTGAGGAAAGTTGGAGCGGACGTGACTTTAGTCGCCACACGTGAAAGAGACAATTGGCTTACGGGGATAGGATGACGCCAGGGAATCAGAGATGAGAGGCTTATCATCACAAACCTCTGATAAAGGGAAACTTCTGGGTGTAAAGGGGCTCGTAACCTTGACAAATTTGGTGAAGTTCTTAGGAGGACCCCGAAGTTTTCAATTTTATTCTTTGGAGTGAAGTAGGAGAAGTTTTCTTTTTCTTAGGGAATAGGCTGTGACTCGTCGCATAGATATATGCCTCTTTTATGCACTCTTTGAAAGAGTTGCCCTGACGATTCTTCATAAAGGAGCGGATCTCTCGTGGTAGCGACACAACCAACTGATCTCTTAGGTTAACATCTACCATGACTCATAATTGTGGGTGATTTTCGATGCGTCTAGCCAGAAATTAAAATTCTGGGAAAGTGATTAACCAAATTGACGGAAGGTCACATTTGGTTGGATGCGGGCGTGACGAAATTTGGCGCAGGAGAAATCAGGTGTCATATTATCCGACGCGAGAATTTTGGATTTGAGGGAGGGGTAATCCACCGTGGCTTCCGAGGGAAGGGAAAGGGAAACAAAAATTCCGGCAGCTGGGAACTAAGAATGGGAAGGAGTTTGGCGACAACGTCTGTCTCGATATCACAATGATTTAGTTAAAAATTTTGTCAAAATAAGGGACAAAAGTTCCGAAGTCATCTCCTTCTTTGAAAGTGGGGAGTTTACTGAAGCGTAGATTGAGGGTCATCTGCAAGGGAATTGACTCAAAGAGATTCAAGCCGATCGCGATTTAATTACAATTTTTCTGGTCGAATTGTCTCGCGCTCTTCGCTCCTCTAATCTCTTTTCGTTCAGGTCTCCTTGTTCTACTTGTTCCATTCTATAAGCTCTTTCATTTTTTTCTTCTTCCTGTACATAGGCGATGAGTTCTCTGCCACTTAAACCAAGAAATTCTCCTTTGAGTTTGACTCTCTCGAACGACGACGTTTTGGTCGGAACACAGGGTGTAGGTTACTTTAAAGAAAAGATTTAATGGGCCGTCAGCACGGGACGTAAAAGGGGCTTGAGTCAAAAAGTACTCATACACGGAGCAATACGCTTGCCTAAACGCTTAATCTTTGCTAGCTAAATGCAGTCACTAATACAATCCACAAATAAATCCAAATCGAAAAAAGAAAATTGAGCCTTCGTGAAATAAGAAGGGCTCGGAATCTGCTAATACGTCAGGGATTAAAGTGACCGCGGGACAAGCTCTGGCACCTAATCAAATTTTATTAGTGGAGGTTCTCGGTCCCCACACAAACAACACACTAAGAGATAAATAATTATGGCAGGTTTGTTCCCTGGTTTTTAATGCAACTTAAACATTACTCATCTTTTGGAAATTACACACACACACACACACACACACACACACACACATATATATATATATATATATATATATATATATTTATATATATATATATATACGTATATATATATGTATATATATATATATATATATATATATATATATATATACGTATATATATATGTATATATATATATATATATATATGTATATACGTATATATATATGTATATCTAAAGATTAACAAGTAGCTGGTGTTTATTTAGGGTTGCAATAAAAAGACGATAAGGAAAATATAACTTTACTAACAAATAAGTACAATTAACATATATACAGATAAAGAGTTTAAAGGTAATGATCGTCATGTGAAATTAAATGTGGGCACGAGACAGATCACAGGAGGGATAAATATGTGATTAGTGGTCGGGTTCAGGTCGGAGATTAAAAAGTGGAATTTTAATCTGGGTGATCACAAATGATGGGACGGTTTGGGTAGATCAGCTTATAGAATAATCTGTAGGCGTCGAAAATGGAGACTGCTTAGCTGTTCGTGGAAGGGAAGGTCCAGTCGGGATGCAATGACTGTGATTTGGAAGTTGCCTTACTTCACGGTGCGGATAAGGTAGATCACGTAGTTTGGCCTTCGTAGATGGAGTTCCTAGCCAAATACTCTCCCATTGATATGGCAGAGTTGACAGATGTCGATTTAGCCTTCGTCCGAGAATCGAAGTCACCGGTGTCTCTGATCGCGACGGGTGAGCGTGTCCTTTGCTCATACGCGTCGTTAGGCGAAACATTGCTGAGACGGGTTGCTGTGCTCCGTTGCTACCATACTACCCTGCTCCCTGCTGAACCCAGTCCGTGGATTATATTGACGCTCCGCTGATGGTGGCGATTGCCTGGAAGAGAAGCTACGAGACTCGCGTGATCTTGGTGGAAGGCAGCGACTCGTTTGGGCAACCAAGATAAAGTTGGCTTGGAATGTTAGAAGAGTTTTAATCTATGCCAGAAGGTAGGAGTCCGGCCCAAGAGCATGCGAGACGAGAAAAGTACCCCTAATTAAATGCAGCTGGGGTGCAATAATACGGCGTGGACCGTATCGTCGCCGTAGATCAGCTTCACTTCCCACTCTCCAGGAGGCAATCTCGAGAACACGTGGATACCGAAGGGCACAAGCTCGCCCTTCCACCTTAGTCTTCTACAAATTGCTTAAAAAATATATAATTAAAGATTTAGTTACATTAACTAAACAAGTATTTATTTTTTAGCTTTTTCACCTTAAAATTTGTTTCATTCCAAAATATATTATTGTTTTGAATTACAGACATAGTTTAGGAGCAAAGAAAGAAATATTTGCGCGTCGGCCAGTAGTTATGATATTTTATGTACGGTAGCGTCATCCTGAGTGAGCAGCGACATTTGACTTTGTAAAAAATTAGACTAGATTTGAAATAAGAACCTTTGGAGAAACCGTATCAGAATCTGATCTAATCGCAAAATATTTTAATCTCTCTCCTTCCTTCATTTTCAAGGCTAACGTAACGTAGGAATTTTATATTGCGAATTTACCTTAACCAGCACGATTTATAATACACAAATTCGTCATGATTTATCTTCTGTAAATAGTAAAATGTATCATTAAACTGAGGGGATCGAATAATTTGAAAATATGATATGATATTTGATTAATTTTGTCGAAAAAGAATTCACGGTGATTATCCTCATTACGACACTGCTCACTTCATAATGACATCCTAACACTCATTTGGCGCCTGCATTGTAACCTTCGAAATGTTATTTGGCTATCTAGTGGAGTTAAATATGCCCTTTTCAAATTACACTAGGTGAATTAAAGTTCACCCTGATCCAACCTTTTCTTTTTTTGGGTGTAGAGCTTCCTTAATACGATTAGCATCAAAATTGGTGTACACAAATTTATCGACGTACAATGATCCATTTTGAGGTTAGAAATAAGGGTCATTAGAATACTTTAGTAAATGATGTTTATCAGTAAAATTTTGTTTGAAGAGAGATTTTGATAAGCCAAAAAAAAAGAAAGTAGTTTTGAGACTCTTTTGTAAACAGAATTTGAATAAAGTCTTATTTATATTTAACATTGGAGAGTCAAATTAATTAATTTGAACGAAAGTAATAGGACATTGATCAACGTAAGAAAATCGCCTAAGGCAAAGTCGCCTCATCGGTCGAGGTTGCTGATTTTTTATTAAGAGAATTATAAACATGGAGTAATTTCCTGGTATTGTGTGAAGCCGTCTTAATGAATGGTCTATGGTACATCAAAAAATAATCGATAATAAAACGGCGGGTCAACTGAAATTACAGCCAAAGATCCATACTCTTATTGGCTTTTAAAAACAACTTGGTTTAACGTTGCCCAATTTATTTGGAAAATTCATAGGACTTTTGTAAAAAATTATTTGAAACATAACAATTCGACGGAGTATTTTTGAAATATTTGAATTAGATAAATTTTCTAAAATGAGCTGTTTTAAATTTATCGAGTAAATACGCCTCGTTGTTTTTTACTTGGAGAGATACAATGCTGAACAGATTTTCAAGCTCCAAACCTTTATCAGTGTATGATTTATAGTAATTTAAATAAGAAACAGTTTAGAGCTACGCATTCTCATCTCTCACTATGTTTTCTACCACGCTCTATACATTAAAGGAACCGAGCCCATCGGATTAGCATGAAAGAAGAAAATACTAATTTCCGTGTTAAAAATTTCAATGTTGTGAAAAATGATTCAGAGAATTTTGGATAAAATCCTTTCTATGGAAGTGTTTTTACTCGTGTGGTGAAGAGAGGGCAATTTTCCTTGTGTTTAAAAAAAACGAATGACCCAGTTAGAATGAAGACTCCCTAAATCCCGATCTGACTGTAATGGTTGCTATTAAAGGCACGGAGAGGGTTGATATCATCATTAGCTTTCAGACTAATCCATGTCTGCAGAGAGCTCCACCTACTAATGCGCTTAATATTCAGTTGTTGAATGACGTCAAATTCATGCAAATGGCCTATTTCAGATCTTCTAGAATTGAGAAGAAAGGAATGGTAACGAGATCTGACAGCAAGTGGGGCGTTGCTTTTCCTTAAGAGTCAAATTGCTTGTTCGATTTCACTCAGCGTATCATCGAGGCATAAATTATTGTCGACCAAATTCATGGTACCAAATTTAAGGGATCACTGTTTGTATATAAATATGAACGTAGTTCTTCCAGGTTGGACTCTATTTAGGAGGCAAAATAATTTGTGACGAGAAGTCAAGGAACTAACTTGCATGCTTAAGGAAATTTGAATTGACTTTTGAAACAAATATATAGAGAATGTTTGGTGGCTTTCCCATCCGATCTCAGTCACACTCTGCCCAATGTGTAGTCATTAATCTGCATTGGGCTTTGAGTGTAATGTGAAAGAGAACAGATATTTGGGTTCGGTTTTGGCAATTTTTAAAAGTGTACAAACTTTTGTAATTAAGCGGGTAGCATGATTGGGATGATAATCGTAGTAAGAGCAAATAGAGTGAAAGGTTTGAATAGGGAAAATTGGATATTAGATTTGACGTTTGATTTGAGTTCGAGGATAGAAGTTCATTTGAATAATTGGGTTTAATTTTTTTAAATTTCGACCTACCTTTATATTGAAAGCCTCTCCTTAATATTTCTTAAGTTATAACAATGAGATGTGGTTTAGAAAAGGTAAACTGAATTAGATTCACGTATAAAAGTTAGACGGTAAGAAGATAGATTAAAACAAAGAGAGAATTTTCCTTGTATAGCACGAAGGATGCCTTAGCTTTCCAAATTACCAGAAAACTGCATTATATTTATCGAATATTTGCAAGAAAGAGTAAGAGCCAGTCTTAGTAGTCAGGTTTGGTTAATTGGAAAATTGAAAGTAATTTCTCGTATATCAAGGGAGATATTAAAACATTCCTGGCCTTCTTTTTAATGAGAATATCAAGCTTAAATCATTTTTACTCATAGAATGGACGGATTTTTTTTAAAGAGCTCATTTGGCGACTACCTACTTGGGCATTAGCCGCAGTATTAAAACTTAACTAGAACTAGGCTCCTTTAAAACCAAGCTCACAAAGACACATACCAAAAAAAACAAAAACACAACACCCAAAAATAAAAAAGAAGGGAAAAGCCAACGAGCAGGAAGAAAGCTCCCGTGTCGGAGGAAGGTCTCCACGGCGCAGGATCGTGCAACCTATTAGGAAAAAGACAAAAACAAAAGAAAAACTAGTTAAATAAAAGAGAGAAGGCTAGCTTCACGCCAAAAGTCTAGAAGTCCACCAGTCAAGGTGCATGCACTGGTCCCGAGTACAAGGGACAGGGGGTAGCGACCCCGCCCATCAAGGTACCGGGACAGGTGACGGGCGCGAGAAATCACCCAGACTGGGACATTCCACAAGAATGTGCCCAAAAGTCTGCGTTACAAGGCAGTTCTCTCAATAGCGCGCACGTGAGCGCTCTATCAAATAGCGATGCGTCACAGGAGCGTGTCCGATTCGGAGAAGACAGAAAGCGACCTGAAGCCATCGCGGCATTGGGGGATAGGTCCATGGGAACAGTCGCGGCCCAATAGCATGCAACTTTAAGTTTCCTTCAGCCGTCTCACATCTTCTTTCCCAAGCAGTCTGAAGAGCTGCTCGTATTCCTGCCATGTAGTCGGTGTGAGAAAGTGGTATATTGCCACCACCTGGGCCGTAAAGACAGACACACGCGCCTGGCAAAGCCTCACTGCCCTCAAACAGAGAGGGATACGGCTTGGAAGCCGACCCCCTCTTGGGAATTGGAGCCATCCGTATACACTAGCACGGTACCAGCGTTACACGAGGTGTACTCCAAAACTGTTGAACGCAATACTCCCGGCGCCGTACAAGCTTTGAAGGCAGAGGCGTGGGGAAAAATAGCCAAATGTGGTACCCTCCAGGGTAGCATCCTGGGCAGAATCAGGGGCGCCACTGGCGCGAGAGCTAGATATAGCTCTCAAAGAAGTTTCTTGGCGCTAAACCCAAAGGGCCTAGGGTATGACTGGTGTCTCTCGGCGGCATAAGCACCATCAAGATTAGCTGCGGATGCAGTGAGAAGTGTTCTCAACTGTGGGAGGCTCCGTGCTCACGCGTACAGGCGAGTGATGCACTGCACGTAGCGCAGAGCGAGTGGCATCAACCCAGCATCGACTAACAAGCACTCAATGGGGGAAGTGTGGAAGGCACCGGTCGCAAGGCGGAGGCCGGTGTTGTAGATCGAATCGACCTTCCGCTATAAACGCTCGCCTGCGGATGCATAAAACTTGCAGCAGTAGTCAAGCATGAACGAACAAAGGATCTATAAATAAGTAAGGCAGTAGCCCTATTCGCGCCCCAAGCGCTGAACATTACGCAACGGAGAATATCTATGTCACGGGTACAAGGGACTTTAAGGCTGCAAATATGAGCATCCCAGGTGAAGCGTCGGTAGAATACAAGACTAAGGAAACGGTGCGATTTCACTATATCCAGGCGCACCCCAGTAAGAAACAAATCTGGGTCAAGGTGGAGCCGTGGATGGCGGCAGAAGTGCACCACCTTAGTCTTTGCCAAAAAAAAACGAAACCTGTGCGCTTCGGCATAGCGAGAGACGCGGTTCAATGCCTGTTGGAGTCGATGCTCAAGAGTTGGCATCTGGGCCGTGCCAAAAGAGATCGAAAGGTCGTCCCCGAAGAGCGTAGCGAGAACAACTTACGGCAGCACCGAGGTCATGCCTTTGATGCTCAGGGCAAAGAGTGTGACACTGAGGACACTTACCTTCGGGACAGCCTCTTCCTGCTCCTTTGGGCCGGATCGAGCTACGCCCACCCATATGCGGAAGCGACGATCTTGCAAAAATTCAGATATAAAGACTCAGAGGCGTCCTCTGTTCCTAATCTTAGTGAGAGTCCCCATGATACCGTATCGCTATGCTGTATCATAGGCTTTCTACAGATTGAAAAAGACCGTGGCGTAGTGCTGTCTATGAAGGAAAGCCTTGCGGACGGCATTTTCCAGATGGAGCAGAGCGTCCGACGTGGAGTTAAACTTGCGGAAGCCGCACTGTGCAGCAGAAAAATGGCATTAGCTTTCCAGGAAAAAGGTTAATCTAACATATACAAATTTCTCCATCAACTTGCACACGCAAGAGGTCAGAGAGATTGGGCGGAAACTGGTCGAAGTAGAGTGATCTCTCCCCGGCTTGCCAAAGGCGAGCACATAAGCGATTCGCCAGGAATCTGGGAGAAGGCCATTCCTCGCTCACCCAGTTTTCGAAGCATAGCGAACGAGACATACTAAACCATGGCGGATGTCCGCGCAGAAAGCAAGAGCGGAGCGCAATTCACTCACAGTAAACTTGACGTTGAAGGGTTCTCCGCCTCTGGAGGTAAAGTCCAGCTGGCGCCCTTCTGCGAAATGACGACGTGCATTGAATGCTGGTGGAGCAGCATCCTTGCCAGAGAATGCAGGAAAAGCAGTCGCGAAGGATTCTTCCATGGACGCGGGGTCTGAGATTGCGGCCCCATTCTTCTGGAGAACGGCAGGGGGGTCCTGCAAGAACTTGCCTGGAATCTTTTTGACTCGTTCCACACCTCTGCTAAAGGGTCTTACCGTTAAGTGAAGACACGTATGCCCACTAAGAAGAGCGGCGGGCGTGCTTCGAAATATAATGGAACTTAGCCCTAGCCCGACGAAATTCAGCGACAGTGGACTCGTTTGGGTGGTGCTTAAAGGGCATATAGGCATAATGCTTCTGTTTAAAGGCCGTCTCACATTTGGCCGCCTACCATGGGAGTGGTCAGCGTGCAAAACTGCCAGACGTCTTAGGAATAGTAGTCAGGCCCATGGCGATGAGGTTACCGGTTAAGAACTAAACGGCCTCATCAATCGACCTAAACTCCACCACTAAGATAGAGAATTCCGTCATTTCATGTAATGCAGACCACCGCACCCGCGAAAAGCAATACCGAGGTGGGTGCTCAGGCAGCATCCGAAGAGCACAAAGAGAGATCAAGGCAAGAAAATGAAGCGGTTCTCGGAAAGTGATGCGTAAACTCATCCAAGTTTAAGACACCTATCTCAAGCTGTTCAATCAGATCTGCAAGGACTTGTCCCCTGGGATTCATGGAGTAATCTCCCCAGAAAGGATGGCTGCCCTTCAGATCTCCAAGCAAGAGAAAGGGCCTCGGCAACTGTGCCACAACGCAGCGGAATTTCCCCGCATCGAAGTCAGTTGACGGTGGAATGTACTTAGAAATGATAGTATACCTCCTATTCAGGTGCAGCTGCACAACCACTGCCTGAAATGAGTTATCTAAAGACAAAGGAAGAACGGAGACATCATACTGGGTGTAAACCCCGCATCCACCAGGCCGGCTATCTAGTAGTGGTGGGGTTGCAAGACCCTTATACTCCGGGAGGGCGGGTTCGGGGCACGCGCCTAGCATGTTCTCTTGCAGAAAGATATTTAATGGGGAAGGGGACAAAACGAGCCTCTGCAGCTCCTTCCAGTTGGCCCGGAGTCCACGGCAATTCCATTAAAGGAATATGCCCTCCAAGCCTACCTCGAAGGAGACGCGGAGGCCTCTCCCTGAACAGAAGACCCTCACGGGAATAGCCGTACGCTTCCCGGAGCAAGAACCCTGGGCGCTGTTGCCGGACAAAGCGTTGGAGGCGCTCTCGCCTTCGAGGACTTATTGGAGGAGGTTTGGCTTGCCATGCGAGTCTTTTCCTCCCCCCGCCTCAAAACATTAGGCGAGCGTTGCGGCTTCGGAGGCGGGGAGCCCTCTTTTCGAGCCACTCGCTCCACCACTAGGTCTGGAGAAAAGGAGCCGAAGCTCCTTTGTTGTAGTCCTTCTTTCGAAGGACAGCTTTAGGAACCCCAGATGAATGCCTAGCGTCCAATTTCAGGGGTGTTGCCTCCTGTAAGTCTAAACACTCGGGGAGGCGCGTGGCCGTTTAGCCTTACGTGAATCGGGCACGCTGGGGGAAGAGGGAAAAACCCTGGTTTTAGCCGGGGCTGGGTATGAAGCCTTTTTGCCGCCAGCTTTACCAGGGGAGCGCCCGGGTTGCGTAGAGCCCACAGAAGGGCTCCAAATGGGCGTGGAAACAACCGTGCTTGTTGGCCTGGATGGGCAAGGAGCAGAGGGTGCCTTTTTATCTATTGAGGCATATGACGTCCCAGGCAGAGCCGAGCGCGCCAGGACCAAGTCCTTAGCCTCGCAAAATGAGAGTCGTCCTGGTTCTAAACGGCTAGGATTTCATTCTCAAGGATATATGCACCACATTGCTTCGAAGAAGCGGGGTGCGGCTCTCCGTAATTGACACACTTGACACACATGCTTAAGACTTATCGTGTATGGCCTTGGAACAATTTACACAGAATTCAGGTGACCCCGACTTGGCAAGAACGATTCGTATGGTCGAGGCGGTGACAGTAATAGCACCACCGCGGCATTGGCACGAATGCCTTTACGTGTTAGCGGTACCAACCGGCGCGCGAGACAAAGAGAGCTTGTAACAGTCAAATGAGTCGAAGAGTGTAGGGGTGGGTCTCGAGGCCCCTCCCTGTTTTCTCATTACACGTTCGACCTTGACCACCCCATTGTCAGCCAGCTCTAAGGTGATGTCCTCAATGGAGTAGTCAACAAGTTCCCTCGCATTAACTTCTCCTTTCACAAAGTTCATGGCAGAGTGCGGCGTCACACTCAACGGGGTGCCATGAAGTGTCCGAATAGCACTTATATTGGCCGCCTCGGCGGGATTCGCCGCATTCGCCGGAAGGCTCCCGTCTAAGAAACGGGTCACCTCCGCATCTCTACCAATTGCACTAGCTAATCTTCTCCTCTGTTGGATCATTTTGCTCTTGGCCAACATAGTGCCATCAGTGAAGCGAATAACGAGGAAGAGCTTGAAGCCAGCGGGCTCGAAAATGCCATGTAACCTCTGAATCAGAGGGCCCGATGTCATGGAGGCTCTGCCCCGTGCACTTATTGTCTTTGCCATAGTGAGGGGCTCCGCACCCGGGGAAGAAGAAGCGCCGGATGTGCCGATCTTGTCTTGGGTGCTTTCTAAAGTGGCAACAGACCGATCCGTCTCCGCCCCCCAGCGGATGGATAGGAGCCCCGAGTCTTCTTTGTCTTTTTGGTGTTTTTCGTCCTTTTCTTTTTTGGAGAGGAGGGTGGGGAATGGCCTCCCTTATCACCTCCGCCGGCATAAGCCCCCAGGCCAGATGGACCGGCCTCAGCCAGGTCCTTTTCCGAAAAAAAGAAGTTCCTGGTAGTTGTAGGGGTACTGGTCGGAGGAGATCCCTCCCCTCCTTGTAGTACCTCAGAAACTTTAGCCGTTTGCGGAGGACCAAGCGTAGGGGCGGATTCGGGTTCGGTGCTCAGCGCCGAGCCTGAATTCCCTACCCCCATGGAAGGCCCTACCTTCTTAAGCTGGGTTGCCTCAAGGACCGTGTCTACTTCAAGGGGGGCCTTCAGTTGGCTATCACCCCCGGCCCCCTCAAGTCATCGCATGTCCCGTTGGCAGTATTGTCATTAGTCATCTGGTGTGGGGAGGCTCAGGCCTTGACCCCGACAGGGTTAAGTATTCTTGCCGGCAGTTCTTTGGAGGAAAGGGACCGTAGGGGACTGGCTTCCCTCTTCCCCTTAAGGGGGTTTGCGCTACCGAGCCGCTTACACAAGGAGCAGTCGGCAATGGTCTGCCTGCTGGCTTCCTTGGCAGTCCACTTAGAAAGGCAAGGAGGGACTGCTGCCTGAAATAAAGAAGTGCCGAAAGCCCCTCCAGAGAAGGGGGTGAGGGTGAGTCCCCTTCACCCGTTGGCGTAGGAGAGGAGTAAGCCTCCTCTTAGAATAAAGAAATATGGAGGGTCCCCTGCGCAAGCAGAGGGAGGAGACCTCTATTTTTGAGGTGGAGCTGCCCGAGGGCGGCTCCGTCGATGTACAAGGGGGAATGGGAAGAGATTTGTGTTTTTTTTTTATTTACACACATGGGCTTGGTGACCCTCTTTTTAATACGAGACGCAATAGCCTATTACCTCTCGCAGTTGACCGCACTGCAAGAGGTGCTTACAGGCCTGGCAGAGCCAGGCGCTGCCATTTCGGACCACCCCTCCCGCCTGGTGGCCTGGCAGTCCATCGGCATGGCGGCTCCACCTTAGACGCGGTGTCAAACTGAGTTAAGCCGAAAGGAAAAGGGATGTGAGGGAGGTATGGGTGGAGATGAATCAGTTGTTAAAAAAAAAACATTCTGAAACGGAGCTCAAGGGTTAGGGAACGTTGTCGCTTCCACCCTCAGCCCCGATCCGGGACGGTTGGCTTGATAAGAAAGTCAGCATCTACCCTGTGAAATTATAGGCTGACCAGAGAAAGTTATCGAGAGGTTTTATAAAAAGCGACGAAGTAGGGGAGAAATTCAGACTATCTTAAGGAAGAAAAAGAGTCTAAGCTGGGGCCGGACGGAGCGCTGGATCCAGTAAGCACAGAGGCCAGGTGGCAAATCTTGGCACTCCTAACTGGGGCTTTCGGTAGGAAGGGATATCACCACAAAATAGTGAAACAAGGTTCCTTTCTCCTCTTCGGATTACTCTGAGGAGTAATTTGCACTGTCTAGCGATGCGCTAAGGCTTGAATACCTTGACTCAGGGTAGTGCAGGAAGGAGTATACTCGAGGGGGCGTTCTTCTTTAAGGGCGAGGACTATACTCAGGGGGGTCTTCTTCAAGGGCGTGGATTGTACTCGGGGGGGTGGGTCTTCTTCAAGGGCGAAGATAGAGGAATGGTGTTTCACTGAAGAGAATAAGTTGAACTTGGTTCCTCAACCAAGTTAACTTACAGTTTGGTGTGGCCACTGGTTAACGGGCTCGAGGGGGATCCTTTTTCCTCTTCTTTTCGTAATTCCTCAAGAGCAAGGAATATCCCCGGGCTTTAGTTTTCACCAGGATAGTAGAAATCTCTCTGACCAGAGTAAGTTAAACTTGAACAAGTTAACTTAACGTTCGGTTTGATAACCAGAGACTAGCTCGAGGATGAGCTGCTTCTTAGTCCCCTTGGTACCTCTGCCTCTCTTGCAGAGGACTTCGTATCCTGGCGACTCACGGTTCCCTGTCAACTCTTGGTAGGCCGGCTTCTATTGCCGGGGACTTCGTAGCCTGGCAACTCACGTATTCTACCTCGTTTTCCCCAAGTGTTTGTTATTTATACCTCATCATCCCACTGGCGTAGGAGTAGGATAGGGGGGCTTATGGACGGGCCGCAGTAGGGTTCTTATTCCAACGGTTTTTCTCAGCAAGTCTTACCTCGGCTCCCGCTGGCCTTCGAGTTTGAGAGAACCGCGTCTCCAATTTCTTACTTTAGGTGAAATTGAATATACTCTCTTAGAGAAGATCTTTTAGTTTAAAACCGTTTGGCTTTTGATAGAGACGAGTAGCGAGGGGCTGTGGTTACGAGTTTGCCGGACGGTGGCGGGCCTGGATTTTTTTTCTGTTACCATCCTGTGTCTCCACGGGCAGATAACGGGGGAGTGACGATTTCCCTATAGTAATATACCAATCATTATTTCAATAATTTAAGAAACCTCGCAATTTAGATTTTTCCAAAATGTTTCCAGTAATGGACATAGGCATAAAAACCTGAAGAGATATATTAATATATATACCCCAAATCAATAAATAATCCGGTTATCTCAAAAACTTTCTCACGGGGGTAGTTTTGTCTTTCAAGTATGACCAATTTGTCGTCGCAGGCGACTCTACATCTCACTATGTCGCCTGTCAGTCCCCGATTGGCTTTTTTATTGTTTTCGTAATACAATTGTTACTATTCTGCTGATTCAAAGTATATTTTAAACTCTTATGTTGTTTGACATTCTCTTTCGAATGATATAATTGTTAATGTCCTTCCAAGGTTCGCCGGGGAATTATTTATCAATAACAACATAACCATTCGACCGATTCTAACGAAATTTGAAACCCCTATGTTATAGAACATCCTATTTTCTATTAATTAGTCAAAATTAAATTTGTAAAATACTCAGATACAAAATTTATTGTCTAGGAGAACATGCCCATTAGTGTAAATTGGTGCAATTCTTTAACTAAGGCTCATCAAATGAGAGAATCTACCAAATGTTTTAAACTATAACTTGATCGGCTCACATTAACGTTATAAATTGTCTAATAATTATATTTTGGATAATAATGCCGAGTTTTAATTGACATATATAAATTCTTCAATTTTCTATTTTCTATCTTTTATTAGAAAAGGAAATAATTACTCTTAAAATAATGTAATTAATAAAATTAATATCGTTAGTTTCTTCAAGAATTGTTTTTCAAATTTTGACGGGAATACAAATTTTATCAGTAAAGAAGTTGATGAATAGGTTAGGATATCTATTGTTAAATTCATATTGAAGATGCTTGATCCTATCATCGTTTGTCAGTTTTATAAATGCTTGATTTTATATGAGATTATGGTTAAATCATCCGAAACATGGTTGATTGGGCTCTATCAAAGTCAAGATTCTCATTTATGATTAGTTGAGACTTCTGTAGCTGTGACGTCCATGCGATAAATAAAATTCTAGAATTTGGTAAGGCTTAAATTGGTAAGCCTCCGTTCCCTCATGCAAAGGAGGTAGCCTCGAGCCGCGTCCACCCCGGACAACCTTTTTGCGGGTTAGAATCGCCTGGGCGTGAAGGTTCGAGGCAGGCCATCCGAGAGTAGCGCTGGCCAAACCTTCCATGTTTGCCCCACCCCTTCGGGGGGAGCCTCGGATATATAGAGCTTGTCTTCCAGGTGGGAGATACAGAGTTGAGGGACGCCGCCAGGATCCAAGAAGCATTCCCCCTAGTTCCAAGTCAGGTGCTTAACAACGAAGCAAAGTGATGGCTGAACTTTTCGTGTCGTTCGAATTAGCCCAGACAGTGAAGTATTTGCATTTGACGATCGCCACCAAACGATTTTTCTGACTCCACTCTTTAACTCCTGTAGAATCCCTCCTCGTTCCCTCCTCGTCCTTGGGTGGCCGAAATACTCTCCCTTGGACCAGACGTTACCGCGCCCCCCCTCCCTTGGAGAATCGTCATCACGTCAGCTTCCCGCTCAGAAGCTCCGAGTGCCTTCGCCCTCACGTTTATTGCCTGCAGAAGACATCCGTGAAACCTTACCCTGGCGTCTCACCTGGAAACTCCGTAAGCCAATCCCTCTCACCCTTCAGCAACCCATTAAAGTTAATCCTTCCCATTGGAATAGTCTCCTTTTGTAACGCATTAATTTATAACTTCAGAGTCTGATGCATAACTCTGCAATTTTCCCCCTCATTTACCAATATAATTTTGCCCATTGATTCTCTTATTTTATGTAAATAAAATTATACTCTTGTCATGCCTTTTTAAATAACCTTGAGCCGTGCCATTGCCCAAATTTTACCTGACCTCGTTTTGCACTCTATTCTCGCTGCTCCACGCGTTGAAAC
The DNA here is from genome assembly GCA_963969495.1 of Ceratothoa steindachneri. Classification (NCBI taxonomy): domain Eukaryota; kingdom Metazoa; phylum Arthropoda; class Malacostraca; order Isopoda; family Cymothoidae; genus Ceratothoa; species Ceratothoa steindachneri. Next base: position 27,187,882 of record OZ018321.1, on the reverse strand, counting down.
TCGTGGCGTTCCGCCCCTTTCTCAGTTCGCCTTTAAGTTGTTAGTCCCTTCCCCATAGATATAATATGGTATTGATATAATATAATGTCACACCACGACACACCTCTTCAACATTGGACTGGCCACTGAGCTATGTTATGAATGTCCCATGTGTATAACGGCCCCAATGAATTTAAACGCGCCCCCCGGCCACAGGGAACGCCAGTTTGAGTTCATCAGGTAGTGCACCCATTAGTTGGTGATGTGCTTGACTATGTCCTTCTTGGCAAGATCCAGTCCGACAAACATGAGGGTAAATTTGGTCACCTGCAAAAGTTGCCTGGAGGAAACCATTGACCTAGTGACCGTCAGTTCATCGAGAGGGAAGCAGTGGTAAGAGCACGAAGCCTGGTTTAGATGTGTGGTAACAGCTTGAAAGCGGTGAGCTCCTAGATGGAGGAAGTGATGCAGCAGCGAAACATCGACGATTCCAGAGTCACCCAAGAGCTGGTCAATGCAGCTTTTCATGCCAAGCATGGAGACCTGGGTGAAGGGACGGAACAAGATATTGTCCACCGGGCAGGTTACCTAACACACAAGATCCTGTTCACTCAGAGGTATTGGTCTTGTCAATATATCCTCATCGACAGTAAGGTCGCAGACAAAATTACCCGTCTCACCGAGAAGTGGGCAAGGACATGGAACTATCCTAACAGGACAAACTCTAATCATTCACAGACTTGCTGTAAGCTAGTATGCCCCTCTCACCAGACTGTTTATCTTGCACGGAATATATGCCGCATATACAGGTTGCTCACGAAGGAGAAAAGAACAACGTACTCCCTGTTTGGGGGTAACAACCCTAAGGAGGCCTTTCAAAAGGTCGGCGTTATACTTAGAGAAGAAGATAACCAGCTGGCTATATTGAGCTGTGCTAGTAGTCAAAGCTTCTTGAAAATATTTTAGCCCCAAATGGCAGCCAGTCAGTTCAATGTCTTCACACTTAACTACTGTAAATAAATAAAAAGTAAAGTGCATTCTAAACACAAAATTGATTCAGATGCAGCTCTCAACAGGAGCACTGATAATAAAATAAAATTGTTTTTGGAAAATTTAAGTATTAATCTTGTGTTCATTTGAGCAATGTAAAATTACAGAAGTGCCACGAAGATTCAATCCATGGGTAGGTAAAGGCGACAGTGAATTTCTTTCTCGTGACCAGAACTTTGACAAAATTACACGGGTTACTGTTGGAAGTCAAAATGATTTGTATTATTCATTGTACTGATATTAAGTGTTCATTCATGATCTGAGAATCTACAGAACCTAATGAAAATTTAAAACATACTAATATATGGGTTTTTTTTCATTTAGCAGCAATGTAGCAGAGATTGATAAATTAGATACAGTTAATTTTTTTTTTTATTTCACCAATTACAACCAATGAATTTTGTCTATACTTTGTCATGACTCAATATCTATATTTGTAAAAAAGTTATTAACCTCGGTTTTCGAGTAACATCAAATAATTTCGAAAATGGTATTGGAACCTATATGCTATTGGCCAATATTTTGAGCTCAGTCCAGCTTTTAAGAGGTCTATGTCCAAACTTTACCTTTTTGTAACTCTATTTACTGACAAACTTGCTCCAATATATTCTTCTTCAAGGATCATTTCTATTTGACGAAACTATTGAAGAAAAACCACTCTAATTAGAATCGATTCCTTTACTCAATTTCTGTTAATAATGAATGTAGTTTGAGAAGACTAATGAGAATTTAACACTTATTTCATTTTAACTTACATTGTAAAAAACAAATTAAAATCTTATCTTTTAGAGATGTTTGATTGGTATATTGGATACAGTCTTTTGCAGTGCGTAGATGAAGAGCGTCCAACAGGCATGATGGATGAGGCATGAGAGTTGCTAAGCATTGCTAAACTAACCGCATACGACTGTTGCGTACATTTTAGTTTAACAAACAATCGCATCTTTTAATTAATTGATATATTATTATAGAAGTGATTTCATTCTAGATCGCTAAAGTGAGCTGTATTAAATTTAGAGAGAGAAAGCGTGAGTTTTCTTCTTGCTCATCACCTTCATGCATCCAGAAATTTTCTTTGCCCCTCGTATAAGATTAAATGAGCAAGTAGATTAAAAAAACAATTTTCTACTCTTTTACAAACATATAATCATTCACAAATTATTAAGTCAAAATTTGACCAGTCACATTTTTAAACTAAGAAAGATATGAACACGCAAAGGATAGAATTCTATAAAATAAAATAGAAAATTCCCTCATTTTCACCAATCTTCTGACATAGTCACAGACGCCCTATCAAATTAAGTTTACTAGTTTACTATCTCATTAAAATATGTGTAATGAAAATATGTAAAATTATATCGACGACTTAGCCAAAAAGGTTAACTACCTGGCTTCCTATTGGCAAAAGAAGTAGAAAGGAATTATAATAAAGATTCAAGAAAAAGATAAACATCAAAGTAAGGATACTGACAAAATGGAATTTTCTATATTAATTGATTAAATGTTGTACTTAGAATTAGAAAGATTAATGATTTTCACGAAAAGTTTTACAAGCCAGTGACGGATTGACCATCACAGTTAAAATCTTTGCTAAACAGTTGATAACTGAGAGTAATTGAGTTTTTGCTTTAAAAAATATATTAGTAGGATAAAATACAAGGTGAAAGAATTCTTTGATCAAACAGTGAGAGGAATCACTTTATGAAGGGTCACCTTGTGGAAGCAGATTCTTTTTCCCTCCATTTTTTATTTTCATGTTTTCTATTTCTGGTTTAAATCTTATCTTATTATCTTATACCACAGATGAACGGCGAAATTTAAAAAAAATTAAGAGGGTTGAAAAATTTATATGATCTCAAAATTATGATGTGATTCAATGAAATAAATACAGATAATGTGTGTGCACACGGCTCATTGCGAACTAAATGATCATAATATGCAAATACTCTAGCATTTTCACCTCTACTGTTATATAGATACAATAGCAGCCGTAGCAGCATTTCTTATATTGAATCAATTTATATGTATTTCGATAAATTTAAACCCAAATAGAAAGGCACCAAAGAGTGCTAAACCTTTTTACTTTGATTATTATTTAACTTGAATGTCATATCCTTACTTTTTTAAATTTAGACGCTAATAAATTTATCCTAGAGCTGGAGTAGAGTTATATTCTCTTTAAAAAATACTGTTCACAATTTGGTTGGGAAAGAAGTGGGGTCTCCTTCAGAGAACCCAAGTAACGGATCGAATAAGCCAAATCTATATTCAGAAAATGGAACTTCTCACTTGATTATCTTCACCTGATATTTCCTTCGGCTTTCATCATAGGCATCAATGATATTGTTTTTTCTAGCTTGCCATTGCACTACTCATTTCACCGTATTTTTTAATAATAATAAATTATAGAGACATATTTTTGAAATCCATACAAAATAACTATATGTATTGTTTGTTCCTTTTCAATGCCGAAATTTCTTCTCGCATTTGTCTTAAAAAAGGAACTTCTAACTTGTGGCTCACTTAACTTTTCTTGTATTATCTTTTTGTTTTGTTGGGTTAACATATATCTTGAGTGCCTGTCTTCCATTTATTTATTGGCTTTCCTTGAAATATATGTTGGGTGTCTTTCCCTGGCGTATGTGGTGACATCCGTTAGGAGCCTAGGGTGCTCATCTAATGCATGGCCATTATACTGTTACTCTGATGCCATGGTCTATTAGTATTAATATATATGCTCATCTGTTATGGCGGTATATATATATATATATATATATATATATATATATATATATATATATATATATATATCTTTCATGAACGCAAAAGAATGATTAAAGGAATCCAGCAAAGGCAAAAAACAGAAAAACAGGATCATTTTCATCTGAAATATTATTTCCTAATTCGCAAAGAATTCCATACAGGGATGGGATTCAAATCTTGCACACTTAGGCAGTAAGCAATCGCTTTGATCTCAATTAAACCGTCCCTAAGACCACTTGGTGACGCGTTCTTGAAAGATTTATACATCTTATATTAGCCGCGTGTTTACTTTAACACTCTTTTGTCCTTTAAATTCCATATAAATTTGTCTCTCTTTCATAGTCCCGATCGACCTTGCGAAGCCTACCGTTCAAGCTTGTTTCTTTGGAAGATTTTCGCCTTCTGCGGAGCCGAGTAGTCTAAGGGATAGTTTATTTGAGATCAAAACGGTTGCTCGCCGCCTCAGTGTGTACGGTTCGAATGCCCCCCCCCCCCCCCCCCTGTACGGAATTTTTGCCAATTAAGAACTAAAATTTCCAAAGCAAAATTATCCTGTTTTTCTGTTTTTAGCGTTTTTTTTGTTTCATCACATCATTCTTTCTCATTCATGAAAGATATATACATTGTATATTCGCCGCTTGTTAACCTCAACTCTCCTTGGTCCTTTTAATTTCCTATTAATTTTCTCTCTTTTAAATCCCTGATCGACCTTGCGAAGCGTACCTTAAACGCTTGTTTATTCGGATGTTCTTTGCCTTCCGCGTAGCCGAGCGGTATAAGGGACGGTTTAATTAATATCAAAGTGGTTGCCGCTGCCTTAGTGTGCAGTGTCCTCAGTGTCACACTCTTTGCCCTGAGCATCAACGGCATCACCTCGGTGCTGCCGGAATATGTTCGCGCTACGCTCTACGTGGACGACCTTTCGATCTCTTTCGGCGTGGCCCATATGCCAACTCTGGAGCGTCGACTCCAACAGGCATGGAACCGCGTCTCTCGCTATGCCGAAGCGCACAGGTTTCGGTTTTCTTTGGCCAAGACTAAGGTGGTGCACTTCTGCAGCCATCCCCGTCTTCACCCCGAACCAGATTTGTTTCTTAATGGGGTGCGCCTGGATGTGGTTGAGTCGCACCGTTTTCTTGGTCTTGTATTCGACTGACGCCTCACCTAGGAGGCTCATATTCGAAGCCTTAGGGTCTCCTGTACCCACACCATGGACATTCTTCGTTCCGTGAAATTCAGCGCTAAACGGCGCTGATAGGACTAATGCTCTGCTTTTTTATCGATCCTTTGTTCGTTCGAAGCTCGACTACGGATGCGAGTTTTATGCATCTACAGCCGAGCGTTTATTGTGGAAGGTGGATTCAATCCACCACCTTGGCGTTCGCCTTGCGACCGGTGCCTTCCGCACTTACCCCATTGAGAGCCTGTTGGTCGATGCTGGGGAGTTTCCACTCGCTCTGCGCCGCGTGCCGTGCATCACCCGCCTGTACGCGCGAGCCCGGCACCTCGCTTAGTCACCAACAGCTCTCACTGCTTCCGCAGCTGATCTCGATGGTGCCTATGCCGCCGAGAGACGCCAGTCATACCCTGAGCACTTTGTGTTTAGGGCCAGAAAACTCCTTCAAGAGGTAGATATAGCTCTCGGGCCGGTGGCGCCCCTGGTTCTGCCCAGGACGCAACCTTGGAGGGTACCAGATTTGGCTATTTGTCCCCACGCCTCTGCTCCCAAAGCTTGTACGGCGCCGGGAGTGTTGCGTTTGACCTTTTTGGAGCACACATCGTGTCACGCTGGAACCGTGCCAGTGTATACAGATAGCTCCAAGTCCAAAGACGGGTCGGCTTCCATGCCATATCCCCTCTGTTTGAAGTCAGCGTGCTCTACCAGGCGCTGCGTCTGTCTTCACGGACGAGCTGGTGGCAATACACCACTCGGTACGGGAGATTACGCGACGTGCCCGGTTCGGAGACCGGATTGGGATCTATAGCGACTCACAAAGGGCCCTAAGTGCTCTCGGGGCATTGGAATCTCCGCATCCCCTAGTTCGCGATATCCGTGACGCCACGGTTTTGGCGAGCTGACTGGATGTCGAGATTATCTTCTACTGGGTTACCTGGACATGTAGGAATTGCGGGGAATGAGCGCGTCAATGAGGGCGCCAAAGAGTCCGTGAGGACTCTGCGACGAAACCAGCGTTTCGCTCTTCCTCACACTGACTACATGGCAGGAATACGGGCAGCTCTTAGGACTGCTTGGCAAAGAAGATGGGAGACGGTCGAAGGGAACTTAAAGTTGCGTGCCATTGCGCCGCGACTGTTTCCATAGACCTATTCTTCAATGCTGCGGTGGTTTTAGGTTGCTTTCTGTCGTCTCCGAATCGGACACACGTGTGAGGCATCGCTATTTGATGGAGCGCTCGCCTGCGCCCTATTTTAACGACTGCGTCGTCCCCCAGACTGTTCGACGCATTCTTGTCGAATGTCCCAGTCTGGGTGATCTTCACGCACGATACCTGTCCCGGTCCCGGGATGGGCGGGGTCGCTAGCGCCTGTCCCTTGTACTCGGGACGATTGCGTGCACTTTGACTGGTGGACTTGTTGACTTTTCGGGGGAGGCCGGCTTTCTTCCTTTCATTTAACCAGGTTTAATTGTTGTTTTTGTTATTGTTTTTTTATTGTTATTTTTTTTTATTGTTGTTTCGTGTTCATTTTTTTAAAGTAGCCTAGAACTAGGCTGTTTGTATACGGCGACTTATGCCTAAGTCGGCAGTCACCAGATAGCTCTTGAATAAAAAAAAAATTAAAAAAATGCCACAGTGTGCACAGTTCGAATCCTTCTCCTGTACAGAATTTTTGTGAATTAGGAAATAACCACACGTCCACCAGTTGTGGATGGGTTGCCAGTGGTAGGAAGAAAATGACAGGCACCAGCTTAGGGGCGCGATGAGGTCGTAGATTGGTGTTTGATTAATTTTTAATCTGACTCTAAAGATAAATACTTTTCAGGTGTCCAATTGATAGGCTTATCCTTATTTCACCTCTTAAGGTCTCAAGCTATATTTATTCAGTCTCCTAATTAAACCTCAATGTTTGATTATTTTATCTCGAGACACGACTTGGGCAGTTTTATCAAGCAGGTGTTTGAGTATTTGGCCTTTGTTTCCCTTGAGTCTCATTGTCTTATGCTAAAATACAAATATATATGTTTATTTATAAACCAATACAATATTGTATCCTTGCATTACATTTTAGTAAAACATACTTGGATGAAATAGGACCAATTCGCGTCCACTTTGTTGAGGGGTTTTTCCGGTCTATTGAATCCAGAACAAAGCCTACTTATGGTGTAGTTCGACCACTACGAGCTCTTGTTAGCGTATAGATATAGCTATGTTAGGGAATATCTAACTTACACTAAAATAAAAAATACCGGCAGGTAGCTCCTACACAGAAGAGTGAGTAATATTGAAAAGATAAAAAAGAAACTATGTAAAAACATCCAAGAGTGTAAGTAAAAAATTCCTCGTACTTACTTGTACTATTGATTTTTTGTCTCAATACAACTCCAACTCCATTTAAATTAAGCCATTGTTATATCAGTCGTGGTTTGTCATTTTTTCATTACTGAATTTTACAGTTTGTTTTTCATGTTTGTAATATAGATAAAAATGGATTTGATGTTCTTTAAATAAATAAATTAGGGTAAAGATAAAATAAGCTGACTATAAATTACATTATATCAAAACCCTTCAGGTAATCGGTATCCTCATAATATTTGGTTTAGTATCCCAAATAAGGGTCAATATCTTAGCATTAATATAGGTAAAGAATAGCTTGAACACTATAATGAGTATTAAATATTATTAAATATAAGTATAACTACTTAAAAAAAGGTTTAGTAGAAATTATATCTTTTAAAGATCGAAAATTCTTAAATTTTAAAATGTATTGAAGTATGTTAATGTTAGTTTAGACCAATTTGACTCCTTAAATACCGTTTAGCTGTGAAAAGAGGTTTTTAGGAAACTTGCCTTAAATTCACAACTGGAAGTTCCGGATCAAAATGTATTGTGAACGAGTGAGCAATATTTTAAATTAACTCACTAGTTCGCGTTTTATAATCTTATGCTATTTTAAAAAAGCTCATATACATTATGTATATCTACAATGGGTTGAACTTCCCTTTTCCTGAAATGCTCGTGTATGCCAGAAAACACTTAACGCTAGGCAATGTTCTCCTTTTTACCAATTATTCCAGCATACTTTTGATTGTTTGTAGGATATAAAAATCCGTTTCATAGTTTCAAAGATTTGAACCAAATATTGCAATAGTCCAAGGCATCATGAAACTTATTTCATGGTAATGTTTTGAGAAGACACTCAATTGTACTTCCAAAATCCTTTTAGAAATGGTTAGAATTAAGCATATACTCAAGATTTTTGATATGGCTCGATTAAAAAGGATGGTAAAACAGGTGTGCTAACTTTACATTATCATCCACTCGATTATGCTAGATCTTTGTGTGCAGAAGGTATGTAATTTTATTTGCGAATTGACCTTAATGATGCTATGAAATAGTTAAAAATATAACAAGACAATACAAATTAGTTTCAAAAAATATATAATGTCTCGATCATTCTATTCAAGATACAAGTCAACAGAAGAATCTCTCCCACCAATGCCACAGTAAAAATACAGAGACAGCCAGCTATTATTACGGATGCGATAAATAAATTATCAACTATCAAATTTCCGAGATTAGACCGGTGATAGACACTCAAATAACAAATATGTGAAAATAATGTTATCTTTTTCATATAATTGAGAAATATTCAAGCGACAATATTGTTGCCTTTCTCCTGCGACTGGGAATAATTGTTCAGGCGATTGTGGAAAAAATAATCAACTGAGTCTAAAAAAATGATTGGAGAAACTGGGAGGAGGAGGAATTCCAAGAAAAAGCCCACTGATGAAGCAAAATTACGAGTACCTCTAAACTTTATTGCTCTGGCCAATAAGTTTATTTTCGCTGATGGATCGAATGGGATACTATCAACTTCCTAATTCACTGAGAGAAATATTCATCATATGCCAACAACGAGAGAAACAGACTGTAAAAAGACAACCTCTCACACGCCTCTTCCAAATTATCGGAGACCACGTGCCATGGTATGGCGCCATGGACGACGTCACTTCATTTTCGAACATTCTTGAATTTTAGACTCTTGACTATGTTTGGAAAATATTTACCAATCCTAGGAACTCGTTCCAAGCCTCCTTCCTCCCTCAGTGAAGAAGTGAGAAAAGAGCCGCTCTCTCTCGCCCTTGCTGCTAAATGATGAATCGACTCCGCCTCCGGATTAAGATATTTGGAGCTCGTGACTCCTTTCTCCAAACTCGCCCTTTCCTTCCAGAATCGTGTATACAAATAGTCAGATTATTCTGTAGTTGAATGAGTCCAGCCCGCACTTCAAGGACGTCCTTATCGTCTCGTCCCGTGAGCGTTCGTCAGACGGCATGCCTTCTTCAGTCGTCAATCTACATAAGTCAATTGGTAGCTTCTGTGAACCACAAGCCTTTGAATTTGCGCAACAGTCTCCCTTCGTTTAATCGAACCGAAAAAATCTCGATTACCTTTGAAGAAAAGAAGATTCCTCTTTCAGTGGAATTAGAGAATTCTCACATTCCTCGTCGAACGTCATCTTTGAATTTGGCTATCTTCCTCGGAAGGTTGGTTCGTATCGTGCCCCATCTGAATCCTTCGGATCGTGCCTCACTTCAATCATTAGGATAGTGCCCACTTGCTTCATTCGGATCGTGCCTAACCTGCTCATTCTGATCGTGCCCAACTTGCCTCATCGGATCGTTCCCCATTCGCCTCATCGCCTTCCCCGAAGTCATTGACCCGAAAGACTGAAACCCACTCCAATATTAGTATTGTCAAGTTCCTCCTTTTGAGATTCCCTCCTCATAATAATTTTCCAAAAGATTCTTTCAATTTAAATAATTTCCTTTTGTCTAATATTATTCTTATTTTAATATTTTTAAAGAAAATTATATTTTATTGTTTGATCTTTAACTAACCTTGAACGATACTCTCGGCCTATTCAAGTAAATCTAGCCAACCCTTTATGCCTTTTGTTTGATTATTAAGAATTTGAAACCCAACGCCTCGAGTGTGACCTCCTAGTCGTCGTTAATCCTTGCGAACAGTCCTTCAGCTGTTCGCGTTGCCGTAGGTGATTAAGTCACCCCCCCACATAATACAGGAGCAGTGTATGGTATAGAGTGGTTGTACCACGACACAGACCAACAAGAATAAATAGGTGGCAAGGTTATCCCTTAGTGCTCCTTTGTCCTTTTTGTGTTACCTACCACTTCACCCAGGAGGAATAGATCAGTAAAGATCAAATGTTTATGCCAATGAGCCGAGTAATCTTTTATCTGCAATTAGAAAATATTTCTCAATTTCTAAGCGAGGCTAGCTACCAGACGCTCTACTCAACCATTAAAACTGCAATCTCAAAACGCTAGAGTATAGTAACCTTTGCTCAGAAGATGGAACTTCATTCTTGATCAAAAAAGCTCTCTCTAATTTGCATCATAGCGACCTCCTAAGAAGAGAACAAGATTCCTTCGAAGACAACAACAGCCGAGGTACCATAAGTTTGTCCACCATCTCTATCCCCTAGCTTCACACACCACCCCCCTACAAGAAGTACTGAAGAGCTTGGTCCTTAGACTCCATTTGAACAGCTAGAAATTTCCAACCTGTAGAGAAAAATTGTAACAAAGACAAGGCCCATGTGAGGGGACGAAATCCCTCTCCTAAAAGGACTTTAAAGCCTTTTAAAACGGTAGCAAAATGGCAGCGATATTAAGGAAAACTCCCTGACAATGCTTTATTCAGGAATGTACCACCTTTGTCCCCTACACATCTGTGCCTGCACATCATTGATCCCATCACTACTGGAAGTTTTGGGGAGAGGACTCTGGATCGGTCATCTCAATCATACCCTGATCTTACATGGGCTAGTAACAATGAAATCAAATCGTTTTTTAAAAAATATACAAAGGGAACTTTATTTATATCATAAGACATGCTCCTAAATTTTAGAAAAAGAATTTTAATTTACAAATTGAGAATTCTTTATAGCTACTTGATATTTCTCCGACTACATTGTCGTGACCTATTTAATGCGCGAAAAATATTCAGGGAAAAACTAAGATTGCACCGAATACAATAATCAAAACAGTCGTAATTTTTTTAATCACCGTATCTATATCAAATAACAAAATGTTGAATTCTCTCTTGTAAACAATATAGTAAAATTCCTCAGAATCCTGACATGACCTAATACATATTTCAACCAAAAAATAACAAACTAACACTGACCGTGTGAGCTCTCATCTAAAATGGTTGAAATACAAAGGGATAATTCAAAAGTGAATTATCCCCGAGAAAATAGCCCAGAGCATCTCAATGTGCAAGTCCGATTAACAAAGTGCAAAAGTCTTACCTTAGTTACCATGCCGCATGTGTTTATAGGCTGTTCAATTCAATATCGACAAAAGAGAAATATCCTTTAGCCTGTCTCATAGATTTCAATTCAAAATGGCAAAGTTGCAAAAGAACACAAATTTCAGTAAACAGGATCCATGTTACTAATTAGTCATAACCAAAGGCTTAAGTAACAGTTCACAATCATTTCAAATATACATAAACCATATTTTGAGTTTAGAATTCGCCTTGCCTTGGTAAACGAACTACTAAGAAGAGAAAAGAGAAACACAGCACCTAAAAGATTTGGATTCAACCCGTTTGCTTCGGTAAGGGGCGCAGCGATTTGCCATCCAGGCCGCCGTGCTAACGGAATTCAGCATCCCGTCCGACCCCAGCTTAGCCTCTTCTCCTTCGTTCAAAACACTTGTTTTCTCGCTTTTCATATAACCTGTCCCACAACTTTCTTTGGTCAGCCTCTAATTTTAAAGGGTAGATGCTGACCTTCTTCTCAAGCCAACCGTCCTGGATCGGGGCTGAGGGAGGAGCGGACAACGTCGCATAACCCCTGAGCTCCAGTCTGGGGTGGTTGGTTTTTAACCACCTGCTTCATCCCCACCCATACCTTCCTCACATTCCTTTTCATTTCTTCATACTCTGTTTTACGCCGCGTCTAAGGTGGAGCAGCCATGTCGATGGACTGTCTGGCCACCAGGCGGGAGGGGTGGTCAGAAATGGCGGCGCCTGACCCTGCAAAGCCTATAAGCTCCTTTTGCAGTGCGGGCAAATGCGAGAGGTGGTGAGCTATTGCGTCCCGTATTAAAAAGAGGATCACCATGTCCATGTATTAACAACTAAAAAGAAAACAACACTCAACTTCCCCTGTAACAACAACAAAGCCGCCCTCGGGCAGCTCCACCGAAAAAATGGAGTTCTTCCCCCTTGTGCTTGCGCAGGGGACCCTCCATGCTTCTTTAACCGGCGAGGAGGCTTACTCCTCTCCTACGCCTCCGGGGGTAGGGGACTCCCCCTAAGCCCCTTCTCTGGAGCTGCTTTAGGGCACCTTCCTATTTCCAGCGGCAGTCCCTCATTTTCTTTCTAAGGGGACTGCCAAGAAAGCCAGCAGGCAGTCCATTGCCGACCGCCCCTCGTGTAAGCAGCTCGGTAGGGCTAACTTCCTTAGGGGGGAGATGAAAGCCAGGCCCCTTCGGTCGCTTCCCTCAAAAGACCTACTGGCAAGAATTTTAAACCTTGCCGGGGTTAAGGCTTGTGCCTTCCCACACAAGACTGGTGACACTGCCAAGGAAACCTGCGATGTTATGGGAGGGGATGGCAAAGTGAAGGCCTTATCCTGTGATAGACATGGTCCTTAAGGAAATAAAGCCTCAGACAGTAGGGCCTTCCATGGGGGGGGAATCCGGGCTCGGCGCCAAACACCGACCCCATATCCGCTCCTATGCAAGAGGCTCCTCAAACAGTTAGGGTTTCTGAGGCAGTACAAGGAGGGGAGGGAGCCCCTCTGACGGGTGCCCCTGCGACCACCAGGAGCTTCACCATTTCGGAGAAGGATCTGGCTGAGGCCACCCCATCTGGCCTAGGGGCTTCTGCAGGCGAAGGTGAGAAGCGGGTTCATTCCCCGCCCTCCCCTCCCAAAAATAAAAGGACAAAGACCAAAAAGACAAAGAAGACTCGGGGCTCCTCTCCATCAGTGGGGACTGCGGGGACGGATGGGTCTGCTGCCACTTTGGCAAGCGTCCAAGCCAAGATGAGGACATTCGGCCCTTCTGCCCCCCTTGGTGCGGAGCCCCTGAATATGAAGAACAGTTCACAGGGCGGAGCCTTGATGACATCGGGGCCCCTCATTCAGAAGTTACCTGGCGTTTTCGAGCCAGCTGGCTTCAAACACTTCCTCGTTATTTGCTCCACTGATGGCAGCATGTTGGCCAAGGGCAACATGATCCATCAGAGAAAAGGATTAGCTAGTGCGATTAGTAGAGAGCCGGAGGTGACCCGTTTCTCCGACGGGAGCCTTCTGGCGAATGCGGCAAATCCCGCCGAGGCGGCAAAGATAAGTGATCTTCGGACACTTCATGGCACCCCGGTGAGTGTGATGCCGCACTATACCATGAACTTTGTGAAAGGAGTAGTTTATGTGAGGAAACTCGTTGACTACTCCATTGAGGACATCACCGTAGAGCTGGCCGACCATGGGGCGGTCAAGGTCAAACGTGTCATGAGAAAACAGGGAGGGGCCTTGAAACCCACCCCTACACTCTTGTTCACGTTCGACTGTGATAAACTTACTGAGTCGGTGCGTGCCGGTTGGTACCGCTACCGCGTGAAGGCATTCTTGCCCCTGCCGCGGCAGTGCTATTACTGTCACCGCTTCAGCCATAAGAATCGTTCATGTAGACGTGCAAAGTCGTGGTCACCCAAAGTTTGTGTAAATTGCTCTAAGGTCGCATACGATACGTCCAACTCGTGTGTGGGCAAGTGTGTCAATTGCGGAGAGACGCAACCTGCTTCTTCAAACAATGTGGTGCATATCTCCTAGAGAAAGAAATCCTGGCCGTTCAGGCCCAGGATAGACTCTCATTCTGCGAGGCTAAGGACTTGGTCCTAGCCTGCCAAGCTCTGCCTGGGACGTCATATGCTTTAATAGTTAGAAAGGCACCCTCTACTCCTGGCCCATCAAGGCCAACGAGCACGGTTGTTTTCACGCCCATTCGGAGCCCTTCTGCGGGCTCTACCCAATCTGGGCACTTTCCTGGTCGAGCTGGCGGCAAAAAGGGTTCATACCCAACCCCGGCCAAAACCAGGGTTTTCCCTCTTTCCCCTAGCGTAAACATTTCCCGTAAGGCGAAACGGCCACTTGCTTCCACCGAGTCGTTAGGCTTACAAAAGGCAACACCCCTAAAGTTGGTCGCTAGACCATCTACATGAGGCCCTAAAGCTGTCCCCCAAAAGGAGGACAGCAACAAAGGAGCTTCGGCTCCTTCGTCCAGGCCCCGAGTTGGAGCGAGTAGCTCGGAGACGGTGGTTCCTCGAAAAGAGGGGCCCCCGCCTCCGAAGCCGCAACGCCCGCCTAAGGTTTCGAGGCGGAGGAAGGAAAAGACTCACCTGGTGAGCCAAACCTCCCCCAATAAGTCCTAGAAGGCAACAGCACCTTCAGCGCTTTGTCCGGCCAACAGCGCCCTGGGTTCTGCCCCCGAGAAGCGTACGGCTATTCCCGTGAGGGTCTTCAATTCGAGGAGGGCCCCCGCGTCTCCTCCGAGCTAGGCCTGGAGGGCATATTCCTTTAATGGAATTACCGTGGACACCGAGCTAACTGGGAGGAGCTGCGGAGGCTCGTCTCGTCACGTTCCCCGTTAGCTATCTTTTTGCAGGAGACCATGCATGGCGCATGCCTCCTGCCTGCCCTCCCGGGGTATAAGGGTCTGTCGACCCCACCACCGCGGGATGGCCGGGCTGGTGGATGTGCGGTTTACACTTGGCATGATGTCTCCGTTCTTCCTTTCTCTTTAGATACCTCCTTTTAGGCAGTGGCTGTGCAGCTGCAGTGGCTGTGCACCTGCACCCGGATAGGAGGTATACTATCATTTCTGCGTACATTCCACCGTCAGCTGACTCAGACGCGGGGAACTTCGCCGCGTCGTGGCACGGTTGCCGAGGACCTATCTCTTGCTTGGAGATCTGAACGGCAAGCATCATCTTTGGGGAGATTACTCCATGAACCTCAGGAGACAAGTCCTTGCCGATCTGATCGAAAAGCTTGAGATGAGTTTTCTAAACGTGGATGAGTTTACGCATCACTGTCCGAAAACCTCTTCATTTTCTTGCCTTGAACTATCTTTGTGCTCCTCGGATGGACAGCTGGATTTTGATTGGGAGGTAGTGGATGACCTCCATGGTAGTGATCACTTTTCCATTCAAATATCATTTTCAGGGCAACTGCCGCCTATGAGCCCACCTCGGTGGTGCTTGGCGTGGGCTCGGTCGCCTGCAATTTAGGAAATGACTGAATTCTCTATCTCAGTCGAGGAGTTTAGGTGGGTAGATGAGGCCGATGAGTTTTTCTCTGGCAACCTCATCGCCGTGGGCCTGACTACTATTCCTTAGACGTCTGGCCGTTTTGCACGCTGACGACTCCCTTGGTGGTCAGCCGAGTGTGAGACGGCCCTCAAACAGAAGCGTTATGCCAACATGCGTTATAAGTGCCGCCTGAACGATTTCACTGTCGGTGAATTTCGTCGGGCTAGGGCTAGGTTTCGGCATATTTCGAAGCATGCCCGCCGCTTTTCTTGGCGGGCATAAGTTTCTTCACTTAACGGGAAGACCCCTTCAACTGAGGTGTGGAAGCGAGTCAAAAGAATTCGGGGCAAGTTCTCTCTGGACCCCCCTCCCAGTCCAGGAGAATGGGACCGCAATCTCGTACCCTGCGTCCGTGGCGGAATCCTTAGCGACCGTTTCTTCCGCATTCTCTAGCCGTGATGCTGTTCCACCAGCATTCAATGCACGTTGTGATGTCGCGGAAGGCCGCCGGCTGGACTTTTCCTCCAGAGGCGGAGAACATTTTAACGACAAGTTTACTGTGAGTGAGTTGCGTTCCGCTCTCGCTTCGTGCGCGGACACCGCCCATAGTCCGGACGATGTCCCGTACGCCATGCTTTGACACCTGGGTGAGCGAGGCATGGCCTTTCTGTTAGATTTGTTCAACAGGATCTGGGTGAAAGGTCTTCTCCCAGACTCCTGGCGAAGCGCTACTGTGCTCGCCTTTCGCAAACCGGGGAGAGATCTCTCTATTCCGCCCGGTTTGTACCCAATCTCTCTAACCTCTTGCGTCTGCAAGTTGATGGAGAATTTTGTAAATGCTAGATTAGCCTTTTCCCTGGACAGCGTAGGCCGTCTCTCTTCCGCACAGTTTGGCTTCCGCAAGTTCCACTCCACGTCTGATGCTCTGCTACGACTGGAAAATGCCGTCTGTGTGGCTTTCCATCGTTGACGGCACTACGTCACGGTCTTTTTCAATCTGGAGAAGGCCTATAATACCTCACTGCGATACGGTATCATGAAGACTCTCAACACGATGGGGGCGAGGGGACGCCTCCCAATGTTTATATCTGAATTTTTGCGAGATCGTCGATTCCGGGTACGGGTGGGAGGAGCCCTCTCCGGCTAAAGTAGCAGGAAGAGAGTGTCCCACAGTTAAGTGTCCTCAGTGTCACACTCTTTGCCTTGAGCATCAATGGCATCACCTGGGTGCTGCCGGAAGATGTTCTCTCTAAGCTCTACGTGGATGACTTTTCGATCTCTTTTGGCGCGGCCTAGATGCCAACTCTGGAGCGTCGACTCCAACAGACATTGAACCGCGTCTCTCGCTATGCTGAAGCGCACAGGTTTTGGTGTTCCTTGACGGAGACTAAGGTGGTGCACTTCTGCCGCTATTCACGGCTCTACCCAGACCCAGGCTTGTTTCTTAATTGGGTACCCTGGAAATGGTTGAATCACACCATTTCCTTGGTCTTTTTTTACCGACGCCTCACCTGGGAGGCTCATATTCGCAGCCTTAGGGTATCTTGTACCCGCGCCATGGATATTCTCCGTTCCGTGACGTTCAGCGCTTGGGTTTCTGATAGGCCTATGGCCTTACGTTTTACCGAATATATATATATATATATATATATATATATATATATATATATATATATATATATATATATATATATATACATTTTTCCCGCAAGGAAAAATGAAATCGTGTTTCCAAGTACTTCCGAACTTTATTAAGTTCTTTATCATACATAACTACAAGAAATAATATTATATTAGAGGTATATATACGAAAGAAAAGTACTAAAGACCGCCTCAAAAACAAGAAATCACCAATGAGGAAAACGTGAAGACGTTTGTCCATAATATTGAATTAGGCAACCATAAAAATCAACTGAATAAACTTTGTCCCCTTGTTGATTGTTCTGGTTGCCTAAGTGAATACTATGGACAAACATAAACAACTTTCTGTTCGCATAAATCAACATAAATATAATGTCCGTAGAGGGGAAGATAACAGTGCTTCCTTTGTCCATATGTCAGATAAGGACCATCTAATTACCTGGTTCGGCAAAATTTATTTATCGTTCCAATGACCCTATAAAAAGGAATATCATTTAATTTGCTTTTATAAGCCAATGTGATAATTTCAACCTTTCCCCTGGCTTATATAAAATAGATGCTATAATTAAAAGATTAATACTAAAAGAAATTAGTTCTGACTTTTGTTCTCAGTTTTTTATATACAATCTTTAGTAATGTGGTCCCAAGTTTATTTTTATTTTATTTTATAATTTTTTAATTGTCATTGCTCTGTTATGTACATTGTATTTTCCCACCTGTTTGCTCCTCGGGTCTTATAATCTCCCCCGTTATGCTATCTCTATTTCTTTTAATCTGTTACCTTTTCCGTCTTCTCAGTTTGACCTTAATACCTGCTTCTTGTAATTCTTAATGTGAATCTTTACTTTCCTCCTTTCGTCTTACTCATTGGTGATTTTTTGTTCTTGAGGCGGTCTTTCATACTTTTCTTTCGTATATATACCTCTAATATAATATTATTTCTTGTAGTTATCCTTGATAAGGAACTTATTAAAGTTTGAAATTACTTGGAAACACCATTTCATTTTTTCCTGCGGGACATTGCATTCATTTGCTACCCTCACGTGATACTTTGTGAGTGTTTTATTTCATATATATATATATATATATATATATATATATATATTAATTTAGAGAGACAAGCAGATAGAAACTGCCACAGAGCAAAAGAGATAGAGAAACGGGAGGGGTCTAATTTATTATTAGTTGTTAAACTTTTCTACTTCTGCAAGGAGAGCGCCCCTTCAATTGAGAACTCTACTTGAAGAAAAGGCTTAATGGATCAAGTAGATGAGAACTTTTTTACAAATGCTCTTGAAATACACGAAAAGTTAGATTTGAATAGACAGTTTAACGACTTGCAGAAGATTTAGATAAAAAAAAACTTCTTCTTCAAGAGCCACGGGTTAAAAGATTTGTGGAGACAAAATTACCCAAGGTAAGAAAGAATTATTATGTGCAACTTTACTATACTTTACTATAACTTCACTATAATAAACATGTATACGGTGAGATCATCAGTCAAACATTCTAAATTATACCCTTTCAAATAATTATAAACAAAACAGTATTCCTCTGAGTAAAATATTAACGCTTTAGACCACCTAAGCAATAGTCTATGGAAAACAAATTTGTGAAATACAATGATTTTTATTTTTTCTGTCATTCTCTAAATGCTAATTTTAATATTTGCACAAAACTCAGAAAAAAGAGCTATTACAGTTAAGATTTCTTAATGCACCGTAGTCTAGCATTAGCACACAGATATGTGAAAACTATTTCATAATGTATGCTTTATTACATTTTTGAAAATATGAATAAATGCTATGTTAAGATAATTCTTTACTTGAAAGTTCTATGAGATCAAATGTAAGCAATCCTCATAGAAAACTTCAAACACCATATTCTAAGATAGCTACAGTAACTAAGTAATCAACAACTCAATAATAAGCTACTGCAAATAGATGTATCTAGGATATCGAAATTAAACTTTTCTTGATTTTTTTTCTACAGACCTAAAGTTATTATTTGAACAACATTTTCTACTTATATGAAAAGGAAAACATAGTATGACCCTCACCATCCCTCGGGCAAAAGCATAAAAGGATTGATCCCACCTCTAAACTGAAGAAGACTCGCATTATTTTCTCACACTGTTTCCCTTCACTGAGACTTTTATTTCAACACCAATTATAGCTGCGATACATATTTTATTAAGAGAGATGATCAAAATTGTTTTAAATATCAGAAATAGACGAGTAATTTTGAATTGTGTAAATAGGAAAAAATATAGCATACTTGACACAATATTTGTTTGATCGTCTAAATGAATTTCACTACTAACTAAAGTTGTAAAACTTATTACCTATTAGGTGATATTTTACACGTACTGAGTGAGGAATCCATCTAATGTATGTGTTTACGAAAGCGATATTACCTGTTTTCCAATAGACGGGGTAACGAAAATCGAAAAACAGAATCAATGAACCTGAAGAATCTATCAATAGATATGTCAATAACTTCATTCTGATTCTCTCCTATAGAGGAATCCACCATATTTATTTGAAATGAAAAGGAATTAGAGACTGCTTTCATTCTTAGCATTCTATTTTTATGAGGCTAGCTTCTATGACATGAGCATAATGAAGACATAACCATTACGAAAAATATATTTTAAATTAAATTAATGTATGTAATCTTTGAAATAATTATACTTATGATTTATTACTTATTGTAAGTCAAGACCATTATATGAGCATAATGAAGACATAACCTGGACGAAAAATATAGGTTAAATTAAATTATGTAATCTATGTAATCTTTTAAATAATTGTACTTATGACTTATTACTTATTGTAGATCATGATCATTATATCGTCAGGCTCTTGGTGCCAAGAGACGATAAAGTTAAATGATTAATGATTTTGCTTTTTTCACTATGAAAAAAAAGAAAAATGATAGCGACTACGATACATATTTAAAGAATGATTCAATTCTAACGGGTGATTAGTGAATTATAAACGTTTTAGAATGGAATATGCATTAATATTCTAAGATAGTTTAGCGTACTAAATATTCTCTACAAGAGTGAAAATATATAATGTGAAAGCAGAATATACGATGGATAAAACAAGCAGCGTCAAACGAGATTTTCGACAGGCTTTTGTTTTTGTCTGTAGTCTAACTAGAGTGAGGAACACATTTTTAAGAATAATAGACAGTAGGTTACAATCAATGGTGAAAAATGGTTGAAAGTTGGTTCTGAGAATATCGCGAGAAATGTAAATCATCTAACACCAAAGGATAAAGATAACCGGGTGTAAATTTGTGCAGGAAATAAATTATGCTCGTGTAGGAAGCGTTGGTAGTTTGCAAACAAACAGGGATTAATTATGTAAGGGGTTTAAGGAAAAGGTGATGGTGATATTGCAAGTATATTATATGTGTATGAAATATATGCATAATACGAAAAGTAAACGCTAAGGTGAGTATATACTACACCACATATTAGGATATTATTCTGAAGGCGAAATTAAGAGTGAATTTGGATCGGTCATTTTGGGTTAATAGGGCTGAAAAGTTATTTTTTCAAGATGACATCGGTTACTATTAAATAAATCATTAAAGGATTGGGAAAAAAAAGCTTAAATTCATTAAACCTCTTTTTAAACCGTTTTGCATATAAAATTGTCAAGACAAGCAAATTGCAGATGTGTGGACGCTGTAAATCTTGATTAGTTAAAAGAAATTACTCGGGAGAGGTAAAACCAGAAAGAGGACCTTGTTTACAGGTTCTGCCAGCATTTGGTATTTTCGTTTTTACCCAACTTCTGTATATATTACAAGCCTCGAATAAATAGGGCATGGGATATATTTTCACACGTATTAAGAGATTCCAGGATCTTAATGCTACACCCCTATATCTTCCTTAACTCTCAACATCTGGTGTGTGTTTCTTGTAGATTTTATTCTATTCAACGGCTTTTTATATTCAATGGTCCGAAGCCGGAAAACTTTGTGATCGAATCAATGTAAAATTAAAGGTAAAATTATTGTGAAATTGACTGAATTGTTATATGTTTGCGTGAAAGCAAGATACACAATAACGATGGAAGTGTTTAATATATTTATTTATTCAGTCCTAATTGGTAGTAAAAATTATAATGAGGAGAGATTACTGATGAAATTATAAGGATCGTTATATATTTCCAATATTTTATCTTACGTATTGACCTGACCAAAAGCTTATCTTCAATAAGTTGATAAGAAAGTTGTAGGATTTTTCGGCATAATGTAATTCTCCTGATAAGTGAATATATATATTGAAAAATTGTTAGCTTTCCTCATAATCAACTGAAACGTTTGAGATTAATCTTTATTTCTTTCACATATAAAGCAAATATTTGATTATGCCTTAATTTTTTTTTCATTAATTGAAAGAAAGGAATTAGTTAGGGAATTGCTAGAATGTATGTACTCACTGCAATATGTTAATATATTTTATATCAGGCATCAATTTAAATCTATATTTTTTATTTCATATCAGACTCCCTACACTTAAAATTTATCTTTTCTGGACACTTCGTTTAAATCTTTGGCCAGATACCACAAATAATCCGGATAACCCCTTGCATAATTGATTAGCGATATAAAGGAAATCTATAAAAGCTCCAATCAATTCCAACTTCAGTTTGAAAAAAAGATTAAAAAAGTATAACTCAAGAAATTCATGAATAAATCGCGCCAGGCTTTATTACTAACCTCAATCGATGACGTGTTCTCCGTTTAGGTACTGAAATTTAATACAAAAATTTAACGATATATAGTTTAGGTAAAGATGATAAAAGAATTGAGTTAATTACTAGAAGATATAAGTCTAATATAATGTTTTATTCAAATATTTATGGAATGGGTGAAATGATAATCTAGACCAGTCTATGCGAAAAAAGGGTTGTAAGGAAATCGAGGTTTTAGTTTTAAACAAGGGGATTTACAGAAATGATCTAGTCTTGTATATTTTAACCAGGGCCAGAGGAGCACAAAACTAGAACAGAAGAAAAAAAGCAACTCTGTTAACAGGAAGTTACGTCTGATGAAAGAGCAATAGCCAGAATAAAGGAGAAGGCAGCAAAAATATTTGAGAATGAAACGTATGAAAACATATAAAATACAAAGTGCCAGAAAATGATTAAAAAATAGCTAAACCAATAATAAAGAAAAGAAACAAATAGAGAAAGAACAAAATAAATTCTTAACAAAGTTTTCAACTCAATACTCGAGGGAGGATTAATTTGAATTACTCTTATATGAGGATTAAAGACCAAAGGGAATATAGGTAGATGGAATGGCGAATGAGAAGAATACATTTAAAATAACTAGATAAGCAGTAAAGAGGGTCTTTGCTAAAAATAAACTTTGTAAATTCGTCGCCAATTGTATAAGAGTCGAAATGTACAATATCTTTAGTGGGAAGGTATATAAATATTGGTGATCTAAGGAGGAAATATCAGTATCAAGAAATGATTCTAAATGTCTGGAGAAACATTTCTATGGTTTAAATTTATAAGAAAAAGAAAACAACCAGAATTTAAGAAATTATCAGGTAATTAAACTAATGGCCTATACAATCAAAATTAATGATAAAATAATATAAGTAAAATTAACTAGCGAGTGAAGTATGAATGAGAATCAGTTTGGATTCATTCTAAGAAGGAATAAATGTATTTTTTATATGAGGTAGATGATAGAGAAATAGGATGAGAAACAAAGGTAGAAGATGTACATTGTGTGTTGACGATTTAGAAAAAGCATAGAATAGAGTAGCACGATCGGAAATTATAGAGTAACATGAGAGAGAAAGGTGTTTAGGAAAAGTATATGAAAGTGATAATGGACATCCAAGAAACAGTAGCTACTTAAGTGACTAGCAGTGTATGTGTTGCAGAGAAGTTTAAGGTGAATGCCATATTGCATCAGTGTTATGCTTTGAGCACATATATATTTTTATCATAAGATGGATGTGTTAGTGATGAACATCAAGGGTCATGCTCAATGAAAAATACATTTTACGCTGGATAGTTTGCTGATTGAGTACAGCATGATACAAGTAGTTAAGAAATTGGGCAGTTAAGGGCAACACTTTAGAATAGAAAATTGAAAGTATGTGTGTAAATTGATTACCTGTGATTAATTCCAGAATATAATTTTGCTGAAGTAAGGCTTGGTTAAGTATATTTAAATAGTTTGAAATAATCCCAATAATTTTGATCCTATGTGATGGAGAGCTGAAAATTGAATAAAGAAATATTCCACAAAATTCATTAAACATGAAGTAACTGAATAAAATATCTTATGTTTTATTTAATAAGAAGATTAGTGCTAGAATAGAAGGTAGCGTATAAAATGGTTTTGTCCCAGCGATAAACACTAATACAGAGGCATGGACTATGATAGGGAACAATACAAGCAAATGCAACTGACTTAAATGAGAATGTGACAATAAATGTTATGGGTGATCTGAATGGATAACATTCAAAAGGCTTAAAGACAGGGACAAAAGATTTTAGATGTATCGGTGATATTACAAAAAAAGAGAAAAGATTTGTATAGAAATGATTTAAGAGACACGGATTATGTTAGCGGAAGATTGATAAACGTAAAGGGGAAGATATAACTAGGAGAGAAATAAAAGAATGAGTGGGAAGTAGAGTAAAATAAATTTTCTCTAAAATGAGATAGGGTTAGAAGAGGAAGAGTTGGTCGATCAGAAAAGGTAGAAACAGCTAACTACATACAACGAGTCCATATGAAGAAAATGAAAAATTTGAGGTGGATAAAGATTAGGACATTAAGTTTAAGAATTCCATTAAGAAATTTGTTTATATATGAATCTTATATTTATATTTATATTTAGAGTGGTGTGCAACACCTACAACAGTTTTGTATTTACTAGGTTTCTATAAATAGATATATTTGGTATTTATATATATGTATATATATATATATATCAATTTTAATTAATCAGTTAACCAAAATGCATAACCAATTTGGAAAAATTCCTTATTCATTAGCTTTTTCAAAATATTTTAATCAACATAAAGCAAAATTATAAAACACTTCGGTGCATAAAATTTATTAGCAATGACCCTTTTCAGTTGAGGGCGGATAGTTGAAAATTTCCCCATCCAACATTCTACCCTGGGGTTTCTCCATTATTTTATGCAAATTGTCTCTAATCATTAGGCTCATATTTGCAAATTAAAATACAGCTCTTTGTACAAATTTATTATCTAATTTAGTGCAAGGAACGGTTTAGGCCACATAAATTACGTTAATTTATTTCCCTAACAAAACCGTTGTTTCTTCTGCCGTGAGCTTTGGAATATTCTCGTGCTATAATCTGCCAACTCCTTTCATATTAGGAGCTCTGGTGCAAATAATCATGTTTTTCTCCAACACTTGCGTGCACATCACTGAAGCCATCTTTAATTAATAATATTGAGTTTCCCAATGCCTGACGAACTAAAGCAACCCCATCTCCTTATAATTATATCGCCAAACCTGCCTGTTTCTATGGTTATTTTCTACATAATCCTGGTGTTTCATTTTCAAATACGTTTATTGTTGTTCCTCCAGAAACATTTCATATTTCTATTGTCAGACCTAATGACACTGTTCTCCAAATTAGTTGCCTTTTGAAATCTTTTTGACATAATGTAGCCTTTCCGTTCCACGTCTTTAGCCAGTTATAGAGGAGTTTCCTTTCAGTCCACGAACGGAGTGCTTCAAGACGTAATGTTCTGAATAAACCCTGCTTACTGACCTTGGTAAATTCTTCTCCTAAGGAAATCTACGAAAAGTATTCACAGAGAAACATAAACCTAACGAAATTAATATTTTAAAGCACATGAGAGACGAACCATAAGCTGTAACGCTACAAAGAGTTTTCTAGAGGGTTTAACTAATGTATAGCAATTAACAAGAGCTTAGAAAAGAGTGAAATGCAATTAAGCAGTCGACATTCCTGCAAAAACGACGTTATCATTGCGAAAATTAAAGAACTCTCCAATGACTAGAAAAAGGCGATTCTGAAGCTTCATACAGATGAGCTGAGCTCCCGCAAGACTTCCGAGGAGCTAAAAATACCTTTCAGAACTATTGGGTATGTAATTCTGAAGGGGACAAAACGAGAAACATCGACAACATTTAACGTTCAGGTGCTCCTCGGTAGTTTTCCCCCAAAGCTTCTCGTGTAATAATCTGAAAGGTTAGAGCTAACCAAATGACGACCCGTACGGAAATTCAAGATGACCTACTGGCCGAATAAACGTCAGTCACAAAGTAAACCAAACAGGCGCTCTCAAAACATACTTGTACATTTGTGCATTTATGAGTTGGTAGTCTGTGTAAGCTCTTTTGGAGTGGTATGAATAAGAAGTTGATTTGTCACCGAGGTTTGGTAACACTCTTGGAGTACCAAAGGAGTTTCTTGATTCCGCTTAGCGGCTACCACTTGCTTCTGCTGAGAGTAGTTAGTATACATGAGGCACTGACTCCAAATGGGTAGAAAGCTCTCATTTTGATTGATTGTAAGCTGAGTATAGGTGACCAAAGAATTCCTCAGAGGTAATGTAATCGTCTTTGCTGAATTCAGTATTCTTTATTCCGAGGAAACTTGCAAGACCTTCAAATGTCTCTTCTGTATTCAACTAATCATACTTAAGCGCCTTCAGGCTCCCTTTTACCTGCGGCGAAGAGCCAGGCCAAGGTCTTATTATTTTTCAAAAGGAACTAGAGCCAAGAAATGACCCATATCACTATGAGACATATGTTAATTTACTCTGGAGATTTAAAATCTGCCAGCGGATTTGGCGTTGTGTGGTGCCATCAGGTGGCAAAAGACTCATATAGGCACTTACCTATTCAAAGGCACTTCTGGAAGTGATTTGAACCATGGGAAACCATCAATGCACTAACCATTTATCATCTTATCATAAAACGCCGCAGGTCATAGGAACTACTTTCCCCTTTGTTACATATACTGACCGCAAACATGCGGTATTTTGACACTTAACAAATCAACTAAATTTTTATACATTTAATTTTTTGCCCTAATATTAAATTTATTCACTCTACCTACATTAACTTATTTTACAAATTCCTACACTATTATGAAATCTTACAATTGCTATTTAATAGTATACAAGAAAATAATGACATTTTCCTTTAATATTACGACGAATGAATGAATTACTCGTTAGGGACCTCAAATAAATAGAGTTCATATTAGGCTGATCGATACATTTAATATGAATTTAAAATAATAATATATTTCCTGACGTTACTTGATTAAATTCATTTGCAATATTTGACATATTCATCGAAACTTACAATTGTTAATATTTAAAACACAAGAAATTTAATAAGATTCTGTAATTTGCTTTAAAATATTTTTTAAATATTAAAATAGAAGTTTTGGAGATGAATTCATTGTAAATTGTTTTTATTCACATATATCCTTATCTTACAGAAACAAAACAAATTCATTATATTAATTGTATTCTTATAAAAATAAACTTATACCTCATTGTTGCCAAATATCACCATTTCTATTATTTCAGCGCTCTAAAACAATTATCTTTTTTATTTTCAAATAAACAGATGGTATTTAATTTATATAGACTTTTACATAAAACTTTTATTCAGTAAACCAAATTATTATTTCATAGTCTTTCATTTATTTTTGAAAATTCTCTAAAGATTTTATATTAACAGAACAAAAACTTAGGTACTGGTAAAATTAAGGAAGTGATTGAGAGAATAACAATAATTTGGAGAAATATCACCACATTGCTTAATCTTTTACATTAAGAGCTAAATATATTATAATGCGAAAGAGGTATTGGTAATTATGGATAAAAGGTATCAACCTTTATTTCCCTTTAATTATATGTCATTCAGTTCATTTTTAGATGCCAATAATTACCAAGGTATTTAAGATTGGCGACCACCCATCATTCGGCTTCCCTTCTCTCGAGGAATATTTTGGTTCAAAGTGAACCTATTATAAGATATCATAAAACAACAAAGTGTTCATTTTTTAGCTTTCCTCAGGTGTCTAATTCAATCTTATAATGTGAACACTACACATTTACTCCACACAATAGAGAACACAAAAGGGCCACAGTTCCTTCGAAAAAAATCTCCTCCCAGGCAATTTTACTTCATGGACAAACCTCTCAGTCTTTTTGCTGCAATTAACAAAGATTTGTTTTCCTGCTCTGCGACGAACGAACCCCAGCCATCGGATCGTAGACATCAACTTAAATCCATCACTGAAGTAAGCTTAGTTCCATTGGTCATCCATTTATGTAACGTGCTCCGTTTCGACTATTAAAGAGGTTATTGTTTCGGGAATTGAAAAATGGCATGACTGCGGGTGTGTGAGCATCAATATTGTATTTATCTAGTCGAAATGACAAAGACTGCATGGAGAGATTGAAACCCCAAATCTAAGTAATCTCTCGAGAAACTGCTGCAGTCTTCTTGAACCAGTTCTTTTCAATTTGGGTAATGTCTCTTCCATCCGCTTTTTAGTTGTTCTTTGGCATTTCGATTGATTTACGAAAGTTACAGAAACCTGTTCTGTCATAATTTGACAAAATGTTATCGTCTACATTTTTGCACTGCTTGAGAGACTCTGCAATAGCTCCAATTGAAAGACACTATTAGAGGCGCAGATTTACGATCACCATGAATCTAAATAGAGACATGGCATCTCTTACAAGAAAAATTATGATAGCCGAGGCCAAGGAGAACCACTTGATGAAAGCAGAGAATCTTATGAACACGATGAGGCATTCAGTTTAGATAGAAACGATACGGTTTGTTTCAGATGAAAAGATCTTTGGCCATCACCTGTGAACCATCACTCGAAACAAGAGGTTAGATTGCCTATAATCCATATGACCTCCCATGTATAAATAAGACCAAGTTTCACAAAAGTGTGATGGTCTTTGTGTGTGTCCACCGTCCATTCACGATTATGCCACGCCACCCCAGAAGTTTGAGCAGTATCTTAGGCTCAATTCAGTCGACCATAACTACCGAGAGATTCAGATGTGGTTGTGGGAGAATTTAATCACTTTACCAGCCCCAATTTCTCACTTACTAGATTCCTTGTGAGCAGAAAAACCTAAAAGGAAAGTGAAGGAAATTTAATTGTTTTTTAATTCAATCTCAAAGTCGTTTTTAAGGAATAACGTGAAATGATAGAAAACTATAATCTATAATCACAAGGTTGGTTGAATTTATTTTTCTAGGCATTCTCTCTACTGTCCCACCTCTTGATTATATTTACATTTTTATTTGTTTCACGTCATTCCTTTATAACGAACTTTTGATTAAGTTCCAAGAATTTGGTCTTTCCTTCATTTTTCTTCTGGTATTTTTCGCTTTAATTGCATATTGTGATAATTTGGAGTTTTATATATATATATATATATATATATATATATATATATATATATATATATATATATATATACATCATATTTCATATAATTTACAAAATAGATATATATATATATCAATCTAAAGTTAAAAGTTTTGTGCATAGGAAGGCATGAAACAGAAATGATATTCAATAAACTTGAAATTAATGATAACAGGCATAGAAAAAGTATTCGGACAAATTAATATTTGCTGATTAATACTTAGTTCCGTAAACTTAGTTGGCTTTCACCACCATAAATCGTTTTCTCTATTACTTTAATAGTGCGCTGCAACATATGTTTGGTATCTTTGCCCATTATTCTTTGCAGATAAGCTCCAATACTTATTGCGACTCCTCAAATGAATCTTGGGTTCAACCTGGCGACTGACTAGGCCACTCTAGAATGTTAACATTGTTTTTACGGAAGCATTTGCTATTAGGTTTTGCACTATGCTTTGGATCATTATTTTTTTGAAAGATCATGTCGCTCCAATTTCAAGCTTCTCTACACTAACAAACAGATTTTCTTCTAAAACGTGTCTCCCTCTTGCCAAGTTCATGTTTCCATATTTGATGTGGATGTTGCCCTTACCCTTAGATGAGAAACGAGCCCACTACCTCCCCCCAAACTTCACGGTATGGCTGGTGTTTATATGGTTTTCCTTCAAACAGCACGGCCAACGTTACGACCAAACAAATCTATTTTTCCCTCGTCTGACCACAGGGCATTATCCCAGAAATCGGATAGTTTTTCTAAATGCTCATGTGTAAATTGCAACCTTGCAGTTTTGTGTCTCTTTAGCAGCAGAGGTATTATATTTTGAAGGGCAATTTTGGGCTTTCCACAGGATTTCATAGAAGCATGTATCCTTATTTTGCTTTTGGGGACTAGTGGAACAGAAAGATGTTCTGATAGTTGATGGATATTTCAAAGTGATCAAGTTGGGTATAAAATAGAGTGTATATATATATAAGCAGGCGAAGTGGGGTATTTTGACATATGCAATGTGTTCCAGCTCTACTTTCACCTCTTTGATGAGATGACCTTTCAAATTCTTGATGCGAGGGGCATCCGAGTTCATCCGGATGATGTTGATTTCAACATTTATTTTAATTGTAATATTTTAACTTTATTCTCTGTCAACATGAAGTTGTATGAGATCTAGTTGGATGTGAATTGTCAATCATTGTCTGATCTTTGTTTACTCATAAGAGAATATAAAATATTGAAGGGAAAACTATAGTGTTCCGGATGCAATTCAAATTTAAAAATGATATAGAAATTCAATTTGATTTATCGGTTGTGCTTTTTCTTTAATATTTTTTTGTTTTAAGTCTCCTTTATTATATTTAGAAAACAATGTTATAGTTTGATCAAATTAAACCAAAGGCCTGTATAATTACCACATTTACTTCCATAAGATTTCCCCCCATCCCTTTCTCACAGGTTCAAATGTTGTTTGTACATAATATATATGCATACTCTACGTATAAGTAACGCTTTTGGCATATATAAATGAATTTAGTGAAAGTTATTATTTAAACAAGCAATTTACTAGGAAAACTGTTCTTAAAAATTATCCGAATAAATCTCTATTGTAAAACAATGATTAAATTATCAATGGAAAACCTATTCCTAAGTTATAAGTATATATTATTTAGTGTGGATGCTTTGTTCTTGATGATTCTTTGACATCTCCTGACACAGAAACGAGCTCTTTTGGAGTTGGCTAAATAACAAGATTGATTTGTCACCTTCTGCTATCCAGCCTAAAAGCTTATATCCCGTGA
Source organism: Ceratothoa steindachneri (assembly GCA_963969495.1). Classification (NCBI taxonomy): domain Eukaryota; kingdom Metazoa; phylum Arthropoda; class Malacostraca; order Isopoda; family Cymothoidae; genus Ceratothoa; species Ceratothoa steindachneri. Next base: position 27,157,654 of record OZ018321.1, on the reverse strand, counting down.
GAAATGTTCTAGTCTGAACAAACTAGACTGGAAGAGTAAAAGTAAGCCTACTATCTAATGCAACGCCAGACTGCCTCACTCAGACACCACTCCACACACACAACTACTCACCCTAAACAAGTCACCCCTTTGGCCCGAAACTGAAGGTGACAAGAAAGGAAATAGACGCATTAGAGCATCAAAAAGCAGAGCGAGGAGAGACGGAGATCGTGAACGCTATCGCCAACAAGTGACACATCTTTAATGAGGTAGCAGTTGCTGATTGATTTAAGATTGTAGATGGCCAGTTTCACATTTCAAAAGTAAGTGAGGAGAAGAGGAAATTTTCATGTCCTGGCTGAATTACCCACTGAAACTGTCGACCAAATTCCGGCTGCTGTCCTCTTTCCTCAAACTTACCAGCTCTTAAGGACTGAGGTAATTGGTCTCTTCGACGAAACTCATTGCCTCCTCCACACTCAGCGGTCACCTTTTACCAGCTTGGAAGAACTAACTAAGACTTATGCAGAGGGAGGATTTGTGGAAGAACTCATGAGGCACAAGTTTATCCATTCCTTCGATACCCAGACGGACCAAGCCCCAGCTAAGAAAGCTTTCAGATGAAGTAATTCCATTTTATAAAGCACAGCTTCCTAATGTTAATGATAGCAGTGAATCCATAAGACGTAGTGCCAGTTCTTTGCCTGATTTGTGTATTCCCGTTATTAATAATAGAAGTGAACATCATGTAAAGAGTGTGTATTATAAGGGTAGTGCGCGATCAGTGCCCGTAGGTACCTACCATAATGGAAACCATTTCAAATTTGTACAGCATAATAATGAATACAGTGACAATAATATATCGATAGGACTGCGACCTATTCTCAGGAACCAAAGGTCTTTCGTATGCCGCTCACATTTGTATTTAGGTGAAAGTGTCAAATTTTGAAAACCCTGGTGCAGGTAGCCAAAGAGAGGGGAACAAGTTCAAATATAACCTTCCTCCAGGCCATCTTCACCAGTCCCATCTGAAACCTGCAAGGCATGTAATTGAATATGTGACTTCTGGTATGCCGTTTATCTTACCGTCGCTGATGAAGTGAATAAATTAAAGTGCGAGTTTATAGTTGATACCAAGGCGAGTGTCTCAATAATTCCGGCTAAGTTGATTCGATCGGGTTAATTACACGAATCTAGTGTGAAGATTACGATAGCTAATGGCGAAAAAAGAAAATTGCACCGCGAGGTACACAGGGATAAGGGTATCCCTACTTATGCTGATCATTCCGGTGTTCGTTTATAGTCGCCTTTATTAGGAATTGACTTTTTGGGCACATTAATCTCCTGTCCTGGTGGATTAAGCGCACTGAATCCTTGTTGATAACCAAAGTAAGCTCATATCAGAAGTAAAACAATCTGGTGAGCATGTGGTAGCACTAATCAATAATGACCTACAGCACCTATCGTCCGGCTGCAAGGCCGTGCTAAAGAGCAATGTGGCTTTGTACAACCACATGCCCACTAATCCCTCTCCGCCTCCGCCTAACTCAGTGATGCACACAATTGAGACCAGGAGTGCACCACCGAGACTCTCGCGACCAAGACCTCTTTCAATGGAGAAGCTGCAAGTTTCCAAAGCAACGCTCGAAACGCTATTGAAAGAGTCGTTGGTGCGTTTGTCGAAATTACCATGGGTTAGCCGATTCACAGGCCCCGAAGAATTCGCCGGTTGAATACTGGGTTGTCGGTGACTTCCACACCCTTAATGCGACCACAAAGCTCGACAGATATTCATTGTCAAGAATACAAAGCGTGGCAAATCACTTCCTTGTCAAAACCATACTTTCAAGTTTTGATCTATTTCGTGCTTATCATCAAATCCCAACGCATCCAGTGGACATAGAGAAGACTGCGGGGAAAACACCGTTTGTTTTTTTGGAGTACGTCAAGCTACCCTTTAGCCTGCAGAATGCAAGCTGCACAATCGAACAACACATGGATAACCCGTTTCGGGGATTAGAGTTTGTATATGTATATATTTACGACATCGTAATATTTTCAGACAATCTGGACGACCATTTGAAGCATGTAGAAGAATCTTTTAAAAAATCCTGGTCGAAGAGAGCCGGAAGATAACCCTGGAGAAATGCGAATTAGCGAAGGAGGAAATTTATTTTCTAGAACATCACAATTCGGCGTAAGGAATTTACCCACCGGCAAGGAAAATAAAAATAAATTTGGGAAATGCCTTTAACGAAGGATTACCGGGAACTAAGATGATACTTGGACATGTTGAGATAATATCGAAGGAAGATTTCCAATTTCGCCGTGATTGCAGCCTCGTTGACAGAGCTGCACGCATGCAATCTAAGGCTCGTGAGCTCGAATGAACCTTGATGCCCGAGAAGCTTTTGAAAGCACTAAGTCGGCTTTGATCAAATCCGTCAAGCTCTGCCCCACACTGCCCAATAAATCTCCATACCAGCTAATAACGGATTGTCTCCAATACGAGGCAGGTGCTGATCTTCACCAAATGTAAACTGGATCGCTGTGACATTTATCTCGAGTAAGTTAAGTGGGACAGAAAAAGCATACTCCACCTAAGACAGAGAGCTTCTAGGGCGTATCTTGATGTGTTCCACTTCAGACACATGATTGAACGTCTCCATGTTACCTTATGCACCAACTACAAGCCCCTAGTATCGGCCTTTTCCTCACCAGTGTGTACCAAACGGACAGGCACGAACGCTATTGGACAGCTATCTTGGAGTACATCAGCGATATAACCTACTTGCGTGGTCAAGACTACGTAGTTGCTGAATTCCTTTCGAGGAATGTCAATTAGGTCCAAATTGACTCATGTGACCTCCGGGCTTTGGCGGCAGCGCAGGATAATGAGGAGGAAATAAGAAAATATCGCTCACGATTGAAATCTTTCCCTTTTCCCAGAGAAGCGGAATTATAGTGTGAGGAATCATCAAGATAGCCAAGACCGTTCGTCCCTAAAACGTGTAAAAGAACTATCTTCAGTCAGTTACACAAGTTGTCACACCCTAGGATTAAGGCATCTCTTCCTGTAATAAATTCTCGATATCTCTGACCGAATATGTACAGGGGCATTCGCTCCTGAGCCCCTGAATGCATATCATAAAAATCTTCCAAAATTGATCGCCGCACAGAGTCTCCGACCTTGCTCATTAATACTTCATCGATAAGATTCGAAACGGTGCATATTGATATCGTTGGACCACTTCCATTGTGCACACTGCTTGGGCAATCAGACCTGTCGCACATTCGGTATCAACTACAGTGCATTGATCGGGTTACAACATGGAACATAGCGTTAAAGATTCCGGACTGGGTTGCGGCAAAGATGGCGTTTGCTTTCGTATATGGATGGATACCAGATTTAGTGTTCAGGTATATATTGTAACCAACACAAGAGCACAATTCGAATATGAGTTGTTTAAGGAATTATCAGCCCACGTTGGTTTCATCATCTTTGAACCACAGTGTACCGCTCCTCCCCCCCCCCACACACTAACAGGATGGCGGAAAGATCCGTCGCTAAGGCTGGCTGAAGGCCCTTTCAAATATCCCCTTAGGCATTCAGTCCTTCCCTAAAGATTCGTGATTTTTGCCTTTCACGGCAATCACAGAGACTATATTAGAGTGGTGAGGAAAAATGTACCCACGACTTTATATTTGGGATATAATAACTGTCGTGCGAACTAAAGTGTATATATCATGTATTATATTTGAACATAGAGTGTAATCAGGGAAACTGGTAAAATACGGCGAATTGTTAGGTAAAATATATATATATATATATATATATATATATATATATATATATATATATATATATATATATATATATATATGTATATATATATATATATATATATATATATATATATATATATATATATTTAATATCAAAGTCATGTAAGAGTGTAGCGTTATGAATGCAAGAAATTGTTTACCCAAAGTCGATGCTTATTAGGCTTTTATATATGTTACTCCAAAACTCGAATAGAGGTCTTTGTGGCACGCAAAATTTAAAGGGAAAAAAGAAATCATGTGTTACCCAAATTGCAGGATAGGTAGGCTCAGTGAGGAGCCCCAAGAAATCGTCCCCCAGTGTGTCTATAAAATATTGAAATTGGGTAAACGCATTAATTAATGGGATAATATACCATATAATACGGGTGAACCAATGTAAATCAGAGAGAAAAAAATAAAACACAATTGTATATTTATTAAGAGAAGTATGAGTTAATCAAGCGAACAGCTAAAGCTCCCACGTGGTCACACAAACATACGAACGCCCCAAAATAGCTGCGAGGCGAAACCGTCTCAATAATAAATATCATGCGCAAGCTGAGTATATACAGGGTGGTATGTGCTTTGACCGGATAAATTTTTGAGGACCTGTGAAATGCAAAACGGTCTCTCTGATAGTGTCGACTCCGGGATAACTGGACTGAGCTGCGGAAGCACATCTCGTCTCGGTCCCCGTTAGCTATCTTTTTGCAGGAGACCATGCTATGCGCGTGCCCCCTGCCCGTCCTCCCGGGGTATAAGGGTCTTGCGACCCCACCACTGCGGGATGGCCAGGATGAGAGATGCGCGGTTTACACCAAGCATGATGTCTCTATTTTTCCTTTCTCTTTAGGTACCTCCTCTCAGACAGTGGCTGTTCAGCTGCACCTGGATAGTAGGCATACTATCATTTCTACATACATTCCACCGTCAGCTGACTTCAACGAGGGGGACTATAGCCACGTCGTGGCACGGTTGCCGAGGGCCTTTCTCTTGCTCGGAGATCTGAACGGCAGGCATCCTCTCTGGGGAGATTAGTCAATAAATCCCAGGGGACAAGTCCTTGCCGATCTGATCAAAGAGCTTGAGATGGGTGTCCTAAACTTGGATGAGTTTACGCAAAACTGTCCGAGAACCGCTTCATTTTCTTGTCTTGACCTATCTTTGTCCTCTTCGGATGCACAGCCTGATTTTGATTGGGGAGTGGTCGATGACCTCCATGGAAGTGATCACTTTACCATTCAAATATCATTTTCAGGGCAACTGCCGCTTAGGAGCCCACCTCGGTGGTGCTTAGCGCAGGCGCGGTGGCCTGCATTTCAGGAAATGACTGGATTCTCTATCTCAGTCGAGGAGTTTAGGTCGGTAGATGAGGCCGTTGAGTTCTTCTCCGGCAACCTCATCGCTGTGGGCCTGACTACTATTCCTAGGACGTCTGGCCGTTTTGCCCGCCGACCACTTCCATGATGGTCAAACGAGTGCGAGACGGCCCTCAAACTGAAGCGTTATGCCTACATGCGCTATAAGCGCCGCTTGAACGATTTCACTGTCGCTAAATTTCGTCGGTCAAGGGCTAGGTTCCGGTATATTTCGAAGCACGCCCGCCGCTCTTCTTGGCGGGCATACGTGTCTTCACTTAACGAGGAAAAGCCCTTTAGCTGAGGTATGGAAGCGAGTCAAAAGGATTCGGGGCAAGTTTTCGCAGGACCCCCCTCCAGTTCTATTGGAAAATGTGCCCGCAATCTGGGACCCTGCGTCCGTCGCGGAACACTTTGCGACCGCTTTTTCCAGATTCTCTAGCCAAGATGCTGCTCCGCCAGCATTCAATGCACGTCGTCAGGTCGCAGAAGGCCGCTGGCTAGACTTTACCTCCAGGTGCAAAGTACCCTTCAACGACAGGTTTACTGTGAGTGAGTTGCAATCCGCTCTTGCTTCGTGCACGGACACCCCCTATGGTCCAGACGATGTCTTGTACGCCATGCTTCGACACCTATGTGGGGGACGCATGGTCTTTCCGTTAGATTTGTTCAACAGGATCTGGGTGGGAGGTCTTCTCCCAGATTCCTGGTGAATTGCTACTGTGCTTGGCTTTCGCAAACCAGGGAGAGATCACTCTACTCCGACTGGTTTCCGCCCAAAGTCTCTAACCTATTGCATGTGCAAGTTGATGGAGAAATTGGTAAATGCTAGACTAGCCTTTAACCTGATAAGCGGAGGCCATCTGTTTTATGCACAGTGCGGCTTCCGCAAGTTCCACTCCACGTCGGATGCTCTGCTCCGACTAGAAATGCCGTCTGCCAGGCCTTCTTTTGTAGACAGCACCACACCACGGTCTTTTTCGATCTAGAGATGGCCTATGATACCGCATTGCGATACGGTATCATGGAGACTCTGCACACGATAAGGGCGAGGGGACGCCTCCCAATGTTTATATCTGAATTTTTGCGAGATCGTCGATTCCGCGTACTGGTGGGGCGAGCCCTCTCCGGCCCAAAAGAGAAGGGAGAGGGTTTCCCGAAAGGAAGTGTCCCACGTGTCACACTCTTTGCTTTGGGCATCAACGGCATCACCTCGGTGATGCCGAAAGATGTTCTCGCTACGCTCTACGTTGACTACCTTTAGATCTCTTTTGGCGCGGCCCAGATGCCAACTCTGGAGCGCCAAATCTAACAGACATTGAACCGCGTCTCTCGCTATGCTGAAGCGCACAGGTTTTGTTATTCCTTGGCGGAGACTAAGGTGGTGCAATCCTTCCACTATCCACGGCTCCACCCAGACTCAGACTTGTTTCTTAATGGGGTACGCTGCAAGTCGTAGAATCGCACCGTTTCCTTGGTGTTTTATTTGACCGATGCCTCACCCGGGAGGCTCATATTCGTAGCCTTAGGGTCTCTTGTACACGCGCCATGGATATTCTCCGTTCCGTGACGTTCAGCGCTTTGGTTGCTGATAGGGCTACTGCCTTACTTTTTTACCGATTTTTTGTTCCTTCGAAGCTCGACTATGGATGCGAGTTTTATGCATCCGCAGCAGAGGGTTTATTGCAGAAGTTCGATTCGATCCACCACACCGACCTTTGCCTTGAGACCGGTGCCTTACGCACTTCTCCCATTGAGAGCCTGTTGGTCGATCCCGGGGAGATGCCACTCGCTCTGCTCTGCGTGCAGTGCATCACTCGCCTGTACGCGCTAGCCCGGCGCCTCCCTCAGTCGCCAACAGCTCTCACCTCATCTGCGGCTGAATTCTGGCGGTGACTATTCCGCCGAGATTCGCCAGTCATACCCCTAGCCCTTAGAGGTTAGGGACTACATTTGGCTATTTGTCGCCACGCCTCTGCTCCCAAAGCTTGTACAGCGCCGGAAGTATTGCGTTCGACCTTTTTGCAGCACACCTCGTGCGTCGCTGGAACCATGCTAGTGTATACGGATGGCCCCAAGTCCCAAGAGGGGGTCGGCTTCTACACCGTATCTCCTCTGTTTGAATTCAGCGGGACTCTGCCAGGCACTGCGTCTGTCTTCACGACCGAGTTGGTGGCAATACACCACTCTGTACGGGAGATTATGCGACGTGCCCGGTTCGAAGACCGGATTGTGATCTATAGCGACTCACAAAGCTCTTTGATTGTTCTCGGGGCATTGCAATCTTCGCATCCACTGGTTCGCGATATCCGTTGCGCCACAGTTTTGGTGAGCCGGGCGGATGTTGAGATTATCTTCTGCTGGGTTCCTGGACATGTAGGAATTGCGGGGAATGAGCGCGCTGATGAAAGCGCTAAAGAGTCCTCAAGGACTCTGCGACCTGCTCATCCTTTCGCTCTTCATCCACCAACTACATGGCAGGAATACAGGCAGCCCTTCGGACTGTTTGGAAAAGAAGATGGGAGACGGTCGAAGGGAACTTAATGTTGCGTGCCATTACGCCACGACCGTTCCCATGGACCTATCCTTTAATGACGTGACGGCCTCAGGTCGCTTTCTGTCGTCTCCAACCCAGACACACTCGTGTGACGCATCGCTATTTGATGGAGCGCTCGCCTGCACCCTATTGCAACGACTGCGTCGTCCCCTAGACTGTTCAGCACATTCTCGTCGAATGTCCCAGTCTGGGTGATCTTCGCGCACGATACCTCTTTCGTTACCAGGATGGGCAGGGTCGCTACCGCCTGTCCCTTTTACTCGGGACGAGTTCGTTCACATTGACTTGTGTACTTGTTAACTTTTGGGGGGAAGCCTGGCTGTTTCTCTTTCCTTAAAGAGGTTTATTTTTTGGTAAAACTATTGTTTTCTTTGTAGGTTGCAAGCTCTTGCACCGGGGTAAGAGGGACCCCCTCCCGATGCTGGAGATTGCTAACTAATTGTTAACTTTTACATATTTTTTATCATTGTTATCTCTTCATAGTTTTATTTTATATTAGCCTAGTTCTAGGATGTCGTGTTTCTGGCGAATTATGCCCAAGTGGGCAGTTGCCAGATGAGCTTTATAAACAAAAAAAAACCGCTGTCATGACCTGGAGATGAGCATAGCTATGAATGAGACACTCTCCATAAACTTATTAAGTTCTAGAATAGACGCACAGCAGTCTGCAAGTATAAAACTTCCCGTCTTTAAAGAATTCGAAGAGTTGGGGTCTTATCTTACCTACTTTAAAAAGATCTTCGAGGTGAACCAGTGGGACATCAAGACGGATGGCGTAGCACAATTATTGCACCTGTTGAGATCCTACCGAGGGACATTTTTATATCGCTCCCATCAAAGGCAACAAATTATTAGTCATCATTAAAAGCCCAGTTGCTCACCGCTTATATCATGACCCTGGACTTCTACCTAGCTAAATTAAAAAACTGTTGCATTTAAATAAACCAAAACTTCCGATAGTTAGGCTACTCTCTAAAGCGTCACTTTAATTTTTAGATCGACGCTTCCAAGGTGCCTGATGAATATAACACCCTAGTTGATTTTGTTCTCTAAGATAAATTTCTTTGGTCGCTTCCTTCAGAAATCAAATCCTTCGTGAAGGCCCGGAGGTGCCGTCCTCTCAAGGAATGCATCGAGGAGGCAGACGTTTACGCGGCTAGCCACAACTGCTATCCGAAGGAAAGGAATAAACCAAAATCTCCATCTTAGGAATCCAGAACTAGCAATAACAATTTTGTTTCTAATAATAGGAATATGTTCGTTTATGTGACTGGGCTCACCAAACTAAAACCTATCTTCTCGTCGGAACTCTGTAATATTAAGCCAGTTGCTCTGAAACACCCTGCTTCCCAAAAGTCGCCGTTTAGAATTACTCCTCCTTCTCATCCTTCTTGATGAGCTGAATGCTAGAATTATATTGAAGGATCTGAGCCCTAGTCAAGTAGATTATCCTTGGTTTCGTTACATTTTGTTTGGCAGGAATACTCTCTCCAGTTAGTGTTACTAATAGACGTTGAACTCCTCGTGGTTAAAGCCCCTTGATTAACTATCCGATTCCCCATTTCATCTCTTAAATCCTGAACCCAAGCCAAGATGAGATGAACCATCAGTGGGTATTCCGGCCAGTACTTCTTGTGTATGTTTATACAGAGGCTTCTATATGCTTCCTTAGCGACATAACATGAGTACCCCTCCGCTTCAAACCCACCGAATATTGCTGGGCACCAGGTAAACTTTTTGTTCGATAAAAGTTCCCCAGCAGACGTCCAATTTGAAACCTGAGCAGTGAATAGGTGCCCAATGTGCATTTTTGTATCCGAAGCACTACTCTACCCTGTCGCTCCGGACAACGATAAGTTGGCATTAGTTTTGATTACTTGGGGAGGGCCATCGAGTTAGGTATGGTTCTAATTGGTCAGTCCCCCCGGGTTTCTTCCGCCCCCCTGGCTCAATTTTTTACTGCCCTTTCCCGCACAAAGAAGGAACTGAAAGCCCCTACAACTCTGGAACCCACGTGTGCCCTCAATTTCAGAGTGCGATGACCCATGACTTTTTAAAAAAGCCAGCGGGTATAATCCCCTTCGGCTCTTGTCGTCTAAACCCCAAAATAAATCACACAAAACCATTGAAGGGAATAAGGTGATTTCCTTCCTCATTTAGGACTACCTCCTCTATCGAGTGTGCACCGAGAAAAACGACACCAATTCTGGCACAATAAAGTACCCCGCTCTCACGTCGCTCGAATCATGTGAACAGCTCACGAAAGTCTATTTGCTTGTCACCTTAATCGCACAAAGACCGCTCAGAGGATCTTCAAATATTTTTATTGGCCTGGTGCGACCGACAAAATTCTGCGCTAATGTCTTTCTTGTGACATTTACATTAAAGACAGCAATAAACGGACGACTCAGACCTGCACCTTTAAAGAAGGGATTCCTAATCTCTGAACCCTTCGCATGAGTAGCTATCAAACTAATCGGAACGATCAACCCCACGTCGAGCGATGTCTATAGTTACGATTTAACGCTGGTCGACTTTGCCACCTGAATCCTAGAGGCAGTGCCCCTCAAAAAAATCGATAGCATCTCCTGCGCCGTAGCCCCTATTTCCATATTTTCCCTTGTTAGCTTGCTCAAAGATATCCTCTTGGATCGTGGTCGTCAATTCAATTCCGTGTTAATGAAGTACGTCGAAAAATTATTGATGATCAAGCCCCTCTTCAACTAACCTTTTCAACAGAGTTGGAATGGAATGTGCAAGAGGCAAAATGGAAGCCTCAAGGATATTCTCAGGAAGTTATTTGCAGATCAGCCCACTAAATGACGTGGCCTACCTCCGGTAGCCCTCTTTGCCTACCGTGAACTCCCCAATCGTATATTAGGATTCGTTCCCTTTAAACCTTTATATGGTAGAAACATCGGAGGCCCTTGAGTATCCGACAGGAAATTTATTCCAATCAGAAATTGAATCTAATTATATAGACCTCATACTTGTATATACTGGATTTAAGAGTCTAGAAAAGCGCCTCTGAGAATGCCGACATCAATTTTGACAATTATTAGACATACATCAATTGCATGTACAAAGAAAGGGAATTTAACCCCAGAGAAGTTTTGCTTCTCCTCCCCAGGAGGAAACACAAATTGTCGAGCTAGTGCAAGGGCCTATACCACATAGTCGAGAAGCGTGACTCTGTCAATGATCTTATTGCAACCTCGTCTGGAATAAAGCTTTTCCATGTTAATATGCTAAAGCAATACCAAAGGCGCGCGAGCATCAACTAGATAGTTGGCAATCGAAGGAGAATCCTTCATGTTGTCTCGCTACCCACTGAACCTATTTGGCTTAATGCAAGTCACCTGCGTGGAGCTAGACAAGGAATACCCGTTGCATGTCTTGCCTGACTTTAATAATTCCCTGCCTGCGGAAATTACGATATGCGACCAGATATCATCTCTTAAAAAAGATCAACTACATGCGCTCCTGAATCGTTTTGACAGAGATCAGCGGTTTATAACTGAGAATCTCTGTGATGATTGAACCTTAAAGAATGATTGAATTTTAGCCAATTTATTTAATAATAACACAAAAAACTTATTGTTTATAGCTCTTTCAGTGGGAATTACTGAGATAAATTTCACACATGTGTAACCTGTTACATTTGGGCTGATGTGCACTGTCTAATGGGGCCTGTGAATTTTGGTTTCTGCGTCCCCCTCGCTTCCACTTTATTTTACTCTACGACTATCCCTTTAACCTTTTGCCTACTTGAAATTCATACCTTAAGAGATTTTTGTCCGCTGAGCAGTGAAAATTTAGATGCCTTACCACTAGGTGGAATAGAATTCCTTGAGGAGGACTGTGTAAGTTGTTGGTGCGCTTCCTCCTCTCTCAGTCCGAGCATATCTTTTACTCTACGACAATTCTCTCAAACTAGGATGAAGAGTAGCCCACCAGGATGCCGGGTTTTTCTTGCAAAACTTGCTACCTGCGTGCAGTGCACTCCATCCTGCGAAAAGCAAGTGCCGTGATATGAAAATAATAGTCAATAACTAAACCTATTCGATAGTGGACCCACCTATCTCGATTTCTTTTTATTACATACCCGCGGATCCCCTTCAGAGCTCACACTACTATCCAGAGATTTTCTGGCTAATTGGCGCAATTTCGTAGTCGAATGACAGTGTAAACCGTGAGGTCCCTAACTGCTGCAGTGCCGAAAGCTCGCAGAATGAGGAAAAAATTAGGCATGGGATGTGATAAGAAATCTACTATGCTCACCCCATACCGTTTTCCAAATATGGTAGCTAACTCCACACCATCCCTTTATGATCAAAGTCACATCTTAGCTCAAACCTGTCGGCTGAGTATGCGTAAATAAGAACATTCTGGAATTTAGTGTTCATATGGAGAGTCTTCACTTAACCTCTCAAGGGATTTGGACAGAGGGTGTCATAGTATCGACTTTATATGCAACTGCTTACTATTTTATACTTATATTAGGGCTACAAGTTAAGCAAATAATGGGCGACTGCAGGGTTTATGGGGATCCGCATCCAATCGCGTCCTTGCGCTCTGTAGGTGTAGGAGAAGATGAAGGAAATCGACACGACCCCTTGAGCGCTGGAGTCTCTCACCTCTCACCAACTGCATACGACCTGTTGCATTTTGAGTCACCCACGGTAACCCTGTCATTTGCAGGTAAAGGACAAGAGAGCAGCCTGGCGGCCAATATTAGACTACTCGTGAGGGAAGCTGCTCAAAAGGGCATAGTGGAGCCTGTTTGCCAGTGCCTCTATTATCATGCAATCATTCATATTGAGTTTGATTGGGGTCCCTGTCGCTGCACCCTCTGTATCTCATTGAAGGTTGGTTCGCCAGCTCATCACCAAGGAATTCAAGGGTCCTCATTCAATTAGGATACATGATATTTAGGGAAGAAGAGACCACACCCTGGAATCCACCCCTGAGGGTACCCAGCAACAGATAGCAGGATATTCTATATAGGCAAACCTAAGCTTGATCCCAAACACCGAAACTGACTCAACCTCTGTGCATGTTACTTCTCATAGGGACCAACTACCCAAAAGGATGCCCCTTTGACACGCAAGGCTTTTTCCATTGCAGAGAAGAATCTTGCCTACCATTAGGATGAAAGATGATTGCGGTGCATATACCGTAGCGGACACTTGGTAGATGATAGCTAAAAGAAATCACGCTGCAAATTATCTAAATTTGTTTCTCTTTTCTAGAATTGTTCCTTTTCCTGACAAAATGGCTTCTAAATCACTTCTATAATTTGAGCAATGGGCATCAATAAATCAATCATCATGGCAAAAATGAATTCTCATGATTCATTTACTTTATGCATACATATAAAGATAATAACATTGATGATCCATCCAATTGCCATCTGTGTCATAGATCTACTGTATTACGGTATCTATTCATGTATAGCTCTCAATTTAATAATATATATGATATATTTTATCAGTTTTATTACTTCTTATTAAATTGATATTTTTATTGAATGGAATTTCCTATAATCTTCTATTCGCCATGAAGCTATTATGAGGTTTCCTCATCGTCATTTTACTACCTTAATAATTTTGTTATTCATATCACCTATACGAACAGGTTCATGATTTAACATTACATATATAAAGAGGCACATATACTGATTCCTAATATTCATATTGGTAAATAAACTGGTTTTTGTACAGAGGAAGCATCCCAGGGTTTTAGACCTAAGTATACCCTAATCTAACTTAACCTAACTTAAACTAACCTAGCCTATTCAAGATTAGCTTGAATGAGCTAGGTTTGCTTATATTAAAATAAAAAAAATATTTGGATTTCTCATTTTTTCGAGATCCAATAAACTGTTCCAAAGCCAAAAAAGGTTTGTAAAATCAAATCGGCTGAATGGAAAAGTTTGTCAATAAGAAAAGCAAACATTTTTGCCTTATTTTGCCTTGTTTTTTGCTTTGTTTGCTATCTTTCTCTTCTTTTACGTTTCTTTCTCGCTTTTTTCTTTTTCTAGTGTAATTTCCATGCTAAATTACAATATTTTTAAACATGTATTGCTGTTTTATTTGCGTTCCGCTGCCTCCATAAAAAGAATTAATGTGTTTTCCGATACACTTAGCAAATTTCATTCCAGCCCCCAAAGAATTACTACTTTTTGTGTTTGTCAAAAATGTGTTAATAAATCAAAGGTTAAAGTCGGATTCAAACTACTGATAGCGAGCTTTTTTTGTCTTCTTATTGTTTTGTTATAATGCAATAATTATTTTGCGTTCGCGTATATGACATTTAGGAACATATGAGGCCTTTTGTTCAGTTGGCCACAGTTAGGCTGAGATTTGATTTGGCAATACCCCGTTTACTGCTAGCGTTTCCTATCACTCTTTTTATTTTATTTTTATGTTTCTTTCCATATTCTTTCCATTTATTGATTTAATCATTACCTCTTTGTAAGGAATCAAATAAGACTTACCACTTAGTTTTAATTTTATTTCAAACTTAGATATAATATTTATTTTCAGCTTGTGTATCATGAATGATTTGTAATAATATGCAATATTTTTTACTCCTAGTATAGCTAAATGATTGAATCTGATGATATAAGACTAATTCATTACTTCAATGTTCATGGGACCAGAGTGTACACTAAGTTTATACCTACAAAATGGGATATATAATTTTTCATTTGCTATGGCTTAAGGAAAAGATTGGAATAGTTAAGTAACAAACTAAAAATAATGTGGCAGAATTTATGATTCCAAAATACATTTTATCATGAATTCGAAACTGGCTGGTGAATATCCCTGAAAAATTTTTTTTATATCGCATTGATAAATAACTAAAGAATGGGAAAAGGAAGGTATTCATAAACTTGGTGAATCAGTGAAAAAGACTGAACCATTTAAAAACAAATAAGTAAGATCAGATCATTTATTGAAAAAAAAATAGCAGCAACTCTGATCATAATTGCTAAATTTTCTATTCACACTGTAAGAAACACAGTATGGTACATTTTTAGAAATTTCCACTTCTATAACGGAAGAGAGTCAAGATTTTAAGGCAGATATCCTTGAATAAAACAGTTTTAATAACCACGACCTAAATTATTGAGAAAATTATTTGCTTTGTCTCTAGTAGTTTTCATCGTTTGACCTTTAAATTTTTGATGTACTATTAATTCCAAGAATTTATCTCTGCGTAACTTTGCAGCATTTGCCCTCTAAGTTTAACGAAAGTGGCTTACCACACTGGAGCCAATTCGTTCATCAGGATCTGTGGATGCATATCATCCGAACATTTTTCATTTCTGTCCGTCCTCCTTGATATTACACTTGAAATTCAAGGACAATTCTCATCAACTCGTTGATATACAGTACTTTCAGGTTACTCGATAGAAAGTTGAAATTGTTGCTGGGGGCTTATGCCCACACCAATATGCGTTACCTTACTTTGGTCAGGCTCAGTAAGTTTTATTCTTCATGCATGTAATACTATACCTGAATTCTCTGACAACACTGGAAATCTTGAAATCAAATAAAGGTGCGCTATAATCGTGGCCCTTTGCTCCAGGAGAGTCTCGTTTAAAAAATAAAACGGTATTTTGAAGAGGAGGAGAAAAGGACAAAATGGCTAGTAATTGCCATTTGGCTTTCCTGTGTTGTGCTGCCAAGTAATAATATCTTTCATAACATGTTAGGTAAGAAAATTAATTATAGGAATTCAAATAAAACCTAGACTAACCTTATTGTGACTTTTTTCCGATATCATGATTAAAAATTCAATAAATATATAAATTTAAGCTAGAAAAGAGAAACCAATTAAGAAAATTTGACAAACCTACTTTAAAACAAAACGGTGTCAAAATGTGTCCTTAGTACTGCCTTAATTAATAATAACCTAAAAAATTCCACTAAATTTAATTTCTTTTTTTGGGTTAAAGTCATATTTAGTTAATCTAAGAATGCATATACCACTAAACCTCCCTCTCCCATCAAATAATATTATATCAAATAGTATTCGTGAAAACAATTCAGCCTAGAATGTGAAATGACTGGTTATAGCAACAGTACATTAAATTGTTTTGAATCTTACCAAAATAAAAGGTCATTGCCTTACTCCTTTTATGTGTGGGTAATTCATTAGAAGGGAAAATAAAATAATATCTAATCAGAAAATAAATAGAGAACAGAGCACTTTGGAACTTGAAGGATTAAAAAATAACATGCGATTGTATTCTTGTAATTTTTTGTCTCATAGCTTGGAATAATTTTATCAATAAATAACGGAGTTACTGATAAAGCGTAATTTTTTTCAGCTATCATCTACCAAGTGTCTGCTACGGTATAAGGCACCGCAATCATCCTACATCCTAATGGTAGGCAAGATTATTCTCTGAAATGGAAAAAGGCTTACGTGTCAAAGGGGCAAAATTCTGGGTAGTTGTTCCCTATGAGAAGTAACATGCACAGAGGTTGAGTCAGTTTTGGTGTTTAAGATCAAGCCCAGGTTTGCCCATATAGAATATCCTGCTATCTGTTTCTGAGTAACCTCAGGGGTGGATTCCAGGGTGCGGTCTCTTCTCCCCTAAATATCATGTATCCTAATTAAATGAGGACACTTGAATTTCTTAGTGATGGGCCAGCGAACCAACCTCCAATGAGTTACAGAGGGCGCAGCGACAGGAACCCCAATCAAACTCAATATGAATGATTGCATGATAATATAGAAACTGGCAAACAGGCTCCACTATGCTCTTTTGAGCAGCTTTCCTCGCGAGTAGTCTAATATGGGTCGCCTGGCTGCTCTCTTGTCCTTAACATGCAAATGACAGAGTTACCGTGGGTGACTCAAAATACAACAGGTAACTTCTTTTGTCGTATGCAATTGGTGAGAGGTGAGAGACTCGAGCGCTCAAAGGGGCGTCTCGATTTCCCTCGTTTTTACTACATCTACGGAGCACAAGGTTTCAATTGGATTCGGATCTCCATGAGCCTGCAGTCGCTCACTATTTTCTTTATTTGTAGCCCTAATATATGTATAAAATGGAAAATAGTTGTTTAGAACGTAGATATTATGACACTTTCTCTCCAAATACTTGAGAGGTTATGAGAAAACTCTCCATATGATAACTAAATCCCAGACTGTTCTCATTTACGCATACTCGGCCGACAAGTTTGAGCTAAGATGTGAATGACCATAAAGGGATGGTGTAGAATTAGCTACTTTATTTGTAAAAGTGTATGGGATGAGCATAGTTGACTTCACATCACACCCCATGCATCGTTCTTTCCTCAGGCTGGGAGCTTTCAGCACTGCAACAGTTAGGGAGCTCACAGTTCACACTAATATTCGACTATGAAAGTGTGCCGATTAGCCAGAAAATCTTTTGATATAAGCGTGAGCTCTGAAGGGGTTATACGGGAATGTAATAAAAGGAAATAGAGATAGGGGGTCCACTATCGAATAAGTTTAGTTATTAACTATTATTTTTGATCCCCGGCACTTGCTTTTCCCAGGATGGAGTGCATTGTATGCAGGTAGCAATTTTGCAAGAAAAACACGGCATCCTGGTGGACTGCTCTTACTCCCAGTTTGAAAGAATTTTCGTAGAGTAAAAGAAATGCTCGGAAAGAGAGAGGAGGAAGCGCACCAACAACTTAACTAGGCCTCCTCAAAGAATTCGATTCCACCTAGTGGTGAGGCATCTAAATTTTCACTGTTCAGAGAACAAAAGTTTCTCAAGGTACAAATTTGAAGTAGGGAAAAGGTTGAAAGGATAGTCGTAGAGTAAAAAAAGTAAAAGCGAGAGGGACACACAAACCAACATTTACAGTCCCCATCAGACAGCTCACATCAGCCCAGTAATAGAGATTACGAAATTTCCACTCAGGCTGGGAGGATGTGCAGCTCCTTCTGGAACAAAATGTAACAGGTTACACATGTGATCCTTCTCCTTGGTGATGACGAGTGAAATTTATTTTAGCGTTTCTCACTGAAAGAGCTACAAACAAAATGTTTCTGTGTTATTACGTAATAAATTTACTAATATTCAATTATTCTTAGAGGTTCAATCATCACAGAGATTCCTGGTTATAAACCGCGGATCTCTGTCAAAACATCTCAGGAGCGCATGTAGTTGATCCTTTTTAAGAGATGATATCTGGTCGCATATCGTAATTTCCGCAGTCAGGGAATTATTAAAGTCGGGCAAGATATGCAACGGGTATTCCTTGCCTTGCTCCACGCAGGCGACTTGCATTACGCAAAAGAGTTCCAGGTAGCAGCGAGAATCCATCGAGGATTCTTCCTCGATTGCAACTATCTAGTTGATGCTTGCGTGCCGGTGGTATTGCTTGAGTAGATTAACATAGAAAATCTGTATTCCAGAGGCGGTTTCAATATGGTAATTGACGGTGCCACGCTTCTCGACTATGTGGTTTAGGCTATTCTACTGGCTCAAAAATTTGTGTTTGTTACTGAGAAGGAGAAACAACACTTCTCCGGGGTTAAATTTCCTTTCTTAAGATATGCAATCGAAGTATGTCTTATAATTGTCAAAATTGATATCGGCGCTCTCATATGCGCTTTTACAGCCTCTTTCTTAAATCCAATAGATACAAGTATGAAGTCTGTATATTTTGATTCAATTTCTGACTGGAATAAATTTCCTGTGGGATACTCAGGGGCCTCCGATGTTTCTCCCATATAAAGGTTTAGAGGGGACGAATTCTAATATAAGATGGAGGAGTTGACGGTAGGCAAAGAGGGCTACCAGAAGGAAGCCGCGCCATTCATTGGGCTGATCTGCACATAACTTCCTGGGAATGGCCTTGAGGCTTCCATTTTGCCTTTCGCACATTCCATTCCAACTCTGGTGAAAAGGAAAGAGAAAGAGGAGCTTGATCATCAATAATTGACTGACGTACTCCATTAACACGAAAGTGAATTGACGACCACGTTCCGAGAGGATATCTTTGGTCAGGCCCACAAGGGAAAATATGGAAATAAGGACTACGGCGCAGTAGATGCTATCGATTTTATTTAGGGGTACCAGCCTCGGGGAATCGGGTGGCATAGTCGACCAGCGTTATATCGTAACCATAGACATCGCTCGACGTGGGGTTGATCGTTCCGATTAGTTTGATAGCTACTCATGCGAAGGGTTCAGAGAATAGTTATTCCTTCTTTAAAAACGCAGGTCTGAGCCGTCCGTTTATTGCTGTCTTTAAGGTAAATGTCACAAGAAAGACATTATTGCAGAATTTCGTCGGTCTCCCTAGGCCAATAAAAATATTTGAAGATCCTCTGAGCCGTCTTCGTGTGAATAAAGTGACAAGCAAATAGACTTTCTTGATCAGTTTGCATGATTAGGGCGACGTGAGTGCGAGGTACTTTTATTGTGCAGGAATTGGTGTCGTTTTCCCCTGTGCACACTCTATAGAGGAGGTAGTCCTTGATGAAGATGTAAATCACCTTATTTTCTCTGACGGTTTCGTGTGTTTTATTTTCAGGGTTTAGACCACAAGAGCCGAAGGGAATTACATACCCACTAGCTTTTGACAAAGACATGGGTCATCGCACTCTGGAATTAGGGACACACGTGGGTTCCAGAGTTGTAGGGGGTTTCAGTTTCTTCTTCCCCCGGGAAGGGGCAGTAAGGGGTTGAGCTAGGAGGGCGGAAGAAACCCGGGGATACTGATCGATTAGAACCGCACCCAACTCGATGGCCCACCCCAAGTAATCTTAACCTACTGCAAACCTATCGTTGTCCGGAGCGACAGGCTAGAGTAGTTTATCGGAGAGCAATGCACATACACCCTGTATCACGGACGAGAGTGGAGATTAGGCACCCATTTACTGCTCAGGTTTCAAAATGAACGTATCCAGGGGAACATTTATCGAATAGAGAGTTTACCTGGTGGCCAACAATATTTGACGGGTTTGAAGAAGAGGGGGATTCATTTTACGTCGCTGAGGGGGTGCAAGTGGCACTGAATTGGTGTACCTGATGAAAAGGAGGAGTGATTCTAAACTGCGACTTTTGAGGGCAGTTGGACCTCCCGTAACCGAGAACTCCACATGAATAGCACACGATCGTCTTCCTTGGGAACGACGAACGAGGGTGTTTCAGAGCAACTGGCTTAATATCACAGGGCTCCGACGAGAAGAGAGGTTTTGTTTGGTGAGCCAGGTTACCTTAACGAACATATTCCCATTATTAGGAACAATATTGTTCTTTTTAGTTCTGAATTCCTAAGATGGAGATTTTGGTTTCATCCTTTCCTTCGGATAGCAGTTATGGCTAGCCGCATAGACGTCTGCCTCCTCTATGCTTCCGCGAGAGTATGGCACCTCCGGTCCTTCACGAAGGATTTGATTCCCGAAGGAAGCGACCAAATAAATTGGTCTTTGAGGGCGAAATCAACTATGGTGTAATATTGGACGCGGCGATCAAAAATTGAAGTGACGCTTTAGAGAGTACCCTCACTATCGGAAGGTCTGGTTTGGTTGAATGCAACAGTGCCAAAATTTTGCTCGGTAGAAGTCAGTGATCATGATATTAGCGGCGAGCAACTTATTCTTTAACTATTACTTTTATTCCCCCACTATGGATGGGGGGTGAATCAAAATGTCCCCTATTCGGGATCTCAACTGGTGTAATAATTGTGCTACGCCGTCCGTCTCGATTTCCCACTGGTTCACCTCGAAGATCTTTTCGAAGTAGGTTAGATCAGACCCGAATTCTTCGACTTCTTTAAAGACGGGGTGTGTTATACTCGCAGACTACGGTACGTCTAGTCTAGAACTTAATGAGTTTATGGAGAGCGTCTTGTTCCTAGCTATGCTCATCTCAAGGTTATAAAAGCGGGTTCTATATCTATCTTCTTCTTTCTTTGCTTTTCTTCTTTCGGCTCTTTTTCTTTTTTCTTCTTCCTGGATTTAGGCTATCAAATCTTTGCAACTGAGTCTGAATGAGTGATCTTTGGCCTTGAAAATTTCAAACGGTGAAATGCTGCCGGTTTTGCGCGATAGGCACAATAAGAAGAATTAAATTAACGCACGACAATGAATATGGCGAAATTATGGATTCCTTTACGCACGAGGGGAAGCGCAAATGGTTTTGCTAAACCAAGGAAAACACGAACAACAAAAAGGGGGGACCAAAACACTCGCGAGAGATCTTTTTCAGGAGAGATTTCATTGTGATTTGATGGAAGTGAGAGTTACAGCACTCCTAGCACAGCAATGTGAAGAATAATACTATTTTTACTATACCTTCAACTTACTGCACAAGATGAGGCCTTGGAGGAAAAAAAATTAAATTCTGTCGGTGTGAATAAAAGTAATAGTTAAACACGGTCACTCAGCAATAAATTGACAAAAAAATAATAGATAGGAACGGGAACAAATTCAAATCGCAAATACGTATGCCATGGTCATTTTTCACCTGGTAAACTCCACAACCGGAACCAAGATTAAACATCAATTAACAATTAAACCAAGGTTAAGGTATAGATTAATTAAATTTTAATCAACTGAATGACCAAGTTTAACCCTAATGAACCTAACGCTGTTTAATTCATGATATATATTACTATATGTCGTACAATAGGGTCAAGTTAACCCTTTCTGTATTTCTCAGACTAGGTCGATGATGGCTATGTGCGTGGCAGAGTGTAAATTAACGATGTAGGTTGGCCAAATAGTCGACTATCTCGGAGGTTCTAGGAAAATAGAATACGGGTACAAAAGCAACTCTACACATATTAAAATTAAAATTCTCTTAAAAGCTTAGAGGTTTTTTAATTCAAGCTAATATACAGTAGACTTAAACGAGTCTCAAATGCTAAAAGGGGGGAAGACTTGGCGGGGACGGTCGCCGTACAAAACAACAAACAATATTGACCAAAGCTGGCAGGAATGACCTTGAGCCTTTACGAAGCCGACAGTGAAGGCTTACACTGAGGGAAGGGGGTAGTAGAGAGAGCACTTACACAGGAGAGTTGAACGTTGTTGTTAGCTCGGAGATTTAGTCCGAGGGAGTATTCCTTGCTTTGGTGCAAAGTTAAAAAAATATTCTCTTGAAAATGACTATTGTGGGATGAACTTAGATCTTGCTTACGAAGTAGAACATGAATGGAGACTGGACCTGTTGCGTTAGAGCAGCGGGTAGAACGATTACTGGATATACTCACGCAAATTGACCGAAAATACCAGAGCATGAGGAGTTCTGCGAGAATTGTACAAAGTCCAACGGGACGCGAATAGGGGATACTGACGAGGGGCGGGCCGCGGTAGATACTGACTAGGCTGGCAGACAGCAGATACTGACTGGGCGTGCAGGCAGTGGATACTGACTGGACGGGCAAGCATCGAATACTGACGGGACGGGCAGTCGGCGGATAATGCCTTCCAATTATGGCTGCGGAGGATTTATACTGGGGTCGAAAGGGGTTTTGTTTCTGACCGGGAGGGTTGCAGGGTCCGACGCATTTGCAGGCGAGAGTAGTCTCGCCCTATTTATACGATCACGGGAAGGTTCCTATGTCGGCGAGCCAAAACTTTATCCAACTCCCGAGGGGACCATTTGGGCTTCAAACTTGTCGCAGCTGTCTTCGATGGTGGGCTTTATGGCCACCAAGGTGTCTCATGATTTCGCTTTTCTATTAGTGAAGACAAAAAGCGTCGACCTCTTCTAAACGGTGATGAATGCATGTTTCCTAAGAGTGTACGAAAAATTTTTGCTTATTGTCCCAGTTAGTTTGATTTTTGCACATATTACCTGTATCGGTAGACTGACATAAGGAGTAGCTTTTCACTTTTACACGGGGTCGCGGGGTGTAAATTTTTGTTTGCCATTTTTACTTTTGGGGTCGATGGATCAGACTCTTTTCCTTCCTCAGGGCAGCATTGTGGCTCACGCCAAATATATCGGCTTCTTTGATACATTCCTTGAAAGTAGAACATCTCTTGGTCCTCTAAAAAAGATCGAATCTCGAAAGAAGGCGAAACCATATGCTGGTCCTTTAGAATGAAGTCGACTAACGCTTAATACTCGTGCGGAATATTCGAAGAATCGAGCTAGAATTTGAAAAGCCTTTGAAGCGTATACCCAAAATGTCGAAAAGTTTGTTCGGGCTCTATACGGGCGTGACAAAATTTAACGCTGTAGAAATCGGGAGTCAAGTTATACCCGGCTAATAATTCCGATTTTAACGTCAAATAATCGATTCTTGCCTCCGGCGGAGGGGATATAAAAATATCTCAGAGTTTAGAATATAACAACGGCAGGAGTTTAGCGACACAATCCCCTTTAATGTCCCATTGGTTTACCTCGAAGATCTTTTCAAAATGCGTCAAATAGGACCCGAAATCTTCTTTTTCATTGTAGACTGGGAGATATACTGATAAAGTTTTAGGTGCTTTATTCAGCAAGTTGATAGAGAGTATTTCGTTCCTCGCTCCTTCATTTTTAGTTCATGAGGTTGGATGCGTTCTCTTTCTTCTCTCTATTTTTCTCCTTCTCTTTATCTCTTTCTTGTTCTTCTCTTGCAGCCACTTATAGTCTCGTACACCCGGCTCTGCTTCTCAACGTCTTCCATCTTCGAACGCGACGCCTCATCTCTCTGTCCAGCATCCCTCGTACCTCAGGCAAGAGTACCGGCCCGACAGACGATAGAAACGGACAGGCATCTATCACTCGGGTATTGACTTCGTTCTTGTCTAAAGTACTCCCTCGTTCATTTCTCAGGGAGGTTCAGGAAGAAGAAATTTTGAAGGTGGAAATTTGTAGCTCCCCACTTCCTCCTCGTCTTCAAAGCCTTCGGTTAATTAGGCTTTACTTGACTCTCCACATTGTTTACTTTGCTAATAATATTTTCCCGGTATATAGTATAATTATTTTTTTACCATCAGTTTCTCTAAGGATTAGTTCTTTAGCCCAACCGCACTTGATTTTGATTAAATAACTCTCGTAATGAGATATAAATCAACCCTCTCCCCTCCAATTTCTAACGTGCTTTTCTTGCCTCAGTGCATGAGCAATCCTCAGCTAGCATCGACGTTCGTCTCTACGACAAACAGTATAAATATAACCTAGACATAGTAGAAATTAGTTATGAATTTTCCACTGACCAGTACTGGTGATGAGAAGTGGTTCCTGTATTATAATGGTATGTTACACCGTTCGAGAATCTTTTGAGGAAGCAGAAATTTTCAACAACTGTTAGTAGCACTCCATCCAAAAAGATCATGGCGTGTGTATGGTAGGATATTGAAAGAAATGTAAATAACCAAATTTTAGCCAGCAATGCTAATTACTAGTGCAATCAACTTCTTGGTTTAAAAGCCTTGTTTGAACAATATGACCCTTTTTAGTCAACATGAGCAGTGTCCCACTCCATCTCTATAATGCCCGTCTTCAAACAGTACGAATGGAGTGAGATCTCTTTGGGGAGCTCGGTTAGGAAATAATTGTTCTGTCCTACTTCTGATTGTTCTGTGTTTAGGGGAGTGAAGAATCTTTTGGATAGTCTTATGCTCACTCGAAAGAAGATTTTGTAAGGAGTTGGATTAATATTTTACATAGAACGGGAAAGAATTTTACAAGCCTAGGATTTATAAGCCTATTGACGGATTGAATGAGGTGCTAATGAGCAAAGTGTTAATTGTATAATTAAATATTTTTCATACTAATCCCTTCTGTGTTCTTTAATATATACCCAATAATCGGAAATTTTTGCTTTCCGACCTGATTCTTTGCATTTATTTTGGTTGTTTTTTTCATTTCTCTTGGAACAAGTAACATTTTTTTTTCTAAAATTCTTGATGATAATTGTTTGTCAATTGTTTGTGACAAGTTTAAATTTCTATTGAAATTCTAATGAACAATTTGATACAAGGTATATTTAATTTTTTTTATTTATAACTCAATTCCAAAGATAAAAAACTACTGGATCGATCGTTAGAAAGAAAGGTAGTGGCAGCCATAATAAAATTCTACGACAGGGATTTAAATGATGAAGAAAAAGATCTTGTTTTATCTCAGGATGGACAACCTGGAACTTATCTATCTAAAATGACGATCTCCAGTAACTTAGGTATTTCCAGTTCTGTTGTGCAACGGATTTTTTAACCATAAAAATAAAACCTTATGTGAATGCGTAAATATTTCTCTTATTGATATTAATTTAAGATAAGTTAGAATGACACGTTGTAAGTTTCTATATGTTCGCTACGAAATTTTGTGTTTACCGACGCAAAGGATTATACCATGGAACTGACAATCAAGAGTGAAAGAAAAAACGACATCTATTCTTCTTGCTTCAATCATGAATTTTCAAGAGTAAGCAAAAATATTTCTTTCCGTGAGAGTGTCATGGAATGGTAAAACGAGGATCCATTTTGTTGATACATAAAAATCCAAAGTGAATTCAGAAAATTACATCGAACTAATATCATTCGTCGGCCTTTTTCCTGCTTGTCATCTTCTCTATTCTTAGAAGAAAATTGCCCTTATTTTCAGCTAGAAAGATAAATGGCATCCGCTATCGCCTAACTGTAACCCAATGATGATTGCATAAGGAATTTACTTCAAGAAAAGTTTCCAGCGAAAGGAAAAAGAAATATAGTAAATAGAAACATGGGAAAAAATTCTTCTTGTATGGGGATAACATAACGTTACCTGATATTAGAAATGTTTTTTTTACTTTAAAATTCGAAAAAGAGCTTTATATGACAAAAAGCGTAGAAATATTCATTCTTTATTTTATAAAAGATATTGATTTTAATTTTTTTAGACATTATTGTTTTAGATCCAGCAAAATTGGTGGAAGACATTTTTGAAAACATTCATACCCAAGAAAAGGTTGATTCTCCGGGCCGATTTATTGGTATTAAAACTTCTAAAATAATTTAGATAAAATCCCACGTTGCCAGAAACTTAGGGGCAGCAGGGAATGATGTTTATTTAAACAGGAACATCAAGCTAGGCGGATGAGCTGTCTCTAACAGCCAACAGTAGCGGGGCGGAGCAAATCCTAAACTAATCCAAAGGCCAAGTGTAGTGGAGTAAATATTTCGAATCATGAATGAAGCTGCGAAAGCGGACTAGTGTACTGTGCGCACTGACTCGGGCAACTCCCGCATCTAACCTGGTGCTAAACGTACTTCTCTGCATTACTTTGGCTGACACTAGTGAGACTGAGAGTAAGGTCTTGATGACTGGACGACCCAGGATCTCCATACACTTCGCCAGGTCTTGCACCCAAGAGAGGTCACTCTAGTGCGAGAGGTGAGTCAGTGCCCTTGGATGACTCCGTCTTAAAATGCAGAAAATTCCACAGGACCTGTCTCTCAAGGATCGGGCTGTACAGTCACAACCGGCACTGCAGTTCCATTACAGACTGACTTCCATGGCGCAATCTCCATTGGCTTTCGAGACAGAAGGATGCCAACACCATTCTTTGTTGAAAGCAATCAACTAGAAATATTTTTAGCAACTCTAATATATTTTAAATTGTATCAATATAATTATACTTATATCGTTGAAAATTTCAGAAATTTATTTTCAAATTTATATCCAATTACATTTGACTGAGTTATTCAAGTTTGAATTTAGTGGAGATTATGCTAGGCCAAATGATAGATATTTTCGGCAATTGTGCCCATATATATATATATATATGATATATTATTAGGTAAAAATGCAGCAAACTAAATCCTCGCTAGAGAGTGGTCAACTATAAATTGTTGATAATAACTGGATGCTATGACATGGAGCAAAAAAGTGCAGAACATGATCGCTACATATTTTTCTGTTGTGAATACTCAAAAATCTTTTGTGTGAGATAAATTGAAAAGACATCGGGGAAAACCTACTGACATTAAGGTAAAAATGCTATAATTGTTTTAAAAGTGTTGTTGGAGTTGTACTAAACATGTGGTGGATAGTTTTAAACTTTATAGTTAGGTTAGTCAATAGAAACAGTTTTTAAGGGACTAATCCAGAAACCCCCAAATTATTTACATTTCTTTAGTGTCTAGGGAAAATGTACATATGCCTTCTTTTAAAATAGGGTAATTGAATTTTTTTATTCAATAATGATAGAAAAAAATAATTCATCTGCTTTCTAAATACTGTTAAACAAAGGAATTGTAAATTGCTCGGTATAGGAGATGGAAATGAAATAACTTAAATATTTTTTCTCCTGAATTATAGTTGGGTTAATTATATGACCCATTACTTATGTGAAAAGATTGTAAATTAGATTTATTGCCCCCTATTCAAGTCATTCATAATATTATTCTAAATTCTAGTTTTGATATCTCTGGATACAAGAAACAGCCTTTTCGTGATGTAATAATTTATTTTAATTTTACTCATTCTTGGATATTTCGTTTTTTGCCGTAATCTGGTGAATTACAATAGTTGAAATTCATTTAAACCCGGAAATTTGATTGAAACTGAATGCAATAAAATGATCGAATATAGGTTCTTATTGCGTTTCATTGTAAGCAGAGGAAGAACCATTCAAATACGAAAGAATATTGGGCTTCTAGTGCTTGGAGTGGGTAAAAAACTCATTACTCGTAAGTTATGGCATCTCATTTATAGGAAATGCTGAGATTAAATGTTCCCCGCTTCCCATTGTTTGCATTATTTGAATTTCCCAATATATGCATAGTTTTCCTGAATTTTTCATTATTTGAAATAGGCATCACCTATTTAAACCTTTCCCAATCGACCAAAAATTCAATATATGATAATTTCCGAATATAGCCAATGAATCTATGAGAAATTATTTTATCTTTATTTGAATCAGAATTAGTTTGTTAAATATTTTTTTATAATTAATTTAGTAATCCTAATAATATTGTACCAAAAACGGCCAAAGAAAATTTTTGTCATTTTCATCTTGTTTGATATTTTCTACCTACAGGACTAAAGAAAATTTTTAATTATCAATGAATCTGAATGAAAATTAATTTAAATTAAAAATAAATAGTATTGGCTGCTATTTTAAAAGTTAATGACATCAAGAGTTTGTTCAAAATTCAAGGAGGTACCAAACATCAATGATGTTAGTATACCGAAATATTTTATACCATACGTACACAACAAAAATGTTACTGAAACTGATTTTAGGCTCTTATACGCTTGCTACCAAGGTCGTAAAAGCTATCATGTCATTTTCAATGAACACATCCTCAATTACAAATACTTATGAAATTCAAAACAAAAAAAACCATCTATTTAAATCAAATCTCTAAAAAATCAATTGATGCACTTTTAACGAATAAAGGCCCTCATACAAGAAAGTTAAAAGTAAAAGTCGAAAAAATTAAAATAATTTAATAAAGATTAGATAAATTTGTTTATCTTTAATTGATAAAGGAGATTAAAAGCAAATCAGATTAATATGCCTATACTAAAATAGCCTTATTTTAATTTCTGAAGATTCGATACGTGATCGCAGGCTCACCAATTTTAATCAGATTATTTTAAATTAGTGTTATTTTAACAATAAAAACAATACTGTTGCTAATTTGAATGATAGCGACCATTGCGGTAATAAAGACCAATGCTTTAATATATTTCAATTAAATATCATCTCTTTTTTTATCTTATGCATGAAGTACTTTTATTATGCAAATTTTAACCTTTGGAAAAAAAATTATCCACATACTTTTATTTTGGAATAGTTAAATAAAATTAACGACAAATACAGATTGAAAATTACAGTTTATGAAGACTTTTGTACGATTTTTTTGCTTCTTTTTGAAATAGTGAATTGAACAATTCTAGCTGACTGCAATTCATCCAATTAATAAAGCACAATTTCAACCAAAATTTGTTTAAATTTTGTTAACAAGACAATTATTTAGAGCAGGTTTTTTTAAACAACACATATTATAGGTATGTTTATGGATTTTATGACATTTTACATGTTCAAGTTGTTTGCTTGCTCAATAGATACAGTGGCAGCCCTGTAAAAATCAATAGAGAAAAGGATTTAATCCTGATTAGTAGTCAAATTTAGTATTTTTAGAGGATATCAAAATTATGAATTTGAATTAGTGAGAAAATTGCTTCCTCTGTAGTCAACTGTTTAAAACTAATATTCCTTTAAACCTGACCCTACTTTTATTTTAGTATTATTTATTTTTGTATAATATCTCACCTAATACACATAATAAGAAAATATATACCTAATCTATTGGCGCATGACACTTATTTGTGACGTTTCTGACAATTGTTTTGAAGATAGAGGCCACTCTTATAACAGGCTTAAGATATTTATAACTTCTGATTTATATTAAACTCAGATTTTAAAAGATTTGTCTCTATAAATATACACTCTATATCACTTTTATTCTTTTATATTTAATGTGCGTTAAATTACTGACAGGCCCTTGTGGAGGGTATTGCATTTATGAGTGTTATATGAAAGAAACAATAAAAAAATACGTAAATTATAAAGTACAGTAAGGTTTTTTGTTTACATCTTCTGGGGCACAATTATAAAGATTTGATCTGCTACATCGATTTTCTTTGGAACCTAAAACTACCTTGTGTGGATACTAAGAAAGAAGAATTGTTTACTTAAATACATTCATTTAGGTGGCTGCTATTATTGACTTCAGTAAAATTGGGATTGTTGTTCATGAGATGTTGAGGGAAAGTTTGCAATGACGTTTAATAAACTCAGAAGCAAGAAACTTTGAAGTTAAGTTTTTGTATTTGCTGTAGAAAATGTTAGTTATTTTCCCACCCAAAAACTAGAATAAAAATACCAATAATTGAAAAATTGGTGAGAGATAAATTCATCATCCAGACTTTTGACTTACGACTACACATAAATCTGGCATTAATCCCAATTACTAAACAGAATGTTCAGCCACTCTTCTTTTCTTTACTTCACAGAGAGAGGGTCATACACATCAAATTGATTCGTATTTGGAAAGAAATAAGACAAAAAGTAAAATCATAGAGAATGCAAGCTAAATTTTGTCTAGGTTCTGCACAAAACTTCAGGTGGATGGAAAGAAGTAAAGTGAAAGGATTAATTAATTTCTGTAGCATAAGTGCCACTCAACTTTGTTTTTAATACATTAGTAGACATTTAATTTTCATTGAAGCGAATATCATGTGTGTTTACCTTTTTATTTATAGGATATTTAAATATATTTCGGTTGATCTTAATATTGATTATATGGAAACATTTGAGGTTGCTAGTCTTTCCTTGGTAAAGTTCTTTTCCCGATTCGTTTCATGATCTTTTAGATCGTTTCGTGACTAATCTTTAAAAATATTATTTGTAATGCATTCTACCCTGTTATTTTACTCAACAACAACGCGTACTATTATTTGAAAATTGATCACTCAAATGCAACGCCAACCATTTTCCACCAAATTAACAGCTGAATCTGACTTGATATAATTTCTTCTATATAATATTCTCCAGGAATTGATTTGCTATAAATTAAATATTTCTAACTTAAAATGTAGTTTGAATGAGTTAAATACCCATGATTTTTAATATATTAAATAACATAGTTTTTAATCTTTTAGGTTACTCAAAATCTTTTCTATTATTTTCATTGTTTTCCTGTTCAAATTCTTGATCGGATTGACTAAAAATATGCTTTATTCACACTAAATCTATGCAACCTTATATATTATATCGTGATTGGCAAAGAAAAATTGCAAATGATGGTGAAATTTGTATTAACTACGTTAGGAATATACTAGCATTAACGGGACAATTAAAACATTTAAAAACATAGGAATGTCCATCAACAAATAATTAAATGTTTTAAAAAAGTGAACATAGCCACCGTATTTCCACACTTAGAATATGCGGCGCAAATTTGGTGGACTTTTCTTCGATAATGTATAAATTCTTAAAAAGGGTCAACATTGTATGTACAACTACTATGAGTTTTCATTTTGATACAGATTCAAAGATAGTAAGGTAAGGTTGCCTAGTTTTAAGTACATGTAATAGACTGAATTACTTCGAGATTATAATATATTATATAGTTTTGACAGCGTTAATCCTATTAAATGTTTTGGACTTTATAATTCAAGTAATACGATAAAGAAGCAATTAAGTTAGAAATAGGGTTTTTGAAACATAAAGTAAAATATTATAAATTTAAATGGAATTAAGCATTTTAATCTCTTGCCTGAAAGTATATTTACATTGTTGCTATCTAAAGATTTAAAAATCACTTCTTAAAGTATTTCCTAGATATCGGTAAGTCTTAGTTATATAATTGGCCAGAAATAGCTTATACAGTCATTGATGACGTGTTGAACCCTAGGAATTATGCTTATAATTTGCGCAATTTATCGTCCTATTTCCGTATTTTAAGTTACTATAAATTAAGTAGATCGCAACGATATTTTGATCAGTTTCCTGATTTTTTATTATTTGCAAATTTTACATTTAATAAAAAGTGTCAAGAGAAATATAAATTTTTAACTTTTATTAATCATCAAGCGCTAAATTTTAGGTTGCCAGCTATTAACAGAATCACAGCTTTATTTAATGTCATCCTGGACATGTAGGAATTGCGGGGAATGAGCGCGCCGACGAGGGCGCTAAAGAGTCCGCGAGGACTCTGCGACCGGACCAGCGTTTCGCTCTTCCTCACACCGACTACATGGCAGGAATACGGGCAGCTCTTCGGACCGCTTGGCAAAGAAGATGGGAGACGGTCGAAGGGAACACAAAGTTGAGTGCCATTGCGCCGTGACTGTTCCCATGGACCTATCCCCCAATGCCGCGGCGGCTTCTGGTTGCTTTCTGTCGTCTCCGAATCAGACACACTCGTGTGACGCATCGCTATTTGATGGAGCGCTCGCCTGCGCCCTATTGCAACGACTGCGTCGTCCCCCAAACTGTTCGGCACATTCTTGTTGAATGTCCCAGTCTGGGTGATCTTCGCACACGATACCTGTCCCGGTACCGGGATCGGCAAGGTCGCTACTGCCTGTCCCTTGTACTCGGGACAGATTCGTGCACATTGACGTGTAGACTTGGTGACTTCTTGGGGGAGGCCGGCCTTCTCCCTATTATTTAAGCAAGGTTTGTTTTTTTTGCTTTGTTTTGTTTTTTGCATTTGTTTTTTTTGTGGGTTTTTTTTTTCCTTTAGTTGCACGCTCCTGCGCCATGGGGACCTCTCCCCGACGCACCAGCTTGCTTCCTTTTCCCCTTTTTGGGGTTGTTTTTTTTTCTTTAATTTTATTTTGAAGTAGCCTAGAACTAGGCCAGTTTTAATACGGCGACTAATGCCCAAGTAGGCAGTCGCCAGATGAGCTCTTAAAAAAATAAATAAATAAATAAATATTTAATGTCATTTACTCGAATACTTTAAGCTCGGTTGCACATCCAGTTTTTCTTCTACTTTAGTAGATCTCATTTTATATTTTGTCCTCTTACATTTATAAAAATTCTCAAATGCTGAATAGGATTTCCCGCATTTCGGTTATTGAGATAAACGATATCTACACTATATGATTGATAAAGGTTAAGATAATCTCAGGAAAAATGTTCAACAATTTTTCCTGCTGATCAACATGATGAAGAGGGTTGAGTAAGCATCAGAACTTCAATCTTACAAGAATCGCTACCTTATAATAAACTAAGAGGTTTCCAAAAGAAGATATTAAGGAAATCAAATTAAAAATTCCAGAGTAGCTTATTCCTAGGGATATAATTATATGATGTTGGAACTATTTTTTCATTCACAGATTTCGTAAATATGTTATAAAAAGTTTTGCTAGACGAGTTTATATATATATATATAATTTGGAGCTGGCATACTGTTATTTTCTTCAATGAAGACAACTTGTTTTCAAATATATTATTATTATTAGGAACATTATAATATTAATAAAAATACATTCTGCCAGGTATTGTATGTTAAATCATGATTTTCTCTTCATGGTAAACACCTTGTGAAAGTTTTCATTTATCTCCTTCAATACGCGGGTCACAAAATAACTTGGAATTAGGTATTACGTAATTTGTTTAAGGTTATTAGGTGAACTATAAAATCTAATAGCTTTACGTCAGGATATCAATTATAGTTCATTTCATGGTTTAGCTTATCCATCCTCAAACTATATTTGAAATAGCAATGCTTTGAGCTAGGTGTCTCGCAAACGTCGAATAGTCTCTCGATGATGATTATTGCATCATCGAGGCTCCACTTAACTTACCCTAAAAATTAGTCTTTTCGGTTTCACTCTCAGGTGAGGACGAACCCGTATAATATTTTATCTTTGATTTCATTGTCATTTTTATTAATTTATATATTTCAATGATCATCAATTTAAAGATAAAATATTCAGTAATTTCCTAGAGAACGATAATTTTGCTTGGCTAAACTTTGATGTTAACCAGGTGTTACATTTTTCACTAAAATTTAATCGCGTGACTCATGACAAATGCTCTGACGCAAAAGAAAAAGCGTCGGCTCTCTCAGTTCTCTCAAAAGGGTCAACATCAACGTATTGTTAACAAAGGGTGTTTTCGACGTCTTTTTCAGTAAATTCATTATTACAAAAGAAAGATAATGATAGCTTACCCAAAATACTAAATAAGAGGAATAAGCTACTTCAGACTGCAACGATATTCTCTGGAACCAAATATCATAAATCCATGGATACAGTATTAGTCCTTTTCTCAAAGTAAGCCAATCATTTATCATTCTCTTTGCTCATGTTATGTTTAGCTCATTAAAAGTTTTTATACCCGTTCAAATTGATTGCGTTCGAAGCCGGCCGCACCATTGGCATGATCGCCGTAATATTTTTGCCAAATTTTTGTTTAAAATCAATAGTAAACCCCGTATATAAAGAAAAACGACATGACAAAAAAACAGAAAAAACCACAAAAATTATGAACTGAAACCATAAAGAGTAATGGTATACTCTCGCGTCGGAAATAATAGCCATTGATGGCAAAACATGCAGCCAACACTAAAAACTTCGCACATATTAGCAGGATTGGCTACTCGGAAAATTTGATCTCGCTACAAACAGGTGTAAACGAATTTATTCCAAGTGCAAGTGACAAGCGACCACGTTGTACCTCCATGTACCAAGATAGGTATCATGCACAAAATCCCTCAGACAGTTCATTGAACAAAAAAATTGATATATTTTGGAAAAGCATGCAGTCTGCACTTTTAGGAACAAGAGACCGCCACGTCAAAGAGTGATGCATCTCCATTTGAAACATGACATTAGTTAACCTGCAACCATAGAGGTATTGGGGGTTAGACCCCAGGAAAATTTGCATCGCCAGGGTAGACAACAATAATTCTTTATTTATTTTACGTGCTTTCCTATATGCTTACCTAATTCCTGCTAATGGGGCTTCTAGCGAAACGCTATCACAGTCGCCAATGCCTTGCGGGCTGTTTAATGTTCTTATCTTAGAGACATTTGGCTATTTGTCGCCACGCCTCTGCTCCCAAAGCTTGTACTGCGCCGGAAGAATTGCGTTCGATCTTATTGGAGCACACATCGTGACACGCTGGAACCGTGCCAGTGTATACGGATGGCTCCAAGTCCCAAAAAGGGGTCGGCTTCCACGCCGTATCCCCTCTGTTTGAAGTCAGCGGGGCTATACCAAGCGCTGCGTCTGTCTTCACGGCCAAGCTGCTGGCAATACACCACTCGGTACGGGAGATTACGCAACGTGCCCGGTTCGGAGACTGGATTGTGATTTATAGCGACTCACAAAGCGCCCTGAGGGCTCTCAAAGCATTGGAATCTCCGCCCCCATAAGAGGCGCGGCGATTTGCCATCCTGCTTGCCGTGCTGACGGGATCTAGCGCTCCGTCCGGCCCCAGCTCAGCCTCTCTTCCTTCCTTCAAAACACTTGTTTCCTCTCTTTTCACACAACTTCTCCCACAACTTTCTCTGGTCAGCCTCTAATTTCACAGGGTAGATGCTGACCTTCCTTTCAGCCAACCGTCCCGCATCGGGGCTGAGGGGGTGGGGGACAATGTTCCCTAACCCCTGAGATCCGGTCTGGGGTGGCTGGTTTTTAACAACCTGCTTCATCCCCACCCATACCTTTCTCACATCCCTTTTCCTCTACTCTTCACAATCTATATATTTTACGCCGTGTTCAAGGTGGAGCCGCCATGCCGATGGACTGCCAGGCCACCAGGCGGGAGGGGTGGTCCCAAATGGCGGCGCCTGGCTCTGCCGGGCTTGTAAGCACTTCTCGTAGTGCGGGCTACTGCAAAAGGTGTGCGCTATTGCATCCCGTGTTAAAAAAGGGTCACCATGCCCAATGATGAAGATCAAACAAAAAAAACCCAACCCCTAACTTACCCAAGAACAACGGAGCCGCCCTCAGGCAGCTCTAGCAAAAAAATGGAGGTCCCCCCCCCTGTGCTTGCACAGGGGACCCTCCATATTTCTCTAACCGGAGAGGAGGCTTACTCCTCTCCTTTGCCTACGGGTGCAGGGGACTCCCTCTCAACCCCCCTTCTCTGAAGGTGCTTTCGGGCACCTCTCTTTTCCCAGCGGAAGTCCCCTCTTTTCTTTCCAAGGGGACTGCCATTAAAGCCAGCAGGCAGCCCTTAGCCAGCCGCTCCCCATCGAAGCGGCTCGGTAGGGCAAACTTCCTTAGGGGGGGAGAGAGAAGCCAGGCCCCCTCGGTCGCTTCCCTCAAAAGTCCTGCTGGCAAGAATTTTAAACCTTGCCGGGGTCAAGGCCTGTGCCTCCCCACACAGGACTGGCGACACTGCCAAGAGGACCTGCGATGTCCTGAGAGGGGGTGGCCAACTGGAGGCCCCTCCTGTGATAGACATGGTCCTTGAGGAGACCCAGCCTCAGACGGTAGGGCCTACCATGCGGTGGAATTCGGGCTCGGCGCCAAGCACCGGACCTGAATCCGCCCCTATGCAAGGTCCTCCTCAAATGGCTGAAGGCTCCGAGGTAGTAAAAGGAGGGGAGGGATCTCCTCCGACAGGTGCCCCTACGACAACCAGGACCTTCTCCATTTCGGAGAGGGACCTGGCTGAGGACGGTCCATCTGGCCTGGGGGCTTCTGCCGGCGGAGGTGAGAAGCGGGTTCATTCCCCGCCCTCCTCTCCAAAAATGAAAAAGAATAAAAGGACTAAAAAGACGAAAAAGACTCAGGGCTCCTCTCCATCCGCGGGGGCTGCGGGGACGGATGGGTCTGCTGCCACTTTGGTAGGCGCCTAAGCCAAGATCAGCACAACCGGCCCCTTTACCCCCGTCGTGTGCGGAGCCCCTGACCAAGACTAACACCAAGAGTGCACAGGGCGGAGCCTCGATGACATCGGGGCCCCTCATTCAGAGGTTACCTGGCGTTTTCGAGCCCGCTGGCTTCAAACGCTTCCTCGTTATTCGCTCCACTGATGGCACCATGTTGTCCAAGGGCAACATGATCCATCAGAGGAGAGGATTAGCTAGTGCAATTAGTAGAGAGCCGAAGGTGACCCGTTTCTCAGGTGGCAGCCTTCTAGCGAATGCGGCAAAGCCCGCCGAGGCGGCCAAGATAAGTGCTCTTCGGACACTTCATGGCACCCCGGTGAGTGTGACGCCGCACTCTACCATTAACTTTGTGAACGGAGTAGTTTATGCGAGGAAACTCGTTGACTACTCCATTGAAGACATCACCCTAGAGCTGGCCGACCATGGGGCGGTCAAATTCGAACGTGTGATGAGAAAACAGGGAGGAGCTTCGAGACTCACCCCTACACTCTTCGTCACGTTCGACTGTGACAAGCTTCCTGAGTCGGTGCGTGCTGGTTGGTACCACTACTACGTGAAGGCATTCGTGCCACTGCCGCGGCGGTGCTATTACTGTCACCGCTTCGGCCATACGAATCGCTCATGTAGACGTGCAAAGTCAGGGTCACCCGAAGTATGTGTAAATTGCTCCAAGGTCGCACACGATAAGTCCAAATCGTGTGTGGCCAAGTGTGTCAATTTCGGAGAGCCGCACCCTGCTTCTTCGAAAAATGTGGTGCATATTTCCTGGAGAAAGAAATCCTGGCCGTTCAGGCCCAGGATAGACTCTCATTCCGCGAGGCTAAGGACTTGGTCCTAGCCTGCCCAGCTCTGCCTGGGACGTCATATGCCTCAGTAGTTAGAAAGGCACCCTCTGCTCCTGGCCCATCCAGGCACACGAGCACGGTTGTTTCCGCGCCAATTCGGAGCCTTTCTGCGGGCTCTACCCAACCCGGGCACTCCTCTGGTAAAGCTGACGGCAAAAAGGGTTCATACCCATTCCCGGCTAAAACCAGGGCTCCTTCCACTTCCCCCAGCGTGACCGTTTCTCGCAAGGCGAAACGGCCACGCGCCTCCACCGAGTCGTTAGACTCACAGGAGGCAACACCCCTGAACATGGTCGCTAGGCCATCTTCGGGGGTTTCTAAAGCTATCCCCCGAAAGGAGGATAGCAACAAAGGAGCTTCGGCTCCTTCGCCCACGCCCCGAGGTGGAGCGAGTGGCTCGGAGACGGTGGTTCCTCGAAAAGAGGGCTCCCCGCCTCCGAAGCCGCAGCGCCCGCCTAAAGTTTCGAGGCGGAGGGAGGAAAAGACTCGTATGGCGAGCCCAACCTCCCCCAATAAGTCCTCAAAGGTGACAGCGCCTCCAGCGCTTTGTCCGGCCAACAGCGCCCGGGGTTCTGCCCCCGGGAAGCGTACGGCCATTTTCGTGAGGGTCTTCAGTTCAAGGTGGGGTTCCGCGTCTCCCCTGAGCTAGGCCTGGACGGCATATTCTTTTAATGGAATTGCACTGGACTCCGGGCCAACTGGAAGGAGCTGCGGAGGCTCGTCTCGTCCTGCTTCTTGTTAGCTATCTTTTTGCAGGAGACCATGCTAGGTGCGTGCCCCCTGCCCGCCCTCCCGGGGTACAAGGGTCTTGCGACCCCACCACCGCGGGATGGCCGGGCTGGGGGATACGCGGTTTACACCCGGCATGATGTCTCCGTTCTCCCTTTCTCTTTAGATACCTCCTTTCAGGCAGTGGCTGTCCAGCTGCACCTGGATAGGAGGTATACTATCATTTCTGCGTACATTCCACCGTCAGCTGACTTCGACGCGGGGGACTTCCGCCGCGTCGTGGCACGGTTTCCGAGGCCCTATCTCTTGCTTGGAGATCTGAACGGCAGGCATCCTCTCTTGGGAGATTACATACTCAATTAATCCTAGGGGACAAGTCCTTGCCGATCTGATCGAAGAGCTTGAGATGGGTGTCCTAAACGTGGATGAGTTGACGCATCACTGTCCGAGACCGCTTCATTTTCTTGCCTTGACCTATCTTTGTGCTCTTTGAAAGCACAGCCTGATTTTGATTGGGAGGTGCTGGATAACCTCCATGGTAGTGATAAATTTCCCTTTAAAATCTCATTTTCAGGGCAACTGCGGCCTGAGAGACCACGTCGGTGCTGCTTGACGCGGGCACGGTAGCCTGCATTTCAGAAAATGACTGAATTCTCTATCTCAGTCGAGGAGTTTAGGTCGGTAGATGAGGCCCTTGAGTTCTTCTCCGGCAACCTCATCGCCGTTGGCCTGACTACGATTCCTAGGACGTCTGGCCGTTTTGCACGCCGACCACTTTCATAGTGGTCGGCTGAGTGTGAGACGGCCCTTAAACAAAAGCGTTATGCCTACATGCGCTATAAGCGCCGCTCAAACGATTATACTGTCGCTGGATTTCGTCGGGCTAGGGCCAGGTTCCGGTATATTTTGAAGCACGCCCGCCGCTCTTCTTAGCGGGCATACGTGTCTTCACTTAATGGGAAGATCCCTTTAGCTGAGGTGTTGAAGCGAGTCAAAAGGATTCGGGGCAAGTTCTCGCAGGACCCCGCTCCCGTTCTTCAGAAGAATGGGACCGCAATCTCGGACCCCGCGTCCGTGGTGGAATCCTTAGCGCCCTTTTTTACCACATTCTGTAGCCGTGATGCTGCTCCGCCAGCATTCAATAAACGTCGTGATGTCACGGAAGGCCGCCGGCTGGACTTTACCTCCAGAGGCGGAGAACCCTTCAACGACAAGTTTACTGTGAGTGAGTTGCGTTCCTCTCTCGCTTCGTGCGCGGACACCGCCCACGGTCCGGACGATGTCCCGTGAGCCATGCTTGGACACCTTGGTGAGCGAAGCATGGCCTTTCTGTTAGATTAGATCAACAGGATCTGGGTGGAAGGTCTTCTTGCAGACGCCTGGCGAATCGCTACTGTGCTCCCCTTTCGCTACCAGGGAGAGATAACTCTACTACGACCGGTTTCCGCTCCATCTTGCTAACCTCTTGCGTGTGCAAGTTTGTGGAAAAATTGGTAAATGTTAGATCAGCCTATTTCCTGGATTGCAGAGGCCATCTTTCCTCTGCACAGTGCAGCCTCCGTAAGTTCCACTGCACGTCGGATGCTCTGCTCCGACTGGAAAATGCCGTCTGTAAGGCTTTCCTTCGTAGACAGCACTACACCACGGTGTTTTTTGAGCTAAAGAAGGCCTATGATACCGCAGGGCGATACGGTTTCAGGGAGACTGTCCACACGATGGGGGCGAGGGGACGCCTCCCAATGTTTATTTTTTAATTTTTGCGAGATCGTCGATTCCGCGTACGGGTGGGGGGAGCCCTCTCCGGCCCAAAGGAGCAGGAAGAAAGTGTTTCGCAGGGAAGTGTTGTCAGTGTCACACTCTTTGCCCTGAGCATCAACGGCATCACCTGGGTGCTGCTGGAAGATGTTCTCGCTACGCTCTATTTGGACGACCTTTCGATCTCTTTTGGCGCGGCCCAGATGCCAACTCTAAAGCGTCGACTCCAACAGGCATTGAATTACTTCTTTCGCTATGCCGAAGCGCGCAGGTTTCGGTTTTTTTTGGCCAAGACTAAGTTAGTGCACTTCTGCCACCATCCACGGCTTCACCCCGACCCAAATTTGTTTCTTATTGCGGTGCTCCTGAATGTGGTTGAGTCGCACCGTTTCCTTGGTCTTGTATTCGACCAACGCCTCACCTGGGAGGCTCATATTCGCAGCCTTAGGGTCTCTTGTACCGGCGTTATGGACATTTTCCGTTTCGCAACGTTCAGCGCTTGGGGCGCTGATAGGGCTACCGCCTTGCTTTTATATCGATCCTTTGTTCGCTCGAAGCTCGACTACGGATGCGAGTTTTATGCATCCGCAGCTGAGCGTTTATTGCGGAAGGGGAATTCGATCCACCACACTCGCCTTTGTCTCTTGACCAGTGCCTTCCGCACTTATCCCATTGAGAGCCTGTTGGTCGATGCTGGGGAGATGCCACTCGCTCTGCGCCGCGTGCTGTGCATCACCCGCCTGTACGCGCAAGCCCGGCGCCTCCCTCAGTCGCCAACAGCTCTCACTGCATCCGCAGCTGATATCGATGGTGCCTATGCCACCGAGAGACGCCAGTTATACCCTAAGCCCTTTGTGTTTATGGCCAAGAAACTCCTGCGAGAGGTAGATATAGCTTTCGGGCGAGTGGCGCCCCTGGTTCTGCCCAGAACGCCCCCCTGGAGGGTACCACATTTGGCTATTTGTTGCCACGCCTCTGCTCCCAAAGCTTGTACTGCGCCGGAAGTATTGCGTTCGACCTTTTTGGAGCACACATCGTGTCACGCTGGAACCATCCAGTGTTTACGGATGGCTCTAAGTCCCAAGAGGGGGTCGGTTTCCACGCCGTATCCCCTCTGTTTGAAGTCAGCGGGGCTCTTCGAGGCGCTGCGTCTGTCTTTACGCCTGAGCTGCTGGCAATACACCACTCGGTATGGGAGATTGCGCCACATGCCCGGTTCGGAGACTGGATTGTGATCTATAGCGACTCACCCAGCGCCCTGAGTGCTCTCGGGGCATTGGAATCTCCACATCTCCTGGTTTGTGAAATCCGTGACGCCACGGTTTTGGCGAGCCGGGCACGTGTCGAGATTATCTTCTGCTGGGTTCCTGGATATGTAGGAATTGCGGGGAATGTGCGCGCCGATGAGGGCGCCAAAGAGTCCACGAAGACTCTGCGACCGTACCAGCATTTCGCTTTTCCTCACACTGACTACATGGCAGGAATACGGG
Organism: Ceratothoa steindachneri; assembly: GCA_963969495.1. Classification (NCBI taxonomy): domain Eukaryota; kingdom Metazoa; phylum Arthropoda; class Malacostraca; order Isopoda; family Cymothoidae; genus Ceratothoa; species Ceratothoa steindachneri. Next base: position 27,116,816 of record OZ018321.1, on the reverse strand, counting down.
CAGCTCTTCGGACTGCTTGGCAAAGAAGATGGGAGACGGTCGCAGGGAACTTAAAGTCGCGTGCCATTGCACCGCGACTGTTCCCATGGACCTATCCCCCAATGCCGTGGCGGCTTCAGGTTTCTTTCTGTCGTCTCCGAATCGGGCACACTCGTGTGACGCATCGCTATTTGATGGAGCGCTCGCCTGCGCCCTATTGCAACGACTGCGTCGTTCCCCAGACTGTTCGGCACATTCTTGTCGAATGTCCCAGTCTGGGTAATCTTCGCGCACGACACCTGTCCCGGTACCGGGATGGGCGGGGTCGCTACCGCCTGTCCCTTGTACTCGAAATGAGTGCGTGCACATCGACTGGTTGACTTATTGACTTTTAGGGGGAGGCTGGCCTTCTCCCTATTATTAAAGCAGGGTTTGTTTTTTGTTTTGTTTTGTTTTTTGCATTTGTTTTTGTTTTTTTTCCTTTTCTTCATTTAGAGTGTTTTTTTTCTTTGTTTAATTTTATTTTAAAGTAGCCTAGAACTAGGCCAGTTATATTACGGCGACTAATGCCCATGTAGGCAGTCGCAGATGAGCTCTAATAACAAAAAAATAAAATAAAATATTCATATAAAAACTTATAGTTAGAAACAAATGTTGTACGTTTACAGATTTTTTTTTGCCCTCTTAATTTAAAAGAAGAAATTTTTGTAATCGGGAAAGAAATTTAAATTAGTTTCAAAGAAATACGAGAGAGACGGATGACATATGATATTACAATATTGATAAACGAAAAGAAAATGAATATTGAATATTGCCATCCCACCTTGACCCTCAATCAAGTAAAGAACTCCTTTATATTATAGGTGTGTAACAAGGAACGCTTAAAGGTTCCAAGGGTAGGAATTGCGTACAGCAGCAGTTAAATGTTATAAAGAACTCAGATCCCACTTAAAGCACAGATGCTGGCGAGGAACAAATAGTAAGAAGATTGATCCATATCGAAGTTTTCATATGGCAGTGTGATTCTCATTGTTGCAGAAAGTTTAGAGCTTGCTAAGGCATTTAAGTCCTAATATGCACTAAAGATGAACTAGAAAGTGATTTGCTTACAAATGGGAATTAAGTTCAGTTTATGGACTAAAAGAATTTCGGGAGAAAAATACCCAAGTCGAGATTTAGTGCAAAAGTCTTTCTACTCAGTATATGATTAAATTTTATGCTTCCCATTTTTAAGGCTAGTTTTGTGTGGGAGAGAATATATATACGGAATATTTTATTAACGCAATTTTAAATAGCCCTGTTTTCAGCCAATACCATTTTTTACAGAGATAATTTCCCTTCCATCACAGGGATTCTTATTTTTTCCTCGCCAATTAAGATTGTACTCCTTTATCGTCAACCTGATGAAACTCATATTCTTAAGTCATTAAGAGGGAACAAAAAATTTAAAATCACTCGTTTTGTGTGGGAGAATTAAATATGTGTAGGAATTTTTTTATCTACAGAATTAGAAATATCCCGATTTTGAGTAACAGTTTCTACGCAGATAAAATTCATACCATCACAGGAATTCTTCTCTTTTTCTCGCAAACAAAATTGCACTCATTTTTCGTAAGCACGATTGTAGCAGAATAAGCTCGAAGGGCGACCACGTGCCCTTCTCTACCTACATGCTCCTGAGATCACCGCATGGAGCTTTGAAAGCACGGCTGAACCAGAGTGAGAATGCAGCCCACGCTGTAATCACACCCCAGCTGTATTTGCATAGGGACGGATTTCATCCTCCCGCATGGCCGCCTTTCAACCAATATTTCTGCCTTCCGTCATAAAATCAATTTCGTTGAACATTCCACACCAAGGTTATCACAATTCCCCTCTCCCCCCGAAGGAGTTATCGACATTTGCCCAAAGTCGCATGTGTGTGTGTGTAGAGACGGCGTCCAAGTCACCCAAAGGCACCTCACCGGGCGTCTATATAATCGTTCGACAAGATTTAATAAAGAGCACTAATAGACTTCCCACTTACCACTGCGAACGAGTTGAAGGACGATCACCTCCCCACACGATCGAAAAAAACGGAAGGTTAGATTTGACAACGAAGGCTAAATCGACATCCGTGAACTCCGCCATAGTCAATCGGCGAGTATCTGAAGTGGATTGTCATCTCCGAAGTCCATCTACGAGTACTCTCTCATCTAATTCCAGAGGTCACCAAACATCCCCCTACGCACTGATGGTATCCCATAACATAACATAACATAACATAACATAATTTCACCGTTGACAAAAAAGCCACAAGGGCCTATCAAAGGTCATCCGCATCCTTCAAAACCCACCCACATAGGACTATATCAATAATCGCCAGGGGAAGACAAAATCAAAGTCCCCCACAATATAATATTTGAGATGACAAAAGCCAAAAGGGCACATCATAGGTCATCCGAGTCAAACTCCCAAGAAAACTACATCCAGAGGATTGCGTCCACAAACAAGGGTATCACTAATCGAGGCTTGTCAAGAAGTAAATCATGCAGCTATAGATATATACAAACAATATTAATATAAACAAAACTTAGGAGCTATCACAATCTTCCCTCTCCATAAACTCATCAACCTACTCTTAAATACATTTAGATTTGGATTACCTACTACCCTCCACTACTCTATTAAAGAAAAAATATTTTCTTAAATCCAACCTACACCCTTGCTTTTCAATTTTCAAGTGGTGAACTCTAGTCCGATTTCCATCATCTAACTCAGAAAAAATTTAAAACAGCTCAATCATATCTCCTTTCACACACATCTTTCAAACGAGAACATATTTAATACTCGCAGTCTATCTATATATTCAAGGTGCCTCAGGGAAGGAATGATCTTTGTTGCCCTCCGTTGCACTGACTCGAGAAGGTTAATATCGTGTCTAAAATGTGAGGACCATGCTTGTATACAGTACTCTAGATGCAACCTAACATAAGAGTTATAGAGTTTAAGAATGACATCCTTACTTTTGTAACTGACATTTCTTTAATAAAACCCAGCACTCTATTTGCCCTATTTCTTGCTTCAGTACACTGGTTAGAAAACCTTAATGACTTATCTATTACTACTCCTAGATCATTCTCATCCTCTAGTGAGCTCAGCCAATCCCCATCCATTTTTAATAGTTATTTTCTCCATTATCTTTTTTCATGTTAATAACTTTGCACTCATCAAAGTTGAAATTCATTTGCCACTTATATGCCCAGGATAACAATTTATTTAAATCCCCCTGCACTTTAAAATTATCATCGATATCTTTAACTACAGCTGCTAATTTGGGATCGTCCGCAAAAATTGACACTTTATTATTAACTGCCTCCCCAAGATCGTTTATATAGATGACAAATAATAATGGACTGAGAACTGATCCCTGAGGAACCTCACTGATAACATCCCTCCACTCTGACTTTACACCATTTAGCACTACCCTTTGCTTTCTATCTTTCAGCCACTCAGCTATCCAATTTGAAACACTCCCACATATCCGAATTATTTTTAATTTATGAACTAGTCTCATATGTTGTACCTTATTAAATGCTTTACTAAAATCCAAGTAAATTACATCTACATTCTCTCCCTTATCTACTTGATTTGTTACGAACTCCAGAAAGTCTAGTAAATTAGTCAAACATGATCTACCTGATCTAAACCCATGCTGAGCATCGCTGATTAACCCCTCCCTCTTAAGATGTTGGCAAATCCCTTTTTTAACTATTTTCTCAAGAATTTTAAAGACTACAGGAGTTAGGCTAGCCGGTCTAAAGTTATTTGGATCCTCTTTACTACCCTTCTTGAAAATGGGTCTTTTCCTGCAACGAGAATGTAAGAAATTAGAACCGTTGGCGCCGGCAGGTTAATCTAGAATCTGGCTTACCCAATAGATCCATTCTTTGTGTGTGCACCCAGGTTTAAAACCCCTCCTTAAATCATCGAACTAAATCCGACCTCCTTACTTCCTTAATTAACCCACCTGTATCTCGCGCAGACATTTAACTCCGTCTGTGCGACTATTTCCTTTTAACCCAATATTTGTGTATATTTAAATATTATTTTGTTGCTAGTAAAGATATACTTTTGCCATTGTCTTTCTTTTGCAATCCCAACGCGTACCAGCTAACAGCTAATCTTTGGCCAACTTGCTCTGAAATATTTATTTTAAAAAGGAGCCCGAAAAGTTAATAATAAACCATCCCCATAGGACCCATAATAATTTCCCTATTCATTCACGGTCTTCCACCAACTTCGGCCCAAAGCCCCAAAAGTATATATATATATATATAAAAATTTATATGGAGAGAGAAAGAGAAAGAGAGAGAGAGAGTGAGTCTGGCCCTTCTACGACAAACATGATATAAATTTTCTTATGTCATTAAGAGGGAATACAAATTTGACAAGCAGTAGACATGACAAATGCAATGTAATTGTTTTTATGAACAAAACGATTCTATTAGAAAAATGAATACATTTGTTAAGGATCTATCGAAGTTTTGCAGGTTCACTGAATCTGTGCTTATCCTTGATTGGGGGTTGGAAGAAAATATTAATCGTTTTCTCCTTAGCTTGAAATATAAATATTTTAACTTATGATCTCTATTTAAAGAATTGTACGTATATAGGTCTTTTATTTGGAGGCAGCTTTATAGTTTGCCAAAGATCCATCAGAAGGATTACTAGTACAACCAATTTTGGCTAGTTTTAAAATAGTGACATTTAACCAGGTCCAACTTTGCATTTCTTTCCTTTCACAGTTTAAATATAAAAAACAATACAGTAAAAACTATTTAGGAATTTTATAATGATCATCATTGGCTCTATGATCATGGGTATAATGTGACTTATAACGTAATGAGATTTTTTACGAATTTTCCCTGTGATGAAGTCATCAGTATTATTTTCTACCAAGCCTTTTCTTCTGAATCTGAATACGCAAAGTTGACAGAATATAAGAGTACTCGTACTTCTTGCCTCCAAGTAGCCATCCTTGTTCAAGTTGATCAGCTTTCAATGGGAAACTTTTTTGGACTAACTTTAGCAAAGGTCTGTCTGTTATCTCTTAAAGATAGTCTTTTTGTAGAGTACCGCTCTCCTTTTCGACAGCTTTTTATAGTCGTTTTTTTTTAATGATCCATTTATCCTATTTTAATATGAAAAGGAGGTCTTAAATTTCTTCCAATTTTAATTACCCTTCATCCTAAAATTACTTTACCTATGGAGGATGAACTAAAAAGATAACTAAGACAAGCTCCAAATAGTTTTTGCATGTGTAATTTTAGAAAGCCAAACTATTCTTTCTACACATTTACCTGGAATTCGACTTTCTAAGAAAATATTTGTCACCAATTCGTTTGGCCTTGAATATGTTAATCACGGCATTGGCAAACTATTAAATATCATTTTCCTTCCAATTATTTTATACATAAATTTCCCAAAAGATTTACGTTATTTTACACATTCATAAATTGTTCTTCCGAAGAGAATGCGTTAAGACATTACTACAAGATGCTTTAAAAGTTTTACTATTCGCAAACAAAAAGGATTTGGTTGTGAATGTTATTGGCTACCATTCTTGCGCTGGATGTTTCAAGGGAATATACATAAGAAGGACAATTCGTTTCTAACAAAGAGGACATGTGCACACCTTGTCTTCCGAGGTAGAACGGGAAAATTTCTCTGCAGAAAGGAAAAAATAGTCCATTAGAGACGAGACCATAAAATACCAGGCTGATGCCATCATTAAAAATTTTAGAGACCCTAGTCATTAAAACACATTCCCCCGCATTATATAGCTACTCAAGATGCCATGCATTGTCAATAATAACAAAAACCAACATACTTCAAACTTGTTAACAATTACAACAACCAACATAGCATAATTATATTCCACTTCTCTAAAATCCTTAAGCTTTTGCAAGACTTACTGAAAAAGGGTAGGTTTGGAATATCTCTTTGCATTAAATATATATATGTTTTAATATTTTGAATCATTAACTTTAGGAAATTTTTCCTTAGCCGTTGTTTAGAAGGGTTGTATCAGGTTGGAACGATAATAATGTCCAAATTTCTCAAATAAATTTAGATGATATTAATTAAGGTAGTGACTTTTATTAGACATCCCTTGATCTATGAAATTTATAAATGTGTCAATGCAAGTATACCGGCAAAATCCATTGTATGCACTTAGTGGGGTGATTCAGTTAATGAAAGGTGTTGGGAGGAGGTGGTTTCACGGTTGCCAAACTGTGGATTTCACTCTAATAGCCAAAGTAAAAAAAGATCGTCCAAAGAAACATGATTTCAAAGAGTTGAAAGCTGTTGTCACATCAAATTTTCTACAAATTCTAGTGAATTCGCAGCCAAATTTAATGTAACCAATATAAATGTCCTGCGCCAACTTAAATGAATTGAAAAGGTTCTAGGATTTTAAAATGGGTCCGGCACGAACTAAACATAATGGTAAACGTCGTCGTTCGTGAATCAGTCGAGGAAGCAGAAATTGTCAACAACAGAGAGTAGGAGATCATTTTAAAATGATCATGGTGAGGGTCTGGTGCGATATTGAAAGAATTGTCCATTATAAATTTATATACAACAAAGTAATCAATGCTTATCTCTACTGAAATCAACCTTGTCCAAAAAAGGTGACCTTGGGCGAAACACGCCCCTCCATAGTCTAGAGACTTGAGGTGATCCTCCATCACGATAATGCCCGTACACAAACAGCTCGAATGGCCAGAGATCTATTTGGGCAGCTCGGTTGGGAAATATTTCTTTATCCTATTTTTGAGTATCACTTGCTTAGGGGATTACAGAATCATTTGGATAGTCTACATATTATAAATTATTTTTATTTATATTAATAGTTTTAAGACTAATAGATTTTTCGCAGTCTCCAAACTTAAGTGTATAGAATATTATGTAAAGGAAAAATTATTGAATCTTTACTGATTAACGTATGTTCAAAATTTTACGCTTTTAGGTTAATTTAAAAGTAGACCCTTTAACAAAAATTTTATCTTAAAAGACCCATATTTTACTTAATTACAAATCATCTGATAAGTGATATTAATCTGATTTCTAATCTTTTGATTTTGGAAGTCTGTCTTTTCTCAGGATTGACTAAAGATGGTTTGAAGTGATCATAATGAAATTGGTTTGGTGAATAAATATTATGCTCCTCTTTAGTGGATTCTTAAATATCTACAGGGTGCTGAAAGTATTGGTTAGCATGATGACTACCTCAAGAAAAAAAACTTTTAATTTTTTGAGACATATTCGCTAAATTTTGATCAGTTTGTCTTTATGACATGTTCCGTTGATCTCACTAGATGAACCTGCCTGTACCCTCAATCATTTTCCAGGCAACAACGAAAACGCCCACAGCAGGCATTTATAAATATCTTCCGTTATTCGCCCCTCAAGACCTTGGTGCTTTTGATCCTCAGTTCCTCCTTTATTGTGCACTTGAAGTTTTGGTTTCTCGTTCTACAGCCTCTCACTCAAGGAGCTCAAGCGGGTTATGGTTAGACGATTTGGGGGACCAAAGAACAGGGGCTGTGTGATCGAATAAATTCTCCGAAACAAAGAGTGAGTCGTCCGGTTCATATGACGGGAAAGAAAGCCTTGCTAGAACAACTAAGGCCCCCCTGCACCTACGTTATACATCTTTGGCTTCACACCTTCGTTCAGAACACGAATGTAGTCGTTCTTGTCTAGGCTTAACATCTAGGAGAACATGTGGGGTGTATCAATTCACCCTCATTGCTGATGACACTGCAGACGATGAGCGTTGGTGTAAAGTTCCAATGCCTGACTCTGGGTGAATCCTTGGGTACTATTGTGAGCCGCCTGTTGTTTTAGTGGTTGATCTTATGGACTTAGCATAAATTCTTCTTCTCCGACAAGAACCACAGCATTTCTGGCTAAAAAAGCTATTATAACTTGTTGATCAGCTTCTCGGGGTGTTTGACTCGCTTTTCTTGCATCGCTTTGAACATAAATTGTCGCATCTTCATCTTGTCTGAAAAGAAACCAATGTCCTAAGAGACCACCAACCTGTTGATTTATTTGATTTTATCCTCGAATTTAAGTGTTCAGGTGACTTCAGATGGTCGAACATGGGATTCTCTATCTCACGTCGCCTCATTGTTAAATACTGTGTCTTGTAACTCCTTTCTGATACTTTTTTCTAATATTCTGCTTAAGTTGAGGAAGGCTGAAATCTCCTTGTTAATCCTACTGACAGGGAGACCAAAGCGAACTCAATGCCTTTTCCACAAATTGAGGGATCTGCAATTTCCAGAGTTGATAATTTAGTAGAAAATAAAACGAAAATTGTTAGTTTATAGGAGGGAAAAAAACCCACAACGGTGAGAAAATATCCGTAATATTAGAATTTGAAAATTGCAAATAAATACCACACAGACAAACACAGACTATATAATATATATATATATATATATATATATATATATATATATATATATATATATATATATATATATAACGCTTGGAAAGAAATTCAGGACAAACCAACCAGAGGTCGAACTGTTATACGTAACAATTCACAACGAGGAAATTGAAACAATAGAAAATATATGAGGCCCTCCGTATTAGAAGGGTGGCACGCCACATTGAAAAAAACAGAGATATTGGGTATAACACTTCATTGCTAGTAGATGAGCATCCTCTCCTTCATTAGATTTAGGGCTGAAAATCCATTTTCGGTGAAGAGTAATCTCAACTCTACATGCATAGAGCACTTTTTTATGAGCATAATATTTCCACATTAGAAAGCTACCTAACCAGTCTACACAAAGCGGGCCGTGTACGAGTCATTATTTTGTTAACGAATAGTGCGTAAACTATTCGCATCCTCAAACAATTCTTCTTAATATAAAAATATTAAAATAATAGTAATCAAAATGTAATTCCCTGACAATTAACAGAAAATTCCTGGTTGCTCTGATATTTATGGCTGGTGGCTGGCTGGGAGGAAGGCGTTGGCGTGAGCGACCCTTAGCATTCTCAAACGTTTTTTAAGCTTTCTTTTACATATTTTATTTTGAATAGTATATTTTGGGGGTTCATCTGAATCACAATTCAAGATAGCAATTCTGTGTGGACTATTCAGAGAAAACGCATTCAAAATTTGGGCGTAAATTCCAAAAATGATACACAGCTTAGAAAGATTTATGGTTTCCAAAATCTTTTGTAACTATGATAAACCTTAACGTCACACATATATTATGAGAGCAATTTTAAAGCTCTAGCACAAAAAATAAGAGAGTTATCGATGTTAGAATTTCGGCAAACTTTGAGCGCGTTTTCTCGCATTTTAATTTTAGCGCGAGCGTCCGTTTAACATAGGGGCGAGGGGTTGTCATATCCTTCTAGATCAATAGATTACAATCTCATTAGAAGTACGAAAATAATATGAGGAATAGATCTAGGAGGTAAGCCTTTGAAAAGGCAAGCATTATCTTAAAAAACAAAATGCACAAGTCAGTGAAAAGAAAAGTCACACCCAATGATTAATCGTACCTAGGACATAAGACGCAGAAACTTGGAACCTGGCCAAAATCTTACATTAATACCTAGAATAACTAAAGCTATCTACAACAAATTTTGATGGTAATAATGTGGTGAGAGAAAATAGCAATGTGGATATGTGGGAAACCAAACTTCAGAATATAGTGAAAGCTAGAAGAAACTTAAAATCAACCTGGGCAGGCTATGTGGACAGATGGACTGTACATTCTTTATAAAAGAGGACCGAAAGGGAATTAAAAACAAGATGTAGGGATGATCTTTAAAAGTATACTAAATATTAGAAACAAATTGCATAAGACCGAGAAAAATTAAGAAGGATTCGAAATGGTTTGTCTGAACAATGTGAGTTATATGCATAAAAAATTATATAATTATATATATATATATATATATATATATATATATATATATATATATATATATATATATATATATATAAATATGGTAAACGAATTGATGGACGTAATCTTCAAGCGAAGTATAAACACGATGACCAGGACAGATCCGTAGATGCCTCGTAACATTTATTTCAAACGTTTCAGGATTATAACTAATCCCATCATCAGTGCTAAAGAAAGAATGCAAAATACAGACTTAAATATATGCTTAAAAAGTTAACACATGCAATAAAATTGTGAAAAAAGAATATTAAACTTGAGACGAATTGATTACATTAGAACTATGGAGGAAAAAACAAACAAAACCAACGAGGGGAATTTCTAAAAAATAGCAAGGAAAATAATTGACGATGAATTTTATTCTTGCACTCCCCCCTCCAAAAAAAAGAATTCGAAATTTAACAAATTAGCATGTTTTTAATGAGTCACCATATTTAATAGGACAACTAATGAGTTATTATTTAGAATGGGTTGAAGTTTTGTAATATAAATTGACTCTAGCAAGTAAAGGTCTGAGATTTTTCTTACCCCATTAAGTATAGTGAAGGTCTGAGATTTTTCTTACCCCATTAAGTATAGTGAAGGTCTCGAGTGTAGCTCTAAAGCCACATTGTGACAGATGGTTTCGAATTGGGGTTTGATCAGATTTTGAAATGTGTAGTACATTCTTTCAGATCTACCCATATGCTGCATGAAGCGAGAGTAAAGCGTACAAATATGTTCATGTGCACTTTGAAGATGCACTCTTTCATGAATGCACTGTTGCCTTCCGTCCTGTACTCTACAAATCATATTCTTACATTTTATCAACAAATTACATCCTAATTTTAATTTCACATAGATACAAAGGCAAATAATACATTCGCCTTTATATTTATTAATGTCTATCTTATCCCTTTCGGTATTTTAAATAATGTATTTGTAAATCAACTTTTACGGAGGAAGGTTTAAATTTCTAAAGTTTCTGTGATATAGCCCCGAACTGTGTTCATTAAATTTTTTTTAGAGGTTTTAACCCAATGTTTCACTTACAACGATATTCTTTATGAATTTACTACTTATAAAATGAAAATTAATGAATACTAACCACCCCTTATCCTTGGTCTAACATTGTACTAGGAAATTTATCGTGAGGCTGTATATCATCTCTATTTCTTAATGTTCCAAAGCTAATTAGGTTCTTCATTTTTCCAGACATGAGCTTTTTTAATGACCAGCTCCAAAAACGTTTATCTGCTCTTTTAAAAAGATTATATTGTCAAATCAATTTTAAACTTATTTTCATCAATAATAAACAAACTGGAGATATTTAGGGGGGGTGAAGATTGTATTGTCACCTAGATGAGCTCATATATTGTTCATAGATTTACTTGCCCCAGCTGTAAGAAGTGGACTTATATATGAACCCCACTACGTTCACTTCACTCACAATTATTTTCTCATATGATTATAGATATAGGTCCAGGAAAAACAATAGGTAATAGATATGCGTTTGCTTGTTTGATTGTAAAAGAAACGTGTCCTTAAACGATATATGTCTCTGTTTTTTCATAAAACAACGCCAATGTAAATAATGAAACGTCATCCTTTCCATTGTTTATCACGGTGCAACTAACTGTATTTAATCTTAAAATTCCTTTTCGTTTGCACTTGTCAATGTGAGACAACACTTTAAGGGAATGTTTATTTTTTCCTGTTATTCCTATGTTTTATAGGTTCCATTTCTCTGCATTTGTCAGTCTCGCTTGTTAAATATAATACTGTTGCGTTCATTTTAGCGTTTGCGTTCGATTAATATAATTCATATTCAAATTGTTTCTTCGGAGCTACTTTACCTTACTAGTTATTATTTATTATTTTTTTTTATTAAAATAACGTTTATTTTAATATTTAGAGTCGTTTATATATATATATATATATATATATATATATATATATATATATATATATATATATATATATATAGAAAGAGAGAGAGAGAGAGAGAGAGTAAAATGAAAGAGAAATTTGATACAATTGAGCATATGAGACAATGAACTGAGTTTTTTAAGCCAAGAAGTTATAAGACAGGCAAGAAATCCGTAACAAGTGGATCGCAGCGCTAAAACGCAGTGATACTGGCTGGAACCCAGATCAAATCATTGGGCTAGTGGCGGTCTTTCATGGTGGCGGAGGGGCAGTGGTAAGAGCACGAAGACTGGTTTGGATCTCTGGTTTCAGCTTTAGAGCAGTGACCTCCGAGATGGAGGAAGTGAGGCAGCAGCTACACCTTGACGATGCCAGATTCACCCAAGAGTTGATGGATGCCGCTATTCATACCGAGCATGACGACCTGGGTCAAGGGCCAAAACAGCCAATTGTCCACCTGGCTATTTATCTGGCACACAATATCCTGCGTACTCACTTGTCAAGTAATCCTCATCGACAGTAAGATCTCATACATACTTACCCGTGTCGCCGAGCGTGTGGACAAGGACAAACTTAAATCATTCACAGACTTGCTGTTGCGCCCTAGGCTAGTATGCCCCTCTCACATGTGTTTCTGTCTGACCAGGAATGTACGCTACATATATACGTGGCTCAGGAAGGAGAAAGGAACACGGTACTCCCTGTTTGGGTGTAACAACCCTAAGGAGGCCTTCCAGAAGGTCGTTGGTGCATTTGGGGAAGATGATGAACAGGTTGCTACCTAGACCAAAAAAGTTATTAACCTCGGTTTCCGAGTAACATCAAATAATTTTGAAAATGTTATTCGAGATTGTATGCAATTGGCCAATATTCTGAACTCAGTCCAGGTTTTAGGAGGTCTGTGTCCCTGGGAAATATGTTTATGTGCTTCTCCCTCGCTTATTCTCAGCGCTTTTAGTAGTATTTCAGTAATTTTTATATTATTATTACAATAACATTGCTATTACTATTATTATCAGTATTACCATTTCCATAACTATCAATATCATTATTTCTATTATGATTATTATTATAAATATTGCTTTTACTATCTCTATTTTTATTAATATTATTTAGCAGTATTATTATGAATTATTATTATTATTAAGTCTATCTCCACAACATTTTGTCTACGCGCCCTTCGTACCACGAGGACTGTTTCACCTAGACAGAGTTCTTTCCACTAGCCAAGGTGTCTTGGTCAATTGCATGTCATCCCTAGATCAACGAGCAACAGGGTAAGATAATAAAAGGTGATTCTCAACCTTACTCTTTAATCGACTTGTCTATCTCTAATTTGTTACTAGATATACTCCTAAACCTTTGCAAATTTACTTTTCGATCCAGCGAGGTTCTCTCTGTCCGGGGCGCTTCAGTTATCATAAGGGTTCCTAGTCGAGTGGCAGTGTATTCTGTGACACCAAACACTGTCTAATCATTCGCTCTACAAATGGAAACATGTTTTCTAAAACCAACATGATCCATAAAAGGCAAATATTAAGTAGATCGATTCCTATTCGACCCTTCCGAGGCGACCATTATTAGTGCCGTTCGGAAACCAAATGGCTCGCGGAAAAGTGAGACGTTACGCTCATCTTTCAACTTTGCGAAAGGAATGGTTTATGCGAGGGAACTCATTGAATACTCCGTAGATGACATCACCTTATAGCTAACCGACTACGGGGTGTGCTAATTCGAACGCGTAAAGAGAAAAAAGGGAGGGGCATCAAAGTTCAACAGTACACTTTTCAGTACGTTCGATGAACGAGACAAGCTTTCTGGCTCAGTGGGATTCCCGTCTCCTAAGCTATCACGCCCACCAGAGGGTTCGAGGCAGAGGGACGAAATTCTTGCATAGCGAGCCCAACCTCCCCGAATAAGTCCTGGAAGGGTACAACACGTTTAGCTCCTTGTTCGGCTAACAGCGCCAGGAGTTCAACCTCAATGAAGAGTATAGCCATTCCTGTGAGGGTATTCTCTTCGAGGAGGGCACGGGCATCTCCTCCGACGAGGGAATTGAGAGTAAATACGTTCACTGGAAATGCCGGGTACTACGACCAGGCTATTTTGTTTGCAGAAGACCATCTGGGGGCGTTTCCACTGTTCATACTTTCGGTGTATACAAGATTTTCCCCCTCCATGTGTCTCCGTTCTTCAATTTGCTATAAATGAAACTGCAATTAGATGGAAGGTATTCTGTTATTTTGGCGTGCATTTGTATGTTAGCTTAATTCGAGATGGAGCACTTCCGTCTTGTCCTGTCACAGTTGCTGAAGCCCTTTCTACTGCTCCAGTATTTGAATAGTAGACATTAAACGATAGACAACCGCTCTTGGGAGACAACTGCATAAATCACAAGGGGCTGGTCATTGCCAAACTTATCTATGAGCTTGAGATAGGTGTCCTAAATGTGGATGAATATAAGCATCGCTCTATCTGTTATCCCCGGATGCACAGCCTTACTTTGGATGGGAATGGTCGATGACCTCCATGGTAGCAATCACTTTTTCACTCAAATATCATCTTCACGACTTCTCATGCCTGATATATCCCATTGATAATGATTGGCGCGGGCAGGGTGGTCTCCATTTGAGGAAATGACTGATAATCCTGTCACCCTCGACGAGTTTAGGTTGGGGGATCAGGCTTTTGTATTCTTCTAAGAAAAAGTCATGGGCTTGGGCCGAACTACAATTCTGAGTGTCTTTGCGTGATTTTCACGCCAACCGGTTCCTTGGTGGTTTACCGATTGTGTGCCTGCCCAAATGATTTCACTCTCGGTTAAGGTCCCTTCTTATAGAGGTCATGAAGCGAGGCAAATACTTTGGGGGCAAGCTCTCGAATGACACCCCTCTAGTTCTCTAGTAGAATAAGACTGCAATCTGGGACCCCGCGTCCATGCGGAAGTTCTTTGCGGCCATTTTCTCCGCATTTTCGAGATAAAATGCAGCTCGGACAGCATTAATTTTGCGGCTTGATGTCACCGAAGCTCGCTGACTGGACTTTAACTCCATAGGCGGAGACTCTTTCAACGATCGGTTTAATTTGAGTTTGTTGGGTTCCGCTCTTTCTCCATACTTTGACACTATGTGAGCGCGGCAAAGCCATTTTGTTACATTTATTCAAAAGTATTTAGACCGAGTGTATCCTCCCGGACTTCTAGCCAATAGCTTCTCTGCTCGTTTTTCGCAAAGCGGGAAGAGATATCTTTACTCCGGCTGGTTTTCGCTCAATCTCTCTAAACTTATTCCCATGAAAATTGATAGACAACTTGCTAAATATTGTTAGATTAGCTTTTTTTTCTACAGAGTGGGGGCCAACTGTTTTATTCAGAGTTCGGCTTCCGCACGCACAACTCAATTTCAATGCCCGGTTCTGACTAGAAAATGCCATCTGTGAGGCAGTCTTTCGTAAAAAGAACTACACCACGGTGTTTTTTTCGATCTGGAGAAGGCCCATTTTACCCCAGGTCCCTACGGTATAATAGACACTCTCCACATGATAACACAATAAGGGTCTTCTTATCTATATTTCAGAGTTTCTGCCAGATCTTTGATAATACTTAATGATGGAGGCGCCCTATCTGTCCAAGATGGGAGAAAGATGCTGTTCCGCAGTCAAGTCTCCTCAGTGTCACACTCTTAACCTTGAACATAAAAAGTTTCACTTTGGGCCCTCGACAGATTTCCTCGATACGCTCTACGAGGATGATCTTTCGTTCTCCTATGGTGCAGCCCAGATTGCAGCTGTGGAGCGTAGATTCCAACAGGCATTTAACCGCATCACTCGTAATTCCAAAAGCACAGGTTTCGGTTTGCCTTAGCAAAGAATAAAATGCTGCATTTCTTCCTCATCTATGGCTCGACCATGAGGAGATCTTGCTCCTTAACTGGGTAAGCAAGAAATGGTGGATTTGCACCTTTTCATTAGTATTGATTTCGATTGATGATCACCAGGGAATCTAATTTGCGTAGCATTGGGGTATCTTGTTCCCAAACCATAGACATACTTTGTACCGTGACATTCAGCAATTGAAGAGATGATATGTTTTTTCTTTCTAAGTCATCAAATCAAGTTGTTTAAAGACCTAACCTCTTTCTTTACTCGATCATCACCAAACGTTAATCTCTTTCGACTTTTCGTCCCTGCTCAAATAACTGTTAGTACATTCGTCACAATTATTCTAATATATAAACATATTTCTTTTGGCACTTTTTTACTCTGCATCTGAAGATGATGGAAGTAGTATAAAAACGCCTCAGTCGAGTGAAAATATTAAGCTTAATTGCCTCAATACAAATTCTATTACCTTTGTCAAGATCAACTTCGGTGAGCTTATTCATGGGATGAATCAAGAAGAAAAGGCGAAAGGCGAGGATTGAAAAGAAAGTTATAAACACAAATCATCCCTCACTTTAAACAAAAAATGGTAATATATATATATATATATATATATATATATATATATATATATATACAGATATTAATCTAATTATATAATAAAAGACCAAAAAAACAAGAAGTTGCATCATAAAGAACAGCTGTCTCCCTCCGACGAGCGAACTCAAGGAGACTAACGTCGTGTACGAATATTCGTGCAACAAAGTCGGTGGCTACGAACACCGCAATTCAAAGTACATCGATGTAACTTCCACAACCCTGTCAAGGTGACTGACAGCTCACCTTCAAGACGATGCGATTAACAAACACGCCCACTTTCATGGCACTATTCTAAACCGTGACAAACTAAATAAACATACCTCCATCATCATGAGACTCCGAAACCGCAGAAGATTGCGGATGGTCGAAGCCATCATTATTTAAATGAAGAAAGCGGCAATTAACGTGCAACTTCAGCCGGAAAGCATACTACCAACCTCTCGGCGTCTCCGAGTTGAACGCCGTTAAAATAAGCTCTTTTTCAAACACCCATTTTCCTTTGCCTCGCTTGAGAGATAAATAGACCGGAGCGACAAATAGTTAGACCTTTTTTTTAAGGTGAGAAAAAGTACGACTCACATTTACTCCTCCTGTCTGTACTCCTCCCACGATTGGGGGGCACAGAAGAGGAAGAGTCCTCATGGCCGACTTGCTCCTAGAGAAACTCCCCACATTTCTCACTTTCAGTTCAAGTGAACCGATAGTGAAATGCTGAATGGGAAGTCCGGAACGAGCTTTAGAAGAGGTTTTATAGTGGGAGACGGAAAGTTTGGAGTTAAAAGAGGACATATTGTTGATGAGGCAGATTGAGCAACCTCAGTGGTTAAAGGGGGAAAGGGTGGATTACGAAACACCGTCCTGCATTCTTTTTTCCTTTCTCACACTTTTAACATCTATGTTTCTTTTACAGATGCCGGAAGACCGCATAATCTCTCTTCTGTTATTCTCTTCATCTTTCATTTATGTATTTATTGTATCATTCATGCTGTTTGGAATTATCTTAGCCTTGAACTCTGAGCTTTGTTTATGTATTTTTATGTTATTTTCTTTTTAGTTTCCTTACTTTGTTTCACTTTCTATTGTTGTTATCACTTTTTCAATTTAGTTTCACTTTGTTAACTTTTTTTCTATTAATTTTCACTTCACTATCATTTTTGTCAAACTTTTAATACTATAGTTCACTTATTACACTTTTAGTTTACTATATTCGTTTTATTTCTGTTTTACTGTTAACTTTAACTTCACTATCATTTCTGTTAAAATTTTAGTTCATTTTGTTCGCATTATTTCGGTTTACACTTTTGATCTGTGTTGTCTTCTTAGTCCATTGTTTCTTATTATTTAGTTTGTTTAAATTCGGTTTTCTTATTAAGGAAATCAATCTGGTGTCTTGGTTGGTTATTTCATTGGTTCGGTTTGTTTATAGTTGGGTAAATATCTTTATCGTTATGCTTGTGCCTTTTCTCTTTTGGAATTTCTACTTAAGTAAACATGGGTACCTCCTCGATTCTCAGCTGTTGTCTACCGCTAGGAAATCGAGTGTTAAAGGGGACTCCAGCTATGATATCTGTGTGCTCTGCAAATATCGGAGTTAGATTGTCTATCTTCCTCCCTATTTTATCCGCTCTGTTACTGATGTTGATGTTGAGTGTTTCTAATCATACTTCTTGGTGTAGATCCTGTAGTCTTCTCCTCTCTCTCCTACGTGTGATGGTGATTAGGTAGAGTGCTAAATTTTGTATTCTCTGGAGTTCCACTTTTTGGTCCTTGTTTCACCGTTGATAGGTGTTGGCAGGTATAGTTGTACCTCTCTTCCTAGTGCAAGATCGATTTTTCTTTTATTTTTCATGCCTAACCCTCTTAGTTTGTACAGTAAATTAACATCGGAATCACCTTGTTCTGCGTTATATTTTATTTATATCCTCTTTCTATAATTCTGAGTCCTAGCACTTTGCTCACACTATGATATCTGTAGTTCTGATTTTCAACAACAATTTCAGCTGTGTTGTTCCTTGAGTTTGGGATTATTGTAAATTTTCTGAATTCTAAAGCTGTTGTCCATGCCTGAAAACGTACGTTCCTGTACGGAGTGCCGACGAGTTGGCTTATGTCGTCAACGAACTGCATGTTTAGGCAACAAGGCATTATTAGTGGTGGCAGGTCTGCTGTGCATAGCATATTGAATACAGCGTGGGGCTGATACAGCCCCTATGCGGGAGTCCAGCTTCCAATTCGATTTCTGGTCCTGAATAACCATTGAACTTCACATATGCTCTTCTCTCTGAGACGAAATCGCAGAAAATTCTCTCCAGATTGCTATTCATCTGGAGATTTAAAATCTTATATTGCATTTCTTTGATCCAGACTTTGTCGAATGCTTTTTCTACAGCTCTCAGGAGCAGATCGATGTATTTATTCTCTGCTTTGGCCTTTTCTATTTTCTCTGTTATTATGCCAAGTGCCATTGTGTTGTATATGCCTCTTCTGAATCCGAACTGATAATTATTATAAGGGTGATTTTCTTTAAGATATTCTTTTAGTCTTCTTTTCAAAAGCGATATTGGCCGGTAACTGCTGAGGTGGTTTGGTGGTTTTCCTGGCTTTGGGGCGAATATCATTTCTGCTAGTTTATAGCTATCAGGGAAGTAACCGGTGTTTAAGCATGCGTTAAAAATATTTTTTAATGTTCTGATGAGTATGTTAGTTGCCTTTGTAACATTAATTCTGCTTATTTCTGAGGGGCCTGGCGCTTTCTGTTTGAATGATTTTATTAAGCCTTTGATCTCTTCTGTTGTAATGTAGGTCCTGGAACCCAGAATTTCCTCCCTTTCTCGCTCTACACTTGGTGCTGTAATGATAGTGATCTTTTCGATGTTTCCTCGCAAGACTGTGTGCACCATTTCGTCTATCTCTGGATTGAAGTATTCATCCTCCTCTGGTGTTATGGAGAACACTGATTTCCAGTGATTACGAAAAAGTTCTTCTGTGGTGCTCTGTTCTTGGATCTTTTCTCCCCATTAATTCTTAATTGTTATTTTTTCTCTCAGAGGTCTCCCTTTAAGTCTATTATTTAGACTTCAGTTCTCTTTTGTTCTTACTTCTTCGTCTATTTTCTCTATTAGGCTATCTCATATGTGGCTTTGCTGTTCTTCCATGAGATGCATCAGTACTTCTCTTCGTCTTCTGATATATTTCTATCACTCTCTATTTTTTCCATGAAAAATTATTTGGTTTAGTGTTCCTCTTAGTTGCCTATTCTTTCTCTTCATTTCCTATGTCCATCGAGGATGTGGAAGAGTGTATGGTTTCTTGTCTTTGGTATATATTTTTCATCCGCCTCAAAGATCGTTCCTGATAATCTTGAGTTCTCCTCATCAATATCTTCCAGGTTAGCGTCAATGATCTCCTGAAGAGTAACTGCGAGCCGTACCTTTTCTCCCCTTAAAAAACAAATCTATTTCTGTTCATTCCCTGAATATGATCTAACATAGTCGAAAGACGACTATGAATGAGGAATCTCATTCGTGGAAGTTTTTTCTCGCCTCGAAGACCCCCAATAAAAAACTTGTGAGAAATATTAAGAAAATACAAGTTAAAATTAATAACGCTTTTACAGCTGTGTACTTCAATAGCACCTGCATACAATATGACATTATACCTAATTTTATATATATATATATATATATATATATATATATATATATATATATATAAATATATATATATATATTGTCGTAGTACACCACTCTATACCATACACCACTCCTATATTATGTGTGGGGGGGATGACTTAATTGCCTACTACAACGCGAACCGTTTAAGGACTGTTCGCTGGGATTAACGATTGACCAGGAGGTCAAACTCGAGGCGTTAAGTTTCAAATCTTTAATAATCAGGGATAGTGCATAAATGGTTGGCGAGATTTATTTAAATAAGCCGAGAGTATCGTTTAAGGTTAGTTAAAGGTAACAACAGAAAAAATATGATTTTATTAACAAATATCAAAATTAAAAATATTCAAAAAGAATTATTTAAATGAAATAAAATCGTTGGATTATTAATTATGATAATAATAAAATCTAGAACAAATTTAATTAAATAGCATTACTATAGTTAGATCAAAAGGGAGGACTTGACACTATTAATGATTGAGGGAGGGTTTGAATTTTACGGGTCGATGACTTAGAGGAAGAACCTGCTCGGGATGAGGCAAGTGTGGCACGATCCGATCGAACTTTATGAAGAATAGCAATGACGATAGCCAATCTTAAAGGATGACGCTCGAAAGAGAAATAGCGATTACTCGTAATCCACTACAAGATGAACGTCTTTTCCTCAAAAGTAATCGAAGAGATTTTCTTCAGATATATAAACGAAGGGAGACTGTCGCGCAACTTCCAAGCTTTGCCGTTCACAGAAGCTACCAATTGACTAGAGTAGAATCAAGGCGTAGAAGGATCTTGCTGTTGATTGAACGCTCACGGGACTTTCGACTTGAGACGATAAGGAGGACTTTACGGTGCGGGCAGGACTAAGAGATCTCAAGTCAAAACCATGTATTTGTACGAGTGGGCCTTAAGTGGCATAGGGGGAATGGAGAGAAGGAAGAGAGAAAGCTCCAGACATCTTAATCCTTGATGCGGACACAAAAAGTAGCTTTTAGCGGCGAAGCGGGCAAAACAAAGCGGCTCTTTCTCTCCTTGTCGCTGAAGGGAAGGCTCTGAACAAATTCCCAGGATTGAGTAATATTTCCTCAATACGCCCAGAAGTCAAAACTTCTCGAATGTTCTCTAACAGGAAGTGACGTTTTCCATGGCAGTATGAAAAAATAATTCAATCTCACGTGGTCTCCAAATAACGTAAAGAAGTATTACGTCAAAGGTTATTCTCTAATATATATATATATATATATATATATATATATATATATATATATATATATATATATATATATATATAATTTTAAATAAGAAAACAATGGCGAGGAGTAGACTTAAATCCAATATTGAACAAATCTTTATTACGATTGAGTAGTGCAACGTTTCTACCTAACGGTCATCTTCTGGCTCTAGAAAACAGATTATGATATACAAATATACAAAATAGGTTTAAGTGGTCACCGCAAATTATAATTATAGGGAAGTAAATTACAACAATTTAAGGAAAGAAGCAAAGTGAAATTGTCCAGAAAAACAAATAAATAACTGGCTAATAAAAACTTTAAAAAAACACCGAAAAAGTCAATATGAACCAAACGGATCAAATGAGAAACATACCTTGAATCTTTGATATCTAGTAAGAATATGGTGTGGTAGAGAGGTGACAGGAAATATAGCAGTTTCGCTAGTAGTGGTTGTTTAAAGGATGTTCAATGCAATAGAAGAGTAATCAGAATTGAGTGAGGGAGATAGTGTTTTGATAAAAATAGATTCAGAGATACATAGTGACCGTGGGTTTGAGTTGGAGGCCAGAATCTCAAAGCCATTCAAGGAGGGAATTGTTTGGCATCTAATCGAGTGCTCTCTTATAGAAGAATGTTCTTTCGCTACGGGTAGTAGCTTAGCCAAAATGTATTGTCTACCAAAGATCCAAAAGACTCATATTCCATTACGGCCTATTATAGCTTCATACCCTCTACCGACTTATAAATTAGCCAAGTTTATTGTCAAACTGTTGTCTCCCATTAAAGGTAATAAATTTACTGTAATTAACTCTTATGAATTTCACAAGGATATCATAAAACAGAAATTCACGCATAATTAGTATTTTGTAAGTTTTGATGTCAAATCACTTTTCACAAATGAACCTTTAAATCAAACCATGTAAATAATTCTTAACAAACTTTTCAATGTTTTTCTAGACCTCTTTTTAAACAACTTTTAGAGCTTATATTTAATGAGTCCTATTTCTCTTTCGATGAAAATATCTATCAACAGACAGATGGGGTAGCGATGAGGTCTCCTATTGGCCCAACCGCTGCTAAATTTTTCATGAATTTTTTGGAAGACTTAATTTTTCACCAGTGTGCCGACGATTAAAAACCACTTTTTTACCGTCGTTTGGTCGATAACTGCTTCGCAGTTTTTAATGAACCTTTACAAGCTCAAAAGTTTCTTCATTTTATTAATTCTTTACAACCGAATATTTCTTTTACTAGTACAGTATCTCCTTTTTAGAATTTTAATTTCCAAAGAAAACGGCAATATCTTGACCTCCATCCATAGAAAACCGACTTCGACAGGGTTAGGGATTATCTTTTATAGTTTCTGTGATTTTAAATATAAATTTCTACAATTAAGACTCTTGTACACAGGGGCTTTCACCTTTGCTCATCCTTCCTCCAAATCCACCAAGAGTTCCAGAACTTGAAGTTACTCTTGATAAAAAACAGCTTTCCGTCCCTCTTAATTGAAAGGAGAATAAAACAGTTTTTAAATAATATATATTTCTTTAACTTTCCTGAAATCACTGCACCTAAAGAAGTAAGATTTCTTGTTGTTCCTGAGATGGGTTTTGTGAATCGAACCTTCAGAAAAGTTATCTCTAAACTATTAGCAAAATTTCTCAGGCAAACTGAATTTAAAGTTGTTTTTTCCAACAACCACACAATTCGATTTTTTTAAAATTAAAGATCAAACTCCTATGGACTTACGTAGTGGTGTAGTTTATTTTTACTCTTGTCCAGAGTGCACCTCTGGAAAATATGTTGGAAGCACCCTACGTACCGTTTAGGCCCGTTTTTTCTCTCACATGGGCATCGGCCTTAGACCAGGGAAAGTTCTTAATTAAAAAGAACATTCTTTTATAAGAGACCACTCAATTAAATGCCAAACAATTCCATCCTTGAATGACTTGGAGATTTTGGACTACAACTCAAACCCACTGTCACCACGTATCTCTGAATCTATTTATATCAAAAGACTATCTTCTTTACTCAATTGTGATTCCTCTTCTATTGCATTAAACATCCTTTAAACAACCACTACTAGCGAAACTGAAATTTTTCCCGTCCCCTTTCTACCAAACCATATTCTCACTGGATATCAAAGATTCAAGTAATGTTTCTCATTTGATCCGTTTGGTTTATATTGTTTTTTTTTGTTGTTTTTTAAGCTTTTATTAGCCAATTTTCTGTTGTTTTTATTCTGTACAATTCTACTTTACTTTCTTTAAATCGTTGTATTTTACTCCCCTATAATTATAATTTGCGGTGACTGCATAAAACTATTTTGTATATTCGTATATCTTAATCTGTTTTCCTAGACCTAGAAGATGAATGTTAGGTCGAAATGTTGCAATACTCAATCGTAATAAGGATTTGTTTGATGTTGGATTTAAGTCTACTCCTCGCCATTGTCTTCGAATTGAAAATCAAATTAAGGCTGCAGAGCGGAAACTAGCTGGATTATATATATATATATATATATATATATATATATATATATATATATATATATATATATATATATATATATCTATATATAAATATATATATATATATATATATATATATATATATATATATATATATATATATATATATATATATATATATATATATATATATCAAACCACAAGGAAAGAAGATTAATGGAATATTTTTTTCGTCGTAAAATTTAAATTACCCAATTTCCCATAAAATACTTGCTAAGGTAGGAATTGAAATAAACACTGAAGCAAAGAGGAACCCGTTTTGCTTTAAATTTGAAGCACACCTTAGAGCAGCATTTGGCTCAAGGGAGATTAAAAATTCTCTCGAATAGAAAAACTTGAATCTTAAGGATTCTTTCGCAAGGAAGATCGGAATTGAAAGAAAAATTAATTATGAATGCAAAAGAAAAAAGAGAAATTAAGTTAAATGCGTCGCGAATATACATTTTTTTATCTAACCTGAACACGAAAGAACTAGAGAAGTAATCAACCAAACAGCAAGGAAAGTGAAATTGTTGTATTTCAATATTTCGAGAATTATTAATTGAATTCTGGTTTTATTTATTTTTTTTTATTATTTTTTTCCACTTGATCACTAAATTCATTAAACTAATTTGCTTGTGTAATTTCTCCTGCATATTAATATAGCACTCTTAAGTTTTTTTTCTCTTTTGATATTGTTCTTGTTTCATTTGTGGTGCCCTGAATAGATATTTCCTTTTTGAGAATGAATAATAGTAACCTTGTTTCAAGATTGACTTGCTTTTACCAATTAACGCACCGCGTCCCAAAAATTATACTCTAGAAAAAAAAAAATCTGTTGCTAACACTTCTCAGATTTCTCCCTCAGACTCAAATAATATCGTTATTCTTTATCACAAAATTAGTCAGTTTTTACTTTTGTTGTATTTAAAGCATAGAAAATGGCCATTTATTTCAAGATGACGCGCCCAAATTAATTTTACTGAAACTCAATGTAAGTTTATTGAACAAGCTATGGATTATAGCCTAGTTTATCACACCTAAATTGATTTATTTTTTGAAAGGAAAGTTCTGGAGCATTTAGGAATTACCTTATGTTTTTATATATAGAAAAATTTATATACCGCTTTTTATTTTGCTGTCCTATATTTTCAACGGTTGAAAAGTATATTAAATATTATTAAATGAATTGAATACTTTATATCACTTTTATTTGTGAGTCAGACAATGAATAAATGCATAATAACTCTTCAAAAAACTAATGATGATTAGTAGGAAACTGAGGACATCATTTGACATATTCTTAACTAACAATTACTTACGAAGGAAGATTCAGAAACCTAAGATTAAAACACTCTGTCTTGGTTATTTAGGCATCATCAATAGAACTGGAGCCCCGCTCACTACTACCAAATTCTACCCTATCCGAATAAACTACGAAACCAGACATCCACATAATGAAACCAACTTAAATAATTTTTCATTCATAGATACAGAAAACACCCAATACCAACTAACTACAATGGAATCGCTTTATATAAGACTTTGAAACCCCCCCTTATACTCCTAAAAAAAGCTTATTTCCACCTTTACTACAACTATCATCACCCAAGAATTAAACACGCCAAATCTACTCCCCCCCCCCATCCAAATACAACCCATATTTTTCAAATATTTTAATTATCTCCCTTTTTTACACTAAGCCATCCAAAACTAATTTATCTCAGTTTTATTTTAAAAACAAAAACATATTTCCCTAAAAGTTAAAAGCCCTGTATTTTTCTAATGTGAATATTACCACATCTGCTATTTCCCATATAATTAATTTATAAATATCTAATAACTTCTATAAAAAAATTTAGGTTTGTATATATTTATAATGTCATATCATTGAGAATGGGTTCCTACCCGAAACGTCGGTACCAAGAAGTTAATATATAATAATGAACTTACTAAATTTAGCCTGCTTATTTATCCTAAATATATATATATATATATATATATATATATATATATATATATATATATATATATATATATATATATATATATATATATGGTGTTGGTGTCCCAGAAGTCGTGTACATCCTGGTTTTCGAAAAAACACCTTTATGGAATTAAAAATCACCGTTATTGAAAATAATCATAGCAAATGCTCAAATTGAGCATCCTTTGCAATATAAGGTGGATAAATTCTCTTCATTAAACTGTCTTACACACTCCTAATGGTTTCAGGGATGAAATTAATAGGTCATGATCATACAATGCACTGATTATTTGCTAATGTTTAGGTCCTTTCTTTCAATTCTGACTAAGTTCACAGGACTTTTAACAACATTGGCCAAAACTATATTGTATGTTTCATCATCACTTGTACACTCTGGTCGCTCACATTTCTCACAGTCATTAACTAAGCCAGTTTTTCGGAAGGGTTTGATTAAAAGACAGACGGTGTTATGGCTCAATGGCTATCGCTCAGGGTGATTGCGGTTGAGTTCTTTAGCTACTGAGTGGTGTATTGCCTCATGTCATCCAAACATGAAAACAAGTTTAACTCTTTCTTCTACTTTTACTTTCTTACCGATAAAAAATCTGAAAGATCTAAAATAAATTGCGTACATTATTATCAATAAAGATGTTTGGGAAATCAATAAAAGTGTTTTTTTGTGAAAAACCAGGATGGTGCGTGACTTCTGGGACACCTTATATATATATATATATATATATATATATATATAAATATATATATATATAGATAGATAGATAAAGACAAAGAGAGAGAGAGAAAAGTATATATGCAACGAGGGGGGTCTGTTCTTTCTTGTGGCTGTCTGACCAAATAAATTCGTACTTGAATTTTTATAAACGATTTTATGAAAATAACTTTATATCAGAAGTTGAGTTTTTTTATAATCGAGAAGCCTATCCACCGAGGTTGGTAGAATGGATTCACAACGAAGAAAACAGGGTAATGTGAACGACTGTCCTTGATTGTTCTTAATGTGGATCTGAGTTCATGACTGAAAGGTCTTTTTATTATAAAAAGTGGGAGCGATCAGAAGAGAGAGAGCGCAAATCGACACGGACTCGACGGGGAGATACAGAATTGAAAAACAGAGTTATTGGTGTTAGAGGTAAAGGTCCAATAAATACTGGTTGAAACAAATGAATTTAACCAATAGAGCTCAGATGGTCGCTAGCTGGGACATCTGACAGCGGCAAAAACGATTTCATGAGCCTGTACACCTTTTGTCTACCTGGATCAATACAAGAAAACCCAACCTTCTAATTTAGCAAATGTAGTTACATTTGTTTGTTACATTCAAAGCCTAGAAATTATTAAATAAGTTCAAAATAGCAATAATTAAGAGCATTTGAATTAAAACAATGATATAATTCAATCGGAATGAATCACTTAGGTAACAATACATTGATGAAGATTCTTTGGCATGGGAAATAGAGTAATAAAAGCATAAGGTAAGATGTCCAATAATTCGCTAGTTAAAATGATACATAAATACAAATGACATTAGTTCTTGTGAACAAAATAGAAATTTAATACATCAAATATCCTTAAAGTTAAATGAAAATTAAAAAGATTTATAGAGTTAATTTCTGTCAAATTGTTACATAGTGCGTAATAATAATTAAGTCAGTATTTACATGATAACAAAACTTCGTTGGTTAAAATAATATACTAGTTTAAATTATATTATTCCATGTGAACTAAATATTAATTCGACATATTAAACATTATTAAAGAAGAAAGATGATTAAAATATTTTTACAGAATATTAAGGTCAAATATGAACAAGGTGAATGCT
Organism: Ceratothoa steindachneri; assembly: GCA_963969495.1. Classification (NCBI taxonomy): domain Eukaryota; kingdom Metazoa; phylum Arthropoda; class Malacostraca; order Isopoda; family Cymothoidae; genus Ceratothoa; species Ceratothoa steindachneri. The sequence continues at coordinate 27,089,227 of OZ018321.1, read as the reverse complement.
AATAATTAAGTCGACATTTGCATGATAAAGCCCGAAGTAATGATACACTCTGAAATTTCATGTGATAAACTTTCAGACTCGATGGTCAAGAGGTAATTTTTGTCCAGCTGTAGATGACTTGAACGCGTGTGTGTCATTACAGTTGCGACTGTACATAGAAGGAACAAAAATGGGGTTTAAGTGCACACCTTTTCTCTTATTAATACAATGAGAGTAAACATGAATATAGTGAATTTTAAAAATAATTAGTTACCCTAAACAGATAATTTAGTGAACGAAATAGTTGAGGAAACTTGAAATTTAGAGTGAAATGAAGTAAAAAACTATACCCGTTGAATAGCCTGTGCATTAAAGGTTTACTCTCCTAGTCAGCTGATCAAATGAGAAGCGTCGCAGTATCATTATGTGAATGCTAATTAGTATCGATGGCGCTTTGCCACATCACTATGTGTGATGAATACATATAAATATAATGAATTAATACTAGTTGAAGTGCACAGATAATTCAACAATCTAGCAAATCGGCTAGAAAAAGGTTGTGCGACCATATCTACAGCTAAGTTAAATTGGCGAATTTGCGTCACTTAGTGAAATGTTGTGTGATTGAAGGTGCGAGAGTTGCACGTCGTGAACGTTGAGCGTCCACTTCAGTCAAGTTGGTGCTTTGGTGAGATGAATGTAGCTTCTTGATGAAAGTTGGATAGAGTCCATGTTTGTACTTAGTTGCGTTGAAAGAATTTACTGACTCGATAAATTTAATCCGATTGCTTTGTATGATGATGAGAGTCACTCCGATCGATGATGATGATTTTTCAATTTTTATATTACTCCAGGCGATTATGATGATTTTTCATTTTTATGTCACTCCGGGCGTCACCACTTGTAACAAGAGAGGGCTTGTTGGTGTCCGAGTAAATAAATTCGTACATGGATTTTTAAAAACAACTTGTTAAAAATAACTGTATTTCGGAATTTGAGGGGGTTTATAATGAAGTTTGGGGAATTGCATCCACCGAGGAGGATGGAATGGATTTACAATGATGAGCAATGGGCAGGGTAATATGAACGACTGTCTTCGACGCTTCTTTATGCCGGTCCACTTTATAGAAACTGGGTGGGATCAAAAGAAAGAGAGCGCAATGTCGACACAAACTCGAGTGGGACATACGAAATTGAAAAACAGAGTTATTGGCCTTAGAGGTCAAGGGCTAATAAATACTGGTTGAAGAGGAGATGAATTTAACAAAGAGGGCTCAGATGTTCGTGAACGGGGACATCTGGCTAGGGCAAGAAATTTTTATGAGCATGCACATCCTTTGTGTACATGGATCACTATATATATTGTAATAAATATGATAATTTTTCATTAGAAGGAATTTTTTTTAAAAAATCGCTAAATGGAAAACGTCAAATTTTGAGGACGTCGTGGCAATTTTTTTTAACAAAGCCAACTTGTTTAGTATCATCTAAATGTATGATTAATTTCATTGATTAAAAATTATCGCTTTAATCCTTTTATTAAAATTTATCTATTAATCGGTTTTATAAAATTCAATATCTCTCAATTCAAGAAACTTGCATTTAAGTTTTATAACCATGTCTTAAGGCTGACTGGCTATTGACTCTTAGCAATCTGGAATCTTCAATCAAAACTATTGGCGTCTATTCCTCATCAATTTGTTCAAATAGCATCATCTATATCACAATTTATGCAGAAAGTTCTATTCACGTCAGAAATGACAAATATTATTGGATAGCGGTTTGTCGAAATAACTTGTATGACACAAACAGTTGACTGCGTGAGCCGGTGGGGGAAGATTGCTTGCATTGGTTCAAATTCAGTTAACAGATTGTCACAGTTGTGTTCCGTTGTATAGTGAGAGGGCTTAGCATTATTTCAACACTTGCGTGGCAACTTCCGCTTCAACGAAAGAGTGTGAAATAGAATGATTAAACAATAATAAAGACGAGGAAGTTAAAGAATCACGTAATTATAGTCATTCTAGATTACATAGTAAATTTTTTTAGGGGGAAGTCTTCCGACGAAAAAAACGTAAAGTGTGTATGTACATCATGCAATGGCGAAATCTCTGCGTCGAGCAATGATACGCATTCATTTGAAGGTAAGGATTGATTAAAGCTAATTATATGATAGTTAATTGAATTGACCATTTTCACTATTTCTTATTTTTAGAAATAGCAAAATTGCTAGTAGCTAACGATAATGTTAAATAGCGTGGGTTTACTGCACGACCATACTTGCTTCCTTTTGCAACACCTTTATTTATATTATATGCTAATTGAATGTAACGTGAAACAAATGTCCTTCACTTATCTGATCATTTACATTTATCAACAGAGAAAGCATCTTGCCTTGGTGCAAAAAGCGGATAACTAGGTGGCAGCTTAAAATACAGATTCAAAAAGAAAATATTTAGTATTAGACATGGTCCAACATAAAGCGGTGTTAAAGAAAAAACATTACCGGAGTGTTTTGCGGTGAATACTAAGAAGGTAAAAAAATCTATGGCTGATAATCTGATTGCAGATTTCATCATACAAGGTGTGCATTCCCTATCAATCATGGAGCAACCAGCTTTTCTGAGATTAATTAAAGGTGAGTTCTGAGTTACAAATGTTGTTTACAATTATAGTATTAGTAGTATAGGTTAAGCTTTTATAACGACCGAATACTAAAGCGTTCGGCTCCTTAGTGACTACTTAGGCTATATAATGAAGTTAAATAAAAGAAGACTTATACAAACAACAGAGATTAATATATTGCAATAATTTCATGAGAACCTACATACATATATTCTTAAAACGCGCTATCAAATACTTGAAGATATTAGTGAATAAAAAAAATTCAAGAATAATTAGTACAATTATTGATCGATTATATGTAGTTATTACATGAATTTTTATAACGATGTATTTCCTTATAGTAGCAATACTTTTATATCATTATGTCCAAACTATCATAGCCGCCCTTAAAAAATGTAGGAAATAAAGCTTGATAATATATATTCCTATCAATACTGAAAGTCAATATTTCACTATGTAATTCTAAATATTAATGACTAAAATTATATGTATGATTTGATGTACCAGACCAATATAGCTATAGGATATTCATATACCTAAACTTTATATTAGTTTTATATGCATATCATATAATATTCTCATTTCAGTGTGAAAATCAATTTCACTCACAATAATCACACATTCCACTACCGCAGGCGTAAATTCTTCCGATGAATTCATTTTAAGGCGGACGCTAGAACGAAATCTTATAAAAAGAAGAGAAAAGGAGAAGAGCGCTACTGAAGAATAAACTAGACAGCACCTCTTACTTATGTCTTACTGCAGATATTTGGTCAACTCGTTACCGTAGAATTTGAGCGTATATTAAGACTTTGCTCTTTATTAAATATGACATTTTCTTTATATCTCTAGAGTTAGGGATCTATCAGCTCTTGGCTGAAAGCAGACCTATTTGTTGGTGGAATTTATCTCGAGTATATTAATATTTAAAATTCATGGAAACATTTATGAGATTAACATTGGACTGTTATTTCCTTTTTTACAGCCTGAGGAAGCTGCTCTTGTCCTTACCAGTGAAGTAGTGTCATGTTGTCGCTTCGAAGGAGAACATATAGAGAATATCATTAAAGAATAATATATCCCCTGCAGAAAATCACGAGCACTCTCACTGATAAAAGGCTTGGGGATAATTTTTCAATGAGAAGTGCCTTAGATCAGGAAGAAGACCTTTCGTCTCACCCATGCAGCTTCAGTCTACCTAACTAAGCATATGCGCTGTTCTTCACACACAGGTAGTCTTGTCGCTACAAATGATGCTAAACAGGCACTGAAAATATCTTCTTTCGCAAATATCAATCATGCTGCGATAGGGAAATGTTCTGCACTATGGAACAAAAGTGGTCGTCCAAAATGAGCAGAGATTTTCAAAACTCTTATCTACTGGTCATTAAAGGTGCCTTGGATTACAAGGTGAAACTCTCGGTTTGAGGCATTGTCATTACTTTTAAACCACAAAGACAAATTACATTAACTCATGATGTACCTTGAACTTACAATGTTCAGAAGTCACAAAATTGAATTTCTTGGGAGTATGTCTCAGTTTTGGCTCCTATTTTAGTTGCAATTGATCGCCTACGGGAAGAACAAAACGGATTTTTTGAGAATTGCTCCATATCTTGCTGACTGTGGAGAAAAAGCTGAAGAGCTTTCAGTCACGTTCTCTGAAATTTTGCCAACCTCTTCTAAGTGCAGTCACTAAGGGATTTCAAAAGTGCTCCCCATCTTATTTGACCTTGACAAATGAAGCCAACGTTACAGATGCCATTATTGCATCAACACCCATAATTTTTTCAAACTACGCTGGATAGATATTAGAATTTCATGGGACAGTTCAAACTACCAAGACTCTGTTAAAAATATTATGTTTTAAGTGATTGAGAATTTAGCCGAAGGATCCAAACTTGAATCATCCAGTCGTGTATCGAACAGTGACTATTATTTTGGATTTAAAAAACCCACTCAAACACGATCAACCGCAGATTTAGAATTGTTCATTTACCTTCAGGATTAAAATAAAACACTTCGAAGTTTAGAGAGATATCAAAACATAAAAAAGTTATTTATTAAATACAACACTACACTTCCGTCGTCAGCTCCTGTGGAACGGATCTTAGCTTTAGGAGGATTGACCTTATCTCCAAAACGGAGTTCTTTATCTGACGAAACATTTCACCAACTGATATTACTCAAATGTAATTCTGATATAAATAGCTAACTGAAATTTTATTATATGGAACATTCTACTGTTTGTAGTTCTTAAGTCCAATTGTCATCAAATCCTACATTAGTAATTATAATATACAATTTTCTTTTAATAAATAATTTTTTATTGTGATACAAATGGTCCTTATTGATTGTCATTATATAACATGTATTTGAAATGTATTTAAAATTGTATCGAAATACATTTAATGTATTTAGTATTTAAATACCAAATACATTTTCAAATGTATTAAGTATTTAGTATCTAAATACAATTTTCTCATGTATTTAATATTTAGTATATAAATACTTTAAAAGGTATTAGTGCCCACCTCTGCTTGTTGGTCAATGTGACACAGGAATGGCTTTTCTCAGCAAGGTGAGGTGAATTATTGTAGGATAATTCGTGCCAGGTGGATGTGACATAAAATTCCTGAAACTACAGATTTTCAAAATCCATCGATATACAATGACGTGATTACTCAGAAAAAATCTATAAATTTAATGTAATTAGGAGCCGAAGACATACCAGCCTGCCAAACAAACACTATCACAGCAAACACAGCACTACAGCCTGCCAAAGCTAACACTATCACAGCAAACACAGCACTGCACTTATGATAGAGACGTCACTAATTGGACATTATACAACTGGCAACATGGGATATGGTACAATAAGTCACGGTTCTAGTTGTTTCGGCTGATTTTGTTGGTCTTGTCTGGCGCAGTAGCCATGAGGCAACGAAACAAACTTATCGACAAAGTATCGTGCAGATTAGTAGTGGTTCAATACTGGTGTGTGTGTTAAGGGGGATGAGTCAGAGTCACGTGATATTAACTCGGTATCCTGATCCATCTAAACAGAAAAATAACTGTTGGTGGATACGTCGTACTCTTACGAGACCGTTTGCTTATATTCAGCGACTTCATGTTCTTCAACAAATATGAGATATTCCAGCGCGATAATGGACAGGGCTACCAGGCTCAATTTGACCAGCATTGGTTGGTGGGAGATTTCGAAAAGTCATAAAGAATAAAGTGGCCACAAGGGTGAACCCACCTGACCTCAATTTAGATTTTATTGGCGGTGGTGGCCTCGTCTACTCACTTACGCGATACAAAACTTATAAATTGCAGGGAACTCTTTACACTCATCAGGTGGACATGGATCCTCATCTTTCTGGAGTTCTACTCCCCAAAACCGATCACACGTTGTGTTCGTGCTATTTTCATGACTATATCAGGTGTTACAGATACTAGGTACCTATCCCATAACTTTTCATTCTTTAGTTTTTTTATAGTTTTCATAAGTAGCCTTTGGAACTACTCTTATCTTCAACCTACAATAATTTTCATTAGAATGAGTGTAAGTGATTCTATTTCTCGAATAATATTTATAATTAACAAAGTGTGAAATTAAGGTTAATTTATATTTTCTTTTAATAGAAGATATAGACGACAAGATTGACTTTGATCTTTTCCATTATATTATGTACAATAGAGCTAAATAAGAATTGAGTACAATTTATTTTCAAAGCCAGGTATACGGAGCCATGCAAAAAGAAATATGCTGCTTATTTTATGAAGGTACCTTTAACAATCGTATTCCTGAAATGTAGTTGCTGGCATGTGACACCCGATAGAACTATTGTAGAGAAAACAAAGAAGAATTTCAAGCTATAGGAAGATAATAATATGCACTTTTTATTGAATATCGTGCTCGTGGAACTTTTTACTCAAATATGAGAAAATATCTTGTGTGTGGAGTTATTCTATTAAGAGATAGAATTAAACCAATTCTATCGTATCACCGCAGGTTGAGTTCATTTTAGAATGAAGTATTATTGACAGCTTGGATAAGAAAATTACAGACATTTTAAACTTGAGGAAAGTAATTCCGAAATTTTCAAATTAACCCTTTCGCTGCTCATCGTCCATATATGGATAGAATCTAAAATAACGGTTGACTGCGAATCGGCCATATATGGAGTTGATCTAATATTTCTTCTCCTATTGCCCGAAAGTTTGAAATTTATTTTAAGTAGTTTTCTCTGACAATCTTTTATCAGTTACCATGTTTAAAATTTTCCATTGCAAATCAGTATCTCATAATGTCGAGTAGAAAAGTTCAGCAATTTTGCACACAAATTTAAAGTGACAAATAGACGATGATTCGAGTGACTTGCTCGAAAATGTAGGCTCAGATAACCTAAGCAGTATATCTAGCTGAATGTGACAGTCGTAATATAGAAGTTTAAGACCAAGAAAACAGTGAAAATAATGACACTACAGACGAAAATGAATAGTCCGAACCTTGGCCACGCAAGCGAACCAGGCGTTCCACAACTTGGCTGTGATAGAACGAGTTAATTTCAACTCCTATCCCATATTATTAAAAACCACGATGCTGCCCACGTGCGTCTTCGATTCGAGGCTTGGAGTCTTATCTCAGCTACCGGATGCCAATATTTAAACAAGGAGGTTATCGTCCCCCCGTTCGCCCCCATACGCCGACCTCGCCAGATCGAGTTAGGCTTATGAAGAGAAAAGGCATTTTTCTCCGGCCCGGCTGTGCGTTCCCTCCAAGCTTTCACTCCATTTTCCCCCCACGCCAAGGAGATGTCCTGGCTATTTATATGGAAACTTTACCACTAAGATGAGATTGGAGATCCAGAATTTCGTCGCGAAACATCACCACGACCCTCTCTCCCTTTGTGCGCCAAGGGATCTCGACCTCGAGATTCACCATCACTTGTCCAGAAGGAGGACAATATTCCTTGAGTGCCAAAGGTTCGAGCCTTTCGTGACGCCAAGTCCCCAAGGCATACCCCCCCTGTTGTTTAAGGGAGAACAGCATTAGAACAGCCATTGTTCGTTTTGAGCCCTTCGCCAAGAAACGGTTATCATTCCCCCCTGTTGTTCAAGGAGAACAGCATTAGACCAGCCATTGTTCGTTTTGAGCCCTTCGCCAAGAAACGGTTCTCTTCCCCCCCATGTTGTTCAAGGGAGAACAGCAGTAGAATAGCCATTGTTCGTTTTGAGCCCTTCGCCAAGAAACGGTTCTCTTCCCCCTCTGTTGTTTAAGGGAGAACAGCATTAGAACAGCCATTGTTCGTTTTGAGCCCTTCGCCAAGAAACGGTTCTCATCCCCCCCTGTTGTTCAAGGAGAACAGCATTAGAACAGCCATTGTTCGTTTTGAGCCCTTCGCCAAGAAACGGTTCTCTCCCCCCCCCCTGTTGTTCAAGCGAGAACAGCATTAGAACAGCCATTGTTCGTTTTGAGCCCTTCGCCAAGAAACGGTTCTCTTCCCCCCCTGTTGTTTAAGGGAGAACAGCATTAGAACAGCCATTGTTCGTTTTGAGCCCTTCGCCAAGAAACGGTTCTCATCCCCCCCTGTTGTTCAGAGGAGAACAACATTAGAACAGCCATTGTTCTTCAAGCCGTTCGTCGAGTAACGGTTCTCCTTTCCAAGACGCCTCGTCAGGATCCTTTTATCCCCCCCCTTCGGCTGGAACTCGCCAGCGGACCGAATATTCCTTCAAGTACCTTCCACTGCACCCTAATGAAAAGTTACGTAAGCCAAACTTCACCTTTGAGTATTGATCCCTTTTGTCAATTCTATCCTGTGCTTTAAATTATTTATCGAACCATCCCATCTCTTTAACTCTATATTTGTTTTACCTTTTTTAATCCCTTAAATCCTTGGATTAGCCTGAGTCTCCACGACCCTTTCCATTCTGTTTATGTCAATATTTTCCGTTTTTGTGTATTGTTTATAGTTATTATTAATAAAACTCTATTTTATTAATGATAGCAATATTATTATCCTTGAGCTCAGTTCCACTTCTTAAGCATATCGAAGATACATAATATCGGCCGCCAGACAGTAAACGCACTCTAAAGATAATTAAGGAAGTTCCCTCAACGAATAGTGTTATATATATATGGTATCTTCGGGAGTCATTCTACGACATTGGCCTTAGGCATCTGGCTCGAATTTCCTGCCATCACCAGCTGCGTTTGAATCTTCAAAATCATGTTTGACTTCTTCATGCTTCATTACACAAAATTCCAAAGGAATAGATTATTTTGAGCAGTTTATCGACAATGATGTGATCAATATAATTATCACACCAAATGCATATTATAAATATTTGAAGCAAAAAAATAGTTACAAACCAAATAGCCCTCTTTCCACTTTGAAAGAAACGGACGCTGACTAAATTCGCTTGTTTTCAAGTATTTGACTTTTTATGAGTCACAGTAAAAAAACGGCTAAATGGTCAAGTAATGAATTTCACGAACAGACGATATTTGGAAAACTCATGTCAAGAGATCGCTTTCTGCAAATATTGAGGCTTTTACAATTTAGCGATAATACAATTAAAAGAACTAGCAAGATAGAAAAGATCAAACCTGTCTTGGATCTCATTAGATAGTAATTTAAATCAAAACTGATTACTTTCAAAGACCTTTGCATAGATTAAAGTCTTTCAAGTGGAAGGCTCCATTACAGATAATCCAATCCAAATAAAAGACATAAATTCGGCCTAAAAACGTATGTATTGTGCGATTGTAAGAAAGGTTGCAAAATAGATTTAATCATTTATATTGGAACTGGTACAGAAATTACTATCGACAATGAAGTAAGTGCGACGGGCTCAGTTGTGATGACGCTGCCTAAATCCTATTTGAATAAGGACCATGTTCTTTTTATTGTCAATTGGCACACAAAATTACTATAAAATAAGACTAGGGCTTGTGGAACAGTTCGTTCCAATAGAGAGCGGATGCCTAAATTTTAAAATTTAAAAAAGCGGGGAGGATGAATCGATGCAATGCAACAATATATTATGTGTAAAATGTTATAATAAATGAAATGATGTTCAAATGTGTGATAGCGGGAAAAGAGATAGAGATAATAACATTATTTTGAAACCTAAATGTGTGATTGAGTACAACAAAAAAATGGGAATGGTTTATAAGAGTGATATGCTGATAAGTGGCATAGAGTGTGTGCGTAAAACTATTTTATGATATAAGAAGTTTTTCTTTCATCTTGTTGACTTATCTATTCTAAATGCTTATTATATATACAAGGAGAAAACGAACGAGAGAAAAAAACGATTTAGGATTTTTCGAACAGTGTGATTGCACAAATGTTAGATAAATAAAAAAAGATAAAATTTCTGATATTAGACATATTGGTAATCGACCATCGGGCCTTATTAATGTTTGTATTTATTTTATGAAGCCTCATCCTTCAAGAAGAACTTGTCATCTATGCGCCCAAACAAAAAAACTGAGAAAAATATCAACGAACAAATTATATCTGTGGTGAATGTGAAGTACCATTATGTGTTCACCCTTGTTTTAAAAAGTACCATTCAGAAAAAGATTTTTAGTTCAATGTACATAATTGTTTCAATTGTAAATAAATACAGTTTTAATATATATTTTTTATCCTCGCTATAGAAACAATTTTAAATCTAATTTAGCTAATGGAAATTTTAAAAATATGCACTTAAAAATAAAATTATGTAAGCTACTAATACAATAGAGAAAGGAATTAAATGTGAGGGAGGCTAGTAAACCACAAATTCTTCTCTCAGCTGATAGGTAATAGGTGTGCTACCACGCATTCGAAAGTGTGCCTTTATTTTTAATATTTTAAAAGCATTAAATTTTGCTTAAAGATATAATGCATGCTGAATTTTATTACAAAATATGTTTGGAAGAATGCAAAGAGCTATTAAAATTTCACAATATTATCAAAGAGACGGAATAGTCTTATCCTTAGCATGCTGATTACCACGCAAACGGATGAGGCGGCCAGTCATTGGCCTTCGATATGTGCTTTCAATGGCTAAGTTTGAATCTTCACTATTTCGTTTGACTTTATCTTCATTTTTTACGCATATTTTAAATGAAATAAATTATTGTTGAAAAGTTCATCGACGAAGCCTTGATAAATATAATTGTCACCAAACAAATACCTATTATAATGTTTTGAAGTAAATAAATTCATACAAAGAGAATGACGCCGTTCTACCTTAAAAATAACGGATGCGTAAAAAATTGAGTTGCTTTTGAGTACTCCATTGGAGTAAAAACGTTTGTGTTGTGCAATTAATTGTAAGAGTCAAACATTTCGTTCCAATAGAAAGAACATGCCTGACTTTTTAAAACATGAAGAAGGGAATTGATGCAATGCAACAATATATTATGAGTAAAATGGTGTGTTATAAATGAAATATAAGCTTGTCTACAAATATTTCTTTTATCCACGTTATAGAAAGCCTTTTAGATTTACAATTAGTGAAGGGAAAGATAGAAATTATGTGTAATCCAAAAATAAAAATAAGATTATGTGAGTAACTCATAAAATAAAGAAAGAAAGAAGATGGGTGTGAGGTCAGTAAATTACACGACATTCCTTTCTCAGCTGTTAATTTTTACGGGCTGTCCACGCGTTCGAATGTGTGCATTGTTTTTTTAATATTTTTTGCAAAAGATTGAATTTAACTATAAAAGGCTTTATATTAATTATTTATTACAAATTTTATTTTAAAAAATAGAAGGATGCGGTTAAACTTTATAATAATATTATTAGGACAGAATATTTTGTATTTGTCACGGATGTGAAGGAAAAGGTTTGCGAACTTTAAAAGTACCTTTGTATACGAAACGACGCATTTTAAAAATGATAAACATATTTTTATAATCAATGCAGTGGAAAGAATAACTAGGCAGATAAAAACAATAGTAAATAGTTATATTTACAAAAATGAATATGTGCCACACACATCACGCCTATTGGAATTATCCTGGCAGCGGGCAGAGGGTTAACAGATTCCACCGCATTTTAGATGCAATATTTCTTTAGCAAATATAAGTGATGGAGCTATGGAAGACTTCATTTCGCATTAAACATAGTCTAATTACATTTTCACTTGTCACGCCTGCATCAACATACATTTCACTACTATCCTTTTTACAGCAAGCCGTAGAAAAATTCAATATGTATTTTGAATGACAATTATACACGATAAGCTAAAGATTAGTGTTTAATAACCAGAATTGACAGCACATATTGAGCGACTTCTTTGGAAAAGCTTTTATTCAATTCTTCCTAAAATAGGACCAATTTTAGCCTCTATATTTCATTCACCTTTCTTAATTCGCATTGTTAGACACTGATATTACATTATAATGATACAGGCTTCAGATTTGACTAGGATAATATATATTTTTATGTTACATATATTATTTTCTCAAGCATTTATTTAAAATTATAGTACGTATTTATATGAATATCCATGCTGTTAAGAAAAAACACAGATTCTTTAACTAAACTCTTGTTCTAGTCTAAATTTAATATAGTATTACTTTTAATTGCTAAGATAGAACATAATATTAGGCGAAAGGTGTCAAAACTTCACCCCAAAATAGAGGAAGCTAAATTGTAAAAACTCCTGCTTATTGAGATAATTTGACTTCAGATTTTACTTAAGCACACTGAAATTAAGTAAGAACAATTGGTAGTAAAAATTCAACAAAGTTTCTTAATTGAGTCATTCAACCGTGGTAAAAAGTATCGTTTATATGAAACTATTATTGAGTTTTGTAGCTAAGCCAAAGGCGTATTCTCTAAAGCTTTAAAAAATAATTTTCTATAATTTTCTTTTTCAACATTAATGAGTCTTGGAATATATTCTTATTATAGTTATTTCAAAGAAACCTAATACATCTAGGCAACGGGCTTTCAAAGATCTTCATTGGTCGAATGGAACTTTCCAGTTATTTAAATCAACAAATCATTGCGATTTTGCTTTTCTATCTTTGGGTATCTAGCACAAGTTTTAGCTTATTTACTTCCATATAAGGAATGAGATTTTATTGGCAAAATTATTTTTCATTAAAGATTTTTCTAAATATTTTTCAAATTTTTATAAGTATTAAAATTATTTCAACGAATCTACATCAAACAACTAGTAAATATGATATTTTCTTAGCAGAGTTAAAGGCTGCCTAAAGGTGTAAGAGAGTCGTCCTAATTCTCAATGGTCTTGAATATTTACTTTCACTCTCTCCTTAGTAGATATTTTTTTATAATCTTCTCTAGATAAATTCCATAGAATAGACACAAATAATCCTTTATATTTTCCAAATATAACCACAAAAGACGAGACATCTGTAAAAACAAAAGGAAATCGCGATTCTTTTGATATTTAAGATCTTAGAAACTCACTGAACATAAAAATCATGTTTTCTGCATCGTGTAAATTGCTATTAATGAATTTACACATATGGAAGGAGGTATATTCATCAGGATGAAAGAAATCCTTTTATAATTTGCCGTGAGTAAAATTCGGCAGAGGTATTCGCAATTGCTAAAGCTATTCCATTTTCTATAACGTTTAATATTGTAAACATTTTTAAGTCAAAGTGGAAGAACTTTAACAGCAATGGTATTATATAGTTTGTAGAAAGGGGCATACTAGTGATAAAAATCAATAATATTTTAAATAAATTAAAAATGGGTTTAATTTCTATTAAAAAATAATCCTAAATATGAACATAATGAGACATTTCTTTTATACAGATATATTTGTAAAAATACACTTTAAACACGAAGAAATGAACAACTCACTTCAATAAAATGGCTATCTGCTTAAACTACGGCCTTCAGCTTCCTCGAAACCTGTTGCAGGCCCTTTTCAAGGTCCCTATGTTTAACTGATCAAAAATTATGGTCTTTCTGTATCTAAACTCACACTCATAATAGTCTAAGTCATGGAAGTCTGGATAGTTGGAGTGGCAGATTTTCTGAATTATGTGGTCAAAGAAATTGGCCCTCAGCAAAGACTAGGTTATCATGCTTATGGGGTATGGTGCAACGTCTTGCTGAGGAATGTACCACGATTTCGAGCCGTTTTTAGATAAAAGGCTTAACCAACTCGTGCAGGCACTCACCTTATTAAGAATGAAGCCCTGCTAGTGGTTAAACATGATCATGATGTGAAATTTGTGGTGTCCAAACCAGCACAGCCTCGTAATCATACCCTTATATCAACAGTCCCGAATTGTTATACAGGAGTGATCCCATATTTTAAGGTGTTCCATATGTCAGCACCCATAGGTAAAAAATAATAAATGTACGAAATAGTTTAATAACATTGGTCAACAGCCAAAATAGTTCACAAATGAGATTATTCTTACACAAAAAATTTCATATTGCTGAAGTTGAATCTCATATTTGTTTTGTTCTATCAGACTAGATCTTATAAAAAAATCAATAGTTTAAATATTCAATATTCCGTCATTTGTGTCCTGCAACAGAAATTTAACCCAAAACAGACCAGCTTCTCTCTTATGTAACTGTGCTTACATGACTAATTTCACATTGTTGAGGATGATTTAGATGTTTTATTGTACAAAGTAATACACTTTCTAAAACAATCAGAAAAATAGTAAATATGATGACATTAATTGTCTCACGCAATATAAAGATATTAAACATGTCACAGATAAGCTCATAAGAAATTGTATCAGAAAGCATAAGATCAAGTTCTTTATAAACGACAAAATATGAATTTCTAAAGCGATTCTTAACTTTACCATTTCGTTTGTACAGCTCGCTGCCTTCTCGTTGCAGCGTCAAGCAATAATTGCCCATCATGTGAGGATTGAATTTTCCTTGATATCTACTCTCCATTATGTTGATATCTTGATAAAATCTTTTACCGTGTTCATCACTAATGTCTCCAAGGCTATCTTGGTAAAAATCAATATAACAGTGACAAAAATGCAATTTAAAGGACATCCTTGTTCCCAATGCATGATAATTCTGCAGCACAGTTGTAATGATTTCTTTGTATTTGTCAGCATGATAGTTTCCAAGTAAAAGCTTTGAAACTTTGAGAAATGATTTCAATGAGTTTTTGCCCAGTAGGTTCAAGGCCTTGGTGATTTCGCTATTATGAACTATTATTTTTAGTCTATTTAAGACTCTGCTTTCAACTACAGATACCACACCACCTAGGTTGTGACATGACGTAATTTTTAGCCAAACCTAGCTTTAGATGGAGTGTAGGCAAAAAAAATCTTTTCGAGAGATACATGAGGATTGTGAGCACAGTTACACATTACAGGCGCATCTCTTGGTCTTGTCGATATTCCTTTCTCACATATACTCTGCATCAGCTGTGCTATCTCACAAACACAAAAAACATATGTGCTTTCTTCTGTTGCCACTTTGAAGGCGCAGTAGTAAACAGATTACGTATAGATCTCCACATACCTTCCACTGGTGTTTCTCGTACTCTATAGCAGAGAAAAAAATCTTGATTGTTTCATAGCTATGAGCCATCTTTGCTGCAGGTGCTATTGTAACAGATGGAAACCGATTGCCATTCTGTAAAAGAATAGCTTTAAGAGAATCCTTTTCAGAGGCTATACACAGCCTCCAATCATCTGACTTCTATGATTCAGACTTGCAAATTTGTGGCATGAGAAATAATGCAATCTCACAGTAACAAACGTTGTTTGTCATCTTGAAAAATGCAGCTCTCTATATCGGTAACGAGCTGTTACCGCACACCAGCTTTCAGCAGATTACGTTGCTTTAGTCTGGATCCAAGAGCTTCGGCCCTTTCTTTGGACAAGCTTAGGTCCCTGATGAGATCATGGAGCGCTTCTTGAGTAAAGAGTTTGACCTAATGTTTTCAGAGTCATCCTTGTAGTTGTCTCTATTTGAGGTAGAATTAGAATTGGAATCACTCATTAATTCTTGTTAAATCGATAGAGTTGGGACTAAGAGTTCATTGCTGTGCAGATCTGACCGGATTTCAGAAGTAATACTGGGATACTGCACCTTGCCTTGTGTTTTTATGGTTATTCCCTTAATTTTTTGTGAGACAGACGTAGCAGAGACTAATGTGGACTTTGGGTTCACGCTATAGAGCAAACAACATTCCTGAGCTTCGCTTACCATACAGCCACTACTCGCTCAGGTGGTTGAGACAAGACTCCCGACCTATATGAGTTGCCAGTTTCCTTTCGTATTCACCCAAAGGACATTTCCAGTAACATTTTTAGTTCAGTAGAACACTTTTTGTGATTGGTTTCTTAAGGCTATCAGGAGTGAAGGCGCCACATATGTAACAAAAACGATCATCATCGTTCCCTGACTTGTCACATTCCAAGTGTGTTAAGTTCAAAATAATTTGAAATTAGGCATTTGTATATATGCACTATCATTAACCAGCAATTTGAAACAAACAAAAAAGAACGAATTAAGGAATAAATTAGTGTATGAATAACAGGGTGCAACAAATATATATATTTGCAAGTTCTGGATCCCGAGCCCGATTCAGCTATTTGAATGTCATTATTGAATTCAGTATATAAAATTACCCTACAATCCGAATAGTTTGATCCCCAACAATGAGAAAAATATTTTGGGGGGGGGGGGACCAGTGTAATTTATTAGATTAAGTATTCAAAATATCCACTGCTGTTTGGTACAAATATTGTAGGTGAACACTCAATATCCACTGCCATAGGACCTTCTGAATCACAGTTGTATAAAGTTCTTAACAGACATCAACAATTCGTGCTTTAAGAATAAAAATTAAAACCCACCAGAGCCAGGCGAAGCTTCCTGGGGGAAAGAGATCTTGTGCTCTGTTAAAATCCAGTGTCCTGGAAACTGATTTAGCGTAATTTCTAACTGTTTGGGAGTAATGCGGATGAACGCCATCTTGCTAAATCTATTCTGGTTTGTCGCCTGCTAGGTTACCATAACTCACAACAAACCGTGAGTCCTTGGGCACCTTGTTTCTTGGAAGAATCACATCAATCAAAATTGGTTGGTGGTTAGTTTAAAGTATTTTAAAGGTTGACTTCCTTCAAAACATAAAGATTAGCTGCATTAAAGAACTTCTCATCACACACATTCTTCTCCCCCATATTGGCAAATCTAAATTCGCCTTCAAGAACATAGTCATTTATACCCTTATGCAGTTGCAGTTTATATGATTGAGGTGATGAAGTGACAAGATAATAATAATATAATAATAATAATAAGTATTTATAGTGCGCCCTTGAGGGCTGTTAGCCCGAACAGAGCGCAGGTTGTGTAGAGAAAGTTTACAGGGAAGAGAAGGCAATTCTGAAGAGATGAGTCTCCAGGAGACGTTTAAAAGTAGCAAGGGAGGGAGAGGATCAGACTACGGCAGAAAGAGCATTCTAGAGTCTAGGAGCAAAAAATGACAAGGAACGGTCACCCATCAAGCAGAGAATAGAACGAGGAGTGTTCCAGATGGGAGTGAGGTTAGATCGGAGTGCCCGTTGAGTTTGACGACGGGAGAGGGCAGACGAGAGATAAGGTGGAGCCTTGAGTTTTAGGCCCTTGGAGGTGATGAGAAGAATTTTATAGTCGGTACGGAAGCGAATAGGTGACTCGTGTAGCTCCTATAACAGAGGCATCGAAGGAGAGAACCGGGGGCGTCGAAAGAGGAGCCGGACAGCATAGTTTTGAAGTAGTTGTAGGGGGCGAAGTGACTAAGAAGGGAGATTCACTAGAAGAGAATTGCAGCAGTCTAAGCGTGAGGTGACGAAGGCGTGAATAGCAGTCTCAAGACTTCGTTGATCAAAATGGGATTGAACACGTAAAAAGTTGCGGAGGAAACCGAGGGAAGACTTACATATACGATGGATGTGGGGTTTAAAGGAGAGTTGCTCGTCGAAAATGACATTAAGATTACTGACGGTAACAGAGAAGGCGACATTGGTTTCCCTCAGGTTAAGACAGGGGATGTTGGTGGCGAATTATCCTTAAATTTGGTATCAGCTTGTCAAAGCATATGTGTGTATGTGTGGCGACGTTTTAATATATGTTGAAGTCTCAAATCTTTATTCCGAGACATGGTTTACCAACAACATAATAAAAAGGAATTCTAGTTTACTAGCTCATAACGGCAAAATCTTTCATCGTGAGTAGGGTGTTCTTCTTTACAGTAATCCTTCTTACGATTGCAATAAACTGGGTTAAATATTTAGTACTATGTAGTCAGTAAGGGCAAAAGTTCGAAAGACCTCGCTTAATTTCGTAAAGGTGCACTGCACTGCACTGCACTGCAAATTTTGTTAAAGCCTCTATTTTGTTTTCCCTGATCTAAATACGATATAGCGTGACAGCAAGAATATTAAAGGTAAACTCTAATGTCATGGGAATAAATTTGGCCGGACTAATTCGAAATTCTACCACCTACTCTAGGCGCTCGAATCGTGTTGCAGATGGAATATGTGATCATTGATACTCGAAATTGTCATCAGATTTTTGCCAAGAATTTTTTAAGTGGCTCTCCGTTAACAGCTGAAGGAAACCTTCACCGAATTCATAAAAAACCCTATATTTATGCTAAACTGAAAATAAAATTACGAAACAATATAACAAGAAAAAAACAAAAACAAATAAAACACAAACTAAAAAAAAGGCATTCTTAGGCTGAGTAATGAACGTCCTCCTCTCCCATGTGCATCAACATAGAACCAACAGCACAATTAACCAAATACTATTGGGGAGGTGCATTGCCAGAATCTCTATAATCCCAAAGTCGTAGATGTAATGTAAGAAAAAGGAGGTGGAAATCAAGAATACTTATCAGCGAGTGGATTAAAGCAGAGAAAGTTTTGCCTAGGCTTTATTTCACATGCCGATATTCTGTTACATAATATACTGACGTTGTCGTGGTAGTGCAAGGACCGAGTAGTGGTGTATGTACGTATTGGTTTGTTACGTACTTCAAAACTCCTTGATTACTTTTTTTTCTAAAAATGCTATATCGTAGAATAGGCTTTCGACGATATACCATATATAACTATTCGTTGAGGGAATTATTCTAATATTTCGAGTGCGTGGTAATCTGATTGACCGAGGTTAGTCCAAAAGGGGAAGGGGACCTGGAGAGGCTTATTTATCTTCAATATGCATAAGAAGTGGAACGGGGCACAAGGATAAATAATATGGCTCCATTAATAAAATAGAGTTTTATTAATTAAACTATCAACAACACAAAAAAATGTCTACATAAACGGAGAATGAAAAGGGTCGTGGGAAAATCTGGTTGATCTAAGGATTAATTTTGGTGTGACCACCAGGAACTGGCTCAGCCTGAGCTTCTTCTGTGTTCCTTTCGTAGGGTTGCCGGGCACTTAGCTGGACTTCGTCGTCTCGATCAGAAACTCGATCTTCCTCGTGCTTGTACAATTATCCGCATATATACTTCGCCACCAACGCGGGTAGGGGAAGGAGAGAGGGAGATGAGATTTTTCTTCGAGCGTCTTCCACATAGCCCTAAAGGCACCTTCTGGCTTTCGGTCGACTCTCCTCTAATTTCGTCAATGAAGTGAAATTAAATACCAACTCTTAGGGGAAATATTGCTTGGTTTAACCAATGTTAGGCTCACCGGACCAGAAACTTTAAAATTCGAGCAGTATGTGGTTGTGGGAGACCTTTATGGTGATCCTCAAGGTGAAGGGAGAGAGGGGGGTTAAGTAGTCGGTTTACGCCGGTGTCGTAGAATGACTCCCGACGATACCATATATCACTATTCGTTGAGGGAACTTCCTTAAATATCTTTAGAGTGCGTTACTGTCTGGCGGCCGATATTATGTATCTTCGATATGCTTAAGAAGTGGAACTGAGCTCAAGGATAATAATATTGCTATCATTAATAAAATAGAGTTTTATTAATAATAACTATCAATAAACACAAGACGGAAAATATTGACATAAACAGAGAATGAAAAGGGTCGTGGGGGCTCGGCTAATCCGAGGATTTAAAGGATTAAAAAAAGGTAAAACAAATATAGAATTATAGAGATGGGATGGTTCGATAAACCATTTAAAACACAGGATAGAATTGACAAAAGTGTTAAGTACTCAAAGGTGACGTTTGGCTTACGTAACTTTTGCAATAGTGGTGCAGAGGTAGGTGGCGCGAAGGAGTTTCGGTCCGCTGGCGAGTTCCAGCCGAAGGGGGGGGGGATAAAAGGATCCTGACGTGGCGTCTTGGGAAGGAGAACCGTTTCTCGACGAACGGCTTGAAGAACAATGGCTGTTCTAGGTTGTTCTTTTCTGAACAAAGGGGGGATGAGAACCGTCTCTTGTCTACGGGCTCAAGAACAATGGCTGTTCTAATGTTGTTCTCCTCTGAACAACAGGGGGGGGGGTGAACCGTTTCTTGGCGAAGGGCTCAAAACGAACAATGGCTGTTCTAATGCTGTTCTCCTTTGAACAACAGGGGGGGATGAGAACCGTTTCTTGGCGAAGGGCTCAAAACGAACAATGGCTGTTCTAATGCTGTTCTCCTTTGAACAACAGGGGGGGGGGATGAGAACCGTTTCTTGGCGAAGATCTCAAAACGAACAATGGCTGTTCTAATGCTGTTCTCCTTTGAACAACAGGGGGGGAAGGGTGAGAACCGTTTCTTGTCGAAGGCCTCAAAAGAACAATGGCTGTTCTAGTGCTGTTCTCATCTGAACAACAAGGGGAAAGCCTTGGGGACTTGGCGTCACAGAAGGTTCGAACCTTTGGCACTCAAGGAATATTGTCCTCCTTCTGGACAAGTGATGGTGAATCTCGAGGTCGAGGTCCCTTGGCGCACAAAGGGAGAGAGGGTCGTGGTGATGTTTCGCGACAAAAATCGGGATCTCCAATCTCATCTTAGTGGTAAAGTTTCCATATAAATAGCCAGGACATCTCCTTGGCGTGGGGGAAAATGGAGTGAAAGCTTGGAGGGTACGCACAGCTGAGCCGGAGAACAATGCCTTATCTGCTCATAAGCCTAACTCAATCTGGCGAGGTCGGCGTATGGGGCGAACGGGGGGACGATAACCTCCTTGTTTAAACATTGACATCCGGTAGCTGTGATAAGACTCCAAGCCTCGAATCGAAAATGCACGTGGGCAGCATCGTGGTTTTAAATAATATGGGATAGGAGTTGAAATTAACGCAGCTTCAACTCGTTCTATCACAGCCGCCAAATCCCAGGACGATGCCGTTACCGAACAGGGCCTTAGTTTTGAGGGTGGGATATCGATTTCCCTACAGACATATATAGTGATAGTCTTATGAATGAACCTGCGTAAACGGTGGGTTGATGGTATGTACATAGGCTTTGACCAGGTAGACTTTCATGAATGTAGAATTTTACTTGAATGTCCTAAAAATCCCTTACATAGGAAGGATAGCGGTCATATTTTAGGATAGTGAGTCACGAAAATTCTCGATTCGCCTGAATATTTATAAATCACATCCATAATGGCAACCCATCTGATTTTAAGACCAAGGTTATCACTGGCGGGCATATTTTGCTCAATCTCTTGCTTTTCTTCTGCGGGTAAGTGAGCAAAGATCCTTCCGCGTGGTAATGGGTGGAAAAACAATTTTGTGCAATGTAATGATATCCTGTATGATGTTGAACCTCCTATCCTTGAAATAGGTAATAAAGGTCGGAGAATTCGACGAAGATCTGTGCAACTGGGAAACTAGCCTCAAAGAAACTCTAATCCAGGGCAGATGGAATGCAACTTGCTTTTCGATATCGAAATATCCCACTTGAACGTCGATTATTCTCTGCCATTTAAAGCTAACCATTAACTCAAAAGGTTCTTAAGTCAATTTCAATAATCCGATGTGAAAACTTTGCAAGAAGAAAATGTCATGTGACGGAGCGACGCAAGCTTAGTCTAAGAACTAAGCTGGTATTAACAAGTTAGGAACCTAGTCTCCTATGCATCCTGTACAAAAAATGAAGAGAATCAACTTGCCATTTGCCTTCTTTAAACCTCAGCGTTTTTCCCTTAAAGACCATGAAGAATTCAGAAAACCCAACCAGAACCTGGGTCTTTTTGAATTGGTCTTTTAATTTATTTTGACGTTGTCTATATTCATTGAACACCTCAGCGAGTGGAAGTGAAAAATTTTACTGGAAAAATGATAGAGATAGACAATTTGTTGTTTTTTTTAAAAAATGTGTCGTGGTATCTGCAGTGCTCTTGATAGAGGACCGGCAGTGGGTATGTGACCCTTCCTGTGCACTTTGCTGGCTCAGAGGCAAATGCTAAGAACTTCCGCAATTGATATTTAGAGGAGTAATAATTTTTCCTCAGAACGAGCCTCCATCTTGCCATTTGTGGTGTTTTACCTGATATAAATGTAGACTGAAATCTAAGGTGACACATATCTGCTGCGTCTGGCACGAGAGGGCCTGAAAAATTAACTCACATAGGAGAATTTAATTGCTGAATGGGAAAAGTGTATCAATGGAGAAATAATTTCACTCTGCAGATCATTCTTCTCCTTTTCGCAATCTCCTCCCTCTACAAAAGCTGACGTAGATGTTGAAGTTTGGAGGCAGTAGCATGTGTTATTAAGGATGACTTAAATATACCATTCCGTTGGGTAGCTGAGTTAGATGGGATTAAATTCAGTACAATAACAACAGCTTAAAGGGCACGCACGATATTGTGAGCCCCTACTTCGCTTTATTACTCAAAACTATATGGTTTTCAAATATAGCCTCAACTCTCTGATCCATTAATTGTTTTATCCTTTCTGGTACATGGGTAATGTTAAGTTTAATCCCTCACTTAGAAGGTGATAGGAATCATCCTGAGGCTATATTGGACGTGATTATAATCGTTTGTAATTAAGAGCATTGATTCCATCGCGGCCAGTACATAAAACTTTAATGTAAGCAAAGTGCAAACAAAGAGTATAATTTGCAAAGCATTAAAAAAATTTGGCTATTATCGGACCCCAAATTTTAGGCAACACTTGTCCTGTTGATATTAAATTTAGTTCTTTGGCGTATACATCAGATGTACCAAACGGCAAACGTGATTGTGATTCCAGTAGAAATTAAGAGATCTCTTGAGGCAGCCATTACTTTCACTAGAAAATGTGCTGAATAACTCTCAACGCTCGTGCCTCTCAATAAACAAGATTCATTTTCCCTCCTTTGAGGTACTATGGTATTTTTTCTGCTTGAAATACAAGAAGTGGTCAATAAGTTTTGCAAATTGGTAGGGCAAAGCAGAGGCAAGGAAATGGCTGTTTGTAGAGGTGTTAGGACAAGTTATGACAAGTCAGGAACTGCAGCCTGACGCTCCTGCGTCGTCTATTTAAGAAGCAGTACCTGATAGCAAGATCGTCAGTCACCAAGTTTTCAACAATGGAGAAGGTTGAGCACCGCGCAGTGATCAAACTTTTGACCAAGCAAGGCAAAAATACAAAAGATTTTTTTTTTTTAATATTATAGAGCCCATCTGGCAAATACCCACTCGGGCATAAGTTGCCGAAAAACACGACAGCCTAGAACTAGGCTACTTTAAAGTAAAAATATGAAAACTTAACAATGATATAAATTGGAAAAACTCAAAAATCAGAAAGCAATCTTAGGCAACGGAGAGAGGTCCCCCTCACCTCGGTGCAGGAGAGTGCACCTACAAACAAAACAATAACAAAAAAAAAAACTTGAATAAAGGGGAGAAGCCCGTTCTCCTATAAAAAGTCAACAATTCCACAAGTCAATGTGCACGAATCTGTCCCGAGTACAAGGGACAGGTGGTAGCGACCCCACCCATCCCGGTACCGAAACAGGTAACGTGCGCAAGGATCACCCAGACTGGGACATTCAACAAGAATGTGCCGAACAGTCTGGGGGACGACGCAGTCGTTGCAATAGGGCGCAGGCGAGTGCTCCATCAAATTGCAAAGCGTCACACGAGTGTGTTCGATTCGGAGAAGACAGAAAGCAACCTGAAGCCGCCGCGGCATTGGGGGATAGGTCCATGGGAACATTCGCGGCGCAATGGCACGCAACTTCAAGTTCCCTTCGACCGTCTCCCATCTTCTTGCCAAGCAGTCCAAAGAGCTGCCCGTATTCCTGCCATGTAGTCGGTGTAAGGAAGAGCAAAACGCTAGTCCGGTCGAAGAGTCCTCGCAAGCTCTTTAGGCGCCCTCATCGGTGCGCTAATTCCCCGCAATTACTACATGTCCAGGAACCCAGCAAAAGATAATCTCGACATCCGCTCGGCTCGCCAAAACCGTGACGTCACGAATATCGGAAACCAGGGGATGCGGAGATTCCAATGCCCCGAGAGCACTCAGGGCGCTTTGTGAGTCGCTATAGGTCACAATCCGGTCTCCGAACCGGGCAT
Organism: Ceratothoa steindachneri; assembly: GCA_963969495.1. Taxonomy (NCBI): domain Eukaryota; kingdom Metazoa; phylum Arthropoda; class Malacostraca; order Isopoda; family Cymothoidae; genus Ceratothoa; species Ceratothoa steindachneri. The sequence goes on along the minus strand of OZ018321.1, from coordinate 27,065,186 downwards.
GTCGCGTAATCTCCCGTACCGAGTGGTGTATTGCCACCAGCTCGGCCGTGAAGACAGACGCAGCGCCTGGTAAAGCCCCGCTGACTTCAAACAGAGGGGATACGGCGTGGAGACAGACCCCCTCTTCGGACTTAGAGCCATCCGTATATACTGGCACGGTTCCAGCGTGACACAATGTGTGCTCCAAAAAGGTCGAACGCAATACTCCCGGCGCAGTATGAGCTTTGGGAGCAGAGGCGTGGCGACAAATAGCCAAATGCGGTAACCTCAAGGGTGGCGTCCTGGGCAGAACCAGGGGCGCCATCGGCCCGAGAGCTATCCCCACCTCTCGAAGGAGTTTCCTGGCCCTAAACCCAAAGGGTTTAGAGTATGACTAGCGTCTCTCGGCGGCATAGGCACCATCGAGATCAGCTGCGGATGCAGTGAGAGCTGTTGGTGACTGAGGAAGGCGCCGGGCTCGCGCGTACAGGCGAGTGATGTAATGCAGGCATCGCAGAGCTAGTGGCATTGCCCCAGCATCGACCAACAGGCTCTCAATGGGGAAAGTGCAGAAGGCACCGGTCGAAAGGCGAAGGCCAGTGTGGTGGATCGAATCCAAGCTTGGCTGCGGATGCATAAAACTCGCATCCGTAGTCAAGCTTGAAACGAACAAAGGATCAATAAAAAAGTAGGGCAGTAGCCCTATCAGTGCCCCAAGCGCTGAACGTCAAGGAACAGAAAATGTCCCTGGCGCGGGTACAAAAGACCCTATGGTTGCGAATATGAGCCTTCCAGGTGACGCGTCGGTCGAATACTAGACCAAGGAAACGGTGCGACTCAACCACATCCAGGTGCACTCCACTAAGAAACAAATCTGGGTCGGGGTGAAGCCGTAAATGGCGGCAGAAGTGCACCACCTTACTCTTGGCTACAGAAAACCGAAACCTTTGCGCTTTTGCATAGCGAGAGACGTGGTTCAATTCCTGTTGGAGTCCACGCCCTAGAGTTGGCATCTGGGCCGCGCCAAAAGAGTTTGAAATGTCGTCCACGTAGAGCGTAGCGAGAACATCTTCCGGCAGCAGCGAGGTGATGCCGTTGATGCCAGGGCGAAGAGTGTGACACTGAGGACACCCTCTTCCTGCTCTTTTGGGCCAGAGAGGGCTCCCCCCCACCCGTACGCGGAATCGACGATTTTGCAAAAATTCAGATAAAAATATTGGGAGGCGTACCCTCGCCGTAATCGTGTGGAGAGTCTCCATGATACCGTATCGCCATGCGGTATCCCAGGCCTTCTCCAGATCAAAAAACACCGTGGCATACTGCTGTCTACGAAGGAAAGCCTCGCAGACCGCATTTTCCAGTCGGAGCAGAGCATTCGACGTGGAGTGGAACTTGCGCAAGCCACACTGTGCGGAAGATAGATGGCCTCCGCTGTCTAGGGAAGAGGCTACTCTAACATTTACCAATTTCTCCATCAACTTGAACACGCAAGAGGTTAGAGAGATTGGGCAAAAACCGGTCGGAGTAGAGTGATCACTCCCTGGTTTGCGATAGGCGAGCAGAATAGCGATTCGCCAGGAGTCTGGGAGAAGACCTTGCACGCAGATCCTGTTAAACCAATCTAACAGAAAGGACATACTTCGCTCACCCAGGTGTCAAGGCATGGCGTAAGGGACATCGTCCGGACCATGGGCGGTGTCCACGCACGAAGCGAGAGCGGAACGCAACTCACTCACAGTAAACTTGACGTTGAAGGGTTCTCCGCCTCTGGGGATAAAGTCCAGCCGGCGGCCTCCCGCTACATCACGACGTGCATTAAATGCTGGCGGAGCAGCATTACGGCTAGAAAATGCGGAAAAAGCGGTCGCTAAGGATTCTGCCACGGACGCGGAGTCCGAGATTGCGGTCCCATTCTCCTGGAGAACGGGAGGGGGGTCCTGCGAGAACTTGCCCCGCATCCTTTTGAATTGCTTCCACACCTCAGCTTAATGGGTCCTTGCGTTAAGTGAAGACACGTTTGCCCGCCAAGAAGAGTGGCGGGCCTGCTTCGAAATATACCAGAACCTAGCCGTAGCCCAACGAAATTCAGCGACAGTGAAATCGTTCGGGCGGTGCTTATAGCGCATTTAGGCATAACGCTTCTGTTTGAGGGCCGTCTCACACTTGGCTGAACACCATGGGAGTGGTCGGCGTGCAAAACGGCCAGACGTCCTAGGAATTGTAGTCAGGCCCATGGTAATGAGGTTGCCGGAGAAGAACTCAACGGGCTAATCTACCGACCTAAACTCCTCGACTGAGATAGAGAATTCAGTCATTTCCTGAAATGCAGGCTCCGCCCTGTGCACTTTTGTTTTTAGTCAGGGGCTCCGCAACCGGTACGGGGAAGAGGGGGCGGATGGGCTAATCTTTGCTTGGTCACTTGCCAGAGTGGCCATAGACTATCTGTCCCCGCAGCCCCCACGGATAGAGAGTAGCCCCGCGTCTTTTTTGTCTTTTGAGTCTTTTTCTTTTTCATTTTTGGAGAGGAGGGCGGGGATTTGACCCGCTTCTCACCTCCACCGGAAGAAGCCCCCAGGCCAGATGGACTGGCCTCAGCCAGGTCATTCTAAGAAATAGAAAAGGTCGTGGTAGTCGTGAGGGCACCGGTCAGAGGAGATCCCTTCCCTCCTTGTACTGCTTCGAAAACCAGAGCCGTTTGAGGAGTACCTTGCATAGGGGCGGATTCGCGTTCGGTGCTTGGCGCCGAGCCAGGATTTCCCCCCAGGGAAGGCCCTACCGTCTGAGGCTGGGTTTCCTCAAGGACCATGTCTACCTCAGGGGGGGCCTCCAGTTGGTCATCATCCCCCAAGACATCGCAGGTCCCGTTGGCTGTATCGTCACTAGTCTTCTGTGGGGAGGCATGGGCCTTGACCCCGGCAAGGTTCAATATTCTCGTCAGCAGGTCTTTTGAGGGAAGCGACCGAAGGGGCCTAGCTTCCCTCTCCCCCTAAGGGGGTTTGTCCTCCTTAGCCGCTTTGATGTGAAGCGGCTGGCTAAGGGCTGCCTGCTGGCTTTCTTAGCAGTCCCCTTGGAAAGAACAGAGGGGACTCCCACTGGTAAAAGGTAGGCGCCCGAAAGCACCTTTAGAGAAAGGGGTGAGGGAGAGTCCCCTACACCCGTAAGTGAAGGAGAGGAGTAAGCCTCCTCTCCAATTAGAGATATATGGAGGGTCCCCTGAGCAAGCACAGGGGGTGGGGACCTCCATTTTTTTGCTGGAGCTGCCCAAGGGCGGCTCCGTCGATGTTATAGGGGAAGTTGTGGGTTGGGTTTTATTTTGATACTCATCATTGGGCATGGTGACCCTCTTTTTTACACGCGATGCAATCGCGCATCACCTCTCGCAGTAGCCCGCACTGCGAAAGGTAAATACAAGCCCGGCAAAGCCAGGCGCCACCATTTGGGACTGCCCCTCCCACCTAGTGACCTGGCAGTCTATCGGCATGGCGGCTCCACCTTAGACACGGCGTAAAACAGATAGATTTTAAAGAAGAGAGGAAAGGGGATGTGAGGAAGGTATGGGTGGGGATGAAGCAGGTTGTTTAAAACCAACCACCCCAGACTAGAGCTCAGGGGTTAGGGAACATTGGCCTTACCCCCTCAGCCCCGATCCAGGACGGTTGGCCGAGAAGAGGGTCAGCATCTACCCTGTGAAATTAGAGGCTGACCAGAGAAAGTTGTGGGAGAGGTTGTATGAAAAGCGAGGGAAACAAGTGTTTTTAAGGAAGGAAGAGAGGCTGAGCTGCGGCCGAACGGGGTGCTGAGTCCAGTCAGCACGGCTGCCAGGATGGCAAATCGCCGCTCCCCTTACGGGGAGAATACATTGTAGATCCATGTACGTTTGGTTTAAATGTACACTGACACCGCCCCAACCATTGTTCGCTGGAATAGGGAGTTCCGCTATGGTCGTGAGTCCCTTGAAGATGTGTCCGGTCCAGGACGCCCGTCAGACGTGATCATCGAGGCCACTGTGGCCCGTGTGGAGAGGAAGATCCTCGAAAATCGACGGATGGAGGTAGAAGAAATCGAGCGAGAACTTGGAATATCACATGAATGTGTTATCAACATCATCCACGACAATTTGGCCATGACCAAGGTCTCTGCCCGTTGGGTCCCTAGAAGCCTCACCAAACATTAGGCCCCATGATCAACTTCAACGTTGACAAAGTTCGGAGGAGCTGCTGCTCCTTTATGGCCAAGACCTGGCGGGATTCGAGTCACGCATAGTGGCAGGTGATGAAACATGGGTCTATCACTGGGATCGGAGCCTAAGCGCGAAAGCATAGCCTGGAAGCACAGGAGCTCTCTGACCCCCATCAAGTTCCGGACCCAACCCTCAGCCGGAAAAGTCATGGCCACCATCTTCTGTGATTCTGAGCGAGTGTTGATGGTCAACAATGCGCCTCCTGGAAGGACCATCACAGGCTAATAATACGCTTAGGAACTGGCTGGTATGAAGAAGTGCATCCGTCAGTTGACACGCGGTGTCCTGCTCCTTCACAACAATACCCATGTGCACAAGCTGCCCTGCGCTAGTGCAGATTCCAGGAGCTCAACCATCTCCCCTACAGTCTAAATCTGGCCCCTAGTAACTACTTTTTATTCCGCCAGCTCAAGGCTGCACTGCGTGGACTCCGGCCGGTTTGGGGACGATGAAGATGTCCAGCTCGCCGCCCAAGATTGGATTGAATAGCAGTTGGGAGATATCTGGTTGTGGGAAATTCGAAGCCTCAGGGATAAGTGGCGCAAGTGTATTGCAGTCGAGGGTAGTTATATTAAAAAATAATAAAACACTTCCTCATATCTCGTTTCCTTTCATCTGAATTGACCGCCCCTCGTAGTGAATTATCAGGAAAGATTGATTGTTACACAAACGAAAGTCAGATTGAAACAAATTTATCCGACGAAAAACAGAGGTGGATCGTTTCTTTCTCTCTCTTGCTCCCTACAACAGCCAGAAGTCTTCATGATAGCATGGGCATGCTAGCAATGTCTCTATGCGTCCCTTAAAACAAAACACAATTTTACTTATTATTTCACTTATTGTTTCCATATCAACATCAAAACGTAACAATATAATGTAATACTCATCAGTTCTTATTAGAATCTCCAAAAACGTTTTGAGGGCAACACAGTGGTGATGGCCATGCTACACCGAGAACTTTATAGTGAGGCACGCAATCATGAGCTGCGTGCCGCAAGAATATATGGTGCTCACTAAATTATCAGGTTGCATTTTCTACCATTTTATTTCATTCTTTTGTTTCCGATCATCATGAGGCCCAACCAAGGGTAAAAGATGGCGTTAAGCTTCCTTAAGTTACATAGAAAACAAAAAAAAATTAAAATGAAAAGTTTGAGTTTTATTCAAAAGATATTAGAGAAAAATGGGATTAAACTTTATTTTTTCACTACATTGTTTTAATCGATATAACCTCTATGATTTCCAAAATATATACTCAAATAATTTACTCATATTTTTTGCCAAACTGCAAATAATTTATATTCGCAATGAAGATAACAAAAGCCAAAAGCTTTACTTTTAGACCATTGATTAAAAATATTTTAGCGATATAATTTGGGGAAACAATTAATTAAACGCTCTAAATATTTAAATATAAAGGCAGGAGGGAAAAATGGTGAAACAGAGGGGAATTTTACTACATTTGTTTATTTCAAAACTAGGGCGAACGGAAAGAGAGAGAGAGAGATACATAGGGAATCTTAATTAGGGAATTTTAATTAAGAAAAACTGGAAAGGTGATTAAAACGATCTCCTAAGATGCAAAACCTAGGGGGCAGACTTATTAAGAATAAGTTTACAAAGATAATCTAATAAACAAAAGAAGAACACAAGCAAAAATAATAAAAAAAAAATACTACATAATATAATCCAGTTACATGGACCATTTCAATCTTCGACCTTTTTCTCTAAATATTCGATTTTTCCAAAGAACAAGAATAATTTATATACACTTTATTGAACGTTTATAATTGGGAGAAATACAAAATATCAACAATTTTTCTCATAGGTAGAAATTTTGCTTTATGCCGCCAGGTGCAATATGAATGAACTTTTGGGGAAAAATCAGAAGTAGAGATCGAAAGATAATCTATATCAGATTAGATTCCTTTCGTGATTTTAGATTCCCAGCCCCTAAGATAAGAGCAAAATGCAGCACGTACAGCCTTGGCCAAAAGTATGAAGCCAAGCCTCAACTGTTAGTCGAACTTGACTGTAGTCGAGGGCAACTCTACATCTCACTATCTCGGTTGGTCGGTCCCCCGGTCGGCCAGTCACTCGTTCGGTCTGTCCGCGTTTTGCTTTTTAATGATTTTGTAATAACATTGTAACTATTTGTGGATTCTAACAAAATTTGAAACCCTAATATTACTTTAGATTTAAAATTATATAATTGCTAAAGTCTTCCTACGGTTAGCCAGGGAATTATTTTGTTGTGGCAATAAAATCATAATTATTCTAGCGATTCTAACAAAATTTAAAACCTTATGTTGTTTTACATCTCTTTTAAATGGTATAATTTCCAAAGTCATCTCAATTTAAACAGGGAATTATATTCTTTTGGCAACAACTTGATAACTATTTGGTCCATCCTAACGAAATTTGAAACCCTTATGTTGTTTTGCATTCTCCTTTGAATCATATAATTGAAAAGGGGCTCCCAAGGTTAGCCCGGGAATTATTTTGTTCTGGCAAAAAAATCATAACTATTAGGCCGATGCTAATGAAACTTGAAATCCTTATTCTCTCTACATTCGTTTCCAATGATATAATTGCCAAAGTCCTCTTAAGGTTAGCCCGGGAATTACTTTGTTTTGGCAATAACATCATAACTATTTGGCTGATTCTAACTATATTTAAAACCATTATATTTCTTTACATTCTCTTTCGAATGATTAAATTTCAAAGATTCTTTTAAGGTTAGCCTTGTAATTACTGGTAATTATACAGATCGTAAGGTCATGAATCAGATTAAGTGAGGCCACGCGACTTTTTGGTTATCAGATCTTGTATATTTAGACCTCAGGATATTAATAAAACGCATGCATATGGTTGTTGTACGGTATATTTCAGAGTATACCCTTAATCTTATACCTAGTGTACCCAGGCATCAATCAACCTATTTCCTGCCAACTTCAGGTGTAATTTTAGACGATTCTCTTTGCAGTTTATGGTAAAAATCATCTTTATTTTTAACTGTCGTGCTTCTATCAGCTTTACCAAGGACTCCCCATGGTTATTCAATGGGGTCTAAGTCCGCAATTTAAAACTTCAAGTCCATAGGAATATTTCCATGTGTTTTAAATCAATTTTATGCATTCTTGCATTATTATACGGGGGTATTATCCTGTCATGAGATAACATAAGAGTTTGACACCCTGGATGTACTTTAGTAATTGATGGCTCTAAATATCCGATAACATGAAAAGATATGTAGCCAAATGAATTCTGCCTTGGCAGACATGGAAGCACATGCCATGATTGAACCGCCTGAATGTTATACAGTTCGGATCAAACATTGAGGCTGAAAAGCTTTGCCAACTCTTCGAAAAATGGACGTTCCTCCCCCCTCCCCTTAGGTGTGCTGAAATCCTGAGGCAAATAACATGAAATATAATCAAATACATAATATTTATGTTTCATAATTTTCGCTTCAACCCAAATATTATTAGCTAATATGTTAGTTCCAAACTTATAATATGTTACCTCATAGTTACTTTAATCAGGCCATACGACTTTTGACCAGTGCCTAGTATTCCAGTTGGAATTATTTTTTGCCCAGTGAAGATGGTTCATCTTCCTAGCTTTACAGCCTTTGAAGCGATACTCTATAAGCATCCTTCTAACAATTCTAGTCGATATTTGTGAGATATTTACGCATTTCATGCCGTCTTTCCCGCCCAAAGGACACACAATTATCTAAACGTCAGCTATAGCATGAGAAACCATGTTACACTAAAAATTATGTGCTGAGTGGAAATGAGCAAATTTTTCTACATAAAAATAGTATAACTCAGCTTTTGTTTACTGATCTTTTACCTTATTATTGGTGCTTTCTGAAACGGTGATCCTCTGACCAGGATCAAATCTAACGCCAGTAAATATTTCATATTGCTCTCCTGTCGTTTTATAGATTTTGATATCTCCTGTATTAACAAAATTCTTCATTTAACTTATAAAAAACAGAATCGCATGAGTAAAAGCACAAATAACTGATTTGTAAGGCCTATTACACTATTGTTATTAGTAAACTGTATTATACACTAACCAGGATAGTAACACCGCTAAAATGGTTGATATCATCACATCTTCCAAAGCAATCGTAAATTTAATTACTAGATATATCTTTCTTCCATTTCTTCAGAATATTGCAGATAATTTGTTGTTCGCTCTTTGCTTTGATGAGGTTGGTTTTATTCCATTCACTGTCCCAGTAAGCAAAACTGTTGATTCCAGAATATAAGTCAAAGAGTTTTGCTCTCGTCCGCGATCCCTTAAAGCTTGTCAATTGGGATCTTTCTTGAATGCTGTTAACGCACTCAGGAAATAGGAAAAGCAAATAGTCTTATATTTGGAGTTCTATAACAAATAAATGCTACCATGTTTTTCCACCACAGGAGGCGTATTTAATGAATTTGCTAACAATTTTATAGATTATATCTATAATAGGTGTTTTACTCTCCCAATTTAGATTCTCTCCGAATTGTAATAGACCATGGTAAAAATTGTGATCTACCTAAACTGGGTGGCTAGTTGGCTGACCGGAAGCAGAGAATTGTCATAGAAGGAAATAACTCTAGCTTGAACTATCGTTCACAAACTTTGTCCTTAATGAAATAGTTTTTGATCTATTGTTGTTTTTAGTCCACAGAGCATAAAAGATGTAAATCTGTTTTTTTAGCATCACGGAAAGCAAACAAAATACTTACTGATAAAGAAGGTTGGTATTTAAATTAAATATTTTTTTTCTATTTCATGAAGCACTTAGAAAATACAGGTTAATTTTGCTTTCTTCATTTTAAAACACCACTTTCCAATGTATTCAACGTCAATTCAGTAAATTTTGTATTTGAATTCAGAGTAAGAGATTTTAAGTTACTTAACCGGAAAAATCGTAATTTCTCGGGACAAGTTATCCTGATATTTAATTAGTTTCTTATAAGTCAGGTCAATTTTATTCTCAATATGTGTTAAGTAATCTATAGCTGCACTCTAAATGTAAACTTTTATTATACGTTAAGAAGTAATTAATCATCAAATTGGTCAGAAAAACTTGGCATCGATTGACTTTTTTGAGCAACTCCAGTTTTCCCTCTACTGTAAGTAAATAGCTAAACAAGGTAATACAATACCCGAAACTTACATAAGAAAATTAGAATATAAAATCAGAGAGATGGTAGTTGCATTGTTTAAAAAAATCATGTAACCACAAATGAAATATGAAGAACAATTCTGATTTACTTATTTTCTAAAAGCCAGCGCTATATTGCAGGGAATATATCGAAGAGATACAAAGCCATTCCAAAGCTCCGAAAAAAACATGAAAACAGACTTAAAAAAATTGGAAGTATTCGCTTTAGAGTTGATCCCATTACAGCCCATTTTTACGATAACATGAACTTTGGTTCACTTTTGCAGCAAATTGAGGGTCTATAATTAGCTGAATTTCTTCGGGAACTTTTTCAATCAATATTTTATAAATTCATTTGTTTAGTATTCTTTAAATGTTAAACACCCATCATAAATTAAATATTAAAAACTTACTATTCAACGAGATACTCTCTATTTAGATTAATTTTCCTTCAAAGACCTCCTTACATAAAAATCATATCTTTTCCTACACCTAGCCATAGAGTATATATTGAAGTATTTATTAGTCTTGATTACATAATAATTATATAAAACCTAAAACCACCAATTTATGTTACAATATCTATAAATGATTTATAATTTATATCTCTCTTTACAGGCCAATCTAATCTTCTCTCCTCCCTGTTTTTCCTTTAGCTATTTGTATTTATTTAGTATACTTTTTTTAATAATCTTCCGTTTAAAAAAAATTCGAATGTCTCCATAGTGAGGCGTTTTGAAAATATTTTATTGATTCTTTCGTATCCCGCTATTCAGTGTCATAAATATTGAAATTTCAGATAAGGTTTAACCTATTTTCGTTCTTTGGTGGAAATAAAATCTAAAAACTAGAATTATTTACCATTATATGATTGGCTTCGGCATATCTTTTTGTTCTTGAAATCATAAAGTTTATTACTTCCTAGCAATTCTGAGTATTTTTAATTTATTTCAATATCGAAATTTGATACTATTTCTTATCAAATAGCGATAAAGGGAGAAATATGTACTTCAGTAATATGTATTAAATTTTACAAGTTATGTGGAAATTGAAGTCTATTTTTTAACCCATCTTTCTTTGTTAACGAATACCTTCTTTCATCAATTTAAGCGCATTCTTTTGCTTCATCAAATATTACAATTTATTGAAATTATGAAAATTTATTAACTATAAATTCTTATTATAGAAATTAAAACGACAATTAATAAATAGTTTGAGGTGACTAAACACTTGATGAAGATCCTTTTGATTTAGAATATTTTTTTATAATAATCCCCAACCCCCCAAATCTGTGACGCATCTGCGAAATAAACAAATAATTCGGAAAGATGATAATTTTTGAAAATACAGGGTGAAGTTACAAGAAGAGAATTATAGAGTTAGGTGGAAAAGAAACGTGTTGTTAACGAATACCTTCTTTCATCAATTTAAGCGCATTCTTTTGCTTCATCAAATATTACAATTTATTGAAATTATGAAAATTTATTAACTATAAATTCTTATTATAGAAATTAAAACGACAATTAATAAATAGTTTGAGGTGACTAAACACTTGATGAAGATCCTTTTGATTTAGAATATTTTTTTATAATAATCCCCAACCCCCCAAATCTGTGACGTATCTGCGAAATATGTAAACAAATAATTCGGAAAGATGATAATTTTTGAAAATACAGGGTGAAGTTACAAGAAGAGAATTATAGAGTTAGGTGGAAAAGAAACGTGTTGATTCATCGTTCTCATTTGAAGTGCGCCAAGTTCGGCGTGTACGGTGTGTAAGGGAATACTTCGGAACCTAGCTCCATGAATTTTTACGAGTATGATTTGCAACGTGTATTCGGGTGTTATCATGAAAAAAGAATATGCCATCAGTCAATTATGGTCGTTTCCGTGCAATTTCATCTGTTACCTGTTGCAGTGGGTGACTGTATAATTGATCATCGATATACTAATTAACTTCTAACATTTCCCAGTAAGTCTCTCCCTTCACATCCCAGCAGACAAAAAAATATATATTTCATTTGATGTAGGTCGAACTTTGCCTGAAGTTATGCATGTGGACCTTTGTCTCTCCAGCTTATTTTGCGGGCCATTTTCAATTGCTTTATACACTTTGTTTAGACAAGCATAACAACTTTTCTTGGATTGTATAGTCATACAGAATTCTATGCTTCACTAACGGTCACAGTGGGTCAGTTTACGTGGAATCCATTCGTCAGGTTTGCTGACTTTGTCCATTACGCCTAAAGGATGCAAAGTCGCTGTTATGGCTAACGCTTAACTTTGAAAGCCAGCTCTTGTGATGTCACATATGGATCAGTTTTAACACATGTGCACAACAGTCATTGTCAATAAAAGAGTGTCGGCCACATGTTGACTAATCTTGGAGATTAAATAGAGAAACTTTTAAATTAAGATGTGCGGCAACTTTGTTTCCAACCTAATAATAAATAGCTGTATCTATGTGATGATGAAAATAGAAAAGGAGTTGAGGAAATAATCAAGAAATATGATGAGAAGTTTAGTATCAAGGATAGCAAAAACTACTAGAGAATACAACATACAATCAGGCCTTTGCTATATTGGAAAAAGAACATGTATGGGTTAAGAAAAATGATTATAGAAGAGATGAATAACCCATTGCTATTTTTTTACCAAGCATATTGCTTACTCAGATGATAGATGCTGGTATACGGTTTTAAACGGACAACATGAGCAAATCGCACATAAAATTGAAATCTATCTAATCATAAAACCAAGAAAAAGAATCACAGGCTGTTATGTGATTAGTAATCTAATAGCAAGAGTGAACAAGTTTTGGTTGTAGCGTATTAAAATAGCTTACTAAGAAGGAAAACTAATCAACAAGAAATGGCGTCAATTTCTTTAACGAAATCCTGGTTGAAATCACAAGCATAGGAGAGGTGTCCATTGGCTTAATTTAGTGTGTCCAAAAATGTAGAATTGCAATATAATCAAAAGTAAGATTCTACGTTCTATCTGCAATGGCATAGCTGTGGTAAATGTATTAATCTTATAAAATACTACAAAATGAAAACACCATAAGAGTGCTTCATTTCAAGAGTTCTAACACACAAACATATTTACAGTTTGCATCATTTTCTGCTCCCAAGATTTGTGTTCGTTCAATCTTTTATTTAGGTTGTTCACTTATTGGCCTGGGGCTAGGTAGAACTAAAGGTAGAAAATAAAGAAATGGCCTATGTGTAAAACAATTGCGATTAAAGAAGGCAAAATGGCACAAAAAGTATCTATTTTCAAATATTATATTAATCAGCTATTCTCTTGAATAAAAAAAGATTTAGGCACTTTTTATTTTATATACTCTTACATAATGTATAAGATTTAAAAAAAAATAAGTCTCTCTTGAGTAAAATTTGGAATTTCCTTGAAATGTCATCATAGTATTTACCATGCCCAATTTTGTTAAAAAACATTTTTTTTATTTAAAAGTTAATTAAAAGTTTTAATAAGCTCCATTTATTTTGATGGTTTCAAAAAGATAGTAATAATGTAAAACTTCTGGTCACTAAAGGTTTAATACAGTCAAACCTTTTTGTGATAATTGAAACCAATTACGCAACAGATACGAACTCCCAGCGTCCTTGAAAGAACTGAAGAGCCTGGTTCAAGTTCATCTGGCTACTATCGGAAAGCTGTTGAAATTAATTTGGAAGCGTAGTGAAGGCCCCTAAAAGAGATCCTAACTGTAAACCGATTGATAAAAGAAACTTTTATTTTAACTTTCTTAAGATGGTGGAATAATTAATTTAGCCGACCTTACCTTACAATTTTAGAAGAGGTTGCCAGGCCGAAAAAATAAAATTCACATAATGATCAAAATGATAATCGGCGGTGGCAAGAGGGCTATAAATGGCATATCCTCGTTGGATCTTATGGTGTGTGAAATGCGGTTATACTTTATTTTGCAACTACCTTGCAAAGAGGGAGGGCCTTTAGCTTCTTGCAAAGAGGGTAACAAGCATAGCATTGACAATGATACCTCAACAGACCACTTCGAGAGCACATACCTTCCAAGAGCCAACACTCTTATTTACGTACCATTTCGCCCCAAGAACCATAGGCTGTTCTCTGGCTATATAATCTTATGTATCTTTCGCATAATTTTTCCCTCTGCTTTCTTCACATATCTGTCCTTACTAACTTATTTCGAGTGATTCTCTTTTGGATGTCATAATATTCAGCCAAAAATTCCATCATCGTCAGGGAGAGAAGAGTGATATGTTTTGTGTGCAGGGAAACGTAAATAAAAGTCAATAATGGCGTCGTATTTTGTTATGTGTTTAGAATGCTGCCTGAACCTACTCGTCGGAAAAATCGCGCTACCAAAGATGAAAGGCTCTATACAAATGTAGAAAGCTTTACGTCTGTCCTCTCCATGATTGAACCCGGTATCTAGGGTTTGAAATTCAACGCCTCAATCACTCTGCTTTTGAGAGTTACACTCGATCTTGTTATCACTTATTTGCGACACCACAAAGGAAACAAAGGAATGGAAATATTGTCTTGTAATCACCCATTTTTATAGTGTAGCTATCAAAGATGACATTTCCGAATAGTTACCTTCGTAAACAACTAAATATTAATGTCACCGCCAATGTCGTAACTTTTCCTCAACTAACTTTATTCTAACTCGCTTCGAGATTGCCGAAAATGTTACCTAGGAGAGAAAGGTAAAGAATTGAAATTGAAGTAACTGAACATGAATCTAAAATAAAAAACAATGTCCTTATTCTTGTTTATCCCCATTTATTTATACATTCAAATAATTTTGTTTCCAAAAACATTCAGAATGCATTTGTATTGAATTCCTGCATCAAATTAATATGAACCCTAAATTGTTCTCCTTGCATTTAGGTAAAATCTATATAATATCCCAAATATCTACACATATTTTAATTTAGTCTATATACCAATTCCATATCGGCTGTTCCTTTTAATGTATATATTATTAAATACTCTAAAGTTTCATTCCTTTTTATCCTCGATGAGAAATTTAAATCTGAACTGAATAGTAACTAGCATAATTCAGGAGGCACTATTACAAATTGTAAAGTTATGTGAAGTAAATCACCCTATCCAACATAGTTTGATGATAACATTTATACTCTCCTAATGATTACTTTGTCGGGGAAAGTCTATAGTATGATAAATTGTATTCAGGAGTAACCAAAGAATCTAATATTTTATAAAACACTTCTTTTTGAATTTATACGATTCATTCCTATTTAGTGCCAACGTGAGCAAAAAAGCGAGTTTGATAACACTTTAATTCGTCGTGTATTCATATTCGTGGTAAACCCCATTTTATTATGCTTGAAAAATTAAAGTGTTGTAAAATTATTCTTGTTATTTGTATAATATTTTTTACCTTAAATTAAACCTAGCCTGAGTTACTTACTCAGCCATTTCGAAAAGTATTGACAGTTAAGAAGTGTAGAAAAATTAGTGCCTCCTGTAAAGTAATCAAAAGCTAGGACAAATTTTAAAACTAAACAAAGGTAAAAGGTAAACTCCTTTGGGAATACATGAGATTGGAATTTCCCAGCCATCGAATCGCAATTTGAATACAGTAATGAATGCGATATGACATCTTAATCAAATATACAAGGTCTTGTGACCAAAGTCACGTGCTCTCAGTTATTCTGATTTATGACCTTACGATCTACAAAACTGTTAATAATTCCTGTCCTCACCTTGAGAAGACCTTGGCAATTATATCATTCGAACGGAAATGTAAAACAACCCAAGCCTCTCAGATTTCATTAGTATCGGCAGAATAGTTATAATGTTTTTGCCAAATAATTCCCCTGCTAACTTCACAAGGACTTTAACGATTATATATTCGAAACAGAATATAAAACAACATAGCAGGTTCCAATTTTGTTAGAATCGGTCGAATATTTATGATGTTATTGTCCAAACAAAATAATTCCAGGGCTACACTTGGGAGGAGTTTGGCAATTATATCATTCGAAAGAGAATGTAAAACAACCTAAAGGTCTGATATTTCGTTAGAATCTGCCAAATAGTTACAATTTTATTACCAAAAGAATAAAAATCGAAACGGGGACTGACCGACTGACCGTTATACTAAGATACAGAGTCGCCTGCGACTAAAATCAAAATGAAATTCTCTACCACATCATTTTGAAAACGTAAGGGAGTAAAAAGGCCTACCCAAAGTCGTTTAACATTAAGCTTGAACCTAATCACATCATTTGACTGCGTAAACCTCTTGCTCTATTTAAAAGTGGGAATGAACCAAACTAAGGGCAAACTAACTTTGCGCCACTATTATCGTTTGACGCTTGAATTGTTAGGTGAACACTGTAACGACTCTTGGAAATTTGTTGGTTATGCAGTAAATTTTACTCCATTTTAAAGCAGTAAATAGTTATTCGACAATAAAGGCCTTAATTTCGAAACAGAGTTCGCAAGTGTCATTTCAGAAATGGGAAAGAAAATACTAAGGGTGATAATGCGTTTTATGGGATTCTTTGTTCCTTAAACTTATTTATATTGCCATTAAAAAAAAGAAATCCGGCAAAGAAAGCGGCTAATGTTTTAGGGTTAATTATAACATCTTTTGTTAAGGGGACAATTGTTTTCCAATATATGAAAAATTTTAAATTAACAAAGATTCTTAAAAGCCTAATAAGTTATAGTTTTGGGACCAAGCGAATGATTTATATGGATCAAAATAGAATGTAGGCCTCTTTCAATGAACACCACGAAAATATTAACGGTGAAAAATAACCAGCATTGAGCTTAATCATATTATTTTCAAAGTGAGACCCATTTAAATATAAATCTTAAAACATAAGACACTTCCATCTCTTTCTTCCTATTCCCTCTCGCTCAGTCAGGTGAGAAATTCATGGCGCGGAATGATTATTTACTAAACACAATTTTCGGTCCTAGCCAGTGAAAGTTTTGTAACTTCTTTTATTGCAAAACAATAGAAAGTACCCAATATATGTTTTCAAATTTGCTTTTATGGTTTATTTGATGAAATATTTACTGAAAATAGGTAAACTTAGTTTTTATCATCCAATGCAGGGCTAAGAACAAAACCGAGAAAATTTTATACAATTATATTAAAACTTCAACAAGAAATATATACAAAAAGTATTAAAGTTAGAATGAAGAGTTTTCCTCGATTTCAGTTTGAATGTTAATCACTTTCCTTTACAAGTCCGCGAATTTTGTCTGGCATCATGTTTACCTTGGTATCTATGTGGAAAGTTCAGTATATCTTGATGGAAATGCTCCACTTGCTCTTCTGAGTATGCTTCAATATTCTCCTTAACTTTTCAAGATTAGCATCAAGTATGTGCACTTTCAGGGACCATCTGAGCTCCATTTGGCACTTAGTTCTAAACCAAAACCACATAATTACTAGCTGTGTATTTGCCCAAATGGCAAAGGCACACCAAAAAAAGACTCTCGCAAGCTTTTATACCTTTTTACTAAGCATTTCAGTAAATTCGGTACACTGTTTTTTTGTGGTCCAACTAAATCACCAGGTTTCACATTTGTCTCAGAGAATATAAGAAATAATTTTTTGAGTTAATTGAAAGCTTCAGATTCTTCATTAAGAGCTCTAAGCTTGGAGTTATAAATGCCTTACAATGAAAAACATCGTTTGACTCCTTTGGCTTACGAAACATAATTGTTTGAATACTTGTGACATTTAAAGTTTTCTTTTTACCCCCAAAAAACGAATCTCTTACGTTATAAAATTTATTGCAGGGTTCACAAGAAAAGGAGGTGCCCACGGTTTGCTTTGAAAGCTCTACATATTCTTATATTTTCTGTCACATAAAACGTCTTTGCTCTTCTTTATATGAATAGTCCGCTTATATATGAATGTTCTGGTAAATGATTGCAGCCTGTCCTCTAATTCAATTTCACTTCTGATGTGTTCATTATGGTATCTAGACCTGCAATGTTAGTAGATATCTGAATACCTGTAAAAATATATTTGATGTAATTAATATTGAAGTTTATTCGAGAAGTTTTAGAAGTTTCTAGGGTTATGTTATGGAAACTATAGAACATTCTTGAATGTAATTTTTTTTTTTAGTAGAAGTTTCAAATTCAATCTCGAATTTTGGGAAGGTTTGCTTGATAAAAATATTATTCCACAATATTACATTTTTTAAAAAGAATAATTTACTCTCAAACGTTAACAATGTTAAGCTTTATGGTCTTAATCTGCTTTACCACAAATAAAATCATTCATGATGAATTAGAAGTAATTAAAACTTAGTCAAAGCTTACATGACATAATTATTGATCACACCTTTTTCTAATTACAACCAAAATTACATTAGCTTATTCTTTTCTCCACTTACTCTTAAACCCTCATCACGCAAACACTGTGTACAGCTTTGAGTATCCTTTCTAAATCCTTCTCACACATTGCTACTAAACTAAGTCATGATTATATACGAACATATATAGCAGCAACTTCTCATCAATCCTTATTTATCTTCAAAAACCTTTAATGCTACCTTTTAAATTACTATTATAAGAGTTTGGCACACATAGGGATATTAAACAACAATGGGAATATCATTGTAATTGGTTCTACTTTTATATGGAAAATGTCACTCATTGAAAACAAGCTTTGGATTTGCTACTTCAGCATTGTTCTTACCAATGTGCATTACCTTACACATGATCATATAAAAATAGAACTATCAAAACCCATCCCATTAAATATTGTATCTAAATCATGGTGAATGTTTTCTTTGTCGAATCTAGTCTTTGATTTAGGCTCTATCTTTGTAAACTCAAAGAAACTAGCTAACATGCCCTAAAATACCATTCTAGATCGTTTAAAATTTTTTGGAAGAGTACAAGGCCTAAGATTTAAACCGTGTAAGCGTAACAATATCTCTCTCTTTCTGATTTATAAGCAAGTTTGCCATCCTATCTTAGATTTTACCTCTAATCCCATGCGCCAGCGACTCAAAGGGTCTTTTAAAGTTCAAGTATATTGCATTGACAGCTCTAAAGCTACCATAATTAGAGGTCACGTGGTGAAAGAACTCGAACAGGTTTGGTTAACAAGAACTACCCATTCTATAACAAGGAAATTCAAGTAGACATGTGAAATATAAAGATTGTGGTGGCTTAAACTTACCGGTAGTTCTTTGTCGATCTAGCACGTCCATCTTATGCACTACACAATCATACGTAGAGAAAGAACCAGTAAATTAAAAAATTACACAATAACTATAAACACCACAAGTAACACAGCAGGGAACAGCAACAAAGAAAACACACTCTAATATCTCAAATGTAGGGACACATTCCACTCCCTGCAGACATCAAAAGGGTTGGACAAATGTACAGGCCATGCTATTCTCAGTTAAAAACTCATCAGGAGGTCCTCTTTCCAGGAATATCTGGGTAAACTATTGGCAAATTTTCCCCGCATTTCCAGACCACACCTATAACTATAGAGGCAAACCTAATCGGTCCATAATTCACTATAGTAAAAAATGTTTTGCCCTTGAAATACGTCACATCCAGCCCAAACTGCTCCAATAGCCCTCAACTCCTAAATCTCCAGATACATTTCCCACTGATATATGATATATAACCTAACATTGCCCACGCGTTCTCACAACATATTTCACCCTCTTTCTCTCTATCCTCGGATTGATCAGCCTGCCTAAGTAAAAGGTTCGCTCCACGCCAAAATGGTGTTGTGAGTTTAAAACTTCAATGTCCACATCAAGGTGAACTGCAACTCTTGCTTTCCTAATCAACACCTTGGGTACTCTAGTAAAGATATCTACATTCTTTTTCTCTCTGAAGAAACAAAGGTTACAAATAACACGACAACCACCTCCAGTATCATGTCTCGCACAAAAGATAAGTTTCGTCTGACCAACATCTATGACATGCCGGTTACCTTTACCCTACCCTCATCATGGAGTACACTCTTCAACCACCGGACCACAATAATCGAATCAGTCATCATATAAAAGTCTCAAATCCAACTTGAGAATTAGGTTCAGCGCAATGGTCAATGTTGATATCAGCAAAGTCATCACTTTTGTGCAGCCAAGCAGTAGCATCCATAATCTGACTCCCGATTTTCAACGTAACCCAAAGAAAAGACTGCTAGCATCACACTAAATACGCCTCCGCCAGCAATGCGCTACATGAAACAGCCCTCTCACCGGACCCTCCGATATTATCTGAGCGAGCAGATCTCTGATCAAAAGCATTGCTTGGTCCCTATATCATCATCCCATCTCTTTCCCTCAGCCTACCCTCATTATGTACCCGCAGGCAGCCCTTAACCACCCAGACACAGGTCTTGGCCCACAATATGCCCACACACAGTAAAGAGCTGAAGTGTAGATAGCCGCCCAACATTACCTTGGCGCGGCAACACATTACCCTTACTAAAATTCAGATCTCCGTTTCAATTTATCTGCAGTGCCAACCAAGCACCCGACCATCCTCCAAACTGTCAGGCTCTTTGGTAACAAGCCCGTAACGTGCGAGATGTTCCAACACCTCCTTTGTTGTTACTATCTCCTCATTCACAATTACATTATCTATATGAGTGTCATTCCCTTTCCGCAGTCGCTCATCCTGCTCTAACCCTATATTAAGAATCTTCCTCATTATCTTGGGAACACAGTTCAGAGCAAAGCTAACGAACTTAGATGTTACAAATTCCCATTGTACTTTAACCGCTGATAAGGCCACAGCCTACAGTCTACTCTGATTTTCAATTATGCAGATTTAATATCTACTAACCATAGGTGTTATGGAAGCTGCCTTGACATGCGTAAGGTCTCGCTACAAAACTGCAACATCAACTCCATGGTGAATTTTTACATGCGTATTCAGTTTCTAGTTTTGAAGCACAGGCATAACCTCATTTTTATTGCCCTTCGTCACTACTATGAGAGGCAACAGTCTTTTATCTGCACTCTGATCCTCACATTTCCTCAGTCATCCCTTCTTAACCTAAGTTTCCACCTCTCCTTCAAATTTCTCTATGGAATGCTCCAATGTGGTACTCTAATAACATTCCAGTTTATTAAATAGCTACGGTAGCTGACAGTTATTCCAGCACCACTGCACTATCCAGGACTCAGCATCAAATCAAGCCGTGAAGTTACTATCCTCTAACAACAGCACAGGTGAGGCCTTGCAACAAACAACAGCCTGGTTCTCATCACCTGGATTATGTGCCAAAAACCGTACTCTACCGAGTTTCCACTTCACACAAACTGCATGTTTTATGATGTCTATCCCAATATTAGCATCAATACCCCTTATTAACTAACTCATAACCACGCAATAAATGGTAAAGGACAGCTCACCTATATTCATGGGCCAACAGCGCTACCAGCACTGGATACCTCCCGCCCGTCAACTCCGACCACAGTCCCTCTCCTCGACCACATAAGTCCCTTATTATCCACAACCTCAACACAGACCTTCTACACTCTGTGTCTACCAACACCTTTGCAACTCATATGACCTAAGTGGGTCTAGGGAAATTGAAGTTCGAAGTGCATCCTTCATACTCTGTGTATTCTGCTTCTGACCTGCATACAATTCCTTCTACACAGATATCACAGTGCCCTCGAGAATAATGGGTATAATAGTTTCTATAGCCTCACACACTCTCAGCCTTACGAGTGGGTAAAACTTTTCAAACCATTCCACAACACTACCGGGACTGTCAAACAGCCTCATAATATCGGTCAATTTCACGGCCGTCATAATAGCCTAGTGAAGCGAAGGGCTAGATAGCTTGTGGAATATGAACGAGAGATTGTGGTGGGTGAAACTCACAGTCGAGAACTAACCAGTAGATTAGACAAAAGACAAACAACAACTATAAACACCACAATCAACACAGCAGGGAACAGAAACAAAGACAACACACACAAAAAACACAAATGCGTAGTAAACAACCGTGCATCACTAGCGCAACCCACGAACTCTTCTCACCTCTAACCACCTGCCTAACAAGCCTATGCACACACGCACACATTCCTATTCTATATATCTCCGCACATCCGCCTTGTTCCTCACTATGTCACTTCTAAAGAACCGCTCTACAGCTCTATCAGTATATCCATTAAAATTTATTCTTGCAATTCACCAATGCCAGACGTCAGACTAATCAGTTGATAGTTTGACATTTGAATCAAATCTTTTAAACCAATCTTTTCGAACCAAACCTTGATTGATGGATTTATTTTATATAACTCGTATAGTACTCGAATTTTCATGCTTTAATTCTTTTAACCGCTAAAGGTGTATTCCATGGGTTCCAGGCAACTCAAAGGACTTCACTTTCAATATAGTGCAGATTTTCGGCGGGGGTTACCCAGGGATCGCCTATTTGTCTCGTTAAACTTTATAGCGCCGTAGGGAGCAAATATATATAAAAATTGTTCAAGATTGAACGCCTTTGAAAATATTTTGGTTAGTAGTCACTACACAACGTCCCATGGCCTTTTTAATTGGGCCTATGGCGTCAAGAATTGAAAACTTTTTTGTCGTCGTCGTCGTTGGCTCCAGCTCGTGTCCGAATATCGGTTTCGTCGTCAGTTATCTGGTCTCATCGGCTGATATTTAGGTCGGATATGATTTAGAGGTCAAAGAAGGATAGAAAGAAAAAAGAGACAAATGTAATTTGCTAAAGAATTTGTTTTGGGCTCTCGTGGCTGCGTGACAGCCACGCACGCGCACTTCGCCAGTAACTCGTCAACTGCGGTTCAAAACATTGACCCATGCAGTTTCGCCGAGGTTGGTTGCAACGGAATGCCGGGATCTTGATCTATCAAGGCCAGCCTTTGTCACACCTGCCTGTTATCTGGTCTCATCGGCTGATATTTAGGTCGGATATGATTTAGAGGTCAAAGAAGGATAGAAAGAAAAAAGAGACAAATGTAATTTGCTAAAGAATTTGTTTTGGGCTCTCGTGGCTGCGTGACAGCCACGCACGCGCACTTCGCCAGTAACTCGTCAACTGCGGTTCAAAACATTGACCCATGCAGTTTCGCCGAGGTTGGTTGCAACGGAATGCCGGGATCTTGATCTATCAAGGCCAGCCTTTGTCACACCTGCCTGTAGAGCGCTGTTCTCCTCCACATGACTTAAACATAGGAACCTTATATGCCCCATGTATGCTTGGTCCACCGTTTGGGTATTGCTGTTGGTTGAGTTTAATTTGGAACCTCATCTACGACCTTTCTGCCTAAGTGACCCTGCCAGGAGTTTAAAACATCCAACGAACTCTCTCTTGGAATCATTGGAAAATTCAAGCCCTTCGACCACTTGAGACTTTACTAATGGTTCAATAAATAAGTGATTCACATGATCCATATCTATGATCTCAGGAACTTTTTTAGTAGCATTTTGAGCCCGGAAAATAAATACGAACGTTCTACCTGATGTGACACGAGTAATTTTTTGGGGAGAAGTGTTTGAATAAATTGATTAAACACATGTAAAGCTAAAGGCTCCTGCAAGGAGCGGTTTCTCCTTTGAGTAGTTTTAAAGTAGTGCGCATATTTATCTCATAAAAGCTCTTCGCTCAGTTTAAGTCGCTTTTCACGAGACGTGTATACTGAATATAATTTGTTCTATTTTCTTCGTCCGAAGCCCGCTTGCATATGTGAAATAAACAGTTTCTTGCTCTATATGCTCGCTTTCTGTCTTTGCTTGTTTGTTTTTTATTTTTAAGTCTAAAACTGCCATTCACTGGAGAAACAGTCCTTTTGTCTTTAAAAGTATGTTCTATCATATTTTACAAGAATGTGCAGCGTGTATTCGTGAGATAATTGTCTAAAAATGTACAAACATTAATGCAGTTGGATCTATGGATGTAAACCTACAAATTATTTTCAAAATCTACGAAGCAGCCTGCTAAATAAATGTATATAGCTCACATATTTTGTTCCTTTTCTTTCATCAATGTTACCAGTTTGGGTTTAATAGAATTTGTTTATTAGAAAACTTCTTTATATTTACTCGCGAAATTCTAATTAATCATATTAGCTTTTATACTCTTTCGCTTCATTTACAGGTTTATTCTATTTCTTCCTTAAATAATAATTTCAACCACACCAAAAAAGAGGTTCCTAAACGATTACACTATATCATATATGTAAAAGCTTATAATAAATTATTCAACTTCAACAAAATCTGGCACGTAATTATAAATTGGAATTTTACGACTTTAGGTTGTATGATCATACATATCTATAACTAATGCCTCGCTTTTTTGTAGTAGATTAAAGGAATAATTGTGGCTGCTTAATTAAGAGTAATTGTTTTGTAAATGCTTTGCTCTCAATTTTAGAATTAAAACAAAACAAAGAAAGGTTTGCAAAAAACGAAAGGGTCTTTGTTGCTTGGTAGTTCATCGATAACATAAAAGTGGTTGTTAATAGCTCAATGTGATTCTAATAACATAATTATAGAAAAAAAAAATTAAAAAAATTTTTAACGAGAAATTGTGGTGACTACCTACTAGGGCATAATTTGTCGTAATCACGCTACAAAATAATACTAGGTTAGATTCAAAAACAAATAAACAAGAAATATGGCAAAAAACAACAAAGAAAAGCAAACAAACAAGCAAAAAGAGAACAACTCAATATAAGAAAAAAAACAGGAGGTAGGAAACAAGCACCGGAGTCTGGAAAAGGCTAGCCTTCCCCAGGCGTAGAAACATGGGACCTACAACATGGAGAGTCAAATGAAATGGAAGAGGCAAACCTCCTCTAAATAGTTAGATACACCGCAGCTCTGTAACCAAAAATTCGTTTCGAGTACAAAGGAAAAAAGGTATCAACTCCGCTCATCCCAATAAAAGGATAGGTAACATGCGCGAACATCATCCAGAATGGGTCATTCAAAAAGAATGTACCGAACAATCCGGGGGATAATTCAGTCGTCGAAATTAGATGCGGGTGAGCGTTCTATCAAATGCCAATGCGTCGCGCAAGTGTGCCCAATTCAAATACGACAGAAAGTGACCTGAAGCTGTTGCTGCATTTGGGGGTAGATCCATGGGAGAAGTTACGGGTCAATGACATCCAACTTTATGTTCCTCTCGGTTGTTTCTTTTCTTCTTTGCCATACAGCCTGTATGGCTGCCCTGATTCCATGAATGTGTCTGAGTGAGGAAAAGGCAAGCACTTCTTTGGTTGCCTAGTTCTCGCAGACTCTTTCGCGCCGTCATCGGCGCGCTCATTCTCCGCAATTCCTACATGTTCTTGATCACATCAGAAGAAAATCGTGACGATCGTAGAGTCACGGATACCTCAATCCAGTTGGTGTTCACACTGCCACGAGAGCATTCAAGGCACTTTGTGATCGATATATATAGATAATAATCGGGGCTTCGTACCGAGCACGACGAGTTGTCTTCCCTACCGTGCTGTTATTGCATCCAGCTTGACAGCAAAGAAGACCCAGTGGATGGTAGAACCCCGCTGAGTTGAAGAAGAGGGGATACGGCATGAAAAGAATTTACTCGTCCCATCTTGATCTATGCCTATTATTAATCCTAGTATTTTCTATAGGGTTCAAAAGGTTACAAGAAATGTTTCGCCCTTTATGTTCAAAGCTGATTGCAATTTCTTCTTCCACTTGTTTTAGTAAAATGGGAAAGAATTTATTTGCCACAAATCATAGGTAAAAATAAAATAGTAATTTATTTGAGGTTATGCTGCTGTAAATTAATTGTTCTGAGATCAGGATAGTAACTGAGGTGAGTTGAAATTCCCCAGCTTAAATTATTCCACTTTGATTTTCGAAGAAATTAGTACAACCTTGGGTAGTACTAGTCTCCAGAAAGGAGACTAGATGGAGAGCTCTAGATAGACAGAGAGGGTTAAATAAGTGCAGAGATGAGGAAATTTGGATAGTTTAGAGCACTTAAGGACAGCTGAGAAGTGAAAAGAGGAGACTACTAGTGGGATGTTACTTGATGCAGCGCAAGAGTAATTGCAAAGAGAGTTACTCGTTCAAGTTTTAAGGACATTCAGAGATACTAGTGTCTCCTCCTGCAACTCAGCTCTTAACATGGAAATTTTGATTCTTGTTTTCTAAGCATCAATTAGAAGACTTATTGAAAGTATCTTCTGACAGCATATTAATTTCAAGTAGATATAAATTTTAGAAATTCTTTCCAAATAAATAAACAATCAAATAGATTATTGGGATTCATTAGAAGTTTCTTCAATACTAGATTTAAGAAATAGTATGTAGTTCCATTTTATTGAACACAAAGATTTATCTTTAGCTATAACAAGCTGCTCAGTTTAGGTCTCCTCAAAAGGATATTTCTCCATTAGTGAAAGTACGAGGAAGAGAGAGAAAGCTCTTTAGGGATATACAAAAGTAAACCCTACGAAAATAGATTTAAAAAAAAACTAAATTATCCACTGAATGAAAATAAGCGTCTCTCCTTTAAATAGATCTACAAAATTATCAAAGTTTACGATGTAATTATAATTTACTTTGTTTTTTTGAAAATAAAGCGTTTAGAGACGAATAATCAGGAAATCCTTTGCCCCCTCTATTACCATTTCAATTTGAACTCACTTCTAGTAAATTCAGTTATTAGCACACCAATATCATGTTTAAAGTCATTTGTGCATGCAAGTACTAATAGAGTATATCTAAGCATATGGACATGATTGTCTCACTTCTACAATCATAGAATAAATTTTAGTGGCGTGTAACTCTATTTCATCTATCTTGGGAGTCATAACATCATCGCTCGAGTTTCAAGGATGCACCACAAAGTTTCTGTTCTTTCTCTTAATCTTCCTCATAATTTTACTTCCCTTAACTTAGAAAATTTCTCTAGGAACCTTATAGAAAAAATCTTGAAGATATGACCGTTCCGATTGAATAGATAACCTAAACAAACCTTCTAAGAAATAACCCTTAAATAAACTCGATATGGGTAACACGAAGCAAGGCATTTATTTACATGTAAGAAGCCTTACTGCTAAGACCTTTTATTACAAATGGAATCTTTGAACATGGAAAGCGACCTGCAACATTTTTTTCGAAAACAATAAAACTAAAATTTGCCTGCGAAATGTTTGTTGCATTCCATTCAATTAAACGTTTCTTTCACTGTTTGGCACTGCACACATTGTTAATTTAGCGGGACCATCGTGTGTTCTTATATGTAACCAGGATACATTCGATCCTGATGTCCCACGCGAATGAGAATAATTGTATTACATTTCGAAGCACAACATATATGTGGTGCCGCAAGGATTCTATAACATTTTGGAAGATAATTTTTTTCCAGTGAAAAGTTGTCAAAGTTTCAATGTTCCAGCTATTGAATTCTTTACGATTTTAGCCACTCATATTGGCACCCTAACAATTCTTTCCTGCTTGATATCTCTTTTTTTCTCATATTTAAAACTTCGCATTTTATAGCGGGGGATTGCATCGTTTATGCAATATCTCAAGAGTAAAGCCAAGTCTTGCATCGTTTTTTTTCCTAACCAGGATACATTCGATCCTGATGTCCCACGCGAATGAGAATAATTGTATTACATTTCGAAGCACAACATATATGTGGTGCCGCAAGGATTCTATAACATTTTGGAAGATAATTTTTTTCCAGTGAAAAGTTGTCAAAGTTTCAATGTTCCAGCTATTGAATTCTTTACGATTTTAGCCACTCATATTGGCACCCTAACAATTCTTTCCTGCTTGATATCTCTTTTTTTCTCATATTTAAAACTTCGCATTTTATAGCGGGGGATTGCATCGTTTATGCAATATCTCAAGAGTAAAGCCAAGTCTTGCATCGTTTTTTTATCCAGAGAACAAAGAGGCCCATGAGACCCTATCTTCCTATTTTATGTCTTTGTTGATAAATAAAGATTTTCTCACTGCACTCAGTTACATGCCATCAGGCCTAGGCTACAGCATTATAAAGTTCGAGCAAATAACTCTGGATATAATAAGCCCATTAGAACTTGAACAGTTTCAGGGATATAGTATCCTCTTGTCTTACACTTTTCTGTAATTGAAAAGCATCTGATCTTCAAGCAATCTACTGTAGGATCAGTAATCTTGCGTATATATGTTCTAAAATATGTATCTGGATATTTAGACATTCATTCTTCCAAGCTATTATCAGCAATTGTGTTTCTATTGAATCAAAGGCTTTCTCCTAGGCTACAAATACCAAGTGTAGGCGGCTATTATACTTTGAAGTTTTCTCCATCAGATAGTTGAGTGTAAGTAGGTGGTCAATCGTTAAGAAACTTTTTATGTAGTCAGCTTTTTTCTTGGTTGTTGGTCATCTAGTTTATTTTGCAGTCTGTTTTTAGTTACTAGTGTAGTCTTTATAGAAAAAGGGTGATTGGTGTGTAGTTTGCATAATGCGTTATATCGCCTTGTTATTGTATAAGGATGATTATGGCATTGGACCCTTCTTCTGGAATCTTGCCATGTTTATGACATTCAGTCCAACTACTTTTTCTACAAAATGATAATTTTTTCCTCACTTCTTATGTAGTTTTTAATACTCTTCTCTTTAAATGGTAATAATCGTTCCTTGATTTACTTAAATAAGCAGCCTTCAGAAGTTTTCTATTGGATTTAAATATGGCCCTGTGGTGGAGCCTCTATCAGGGTGATGACATTTTATTTCAAACAAATTACTGGTAGCCAACGAGATGCTGAAATTAGGCACAATTTGTATATAAAAATGAATTTTTAATGATTTGCTTTAAAGATATATTTAAATGAATTTATTTAGAAATTAAATATATATCAACAATACAATACTCATTCTAACATTCCCATTTTTGTGAACTTTACCCCACTCAAGACGGGTTTATTTCTCTTCAATTCATGTTTTAAAAACTAAATTCTCGCCTTTGTTCCTTGTCCACGTTGATGTTTAAACTTATTATTAGTTTTTAGTGATATTGTTTAACTAGAAAATTCATTGAACTCCCGAGAACGTTAAAAACTGCTTTTCTGTGAATTTGTCCCAAAACCATTAGGTGTTGCATGACCTTTTTAACCACTGCTTTACATAGCTACATCAGGCATATCAAGACATTTTTTTTAACCCACTTCTTAATAAACTTGTTTTGTGGGGTGTGATGAAATCTAACCAATTTTTAAACATGTAATGTACGAAGTGCTCAGCAGCACAAAATTTGTCCCATTTGGTATACTTCATATTGGCTGATTTAAATGTGGGCGTGGTGAGTTAGTTCTGAAATACTTAATATATTTTATTTTCCTTTCCATGGTCATAAATTTTTGTTATTTTCGGATTACTTGGAATATGTGTTAATAAGAAATTAATATTTCATTTTGATTGAAGTAAGTGTTACTTGTTTAACTTTTTGAGATGATAAACTATGCAAAACTACTTTATTGTTCAGAAAAATATTATTACCTATGTCAATATACTATATTAAAAGCTGTACAAAATTTTTCCCACGGTGCTATTCCTACATTTTCTTCGATGTGCCTTCGTTAGGCCTATTTTTTTATCAGTTTGAAAACATCTCATTCTATATGTAATTATTCGGTTCAGTCATTTGAAGTTCATCACCTTTCAAACTAACCTGTACTGCCAGTAGTCTGTTAAAAAGTATTCTCCATTATCTACGCCTGAGCTCAAGACAATTTTTGCTATCAATATAACCATGAGTA
Organism: Ceratothoa steindachneri; assembly: GCA_963969495.1. Classification (NCBI taxonomy): domain Eukaryota; kingdom Metazoa; phylum Arthropoda; class Malacostraca; order Isopoda; family Cymothoidae; genus Ceratothoa; species Ceratothoa steindachneri. Next base: position 27,036,033 of record OZ018321.1, on the reverse strand, counting down.
AAAAGCAATTTAATGCCTGCCGCGAACAATGGAGTACAAATTCACTACTTCATGACCCATACACACGTAAACTAATGTCAGTGAACAGGTTCGGATCGATTTTCTCACACATTCATCTAAATTACAATTCTTTGATTCCTTCCCGTAATTCTCCTACTCATGATAAGATTTAAAGAATCCGTCCATTTATGGATATGCTAGAAGAAAACTTTAAGTCATGCTTGCTCCGGAGTAAGGTTGTGGGTATTAATGAACCAATGGTCAGGTTCAAAGAACGAAGTAGTTTAAAGCTATACTTACCTAAAAAAAACTATCAAGAGCGGGTTAGCAACTCGGTATGCAGCAAAGTTTGATATTTACACTTGATATTTACGCTTTGACCTAATGAAGGACTTGAAAGAAATGAAAATACGAGCTTGTGGTACTATCATCATCAGTTACAGAAACCTGCTAAATTCAACGAGGGAAAACTAATAAAATGAGGTAAACACAAATGGTTTATCAGCAATGACCGAATTGTTGCTCTCAAATGGAAAGATAAAATGGATATACACATACATTCAAACTTTCATGCTCCAAATAGCAAAAAACGTGACTGAAGAGGAAAAGATGGAAAAGAGATTGTGGTAGCATGCCCTGCGGTTGTATTTGATTATAATTTCAACATGAACTGCGTTAAAAAAATTGATCAAATGAAACAGAGATATGCAATTGAGCAAAAAAGTCACCATTGGTAACATAGATTATTTTTTCACTTTCTTGATATCTGTATTATTAATGCATACATCCTTCATAACTTAACATCAGGGGATATCATGACCTCAAAACATAAGGATTACTGAAGGCCTATGTGCGGACATAAATGTATCACTAGGAACGGTAGATATTCCACAGATTCATTAAAAAAGATGAAGTTGTCAGTTTCAGATGAAATAAGGAATATAGCATCGGAACATCAGCCTGGTAGACTGGAAAGAAGACGAAGATGTTCAAATTGCATCAACAAATACAAAGAAGTAAGAACCAACTGGAAGTGTTTTGTGTGTAGTGTACCTCCCAGCTCAGGCAAAAATAAAAACATGTTTTCAACAGTATACGCTAATTAGTGAAGTAGGATAATTTTTTTAACCGGCATGAATTCCAATGTAATTGGAAAGAAATGCCCAATATGACATATTTTCATCACTATGTTTTTGTTTCGTTTTTAATCAATTTTTTAAAACATTTTTACATTTCCTTTCCTGATTTTAATTTTAATTCAAAAAATAAGTGCATATATTGTGTTAATTTGAAATTAAAAACTTGTGCTATTAGCATTTTTTACCTTTATTTTCTGTAACTCAAAGACTTAAAGATATATATATATATATATATATATATATATAATGATAATTATAGAAGAAAAATAAGCGATGCTCCGCCGACGTACAACGAAAGGAGAAAAAACAGAGTAGGCCTAAATAAAAAATCAGAAATGTGGGATTGAATACAGGAGCCGAAGGGTAAAGACATATAGATAATATCTGTTCAAAAACGTGTGAGAGAGTGTGTGAAATATAGAAATATCATTTACATAACTATAAATACATACATAGTTAATTATAGATAGATTGTTCAATTAACAAAAGAAATATAACAAATTTAATAAATCAAAGGCTAAGATTGAAAATTGAAAATTTTATTTAGAATAAGCTTTTTAATGACAGCCTCCAATTTAAAGAGACCTGGGATATATTGAAATAAGGCTAGGAATTAATGCAAGAGCATTCAACAATATTTATTTTAACATAGTTAGCTAATTTGTAAGTAAATTTAGCCGAATTCCAATTGATAGAATTAATGTATTCAGAGATTGCGAACAAAGAAAGCATTATAGCTTTCAGCTCCTCTAATATTATATTCGTTTTTGGTCACACGGACATTTAATGATTTTACAGTTTGTCCAAAGTATTGGTTAGAGCAAAGCACATAATCGACAAGATAACCCCCCACCATATTCTTGCTATAATTTGGAACCAACCTTTTGAACATAGTAGACTCAAACCGAAATATGACTGAGATGTTTAAACATTTCAGGAGACGGGGAAAAGGAATTGGCAAACAAGGGAGTGCATAAAATTGAATGCGGCAGAGATTTCAATTTTGTAAAACGTCTTTTATGCTAAATCTAAGCACCTAGGAAGAAAGTTGTGAGGATAGCAGAGATGTTACCTGATGACAAGTAACTCTAGGAAAAACATTGAAGTAAATACAGGACGATTGAGTTTATCACCATGACCCGAATAAAATGAATGTAGGAACCAGCGTTGGTAGGCTTCCGATAGACAGAAAATTTAAATCCCGAAAACTTAAGTTCTGTGAATTAGTAGATCTAAAAACAAGAGCACACCATTTTGTTCAAGTTCAAGGACAAATTTAATTGAGGCAACCAAAGAATTAAGTTCAGTGAGAAAACCATTGACAACCTTAGAATTAGGCAACAAAGAATAATAATATCGTCTATGATCTTAACAAACCAAGGGGAAAATCGATAATATATATACCATTATTGTAAAGTAATTCTTTATGTATTCTTTAAGAATGAAGTGAATAAATTCGGAAGAACTTGGAAATATATATATATATATATATATATATATATCCGTATGGATCTCGGCCGTAAAGCCTACATTTAATATTGAGGCTAAATCGCAGAGCCACGAGAAACGGATGCAGCATCTTTAAATTTTTCACAACGTTTCGAAAACTACAAGTTTTCATCTTCAGCCTAGAATAAGTTTACAAATTTAATACATATGTAGAAAACTTGAAAAGGCAAACTTGACATTTATTTTAATGGGTGAACAATTATAAAAGATTAATAAAATGTACTATAAGTTAAATATTTTTAAATATGACTTAGCAACAGTTAAATTTGATTTAAAACTGACTCAAAAAATTAGTTAATAAATTCAAAGTTTATTGCAGAAATTAATTAAAAACTATAAGAGAAATTGACCTGGCATTAGTTAATGATAATAAATTTAAACTTTTTTTTCTAATTTTGTAAAGACTAAGAGTTAAAAACATTCAATATAAAAACGGTAAAGTTGGGTACTTACTAAAGTGGATCCATCCTAGAGAGTGAATGTGGATTTAACAAGGGGCTAGTATTTATAGGTTACAGTGATGCTTGGTTTGTTAAAAAAGCAAACCAACTAACAAACTGTAGTTAAAATTAGTTAATTAATAAATATATTGCACTTAAATCTTCATTGAGTGTAGGTTTGTAGTGTTTGATATTTAAAGATTCGAGGATTCTTAGGCAATGTTTGTTGTTGTCAAAGGCTAATACTTGAAAATTAAAAGATATAAATGTCAGTTTTATAGATAATGGTGTGTTCCCTAATAGAAGTCTTCTCCCTTTTTATTTAATATTTTGTTTGTGCACCAACCAATTTCCATATGAGCAGAGAACCTAGCTCCAAGAGACCTGACGGTGCTGCCAATGTAAGAGGCACCAGTACAACTGGGACATTTAAATAAATAAACATTATCACTACGGAACTCCAATAAGGTATTGCATTCCCAAAATACTTTTCATGGCTTTTCACGAAGCCAATTAAAAAAGGCGCTGGAATTAATTCTTTCCGAATCTTGGCTCACGTTTTTAATAAAGTTTACTGCCAGATTGATGGTGTTGCAATGGGTTCTCCAATGGGACCACTTGAAGCTGACGTTTTTATGACACATCTCGAAGATCAAATCTTTTCTAATAATTTAGATTACAAACCCTTCTTCTACCGCCGTTTGTTGATGATTTCTTAGCACTATTAATAATCCTGCCCATAGCCATCTTTTCTTTAATTTTTGAACACTTACACCCCAGCATCATATTCACCATGGAAGTAGAGTCAAATGATAAGATGCCCTTTCTTGACCTTTTAATCACCCGAGATAATGACCAAAGAAAAATTCAAACAACCATTTACCGGAAAAAAAACTTTCACAGGACTAGGTATGAACTACTTTATTTTTGTGATTTCAGATAAAAAATATCCACAGTAAAAACTTTAATACATAGAAGTTTCTCACTATCATCCACTTAACAATCAATTCCTAATGAATTTATTTATTTTAGGAAATATTTTAGAAAAAAATTATTTCGTTCTGACCTATATAATAGAGTTTAAAAAAAACTATTTGATAATCTCATTGACCCCCCTTACCCCTGCATAGAAGTTCCTAAAATGCCTATATATCTCTTGGAGGTAGGTTTTCTGCTCATATGGGGATTAGTTGGCGCACAAACAAAATCTTAACTACAAAGTAAAAGTCTTCTATAAGCGAACACACCATAAGCTGTAAAATTGACAATTATCGTGGTCGTGGTATGACATTATATTATATTAATACCATATTATATCTATGGAGGAAGGCACTAATAACTTAAAGGCGAACCTCCTAGGGGGAAACGCCACGAGTTTCGATACGCGGAGCAGCGAGAAAAGAGTGCAAAACGAGGTCAGGTAAAATTTGGGCAATGGCAAAGCTCAAGGTTATTTAAAGAGGCATGTACAAAAATATAAATTTATTTACATAAAATAAGAGAATCAATGGGCAAAATTAAATTGGTAAATGAGGGGGGAATTTCAGAGTTATGCATCAGGCTTTGAAGTTAGAAATTAATGCGTTACAGAACGAGACTATTCCAATGGGGAGGATTAACTCAAATGGGTTGCCGAAAGGGGAGAGGGGTTGGCTTACGGAGGATTCCGGGTGAGACGTCAGGGTAAGGTTCCACGTATGTCTTCTGCAGGCGATAAACATGAGGGCGAAGGCGCTCGGAGCTTCTGACCGGGAAGTTGACTTGATGACGGTTCTCCAAAAGGGCAGGAGGCGGTAACGTCCGGTCCATGGGGGAGTATTTCGGCCACCCGAAAACAAGGAGGGAAAGAGGAGGGCTTCGACAGGAGTTGATGAGTGGAGTCAGAAAAATCGCTTGGTGGCGATCGTCAAATTGAATTACCTCACTTGTTCGTCTAATTCCAACACACAAAAGGTTAGCCGTCACTTTGCTTCGTTGTTAGCACCTGACTTGGAACTAGGAAATGCTTTTTGGATCCTGGCTGGACTCTTCAACTCTGTGTCTCCCACCTGGAAGATGAGCCCTATATATCCGAGGCTCTCCCCACAGGGGGGGAGGGGGGAACAGCCATACTCTCGAATGGCCTCGAATCTTCACGCTCAGGCGATTCTAACCCGCGGAAAGGTTGTCCGAGGTGGACGATATTCGAGGTTACCACTTGTGGATGTGGGGGGGAGGAGGGCTTACCAATTTCAGCCTAACCAAATTATAGAATTTTCTTTAGCGCATAGACATCACTTCCGTGCTGAAAAAGAAATTCCACGTGGAATTCCCCCACACTCTTGAAAATTTTCAAGTATTAGCCTTTAACAACAACAAACATTGCCTAAGAACCCTCGAATCTGTATATATAAAACACTACAAACCTAAACTCAATGAAGATTTAAGTACAAAATCTTTATTAATTAACTGATTTTTACTACACTGTGTTAGTTAGTTTGTTTTTTTAACAAACTAAGCGCCATTGTAACCTATAAATACTAGCCCCTTGATGAACCCACTATTTACTCTCTAGGATGGATCCACTTTAGTAAGTACCCAAATTTACCTTTTTTATTTTTAATTGTTTTAACTCTTACAGTCTTTACACACTTAAAAACAAACTTTAAATTTATTATCATTAACTAATGCCAGGTCAATATCTCTCATAGCTTTTAATTAATTTCAGCAATAAACTTTAAATTTAGCAACTAATATTTTGAGTCAGTTTTAAGGTAAATTTAACTGGTGCTAAGTCCTATTTAAAATTGTTGACCTTATAGTACATTTTACTGATATTTTATAATTGGTCCCCCTTTAAAATAATGTCTTGTTGGCCTTTTCAAGTTTTCTTCATATGTATTAACTTTGTAAACTTATTCTAGCCTGCAGATGAAAACTTGTAGTTTTAGAAACGTTATGAAAAAATAAACAATGCTGCATCCGTTTCTCGTGGCTCTGGGATTTATCTTCAATATTATATATATATATATATATATATATATATATATATATATATATATATATATATATATATATATATATATATATATATAAGTGGCAAACGAATTGATGGACGCAAACATTAAGGGAAGAATAAACAGGATAAGGAGGACAGAGACATAGATGCCTCGTAACATTTATTTCAAACGTTTCAGGATTATAATTAATCCCATCATCAGTGCTGAAGAAAGAATCAAAATACAGATTTAAAAATATATTCATAAAAAGTTGACACATGAAGAAAATTGTGAACCATGAATATTAAAGTTGAGACTAATTGATTACATTAGACATATGGCGGAAAAAAACAAACTAAACCAACGTGAGAATTTCTAAAATATAGGAAGGTAAATAATTAAGAGTGGATTTTATTTTTGCACCCTGCTAAAAAAACATTGTGAAATTTAACAAATTAGCATGTTTTTTAATGAGCCACTATATTTAATGGGACCAAAAATGAGTTATTAGTTAGAATGGGTTGAATTTTTTTTAATATAAATTGACTCTAGCAGGTAAAGGTCCGAGATGTTTCTTACCGCATTAAGTATCGTGAAGTTCACGAGTGTAGCCCTAGAGCCACATCGTGACAGATGGTTTTAAATTGGGGTTGGATCAAGTTTTAAAAGGTGTAGTCCAGTGGTTTCAGATCTACCCATATGCTGCACGACGCGAGAGTAAAGCGTACGCGTTGTTGTTTCCAAATATGATACAGTGCTACTGCACTTACAACGAAAAAGTATATAATTTTAGATTGCATATTGGTGGGTGGTTGATCTTTGAACTTAAATAATGATCCCACCCTGGTCATTAATGAAAACAATAGATGGTAATAATTGAGGATAGGCCGAATTTAACAGTTTTAACAACACTTGTTTTAGTTTTAGGGATTTGTTTCCAAAGTATGGTAAGGAAAGGAAGATCTTTAATTTTTGAGAGTTTGTAGTGGAGGCAGAGTCGAGTAATTTTATTGAGAAACAGACTAATTTGTCTCAGAAATAGTGATTTGGGATAGCCATTGGATGTAAAGAATTTTGTTAAGAATTCGAATTCTAAATGTAGGCTTGGAAAAGTTGAAGACTTGTTATATGCTCTATGGCGGAGTGTAAGAATGGCATTAATTTAGAATTTAAAATCACAGATACTAAAAAAAAATTAAACCAAGTTTTGAAAAAGTGGGTTTTCGGTAAACATTTGACACGAATTGAGTGTCAAATGCTATTATTTTGTATTTTGTTCGAGCTCGCAGAAAAATTTAATATTTGTGTGTTTAGAATTTAAATAATTGAGAAAAAGTGTACAATTTGACTTATGTCTAAATAATAAAAAGGTATCGTCTACATAGCGCCTATATAAAACCGGACGAAAATTAATGGGACAATCATTAAGCGAAAGTTTTCATAATAACAAATAAAAACATTTTCCAGCGAGGGGCCTAGAGAAAGTTCTATTCCAACCCCATCGAGTTGTTCATACAAAACCCCATTTGACAAAAAAAAATAATTACAAACAGCAAGTTCAAGCAGAGTTTGGAATAAGGTCTTCGTTAAACCTATTACGCAGGTGGAGTTACGGAAGAGGGAATTTACACATATTCGAATCGTTTCAGCAAGATGAATATTAGTGAATAAACTCTCAACATCAAAGCTGGGCATGAAGTATCTGACTGCCTGAGGAATGTTCATAATCTCTTTCACAAACAAATGCGAATTATTAAGACTACACTCATTAGAGTTTAGAGGGGCTAAAACGGGGACTAGAACCTTGCCTAGTGCCACTAAAGGGGTTCTATATGCTGAAAAAATAGGCCTTAGGAGCAAATCAGTGTTATCGGTCTTACCAAGTCCGTAAAGAACTCCAGGTGAAGATCCAGAACAAAACAAACTGTTATACACATCTTCTGGTAGTGGGTTAGAATTCTTTAACTTCCTAAGAAACCTATTAAATTTATCTTCAATTTTAAGTGTGTAAGACTGTACAGTATTAATTTTGTCTCCAATTTAGTAGAATTTGAAAAGCTCTAAGAGATTTTGCTGATATAAGAATCTTTATCTAAAACAACCACACCCCGACCTTTGTCAGGTTTGCAAATAACGAGAGCATTGCAAGAGCAAGACTTTCTAAGATTGTTAAATCACATTTTCAAATTAGGGCGGAAAATATTTTAAACGGTTTAAAGTTCTAAAAATATTAAAAATATTTCCGCCGTCTTTTTCAAATGCGATTTACCAATCTTCAAAAGTCTTGCTCGTGACAATGCCTTCGTTATTTGCAAACCTGACAAAGATCGGGGTGTGTTTGTTTTAGATAAAGATTGGTAGCCTAGAAAAATTTATCAGATCCGTTCAGATTCTACTCAATTTAGAAAAATTAATAATTGTCGAACAATCGGCCGAGGGGTGGTTGGAGTTTTCCCCGACTCTTATATATCTATATATATATATATATATATATATATATATATATATATATATATATATATATATATATATATATATATATATATATATATATATATATATATATATATATATATATCTTATTATCTCAAATGTGGAGGGGTCGTCCTACTATGACTTATACTTCGTTCGGCCCGTGCCCTAAATCGGTTTATTGACCGATGGCTACGGAAGGATTGGAATGAAATTTGCTAGCAAGCGACCCGAAGGAAATTAGATACACGACAATATAAAAATAAAGTTTTACTGAGCACTAAACAAGGATATATATATATATATATATATATATATATATATATATATATATATATATATATATATATATATATATATATATAGATATATGTATATATATATATATATATATATATATATATATATATATATATATATATATATATATATATATATATATATGTATATATATATATATATATATATATATATATATATATATATATATATATATATATATATATATATATATAAATATAAATAAGGTGTTTTAAGAGATATATCAATAAGTGAATATCGGATATCTCACTTAGCTTGTAAATGACTCTTCACTATGTAAATCCCTATACACGTGTAATGTTGGTAAGCTTCGCGGTAAATTTGGAGAATGTGAAAGGGAAGGGTTACCTTGGAACCTGATTTTCGGGTTGCGCTGGTGAGTAGAGGTGGTGAGATAAGGGGTGAAGACGATGAGTTAGGTTCTCCAGGGACCGACCTGATCCCACAATTCCGTAACGATTCTGCTGGAAGAAGGTGGTGACGGGAGCTTTTTGTTAAAGAAGGCCCTACGCTCGTGTACTCACAGAAATCTTGGGTGCCCTTGCGAGTGGGGGGGAGGTGAAGTGACGTATCGATGCGTAGGGCCACGGAGAAAAGCCGATATGTAGTTTTCTCGCTTAGTGAACCAGAGTGAGGGCGTTTGTAGCTTCGGCTCTGAAAACGTGAGTACGAGTCTGGGTCCGCACTGACTTGCAGACCAACAGGGTAAGGAGCCTCCCTAACTGTGACTGATCTTCTCTCTGAAGACTTGGTGCTTCGAAGATTTACCACTACACCGAGATTGATGGCAATTCCTGCCCCTCAAGGAGCTGTGCAAGCTCTAATAGCGAGGCGTAAAAGAATTTATCTTTTATACTCGAAACTCGGGAGAGGTTCACATTACTCCGGATGTAGATTTGATATCAAGCGCCCTTCTTCGGGTAAGAGTGGCTTGATTATCTCCTCGATTTTATCCTTTGCAAACTTCCGGAACACCTGGGAGCCAAGCTGGGCTCCCATCTATCGATAACCACTCAAAAAAGGAACGCAGGGTTTAGCTAAAATGGTCGGTGGGTTCTTCCGGCGGGAAATAATCAGATATCGGTCTGAAAGTCAGGTGGGAATATGTGGGCGCATTATGCTATTCTAATACATGTCTACCCATCACGAGTGGACAATGTTTCTGAAGTGGAACGAGGGATAATGTCACAGGATTCAACCTACTTACAGTTACAATCCATAGCCAAAATGAGATCTCAGATAACATACATACGCGAACACACAAACCCCCCCAAAATTAACATAATGAAATGGCACTCTTTCGCGACAAGGTCTTAGAAATTACAATAGAACATACATATATACAAAAGAAAAATAAGAAAAAAGGGCCGACAGTTCCGATTAGTCGCCACATCTAGGGCCATCGTCTATCGGATTGCGTGATAAATTATCAGCAATGACGTTATCCGATCCTTTTACGTAGGATACATTGTATTTGTATTCTGACAATTAAAGGGACGATCTTATAAGTGTGCCCTGCTGACTTTTACAATTTTTTATGTAGGTTAGTGGCCTATGGCCCGTTTCGACAGTAAAAGCTCTACCAATCAAGTACATTCTAAAGTTTTAAATACCATAAATGATTACTAAAGCTTCAACTTCTATAGTAGCGTATGCTCTTTCGAGACCCAACAGCTTCCGGCTCGCGTATTTCACTGGAAATGGGGTTTCTTCTAGCTCACATTATAAGAAAATGCACCCAATGCCGGGATTAGAGAAATCAGCTTTGATGCCGATGTTTTCTAGGGATTGGGTAATAGATAGAAGAAGATGAAGCCAAGAAAGGAACCAGCTGTTTCTTGGTTTTAGGGAGTGGCATGCCTTCTATTGCGTTAGCATTGTCCTCTTGGGGGTCTACTTGGCCCTCTCCTACTTTAAACCCTAAGTAAGGGATAGTGCTATCAGCAAAGTGGCCTTTGGACAGCTTGATTGTTAATCCGTGGATCCTAAGTCGGTTCATGAGTTTGTTGTTTTCCGTCGAAAGAAAACGCAATACTTCAACTCCTGGTTTCAATTTTCGTGCCTCAGATTTAATTTTAAAATAGGTTAGATACTTCTCTAGATGGATCTCGGAATTTTGCACAGCAACCTCTCAGCATCGTTTATGCCTGTTACACAAGTCCAGAACTTACAAATAAAAGGTATTTATTTCTTTATCCAACCGAGAGTTTACGAAGAGCTCCTTGAGAATGCTCAGTAGACCTTGGACATTGCGACCATAGAGAAGCTCGAATGGGGAGAATTCCAGAGTTCAAATGGGTATCTCCCTACAAGCAAATAAAGCTACTTGCAGGTAGCGGTGGCAATTCTGGGGCTGGTCATGGCACAGCTTTTTAATCTCGCTTTTCAAGGTAGCGTTTAACTTCTCGCACATACCGTTTGCAGAGGGAAGAAATGGTAGGGTGGAAATGGGGCTAATTTAGAGCAACTTATTTACATGCTTCATCAATTCGGACATAAATTAGCGGCCCCTGTCAGAGAGGACCTCTTTAGAGATCCCTACCCGTGGAAAAATAGAGATTAATGCCTCGACACACGAGATGCTATCAATTTTATTGAGAGCAATTGCCTTGCGCAACCGGGTGGCCCAATCGACTAGGGTGAGAACGTATGAGTGTCCCTTGGTGGAAGGGGGGTGTATGGGGCCAATAAGATCGATGGCAACCCTGTGAAAAATGGGTCTGATATAACTGGAGTCTTCTGAAAGAGGGCCGGTTGTACTCGTGCTTTTGCGGTGACCTTTTGACATATATCACAGGTCCTGCAAAACTGCGATTTTATTGGCTGCCCCAGGCTAAAAAAATACTTAAATACGCATTGCGAGTTCTTATTATGAATGAAGTCTCCTGCAAACACAACTTCATGTGCGAGTTGTAAATTCTTCGCAACTTAGGCCCTAGGCACGCAAAGGGCCTTGAACGGGGAGCCTACTGGATCTGGGCAAGTAAGAAATAGCAAAGCGTCTTCTATCACATACCTCACTTTTCGGTATCCACAAAACGATTCTCTCTTTCCTCGTTTGGCCTTTTCCTATAGAGGTTTGAGGAAAAGGCAGTGCTTTTGGGCACTGATGAATATGGCGTTATTCAGTCCCTCGTAATCGTGGGGGCATTTGAGCTTGATAGACGCGGGGTGGGGGGCAGGCCTCTCTATTAGCCTGAGCCCGGGTGACGACAGCTTGCGACACAGCAGTTGGGGAGAGTTGCGCGCTCTGGTCCACCAACACCTCACAAAACATAATCAGGGCAGCTACGATGTCGGTCCAACGCGTAAAATAGCGGCATTTTACGTGACAATGGACCACAGGAGAATTTATTAGCTCTTCCCAAGAAATCGTGTACAACAGCGAATTTCTTATGTTGTGGGTCCACGGGGGAAACAGCTTGTCCGATACCACTATAAACTTACACCATGTATCTCTCACCAGAGTGGATACTTTACATCCATTAATGGATCTGGACTCGAATTTGAGCTCAACGGAAGGACTGTTATTAAAAAGAAAGTTCACCAGGTGCTCCTGAGAGGCCGACGAAGCTGGTAAAGGCGCAGGTGCAGTAAGCTATTCAGCAGCGAGAGTTGCGGAGACTTGGTGGACCTGTTTTCCAGGGCAAAGCAAAAGCAGGAGTTTTGTGGACACTGAGATTTGTAGTGACAAGGGGCTCCGCACCAGAAGCATATAATGTGGTTAATCCGGTAAGGGTTACTCGACAGAGAATTATAAATTGGAGATTTCACCTCTTCTTGCTTCTTATAGTGGTTAACTTTGCGTTTAAAGTGGCCTGGGACTTTAACTAAATGAGGTGGTATTCTCGGTTGTGATTGACCTTGGTTCTTACGGGACGGATGAATGCTCTTCTCTTCTCCATAGGATAGAACTGATGATTTGTGCCGTAGAGATCCACTTCTTCAAGGCACTCGTTAAAAGAAGAGGAACGCCTATCTTGGAGCAATGCACAGATTTACATAGGGAGGGTGTTCATTAGCTGGTCCTTTAAACAAAATCTAGCAGTGAGTCGTAGTCGCCACCGACTTTAGCCAAGTCCAACCAAAATTGGAGGTTTTCATCAATGTGAACCAGAACTGTCGATACGTCTGTCCTGGCTCGATCCTAGCGGATAGAAATTTTTGTGTGTAGCACTAAGGGCTTAAATTAATCCCAGATAAGAGTTCTGCTTTATGAGATGAATAATCTATTGTAGCTTCTTTTGGGAGGGCAACAAAGATTTCTCTTAGAGGATAGTTAGGCAACGGGAGCAGGCGCCCTAATCCTTCAGAGTCAGTGTCCAACCCATTGACCTTAAAGATCTTTTTGAAATGGGTTGAGTAAGTGCAAAAGTCCTCTTGATTACCATAAGGGGGGCTTTAAATCGAGCGGCCTGAGTTTGATGACTTCTGGACCAAACAGAACTGAATTCTACTTGATCTCTACTTAGCTCCCGCAACTCTACTTAATTCGTAAACGCTCGTGTTCACGAATTTTCTCCCTCTCTTCTTCCTCTTTCGATATCGCCTATTTCTTCTTTTCTTTGCCACTCATCTTCTTGTCTTCGTTGTTCTTTTATTTTATTCCTCAGGTTCCTTTGTTCGTTCTGAACGTATTTGATAAATTTCTTGCCTGAAGGCCTAAAATTTGTCGTTGTTCATGGAAAATCTCAAATGAGGAGAAAGACATCTTGGATATGCTGTCGGATCCGCTGCTTAACGAAAGAGCTTTACGACTTAACCCCAGATTATACAGCCTTGACAAATCTTATACACAATAATAAAAAAAAGAAAGAGAATACAAATAGTTACTATGCTGGGTGAGAGGCTGTCAGCTAGGATTACGAGGGTGGCCTAACCCTTTTTATATTGTATAGCGACAATACAAAAAAAAAACAAAATTAGAAAGACATGATGTCAATTCTTACTTCACCAACAGAATTTAAAATGTCTTATAATTTGTTTGATCTAACCTTGGGCGCTTCGCAATTAGAAAAGGGCAATTTCAAAATTGGCGCATTCGGAACAAACCTAATGACACCATAATTAAATATGGTATAATATATATACTACGAGGGGTGGTCAATAAGTTTTGCAATTCAGAAATAAAGAAACGAGATATGAAGAAAAGTGTTTTATTATTTTTTTATATAACTACCCTCGAATTCAATGCACTTGCGCCACTTGTCCCTGAGACTTAAAATTCCCGACAACCAGAAATCCCCCGACTCCTGTTTAATCCTCTCTTGGACGGCGAGCTGGACATCTTCATCGTCCTCAAACCAGCGTCCACACAGTGAAGCCTTGAGCTGGCGAAATAAAAATTAGTCGCTAGGGGCCAGATCTGGACTGTAGGGGGGGTGGTTGAGCTCCTCGAATTTGCACTCGCGCAGGGCAGCTTGTGCAACTCTGGCCCTTTGGACTTTGACGACGTTGCAGTAGATAATACGGCATAAGGTTTCTAGGGACCCAACAGGCAGAGACCTTGTTTATCGCCAAATTTTTTGGATGATGTTAAAAACAATTCCATGTAATATTCCAAGTTTTCGCTCGATTTCTTCGACCTTTACCCGTCGATTTTCGGGGATCATCTTCTCCACACGGGCCACATTGTCCTCGTTGGTCACGTCTGACGGGTGGCCTGGACGGGGGTCATCATCAAGGGACTCACGACCATGGCGGAACTTCCTATTCCAGCAAGCAATGGTTGCATAGGAAGGGGCCGTGTCGGTGTACACTGCAACCATGCGTTCATGGATCTCTTTGGCATACTTGCCTTCCTTGTTCAAAAATTGATCACTGCTGGTGCTCAACCTTCTTCATTGTTGAAAAATTTGTGACTGAAGATCTGCGATCAGCTACTGCTTCTTAAATAAACGAGGTAGGAGCGTGCGGCGGCAGGTCGTTACTTGTCATAACTTGTCCTAACACCACCACATACAGCAATCCCCTTTCTTCTGTTTTGCCCTAGCAATTCGAAAAACTTATTGACCGCTTCTCGTATATTTCAAGGAATGGGCGTAGGGGTGTTTGTATTTTCACCCGCCCCTTATATATATATATATATATATATATATATATATATATATATATATTTATTTCCCATGATCCCGAATGCTGAGGACTCGTCGTACTACTCCCTATATTTCGTTCGGCCTGTGCCCTCAATGGGTTTATTGACTCAGAGTGCTTAGAGGTTGGCAACGGAGGGATTGAAATAAACTTTGGCTTGTAAATGACTCTTTACTATGTAAATCACTATACACGTGTAATGCTGGTAAGCTTCGCGGTGAAGTTAGGCAATGTCAAAGGGAAGTGTTACCTTAGAAACTGATGTTCGGGTGACGCTGGTGAGTGAAGGTGGTGAGATAAGGTGTGCTAACGATGAGGTAGGTTCACCGGATACCGACCTGATCCTACAACTTCGTCACGATTCTACTGAAAGAAGACAGTAACGGGAGCTGCTTGTTAAAGAGGGCCCCATGCTCGTGAACTGCGAGGAATCTTGGGTTCCTCTGTGACCTCTCGACGCTTAGGTTCACGTAGAAAATCCGAAATGTAGTTTTCTCGCTTCTGGAACCAGAGTCAGACCATTTCTAGCCTCGGCTCTGAAAACGTAAGTACGAGCCTGGGTCCTAACTGACTTGCGGACCAACGGGGTAAGAAACCTCTCTAACTGGGACTGATCTCCTCTTTAAGTTCTTTGTGCTTCGACAAGTTACAACTACACTGAGATAGATGAAAAATTCCTACCCCGTCAGACGCTTTGAAGCTTTACTACCGAGGCGTAAAAGAATTCATCTTTTATACTCGATACTCGGGAAAGGTTCACAAGGCTCCGGAAGTAGATTTGATATCAAGCGCCCTCCTTCGGGTGAGAGAAGCTTGATTATCTCCTCCATTTCGTCCTTTGCAAACTTCCATGAAACATGGAAGCCAAGATGGGCTCCGATCTATCGATAACCACTCAAAGAATTAACGCGGTCCTTAGCTAAAATGGTCGTTTTTTTTTCCACCGGGAGATCATCAGATATCGGGCCGGAAGAGAAAGGTTTGAGAACCGGCCCACCAGTGAGGGTGGTGGGGAAATGTGCGTGCATTGTGCTGTTTTCCTACAAAAAATACTGTACAGTCTTACATACTTAAACTTGAAGACAATATTAATAGGTTTCTTAGGAAATTAAAGAATCTTAACGCTCTCCCAGAAGATGTGTATAATAGTTTGTTCTGTTCTAGATCTTCACCTGGAGTTCTTTATGGATTTCCTAAGACCCATAAAACCGATTTGCCCCTAAGGCCTATTTCTCATGGTCGCCCATGTTATCCTAATGGGGATCGCTTATTTTGGTTGTTATATTCTGTTTATCTTTCGGCGACTATTACATGTAAAAGGGATGCAACATCAATGAGAAATATTATTTTTTATGGGCTGTGGATCAAATCATATCGATAAATTTGGTCCTGGATTTGAGGCTGTATTTTTTTAGAATTTACGCAATTCAGAATAAATGGTCGAATTTGACTAATTATGGGTGTGAGAGGGCTCCAACCTTAATGAACTTTACGGTTATGCTAATGTATTCAGTGCTGCCATCACAAAGTATTTTCATTATTTAAATATTACTTGGATTTTTATTAAACCATTCAATGATTTGATTTACTATGATTTTGATATCTTGGTAGGGTTCTTCGTAGTTTTGCAAAATTTAGTTTGATCTTTTAGAAAAGTAGCCATTTCTGCATCGTACTGTTCTGTGGGTATGATGACAGAGATTCCTGCTTCGCTGTTTTTCTGTTATTAATATTTAGTGTATTTCTAGCTTCTTTATCACCATATCATTACTCGCTTTTATTGGCGTCTGTTGGATAAAGATCGAAAAAGTAATACTACAACAATGCGCGCAGCTGAGCTCCTAGAAGATACGGTTAAAGGAGAGAATGCTCCAATTCTAATCTTCTCAACCCCTGCCTCAAAGAAAGTGTTAAAAAATATATAAATAACTTCCCATAGGCTTCCAAGTCTCACCTGACTTTTTGCAATGCATAAAGAACTTAAGTCACTAACTGAATATTGTGCAAATAATTATTCTTTCTCGATATGACTTGTTTAGAATCCATTACTTTCTTCAAGGAAAAACACTACATGTATTATCAATTATTAAGGATTTAAATAAACGTCAAAAATCCTGCAACATAAAATCATTCAGATCGCATACAACTAGTTTTCATAAACAAAAGCCCTATAGCTACTTTTATCATAATGAAAAATTAACTTCCCTTATAATTGTTTAGTATTATCCTTTTACGAATTCCCTTGAAATCGATGTTCTACGGAAATCTTTATTGGCAGCCGTTAGTTATAGGTTAAAAAATAGGATACGCAAACATGAAATAAAATTACCTCTAGGCAGTCATATTATAAAATGTAATACTGATATTAATGTTGACACTTTTAAGATAATGGCTACATGAAATATTGAAGTGGCACATGTCATTAAGAGTCGATTCTCATAATATTAAAAAGTTTAATTAACTCCTTTTCAACCAATCTGCAATTATTACTAGTCTATTTAGTGTAACTACCAAAGTACCTTTAACATCAAAACACACAAGATGTATAATTAAAAATAATAATTGGGAGTGTTTTGTATTTACTTCGGATACCACTCACTTTAAGATATTTATGTTTATTTATATACATATATTTGATAAGTTTTTTTAAAATCTTTACACATTTGCATCTTATTGAATTTCACGAATATAATATTGATTCTAATAGTGTTTCCCTGACTCTTTTGTATTACTTACACTTCGTACTATTTTTCATTATTCCCTAATTATAGGAGATTCACTTTCTATGTTTGCTGAATCTAAAAATTTAATGTTATTGCAATTTGTCTGCTCAATTATATTGTATTATTATTTTATTCTTTAGAAATATTTCTTTTTATATTGTATTTATTTTTATGTAGTAGGTATTACTTGATTTTTGCAAATTTCCAAATTTTAGGACCAAATGATGAACTTCTTCGTATATACGAGTATATATATATATATATATATATATATATATATATATATATATATATATATATATATATATATATATATACCTTAGAGTTCAATCAATGAGGGTTTCACGCATTTCTGTATTAAGTAAGAAATAATGTACATTCTTCTTAACAGTTTTGCGTCACGCATTCCGAAATATGATATTAGGGAATATTCCCTTTTCGACCTCTTAACTTTACTTAACTTCAGTATTCTTGTAAAAGAAAGAGATAAAGGGGATGTCTCTTGATTTCTAATTTTTAGAAAATCTTTTTCTACCTCTCTAACAAAATCCAACACCTGTTTCTGAAAGAGCTCTATGAGACGCAGCTTTATGTGGGAGATATGTGGTTTAAAAGAACTTAAAGAGGAATGGCTATTTTATTACATATCCCAAGCGTTCAAGGATAATGCAAAGACAAAGTTAAATGGAGCTATCTAAGAAATGCTTTGTCTCACTAAATATTAATTCTTTTATTATCTTAATCCTTACAGTTTCCTATACAAATATTTTACATATCAAA
Source organism: Ceratothoa steindachneri (assembly GCA_963969495.1). NCBI lineage: Eukaryota > Metazoa > Arthropoda > Malacostraca > Isopoda > Cymothoidae > Ceratothoa > Ceratothoa steindachneri. Next base: position 27,017,578 of record OZ018321.1, on the reverse strand, counting down.
ACAATATAATATTATCATGAAAACGATGAAGAATAGTTATCCAAATGATTGTATTAAGTAAAAAATATAAAGGCAAAATCAACGAGAGGTTACTATATTTGCTGGTTTATTCACTGCTTACTTAATAATAAGAGAAAAATCGAAAGACCATATGAAAATTCATGCGCAAGTGATTAACTTGCTTACGTTCGATTTCTTTCTTTTTTAAATAAGGTTCAGGAACACTATTTTAAATTGGGAATAGTTTATTAATTGTTTTTCCTTCTCTACCAATGAATGGGTTCCTAATTTTGTTTACTTCTATTTTTCTTTTCGCTATCCGAGCACTCTCTGTTTATTCATTTTTGCTTATGTCATTTGAAAATGTAATGTATGTAGCTAAAAGTAAAATTTTTTTTTTTTTATATGAATGGTTGATTCGATTCTCTCGTATTAGAATTTTCAATTGAAATTGTAGTGATGCAATTTGAAATTTTGATTTCCTAAAAAATGAACTTCATAATTAAATTGCTCATGAATTTAAAAGTTCATTTCGAGGAAGTGAATGATTATTTTATTCATCCAGGCAAAGTGTGGGTCTATGTTCCACGTATATGGCAACAAACTGGTTATCTCTGCAATCATTTTGTTCTCAAATATTTGTTTTAATCTAAGTTATGGCACGATCATATTATAAAATGTTTAGGATTAATATTAATATTACTGGCAAATAAATAGTTATAATGATTATATGATAATAATTTAGTACCGTTTCCAGGAAATTATGTTAAATTCTGCTTTATCTTACCATACAAATTATTGGCTTTGTTTGGCTAAAGGATTATCTATGGAAAAAAGCATACCTTGGCTTTCTGTAGTGAGGATAACAAGTAATCAATGCAGGATTGAAAAACGGTTCACAGGATTACTTTCATAAGTTTATTAAAAGTATTTCCGTCAAAATTTCATCATAAGTATTACCTATAAAACTATTTACGAAGGAACGATTTCCCAATTTTTTTCCAGTTAAGGTATCATGCCTCAACAAAAATAATCAATACATGTTCTAATTGGTTATTTATTAAGAGACAATTAATTTAATTGTTTTTTTGTGGAACATTAAAGAACTTTCTAGATTATAATCAAAGTGGTTTAAATGATCGAACAAAGTGTCAGTGTGGTGGAAGCCTCCATTGCAATCTTCTCAAAAGAGCATTTTTGCGATGCAATCCTCTCAAAAGAACATTTTTACGATGCAATCGTCTCAAATGAACAGTTTTGGGATGCAAAGAGATATCTGTGAAAATTTGCAAAAGGCAAAAGTTGTGTAGGTGAAGGACGATTTATGTATATGCATATGTGTAAGTATATATGTATATATATGCTTGTATCGAAACCTATAAATATGCTTATAATATATCCCTATGGATGCTGAACATACCATATATCTCGGTAAGGTTATGTAGTTCTGTCTACAAACTTAGTATTTCAGGTTTAGTTTAATTTTAGTATAGATTAATTGACTTATAATTATTCAATTCCTATTTCCATTAGGTTCCTCTACAACACGTCGCTCTATGTACATATAAGTAAGTTGTTTTTTTCTTTTATTATCAAAGCTTTTGAAGTTCTTGGGACTTTGAAAATTACTCGCTTATTCGTAATTGTTTCATTTTCTCTTATGAATTAAATTCTCTCAAAATATGTATAACCTGTTTTCCAGTCTCATATCTTTTTCTAATTCTTTCTCACTCTCTCATATGGTAGGTGTCATAAGGTGGCAGAGAAGTGGTGTCGTATTAGATACAACCGTATCTCTGTTATAACGCTCTGCTTTTGACTACGCTATTAGTCACGCACCTCTCAATATCTCACCCGTCAGAATTCTGCAAACCATTAACCACATGAAGACAAAGTATAGGACACGGTCCGACCTCTTGGTAAGCGCGAACAAGACTTTGCCGTCCATAGTAATGTGCTAGCAAGAGCACAAGGTAAGTTATTGGCATCTCAAATTCTACAAAGTTCCACCTAATATATAAACTACTCATTGGAAATGAATAGAATTTGTTAACATATGCGAAGAACGAAGCAATGGGGAAGGAAATATGAATTGAAGAACGTTCTCATACTCTATCTTTTGTTAAGAAAAGACATGCATACTAAAAATATAAGAAGATGACATTAATTAAACAAAATGTCATTAATATAACAACTAAGCAATTCCTTCTAGTTATTTAATCTACGCACCTGAAACTTTCACTCAAGCGAATTTGTGGTCTTTTGTAGAACTCGCCGAAATCCTCATATAGACGCAATCCCTCAGTTTTGATGGCTATGAGGCATATCAATATAAAAAGGAATAACAGTTACACGATAGAAAATCTCTAAGAATTTTCAGTCTAGGAGTGGCATAAAACTGATTTGGAAAAATGATTATGTGAAATTATGGAATAGGTAACTCCTACTCAAAATCTCCCTTCAGACTTGCAGGGTATGCCTATTTTGGTAAAAGCCAATAGATGGAGATCTATCTAAACCCCCTTGTAGAGTTTGTTTAAATAGATGAAGTCTATGGAACATATTCCAAAATAAAAAGGCGTATTTGCTGAAACGTTTGTGCGACGATCTACCACATAGAGAAGTTTTCGCCCAGAAGCTGCGACCTGTTCCACTGCCAGTCGTCACTCATCTGCACCAATGGATCCCATGGTTGCATGTTCAGATGAGTTTATCTAAGGCGCAACAAATAATCCAGCAAATATGCGCAAGCAAAGAAGAATAAAAGCGATTGCACCGAAACCTTGAATAGTCATCGTCAACTTTGACAGACTGAATGATGATGATGATGATGATGAGAGAGGAAAGCCCATTCTGTTATAAAATTCCTAATGTGATGGGAAGAAAATTGATATCGCGAAGATATATGTAAGAACAAAAATTTTGGTAAATTACAATCATTTAGCGAGTTAAATTTCACTGCGCATTTAAGATATTCCCTCTTACAAAACAGTTGGCGGACACAAATTACCAACGATCCTGATAAAAGTAATCTAAAAAGAGTAAAAACCGAAGAAAAAAGGTAAACAAACCCATTTAACATTTAACTCTAAGCTAATATAACTACCTCCCAAATTATAGGATCAATCAAGCTTAATTAACTTAATAACAAAGTAAGAGGAATTTAATAAAGTATCTCACAAACTAAAAAATATCATTTTAAAAGGTGCTACTTTAGCAACTAGCAAAATAATATGGTTACCTTAAAGGTTATCATAAAGAACTAAAGCTGCGCATTAATAACAGAGAGTACATTAGTCAGCATGAGATATTGTAAACATTTAGGAAGAGATGGACTTACATCGTCTTACCCCTTTTTGTCTGTATTTTATTAGATAACAAGTTATTTCACATGGGATATGGTAGCAATTTTAATCATAGTGTTCGTGATATAAATTAAACAATTTTTGGGACGATCTTTTTAAGTGATTTTGTTTCTTAAATAAGTATCTTTTAGTTTTGGCAATTGCTATCTGAAATTATTTTAGCTCAGCCGTTATAGTCATTTCTTGTTTTAAAAAAAGATTTCTGTAGATTTATTTTGTTGGGTTGAGGAATAAGTTCTTGCAGTTTTATCAAATATATTTACTACCATTAATAATTTTAGAAAAACTTCATTTTTAATTAATAACAATATGCAATTTAATCAATAATTTATTCTCCGTTATTATTTACTTCTTTCCAAAGTTCAACTAGTTTTTCGATGCCTCTGCAATAAAAAACTTTGGATTTTGACTCGAAGAATTCGTCTAACCAGGTTCTTAATTCCCAGCAGTATTGAACGAAACACCGAGCAAATTGTGGGAGAGCGCTTGAAACAGATAGAAATCCGATGGACTCAAGTCTGGCGAATATGGAGGATGCGGCAGGATTTCCCAATTAAGCGTTTGAATGGCGTCTTTTGTAATATTGGCAATGTGAAGACGAGCATTGTCGGGTTTCAGAAGGACTCCAAAACCTCCATGAGGTCGCTTTTCAAGAATAGCTTCCACGAGGCGATACATTTGTTGAACGTAGAGTTCTGCTTTGAAAATCTCGTTGTTCGCAAGGAGTTTTTGAAGAATGATGCCTTCACAATTTCACCACACACACAGCATTGTCTTTCGTGGATGAAGTCCTTGCTTCAATCGCAAACGGTTTTTTTTTATTGGGGCTAAGCCATTGTTTTTAATGGTTCATGTTGACATAAACACACCACTTTTCGTCGCAAGTGATGATTCTGTAAATAAATCTGTCCTTATTTCCACGAGTAGCCTTGTGACGAGCAAGCAAACCTGTGGCAATCGTTGAGCGTTGAAGTTTGTTGCTCTCGCTCAAAGCGTGCGGAGCCCATGCACCGAGTTTTTGAACCTTCCTCAGCGAATGAAGGTAATTCACCCCAGTTTTCTAATCACACGCCAATTGTCCTGCCAATTCTCTAGTCGATTGACTAGTTTTTTCATGAAGAAGGTATTTCATGATCTTCATCCAACTTAATAGGGCGACCAGAACGTTTTTCGTCATTAAGATTGAGCTCTACTTTCTGATAAATCATTTTCTCCGTACACATAACAAATATCGCGACGAGCTTTGGCTTCGTTTGCATTTTTCTCCTTTCGATTGAAAATAAATAACAACAACTGTCGAAAATGCGCCTTTCTTTCAACTTGAAATTCCACTTTGAGGGTACAGAACATAAATTAAATTAACACAAGCTTGAAAAAAAACCGCAATGACTTATTACTCAACTTCAAGACGTAGCCTAAGCAAAAGCCTCATAGTCTACGCTGTTAAGAGACGTAGCCTAACCTTTGCAAATTTTGCTCTCATTATTTATTATTGTTTTTAATATGTGCACAAATCACGTCAACAAAACTTAAATCCGCACAACATTTAAAAAACTCAAGAACTTATTCATCAACCTAATACATACATACATCCTGTGACCCGGCAAAGTTCGCATATATTAACTAGTTATATTTGAGTAACTAGTTATCTTATTTTGACGTTAGTTTAAGGCAATTTTAAAGCAATTACAACTTACCACACAATATAGTAAAATGAAAACTCTATATACTTTTTTTGCAATTGACAAAAGAATAATCTTGTAGTTTACATGTGTCATTATGAGTTTCTAGGCCAAGTGCGAGTTTTCCGACTAGTCTACTAACCTAGTTAACTTCTGCACTTATTTTTAAATTCTTCAGTTGGGTAAATGTCTCTTAAGGTACCATCTAGAGACAGGTGTTTTAAATTTTTCCTTTCCAGCCAGCCACAAAAATTAACCTCACCCCCCCAGACCTGGGATTGTTTATTCTATGTCTGCAACAACTGCCAAAAATATTAGTATGGACAAACGGGGAAAGAACTAGATGTCCGGATTAAGCAACATCAAGCCAATGTACGTAATAATAGTGAACAATCTACACTTTTTCTACATATTTACAATCTTAACCATAGCATTCACTGGAACAGTGCCAAACCAGTCATAAAACAAAGCAATTATGTTTCGAGAAATATATTAGACTGTATCTCCATTAACGCGTTCCCAAATTTCAATCTTAGCCCTGGTCTGTTCATGGTAGACCCCATTATCACTGCATATATAAAATGTCAAATAAAGTTGTTTCAGGATTTTGTACCCCCTAATTAAGGTTCGGAGGTGGGTAGTCTAATTCCCCCTTCCACTATTTGAGGCAATGTATGTCCAGCCTCCAGTTCATTCCTTGAAAAGATATTTAAGAATAAAGACGAAAGCGTTCGGAATCGTTTTTTACTTTTCCTTTGTAGGTGTATCTACATGTGTATATATATATATATATATATATATATATATATATATATATATATATATATATATATATATATATGAAAGGGTAGGAGTATAGAGAAATTAATATATATATATATATATATATATATAGATAAGTATTAAATATTAAACAACAATATTAGGGAGACTCATTTATCATGTTCACGCTCGCAGCGAATATTTGTATATCGTTTATGCCGAATGGCAACTTTGGTCCTTAGAAAAAGTAAAATCCTTTTCTAAGTTATAATAAATCATGTTACGGAAATATTTTTCCCATATATATATAATATATGATCATTCGTGGATTTAAACTTTACATTTGAATGAAACTTAAACAAAAATCTAAATAAAGTATTTACGTTTTGGAGAGAGGGGTTGAAAGCCATTTTTAGGCTCGCATATAACGCGATTAAATAAATAAAATATACATCTAATTTTTGTGAGCATAATACTGCCAAACGTAGTGTTTTACATAATTGTAGGCTTGTATAACAACGTGAAATAAAACAAATCAAGGAAGAACTCGAAAAACAACATGATTGGGAAAAAATCGAGGAGATAATCAAATGAAAAAAACAAAATGAAGAAGAGCAAAATAATGTCTTCAGGTTGGTATTTAGATCTACAGAATTATCCAAACCCTTCTCGGAACAGGGACTGCTTGCCTTCTATACTAAAATCTCACCCAATCAAATCGAGAGGGAGATATTTGTCTCTGTGCAAGTATGCTTCACATGCTATGCCTTCGATAAACATCCGACTAAACACTGCAATTACAAAGGGAATGCATGCACCGAATGCGCAAGCCAAGACCACAAGTAGGATGCCTCTCTCCGAAGCTGTACACTGTTTACACAAAATATAATCCACAACCAACACACGAATATGCGATGTACATTCAACTAGCGGATAAAATCCAAAAAATAATCGTCAGCGACAGGAAAAAAACCCGTGTGGTAGCTCAAAGAACAGCGAGGGAAATATAAAACCTGAATGACTACGAAAAAAGAAACAATCAAAACAAACCAAGATAAATTCAAATTAATACCCGTAAACATACGGTAAACAGCTGCAGTACGGGTCGATGGAGGAGCATTGCCATACTCCACAGAAGGACGCGTCCTCAATCCTAAAACTAAACAACAGGGTACGACTGCCACATAACGCAGAAAATCAACGAAACGAAAAGTACCATGTGAGCGCTATACAGATTCAAAAACCTATGTAATATAAACAAATTATACATGGCTCTAGTTCGTCCCAAGCTTCATTACCCAATAGTACCAATGAATACGTTAATTAATCCCCAATTAAAGGGTGTTCAATAAGACAGATCGTAGTTAGCAGTGAATATACATTGCAACAAAATATATATTGAGTTTTTCTGCCTCTTTTATCATTACTTTCAATTATCAATATATATATATGAGTGAAAGTAGCGTTGAAAGAGGCAGAAAACTCAATATATATTTTGCTGCAATGTATATTTACTGCTAACTGCAATCCGTATTAATGAAACACACTTTAAAAAAGGTCCAACGTATTCAAAATCAAGCCACAAGATTCATCACAAACTCAAAATGACTAAATCGCATACCATCAGAGGAACTCTATCGAAGAACTGCAATAGAACCCGTAAATATAACCCTACAAAAACGAACAACGAAACTGTAGGAAATTATAAAAAGCATAATTTCTCTAAATGAAATTAACCGAATAATAGTACCGGAAAACGAAATCCGGTGAATACACTACAAACAACGATTTAAGAGCAGCCGGCAAAACACCTCATACAACGTCAACACGATCTATAGATAAAATAGAAGATTACCAAAGAAGATTACAGACCATACAATCAATATGAGAAACCAAATAAGACAACCGATTATACAAACAAAATCAATAAGAGAAACATAAAAGACTACCGATTAAACAAACAAAATGAGAAACCTGATGAGTGAAAGAATTATTGATATTAACAAAAAAATAAATCTACTTAAAATTTAATAAATATATATATATATATATATATATATATATATATATATTTCTATTAATAATAATACTAAAAAACCTACTGAAAAAAGCGAAAGAAGCAAAAAAAAAAACTAGTAATAATAATAAAAAAACAAAATGTTCGATAGAGCAAAAAGAAAACAAAGGCTTGAACGCTAAATTTTCTTACCTATTTCACTTAGAATCAGATCAAAAAGCAAAAAAAAAGAAAAAAAAGAGGAAAGAGTTAGCCAGGCAACCTGGTACAAATCATTATCATTCTCACCTTATCACCCTCATCATTCATCCTACACTCCTTATCATCCCAGTAACACTAACAGTTTTTACACAATGTTTTTTATCTATCCTATCATGCTCTTTACATTTTAACTTTATTTTATCTTGTATATTTTTCAGACATATAACGATAAAGCAATAGTAGCAACTTTAGTTGCCAAGCGGCATTATTGGGTTAATGACGCGGGTCCTTAAAGGGATAAAGATTGCTACATTGACGAAGGATGGAAAAATGTAGTGTTATTCCTCGAATTTCCTATCAGATGTCGGAAGAGAAGTAAAATTGAAAATCTAAAGAATATTCGCGATAACAGAAACCACCACCATGAATCCTAGAAGTTTAAATCTAAAAGAACTACAGTCCCTCAAAATGTGACTTACCTAATTGATCAAATGAGATCTCAAGAAGACGAAACACGGATGGTTTATTGCAACGGACAATTGCAAAAATCTAAATAATTTTAAAAGTTCAGTGAAATATGTACTGCACTCACGGAATCTAAAAGCATTGAAAATATCTTCCACTTCAAGAAAAAACAATAATATGTGGGTAATCTTTCAGTGGATGATGTTTAAATTTATGAAAAAATGATAAAATTAAAACAGCGAAAGCAAAATTCAGTTCAGTAAATTATATAAAACGTTTAAAGAGAATTTATTTGCCATATTGACGTCCTCGCTCTTCAGAAATTTATTTGTTTTCAACATGATGGGGTATCTTCAAATTCAATTAAGGCCATACAGGCGTTTCTGAATGATTATGAGAGTAAATTCATCACTAAGAATAATGGCTGCCGCAAAATCCAGACTGCAGCCTGATGGGTTATTTGATTTGTGAGTTACTGAAAGAGAAGGTTTTGCTGAACAGCACCAAAAATTCAGGAGAAATGAATTAAACAGCAAAATAACTTAACCATTTTTTACAAATTTTAAAGCTTTTGCTCGACACAGTAATTTTAAAGAAAGATTCCTTTTACCATAATTTTATTTATCAAAATTATGCGGTAAATGAATAAATTTATATTTTACTGGCAGTTTTCTAATGAACGTTTTGCTATGGTGCTAAAGCTTAATCTATCTCTACTGTAATTTCAATGTCATTTGTTTTACTTGGCATGTTAAATATAATTAGTTCAAGTGGCTTGTTGAGTTTTGCACATCTTATTTTTTATTTATGTTGATCTTTCTGCCTAGTAATGAATAGTCGCGACGTATGTGAAAGAAGTTAATACCTCATATGTGCTTTCTGAAATGTATCCAATTAAAGAGTAAGATTTCTTCTCAATTTTAGTCGTTTGTTTTTATCTGTATATGCCAATCTTCTGCCTGTGTCCTTTTGGATGTTAGATTACTCTGAATCTTGTCCTTATAAAATTTTATATATTTTTATACCTCTCCTATTGAAATAATTCACAGTGATTCTTTTTTCTATACTCTTAGAACTACATTCATTTTAAATCTACAAATTAAAGTGACACACATCGTGGAGGTGCTGTTTAAAGTTCAACACTCAAAAGGTGGGCAGAGACTACCAATCGGGTCTCTCTATCTCTATTTACAGGGAAATTGTCTCCGTTTTTAGAGGGTAACGGTGTTCACCGCATCTTAAGGTCTCATCCCCTGCAAATATTTTGGCTTTTCCTAGAATGAAGTGAGCGTGCTCTCGTGAACGAAGTGTCTGGGTTCATTATTCACACCACTTCTTCCTCCCGTGCAAACACTGTTCACTTTTACTTCGCATGTTCGAAGACTTGACTTGAAAATTAATTCTGGCTTCCTTTCAGCCGTGCATCTGCGCGCATACATAGTAAATACACTGCATACTCGCATTATTCCTAGACCTATCGTAACCGTAAATTCATTCACAGCCAGTTAAGCACACTACACATCAATATATACCCACATCCGACCGCCCTGTCTAGGCACAGCCACGCAACGTTAACCCAGCCAAACTCATAACCATGAGCTTCTCCAGAAATTAAAAGGCAGGCTAATTCAAAAAGCGCGATCAAGGTCGACCTACCTTATATCTAATTTGAACAAAAATTGGTTTATAGGGTGTAGGGGAATTGTGCCTGGTTATCAAACTAAACGATATGTTAACTTTGGTAAGTTCAACTTACTCTCGCCAGAGAGACTCCTTATATCTTGGTGCACCTTAAACACCAAGAGTATTCCTCGTCCTTGAGGAATTAAAAAGAAAAAGGAAAAGGCTCCCCCTCGAGCCCGTTACTCGGTGGCCACACCAAACTCCTAAGTTAACTTGGTAAGGAACCAAGTTCAACTTATTCTCGTCAGAGAAACCACCCTCCGTTATACTTGCCCTTAAAGAAGACCCTCCCCGAGTTCAGTCCTCGTCCATGAGGAAATAAGTAACGAAGGAGAAAAGCTCCTCCACGAGCTTGTTACTCAGTGATCACACCGCACTCCAAGTTAACTTGATTTAACAACCAAGTTCGACTCACTCTCGCCAGAGAGACCACGACTGCCTAGGTGTTGCATAAAGCACCGTATTGGTTCTCGTCCTTGAAGAACCCTCCCCTTCCGGATGAACGTGTGGACCCCCCAGCTGCCACCCTTGCCAAAACAACCGTGTGATCTCACTCATCTACATCTAGCCGGCGGCACGCGTCGAGAGAAAATAACATTTCTGAGGCCTTTAAACTCCACATGAGTCCGTAAGCCTAATTCTTATATTATTGTTGTGTGTAGAGAAAACGTTAACCATTTTGGTGGCTGAACTAATTTAATTAATTCTTGTTTATAATAATATAAGTTTATTTGGGGATTAATGTTCGTTTCTCTTATATATCCTTACGTGTTTCGTAAGGAACCTGTTTGTTAAGATATTCTTATAATATCAATATATTTGACACTCTTAGCACTCTTAGAGATAGAACAAAAAGGAGGGGAATTCTACGACATAAATAAAAGTGGTGTCAGGTGTAGGGTTGTTATTAGAAACAACCCAGCAGTGTCAAATTAAGAAAGAGCCAACACGTAAAGGAATATCAAGAATAAGAGAATAATTGACGAGAGGAAAATTGGTAGAGTTAGGGGTGGTAACAATCTAAAGGTAATTGGTAGGCCAAGTGGTAAATTTGTTGTCGGGAGGGGTATTTGAATCAGCATAGGGGTGGGATTAAGGGTAAGTTATGCTGAGCGCTACCTGGTGAGTGGTGGCTTAATTACCTAAGAGTACAGTAAGAAAAATTCAACGGACCAACACCAAATGGATTCGGTCAAAAGATTTTACCTACAAGCCCAAATTCTCGTATTTGAAGGCGATGATATGGATGCCTACATTCTTGAAGAATTAAGAATACAAAGAGAAGAAGAAGAAGAAATAATCGAGTTTGATGAAAAGAGGGAAAATATAAAAAAAGAAGGGAAAAGAGAATGCAAAGCAATAAAATACGGAGAGACATAAAATTAGAGAAAGCCAGACTACAGGGGAAAATAGAAAGAGAGGAAAGAAGAATGCTGAGAGGAGGTAAAACAATCGAAAGAATAATACTGTTGAAAAGAGAAGCACAAGAATTCGGAATAAGGATAGAAAGGGAAGATGAGGTAAGGAGAATAAAGATAAAAAGAGAGGATGATGAAAGAAAAATAAAGATAAACCTGGAAGATGAAGAAAGAAGAACCCGACGGAAAAATGAAATAGCGAAAGCAGAAAAAGAGGCGAAGGAAAGGAGAATGAAGAGGGAAAAAGAACGTGCTCAAGCTGAAAGAGAAGAGAGAGAAGAAAATGAAAGATTACTCGCACTCAAGAGAGCAACTATCGAGAATCTCATAGAGGCCGAGGAAGTTGTAGCCCGGCCTGGACCTAAGAAAGGACCATCGAGGAAAACCCAGCCAAATGGGGTAACGATGGAAGAAGTAGAAAGTAGGAATAAGGTACTAGCAGGAATACCTAAGGAAGAACCTACGAGGCGAACCCAGCCAAATAGGGTTATCAGAGAAGAAGTAGAAGGTAGAGTAGAGGTTCGAGCAGGTGTACCTGAGGAACTACCTACTAACCTAACCTAAGAGAAGTGAGTCAAAGGAGTTGACAAGAAAGGAGGAAAGAGGTGCTATTGCGATACACCCAGGTAAGACTAATCAAATGGTAGACACGGATGAGTATCCCCTACCCCTAGTAGTCTGCTCCCGGAACGGAACGTCCACGGAGTTACCGCTATATCGCCAAGTCGTAGTGAGCGCCACGCCCATTAACGACCTCGCAGGGAAAAGTTTTCTCGATCCCCAAAGATCGAACCCAGACACGATCTTCCCGTGTACCTGGTTAAAGGAGAGCTATGGGACCTACGCTCCCATCAATTATGCCCCGCTGCAACAGGCCACTCTAGCCTTAATGTTCAATTTAAAGGTAGTCAAGTACCATAATATTGGTAAGTCGAGTAGGTTTAAATACCGCTACCATTTAGTAACATACTGGGGTAGACTCAATAACCCGAACGGCCGACTTAGGCGCGGTAAAGTATTAGGCTTAGAGCACCATTTTAGGATAAGCTTGTACATTAAAGGAGCCGATAAAGTACAGCTGCTCTATAGGCGGAGATGAAATACCATTGAGGGTTATTTCAGCACCTAATGAGCGTGAAACCATGTTTTCATTTGTTGTTCATGTTAATATTTATCGGTAGGATTTAAGTTCTCAAAAACTTAGAAATGTAAGGAAGTAGCTTATTTTTTTGTTTTTTTTGATGGGTAATCGATGAATTAAGGTTTTGTTATGTTCATGTAAAATTGTAAATCGAGTATGTCTAGTTCGACACATTGCCTGTGTAAACGCGCGCGAGGGCGTACATGTGTAAGCAAACTTAATGTATGAGAGGGCTCAAGAAATACAACTTTGCTAATCTCGACTAGGTTGAGTAAGTTGTTTTGAGTTCTCGGGAGCATCCCCCCCTCCCCATTAAGTTTTTCGATGGGAGGTATGTAGATGAATCGTCCCTTCACCCTCCCCCCTCCTCGTTCACTCTTAGGGCAGTCACAAGGCGGTTACCACAGAGACATCCGTGGAAGGCATCGGCGGGTTCAGTGCTTACCTGCAGTGTGGCATAACTCAGTGCCATGAAAGACCCTAAAGGTCAAAATGTAAGATCTCCCCCAGGAGAGTGAGATCCAGTTTCACGTCAAATAAGAAATTGGTGACGTGTTTCTCCCAATCTCGAAGGCTAACGAGGAGCCGATGTTTGACCTGATAGGAAAAACCGTTGGCCAAACGAACTCTCCTGGGGCCGTCCTCAAGCCCCTCCCCCCCTTACCACTCCCCCAGTGGGGTGACGAGATATAAATAAGGAACTCTGAGGAAAATTGAGGTAGTATACGTCAGTCTCTAGGTGACGAAGTCTTCGGATCAAACCGAACTACCAAGACTGGAAAGGTAGTCTACTTAGCTCGCTAGAACAAGAAGTACCCTGCAAGAGAGGCATGGCTACCTAACTTAAGGGGCTAAGGAGAAGCTCATCCTCGAGCTAAGTCCCTGGTTATCAAACCAAACGATAAGTTAACTTTGGTAAGTTCAACTTACTCTCGCCAAAGAGACTCCTCATATCCTGGTGCAGCTTAAACACCAGAGGTATTCCTCGTCCTTGAGAAATTAAAAAGAAGAAGGAAAAGGCTCCCCCTCGAGCCCGTTACTCGGTGGCCACACCGAACTCCTAAGTTAACTTGGTAAGGACCAAGTTCAACTTATTGTCGTCAGAGAAACCACCCTCCGTTATACTTGCCCTTAAAGAAGACCCTCCCCGAGTTCAGTCCTCGTCCATGAGGAAATAAGTAACGAAGGAGAAAAGATCCTCCTCGAGCTTGTTACTTGGTGATCACACCACACTCCAAGTTAACTTGATTTAAGAATTAAGTTCGACTCACTCTCGCCAGAGAGACCACGACTGCCTAGGTGTTGCATAAAGCACCTTATTGGTTCTCGTCCGTGAAGAACCCCCTCCTTCTCCGGAAGAACGTGTGGACCCCCCCCATCTGCTACCCTCGCTAAAACAACCGTGTGATCTCGCTCATCTACATCTAGCCGGCGGCACGCATCGAGAGTAAATAACATTTCTGAGGCCTTTAAACTACATGAGTCCGTAAGCCTAATTCTTATATTATTGTTGTGTGTAAAGAAAACGTTAACCAATTTTGGTGGCTAAACTAATTTAATTAATTCTTGTTTATAATAATATTTAGAGTATTGCTGTATTTAATGTCTAAATGTTATGTATTCATTTGATAAAGGTAAAATATAAGTTTATTTTGGGATTAATGTTATCCTTACGTGTTTCGTAACGGCTCTGTTCTTTAAGATATTCTTATAATATCAATATATTAGACACTCTTAGCACTCTTAGAGATAGAACAAAAAGGGGGGGAATTCTACGACATAGGCCAATAGGTGACTTTTCTGCCTTTGTCAGAGTTATTAAGGCTGATACTTTTACAATTCTGTTTGACACGGCTTTTACACCTCAAATAGGAGGGGCACACGTATTTTTTCATTTAATTTGCCTCAAGCCTTGATCCAAATTTAAGTGCATACGTGTATTCTTCTTTATGTTCATGCTAATTGGTTTAAGGTCTTGTTCACAAAGGTTTCTTTGTTTATTTAACAAAGGCCTGGGAGATTTTCTATTCATTTTCGCTTTTATAAACGATATATTGGTCTACTCTACAGAAGAAGAAACACACCTATGGCAACTAGAGTAGGTATTAGAAAGCCTGGTGGACTACAGTTTGAAGTTAGCACCTTAAAAATGACAATTAAGAGTAGACGGATCGAATTCAAGGTGTACCTATTAAAAAGCGAGTGTATCTCACCTTTGACTTCCAGATTTTTAACCATATTCAATTACTAGGCACCCGCCAAGTACAATTATCCCATGGAATTTCTAGAACATTTTCTTTTTACATGATTTTTCTATGAATACGGACTCAAATTTACCTGCTAATAACGCAGCAACTACAAATTAAATTGGCTACAAACACCTGAGCGCCCCTTTCAGCAAGCCAAATCTGAAGTTTCCTCAACAACCTAATTACGGTATTCAATGCTCGACACACCATTTTGTATTTTCGACCAATCAAATCCGACGGGTGCGAGGGTAAATTATTAAAACATCAGAAGAGAGCGTGGGCCTCTTTAGCTATTTATTAAAAAGCTACCCCAGTTAGCTACGTTTGGAAGAGTTAGAAGCAGCCTTGTAATCAGCAAAAAAAACTTTCCCATGATAGAATGGTAGAAACAAAACGCTCCCGCCTTGCCATTTTTCTTGAAGGACTTCTCACACAACTTTCTCGCTCTGTTTCCATCAACGCTTCACTGAAAATGCCAGTCTTCAAATCAGTCTCCAAGAAACTCTTCATACGCGGGAGATGCAAGATCCAAAACTTAAAGCAACCTACTTTTGCAAGAATTACAGTAGTTTCTCTAACAAAATTCTAGTTAAATAGAAATTTGAAACGATAGTTTTAATGAGACAGAATAATTGTTGGGAAGAAGTAATATTTTGTTGCACAAAATCCTTGGATAATATTACTTTTAATTCAGAGAGGGTTTTTCTTCTTTTTAGCCTTTATTTTACAAAACAGAAATAACATATTTTCTACTTGAAAACAATTTATGAATTTATCAAGAATGATGATTAGGATAATTTAAATTTACAAAATACACTAATTTAAGTCATCTCTAAAAATATCTTCAGTGAGAATATATATCATAAAACCAACGAATTCAACTAGTCATTTATGATACTTTGAAATAGTTTAATAAACATGATAAATAATTTGTGCCCAGTAGAAAGGAGCTAGGTTTTCTCTGACGAGAAGAATTTCTGCCAAAATCAAAAGATTAACCCCCAGAACAAAAGTTGGATCGAACCCAAAGACGTTCCAATGTTTATTCAGATGAAATTTCCAAGGATTAACTTGGTCTTCAGTTTCTTAAACAGGAAAGGTGACATCATTTCAGTTACTTCTTCAATGAACATTTTTGTATAAATACGGACGGATACATCCGTTTTCTGAGCGGGATATTGAAGGTCTGGATCGACAGGCTAGGTGTAGGAAGGCGTTAAGCGTGGCAGCATGTCTCTGTGCCATGCTAAACCAGCCAGAAGACCCACATCTTCCTGTAAGAAAATTAATCTGATTAAAGACTATCTAACATTTTACCTTGTAACTCGCCTGACTCTAACCCCCTCAATTTCAATCTGTGTGTGTCTCGGTGGAACAAGAGACCAAAATGTCCAACTGGACACTAAAGACGAGATCGAGCGAGGATTACCAGGGCTTTAATTGTTCTAAACTTTAAGATATTGACGAAGACATGTAGCCGGTAACCTGGTTGCTAGGAGGCTTTCATCACGTGAGATCGACAGAACATCTCAAGAAGACAAACTGAGTTAAATTGGTTGAATATATTTAAAAGGATTCAAATACCTTTTTATTGAGACGATCATCATGCGAAGTTTGATGACTATTCATTTTCAAACAAATAGTTTATTCTTATCCTTAAATTTTTATTTAAATTAATTCATGATATTTAAATGACACATTATTTTTATTTGTTTACAAATATACTAACAAAAATAATATATTGGATTAACTATTATGTTAATATTTGCTAATAATTATGACGTTTCCTCTTTAATTCTTTATATAATAATTCACTATTATTTCCTTTTTAGTACTGATGTATGATATTGTTCATTTTCTCTTCAATTAATCATAAGTTTGTACAATGATAACTATTATTGCAATTAATTATATATTGTATAAAATTATCTTTTAATTTATTATGCTTTCTCTATTTTGTTAATTAGATTCTGACTCGTATTAAGGTGTTAATATTGAAAACTTATTTGGTAATCCCGATAATTTTATGCACTTTCGACTATTATTTAATTTAAGTGTTGATTCTAAACAGGACAAGCGTAGACAGATACAGAGGATAGATATGAAAATATGGTCCATATTATGTTTGAAAATAAAAGTTAAGCTAATAAAAGGCTTTAGAAAAAAATGTGCGATTTTAAATACTGCCTCTTTATCCATAGTGTGGCAGTAGGCAGATCAGAGGTAGGCATGATTAACAACTTTGTCGATCTTAAAGATCAAGGTTAGATGACGGAAAAAGTGATCTTGAAGATCAAGATCAAGATCAGATCGCTAGAAATATTAGACTTTGAAGATCAAAATCAAGATCGTGATTTTGAAGATCACATTTTAAGATCGTTTTATATGAGAGAAAAAAGTTGTAGTTTTGTAGAGTAAACAAAAACTAATTATTTTGTTCATCATCCCTGAAATGTATCACTTCTATTAGTCTATTAAGGGCTGATACAATGGAAGCATCGCATTATACCTATGTACTATGTACTAAAATACATCTAGTTGACGAAATTATTTATTAAAGTTTAATATTTCAAGTAAAAGTGGTCTTACCTATAAGATTTATAAGGTTAATCTCATTATAATCACCATAAACCTTTTTTAATTGATAGGAAGAATAGTCTTCCTGCATCAGTGGTCAATTCTCATAACTTAAATATTTTTAAGAATAATCTTGACAATTACAGGGTAAACAAATCAAATATTAATTAAATTGAATAAAAGTATTATTGGAATAAAGTTTTTATGTCTAAAATTAACAAAATTACATTTGCTAATTTAATAAATTAAATGTATAAAAGGTTTCTAAAAATTAAAAAAAAATTACGTAACCTTGTAAATATAAATTGTATTTTCCATGATCGCATTCTTAATTTTTGCCATTGCTTCAAATCAACGGCAGCATCATATTTTTGGTTGGCAGTCCTTATTGTCCATATTTCACCTGCTTATGTTGTTTACTAGTGGTGAAAGGTTGAAGAGATGTGCATCGCCGTGGTCATTGCGTCGTTGGGTCACTCTTGATTTTGTCGTAAAACTTTCGTTCGAAGTTTTCAGAATCGTTTTGTGTCGCCATTTTAGGTTCTTCGCCTCGTCTCTGCCATCATCGTGTTTTCGTCCTCATCATCTCTTCGTCACATAAAATAGTAAAGACGTCATATTATTGCAAGACAATCTGAATCAAGTTACCGCCTTTGAAGCACCATCACGTCTTGTCCATTTTTAGGATTTGGTTTCTCTTCACGTCTTCATCATCGACACATCTCCAACATTTTCATTTTCAGATTTTCGCTTTTGGAATTTTTTTGTTTTTATTTTGTATATATATATAATCGCATCTTTAAAAGCCTTTTGGCTTTTTCGGCATTTAAATTGTAGTGTGTTATGTGTTTTTTAACATAACATAACGTGTATAACTCGCAAAGGGACAGAATGCCATCGAGGTTACGAGTATATATAAAAAAAAATCAAAATGACTAAAAAATACAAGAAAAATCGAAGATAACGGATAAAAAAACGCAGATGTGCGCATACTAAATAGTTTTCTATCTCATTGTCATATCGTCGCTATCGCCATCGAAATATCTTTACCCTCTTCATTTTGCGATCGTTCTTTTTTTCGATTGTTTTGTATATTATTTTACTCTTTCTGTTGTAGTTTTTTATATACACGCAACCTTGATGTGCCTTGGCTGTTGTGCTTTTAATATACAGTATATTTTGTTAATCCCCTGGTTTAAACTATGGTTATTGACGTTTCTGCTTTCAGTTTTTTTTGTGCTAAACCTAAAAATTAGCATTATTATAAATTTTTAGCATTAAAAAACTATTTCATTATCAAAAAACTGTTTTAGTTATATTTTACTCAATTCTCAATTTCAAGCTCCATAACCCATATTAATAAATGTTCACCTTATATAAGCAAAACATTTTTACATATAATTTAATTTTATATTTTCAGTGAAGAATTCAATTACTCACAAGATAAGAGTAAAACCTGAAAGTTAATTTAATGTTAAACTGGTATAAACTTTTGATTCCTTCAAAACCAATTATCCAAAAGTTACTATGAGAGAGACGAATTCGTTTGGGGCTATGAACCATGTCAGCAAACGAAAACAAGTTCTACTGGTGCATAGAAAGGTTGGATATTGTTAAACCTCTTCAAGGCCTCCTTTCTAGCAGGGTATATCTCTAAAATTCGAGTGAATTACTGGTGTGCTTCAAATTATTGAGAACCACCAAGTCTTTTCTCTTGTTAGGAACAGAGAATTAGCCGTCCAGATAATAAGTCCAAGTTTCCAGAATTATTACCACTGTTTTCACAAGTATAATTTCTTACAGACATATATATATATATATATATTTATATATATATATATATAAGTTGTATTTTATATACTTGTGACTTGATTGCTATATGATCTAGCATTGAAGCCAGAAATCACTCAATGACTGATGCCAGTAATGGCATGCAGTGTCTCAAGCGAAGATATTTTGGTTGGATAGGCTCCAATCAACGAGGGCATCTTGAGTCACTATGATTGTTTTAAGAAGACAAACTTAGTACTATTTTCCCTTTTCTGTTAATTTGTTGCGGGGTCGTGAAATGCGTTTAGAACATAAATATTCTGAAATAAATTCCAATACATTTTCATTGAGAATTTATACTCCAGATTCAATTTTTTAAAAAAATTAATGTTATATATTTTGCTGACATGGGCTTACCAGCAACATTAAACAGTGCCAAACATGTTTCCATTTCAGATTGATTTATTTTTATTATAGGTTAATTTATTAACTTATCTGCATCAGTTGTTCCTTCCAAGTTCAATTGTTAGGAGACATATCAAACATGGACTCAATGTTTCACTGATTTCTTTCTATATTCTTCTAAATGTTCAGAAAGTTACCGATGATTACCTCTTTAATCTGCATCTTTATTATCATCCCCTGCCCCTGCATCATCTTGATCATTGTTCGTAGTACTATTTAGAAACGAACACGAAACATTCTTAAAGCATTTCGCTATGTGTGGTGCATTGTCGATGGCTGTAAACACAACTTTCCTAATGATAAACCACGATTCGAGTTGATCTTGTCCAATTTTGCAGCAATTTTATCAAAGCTCTGTGTTTCACGAAATATAGGTCATTCCATCGCAGCTGATCCTCGCGACAGGTCACCATTCAACTGTGATTTAAGAATTTAAAATAAATGATTGCATGAACATTTTTTTTAATTTTAACTTAATAATAGTGGTTAGAGGTGCATCAGCTAAACTACGGTACTAAATATTAAAGAGAAGAAATTTGTAACTCTAAAAGAGAAAATTCAGCGATGAATCGTCTACCATACGTCTACAATATTGGGAGATCGCATAAGACCAAAATGTCGAAGAGTCCATATTCACAACAAAATAAAGACTTACTAAATTAATGAATGAGGAAAACATGTCGAATAATTAAAAATATTATACTATAGGGCTTTTAGACTGACAATCTATTACCAATGGTCAATCTATCAATTATGTATATCTTCCTTCATTGCAATGGTTTTTGTTAAGAGCCAGTGTGCGTCGAGATGACATCTAATCACTCGGGCTCTACGTCTAAAACAATTTAAAATTAAAACAACTAAAATAGATTAGCTAGGGAAAAAATATAAAAATATTTGCCTGACTAGTAATTGTCTAATTTTCATCCACTAAGATGAATGAATATTTTAATCAGAGATTAGCTATATAAATAATAGCAAAATATTAAGCCAGGCTAGCGCAAACCGAATATTCCTAAAATAATATGATAAAATATTTTAATCAGATATTAGCTATGGAAAAAATAGCAAAGTATTTGAGTTATACTAACATGAAAGAAGACCCTTGAATTCATATAGTTAAACTAAGCTCGATGTTAGGAGCCCATTACGGACAAGCGTGACTAACTTCAATTCAAAGATATCCTTCAACAATTTTGATACTTGTTTTGTTTGGAAATGTGGAAGACGCTTAATGTCGACTGTATGGCAGTTTTAGCAGAGACAGTATCGCTGCCGCTGGCATCATCTTATTTAGCTTGACGCTTTTGAGCTTTATTCTCCTATTCATATTCATCCAAAAGATCCGAATGTAGGTTCTGTACAATAAAATAATTATTATCATGCGGAAAGGCTTCTTGAACTCTGTATGCGTATTAATTAAAATTAATACGTAGCAAAATTATTTTTTTTAATTTAATTAAAATTTAACTAAAATTATTTTTACTATGAACATTGCATTTTTATCTAATATTAAATTGCAAGGCAAATTTTGTCGTTCACTAACTAAATAGCACAAATTACAGACATGAATCAAACAGAGAGAAGGACACATATACTTTGCTTTTTATTACCCTTTAAGATTCACTTTGCCGTTCCTTAAGAATTTTGGAAAGTGCTCTTAGGATGTTAAACTAAAGGCAAATACATGATATTTTACTCTTGTGTATTTTCAAAATTTCACCGTTTTTTGTGTGGTTCGGTTAGGTTAGGATAGGTTAAGTAATGATAAACTCATCTCCATTGGTATTGGCGTAAGAAGATAGAATGCAGGAATAATGCAGGAATACAGCCTATTTAGCATTTGCACAAGATTGGTAAATTCTGCGCTCTAGTGCCTCAAGGCGGGGAAAATTACTGAAACCTTATTGGTTGCATTTGAAACATGAGTTCTTATTTGCCCAGAGAGAAGAAAATCAATCATCTGAGAATTACAAACTTTGTGGCGTTTATTTAAAAATGGTGCAATTAAGTATCATATTCGAGATATTTGGGCGCTAAAGGTTTAATGGATGTCGCTAGTATTTAATGTATGTACTTGTTCATAATCTATCAATATCTGAAGTGCAAAATATATTAAAATGGACGTCTAGGTACGAGTAAATTAAGCATTAGTCTTGTATGTCACTCGTCACTTTGAATATGACTTGAACATTTGTTAATGCTGCTATTTTTACAATTCCTTTCCCACTGCGTTTACGGCTAAATTTGAAGGCGCAAACCTATTTTTACACTTCGATTTGACTCAAGCCTTACAAGTCAGTTACTTAGTGCTAACCCTGTGGTGCCTCAGAAGTTCACTTGTTGAGTCGAAGACAGGATACAGACTTGTATGTTTCTAGTTTTTTCGACAATTTGGAAGAATTTTCCGTTGAATAGTTCAGAATGATCTAATAACCAACATCTTTATCTAAATATATTATATCCTGTTCTAGGGACAACCTATAATATTCCTTTCCCTTAAGAGAATGTTTTAGTTCCAATAAATTTTGAATTATTATTAAAGATTTCACTCTTTAAATATAGTAAATTTAGAATTACTTTATTATAAATACGGAACTATAGGCAATATTTTAAACCTATATTATATTATATGTGAGTATTTTAGTTTTGCTAATTTATATCAATTATTTCTAAAAAATAAGTTTTTAGCTAAATTATATAATTACTAACGTTAACAACGTCTACGCATTATTTCCTCCATAGTAAATTTGCATAATGTTTAATTGTATAAATAATTAACTATAATTCAATAAATTATATAAATGTTTGAAAACCATATGCAAGTTTATATATAATCTTTACCATTTTGGTAAAAGATTGGACCCTTCTTTAAATAGGAGCTTAATGCTAACTCGTTGCAGAAAACATAACCAATCAGTGTTAAACAAAGTTGCTACCATATTTCACTTGAACAAAAAACTAATGCCATTCGCAAAGCAGCCTATTTAATAATCTGAAATGAAAAGTAATCATTAAGATCAAGAACAAAGGAAATAAACTAATCTTAGATTAAAATCAAGATAGTGCTCATCTCTGGCTATTTATTGAAGATTAAAATCTCATTGATCAGTGTTTCAATTGCCAGCTAAAAAACACGATTGGACACCTCGTGAGTTTTTTCTCGGGGGTTTTGTCAAGAAAACATTCTTACTCAAACACCACCTTTGAGCTGAAGAAATCGTTTCGAGAATCCTTGGCTTCTATCAAAAGCCTTTTTAAAAATTCAGATTAAAACTCTTCCTATTTTTATCAATAATTCTTTCGAGTGCCAGAGAAAAGATTTGAAAGAATTTTTATTTCATTCTTCTACTTTTTTTCATAAACGTAGATTTGAGTTTAAAAGCAGAAAAATTGAATATTTCAACATAATAATTTAAAAATCCAAATTCTTCCTCTTTATCCATTGGGCCAATCAAAAAATGGAAATTGATAGTTAATATGCCAGCATTGTTATATGGGAGTAAGACGAGGATATTAGCGTTAGAACAGGGTAAATGGATAATTTAACCTGGATGCTTAGTATGCTAAAGGTAGAGTCTGAGGAAGCGTAGCGTATGGTGTTAAAACTTATCCAAACGAGATTGTAAATAAGTAGTCTGAGGTGATATAGATATGAATAAATATTATATTTAAATAGAAATGGGAGGAAAATATAAGAGAGTAATTTTAGAATTTGCGATAGTTTTCAATACCGAATAAATGGTGGATTGATTAAACAACTGAGGGCTTGTGGGAGAAATGGGTTCAGTGGTATTTACATTGTGTATGATATGTGTTAATGGAAGTTTTTTGTACTGAATCTGCTTGAGTCTTACTTCTAATTAATGAGCATAAACTTGACGATATGCTGCAGTACATACTACACCTCCACTTTGAATAGACACTTTGGTGTGGAAACGTGATGGCTATATTTGATTTAGAGAGGGCATAAAAGTTGAATAGGTTTAAATGCACGTTGACCCTCCCCCCTTGGAGGGCATATTGACGATAATGTACATAAAATGAAACTTAAGATGGAAAAAATATTAAGATATATTTAAAAGAAGCGGAATGTATAGTAACAAGGTCTGCTGACCAAAGTCACGTGCTCTCAATTATGATGATTCATGACCTTACAACCAATTAAACTTTCATGAATTCTCAGAGTAACCTAAGGGAAGACCTTATCAAATATATCATTCGAAAGAAAATGTAAAACAACGTAAGGGATTTCAAATTTCATTAGAATCAGCCCTATAGTTATGATGTTATTGGCAAAACAAAATAATTACTGCCCTAAGCTTGGGATGGCCTTGGTAATTATATCATTCGTAAGAGAATGTAAAACAACATAAGGTTTTTAAATTACGTTACCATCAGCCAAATAGTTACAATGTTATTACTAAAACAAAAAAGCAAAACGTGAACCGACGAAAAGACCGATCGACCGACCAACACGCTGTCCGACATAGTAAGACATAGAGACGTACGCGACTAAAAATAAAGTGCTGTTTTCCTTATGGTTTAAAGCAAAAGCGAAATGAAAGGATTTTTCTTTCAAATGAATTTTATAACAAAGCCTACACATATTTTGGCAAACTCAACTCAAATTGAATCTTCATCCGTTGAATGGTGACAACCGCTGTAGCAATTTATCGCGCAGCTCTTAGGTGGGTTTTACATTAGGTTAGGCTGTTGGCCGGATTCATACACATATTGCTTTCAATAATTACCTGAACCTGAGACGGCGCCTCTTGGAATATCCATATAAATTATTAAAAAGATAAATCCGTTTAAATTCCAATATTCTTCATTTGAATAATACTCTCGCATAAGTCACGTAATATTTTTGCTTTTAGAAAATTGATTCATTGCAAACGATGGCTAACTTTTATTGTCCTTACATAATTTAATTTTAAAATTAACTTAATACTATATAAACCTTTTTTATTTATTTTTGTTTAGCCATAATTTTCAAATCCTTTGTTTTACATATGCTTAAAGGATTTGAAGTTGATTTTTAAAAGTTTTTTTTAAATGCTTTCCTTTTGATAAAAATGATATTCAGTATTTAAATGTAAATCAAGATGTAATTCCTTCGAGTGCATTTTAATTCAATTTCAATGATGTAAGTACATTCAAGTTCTTATGCAATCAAAGTGTTCATCTATCTAAATATTTTAGTGTTTGATCATGAAATGTTAATGTTCAGTAATAAATCTCCATTTAGCTGAGGTAGCAAAGAAGAAATAACAATTTACACTCCATTATACCTTGATTGTTTCATTTCCACAGTATAATTATATGATGAACTTATTACTACTTAGCCATTGCTTCGATATATTTTGGTGGGCTAACGAGTCGGGATGATTTAATTTAAAAGTGAATCACTGTTCATTTAATTTTCTACTGATATTTTTATAATAATCCACTAGATTTGGAAGAATAGCTAAGGAAGTCGATTTTTTATTATCCCGAAAGATAAATCGTATTAATTTAGTTTAGCAACTTGGTCTCAGAATAAATAAAACATAATGAAAAGGTGGACGCAAAAGAAAGCGGAAAAAAACCGCAGTTAGTAGAAGATTTAACTAACTAGCTCCACCATTACCTCATCCCGTCGCTGAAAATAATGATAAAAGGATTTGAATTCATGGTAATTGTTTTCCATTTGTTATGTTCCCACTCTTCTTACCTTTTCTGGGGACGGGTTGGGTTAGGTGCAGTTCAGCATCACAGCTTCAGCGCCCCCTTTCAAGCACCTGGCTGTTTTACCGCAAATATACTTCAAAACTAAGACATTTCTGCGCCTAGTTATTTCATCTAACCAATATACGCAATTATAACGAAGAAAGTGCCCTGTTTGTACACATATACATTGTAAAGAGTTTTACAATAAGGTCACTCGATTTTCAAATGTAAATAAAACAAGTTGGGTGTGATATATGCACAAAATTTATTTTAAATTTGAAAGTACATTTTATGCATTAAGTGTGAAATATGACCTTGATCAAATGACCGCCACGGCTTCCTTTGGTGGAACGTATTCGGGAAGTCTAATTTTGGATGACTTTGTCACATAAATCTGGTTGAATTTACTGCATGGTGTTCGTTATGTTGACTTTGAGGACATACACTGTTTGCGTATTATTCGCATAGACCTGCAATTTAAGGTAGCCCCCATGAAAGAAGTCTAATGGCGTTAAATCGCATGATCTCGGTGGCCAGTTGACGTTGCTGCCGCGCTAGATGACCCTGTCCTGAAATCGCCGGTGCAAAATGTCTCTCGTGGCTTTCGCAGTGTGTCACGTAGGGCCGTGCTGTTGTAACCACATGTCGTCAGTATCCATATCAGGCATATAATCCAGTTAAAGCCACACTAAATTGCTTACCATTGATCTGTAGGTCTCGCCGTTGATGGTTATGGCAATCCCATCTTCGTTCTCAAAAAAATACGGACCAATGATTCCATTAGGCGAAAATCCGCACCAAACACTGACTTAGTTGGGATGCAATTGGTGCTGGTGTATCTCATGTGGATTTTTCTAGTTCTAAATCCTAAAATTTTGCTTATTCACCTATCCATTCATCCAAACATGGCCACTATCGCCTGACAAAGCTCGAGCGATCTTATTGAAAGACCCTTTATGATGTAATTAAATTGTGACAGTGATCTTTCTATCTCAAATTGTAGCATTAACGTTTCACCTAATATTAGATCCGTTCGTCATGTATTAAATCCGAATACAAAATCCAAAAAAATATTAACTTAATGTTCACTAGTCGTGCCCAACCGACTTCAAGTGAGATAAATAAATCCAGCCTCTCACGTATATACCCTCCCAAATGTCTCTAGTCTCTTTCCTAGAAGAGGTCTTTGATAAAAAGTAAGAAAGCGCTCAGAATCAATTTTCGTTTTCTTATTTGGCTTTTCCGTCATTATTTGTGCTCAAGAAACGTATGAGGTACTGAAATAAAATGGCCTCCAGTCCTCGGCAGCCCTTAATTGAGCATAGGGTGGAAAGAATCCCCTGATCCGAATCAGTAAATAAACTTCAAAACACTGACGTTAAGGAGCAAAGAAGATACGAAGACTAATCAGAATAGAGGATGAGTTCACCAACTGACACATAGGCACTATCTACCAGGCTGATGATGATGATGATGGTGAGAATGAGTATATCACTCTAACATTTGAGCTCAAATATAAATATTAGGTTTTTTATCATAATGAGTACTGGAATTTTAAAAAAAACTTTGACACTTATTTAAAGTACAAATTAGACTCTTTTCTATATGTTTTAATAAGTATCACACTTGAGTGTTACATACCAATAGATAAAACATCAGCACAAAAATAAAAAAGTGAAAAAAGATTTTGGAATGTATTAATATTTAGCAAATGAATGACCTGGAAATACTAAAGAAAAAAAGATAAAAATATTTAAAAAATTTAAAGTCCCTATTTAACTCTTAATTTTGTGCAAATCAATAACCTTTTTAAAATATACGCCATTGTAAGAACATCTCATATTTACTAAAGTTTTAAAAATTGTAAAATTATCAACATATTCAATCATATGTGTAGTAAATTAAAAGGCACTAAAGTTTTAACAGGTTAGTTTATTAAATTATGAGCAATTCCTGGCAAATATTCGACTTCATTTCTTTTCCCATACTGCAAAATAATTCTTAAAATTCTCGTCTGCTTTTCTGTATGTTAACAATATCACTGCAGGTTCATGCCAAGATGCAAGCTTTTCCATATACTCGTCTCGTCTCTTATAAATTTGGTGGAGAAGGGGGACCAACTTCCATATAGTTGTGTTATTCATTCTTAATTCTTATCTTAATCTCTTATTTGCCGGTACAGCACGATTGTTTGTTGTCTTCCCCGTCAAATGGCCGATGATGGACCTTCCACAGCTGCAGAAGAAATAATGTTTTTCTTCGACCATTTCTTCCTCTATTATGGCGACCAAAGTACTTATCCTCGAACCAATTCAGGATTCCGATAACTGTTCAGGTAAAACAGCTCCTAAAGCATTCACATAACAATCTAAGTTTTCTATTCGCACAAAAGCGAGAATAGTGATCATTTTACCGTGTAAAGCAAAATTAGAATTATTACTATACTGACTCATAAGCCCATCTAATGTATTTTATTTAACAGATTTGGGGGGAAGTGGAAAAGGCATCCTCGCACGTCTACATTCGGGAACGAGACCATTATAGCCAAAAGGGCAGCTTTCTCAAAATCACAATTAATTGCACTTGGCTTTCTATTTGGAACAATATCCATAATAATATTGAAAATTATTTTTTAATTGTGCACTACTTATTTTATAATTGCACTTTTTAATTTCCTTATTGCAACCGCATTGATACACCTCGAGTGCATTCTGAATTTCTAGGCGCTGAAACAGCATGTCCTGAAATGGCAAGGCGCCGAAAAGGCATCGCTGAAAAGACAGGGCGCTGAAAGAGCGGCGGTTTATGGCAGCGCTTAAACATCCCATCCCCCGGAGAAATTCTGATTATTGGATTACATTAAATACCATTTCTTCTAAGAAGCTAAAAATAGTTCAGTTTGTTCAAAATTCTTTGAATGTCTTATTTGTAATAGGAAGGAATAAGATGCTTACCTTATTTTGACTCATTCCCAGGGGAATTAGATATATCTCGTTTTATAATTTGGTTCCTTTCGATAGTTGCACGAGATCTTAAAGTTAAACATTCATTAAAACTGAAAATGTATCGTGATACCTTGTGTTTTCTCCACTTAAAAGGTTATTCTGCCTTGAGTAATTTCGTTGAGTTAATTGGTCATAATTATATGCCTGGTAACAACGATTTTATTTATCAGCCTATCCTTCTGTTCGAGTCTTTGTGCTTCAACTTTTTCTAAACATGTGTAATCACATGTTTCCAAGATTATTTTTGTTTACTATAATACCATTCTATGAATAAGTAATGAGGAAGGTATATAAGTTATGTTGAATCATATCCAAACTTAGAACAGGTAGATGATACGGAATGTGTGTCAAAAGTACCTTCTTATTTTCAACCTTCATATGAGATTGATGACAACTTATCAAAAATAATAAAGTCTTCTTAATTTCAATAGTTAAAAATTTACTTAGTGAAGTTTACAAATTATTGTGATATTTGTGAATAAATTTTCAATATAGTTCAATCAGGTGCTAACAAAAATTAATATTAAAATAATGGAAATTATTCAAGCAGGAATAAACAAACAGGAAAAGTCTACTAAAGTTCTTAAAATTTCAATGAGTAAGGACGGTATGTAAAACTCTCAAATTAATAGAGCTAGAATAAGAACGGAAAACATTATTAAGATTACAAAGTTCCAAATACTTTCCCTCCTCTTAATGTACATTGATAAATATTTACTCCACCACAGTTTAATAATTCCTAAGGCCAGAATATTTTGCCAAATTTTCATATTTACTGGTAGGACTATTATTACTTAAATTTAAGCTAGAAACTGTAATAGCAAAAATATTTTTAAAAAAGCCTTTTCGAATTCTGAAAAATTACCCCAATTCGCAAATCTTTAAAGAGGTCACTTTAATTTAACTTTGGAAAACACGCATATAAATTAAGGAAGAACTAATCATAAATGATTTAAAAATAGGTGGCCAAGTTGAGTGCTTCTGAGTTAATAATTATTATAAGAAAAATAGTTTGCGAGCAAGTTCCTTTTGTTCGCATTCTAAGGAAAAGCAGTAAGGATTTTGTATTTATACTGTAAAGTATAATCCGCACAAACTAATCATAGAAATCTGAGGTTCAAATGGGAGCATGTGGAGAGAAACGTTACATATAACTAATTTTTTTAGAACTACGTCGCACTTTTTCGAAAATATTTTAACAATTATAGTAATTTTTATTTACGATGCCGACTTCGGAAGTAACATGCTTAATCATCAGTTCAGGAATAATAACACAAATGAATATATACATATATAATGTATATCTCTCATGAACGCGAGAGAATGATGAAATGAATCACTTATACCGCACAGAAAGTGAAGCTGGCCTTAAAATTTTGGGTATTCTTGAGAATTTTTGTTCTCACGCATACCCGATTGATCTAAAGGGTTTCTAAAACTGTAGTTAAAGCGTAACCCGCTGCTTAATATATATATATATATATATATATATATATATATATATATATAGTCATATGGGTTGCTGCTGACCAGTCCGATCTTCAATTTCAGTTTTGCTCGCACTGTTCTCTTTATCCTTATACAATGATACTATGAGTTGCAACACAGGTACCAGACCTATTTTAGTGCAAAAGCATATACCGTTATTATACTCTCAGCTACTACATATATCATGTACCAAAGCTTCTTTTAGACATTTTAGCCCTCTCCCAGTTATATATCCTTCATTTTCGATACTCCCATTTTACAACTCCTCAAACTACTCTCGTCCTCTTGTTTTGAATTACGCACTGCTCCCATGTACCATGCATGAGACCCATTCTTTAACTGCGACTGAAATGGAGTGGTCTCCTCACCAATAGGACTCATTCTGTTTTCAATTTAGGGTAAACTAGTCAGAGCACTCAAATCAAATAAATTAAGCATTCAATATGGTCTATCAAGAAACGATAGCCACTCAGTTCAGTGCAGGATAAACAGTAGGAAGCAATAACTAAATTTTATTCAGAATATGGAAAAAATCAAACTTATCTGTCGTCTTTCACTATCAATCAATCTTTTCGACATCATTTCCCGTCATTCCGGTCTCGTTCGCAGACAACGCTTTCTTCTGTGGCTCAACTTCGATAACACATTGATTAGCTGTACATCTCGCTTGAGGACATCAGAAACATTATTATCCACCACCCCAAGGCACTTTTAGTGCATCATGGTTTAGCGATGCACACACGCCCTCCCCCCCGCCCATCCCTTTTGTTACTTTGTCTGCAATTAACGTCCCCATCCTCCACAAAAAATGTCGACGAAACTATCGATTTTTAGTGTCCACAGATGCCAAACTTCTCATTTGTCAGTTTTTTTGCCGTTACCAATTTTGTGACTCTTTTTTGCCCTTATTTGTCTTCTTATCACATTTGCTTCAGATTTCAACGGAGACCTTTAACTCTTTACACATCAGGAAAGTGGCTACTTTTGCAATTAATTTTAAAAAATCAATTTTCGCTGAGTAAATTCTTTATGACAATTTTTTCTCCTGCTTCTATTTTAAACTGCTATTTTAAACTGCATCGGACCTTATAATCGTTCGTATTTTGTGTTTTGTCTGATGAGAAAATTTAATGTGATAAAGTTTCGCGCCATTATTTAATCTTGAAATATATTTGTTTTCGAGTGAATATTGCACGATTTTCGGGTTTATCAAAAGGCTGTGATAGAAATAATCTACAAAACTTTTGTAAATAAAGGACTGTAGACTATATCAGAGGCAAAAATCTTTTTTTCATAACTGATCAGGAAAAATATACTATCTGTAAGTAGTTCTATGGGAAACAATATTGCAAATCCATTTATTTGTGAATTTTTTTTTAATAGGGATCTATGATTTATTTATGATCTCCATAAATCCAATTAGTTATATAAATTTTTATGAAGGTTAATATGAAAATATGATCGAAAATATGTAACACACGGGTAATTCTTAATCACAACTTATGAGACAATTCCTATTTCTAAAGCAGTTAATTTTCTGGTCTCCCTATCCAAAGATGATTATTCCTAATTTTATCTAAATTATCTACTTGGAATTAAAACCAATTTATGCGTAGAAAGTTGTTAAAATTCGAGCAGGTCCTGGATAAAATATCTTTAAATTTGGTATTATTATTTAAAAAATTTAAAACTACATTATTAATATATCCTAACTTTCTTGTCATCCAACGCTAAACGCGAAATTCATTGTACTCATTCGGCATTTTTGATAATTATGTAATGAATTCCTTCGTTGCGAGAATCCTTTTTTTTGGATCCAAAGGAAGAAAGCCGAGGTAATTGGTATTTTAATTTAATATGTGTAATTCAAACTTTTAGAACGGATAAAATAGGTATCAGTCACATGATTATTAATATCAACAACGACGGTTGCATTATTGAGCTTAAGTTTGAGATTTCCTTCTATTTCCTCAATCTTCGTCACAGATGGCGTAAGGAGATAGCAAAAGTAGTCAAATAACATTTCTTTACTAGGGAAGACGTCCTACATCCTTATGATGGGTGAGAATCTGAAGGTGTAAGCAGTAAGAAGTAAATGATAGTGTAGAGGTGGATATTTGTGTATAGAAATAAAAGGACTTTATATTCCTATTTCTCTTCACTTATCGCTATAATTTCCTCAGTTTAACGTGATCTTTTACCTTACCTTCCTGCCTTTGTGTTTTTATCACCTACGTAACTGACTTCAAGACTTATATACATACGATGTAGTCACTCTCTTATCCCAATTCTCATAATACAACTGAGCTAGTTCTCTTCCTATAATTGCTACTTAGGAATTGCCGTTTCATCACAACTACACTCTGAGTTACAACTTATATTCTCATCGAATCTTCACTATTCTTAATATTTGTTTCTATATTTTCACTGTTATATTCTGCAAAAACTAAATTTGCTGATTTTATTTTCATATAAACATGTATTTTCCTGTCGCTTTGGTTCTTCATCGGATGCCCGTGATCCAGTAGATTACTTAGTTTTGCACCAACTGTTTAACCTGAATTCTAAAGTTCGGAGCTAAACAGAACTGGGCTGTCGAGAATATCTTTTTAGAATGTATCGATTAACAATCGTAATTCTTCCATGTTCAATTTCTTGGCACTTTTACTGTGCTTATTTTCTTCATTCAACCTCTCTATCTTTTCAAACGTATACATCAATTTTAAATGAGCATTAAATTCTTACATTATATAATTTTCGTGCTCAGCTTCAAGGTTAGCATTTCTCCCCTAGTGATATTGAATACCCTGCTCTAGTAATGTATATAACACTTGTATATTCGTTTCTATTCCGTTGCACACTGATTTCTGTTATTTATTCTCATCGTTTTCGGTGAAGGTGTACCTCGACTTTATAGATTATTTGCCCCAAAACTTCTTTGGGTTTATTTCCCTATCCATGCGACCTAGCCTTTCCTTCCATTGCCTTTCCTTCCTTATCAGTTTTCAGGTATCTTACTCCTCTCCGCACCTCCTTTTTCTTTATATGTAATTAGACAGATGGGCTTCGATCTGTTTTTATTTGGCAAATAAGCTATTTCTCTTTTTTACGCGCAATTATTGGCTTCTCTTATAAAGTTAATTGCTGATAATGTTTCAGTTCGTCATTTTAATTTCCCCATTTAAGACTTTTATCCTAAATGAGAGAAGCCTTTGCATTAGGCCTGGTGCCACATTATCCATGGTGTAGATGTGGTTGTTTGAGTACAATGGACACTAATGGATATAAATATTACACTGTAACTCAGCGCTGATCAGCACAATATCCAACTTGGTCGGATTTCTCAGTAACGTTCGTGAGGACTCAGCTCGAACTCCTCTCGCTATCCCTCATTGAGTTGACGTTGTTTAAAATCCAGTTTTTCGAAGGCAATACCAAATGCTTGATGCTTATATTTATATCACCGAGGAATATCAGCTTTATTCATTTTTAAATACCTGTATAAGTTATATAATTTCAAGAAACTTCTTTTATGCGGTTGATATTCTCCCATCAGGATTTCCGGACAGTTCCGAGTCTTCAATTATAAAGTTAAATAGCTTTGATGCATTTACTATCAATTTTAATTCATGTTCATAAATTCTTTTTCTTCAGAAAGCCTATGATTATCCCCAATATATTAATCTTATTCGTTTTAGTTTACATTATAATTTCTCATCATTCTTAGTTGACCATAAATTAGCTCGTTAAAATTCTTTAAACTTAAGAGATGGCACCATTCACCCGACCATTTGAGTCATCCTAACAGCAGTTCACTTTACATCACATCCTTTGTGAACTCCAATTGATGTGACCACTTGAATATCGATTTTTTTCTCTCTCCCCTTTCTCTCTCTCTCTCTCTCTTTCCCTCTCTCTCTCTTTCTCTCTCTCTCTCTCTCTCTCTCTCTCTCTCTCTCTATATATATATATATATATATATATATATATATATATATATATATATATATATATATATATATGTGGTAAAAAAATCCAGTGTCGACTACATTTGCTGACGGCCCCTAGCTACCAACTGTATTCGGCATCATGGTAGCCTATGGCTACAAGCTTCTCATGATGAAACAAATCCTAAAGAAATTCGTCCATTCGTTTTGGATTAGCAGATTAAAAATATAGTCAAACCACGGTCCTTGTATGGATAAGGGTGCTAAAAGCCAGATTGCGACTAACTTTAACAACCACATTGCTAGCTAGTTTATTTATTGTTGCTGGAAATCAAAATGCAACTGACTAAATATTAATTACAACGACCTATAACAGCTGGGGAAAGACTTGTACATTGCAATCTACAAATGGGAAACACTATATGAAGGGTTACATCTCACGAAATTCCTCATCGAAGTCAATTATATTAAATAAAATATTATTTGTTTTTGTGAAACCTTACGACACGGGAAGGCTATCAACTGAAAAAGTGAAAATCACCTGCTCTACCATAAAGGAAAATAAGATTAAATGCAGCATGGATATTGAATTCTGAGGCATAGAGCTTTTAAATAAATGCGAATAGAATTTCACCACATGTAAGGAAGAGTAGCTTACGTAAATTTAAGAGTCTCTATAAACTGCAACCTCAAGATAGCTTGAGTGTACGCATAAACATCTGATGACATCAGGATAAACATAAACAAAAAGAGACCATTTGTACATCGTAATGAAAGGTTTAATGCAAAGGTAAGGCAATGTAGTAAGTAATGAATTTTAAAGTTCTCAATGGGAAACAGCATGTGAGTTACATTATCCTTTTGAATTTACACTGGCTCAAGGCCTGATTATTGCTAGCACTATGTTATAAAAGAAGCAGCAGCAAAGATGGACTTGGAGAAACACAAACAATAAGATATACAAGCAAGTCGATTATATGCTGGTTGACAAAATACTTTGTGTAAATAATTTCCAGGCAATCAATAAAATGAAAATCAATGCTCACAGAATAATAAGGTGTAGGAAAAGATTTATCATTCTGTAGGAGAGAGGAAAGCTTTTTGATTAAAGATATAAGCTCATCAAGTTCAGGAAAATCTCGTTCCAAAATTTAAGTTCCATCATTAAAGATCATAACATTAGAATCACCTTAACCCAGGCAGCACCAAAAATATGCATGCAATTTACAAAGTCATAGAGAGAGAATTTCTCGCGGTCAGATGACTCGACTTGGGTTCTATTTATCTCCCCGTCACATTGCCTGATCAGCGCCAGATAAACGGTGTCGTGGACCTTTGCCCAGAGCATATCCTCATCCCTCCTCCTGGCGCGCCAGGTCTAATGAGATCTACGCTTCACTTTTATGGTCCTCCGGCGACCCAATTCTGCCGAAGCAGTATAATACTTCGGGAAAAGCTTTAAGAAATTAGTACCTTACACTTCATCTAGTACACCATACTCCACATCCCAATGGCTTCCAGCTACGAACGCAATACGTCACCTCTATAGCACGCCTCGCTCGTACCTAAGGCCAGAGTTCCCGCCCGACAGATGATAGACAAGGACAGGCATCCATCACTCGATTATCGACTTGGTTCTCACTTGGAGTACATCCTCCTTAATTTCTCAGCGAGGTTAAAAAAGGAATTTTGCAAGTAAAACTTTGCAGTACTCCGCTACTTGTCGTATCCAAAGCCTCCAGTCAATTAGGCTTTACGTGAGTCTCCCTGTTAATTGCACTCTCTCCCCTTTGCCTAGAAGCAATAACCTTAAACCCTCTGATGAAAATTTCGAAATTGGCATAAAATCTTGTCTCAAAATATTTGTAAAATAGTGACTGAAGAGGTTAGATATGTATGTACATACAGGGTGCATTGAGTACTTTGTTGCCTAACTTTAAGATGAAACACAATATCATAGTTCATTTAAACAGGTATACATATATACCAAAATTACATCTTTAAGTCTTAAATGATTCTTGGAAAATTCATTTTCTTCAATGAATCATAGTAAGACTCAGCTATACCGTTCAGGCAGTGTCAAAACGTGCTAAAGTCATTCTTGACCGCACTCCTGTTTGAATGGGTAAAAACTGGACTGAGCCTTGAACTAAGCTCGACCTTAATGGTGCATGGGGACTTGTTTGTCTCTACTACATCATGCGCTACACATAAAAGTCCAGGGAGTTGCAGTCTGGAGAGTTAGGAGGCCAGATGTTGAAAGTGATGTGGTCAAATAATTTATCTGACTGCCAAGATTAGGTAGTTATTCTTGTCTGGCATTGTTAATGGTCCTAGTGCGACATATATTGCCGTCCATTGCAAATTCCTGGATCCAGTGCAACATTCAATCTGTAGGCACTTGATGTTGTCCTCAGAGAAGATAAACATTGGTATAAAGTGAACATCGCTGCTCACCACCCTACCCAGCAGGATGTGGCCAGGTAACTTACTCTATATCATTCTTGGAACTGTTTTGTGTGCACAGCAAGAGAGCGGTTGTTTTGTGAGTCCGCCGCCTTGTTCTGGTAAAAAATATTTCGATTGACAGGAACCAAAATTACCTGCCATGAAGGAATGTTTCAGTTTGTTAACAATCTTTTCAGTACTTTCCTTTCGCTTGTGCTTCATCTTCTGCGCAGAATATGCCCCTTTCTCATCTTGTTTGAGTTTTAGTGAGGGAATCTGACGCTCCTTTCCCCCTATGTATGGAGCTCTTTTATATACCTGCTGGGATCGTTGTCAATGATAGTCTCAATCTTCGCGACTAATTTGGTGGTTCTTTTCTTATCACAAGGCTTAGGTTAAGGTTTCCGAGCCGCCGTACCATCGTAAACACTATCCAGCTCATCCAACTCATTCGTGATCCTTATCACTCTACTCAGCTTGACACTCAATTACTCTGACATCTTTGCATTGGTGCTCTCAGCTTAAATCTTAAGCTGCAAACCTTGCGTATCCAAATTTATAGAGGCTGATATTCAGTCAGGCTATTGCTTCCATTCCAGATGATGCAGAACTTGGTCTACTATTCTAAGAAGAAAAGAGAATTGACTCAAGACAAGGAGGCTTGCGCTGAATTCTGAGTTGTAAACGACGACAAATTATCCATCACACTTTGTACAATAAACTTTTAATTAATAAATTTCTTAAATTTCCTCAACGCTATTTTTCACTTTACTTTTTTGAAATTCCCTTTGAATCAACCTTTCTTTCAAGTATCTACACATTCGGTAGATGAACTTCGCAACAAACAGCGCTTACTAACCCTAGCATGAGTTTTCTAGATGCAAAAAAAACTCTACTCGGACATTTCAAAGAATTATCGCATCGCAGAGTCTGTAGAATCAGGGATATCCTAAACATTTGCCATCTGCTTATCTCAAGTCAATAATCATTTATTTTACGCTTTGTCTCAATATCCACAATATTTGCTAGATTAATTTTACGATGAGCTTTTCTGATAATGATGAATATAATTTCTAAACATTTTATTTTTACATTTCACTTACATTTGAATATTCTTAAAATTCTCAATTTTCTAAATAAAAAAAACTTTGAAAAACATTTGTGTGAGAGATTTCGTCGATGGCTCCTAACCTAAACTTATCATCTTGTCGGGAATAACTTAACCCAGCAGGGCTATGAAATTTAGGGAGATTCTCACATCCATCTGCCTTTCAACACAATTTTAAAATCTGCTCAACTACTGTCTACTATTTCCATTTGTTTAATATAATCACCACCATCTGAGTTTCTCTTTAACTTTTTATTGAAATCTAAATTTCTCATGTTCTTATTTGTTTGTAAGTGGCTAACGATCCCTTATCACACCACCTAGTGAATCTAATTCATATGTGATTCAGCCTCATCTGGTTCAAATGTGCTAAATTATCGAAATACTCTATCTTGCAATCCTCATCATTATTCTTTAGTAACCTTGTATTCATATTAAAGAGTATATCTACCATGCCATCCACTTATATTTTCGTATTCAATTCTAAAGCAATTTAAATTATCCACTTCCATCGGGAAAGAGCTTCTGGTTAAACCCTTCATTCTGTTCATTATTGCACCACGCACGACTCTTCTAGTTTTTATGCTTATTTTTATTCTCTTGCATGCACTAATTTCTATACTGTGATTGTGCATTTAAAATAGATTTAACAGTTAATTGCTTAAACTGTGAAAAATTCCCTCGCTATTTCTCTCAACCATGAAATGATCATTTGTTTTTCATAATGCACTTTTCTCAAAACCTCTTCCAATCACCCGCTTCCTCACTTTAATTCCATTAAAATATTCATACGCCTGTACTATTCAACCACTCCTTGCTCATGAGCTCTCCATTCAACTTGAATTGTTTAATCGGAATTGCATCATATTAAATGCCTTGCAGCTTTACTGTCATCCATTACTTTCTGCCATGATTCCGTAATAAGGCCAAACCAATTCCGTTTTGACACCGTAGGCTTCCACTGGGAAATTAAAACGCCTCAAAGTGAATACTGATTGGTGGGAAAAGAAATTATATATATATATATATATATATATATATATATTTTTGTGTTGAAAATAACATGTAAGAAATGGCGTTTGGCCAAAACTTCTATAGAAATAAGAAATCAAATAAGTAAAGTAAACTTTTTAAATTAATTTTTTAAATAGATTTTGTCCCAGACGGTACCTATACAAATACTAGGGCCGCCATGTATTTAGGTAAAGGTAGAATTTATAAGTTAGAGTCAGTAATTAGCTTTTTATCCTTCCCGCGCTATTTACAAAGAACGATAGCTTTTGATATCCCTTACGTTATTTCTCTATTATTCGTATGTCACCCAGTAACCACATTTCCAATCTTTCTCATCAACCAAGTACGTTTTCCACTTACTCCGCCTATGTACAAAATATCATTTAACGTAGACCAATTAACAAAATACAGGATTGTATACGAGGTTTTGTTAGATAAATAATATTCGTTCAGGAAAGTAAAACATAATCTATATTTAGTGATAGAAAGATGGCACAATTAACAGAAAACTTGATATTTGGCAAATCTTCTTCTTATGGCTGTCCTTTGAATACGAAACGAACACGCCTCTAGCTACATTCAATGAAAATGGAGATAAATTTATGGTTATGAATTTTTGGTAGCTGTT
The DNA here is from genome assembly GCA_963969495.1 of Ceratothoa steindachneri. Lineage (NCBI taxonomy): Eukaryota > Metazoa > Arthropoda > Malacostraca > Isopoda > Cymothoidae > Ceratothoa > Ceratothoa steindachneri. The sequence goes on along the minus strand of OZ018321.1, from coordinate 26,978,433 downwards.
GGTTGTGCCAGCGAAGATGACGATGTAGCCCGATCGCGATGCACACACTCTGCCACAGAAATGAGGTAATCTTCCGGGGTTATTTGGATGCTGGACTGGTAGATTTCGTGGCCGTTGTCTTCTCGCCTCGCTCTTTAGTTGTAGATAGACTGTTCAAGGTGCAACAGTCCCTCCATAAACGTTGATGTCCATGCTGCTCGGTCACTAGCTTTGACTTTAAGACTCAGGGGTTCAAATTACACTTTTTTTAGGGTTGCTTTTACTTAATCTTTATAGCATTTCATTGGCCCACCTTGTCTACGGTGTCATAGTGGTAGTTGTCCATAAAGGATTTGTCGATGTAGTCTGTCATCACTCATGCGAATTATATCGCTATTTCATTGCAGTTTATTTTGTGCAAACATGATCTTATTTGAGGTTGTTCTGGCTTGTCTAAGAATTTCTACATGGGAAATTTTGTCCCTCCATGTTAGTTTGAGAATCTTCTGCAGATTTCTTATTTGAAATACTTCTAATTGTCTTATACGCCTTCTGTAAGCAGTCCATGTTTGAGCACTGTAGAGTAGAGTAGTTATACATACAGCGGTGTAGACTGCGCAGTTTTCCAAAGGTTACGGAGGCTTAATTTATTCTGTTGCAGACAGCTTTATCTATATTTTACTTATCCGACAAGATGCTGCCCAGATATTTGAAACTTGTGACCTGTTTAATGTCATCACGGTTGATATGTAAAGTTAGACGTAGTTCTGGATTCTGTTTTTGCATTAGTATCTCTGTTTTATTTATATTCATTTTTACCCCATTGCTTCGTAAAGACCGGCTATGACATTGAGAAATCTTTGTAGAGCAAGTGGTGTGTTTACCATCAGCCCCAGGTGTCGGAATATTGAAGTTCCCGAATATGATTGGTCACAGTTTTCGTGCGGGATTGAAGTCTTCTTAAATTAAATAAGTTACCACCATGTTGCTACTGGATAGCAACCCTGTTCACCTGAGGAATTGCGTTCTGACTCACTAAGGTGATAGCAGATATAAATATGTTTAATAACACTGGGGCTATGAAATATCCTTGCTTGACAACAAACTTCAACGCTTAGGCAAGTATTGTTACTGTCATGGCATCGTGTAGATTCGTCAGAATTCAGTAATTTAGGATGGGAGCCAAACATTTCTAAAACGATCCATAGTAGTTTCCTATTGACTGTCTCAAAAGCTCTTCAAAATCTATCTAGAGGTCTGTGTTTTGGTCATTGTGTTCACCTGTAGTTATCTTGCGCATAATATTAGGTCACAGTTGCTCATGTCCTTATGAAATCCGCACTGTGTTTCTGGCAAGGTGCTCTTTTATATTTGGCGACATAATCTCACAAGCATAATTCTTCTCAGAATTTTAGAGGCCACTAGTAGTAGAGAAATTCCTCGGCTGTTCAATCACCCTTCTTTTTCTACACAAACACCATGTCAGTTTTCAGAAATTCAGCGGGATGTTCTTCAGTATTCCAGATGACTGACATGAGCTCATGTATCTTTGAGTTCAGAGGGAAGGTCATCTAAGCCAGGTTATTTATTATTTTTAATGAAATTTTGCGTCAAGCGTTTCTTCAAATGTGAGCAGTTTCGTCCACATCCATTGCTAGATGTACCTGAGGAATTGTATCTAAATGGTTTGGCTCTATACGGTTTATATGATTTAACAGGGTTTGGAAGTGCTCTCCCCAGCGATGTAGAATGGATTTTTTTATGAGATTGCCATCTTGTGATCTGATACGGGCTAAATTTCGTTTCACAGGCCCATAGATAGAATTAAGGCAGTTCTAGAACCCATGTTGGTTAGTATTGTCAGCAAGGTGTTGCAGGTTCTTTGCCTGGTGTGTTCTCATTCATTTTCCATATCACGAAGCGTAAGTTGAGTTTCCTTTCGTAAATTATCAAAATTGTTTCAAATGTGCTGAACTTGGGTTTGGGAGCCAGGCATCATGGGCCTTGTTCACCTGCGTCAGCAATATTTGAATGCCTTTCGCATTTTTGCCAAACCAGTCTTTATGGTGTCGAGATTGAAAACCAGTCTCCTCTCTACACTGCTTCAGAGTGGATTGAAGAGAGGTCCAGACGTCGCTTGCTGTCACAGTTATGGGTCGTAGCCTTGCAGCAAATTTACACATTATGAGCTACTGTTAGCACTTCGTTTTACTTAATATTTCAAGCTGTTGTAGAGCATATGCGCTGAACTAGGGGGCGTATTATAAGATTTAGCACCTCTCATACCTCGTGTGAGGTAAATGTATTTTTGGTCAATCTGACTGGTTATTATTAAAACCAATCATATGCTCATGCTTGAAAAGTGGGAGGGTCCAAGTAGTTTTATATTTGTTTGGAAGTTGAAATGTAGTATTACTAATAACGAAATTATGCTCTGAACAGAGTGTTAGCAGTGTGAGACCGTTACTGTCATTTTCCCCATTCCATGTTTTCCAATGACACGTGACCAGAGATTGGCTTGTTTTCTTACTCTTGCATTTAAATCCCCAAACAATAGAATTTTGTTTTGGGGGGGTAATAGGAATAGTGCTGAATGTAGCATTCATAGAATTAATTTTTTTTGTTCTTTACTGGAGTCTAGTGTCGGAGCATATGCACGAATTAGTCTGGTGAAGCGGTGCTTTGCAAGAGGTATACTCTATGTCATCAGTCTTGGGGATATGCCTACTGGCGTTTAAGTTATTTTGGCGAGTAATTTGTTACGTATGGCAAAGCCAACTCCATGGATTTTTCGTTCGTATTGATCATAACCTTTCCAGTAGACTTTATATCCCATACCAACCTCTGTTAAACTATCTTCACCTGGTTATTTCGTTTCGCTCAGTGCCACAATGTCAACATTGTATCTGTTTAGTTTATGGGCTATAATATCTGTTCCGCGTTGAGGTATGGTTTTGGAGTTCATTATGTAATATGGTTCTGATATTATTTTATTCTCTTCAGTTGATTTGTTGAAAACCAAAACATTGTAACCTGATATGCATAAGTCGGAGGTATATTAAAGATGACTCATTAGTTGTTGATTATAATTGCTCGGCATTTATATGGTATATCTTTAGATAAGAAATTGTACGAAGGCTTTATGTAAAAATACTATTTCTATTAAATAATGTTCTCCGTTTTTCCTCAACTGACGAATGCAAACGGTCCAATTGAACAAAGTAAACCGTTTTTGTGATAATCTAATTTGGTTAAGGGAATTCTAAATGAATTTTTTCATTCATATCCTAACAAGCGCAAAAGAAAATCTGTCGTGTATGAGCCCCATGTTTCCAAAGAAGTAATAGTTTCTACCAATGACTATTAGATTTTATAGAAAGTTAAATATTATTGTACATGATCAAATTTTGTTCTCATAAATACCATACTAAACAAGATCTGGTGACAAAAAGTCGCGTGCTCTCACTTATACTGATTTAAAACTTTCAATTATATCATTCGAAAGAAAATGTAAAACAACATAAGGGTTTCAAATTTAATAAGAATCGGCTGACTAATTATGATGCCTGGCCAAATAATTCTCTGGCTAATCTTGGGAGGACTTTGCCAATTATATCATGCGAGAGAATGTAAAAGAACATAAGGGTTTCAAATATCGTTATAATCGGCTGAATAGTTTTGATGTTATTGCCAAAACAAAATAATTCCTAGGCTAACTTTTGGAGGACCTTGATAATTATATCATTCAAAAGAGAATGTAAAACAACATAAGGGTTTAAATTTTATTAGAATAGGCCGAATACTTATGATATTAGTGCCCCAAACAATGATTTCCGGCTAACCTCAGTAGGAGATTTGCAATTATATCATTCGAAAGAAAATATAAAACAACTTAAGGGTTCCAAATTTCGTTAGAATTCACCCAATAGTTACAATATTACTCCTAAAAAATACAAAGCAAAACTGGGACCGATCGAGCGATATAATGAGATTTAGAGTCACCCGCGACTAAAAATGGTTTACTTTTTATCCGAAAAAAGAGAGAGGAAAAATATTGCAGCTTTGTTGCGAATGTACCTGAGAGATCATGAAGAATTTTCATTGCCCCACATTTGAAATTAATAATCTGATAATGACGACTAATATATCTTAAAATGTAGACGTGGTTTCGGCTAAGACATACAAATACCTATGTACTCGTACATTTCGAGTTTATAGGACTAATCCAGTAAATAAATAAAGTACTACTCTTGATTAATTTTATATATTAAAATAATGATAAATATCCCAAAATGCCATATAACTAATGGGATGACTTAATGCATACCTAGAAAATATCACATGATTAGAAGAAACTGCATCATTTTCAATTACACCAGTGGCACTTTAAGAGATCTTGTTAATTTTCCCTTGTCGAACATTTCTTTCTACATATCAAATCGACGTCGATATGTAGGATCATGATTAAATTTGACATAGGGCAAGTAGCATATCAATGCGGCATACCATACCTTTGAAACCACATGACGTTGATGATCTCATAAGAGACTTTAATCTCTAAATCTGGTTCAGGCCTTCAAGCATACAGAATAAACTAATGGAACCTAGTAGATACAAGTGAGAAGATTTTAAAAATAAAGAATATGCAATGCATCTTTTATCCATTTATATTCATTGTCCGTCTGTGTCTCTGTGTTTTGGTACTAATGTAGTAGGTCTAATTACAACTTAGTCATGGCAATTTATCTTTAAATGTCGACTTGGTTTAGTCTAAGCGACAAATACCTATTTAGGTTTTAAGTTTATACGACTAATACATTTCATCAAAGACTGCTTTTGATTAATTATATTTATTAAACTGATGAAAAATATCTAAAAATGCCCTATTACTCATATGGTGATTTAATGCATAATTATAAAATTTCACATGATTGGAAGAAACTGCATCATTTTCAATTGCACCAGTGACACTTTAAGATATACTTTTAATTTGCACCTGTCCAACTTTTGAATTTACATATAGGGTCGACGTTAAAGGTCAGGATCATGATTAAATTGGAAATAGTGGAAACAGCATATCAATGTGCCATACCATCCCTACCAAACTACATGACCTTGCTGATCTCATAAGAGACGTTAATCTCGAAATTTGGTTCAGAACTTAAAGCATACAGAATAAATTAATTGAACCTAGTGGATACAAGGTCAGGCGCTGCCTGTGACGTCCTATGCCTCAATACTAAGAAAGAAAACCTCTTCTCCTGACCCCTCCAGGCCTACGAGCACGGTATTTTCCGCACAATTTCGGAACTCTTCCGTGGGTTCTACCAACTCCGGGTGCTTCCCTGGTAAATCAGGCAGCAGAAAGTGTTCATGCTCAGCACCAGCTAAAACCAGGGCTCCTTCCCTTCCCCCAGCCTTTCTTTTTCCTGCAAGGAAAACGGCCGTGCGCCTGCATTGGGCCTTTAGACCCACAGGAAACACCGCGCAAGTTGGTCGTGAGGCCATCTTCCCCAAGGGAGGACAGCACTAAAGAAGCTTCGGCTCCTATGCCTGCACCAAGTGCTAGGATGGGTGTCTCGGAGACGGTAGATCTTCCAAAAAAAGGACAACAGACATCGAGGCGGAGGGAGGAAAAGACTCGCATGTCGAGCAACATCGCCTTCAGCGCATTGTCCGGCCAACAGCACCCTGAGTTCTGCCTCCGGGATGCGTGGCCCCATTCCCGTTAGGGTCCCCACTTCGAAGAGGTACCCCGCATCTCCTCCAAGCCTGGAGAGCATATTGGATTGATGAAATTTACGCGGTCTCCGGCTCAGCGGGAAGAAGCTGCCGAGGATCGTCTCCTCCCGTTCCTCGCTTGCTCTCTTATTGCAGGAGACTATTGGGCGCGTGCCTCTGCCTACCATCCCGGAGAATAAGGGTTTTGCTACCACACCACCACTGGATGGTGGCCGGGAAGGAAGATACGCCATTTACATCCAGTATGATGTCTTTGTTCTTGTTTTCGTTAAGATACCTTCTTTCAGGCAGTTGCTGTGCAGCTGCACCTGGATAGGATGTATACTATTATTTCAGCGTACATTCAATCATCAGCCGACGTGGAAGCGGGGGACTTCCATCGTGTCGTGGCACGGTTGTCGAGTTCCTTCCTCAACTCAGAGATCTGAACAGTAGACCCTCCTTCTGGGGCAGACTATTCGATTAATTCCAGGGCTAGAATCCTTGCCGACCTGATAGACGAGCTGGAGATAGGTCTCTAAATTGTGGTGAATTTACGCACCAATGACCCAGGACCGCTTCATTTTCCTGCATCGATCTAGCTTTGTGCTCTCCAAATGCAAAGCATGATTTTGGTTGAGGGGAAGTCGATGACTTCCATTGTAGTGATCACCTTCACATTTAGATATCATTTTCTGGTCCATTAGCGCGAGAGATCCTGCCCAGTAGGTGTTTGCTGTGGACGTGGTGATCCGCATTTCAGAAAATGACTGACTTTTCTGTCTCAGTAAAGGCGTTTAGTTCGGTAAATGAGGCCGTTGAGTTCATCTCCGGGAACCTCATCGCCGTGCGACTAACTACGATTCCTAAACGTCTGTCCGTTCTGCTCCCTTACATCTACTTTGCTGATCAGTTGAGTTGAGGCTGACTCCAAATAGAGGCGTTTGCCTACATGCGCTATAAGCGCCGCCTTTACGATTTCATTGTCGGTGAACTTCGTCGAGCTTGAGCTAGGTTCTGGTATATTTCAAAGCAGGCCCGCCGCTCGTCTTGTCGATCATATGTGTCTTCACTTAACGGGAAGACTCCTAGAGCAGAGGTGTGGAAGCCAGTCAAAGGATTCTGCCAAAGTTCTCAGAGGCCCTAACTCCCGTTCTCTAGGAGAATGACCGCATTCTCGGACCCCCCTTCTGTGGCGGAATCCTTCGTGACCGCTTTCTCCGCATTCTCTACCCGCCTCGTGATGTCGCGGAAGGGCGCCGACTAGAAATTACTTACAGAGGCGGATAACCCTTCATGAGCATCAATGGCATGTCCTCGGTGCTTTTCGAAGATTTTCTCGTTACGCTCTACGTGGAAGCACTTTGGAGCTTTTTTGGCGCGGCCCTAGATGCCAACTCTGGAGGGTCGTCTTCAACAGGCATTGAACCGCCTCTCTCGCTATGCCGAAGCGCACAGGCACCGGTTTTCCTTGCCCACAACTAAGGTGTTGCACATTTTTCCGCCATTCACGGCTCCACCCTCGTCCGGACCTTTTCTAAATGGGGTACGCCTGAAAGTTTTGTTTAGACTCGCACTGTTTCATTGGTCTTTGATTAGTCCGATGCCTGCCTTGGTAGGCTCATATTCGCTTTTTTAGGTTTTCTTTTACCCACGCCATAAATATTTTTCTTCCCGTGACACTCAGTTTCTGATTCTCTGATAGAGCTACTGCCTTACTTTTTATCGATCCTTTGTTCGTTTGAAGCTCGGCTACGGATGCGAGTTTTAGGAAGCCGCAGCCGAGCGTGTATTGCGAAAGGTGAACTCGATCCACCACACCGGCCTTCGCTTTTCGACCTATGACTTCCGCATGTCTCCCATTGAGAGCCTACTTGTCGATGCTGGAGATATTCCACTATATCTCCACTGTGCACAGTGCATTATTTGCCTCTAGGCATGAGCCTGTTGCCTTTCTCTTTCGCTGACAGTTCTCACTGCATCCGCAGCTGATCTCGACGGAGCCTATCTAGCAGGGAGACGCCCCCGATATATTAGGCCCTTTGGGTTTAGGGTTAGGAAAACTCCTTCGATAGCTGGGTATAGCTCTCGGGCCGGTGGCGCCCTTGGTTCTATTCAGGACGCCACTCTGGTGGGTACCACCGTTGTAGAAGATTGTAAGGCATTGAGCTTCAGTTTTTAGGAGTCAGAATTTTAGGGTCAAATAGCCCATTTTCACAAGCATGCGTCAAACATTAACGTCAGACTTTGAAGCGTTAGGCATTAGATGTAAATCTTTATTTGTCATGCATTAGATGTCAAACGTTCGTTATCAAGTGTCATCCGTCAAACGCCACTTGTAAAACTTCATGCGTTAATCGTTCTTTATCAAGCCTCGTGGATCAAGCATCAGACGTCACGTTAAATTATTCAGAAATAATTCTTACTTAACCCTACTCTTCACCTCTTACACTTTGCACTTACAAGTAGCTATCCAAGACTTACAGACTAGGTCAGCCATAATTTATTACTGCCAAATAGTTGTAATTTTGCTGAATCCCTTTCAGCCTAAAAAAACCCTCAATTCCTGGTCTGCGTGTCTTCCAGGTAGAATAAAGGTCATTGAATATACTAATAGGATTATTTTGAAATAAAGTGTGTGTTTAACTGCTCTTTCATTTACACTAGCAACATATCAAAAGTTTTTCTTCTCTTCAAGAATAATATCCCGCAAACATATTGCACGTACCAAGATGTTGCATATTATGTTGGCCTCATCGCATTCCTAAGATTATTATACAAAAGCGGGGTCAAAACATACAGTCACTCCCAATTTCACGGTTATCCTAAAATGTTTTGTAGGAAATACAACTAAAATCATCATTTAACACTAGTTCTCTGAACATATTCATATTTTCAACTACGCTTGCTTGCAATATTTGCGCAGTCTCCACCATTCTGTGAGGGAATTTTCGAGACGAGCGATCTCTTGATGGCCTTTGTTGGATGCTGCTTTTTAAAATCTCTATTACACGAAATAAAAAGCCCGTTATTATTGCCTAATGCAATTCACAAATTATCCCCTTATTTTGGCCCGGGTGAAGAACATAAGTGTTACCTTATTTTATTATTTAAGAGGTTTTTTGAGTAGGTGGAGCTGAAAATGGTCCCATCTTGCTCCGGGGTTTAAATAGAAAAACTTCCTAAGGGAAAAATTTTCCAGGCACAAACTGAAAAACATATAGGGACAATCTTTCCTGGCGAAACACAAAGAAGGTTTCGTTCTTTTCCTCTCCCCCACCGGCTGCCGGAAACGAAGAGGAAATATTCCCTCGTCGCTTGAGCATATTATGTACTTGTGTGGAAGTCGTTTGGGAAAGGAGGGGGGTAGCGTGGCTCACTAACGCCATATTGTTATTCTTGAATATTCGTTACCGTTAATTCTGAATAGTTTGAAACATGTTAGCGGTTTAAATGTTTAATTATCCATATTTCATTTATTATTTTATTATAAAAAGATAAATTACGACAAGGTAAAATGATAAAGACCTTTAACCGGAGAAATAGAATAAAAAATTATATATTTTAAAAGAAACCTCTTTTTAGAAAGATAAGTAGCCTCATTAGCTTAATGAAAGAATAAAAATGGAATAAAATAGAAAAGTATTCGCACGGAAGTTTTAGAACTCTCCTTAATGCCCCAAATCGTTTTTTGTTTTTTTTACCAAAATTATATTTTTTTTAAGACTATATGTTTCATAAGAGATTTAAAAAAGTAAATTTATTGTAATATTTTAATAAAGATTTATATATTTATATTGGTCCTTTTTTCGGACCATGGGCACATGGAGCACTTCTGCTTAAGAAATGTTTACTTCAAAAAATGTTAGCTCTCAAAAAACACAATTAAAGAAAAGCTTATTTATTAATTAAAAATAAACTGCCTCTTTTTCCTAAAAAAATCCTTATTCTTTATGGTCTCTAAGTACAAAAGTTACTTTGAACGCTATTTAGCGAAACATTCACCCATATAAAGCCTAACAATACATGCTTTATATTCTTTTGAAATTTTTCTTACAAAGAACACATTTCCTTTTGTCGTGGCATAGGCAGGACCCAGTGATGGAAGGAGTTGGTACTTACCGGTTCTTTAAGTACTACCTCACAAAAAAGGACTCCTTGATTAACGTTATATCTCTCTAAGAGTGCTATATATGTTTATTATTATTATCTTTAGTCTTGAGTTCGTTAAACTTTAAAGGTTCCTTGTACCATACGTAGCGATTCGAGGATAAAATAATTTTTTTTGTAAAACAAACTAAAACTTTAATTAAAACACAAAAACAAAATAAACCTGAACTCCAGAAATATTACGAATTAAATGCACAGTAAGGACTTGAATAATTTTTAAGTAAGGCTTTCTAACTTGACCTACTTGATATTATAGTGATGATTAACCCACCACTCACTTAAATATAAAAAATTGCTAACTGTCTCAAATGGAGTTTAAATACTTTTGTCCTTCTTGCAACGGGTTTGAGTCTGACCTTGAACTTAATGAGCCCAGACACCTCAAGAATCCTGTAGTCTCGTTGATGCGTGCCTCGCCCAGATGGTTGATGCGAACGAATAACTTGGAAACCACAAGGTACTTTGGCGAGTATGGCAGATTGGGAGCCACACGGGACTCGGGGAGGTCTTCTTCAAGGGCGAGGACTATCCCTGTGCTTTAAGATGCACCAGGATAGGATGGGTCTCTCTGACTTGAGTAAATTGAACTTGGTTCTTGAACCAAGTTAACTTGACTTTAGGTGTCACCACCGGGGAACGGGCTCGAGAAGGAGAATTTACTTCTTCGTTTCGGAATTCCTCAAAGGCTAGGACTACCGCGGTGCTTTGTGCTACACCAGGATATGGGGGGTTTCTCTGACGAAACTAAGTTGAACTTGGACAAGTTAACTTAAAGTTCGGTTTGGTAACCAGGATCTAGCTCAAGGATGAGCTTCTTCTTAGTTCCAGTCTTCCTCAAGGGTGAGGCCTATCTCGGTGCTTTGGGATACACCAGGATAAAGGGGTGCTTTCTCTGACAAGAATAAGTTAAACTTGAAAAAGTTAACTTATGGTTCGGTTTAATAACCAGTAACTAACTCGAAAATAAGCTGCCTCTTAGTCCCTTCTATTGGTAGCCGGCCTCTCTTGCAGGGGACTTCGTAGCCTAGCTGACTCACGTATTCTACCCTGTTTTTCTCAAATTTTCGGTATATATACCGTCACCCCACTGGGCTAGGGGTAGGAGGGGGCTGGCTTGTGGACTGGCTGCAGGAGGTTCTTACTCCAACGGTTTTTCTCAGGAACTTTAACCTCTGGTCCTGCTGGGCCTTCAAGCTTGAGAGAAACGCGTCTTCAATTTTGTACTTGAGGTGAAATTGAATACACACTTGTAGGGGAGATCTACAGTTCCAACTGTTCTGCTTTTTATAGGGACGAGGGGCGAGGGGCTGTGGTTACGAGATTGACACAAGGTGCCTACGCAGCCCGGATGTTTTGCGGTCAACGTTCCGTGTCTCAACTAAGAGAGGATGGAGATGGTCGATTTCCCTACACCTTTCTTTCTCTCCCTTAGTTCGATCAACAATATTTCCTGTAAGATAAATCGTAATTTCTTGAATTACCTTTGTACAAATTAATTTTCGTCATCCAGAATTTTGAAAATCAGAATCCAAAGATAGTTGCAAAAAAAGCTCTTGTAACTGACTTCTTGAAAGCCATAATGTCCTAATATTTTAAGTTACTAAACAGTGTATGCTCCAGGAATATACCATTGTAATATCAAGAAAATTTATGAATAAAGGGCAGTAGCATTTCTTAGATCTAATAGAAATTTGATATGTTTTAAAAACCCAGTCTAACTGATCCACTTCCCCATATATTTATTATACTAACCTATAAGAAATGCGTGGAGAAAAACAATTTTCATTATCTGACTGGTTGGCCATCTTTCGGAATTTCCAAATCCAGTAACAGACTGAAGATTGCTTCCAATTGTGAAAATTCTGTTATCATCCCACTTCCCTCCAAAAGTTCATTTTTCTCTTCAAATATGTAGTTATCGGAACCACGATCTTTCTTTCTCGAGAACTTATCATATTTCAGAGGACATTGGTATGTTCTGTTTGAACGTATGGTACCTGTGATTCTGATTCCTAAAGAATTGATTTGCGCAAACAGGTCAAACCTGAGAAAAAATTATAAACATAAATTTCATGATCATTTGGGTTCTCTTGGTGATTGATCATTGACAGGACTACTTTTGTATCTAGGCTGTCGCTATTATTGACATTAGATGTGGAGTTTATTTTCTTTCCTTGATATCGGTCCGCTTGAAAATAACTGCCACTAATTACGCATCACAGTATCCACTGTTTGAAACCGGAACTTATTGGCTTTCTCTTATGAATTGTTTCAGAGAATTTCTTCCGTAGTATCTTACGATCTGCTCATCGATTGATAGTTCCTTTGCAAATACTCTAAATTGTTTGAACTTCTCATTTAAATCATCAGTTATTGGTCTAAATTTAAATAACTTTTCATCTTTGCTGCTCTCTGCAGTTTCGTTGTCAACAAAATGAAGAAACCTTTTTGATGCTTAGAAATCTATTTCTCGGCATTTTCTTTCTAATAATTTGAGTTTCTTAGTCTTCATCACTGCTCCAATAGCGTCGTTTACTTAGGAGTCTGTGGTATCCAGATAGAAAAAGCATTCACCAAAAGATTTTCAAACAGTTTCAATTCAAATTCAAAATTATCCACATTTTACTCTGTGGAATAAATGACAGATTTTCTGCAAATTTGATTAAATCATCATCTAGATATAGTTAAAAAAATTTAACTGGATTTTTTACAATTACTTTATCTTTCATTGCTTTTATGCTTTAATTTAAACCATCAGTAGTTGGTGAAGAAAATTGATGATTTTGGCTTCAATTTTTTTCCAAGAAAAATCTGAGGTTTTCTTTCTTTTGATGTTTGTTTCTGTTATTTTGTTCTTCTTCAAAGTCAAAACGACGTAGTTCAATACTTCCTGGTACATCTGGCAAAATAAAGTTTAGAACTCTATAAACAATAAGAGGTTCCTTTCTCAAGGGCATAGTAATCAATGGTAACTTTAGGCTTAATGTTGGATAGTTGATCTTTCAAAATATCTAATGATTCAAAGCAAGCTTTCTTTTAGATAGAAGAATGAAGGCCAAAATATTTAGCTCCGTTTGAATATCTGATCTAGGTCTTATCCTGTTAGGAATTACAATAAAACGTCTATTTCTATACTAATCCATTTTGCTTAGCCATTACATAATTGATAAAGGGTCTGCGCCTGATAAAAATAGAACATGATAAATAGTAAAAAGATTTTATACTCTCCTAATTTTACAAACATTACATATGTATTATTTGGAAGGCGGATTCTTAATAATTTTCTGAATGTAATTTTTTAATAAATCTGATTTAATAGGAATATGCTATAAGCAGTCAGAACTGTATTTGTGTCCACAAAGGAAAAATTGTGTTTACCTCGTCGATGTTCAATTCACAGAGATCGTTGAATGGTTCTGTAGTGATTATGTTAGCTCTCTAACCTATATTAACGTGTCGTTCTTTTATGAATATCTGATCTAGTTCTTATCCTGTTAGGAATTACAATCAAACGTCTATTTCTATACTAATCCATTTTGCTAAGCCATTACATAATTGATAAAGGGTCTTCGCCTAATATTTTACAAATTACAGCATTAAAATTGTTCTCTTTCACGGAGTACCTTCATTATATTTTAATTAGGTTAAAATGAATAATAAATAAAATTCCGTTTAGTCTTTTCAACAATTAACAACTTAAAGTATGTAACTTGAGCTAAAGTTCACCTCCTGAAGATCGCCCAACTAGATGGAAGGAAGTGAAGAGCAGTCAATTCTAGAATAACTAGGTTGTAATATGTTCAATTAAACTCAAAAATTCATCTTACGTAAAGGTTAATATGACCGACCTACTTTAGGGAGACATAACTTATGCGTTGCTCCATTAATAGCTACTTCTGAATTGTTAATAAAATAAAAATAAATATATGTGTGTCATCTCATAGCTAACCAATTCCACGTTGCTTCACTATATTTCTTAGAATGGAATTAATGATTTGATGAGCCCCACAATAGATCATAATTCGTTTCAAAGTTAAAATAAAGAAAGTTAGAGGTAACTTTTTATCTAAAAATAGGTTTATATATTTTAAACTTAATTATATTTTTATAAGCTGCTTTAACCATGTAAAATTGCAGGTTGGAGAATGTCCTCATCAATACTGGATATGGCTGCACAACGGACATTCAAACAGTTGTTTGCCGAGAATCCTGTTTCTAGCGAAAAATTGATCTTGGCAACGGCATTTGTTTTATTAAGGTTGAAGAACTAATTAAAGATAGATATGAGGTCCGGATTTTTTTCTTATTTTTTTTCTTCTAGAAATTTTTGCTTCCAGGGTTAGTATTATGGAGAGACGGACTTCCTTAGAAATTCCGTAACCTCACTGATGTTCTATGGGTCTATTCAAAAGGCAACTTTATCTTAATTTCTTAGGCTTCTGTACATATTTCTATGCTTTTTGACCTGACAAAGCTGTCGTTCAACAATACTACTTACCGCCTTCAGATTCTTAACATAATCGCACGATTTTCCGTAAACCTCGTTTGGTAGTCACGATCATGACATTTAAATTTTAGTATATCCTGCATGAATTGTGACTCTGAGACAATGATATCAACCACTGAGGACTTAGCTGCTCCTAAGTAGCATGTAACTGGACCATATTTTCGTGTTTTAATGTGTTTCTTAATTCACTGCTGAACGAGACAAAAGGGACTGCTCTCTGCGTCTAGTACCATTCTTCATTTTATCAAGTTATTAATCAGCAAGACCTTGGTCAGTTTTCTTGTAGTTCAACATCTCATTGATTAGACTTAGATCTCTTACTAAAGCATCTTTAGTATACATTGATATCCTCCATACAGCGGTATAGAACAGAGCAAGCAAAATATTACATCTTGCCAGCTTTGATGCAGTGTCTTCATCGTATTCGAGTTGATCTTCAAAATTAGCGTTTTCATGGAGTACACTATTTTACCTATCAATCTGGCCTGATGTATGGCACTTTGTCGAATACAATGAATATTTCAAGGAGGAATTCCTACAAGAAAAATGACTGTTAGTGAGCCTTTTTCCTATAGTCGGCTCCTGAATACCTTTCTGTTGATTGAATTTCTTATGGTGTTTCTTTACTCTTCTTCATTTCCTTCAACTATTTGCTTTTGATAACCACCATCTTTGAGTTTTACCTAGGTGAGTCCATCCAAAATCCTCCAGATGCTTAAGTTAGGTATTATCTGGCCCTTTTACCTTCCCAAAGGTAATTCACCCAAATAGCTCCAATAAGTATTTCCAGGATATGATGTTAACAGGCCAGAGAAAAAACCTTTGTTAAGAATTTTCTTAATCCATGAACACTATTACTGGAACTAGTGTCTAAAATAAGGTCAGTACCATTATGGGTAAGCTTCCATCTTTCCAGTACAACCAATGATAGTTTAGTATGAGCTGTGCCAGAAAAATTATAGATAACAGGTACTCTCGATAAATTTTATTTAGTGTATGAAGGTGGACTAGACTTTAGCATAAATACAGACTGATATACTTCCAGGTTTGCTGCTTAAAGCGTATTTGTGCAACTTTTCATCCCAGTATAATGGAGAGTCGAAGGTTTTCTTTAAAAAACTTTGACATGTGACTCTAGTGACTCTGGTTGATATTATACCTGGAAATGATTCAGTTCCGACGTTTTTATGAAGTTGAGCTATCAAGTTGGCAAAAACCATGGAAGTACCTTGATTGTCCGATAAACCAAGATTATCAGCTGTATTCTAGATGACATCACATTGCATGACCATCCTTGTAAACGCCAAAGTAACAGACTCTTGATGATAAGAACATACAGGACGAGACTGATGGTAATCCATGCCTTCTGTGTTAGCGTATTTCTCAGGAACGGTCACCACATGTAATTTCATACACATGACCAATTGCATCTTGTTCTGCGACACCTGTAAAATAGTACAAAATGTTAAGACAGTAATTGTTAAGTAAAGCTAATTATCGCAATTGAAAAAATCTCAAAACATTTTTTAACGTCGAAAGTAATTACTTTAACCTGATTATGGTATATGCGGCAATCTTTTATTGCTCACTGCTTACAGAAGGGATTTTTTCTCACAAATCTTGCCATGACCAGACGTTGGACTTTCCCTCTAAGTCTTCTTGTCATATACAACCTATTATCCTCGTCTTTATTCTCTCTGCATAAATTTGTTCCTTTGAATTTCCAGAATTTCATCTAGACATGCTATATCGAACAGGCTGAGTAATTTAATTAGAAATACTCTTTTCTTTTATTCAAGGTTACCTGCTCTTACTTTGTTTTTCACAATAGCACGTTTCTGATGTAGTTTTATTAAGAGCTTCATTGCGGTTTAATTAGTCATTTTGTTGATCCTAGCCATCTGGAAAAAAGGATAATGCATTCTACACTTCCAAATTCTAGGTCATGAACCTTGGATCTCTCTGCTATTTTTGATATATTCTCATTATTACGATCATATTGGAACATCTTTCTGTTGGTAGAAAGCTGGTACCCACTAAGAAAAGTTTAAGGATATCCAACTAGGCAAGTTTCAGTGGGAGATCTGGTAGATATGCCAGTTGACCATTGCCTATGGACAGTACCTGTCACACTTAGCTACTTAGACAATGCCATTGCGAAGTTAAAACTTGTAGATGTTTTTCTAGATTCTTATTTAGTTTCTGTTATATCCGGAAAAAATGATAGATAATTACGATTATTTTTTATTTATATATCTATTTATTTGTTTGTATTAATTATTATTGGCTCAATATTATCATTTTTATTTAGTAATTTTAGTTTCTTCATTTGGTACCTGATTTGTTGCTCTATCTTGTTTATATTAAAATATAGTGCAACACCTGATTCAAAGGACACCATAACTGATGCTTTTGGACGATATCAAAGCAGAGAATTTGATCTTCCAAGTGACAATGCTTCTTAATAGCCCAGGTTAAAATAGTTGTGGTTTTGGCCTTTTGAGATAAAAACACATGGGTCAATGTCCAGAAAGCTATGAAAATAAGAACAGGGTACAACAATAAAACCACCTGTTTTCGGAGGGGCATTGCTTGCCTTGAGGGAGAGTACAGCACTGGGCGTGGTCACTTTAGTTCTATGAGATACAATTGTCTCCCAGGCATTCTGCTCAGAAACACGCGGCTGCTCTACACGTGTCTGATCGAAGTGTTATCAGAATTTCTAAACAGGGCACTCCGCATTCATCATTACAAAATGATGGTTGTACAGGAGTTGAGGGAAAGATATTTTGAAACTCGTACAACTTTCTGTGGGTCATTTTCCAAAGTTATTCCCTACAACTACTCTGATCTGAAGTGATGAAGCACATTTCCATTAATCAGGATGGTGATCAAACGTTACTTTAAGTACTTATCTCACACTATCCCTCAGAAACTGCACTGGTGACCACTGGTGTGGTTCTTATTTTTTTAAGAGTATGGTGTTACGGTGACATCAAAATCAGATCGTTATTGTAAACTGAGTGAAAATATCCTCGGTAGAAAATTCGAGTTACTAAACGATAATGATCCGTAAGTTGTATGGTTTGAGCAAGGCGGGGTCATATTGAATAAGTCGCGACATTCACTCAGAATTGTTAGAGAATTATTTCTGGGTCATCCTGTTTCTTCACAGGTCGATTTCGGGTGTCCCCAACGTTAGCTGGATTTGCAAGAGCTCAAAAGAGCAATAGTGCATGAATTAGCTGTGAGTTCACGCGACATAATCGTCATGTCAATAGAAAACTTCCGAGAGAGTCTTCTATACTACATAGAACTTCATGGTCGCCATTTAAATGATGTTATTTAAACCCCAAAATGAATCTTATTGGCATATTATGTAAGCTTTTAGAATATTTTGTTCCGGTATATAACTTTTTCCCTTTTTATTTCTATTTTAAATTGTGGAGGTCTTATTGTCAGAAAAAAAGTTAACCAAACTTTGATTGAGTATTGTTAAAAAACTATTCAAGAAGGTTGGGTCGTCTAAAATTTATTTTGTCAAACAACTATTTATCATTCGGTTGTGGAAATTTCATTTAACTTTCATTTAAGATAGTGATACATAAATGGTATTGGTAGCGGCCAAAAAAGTGTTTCGGCAAGAAAGTGAAGTAATGAAATTCAACGTTGAAAATTGACAAATTTACGTTAAGAAAAGTAATTCGACATGGAACACCGCATAATACTCTTTTATTTGTCTCAGAAGCTTAAATACCACTGCAAAAAATATTTTTTATTCATTTTTTCATAAAATCGTTTTTATTGCATCACAAAAAAGAGCAGTTAGCAAGTCCCTCTTTTATCAAACATTTAATAAAAAACACTATGTATTTGTTTCTTATAGCAAGCAACAATTAACCAAGGGCGCAGTCCTTAATTGACCAAATTTTAGTGAATTTATTGATATAAATATTGATAATGACTGGAATGATATGTTCGTAGATCATGTTCAGATAGGTAGCTCCAGTCAACTTATTGTCGCAAAACAATAGGCCAAAGAGATGTCTATTCGCGCATATTCCGATCCAATGAGACACATTCTGTCGAAATAATACGTCTCTCAAAATTAGATTCTAGAGGATTGTTCAGAGACGAATAATGTTAAAGTTATATCTATTTACCTTTATATTCATGAAAAAGACTGCCTCATCACCAATCACAATCCTTTGTAAAAATCGAGGAGGTTTTGGGAAAAACCATTTTACAAATTATATACGACAAGGAAAATCAGTTTCAAGATTTTGTTGCCTAGCATGAATCTTAGAGTGATAGGACTTTAAATCGTGATTAAGAATGGGCTTAATTTTTCACTTTGCTAATTTCAAGTCATTCGTTCTGATTGTACGTTTAGATTTTAAAGAAGTTGGCATCCGAGATTTTCAATATACGAGTATTTTGCCGTTTTAAGATTTTCCTCAGACCCGAAGGACTTTTGTTAAGATTTAAGCATTATACTTCTTCTTGGTACTTCTGGACATTTTTTAAAATAGCGACATTTCTTGCTTGTCGCTTATCATCAAAATGTTACTCAAATAAATTTTGTATTTATTCATTACTGCTAGGCCTAATAAATTTGTGATAACAAATACTTTTGTTTTTATGTGAACTGCATGATAAAAATGACTTCTGAAGTAGTCTTTTCTGTGATGTGGAGAACCTACTATTTTATTCCATTGGCATATAAAATATAAAAAAAATAGAATTATTTGGTGGTAAATGTCGAATTATTTCTTTTTAAAGCGATTTGTTAATTATTAAATTGGGCTTTTCATTATTTCACTTACTTGCGGAAACATTATCGGTTTGACTCAACCTAAATAAGTCAAAAAAAGTAAATAAAATTTTCAAACTTGAAAGAAAAGGAGTTGTTAAAAAATATAATTATAAAGAACCAAAATATTCTTTAATCGAATCTGACTAACGCTAATTCAAATTCCGGTTAACTTTACTTTGGATAACCTTGTATATTAGTAAGGTAGAAAAACTCTCGCAATCAATACGAAAAAATCGCTATATAAATTTAGTGAGCCACTATTTCAGGAAAATATTTTTGAAATAAATTAAATTTATTGCTGAGGAAGTTTATAAAACTACTATGATTAGCAATACTGAAAATCAATATAACCTTTATAGATAACAAATTGATTAACAGATTTAAAAGGGACCTTAAACTCACTTCATTATACCTCATTATTTAGTCTCGCTCGTCAATAAGGTTAGTTGTCATTCAATTGCTTCCTAGATTTAATATTAGGTTATTTAAATAGTACAAATCATCGAACCAGAGGGCTTGAATGGATGAAAGTTTTTTAAGAGATTTGTAAAAGCTGTGAGATAAATGGAAATTAAATAAGTGCTTGATAGCACAGTGGGGAACCATTAGAGGAAAAAGACCATCATTATAGTGTTATGGATGATAAAATTTATTATATTTATTTTCCCTCCTAGTCCTGTTCATTATTATGTTACGGCATACCACTCTCACTTGCCTCAGGTCCAACGTAGAGACGGGTTCACTTCGACGATATCAAAGGCGAATACGTTAGAATCAGTATACGTAAACAAGTAAATTAAATCGGACATTGTTAGGAGAAATATTATTCGATAATATTTTCCAAGAAGTGTATTATATTCTATTAAAAATAGCAAGAATGATATTTTTATATATCTCTAATCTGTATTTAGGTTTCTTGATGTGGGAAGGATTTTACCCCTGTCTCTGAATCTATTACTCTTTCTGACTCTTCCTCTACTCCCGTCTCCTCTGCAGAAATATGACTTTTTACCTGTGAGTTGAAGGAAAAAACCCACCAGCTAAAATAAAGGGATAAAATGAAAGGTTACACGGGCGTATTTTGCGTATTCTTTATGTTACTATTTTCTTAATGGCGGATGGAGAAGCAAAGGGGATAAGGACTAAATTGGCAGGGAAAAATTACGCAGGTATTATTGTTTCTTTTTATAATTTTACTGTCTTTGTGGGGACTACCGACGAGGATAAATTTTCTGAAAGAAACAATAAAAACAAAGTAATAAATAAAAGGTAAACTATAAAAAACTATTTCAAAACAATCAAGAGCCTCGAATAGGTATCCTTTGCGGAAACTGGCTTCCTTCAGGTCCCTAAGCGTACAGATAATTATTAAAAAACCAAAATCGAATTGACAAATCCTTCTTCTTTCAAAGACTGTAGCACCTTAATTTAGTGTGCAGGGTCAGACCCTACCTTTAAAGAGAAGCGATAGTGACACCACTCATCATAGTATCGGGATAAGTACCACGCATAACATGAACCCTTAGGTCAGAAAATGAACTACTAGGTTGAGCCATGGGAACAAGGTCTGTGGTTAAAATTTAGTCACAATTGTACGCTGAATTTAATTCCCCAAAGCCGTCTTCCACCTTTTTTGTTATTCAGTCAGATAGAGTAACAAGATCCTCGCCTTATAGGGAGAGTGCGTTAGATCAAACGCAGGTCCAATTGTTGAGTCTGGTAATATATCCAGGCCCTCTCATCAGCCCTCTCTTCCTTGCATCACGCATATATCTAGGGAACCAAATGAGATAATTTTGATATCCCCCCTTCTCACAGCAGTCAAGGTCCCCAAAGCCAACGTCTGTAAATTCTTCTATAAAGGCAGGTATGCAAATGAATGTTTTCTTGAAGAAATTAAGAAAGAATCACTCGCGAACAAAGCATTTCCGGAAGAAGCAGGGTTCTTATTTTTTATTCTTTATTTTTCGCTGGTGAGATATTTTCCTTGGAAGAAGTCTGGCTGGATTGTATTGGTGCTTGGTGGTTGGCATCAAGAAACCATGATCGCCTTTATTGTGAGAAAGATGCCTAGCTAGTCACAATCTAGATGACACTGTTAGAGGTAGAGAGGCTGGAATAGAGAGACGCTCTTCCAAGCACCAGGTGATGAATTAACATGGTTTATCTTCCTCTCGGGAAATTACTTTCCTCTGATTTGTAAGATTAGATATTAGAACTGAAAATATTTGGAAAATTTATCCAATAAATCTCATTAAAGTTATTCAGTAAAACTGTCAAGAATTTATCCAGTAAATCAGTTCAAATTTATCCAGTGTTACTCCTAAAATATATTCAGTAAACCTTATAAAATTTAAATAATATAACTTATAAAAATTACTCAGTAAATCTCTTGAAATTTCTATATTAATCCCTTAAAATTTAAATAAAAAACACATGAAAATCATTCATTAAACTGATAAAATTTATCAAGAAACATTATGATATTTATTCAGCATAGCTCATAAAACTTATACAGTAAAGATAATGAAATTTATTCAGTCAAGCTCAAAATTTATCAAGTAATGTTCCTAAAATTTATTTACCAAAGCTCACTAGATTTGTTCAATAAAGATCATAAAATTGCAATAAAACACTGATAAAATATATTTAGTAAGGTTCAGAAAATTTAAATAGCAACATAAGGAAATTTATTTAGTAAAGCTCACAAATTTATCCAGTGAAGCTCATAAATTTTCGCCTTTAATGTGAATGTTACGAACGGCAGGGCGAGAAATGCCCTGAAGTAAGATCCTAAATTAAAAAAGAGACAAAATGAGAAAAAGTACTTGAGATTTGTAGGCTACTTTATCTCTGTTATATTTAAGAATGTTGATCTAATAGTTATAAATATATAGGTTAATTTGTGTTTCTGTGTAATATTAGTGTGCTGGCAGGCAAAAATTTAATGGAAACTCACAGGAAACGAACTTGGTGGAATAACCTTATAAAAAAATCACGATTAAGTTAAAATACAAAACATTTTCTTGACGAATTTCTCTGAACATAATTGCTCTGAATATATAATTTAAAACTCTCTCCTTCAATTAAATCAACTTCTGTAACTATTTCTTTCGAAAATTAGTTTTTCTCGGTTTTCTGGGTCCTTGTGGAGAATGAAAACGATTGCAGATCACAAGAAAACGGCATTTATTAGACTTAGTTCTAATGGAATAGAAGCTAATGAGCAGTAATTAAACGAATAATATTGACAGGATGAATAAGGAAGGGTAGTGGAAAAGAGGAAAGGTTAAGGAAAATATATATATATATGATATATATATATATATATATATATATATATATATATATATATATATATATATATATATATATATATATATATATATATATATATATATCAAAGTAGTACAAAAGAATGAAGAAAAAGAATTCATTAAACCAAATTGAAAGAGCATAGTGTACTAAAGGCATACTTATAACTGTTATCAAAGCGGTGCTCGCTGCCTCAGTTTGCATGGTTCGAATCGCTTCTCTGCCCGGATTTTTTCGGAAAAAGGTAATAAAAATATTACTGCGAAGAAAAATTATTCCGTTTTCTCTTTCCATGTGGTTTAATCGATTCATATATATGTATATATATATATATATATATATATATATATATATATATATATATATATATATATATATATATATATATATATATAGAAAGAGCAACTACAGGGTCTGCGGGTGATAATACAACTACCACAGGGCAATGTCATTTTAATTTTCTGTCTTTCATATATATTTGAAGGCAGTAAAAAAGATACAGAAACCTTGTATAGCTGACTATAAATACATATAGTACAATATAAAGAAGAATTGGACGCTAATAAGCAAATGAGACAAGAAACCTGAGTTTTTTAAAGGCAAGAGAGGGACATCAGAAGAATCCAGAATCAAAGGGAGCAGAGGGCGCGACAGTGAAGTCAATAAGCAGACCCGGGTTCGAGTCCCGTCCAGGAATTTTCAAAACTTTTTCCGCTGGTGTTATTTCTGTCCTCTCGGCAAACGATCACCGTCACTGTGCCGCCCTCTGCTCCCTTTGATTCTGGATTCTTCTAATGTCCCTCTCTTGCCTTTAAAAATCTACGGTTTCTTGTCTCATTTGCTCATTCGCGTCCATCTCTTCTTTCTCTTGTATTATATATATATATATGGAGGAGAGTGAGTTTTAATTTTATAAAGAAACTAGAAAGAAGAAACAGCCAAAAATAGCATGAATTTACATTAATATTCTGAATTCTATCATCGGTGGCATTACCATAAATACTAGTATAGTACTGATAAAGGGTGAAATCACTGTCGCCAATGTTTGAAATCAAGGTTTCTTTCCACATTAAGAGAAAGCAAGGTGGACTTAATTTTATTTCTTTTTGACCCCATCAAGGTAGAGTATCTTCAAAATATGTACTTTCTGCGTCATAACGAAACCATAAATGACGACTACAATGCTTAAAATCACCATTATTAGTGTTTTTATTACTACAAACACTGCGTAGGTCTTCAGAAGTTTTACCAAAATATCCATCGGTGTATTGATAAATAAAAGAAAATATAATGAATAATAACAAATATATAACGGATTACTTAAATTTACACACATTCTAACATGATTTGGGACCAATAATCTCTGTTTGCCAAAGACGGATGCATTAATGAGTTTTAACAAACCAATACAGATTTTCTTTTATATCTTCAAATTCAATTTAGAACTAAATAATTAAGTTAAAAGCAAAGATTGACCAAAACTGAATTTGGATGAGTTTTACCTGATAGCTCTTTTTAAGGGCAACGAAATACAAATAAAAAATTCTTTTTGCTTTCTATTTAGAAATCACTTCGAGTTCACGACCATTTCGCGTCAAATACACTCAAGATCCTGGGCCACGTTAATAAACACAAAACTTTTTTTCTGTTTTTCTTGTGTATAAGTTCTTGTACTTAGCATAGAGAAAAATGTCATTCAAATGCGTTTATTTATTTTGTCAGATTGATAAAAATAATAATAATGAATTTAATAGTAATAATAAGAATAAAATAATAAAAATATTTATTTATGACCGTAAGCCTAGTCACACCCCAACTTATTTATATTTATTTTACTTTAATCACCTTCGTAAAATTTAGAAATTTGGTTTTAATAGTTTGCATTTGAGCGCTCTTCGTTGTTGTGATACGAATTAATTGATGAAAAATGTGTTGAGAACATTAAATATCGGTCAAAAATTATAATATCGATCATAAGCAGAGTTTATTCATGCCTTATGAATAAAAGATATGAATAAAGGCTAAAAGATATACCCCGCTAAAAAAATTATAAACTCTTTTTCCAAACCAATGCATATAACGACGCCTCTTTAAGAACAAAGAAAAGTGTCAACGCTACTTCTATCATCATTCATCTTAGAATATTATTTCATGCGATGTTGATTAGACGTTTATTTATTAGGTTGAGGAATAAGTTCTTGTGGTTTTTGTTTAATGTTATGTTGATTTAAGTTTTGCTGACGTGATTTATGCACATAATTAGAAATAAGGAGACCAAAATTTGCAAAGGTTAGGCTACGTCTCTCAACAGCGTATACTATTAGGCTTTTGCTTAGTCTACGTCATTGCGGTTTATTTAAAAGTTGTCTTAATTTAATTTATGTTGTGTACCCTCAAAATGGAATGTCAAGTTGAGAGAAAGGCTCATTTTCGACACTCGTTTTTATTCATTTTCAATCGAGACGAGAACAATGCATACGCAGCTAAAGCTCGTCGTGATATTTGTTCTGTGTACGGAGAAAATGTTTTATCAGAAAGGACAGCTCAATGGTGGTTTTCACGTTTGAAAAACGGTCATTTTAATATTAAAGACGAAGAACGTTCTGGTCGCCCAATTAAGTTTAATGAAGATCGATTGAACGACCTTCTTCATGAAAATCCTCGTTAATAGCCTAAAGAATTGGCTGTACAATTGGCGTGTGATCAGAAAACTGTAGTGAATCACCTTCATTCGATTAGGAAAGGTATAAAACTCAGACATTGGTTCCGCACGCTTTGAGCGAAAGCAACAAACTTCAAAGCTCCACGATTGTCGCAGGTTTGCTTGCTCGTCACAAGGCTACTCTTGGATATAAGGACAGATTTCTTCACCGCATCATCACTGGCAAAGAAAAGTGGTGTGGTTATATCAACATAACCATCGAAAACAATGGCTTAGTCCCAATAAAAAAACACGTCCGCGAGTAAATAAGGACTTCATCCACGAGAGACGATGCTGTGTGTGTGGTGGGATTGTGGAGGCTTTATTCTTTATGAGCTCCTTGCGAAAACGAGATTGTCAATGCAGAACTCTACGTTCAACAAATGTATCGACTCGCCAAAGCTGTTCTTGAAAAAGCAACCTCATCAACGTTATGGAGTCATTCTGCAACACGACAATGCTCGTCCTCACTTTGCTAATATGACAAAAGACGCCATCCAAACGCTTAATTAGGAAATCCTGCCGCCTCCTCCCGATTTCCATCTGTTCTGATCGCTCTCCAACAATTTGTGCGGCGTTTCGTTCAATACTGCTGTGGAATTAATAACTTGGTTAGACCAATTCTCCGAGTCAAAATCCAGAGATTTTTATTGCAGAGGCATCGAAAAACTAGTTGAACGTAGGGAAGAAGTCGTAAATATTGTTATCAATTAAAAATGAATTTTTCTAAAATTGTTAATGGTAATGAATAAATTTAATAAGACTGCAAGAACTTATTCCTCAACCCATTATAATCAACGCAGTTAACTTTAAATATTCATATTAGCGAACAACTTATGATAAGCCGGATAACAAAAGTCCTCGTTATTAAAAGTGGAAATTCCCCTATCAGATTACATTAACAAACCAAACAAACTATATACCTTCCACGACGAATTTTCAATTAAAGACAGGTAATAGAAAGTCAATTAAGAACACTGGAATCTCTACATTAAATTTAGAAAAATGACTCTAAACTCGGATACAACCTCTGTCCCTTTATTGGTGCATATTTGATGAACCAGCCTCTTTCTTCTTTCAAACTACTCAAAAGCCCAAACAAGAAATAAAGCTCATAAGCATTCATTTTCCAAAAATATATATATCAGAAAGAATTAAAGGGCAGGTTAGTTTCCTAATAAATCGAGGACTAGCATAAGTTTCCAGTTCCTCTAGAGTTAATACTTTCTAATTTGTTATTTTACATTTCCCTTTTTCCTATTTCTCCAAACAATCTATATATTTTTAATGATCAACAGGTGAACAAACGGCTTACTTAACTCCATTCCTTTAAAATTTCCCCCGCCCCTTTGAATGTTCCTTATATTCAACTAATTATCGGATAAATTTTAAAATTAGAGTAGCAGCTTTGACACTCTCACTAACTGGAGGAACTCGCGATTCGCAGAGAGACCCTGGTTTGCGGCCTACGGACTATCGGGCTCTGGAAAATGAGTTTTAATCTTAAAAAATTAAAAAGGTTTCCAGTACATATCACCTAAGAATTTACTCTTGGTATTTTCAAAGATCCAAGATTAGATACCAGGCCTATTGGCTTGAAAAAAACAACAATTTATATCGAAATTATTTTGGTCTACTGAAAAAGCAACCCTCTGAGCTCATTTTTACATGCTTTTCTATACTAAAATAAAATTAAAAAACAACCGCACTTTAATTTTTATTGATTCTTTAACTTCTCGATTTGTGATTATTTTTAATTAAAAGCCATTCGATAATCATATTTACTTTTTCTGAAATCTTAAAAGGAACTTTGATTAAATTTCAAATATACGACATGGCAACCTTCATTTTAATAATTTTTAAAAATCTCTCTCAAATTCTCTCTTTTTCAATCCTTATTCTTTTAAAAAAGTCGCAAAAATAGTAAATAATAGTATTTCAACTAAAAATGTTTCGGTATGCTAATTGTAGCAGTATGCCCGTTTTTCTGATCACTCCACTCTTTGACACCACTTTTATGTTGTGTTATTCCTTGTGGTAGTGATATACTTCTTTGATGAAGTAGGCTTTGATCTCGGAGTGCTAATTCGGTGGTTTTGCTCTTAAGGAAGAGCTAATTCAACACGTAAGGATAAAAGGAAACATAGGATTTATACCAAATTAAACATATATTTTAAACGAAACACTTGACTATGACAAACAAACAGTTAACACATTTCTATCCTTGTCTCAATGCTAAACTCGACTATTCCTGTTGGCATCTAGGATATGATGACAAAAATAAACAAATAGGCTACACGTAAACACACCTATTGCCGATTAGTATTTTTATCGCGACTCTATTTTATTAGCGTTAAACATTAAATTAACGTACGCTCGTCTACAAGGAAATATGACCGAGGTTCACGAACAATGGTTTCTACTCCCATTAAAACGTGAGACGTACTAAACTAATACTATCGCAATATGAATATAAATGTTCTTTCTAACTTATATGAAAGGAGGTATTCGGGATTGCCGGATGTCGCTGGAAGGCTTATCTATCACTTTGGAGTGTTTTCTTGGCTGCTCCTTGAATTTCGAAGAGGTAGTATGGCGGGAGAGAGATGAGACGATTTAAATTCTAATTAAAGAACAGGAACTCGTTGGGACTGGGTTCTTTTCCTCTCACTCTTACGGAGCTTGAGATGTGAGAGTCACTCGAGTGTGAGCGGGTTTACTCTTCTCCAGGCAGAATTCTTCTATGTCTGTAACGGATTCTTCGGTATGGCACCGTTATAAAGATTGACTACTTATGTTAATTCGGCCCAGGAAGGAAGATCGATTTTCTCAATCTGATCCTATCGTTTCTCACGGAAATGGTCTTGTATGGCTGAAGGATGAATCTTCCCGAACTGAACCTTCTTCTCTCTTATTGATCTCTAATCTTCTTGTCAGGCTGAAGGATCGATCTTCACGAACTGTTTCTTCTACTTTCGTATCGACTTCTAATCTTCTTGTCTGGCTGAAGGATCGATCTTCACGAACTGATCCTTCTTCTTTCGTATCAACTTCTAATCATCTTGGCTGGCTGAAGG
This sequence comes from Ceratothoa steindachneri, assembly GCA_963969495.1. Lineage (NCBI taxonomy): Eukaryota > Metazoa > Arthropoda > Malacostraca > Isopoda > Cymothoidae > Ceratothoa > Ceratothoa steindachneri. The sequence goes on along the minus strand of OZ018321.1, from coordinate 26,950,147 downwards.
ATCGATCTTCACGAACTGATCTTTCTTCTTCCGTATCGACTTCTAATCTTCTCTCTTTCTTTTTAAGGCTTATTTATAGGCGGATCACCGCCCCATCTAAAGGGGGCAGTAACCAGGCCACAGGAAGGGGAACGCGAATGGTGAGAACAAGAAGTGCAGAGGTTGTCACTGGAGTGCCCAAGTCGGCTCGCTAATGAGAGAGACTCTCAACCGCACCGCTACTTGGCGTGCCTTTTCACTAGCACCGCTTTTTTTTCATCACCACGGGTTTATGGGTCTCGTAGGTAATTGGATCGTTAGAACGTAGTTTAAGTGCCTTATCTGGTCGCCTTAAAACATATGTTAACTCCAACTGCCCGACGCGGCGGGGAGATGAAACAGGGTAGGCAGTTACTGTAATTAGCCGGCTAGCGTTGCCACGCTTCTCCTCATGGTGGGGGGGCTCGCTCCTCCGGCTTTCTCCACAAGGAAGAGGGGTGGCTTTAATGTACATCTTCTCCTCCGGGGTACTTAATGTAGCCATTTCTCTACACTAATAATTTGATTAAAACTACAATAACCTAATATATCTCAAATAAACTAAGAGAAAAGTAAAAAAAACATTCAAACTATTAAAAAAAATTTACTTCCAAAAATACAAAGTTGGGGAATAAGTTGTTCAAATTTTTATTAACGTTTTAATTTTTTTATGTTTTTTGAGAGTGATTTCCAGCCTGAGACGTCGATATCAAGAAAATAAAGAACTAAAATTGAAATCATAAATGCACAATTATTGTTCATTCTTTATCTATATATATTATATATATATATATATATATATATATATATATATATATATATATATATATATATATATATAGAGAGAGAGAGAGAGAGAGAGAGAGAGAGAGAGAGAGAGAGAGAAAGTCAAAAAGATAAAGTGTTCGGACTATAATGCGGAACACGGCACTTCAGGCGTATTGATGAAGAAACGCTACAAGCAAGTCTTGTAGCATGTCATCTTCATGTCGCCCAGACGCTTTGAAGTTTGGCCCTATTGCATCACCCGATGCAACGAAAGCATGCTCCCGCCTCGTACACTTTTGCAGTGCAAGAAGTGTTTTTATTATTGTTTTGTGTTATGAGAAGATTTCCCTTGTATTCTCCTGTTTATTGAATTCTGTTTTTATTATTTCTTTTACGAAATCCGTTGACAAGTTATGGCACCTAGAACCTCAGCTACTTAACAGATGCCATCGAGTTTTCTCCCGAACCGTGAGGAAGTCCTGTGTGTTGTAAAACACCACGCAATGCTAAGAACGCGTAATTTGACGTTCTTAGTTTGGCAGACGGTACTTAAAGTTCAACGAAGGTAATCCAAGGCAAATATTACGACCATTGATAAGTGTGATAGCCTCAAAAAAGTACGGCGTCTGCACGAATAGTACAACGGATTGAAGGAACAAAACTCCCGGAAGACAGGTTAAGCTAAGGAAAACCGAACCTATTTCCTTGCTTTACTGAAAAATGTTTTCATTGTAACACATTGCGACACCATGTACTTGATCAAGATAGAGGAGGCCCGCAAGTTCCTTGATACTCACAGAAAGCCAGTCAGGTAGAAAAAGATACACGGTGTGGATCATGGCTGGGTGGAGAAGGAAAACGGTCACCTACTCACGTAATCTGCTTACTGATAATAGGAATGATCCCCGTACCTTCATTCGTCTGCTCTCCGGTTTTACTTCCCCAGCCCAGGTCTCCCCACCCATTAGCCCTGCTACTCTCTCAAATTTCTTCGCAGATAAGGTCACTAACCTCTGTGCCTCCCTCCCTCAACTTTCTGTCCCGGCTCCTGCCATTCTCCCTGAATTTCCGCCTCAGCCGCTTATCTTTATCCCCGCTGGTACCGCGTTGGAGCTTACAGCCCTGCTCTCGAGTTCTAAGGAATCGGGCTCTCCAAAGGACATTTTTCTGCCTAAACAGTTATGTAAAATTCTGCCTGCTATCTGCCCAACACTTCTTTACCTGTTCAACACTTCACTTGTAACTGGTGTTGTTCCCTCTTCCTTCAAACGTGCCCACATCCGTCCAATTCTTAAAAAGCCTCAACTGAACCCCACTGACCCTTCCAATTATCGCCCGATTTCGCAACTTCCTTCCCTCTCTAAGGTTCTGGAGAGAGTGGTTGCTTCACGCATCAACAGTCACATGGTGGCCTGTAACATTGATGAAACCTATCAATCTGGTTTCAAGTCAGGTCATTTCACAGAAACCGCCCTTATCAATGTGTCCGATTGGTTACAAAGAGCCACAGACAGGGGTTGAGCCTCCATCGTCGTTCTACTCAACCTCTCCTCTGCCTTCGATACTATTAACCATACCGTCCTACTTGATCGTCTGCACTCTTTCCTCGGCATATCAGGCACCGTGCTTGACTGGTTCCGCTCTTACCTCTCGTCTCGTACCCAATCCGATGTGATTGACGACGCTTCTTCCGACTCTACCCACATTCGCTTTGGAGTGCCACAAGGCTCTGTCCATGGTCCTCTACTTTTTCGTATCTACCTTCTCACTCTTAGTTTCCTTCTCCGTAATCTCGGTCTATCCTTCCACCTATATGCTGATGACACTCAAATTTTCGTTTCCTCATCCCCCACGTCTCTTGCCTACTCTATCACTGACCTCCTGGCTGCCTACTCCTCTATTTCTGACTGGCTCTCTACCAGCTTCCTCAGACTGAATCACTCCCAAACTGAGGTCCTCCTCGTCGGCAGCGCTGCTCTTGTCAAAAAATATGAATCTTTCTTTCCCTCGCTTACTCTGGGCGGTAATACTATCATTTTCTCTGAATGCGTTAGGAATCTGGGTGTTGTTTTTGATAAGCATCTCTACTTTAAGCCTCATATCCGCAATGTCAGCAAATCCTCTTTATGTTTTCTTCGTAATTTCTCTCGCATTCGCTCTCACTTTGATCGCCAAAGTCTTGAGACTGCTGTCCATGCCTTCATCATCTCACACCTTGACTACTGTAACTCTCTGCCTGTGAATCTGCCATCCTCCTCTCTCCGCCCCCTCCAACTTGTAGAGAACTATGCCACCCGGCTTCTCTTCCGTCGCCCTCACTTCTCTTCCTCAAAAACCTTGCTGCATGAACTGCACTGGCTCCCTGTCAGATTCCTTACTCACTTCAAGATACTTCTCTTCACATTCAAGGCTTTAAACAGCAAGGCCCCGTCTTACCTCTTTTCTGCCCTCTCACCACGTCATGTCCCTCAGGCCCTTCGATCATCACATGCACCTCTTTTGAATATTCCTCGTTAATCTCTCTGTTCAATAGGGGACTGTTCCTTCTCAATCTGTGCTCCTAAGTTGTGGAATGCTCTTCCTGCTGAAATCAGGTCTTCTCCAACTCTTACCACATTTAAACGTCTCCTGAAAACGCATCTTTTCAGTATTGCCTTCTCCTCCCTCTTGAATTTCCATTGAATTTCCATTCTCATCTCAGCACAACGTGTGCTCTGGGAAGGCCTCAGGTCTTGAAGAGCTCATTACAAAAGACTTATCATTATTATTATTATTATATTAGGGTGATGACTTTTTTATAACCTCATATCCCTGCAAAATAATTTTATGAGCTTTAAGTGAAGAATATATAAATCTTACTTTCAAGGTGATTTAATAAACAAACCTCACGCACAAAATTATTTTAAAATTTTATTGGTCAGCTTTTTTTTCCAGTTTCTGATGTGACTGGCAGCATTTAAAAGATTGAATACAAGCTTACGAGTCACATAAATATAACATTATATAGGGTCATCAAACACAAGGAAGTAAATTAGTTACAATAATGTCATTGGACAGGATGAATCTCAGCGAGAGGTTGTCCTTGTTGCGGCAGGACCCGTGCAAGTCTTGCATAACTTTGACTGCACGCTTACAGCACTGGTTGCTTCGGGCAAAATTGATTGGAGATGCATCTGTTTTTCAGTGGATTTTCAAGCATTTGAGATCTGTTGGGTATTTATTCTGAGCAGCAGATAAAAATCTTCAGAGCGGAACAAGTGGGTGCTGAACCAATGATCAGCCCATCAGTAAGAAATGAATGAACAGATTTTACGCAGCCTGCGCCGTGTGTCAGGCATCAGAATGAACGCAAGAAGGGCTAGAATGGCGCGAGAGTTACAACTTGCATTGCTGATGTTTGGGATCTTTTGAAACTTTACAAAGAAGACCTCATTCATATCAGTGAAGTGACGGAAGACACGCGTGAGGTGATATAGAAACTTCATGTCGTCTCTCCAGCAGCCCGTTTTCTCAATCTCAGTTTTACCGTTGCTGAAGGTTGCTTTCAATTTATCATAATTGCTTATCATATCCTGCACAAAGAAGTACTGTATGTTTGGTGATTTAGTCGACCCACGGAGCTCATCGTTCATGACAACGCGGAGAATCCAATATAGGAGATGGTGCTGGCAACTGATGAACTTGGGTTTGGGGTGACCTTTATCTGCAAACATTTGCTGCAGTCGAACAACAACGCCTGTCTTTTTGCCGGTATTCACGCTTTTTATGTCGGTGACAAGCATAACAATTGATCCTTACAAGTGAAACTCCTCTAACACACCCTGGAGCCCTTTTGCAATTGTTACAGCTTTCCCATCTTTAAATTTGAGTGAAGCCAACTTTATTTCTTTCCCTCCCTTCTTGAGGACCACGATCTAATATTTAAAGTCGTCAATGCGTTTGCCGTCAAATTGTAAGCTCCACCTTTTCAGATGAAGCGTTCTCAACATGTTATTCTTCACATGAGCAGCTCTCGTGTAGATAGCCTTGTCGATTGCTGACTGACATGGGGTTGGTATTTCAATGCCCTCCCCAGAAAGCTGAAGACATACCTTTGCTGTTCTGTGGGACGACAGCTTTGAGCTTGTAGCAAATAGTCTTGCTGAGCTTGTTGGGTTATGCTTCCTTTTCCTCGTTGATGCTGCATTCTCATCCTCCCAAGATCTTTCTTCGCTGTTATTGGATGAGTCCGTACTAGTTTCGGAACAATAAGGTGGTGCTGAGCTGGAAAGTTGGGACACAGAGGCATCCATTGCCTTCTTTCTCTTGGATGGGTGAATGGTCTTGGCACTAGCAGGTTTACCAGTGGAATAACCAACCTGCTTTTGGTCAAAATTTGATGTTTATAAAGGTTCTCATCTTCTTTGGACAACCAGTTGCCTTTCTCCTTGGTCACGTCAAACAGTTCATTCAAAGAATTAAAGTTTTGTTTCTTTCTACAGTACTCATAGTCTTTCCGAGGGTTCTCTAGTTTTACACAAATGGCTTGATCAGACACATGCTGAAAGTTCAATGCTTTGCTCCATATGGCTTTTAGCTCCACAACAATTAGGCCGATCCTCTCCCTTTGATCTTTGGCGGTGGATTTAAGAAATTTGAAGCGTCCAACAACATGGATTTTCAGGGACATGCGACTCCGTTCACTTAAGGGTGCTTCATAAACTGCCACGTTGCCACTTCTTGATGGTGCTTGAAACTGGATTAAGTTATTTTTCCAAATTTTCTTGTTCTTCTTCGTGTTAAAAAAGCTATTCCTTAACATGTTTTTTACTCAGCAAGTGAAATAGGCAATAAACATAAATATTAAATAGCTAAAAAACCCAGCAAATTGCAATTCTAAAAAATACGAGAGAAGGCAGACACTAATAAAATATTATATGCTATTATATTATATAATTAGTGAGAGAGTTAAATGTAGCTTATCAAATAGGACCAGGATTTCTTTACAATAAACGCTGGAGAATAAACAACAATTATAATAAGGCAAAAATAATATCAACGCCGTTAAAACTCAACTAGTAATTACCCGCTTTGAACATCTCGCTTATATTCCGCACGCGAAATGGGTGAATAAAATTCTGGAAATCTACAGAAATCGCCCAAGCGATGACGCGATGATTGTCTGGAAAGTTCTATACAATTCTATGGTACATGAATTATTGCACAAGTCTATTTGATGACTTAAAATATTTAATATAAATATTTTTAACACATATAAAATGCTATAATAGCCTATACTACATTTCAAAGTGGTTTGTGCGTGACCTTCTTAATATTTCAATGGAATAAAAGTAATTTTTGTCATTAATAGGCAAAAGTTCATTCATTCCTGCTACAGGAAATATTTTTTTGGGAAAAAAAGTAAAAAAGTCATGACCCTAATTTATATATTAATATATATATATATATATATATATATATATATATATATATATATATATATATATATATATATATACAGTCAACCCTCGATTTAACGAACTATATGGGGCTGGGGGCTCGTTCGTTAAACCCACTGGTCGTTAAAAGTGATATAAATAACGAACCAAGTTCGTTATAACCGAGGGTTCGTTCGTTCTATGGAGTAGTAAGTATCACTCGTAAGGAGAGGAAGGAGGAGGAGGAAGAGAACGCCAGAACAACCTCTCCCGCACCATGTTCACAGCCAACTGAGCTGTGAGCCAGTAAGTCGCAGTATGGAGTTCGGCCAGGAAATTGTGTTCGTTATATCCGAAATTTGTTATATGGACGTTCGTTATATCGACGGTTTATTGTGTATATATATATATATATATATATATATATATATATATATATATATATATATATAAATGTAAATATATATATATATATATATATATATATATATATATATGCGTAATACCGCACTTTGCAAAAGTAATGTTACATTCTGATTTTTGATCTTTAGAAAGCTGAACGTGTAAAAAATTGAATTAAAAATTCAACTTATCCAGGTCGTATCATTAAAACGTCTTTTCTATTGTGTACGGATTTGTTGAGCTGGACAGAACCGGATCGAGATATCTGCCGCCTGCGCAGATACCACAAAATATACGAATTTCTCAAGTGGCTCAACGTCAGGCGGATGACCTTACATAAATTTCCGGATATGCTGAAGAACGAGAAAGACATCACATATCAACCTCGATAGGCATAACTCAAGAAGCCAACAGTTTAGACGTAAAAAAGGTCTTAGAACGTGCCCTTAAAGCTCAAAATGACTGTTCTCTCTCGAAGAAGCATATCTCTGCGGCCAGAGCGCTCAGAGCTTTCCAGAAAGAGGGCATCAAGAGCTTTAGGTGCATGAAAAGGTATCTGCTCACCGATTGTAGGTGAGAAAAACGTTGGGGCGCTGTCGATGCTTTTTCAATGACTTGAATAGTGATGGCAATCGAATTCCCATTTTTTTGATGAAAATCAAACATTTACGGTGAATATGGCAATCAACAAGCAAAGTGACCACGTGGTAAGCTTTGGCGAGGATTTCACCACCGCTTTGTGCCCAAGACCAAGCACCCTGCCTCTGAAATGATGCTCAGTTTCGTGCCTTCAAATGGTGAAAAGATTCCTATGATGTGGCTCACAGCGGGTTACAGGCTCTCCGCGGCCGATTACAGGGATATATTGGTTACAAAAGTCCTGCCCTTTGTAAGAAAGATGACGTAAAAGGCAAACTGCGTCTTTCCAGTAGGATGGTGACCCGCCCTACACGTGAAAAATCTGGTCAAAGAAATTTTGACCGTTGCAGTTGGCCCATTGCAATCCCTTTGACTACAGCGTGTGGGATAATGTTGAGGCCAAGTTCATAAAAGTCCACCACAGCATCCTAGACGATCTGCAGTCCTCCTTCAACCGCGTGTGGACCAGCATGTTGAAAGACTTCGTCTACAACATTTAGTAGGCTTAAGCTTTCATCTGAAGGCATGCTTGCATCCGTGGGCAACCACATTGATTGATATTAAAATTTAAACACATATTAATATGTTAAAACAATAGAAACGTGTCTAACTGCATCAGAACTACTTAGGACAAGGCGATTGTTAAACACTTATCTTTTGTAAAGTAACCAGGTTGAATCAACAACATGGCGTCAGGCAGGGTAAAGCACTGTTCTGAGAAGTGTTCTCAAATAAAAGTGAAAGGGAACAAAAACGGAATGATTACCTATTAGTGTTTTAACTATTTTCTTGACCAAACTTTTAAATATCTGCAAGGAGATGCTTAATTTTAGAAATATATTTGGAGCTTAGATAATTGTTTATCGGAAATAGGAATGAGATAAACTGGAATGTAAATCTCAGCACCCAGAGAACCATTCGGTACTGTTTGTCTATCCAGATCTCAAGCCAATCGATTAATTATCACGAAGATGCTAAGATCGGATTTATTCGCCCCATTTCTGAAGGTGGGAAAACTTGAGCAACAGAAATGGGCCTTATTCGAGAAACGGTGACTTATGATCCAGTTTGCGTTACACTAATTTGGGTTATGTTAAAGCCAATTAACCATAGCGTTCCTTAAAGCAAATTTATCAAGCACAAGTGAGTGGCGAGTAATGCTCGGTTTCGGAAATGAAAGCATTGGTATTAAGATGAATGGACACTGTTTTTGATAAGGGGCAAAGTACTTTCAGCCTTACAAGATCTCCGACAAGGAAAATATAGATGTACTCGTATATATATCTATATACAGAAATACCTACACATTCGTAAATCTATGTAATTGTATCCTTTAGTTTATTAATGCATTGCTAAGTAATTATTTATAATGTAATACTGCTTAACCTATCACTGCTACTTTATGGCATTTGACTTATCTTACGGGCTTTCTTTGGTTGTATGTAATCAGTAATTCTTCCTATCCAAATGGAGCACATTTTTCGTGACTTCCAAAGAGGGTGGATTGTTGAAGCGGGGATGGTTTGAGCCTCGGTTGAAAAAAATGTCGGGCTGTTTAATGTCTCGAGAGTTACTGTGTTTAAAGTTATGTTACTATCTGAAAACAAAGAAAGGGAAGGTATGGTAAGTGTTCAACAGGACAAAAGGCGGAACATAGTGCCAGACACCAAAAAGTATCTTAAACGCAATATGTCGATACAGGGAATGTGACACGAGATCAGGCCCATACGAGTGAGTGAAAGCTATCCTGTTTTTTGTGATGCTAAGAGAAACTACTCACCTAGCTAATTAACACAGTTCTTTTTACAGATAGTAGAACAGTTTATTTGATACTGGTTGATTTAATAGTATATTGTGAACATATTTATCAGTAAAACAGAAAAAGACAAGTAAGTTAATTGGTTAATTAACTTTGGTGAGAAAAAGTGATTTTTTTCTTTTCAGAGCTTTTTTAAAGAAATTTTTAGCTCAAGACTGAAATGAATTTAGATTTGTTGCTTAAATGAAGAGAAAAATATAGGAGTTTGAGGGGAGTGTAAAGGTTTGTTTGTTTGTTGATGCTTGGATTTTTTCGCTCTGTGCTTCGACGTTTTAATCAAAGATACTTAAAAACACTATTCACATAAATAACTTTGAAATGGAAATACAACAACCTAGTTGGTTGGGTGGAGTGCTTAGCAAAAATACCTCACTGTGACTTGGTTTGAATCACTAGAACAATAAAAAGAATCTTAATGGAAAAGTGAAAAGTCGAATATGTATACCGAAGAAAAAAAAAGCGAGCGTTTGAGGTATCTTCCACAATTAAAATAGTCGGCACAACGACTCAGCAAGTTGTGATGGATATTTTTTTGTCAGCTGAGACCGAGGTTTATTTCTAAATTCGGGGGTCAGGTGAGAGGAGGCTTCTGCTCCACCCCTCAAAGTAAGTTCTTACAGAGTTCTGGGCAGAATACGACGCAAAAATACGAGGTCTCATGCAAGTTCACTGAACATTATATGATTAACTATCTAGTAAAGCGGTCTGTGGGCAAAACTACTTGGCCCGTAATTTAAACAGCTTCCCGTACAATAAAAGCTTAAAACCATCAAAGATATCTAAAGTTACACCTAAAACTAAATTTATCTTTTTTAAAAATATTTTTTGAAGAGGGTTAACTTAAAATCATCGTTAAAATTATTCAGATAATTTGCGCGATATCTCATTTTTCTGCAAGACAGGCCTTTTTCATTCCCGAGATGTACACTGTCTTGTTTTATTTTTGCCTTGAAGTTTGGAACAGAAGCTAATACGCCTGACCATATTGATAGCCAAATCGATCACAAGATGTTTTAGTTTTAATTAACAAATGAGAATTATTTAAAAGGTTAAATAATGATTCTTACCCAATAGAACGAGGTAAATGTATTCAAAAACGAAAATTTACTTTAGTTTTGATTGTAGTTATGGGTATAAAGCCCTAAAATCTATTTGAGCGTTAAAAAGGATCTCAATTAATTTGAAATGGGGCAGAAAGAAGGCCAAAACCTTTCTTAGGAACTCGAGCTACGGAAATTTGTTGTTTCGAGAGGAGCGACTTTAAGATGTGGAAATAATTATGTGAGGGTTATTTTGAAAGACTGAATTGATACCAAATAAATAATAAGCTCTTCTTTATATTCAAAAGATTTTGAAGTTTGCTTTACTGTCGTCCTCGAGGGTTAAACCTGATAACGTGATATCTTTTGAACTCACCAATAAGAAAAGATTCCGATTTCTACTCTGTAAGATCGGGTTCGTGAGCCTTATTTCCCCATTCCACCTTTTTGCAACCACGGCTTCTCTATTAGTAGCGAAAGACCGATCGTCAAATATAGGAAACGGCCAAAAGGGTTGAAAAATTTAGAGATGTTAAGGAGAATGTTTAAAGTCGAAGAGACTCAATGTGAGAGAAAGATTTTCTACCTTATAAGGATAAGTGACCACACGGTTGTCATCTGTATATTTCATTGGACTTTTCTATTTTTTAACAGGCAATTAAAAGCTTGATGATTCGAGTTCTAAGACTTTAGCTCAAACCTGCTTTCGTTTGGTCGCTAGTTTGATTTAAAGAAGAATTTTCTGAAGATCTTTTGTTCAGAAATTGTAACTTATAAACTTATAAAAGTAGAATAATTGTTTTAAGTTTAAGAACAAAAGTCGTTGAGATAAAAACTGAGATGAAATTTTATATTATACTTTAAGTTGATAGTACTAGTTAGCCCAAATACTAGCATTTTTTAAACGTTTCTCTCTGGCAACTGAAAGCAAATACTAGCAAATAGTTGCGATATGTAAAAAGTTTGCTTTTCTTTGCTCAGAAAAAGTGCAGCTTCTAATTTTAATTGAAGGAAAACCTTTTTGATGTCGAAGCAGATAAAAAGTCTTATTCAATCTAAAACGACAAAGAATGTGGATTACTCTATGAAACGATTTTTATAGCGCCCATCTGCACTACCACCCGTCATAAGACACGGCAATTAATTTTTAGCATAATACTAGGCTACATTATTAAAAAAAAATAACACTAAAAACAATAAAAGTCACCCAAGGAACAGAAGAGAAAACAAAGCTATACAAATCCTAAAAAAATCAAATGCTGGTGCGTCCCTTCATGTGTGCGCAATTCTAATACAGCAGAAAGCGAACTGAAGCAGATACCAGACTGGTTGTTGGTTCACTGGAACCATCACGACGCGATGGCACGCAAGTTTATGTTTCCCTTGGCCGTCTCACATCTTCTTTGCTAGGCATGTTGAATGGCTAACTTAATTGATGCCATATATTTAGTGCGAGCAAGAGAAAAATGTTGGTTTGATCGCTCAGTCCTCGCGAAATCTTTGGCGCCTTAATCGGTGCATTCATTACTCGATATCACGGCAAATTCTAGAACCCAGTACAAGATGAAGCGAAAGTAAAACACCACTCACGCTATGTAATCGTATTTTTGAAAGGTTCTTCTCCATTATTCGTAAAGTCCAGTCGGTGGCCTTCACTGACATCACAACCGGGATTTAATATTGGGTAGAGAATGTGGAGCAAGCGGTCACGAAAGATTACGCAATGGACGCTGCGCCTGGGATTGCGGTTCTCTTCTAGCGAAAAATGGGAGGAGAGGTGTAGACTTCTACAAGAACTTGCTCGGAATACTTTTAATTGGCTTCCACTCGTCTTCAAGATGTTGTTCCTGTTAAGTGAAAACACCTATACCTCTTAGAAAGATCGGCGAGCGTGCTTCGAAACAGACCGAAACCTAGCCCTCGCTCGACGAAATTCATCTACACTGAAATCGTTTGGAGAGCGCTTGTAGGGTATGAATGCATAATTGTTATGTCTGATAGTGTTTTAGTCGGGTCCGAAAGGCAAGGAATCGGACGACGTATTAACAAAGAGTCTCTCTACGAAGTTGATTTACGCCAACGGCAATGTAATTGCCATAAAAAACTCAACAGCTTCATCCCCCCACTAAAACTCCTCTTCTGGAACATAAAAATCAGTCATTTCTTGATATGCGGACAATCGCGTCTGCTCCAAGCATAACCAAGGTGGTTTTCTAGGTGGCACTAGGAAGGGAAATGATATTGAATCTTGAGAGCACAGGAACAGATCGAGACAGCAAAATGAAGCGATTCTCAAGCAGGATGCGTAAATTAATCCACATTTGGGACACGTAACTCTTACTCATGGATCAACTTGTCAAGGACCTTTACCATGAGATTAATCGTGTAATCCCTCTAATGGGATATCTACCGTTGAAATCTCCGACCAAGAGAAAAGGACTTGAGAACCGTTTCGTAAAACTGCGGAAGGCCCCGTCTCGAAGTCTAAAGACGGGATAATGTACGCGAAATAAAATTATACCTCTTTCTAGCTATAAAAGCACGGCTATTTCCTGAAATAAGATATATTAAATAGAAGAATGGACAAATCAAATCATACAGGTTTCAAATCGTGAATCCTCCTGTTTGATCCTCATTTAGTGGTGGTGGAATTGCAAAACTCTAAGGCCCCGAGAAGGTTAGAAGGTGGCATACGCTCATTATGGTCTCCCGGAAACAAATAGCTAACATATAACTCGAGGAGAGTTGCCTCGCTGTTCCTCCCAGTTGGCTCAGATTTCACGAAAATTCAATTAAAGGATTTTTCTCTCCAAGCCTAGCTTGGAGGAAATGTTAGCTATACAAGGCGATGAAGGCGCTGTTGCCTTAAATAACTTATAAGAGTATCTTTGGCAAAACATAAAAGTCTTTTTCTCTCTCCTACTAGAAACCTTTGGCAAGATGAGGAGTTTCCGATGTGGAGTGTCTCGTTTTGAGGCTCCAGCGTCTACGAGTCACCCGGTCTAGCCTTGGAATGGGACTCGTGAGCCAAAAATCATTTAGTGCTGTCCTCATTTCGTGGAAAGCTTTACGACTCCCAAAATAATATGCCATCGTGATAACCTTGGGTGGCATTGCTTCCTGTGAGTCTAATGACTCGATGTGAAGCACGCAGCTGTTTAACGTTAAGGAAAACAGCCACAAGGGAGGAGTGACTGTTTTAGCCAATGGCATGTATGAGCCGTAACTGCCAGCATATCGACCTGGAAAGCAGCCTAGTGATGGATATAACCAACAGAATGCTTCTGAATTGGTGCGTAAGAAACCTTGCTCGTAGGAATAAATTGACCAGAAATTCAGGCATAAGACATCTCAGTTAGTTCTGGGCGCATATTTTTTTTTTAAAACATAGGCATCAAGTTGGTTTAAGGAAGCAGGTTGCTTCTTTTCGCAATTGACACACAATGCCATCCATGTTAAAGAGTTATCGTCTACTGTCTTGGAGGAATTAAGACAGAGTTAGGATAAACTAGCATCTGCAGGTCTACAGGAATGATTCATATGACCGAACTAGTGGAGTAATAGCACCTGCATGAAAGTTAAATTAATGCTTTCATACGGTAACCATGCCAACCGACACTCACCCACACCATTCATTCTGAGAAGTTTGAACCTGCTAAGAGTGGAAGGGTTGGTTTATACACCCTCACTTTCTCTTTCTGTTTTCTCACAACACGTTCAATCTTTTCCCCTCTTTGGTCAGCTGGGACTTCGCTGATGTTTTCTTATTAGTATTCGAAGAGTTCTCATGCATAAATAACAGCTTTCAATAAATTCGAATTTGAGTGCGTTGTCACATTCTCCTGTGAGCCATTATAGGTCCGAAAAAGAATAATAATGGCAGCAGTGGAAGGGACCGCCGCATTCACCAGAAGGCTCCTATCCAAGAAACGGGGAACCTGTGGCTTTGTACATTCAGTTTATCGAATGGTATTCTTAAGTGGAACATGTTACCCTCGTTAAGCATGTTGCTGTCAGTGGAGCGATTAACTAATACCCGTTGAGAGTCATTGGATAAAAACATGAGGATCCCTCACGTAATCGATGCTCCCTTGACCACACATGCAACTTTCCTCTTCGTCTGGGCCCTCACGCCAAAGCCACCTCTGGGCCAGATGTGAAAGTATTGGCTTGATTACCCACTCGGAAGGTTATTTAATGCTTAGTCTTCTTTTATTTTCTCTTATATGAGATTTTTAGTGGAGCGTGAGGAGAAAACCCGCTTCTCTCCCTCCTTGGACCCCAAGTTCGGACGGGCGATCTTGAGAAAGATCCCTTCCCTAAGATAGAGATCTTGTCCGTCAAGGGGACGCCAGGTGGTGGAAGGGATCTCTTATATCCTTGTAAATCCTAGGGGTGTCGTGGAGAGCATGAGAAGGATCTTGCAAAGGTTCTAATTCAGATTTAGTGTTTGGCATAGTCTCTAGGTTTGCGCCCGAGGAAAAGCCTGAAATCTTTTGCAAAGGTACCTACGGGGTTACCTAGAAGGGCCTCCAACAGGCCATCTTTGCCCTGCCTGTCAATGTTTCACGTATCCAACTTGGGGACTTAAAAGAGCTATAGCCTGTTACAAATAATTCGCATTGGGAAAAAAGGAAGAGTGAGCATGCTAACTCATATTAGAGGGAGAAAGTATTGTTGACAATGTGTAGCAGGAAGGGCCAAGGGACGACGCCTGCTCTTACACCCTTAAAAGGCTTATCGTTGTTTGCCTGACACCAATGAAAGAAGCAGCAACCGAGGGGGTGCCTCCTGCCTTGGTGTGTCCTTAGGGGACCACTGAGAAGGCAAAGATGGACCAGCGTCTAATGATAAGGCGGCTGGTGGCAATTCTACAAAAAGGCGTAAGTGCGCAACCACCGAACCCTCGAGTAATTTAGAAGAATAAATGCTTTCTCTGGTGAATGATCCTGGGAGGTGCTACTCTGTCACCCGGGGAGGCTACGAAGATGACTAAGTAAAAACTCCTTTGCAGCAATAAATTAATTTGGTGGAATGCCCTCTTCACTGCTCATGAAATACCTCGGCCAGGTGGAAGTTTAAAAATAGAAAGATTTAAGAACTTATGAAAATTGCTATCGTCAAAGAAGAAGAAAGGGTGTTGAGCTATATCCAGCATCTATTCACCCCCTTCTCTCCCATCTCTTGTTTTCGAACTTTAAGTTCTCCAACCGCGGTGCATTAAATATTGGTGCTCTTACCTAGACTCGGAAAAACACCGGCCAGAAGTTGTCCAGTGGACCGATTGATCCCCAAATGGGCCAGCTTCAAACTAACTAGTCATCTGGTCTAGGGAATATTAATGTGCAGGATTGTTCATTTCGTGTGCTATCGATCTTGGAGGACTGACATGATGGCACTCCCGTGCCCAAGAGCGAATGTCCCTGCATATATTAGGTCAAAAATATCTAGACTTAATTAGATAGAGGGATGCTTTAATACAAGGGTGGGACAAATTGTGCAAGTGATTGAAGATAGCCCTCCTATATGCCGTAGGGAACAACAGTCATGGGTATCTTAATGTTAATTCACAGCACAGTTAAGTTTCTTCGGTAAAAGGGAAATATTTTAGTCGTGATTGGAGTTCTTTTGTTTCTTCATTGTTATTCTGTAGTGGTACCAAAGCTCCGACGTCAAATGAGTTAATTTGAACCACATTGACGCTCAACGATAGGTAATCAGAAACGACGTTGTCTTTACCACGCAGGTAGGCGATGTCACTGATGTATTCTAAAATCGCCGTCAAGTGGCGTTGCTGTCTGTCCGTTTTGGCACATAATGGTGAGGAGAAAGCCGATACTAACGGTTCGTTATCCGTGCATAAGGTAACATGGCGACCCTCAATCATCAACCTGAAGTAGATCACAGCAAGATACGCTGCTAGAGGTTTCCTGTCGTATGTGGAGTAACAACAAGGAAAGAAGGTATCCTAGGAGACCTTACGGTCCCTTTAAGGAAGGTACCTTTGGACTAGCAATCGAGCGGGCACATGGCTGCTCAATTGTTTTGCGTCCCTAAACGGCCACTTTTCAAGACCTTGTCTAGTCTTGACTTGAACAGGTCAACAGATTCACTGTTGACAACTTCCACTGAAAGTGCGTTCCACATACCGCAGATACTTTAAGTGAAAAAATTTCCACACAGATTGCGGTTGTAACGCTTTAGTTCAAGTTTGAAGCTGTGATTGCGTGTTCTGTTCTCACTCAGTGTCAAAAATATCCCGGTAGCCAACATTGTCGAACCCTCGAAATATTTTGAAAACTTCGATGAGCTGACCACGCAGTCTACGGGTTTCCAGCAAGAACAGATCTAATTCCCTTAGTCTATCCTCATAACTTTTATGTCGGATAGAGGGAATCAGCTTGGTTGCCCTTGCTTGTACGCGTTCCAATCTCGCGATGTCCTTTCGCAATCAAGGACTCCAAAATTGTACGGCATACTCCAGGTGCGGCGGACAAGTGAGTTGTACAGGCACAGTACAATCTCCTGGTTCCGATAACCAATCGGGCGCTTAATATAGTCTAGCATCCTTTGGGCCTTTTTCAAAGCCTCAATGCACTGTTTCGAGAACTTGAGGTCACTAGTAATTGTTACACCTAAGTCCTTCTCATTGACGGTGGATTCAATAGCAGTGCCCTTAAGGATATACTGAGATTGGGGGTTTTTGTGGCCGATATACATCACTTTGAATTTGTTCACGTTAAAAGGCATTTGCCACGTGTCCGCATACTCCCCAATCTTCCCAAGATCTTCCTGCAGGCGGGCAGTATTTCCATCCTTTGCAACGTTCATACCAAGCTTGGTATCGTCGGCAAATTTGGAAATCTTGGCAACCATGTAACCGTCCATGTCGTTGACGTAGATGATGAATAGTAGTGGTCCCAGGACAGAACCTTGAGGCACCCCGCTAGTAACGGGCACCCACTCAGAAGACTGTCCATTCACCACCACCCGTTGCTGTCTGCCACGTAGCCAGTTCTCGATCCAGCCGGCTACCTTTCCGTCTTTGCCAAGCACTCGCACTTTCCGGAGAAGGCGGCGGTGTGGTACCTTATTAAAGGCTTTCTGAAAGTCTAGGTAGACCACATCCACCGCCTTGTCCCAATCGTGCTCACTGAAAACGAAGTGGAATTCCACAAGGTTCGTCAGGCATGACCGTTGCCTTCGGAAGCCGTGCTGGGAACTCCACAGGTAGCAGGTTGGACTCTAAATTCGACGTCATTTTGTCCACCATGATGCTTTCCATGAGTTTACCGACTATAGAAGTCAGACTGATAGGTCGGTAGTTTGACGGTTGGTTACAGTCTCCTTTCTTGAAGATTGGAGTCACCTCCGCTTCACGCCAGTCTCTAGGAACGCATTTGGTCCGAATTGACATGTTGAAGATTGCGCTCAGGTTTCGTCACACTTGATCGCGCACTCCTTTCAACACTTTAAGTAAAAACCCAACCGGGCCAGGTGACTTATTCGTCATTAGGTAACTGATCTTCTTTTTGATTTTAACTTCGGTGAAGTCCATATCCTCCAGCTTTTCCTCCGAGTAGGAATCCGTCGGCGAAGGGATGGAACTACATTCTTTAGTAAACACTGAAGAGAAGTAGTCGTTGAAGAGGTTAGCATTTTCTGTATCTGAATGCTTTAATGTCATGCTTAGTG
Source organism: Ceratothoa steindachneri (assembly GCA_963969495.1). NCBI lineage: Eukaryota > Metazoa > Arthropoda > Malacostraca > Isopoda > Cymothoidae > Ceratothoa > Ceratothoa steindachneri. The sequence continues at coordinate 26,932,349 of OZ018321.1, read as the reverse complement.
TGCTCGAAAAAATGCCACTGGTTGCTGTGATCCATTCACCATCTAGTCAAGGGCAGCACCTGCCGCGTATTGAGAGCAGTCAGTCAACATTTGATATAGTAAGTAATTGGACAGCATGCCAAAGAGTTTTACAGGGTTAATCAGAGGTATTTTAGTATCATTGAATGCTTTACGCGCAACATGATTCCTTTCGAGTTTACGAGCTTTGGGTTGCAGACCAATGAGCTCGGTAAGCGGGGCCGCAATTGGGGCCAAATTTGGAAGCATCCATTGATTGTAGCCTAACAAAGCCATATATCGTCCTAGTTCCCTATAATCTTTTGTTCATGGCATGTCTTCAATTTCCTTAGCTAGTGGACAAATTCCCGTAGCCAAAATATGATGCCCTAGAAAATTCATTTCTTGTTTAATTCGCATTTCTCCAAGGATATTCTTAGACTGTATACAATAATGATTTTAAATACTTGATCTAACTAGTCTAACTGGTCGTGCAAATTGTCAGAAAATATCATGATGTCTTCTATATATATACATAAACGAAATATAATTCGATAAACAAGTTATCCATGTGATGTTAGACTGTGCAGCTTTCATTCCTGAGGCCAAGGGATAATATCATATACTCCCATAACCTAAGTTGAGTTACTAACGCAGTTTTCTCTATGTTCGCTGAGTTTATCGGGATCTGATGTCAAGCACGAATCAGATCCAACCGAGAGAAAAATTGTTTTAGTATAGAGGTGGTATGGTGCACTATGCATTCTAGGTAATGTATACCTGTCGGGCTTCATGATTGCATTAAATGCGCGAAAATCGTCGACTACCCTTTACTCTCCTGCCGACTTATTCAGGAATATGTGAATAGGAGAAGCCCACAGTGACTTGTACTGGCGCACAACCGCTCCTTCAATAGTGTTTCAAACGTTGCTTTGGCAACTTGTAACTTCTCTATTGAAAGAGAACTTGGTGGCGCAAATGTTGGTGGGGCACTGCCGGTCTAAACTGTATGTGCCACGGAGTTAGGCGATGGTGGGACAGGATTAGTGGGTGCTGGACTGTACAAGGTTAAATTCTTTTCTAATACGGCATTGGAAATGGCCGGTAGATGCTGGAGGTCATTAATAATTAGTGCTACTGCAGGCTCCTCGGATTGTTTTACTTTTGACTAGAGCTTAGTTTGATTAACATTAAGGACACCGCGCTAGTTTGATTAACATTAAGGACACCGCGCGCAAAAAACACCAAAAGATTAAAGTTTCCTAGAAAGTCAATCCCTAATAATGGCGATGTGATATCTGCGCCCACAAATGACCACTTTAATGACCTGGAAAGGATGGGATTAATTACATCCCCCTGTACTTCGCCGTGCACTTTTATTTTACCACCATTAGCCGTTGTATTATTTACATAAGATTTACGTAATTCAATCGTTCGCACCAAATTAATCGGAATTTTTGACACACGTTACCCCGTATCAACTAAGAATTCGCACTTAGTATTATCTACTTTCGTTACTACGTAGTACAAAGTTTGGACGCTTTCAATTAGAGTACGCACGCATAGGCATTGAGCGCGCATTTCTTGTATTTTTTACATTATTTATATGAATATCACTCCTATAATTTAAATCGAGAACACTCATATCTGAAAAAATGTGTCACTGTGCCCTAAAAAATGGCATTAGTTCTTCTGCAAGCTCTCCTAGTTGGGCCACGGTTAAGTCCTTCTAGGTGGCGATTATGGGATTGAATAAACTTGTCTTTCACGATTTCTTTACCAACTCAGAACTGTAGAGCTGTTCTTCGCAGTTTCTACAGGTTGATTGAAGGTCGATTGGTGAGTATAGAGGAGGCAATGAGCTTTTCGAAGCCCTCCTGTTTTGTTTTTTTGAGGAGCCCGATTTCTTCGGTCCTTACAAACTGGTAATTTGGGGTAGAGAAGACTTCAGCTGGAGGTTGGTCGACAGTCTAGTTAGGTAGTGGGGCCAGGACGTGAAAAAGTTTCGTTTCTTCCTTATTTATCCTCGATATATGAAACAGGGCATCTGCTATCTTAAACCAAACTAATACCTCTATTTCTTAAAGATAGGTGGCTTGACGGTGTTCACGATTTCCATCTCTCCTTGTCCTGCTTGTTGATGGCCTGACACTTCCATGTTTACTTTTGCTTAGCTTTTTGTTTGGTCGAAGAGGTCGCCTGTTTATCCGTCTCTGTGTCACCAGTTTTGGGGCACGTTGGCAGTCTTACAGTCGAGTTTTTTTCCGATATCAAAATGTTCTTTGGGGTAATCGCGTTTGTAGGCTGTGTTTGAAAGGTAACCTGGTGGTTCTTTGAAAGAAGGAAAGACTAGGAAGAAAAGAGACGGTTTTGTAGTCTTAGTGCTTCCTCAGTTTAAGCAAGTAAAATTATTGAGTTTTCCTTGGTTTCTTTGTGTGCTCACCCTTTGGCTGACTATCAGTGTTAATACTCAGTGTTTCTTGTGATTCTCATTCTGTGTCAGATTGTTGGGACTATGGACGGACGGATTAAGGACGAGATACGGACTGGTAAAAGTAATAATAATGACGCTAATACTATACTAATCAGAATGATAATAACAAATAATAATGAAAATGAGGTTTCTGCCTCCTTCTTTATACTAACGTCATTTAAGGGGCGTGGCTTCTCTTCTCTTAATCAGAAAGCGGGATGGAGCATATCGGATCAAAGGTATATGCATGTGTTCTCTACTTAGAGGGCTCCGCGGAGATTGTTTGGTCAAATGGTGTGTGTGTATCATTATGGTATCTGACTTTAAGAACTTAACCGTGCTATATCAATCAACAATTATACCAATTTGATTTTGTCTTTCACAGGTTAATTTATAGTCTGGCGGATCAGATCAGACTCCGTTTTGTTTTCACAGCTTTTTCCACGAACATTGTTATCTCTGTGGCCAGACTTTCTGCTCGAATCTGTTTCCTAATGTAAGTGTGTTTGTACGTTTGCGTAGGCGCCAAATGATTTCACTTGCCTTCTTCGAAAATTGTAATTTTACATTTTTTACAAGTATTTGTATTGACTTATATTAATTCATTATTACAGGATGATATATTATTTTAATGTTCGATTTGTAACTTTCTTTGTTGGCTCTACCCAACCTTGCAATTGGGTACTACAATATATCGTGACTTATTGGATCACGACGACCCTAAGCTAACTGGTCCCTCTCCTAATTTGATGTTTCCTATCGGAATAGAGGTCGAATCCCCTGTCGACGAGACAGATTCGTTTCATCCTCCCTGAAAGAGAGATTAACCCCTAATTCGGCAAGTGCACTGTTTTAATGAAGTTAACAGGGTATAAGAAAGGTAAAATAGGTATAAAATGGTAAGAAAAGGGAAAAAAAAGGCTTAAAAAAGAATTCTAAAAGGAAAATATCACATAGTAGCTATAATGCAATAAACCTGCACAATCTCCAGGATCGAGAAAGAAATTTTAAAAACTAAGGTGTACTATAAAAACTTCCACTCACTAACCTACACCATGCAGAAACACAACCAACCAACATTCGTATTAATCTCACGAACGTTCTTAATTCCGAAATTGCAATTACAATTACAGAAATGGATTCACGATTTAGTAGGTTCGGTCCACATCTCTTCGGACTTGCTGAATGATCCCTGTGATGTCATTGTGGACAAGCTAGCTTACTTCTTCACTGAAAGTCTAAAACAATGCAATAATCCGAGTGACTGGTACAATAACATAATAATCCTTTACCCAAAAAGGGTAATTAAACACACCTTATAAAAAGGACTAATTAGCTTTCTCTCCAGTGTAAATCTACTCTTCATAAGTCAATACTAACAGACTGTAAATCTAGCTAGATTAACAATAACTAAGCGATCAAGCTGGAATCACACAAGGCTTCTCAACGTTTAGCCACATACATACTCTCAACCAGTTAAATAAAAAAAATTTAGAGTAAAATATACGTCTATACGTGTTATTTGTAGATTTGATATATTCAATTATGTAGAGAGAGATTTAACCAGAATCTATATCTTCTGCAAATGTAAAAGGTCTGGGATCAGATGAAAGGGTCGAACTTGGTTTAATAGAGAAAAGGTGGTGTTAGGCTTTATTCTCTCACAAGCTTCGCCTTATATATGCATAGAAAATAATCACTCCACGTGGAGTGTCAATACATTTATCAAATCAGATTAATTTACTCTTTCCATTTGCTAGGCGCCAATGTTGTATAATGTTGATTTTTTACCAAAAGGAATTAGTTATTGTTAAATTTTACTCTATTTTTTTACCAACTTGACTTCTCACCTATATAGGATGATGGACATTTTCATTTTCTTCAATTCGAGTTGATATTAGGTACCTGAATTAAAATATTATTTTTTTATCTTAAATTAAGCTAAAGTTTGTTGTCAAAAATAATGTTCGAAAAATATATGTATATTAAAGGGAATGCTTGATCTTTTGTTTTAGGGGCCAAAATTAACTCTGTAAGGTAACTGAGTATGCAATATTTTATATTATGAATAAGTTTAGTTTTTTATATTTACAGATAGAAGCACAAACATTGATTTGAAAGTTTATTATTCTAAGTATTTATTTAATTATATATAAATATAAATAATAAGATATGAAAAAAATATCATAAAATCTATCACATTTCCTATAATAAATCAAAATACTTGATTAAATATTATTCATGATAAGCCATGAAATATTTTATGACTAAAGACACGGATATTTTTTAATTCGTATAATGGTTTTGAAGAAAGGCAATTAGTAGATTCAAAGGTAGAAAGACGCAAGGAAGAGTTAATTTAGACTTTTCGAGCCTACCCGTTGAGATGCAGGAAAAGGGTCTTTAATTCTCATTGTGATTAATTAGGATCAATCTTTTAACGTATCATTAATAGGCTCTAGAGAAGAATTTACGGAAAATGTGCATAAGATTGCTATCCTAGGGTTTAGATCTACAAGATTTAATTTCTGTGAATGAAATTTTAAATGGCTATTACACCATAGAAAAGGAATACAAATGTCATTTCATTCATATCTGTGTTAACAACAGAATAAAAGAATAGTGTGTCATGATTCATGTAAATTTTATGAGAACGCATTTCAACAGTATGTTGAATCAAGTGGAAAATTCCAATATCTAAACATATAAGGCAGAGATACATTTTTCAGGTAACCAAAATTGTTATTTACTAATAGAAAGAGGTGATTTAATTGGAAGAGAACGCCTTGTAGAACTTGAAGAATTAAAAAAAACTATAAAGGGAGGGAAAAGTTTGATAGTTATTGATAAAACATTCACACAGTAGGTAACCCTAGGGTCAAACAGAAAGGTTTCCTCATTCATATGTGCAAGACATTCAGACTAGATTATATGAAATGGTAGAAAGGCATCCAAAAATATAGTCAACGGGTGAAAAAACTCTAAGGCGAGATAAAGAGAGAGGGAGAGAGACTGTGAGATAGAAAGTGTAAGAGATTGTGGCAGGGTATAAAATTGAGGTTGAGGGATATATAAATATATATATATTCACGATGATTTCTTCTACAAAGCTTGAGTTAGATTTTAATTAAAAAGGACAAAACAAAAGCGCGGGTCCCATCTTTAATATGTACGTTTCGGGTTACTCCAAAACCAATCTTCAGGAACTATAAACAAATTCGAAATCAGTGTAATTAAAAATTAAGTCTAGAATTGGGCACGAGTTCAATCGTGTGAAACTATAAAATTTGTAAAGGAATGTTATGTTTGTGAAAAAAACAAACAAAACTAGGTAGTAAGTACAGGAGAAAATATTGTAAATGAAGTCATTTTAATCAAACGCAAACTAAATAATCGTCAGAGAACAAAACCTATGAATTCAAATGGGTGTAAAAAATAGTGTTGAAAACATATACAACAGACTAAACCTTAATAAACAAACAGAACAATTTCTTGTGGCTTAAATGGTCGAGTCAAAATGACAAAGTAAAAATGGAAAGGAAAGTTAAAATTAAATAGAGCTTGGTTGGTTGTTACGAGGGAGGGTCAATTAGTTTTGCAATTCGGATATAAGGAAACGAGATACGAGGAAAAGTGTTTAAATATTTTTCAATATAACTACCCTCGACCTTAAAGCAGTTGAGCCACTTGTCCCTGAGGCTTCTAATTCCCGACAACCAGAAATCTCCTGACTGCTGTTTAATCCACTCCTGAACGGCGAGCTGGACATCTTGATCGTCCCCAAACCGGCATCCACGCAGTGCACCTTGTCCTGGCGGAATAAAAAGTAGTCGCTATGGGCCAGATCTGGACTGTAGGGGGGATGGTTGAGCTCCCCGAATCCACACTCGCGCAGGGCAGATTGTGCAACTCTGGCCTTGTGGACTTTGACGACGTTGAAGTCGAGCATGGGGCGTAAGGTTTCTAGGGGCCCAACAGGCAGAGACCTTATTCATGGCCAAATTGTCGTGGATGATGTTGAAAACACTTCCTTGTGATATTCCAAGTTCTCGCTAAATTTTTTTGAACTTCCCCCGTCGATTCTCGAGGATCATCCTCTTGAATAATCAAACATGGATATAACAGGGGACCGAGGGTCCCATTGACTGTCAGCAAACCAGGATATAAGGGGGTCAGCAAAGAGAGGGTGAAAAACCTTCATTGATGCTAAGGTTGTTTTGGCCTTCCCTGCTTCCTGCTGAAACAGCACATGTCGGTATAAATACGTTTCTGTCGTATATTAGGCAAAAATAGGTTGATTATCCTCTCGATCTAACGTTCGGAGTTCACAATAACATCAATTGGAATGAATGGACGACCTCCGTTACAACCCTGCTCATTACCAGAAAATGCGCTTTATTTTTTAATTTGAGGCTCTACAAGGGGGGGGGGGGTCAATAAGTTTTGCGAAATAGAGGAAGGGAGATGGCGGTTTGTGGGGGTGTTAGTACAAGTTATGACAAGTCAGCACCTGTAGCTGCACACTCCTGCCTCATCTATTTAAGAAGCAGTAGCTGATCGCAGATCATCACTCACAAATTTTTCAACAATTGATAAGGTTTAGCACCGCGCAGTGATCAAATATTTTACTAAGGAAGGCAAGAATGCAAAAGAGATCCATGACCGCATGGTTGCAGTGTACACCAATACGGCCCCTTCCTATGCAAACATTTCTCGCTGGAATAGGGAGTTCCACCATGGTCGTAAGTCCCTTGAAGATGACCCCCGTCGAGGACACCCGTCAGATGTGACCAACGCGGACATTGTAGCCCGTGTGGAGTGGATGATCTTCGAAAATCGACGGGCAAAGGTCGAAAAAATCCAGCGAGAACTCGGAATATCACATGGAGGTGTTATCAACATCATTTATGACAATTTGGCCATGACCAAGGTCTCTGCCCGTTGGGTCCCTAAAAACCTCATGCCCCATGATCGACTTCAACGTCGTCAAAGTCCACAAGGCTAGAGTTTCACAAGCTACCCTGCGCAAGTGCGGACTCGAAAAGCTCAACCATCCCACCTAAAGTCCAGATCTGGCCCCTAGCGACTACTTTTTATTCCGCCAGCTCAAGGTTGCACTGCGTTGACGCCAGTTTGGGGACGATGAAGATGTCCAGCTCGCGGTTCAGGAGTGGATTAAACAGCAGTCGGAAGATTTCTGGTTGTCGGGAATTCGAAGCCTCAGGGACAAGTGGGGTAAGTCCATTGTAGTCGAGGGTAGTTATATTGAAAAATACTAAAACACTTTTACTCATATTTCGTTTCCTTATATCCGAATTGCAAAACTTATTGACCGCCCCTCGTATCTCAAAGTTATCGTGAGACTTTCATTTAGGAAATTTTCATTTATGTTCACAGCTGGGATTGTTCCTTTAGCTTTGAATTTGATTATTTCCTTTAAAACTAAACCCTAAACTCTTTAATTGAGAAGTTTTATTATCAATTGAATTATTTAGCAGATTATATTTATTAGCTGCATTAAAATTAATTAACTATTGTTTTCCGGGTGTGGTATTGTTTCAACGAGTTATTGATATTCTTAAAGTGCTGAAAAAAATTATTATAACCAGTAGGAGAGGTGGACATTTGTAGGTTTTTTCCATCACCTTTCTTCTACGAAAGTCATTGTGTCAATCTAACAAGGTCTGTAATCTGCATACTATTATCGTTCAAATTATTTTTAGTGTATGTGTTATTTGAATCATTTTAGATTTAGTAATATAAAAAGGAAATTTTTGTCTAGATTTCAGGTAGCACTGATCTAATCCAGTACTGTCAGCTATACTAACTTCCCTAATATATTTCAGGAGTTGTATTAGATTAGAACCCGCCTGCTTGGTTGTTTTAATTTGATTCATCTCTTTTAAAATCTAGAACCTTGATGAATTTAGAGGCAATTGGGTACCTTTCAAATATGCCTATTGCGATTTAAAATGAAATTTCACTAGGTAATTAGATGAAAAATAAAATTAAGATTTTTGGAACAGACAAGTGAATTTTTTCTTGGCCTAAATTATTAAACAAATCAATGAATTACATTTGTTACTTTTAGATGGATATAATTTGTAGTTTTTAGTTTAGAGGCTATTTTGGGTTTATGGTGAACTTAAACAATTTGTTGTCCTGACACCTTTACGTCGTGTCATTGGTTGTTAAATCTACTGTATAGTTCATTATAACAATCAGTTCCATTTCCTGACCAAATCTACGTGGTAATATTAAAAGTATTAATTAACTGATTATTTTATGGCTTTAGTGCTCTAAATTTCTTCCCTATTATCTTAAGTATATGATAGGAAATACAAAATAACTGAATTTAAATTGATATTTGCTACAGATATAATACTGGATGCATGGAATGTACTATAATGATTAACAAAATTATTATCTCCATTTAACTTTTTTGTCTCCAATTATTGAAACTTTTACTTGGTTTCAAATATCATTTCGTTACAATAATTTTCTTTTTATTTCCAAAGAGAAAATCTTTTTACCAAAGGTGAGAAATCAGGTTGAAGCTCGTTTACAAAGTGCTTGTGTGACGCATTCTGCTGCCTCTTCTAGGCTACAAAGAGGTGTTTAAAGCTAGCAGACGGAAATTGAACTTGACCAGCAACTTTGATGACAAAACAACTAAGAGAGAAAAAAACAACGAGAGAGGAAGGTAGAAGTATGATCTAAAAGGAGTAGAAAAAAATCGGTTGCACAAGATAATTAGAAATAGGAAGGAATGCTTGTGGTGCGAGAACCACAATATGGAATAGCATCTGACTCAAAGCCACCTCCTCAAAGACGAGCATTTTGAAGTCTTATGGGGTTCTATAATTGATTCACAGTAAATCGCTCCTCACAGTACTTTACTCAACGAAAGCATTTTGGGACTCTTCTTTACCGTTAGCTCATTTAGTCGTTAGTGCCATGCCAATAGTAAATTTATTTCGTCCAAGAATTTAAAACCATATAATCTTTATCCAATTTCAGCACATCCTATGTTTGCTGATGTTTAAACGTAAATTGTTCCTGAAAATCTATTTGCCAGCACTTATGTGTAAAACATAAAATTTGTTTTAAAGCTCAATGAATAAATTAAACTTTAGATTATGATTAAAAATCTGCCTAATCCTGATTGGTTGAACTTTGTATATTTATGACTAGATGGAATGACTATTTATATAGTTGTATTTTGTGGTTAAGAGTTAGTATTAGCAGTCATTATTTAACAAGCAAGAAGTTATCCTTACCCTTCGCCTTTTCGAGATTGTCTACGTTATTTACGACGAAATAAAGGATCCAGCTGGATATTTTCCTTTATCCTAAGGAAGCTCATTTGATCACTTAAAGCCAGCCTGCTATACGAGAAGAGCTCCCCTTTTCGCACTTTACATAAAAGGAGCATATATCGTCAGAATAGCAATACCTATATGCTGTTTTAAGCCATTTTGAATTCTTAAATTAGTATTTAGGGATTGCAAAACATTAGAGTATAATAGGCAAACACTAAAGCCACTCAGAGGTATAATTTATAAGTAATAAGAAGAAAATGAGGTTAATGTATCCATGCTGCGATGTTCACTTAGTGTATAATTATGTTGGAAAAAAGCTAAAATAAAAATGGAATGGATACATAGGGCAAAATTTTGGAAAAATAATATTGCATGATTGAAATTGGGATGAGTATCGTACAATACTCTCAATCAGTCACTACAATGGACAATTCGTTAGCCTAGGAACACGGAACAATTTCTTTCAAGGAACCGAAAAACATTAGAGTACAAACATCAAATCCATTAAGGCAGCAAATATATTAAAGCAAAACAATTGACTATAAGTAACTGGGAAAATTGGACCATACAATTACCGAGTTACTACCTCTGAAGAGGAAGCTCAAGGTTTTGGTGGGTGATGAATCACCCATTAAATGGGAGATCACTAAGATGATGAACTAGCGACTTTAACAGAGTACCCGAAGGATTGGGTCACAGTATCATGCAAGTAAGCTCCATTTGTAAGAATTTATCTCCTGGCATATTTACAAGGAGTCGAAATGAGCATTGTCCCTTACAACCTGAATCCACTTTCACCACCATGTATGGAAAAACCTTTTCCACAGACATCAAGTAGCTTCATCAGTGATTGTACTCAGAAAAAATGATGAGTATAGGTCAATGGAATTAAATCTGTCACCATTAAAGGAAGATACCATCGCGTGAACATAGGATGGCTTTCCTCATCAGAATGAAAATACCCCAGTGTTTTAATGATCTAATAAATATACATGAATATTCATCAGCTTGAGGCAAATAAGTTAAAAGCACCGAAATTAAGGTTTTTCTATGATGGCGGAAGATAAAATAATGCAATTGCTACAGATTGCCTAAAAAATTAAAGTTTCGAAGCAATATTACTGAGGATTGGCGATGAAACCAGAGCTACATTCTAGGGACAGTTACGAGAAAGAATGGAATATAAACATAGGATGAGTGAAGACGGGAAGGAGTGACGGCAGATTATTAGTGATGGGATATTATGTACTACGATGAAAAAGAAATATTACTATTAACTAGAAAGCGTTAGAGAGGGAAGTAGGCAGAGGGTAAAAGATTAAAAAGGTAAAGCATGCGTTCAATATCATATGCTAATATGTAGGAGGATTCACTGCGCTAGGTTTCTTTTGCTGAAGTGGAGAAGAGGTTACCATAGTTTAATTTCTTTAAAATACCGAGATGAGAAAAAAAGTTGATGGTATTCACGCTCAAGCAATGTGTAGTCTAAATTTTCTAATACGGCATCCTGCTTCCTTCTTTCCACTCTAGCACAGATTGGTGAACAAAGAATTTTTACATTTGAAACCTTACTTGTTTTGTTACAGGCTCTTATTTATTCAGTATCTTTTACCTCCTTAGATTGAGTAATAAAGTAAACTCGTCTGAAATATGACTGGTTGTGTGGACCTCTCTAGCTTAAATGGAATTGGTGCGACTTGATCAATTCCGCTCCATCAGCAACAAACTCCTCTTTTTTTCATAAAGATCACAAGCGGAATCCTTAATTTGCATTATCTCGTAAAATCGAATAAATGTATTGGGAAGATATTGATTTATAGATACTTTTCCAATAATATTGTTTTTATTTGTTGCATTTTACACTTTGCTCTTCTTCTTTGTTGTTCATTTTCATATTTGTCTATTATAATTTCTATTTTCCTTCTCCTGCCATTTTATTGAATTATAGAAAATTTGCATACGCTGTTGTAAGTAATGCATTTTAGCCCATTATCATCAGACAGGAAAGTAAATATATTGGTGTAAGCGTTAAAAGCCAAAATAGTTGATTATTTAAAATAGGTATATATATATATATATATATATATATATATATATATATATATATATATATATATATATATATATATATATATATATATAATATATATATATCCAAAGAAGTGATGTATTGTAGATGTAAATGCAGGAAAGAAACCACAGTGTTAGAATCAATTTATTTGCGAAACCAGGCTTCGACAGAGACCTCCGTCATCTTCCTCGGTGCACACAAATTTAAAAGTAGGATTGTAATTAGGGGGGGGAGAGCTATACTTGATTGCAAATTTCGCATGAAATATAATAAACCCTCTTTTCTTTATCGTTGGATCTATTTTTAGACAGACTATTTTGCATCATTTTTTGGTATTGAAAGGCAACTTTCAATTTGTTGGTTCGTACTAACTATTTTATAATTAATTAATTTGGGTGACTATGAAAATGTAATATACAAATTATTACACACTTTTTCCTTAGGATTAGTTGGTGAGGTAAGTTGGTTCTAGGTCCATAATGAGATTTTTCCATGAACCAAGATTTCATCCAATGAATGTTTGGTGATCGTGTTGATTTTATCCTGCAGGAAACAAGGATCATATATGCTATATGCTCTCAGGAACAGAAAAAAAACTACGAGACATTTAATTGATTCCTCGAGGATTATAGAAATAGTAACTGTAGGCATTAGAGATGGTTGTTTTCTTGTAAACAAAATCATTTAATGTTTCTCCAGATGTATTGCCAACCTGTCCCCTGTATATATTGTTCCATCTGCTCCTCTGTTTAAGTAATCTATAAAACCGTTATGCTCATCAAATCGAAGTTGCGCTTGATTATTCCTTAAAAACTGGAGTCTGAATCCCTTTACTTTTACATTAGCATTTAACAGATACTACTGAAATAACTTGCATGCCTTGTGTATCACACTAAATCCTCCTCTGTAAGCTACGCGATATCTTTAATATTCTTGGATGGTGATTCTATTAAGGACTCATATACTGCACTCTTCTCCTCTGCATGCAAAATGTCGCAATGCCACCTAATTTCAACACGAGGAAAGTGTAGAGGGTATGTCATGGGATCTAAGTAACATGATGAGTAGGGTATCTATTTATGAGAAAACTTCCTAGGATAGATGACTATATCTCTGTCAACAAATAATGCGGCATCTCCCACCACAAAACAGCAGCTATTTCATTGCTAGTAGGTAAATTATAACGTCTCAAATATTATTTCTTTCTAAATCTCAACTGACAGTACTGTATTCGATGATTGTCTGTTCTGACTCATGGCAGCACTTCTTGTTCCATGACATGCTTTGTATGGTATACAGTAACATATTGACGAAAAACATGCAACACCATACTTATTTCATTCAGTATTTGCGCTACACAGCTTCATTGGCGTTTGTAGGAGTATAGCATAATGCTCCCAGAGTTTTTCCACCTTCCTTCCGGTTAGGCTGGACTATCAAACCTTCACCTTCCGGCCCGATATCTGATGGTCTCCCGCCGGAAGAAACAGCCTGCCGTTTGAGCTAACCACCGAGTTCCTTCCTCGACTGGTTATAGATAGATGGAAGCCAATCTTAGCTTCCCATGGTTGCCGGGAGTTTATAAAGGACGGAATGGAGAGTCTTGACATTTAATCTACTTCCAGCGCCATGAGAACCTCTCCCGAGGTTCAAGTATAAAAGATGAATTCTTTTAATCATCAGTACTAGAGCTTGGAAATCGTCTGGCGAGGCAGGAATTGTCATTTTCTAGTGTAGTGGTAAATCGTCGAAGCATGATTTCTTCAGAGAAGAGATCGGTCCCAGTTAGGGAGGCTCCTTAACCCGTTGGTCTGCAAGTCAATGCCGAAACAAGCTCGTACCCACGTTCAGAGTTGAAGCTACAAACAGCCTCACTCTGCTTCCCTAAGCAAAAAACTACTTCCCCGCATTTCTATGTGAACCTAGGCACCGATAGGTAACTTTGCTTGGAGTTAACGAGCGTGGGGCCCTCTTTAACAAGAAGCTCTCGTCACCACCTTCTTCCAGCAGAATCGTGACGGAATTTTAGGATTAGGTCGGTCACTGGAGAATTTCTCTCATCGTCTCCACCCATTATCTCACAACCTTGACTCACCAGCGCTATCCGAACATCAGGTTCCAAGGTAACCATTTCCTTTCACATTCCCCAACTTCACCGTAAAGCTTACCAACATTTCAAGTGTAAAGGAATTTACATAGTGAATAGTTTTTTACAAGTCAAGTGAGATATCCGAGATTCACTTATTGATTCATCTGTCAGAGCACCATATTTGTATATATATATAATATATATATATTTATATATATATATATATATTTATATATATATATATATATATATATATATATATATATATATATATATATATATATATATAATATATTTATGTTTGTCTTGTTTATTGTTCAGTAAAACTTTATTTTCATATTGTTGTGTATCTAACTTCCTTTGGGTCGCTTACTGGCAAAGTTCATTCCAATCCCGCGTTAACAAACCTCTAAGCACTCTGAATCAATAAACCCATTCAAAGCACGGGCCGAATGAAGTATAAAAAGTAGGACGAAGACCCCTTCGCATTCAGAAATCTCTTGACTGCTGTTCAATCCACACCGGGACGGCAAGCTAGACATCTTCATTATCCCCAAACCGGCGTCCCACGCAGGGCAGCCTTGAGCTTGCGGAGTAAAACGTAGTCACTAGGGGCTAGATCGGGACTGTAGGGGGGATGGTTGAGCTCCTTGAATTCGCACTCGCGCAGGGCAGCTTGTGCAACTTTTGCCTTGTGGACTTTGACGACGTTGAAGTTGATCATGGGGCGTGAGGTTTCTAGGGAACCAACGGGCAGAGACCTTAGTCATGGACAAATTGTTGTGGATGATGTTGATAACACTTCCATATGATACTCAAAGTTCTCGCTCGATTTCTTCAACCTTCACCCGTCGATTTTCAAAGATTATCCTCTCCACACTGGCCACATTTTCATCGTTTGTCACGTCTGACGGGCGTCATGAACGGAAGTCATCGTCAATGGACTCACGACCATGGCACAACTCCCTATTCCAGCGAAAAATGGTTGCATAGAAAGGGGCGGTGTCTGTGTACACTGCAACCATGCGTTCATGCATTTTTTTGCATTCTTCCCTTCCTTGGTCAAAAATTTAATCAGGGCGTGGTGCTCAACCTTCTCTATTTTTGAAAAACTTGTGAGTGATGATCTGCGATCAGCTACTGCTTCTTAAATAGACGAGGCAGGAGTGTGCGTCTGCAGGTCGTTACTTGTCATAACTTGTCCTGACACCCCCAGAAACAGCCATTCCCTTTCTTTTGTTTTGCCCTACCGATTCGCAAAACTTACTGACCACGCCTCGTATATATAAGAGTCGGGGAAAACTACAACCCCTTCTTGGCCTATTCTTTGATATATATTATATCATATTTAATTCTAGTGTCAGTTGTGGGGTTTGTTGTGGAACCGTTAATTTGGAAATTCCCCTTTTCTAATTGTCAAGCGCCCAAGGTTAGTTTTTGTATTGTCGGTATACAATATGAAAAGGGTTAGGTCACCTTCGATTACCCTTTCTGGCAGAATCTAATCTAGCATAGTAACTATTTGTAGTTTATTTACTTTTTTTATTATTGGGTATATTATTTGTCACTGCCGTATAATCTGGAGTCAAGTCGTAAAGCTCTAAGGTGAAGCAGCGGATCCGACAGCGTATTCATGAAGTCTTCCTCCTCATTTGAGATGTTCCATAAAGAGGCACAAGTTTTGGGTCTTTCGAACAAGGAATTGATAAAATACGTTCAGAACGACCAAAGGAATGAACACGAGGAAAAAAGAGAAGAACAACGCAGAGAAGAAGAAATAGAACAGAAACGAAGAAAAAAAGAAATAGGAGAGAGAGGAAGAGAGAGAGAATAGAGGGCGAAAACTCGTCAACATGAGCGTGAGTTAAGTAGAGATCAAGCGAAATTCAGTGCATTTGTGCAAGAGAGGCGTTCCTCTTCTTTAACGAGTGCCTCGAAGAAGCGGATCTCTACCCCACAAATCATCAGTTTCATACTAAGAAACAAAAGAAGAGCATTCCTCCGTCCCCTTAGAACCAAGGACAATGACAAGCAAGAGGAGGTGAAACCCCCACTTTTTAATGCTCGTTTGAGTAACCCCTACCGGAGTAACCCCATTGTATGCTTCTTTTGCGGAACCCTTGGTCACTACAAATCTCAGTGTCCACAAAACTTCCGCTTTTGCTTTGCCCCTAGACAACAGGTCCACCAAGTCTCCGTAACTTTCGCTGCTGAATAAACTACGCGCCTGCGCCTCTGCCATCTTCGTCGACCTCTTAGGAGCACCAGGTGAATTTTCTTTTTAATAACAGTTCTTCTGTTAGGCTCAAATTCGAGTCCAGATCCATTAATAGATGTAGAGTATCCATTCTGGTATGAGATACAGGGAGTACATGCATAGTGGTATCGGACAAGCTGCTTCCCCCCGTGGACCAACAACATAAGAAATTCGCTGTCGTACACGATAACTTTGGAAGAGCTAATAAATACATAGTGGTCCGTTGCCACGTAAAATGCCTCTATTTTACTGGGTGGGCCGACGTCCTATTTGCCCCGAATATGTTTTGTGCAGTGTTAGGGGTCCAGAGCGCGCAGCTCTCCGCAACTGCTGTGTCGCAAGCTGTTGTCATCCGGGATAATTCTGATAGAGATGCCTGCCCCCAACGTCTCTTAATCCCCCATGCACCCTTGATTAGGAGGGAGGGAATTACGCCAATTCATCAGTGCCCACAAGGAATGCCTTTCCCTACAACCCTTATGGGAAAAGGTCAAACGAGGAGAGACAGACTTGGTTCTTGTAGACCGAAAAGTGAGGTATGTGATAGAAGACGCTTTGCTATTTCTTACTTCCTCGGATCTAGTAGGCTCCCCGTTCAAGGCCTTTTGCGTGCCTAGGGACTACGTTGCGAAGATTTTACAAATAACACACGAAGGTGTGTTTGCAGGACACTTCAGCCATAATAAGACCTCGCAACGCGTATTTAAGTATTTTGGAGGGACTGGTGCAACCAATGAAATCGCAGAGTTTTGCAGAACCTGTGATATATGTTAAAAGGTCACCGCCAAAGGACGAGTTATATCAGAACAATTTTGTATGGTTGCTATCGATCTTATTGGACCGATACATCCCCCTTCCACCGAGGTAGACTCATACGTTCTCACCCTTGTCGATTAGGCCACCCGGTTCTCTGAAGCAATTCATTTCCAAACAATTTATAGTTCTCGTCGGCCGAGGCATTAATCTCTATTTTTTTACGGGTAGAGGTCCTTACAGAGGTTTTTTGTTCATGGGCCGCCAATTTACGTCCAAATTGATGGAGCATGTAAGTAAGTTGCTCCAAATTAGGCCCATTTTCACTACGCCCTTTCACCCCTCTGCAAACGGTATGTGCGAGAAGTTAAACGCTACCTTAAAAAACTGTGCCACAACCAGCCCCTGGAATGGCACCGGTACTTTCCAGTAGCTTTGTTTGCGAGTAGGAAGATTTCCCACCGAACTCTGGAATTCTCCCTATTCAAGTTTCTCTATGGTCGCAATGTCCGAGGTCCACTGAGCATTCTCAAGGACCTCCTCACGAACTCTCGATTAGATGAGGAACTGAAGATCTTTTACTCGTATGTTCTGGATTTGCATGATAGGCTAGAAAAATGCTCGGAGGTTGCCGTGCAAAAGCTGTTGGTTCGCAAAAGAGCATACGCTACTATAGAACTTAAAGCTTTAGCAATTATTTATGGCCTTTTAAAAATTTAGGATGTACTTGATTGGTAGACCTTTTACTGTCAAAACGGACCATAGGCCACTAGCCTACTTGAAAAATTGTAAAAGTCAGAACGGCAGACTTATGAGATTGTCCCTTTTATTTTTTGAATACTAATACAATGTATCTTACGTTAAAGGAACGGATGACGTCATCCCTGATAATTTATCACGCAATCCGATAGACGAAGGCCCTAGTTGTCGCAACTAACCGGAACTGTCCAGCCATTATTTTTCTCATTTCTATATAAGTATTTTCTATTTTTTTATGAATGTCTAGTTATAATTGTTCATTTTGACGGGGGGGGTTACGCTTATGTATGTTTTCTGGGATCTCATTTGGCTATAGATTGTTAATGCGAGTAGGTTATATCTTGTGTAATTACCCCTTGTTCCACTTCAGAATAATGTCCCCCTAGGATGGGTAGGGATGTAGGAGAATAGCGTGATGCTCCCAAGTTTTTCCCACCACCCTTCCGGGTGGACCGGGTTATCAAGCCTTTCCCCTCCGGCCCGATATCTGATGGTCTCTGGCCGGAAGGAACCGCCGCCCATTTCAGCTAGCCGCCAAGGCCCTTCATCGACTGGTTATCGATAGATGGGAGCCCATTTTCGCTTCCGATTGTTGCCGGAAGTTTATACAGGACGAAATGGAGTAGCTTGACATCTAATCTACTTCCGGCGCCATGAGAACCTTTCACGAGGTTCGAGTATAAAAGATGAATTCTTTTAACCCAGAGTAGTAGAGCTTACACATCGTCTGGCGGGGCAGGAATTGCTATTTATTGGTGTAGTGGTAAATCATCGGAGCATCAAGTCTTTACAGAAAAGATCGGTCCCAGTTATGGAGGCTCGTTATCCCATTGGTTTGCAAGTCAATGCGGACCCAAGCTCGTACTCATGTTCAGAGCCGAAGCTACAAACAGCCTCACTCTGGTTCCATAAGCGAGAAAACTAATTCCCGGCTTTTCTCCGTGACCCTAGTCGTCCATAAGTAACTCCTCCCCCTCTTCTCACAGAGGCAGGCAAAATTCCTCTGCGTTCACGAGAGTGGGGCCCTCTTTAACAAAAAAACTCCCGTCACCGCCTTCTTCCAGCAGAATCATGACGGAATTTTGGGATCAGGTCGGTCCCTAGAGAACATACCTCATCATCTCCACACCTTATCTCACCATCTTCACTCACCGGCGCCACCTGAACATTAGGTTTCAAGTTACCCCTTCCTTTTCACATTCCCCAACTTCCCTGGAAAACTTATAAACATTTCAAGTGTATAGGGATTTACATAGTCAATAGTTATTTACAAGCCAATTGAGAAATACGAGATTCACTTATTGATTTATCTGTCAAAGCACCTTATTTGTATATGTATATATATATTTTTCTTTTTAGTGTTCATTAAAACTTTAATTTCATATTGTTTTATATCTAACTTACTTTGGGCCGCTTGCTGTTAGATAAGTTAATCCCAATCCCTCCGTAGCCAACCTCTAAGCACTCTGAGTCAATAAACTCATTCAGGGCACAAGCCGAACGAAGTATAAGGAGTAGTACGACGACTCCTTCAAATTCGGGATAATAGGATATATATATATATATATATATATTTATATATATATATATATATATATATATATATATATATATATATTATATATATATATATATATATATATATATATATATATATATATATATATGTATATATATACATATAACAGTTCGGGGAAACTCCAACCACTCCTCGGCCTATTCCTCGACAGTGTCAATGATATAAAGCTGCCCATATTGTGGCAGATTTTAGGCAGGGTTAAAAGTGGAACAGTGGTGATATGTTTGACCCTGAATGTCAAAGCAATATGGAGCTCTTCCAGGTAGTAAAGCAAGTTAAACCTCAAATGAAGCAAAAGAAAATGCGAAATTGTAATTGCGTATGTTCATTCTAAATGCATCTCCTTCCTGGTCTTCTAGATCAAAGGTATTCCTCAATCTCTTAGGTTATACTTGCAACTGGGGCAGCTGAACTTTTTCAATATTACAACATTTAAATGTTTCATTGGATAAAACAAAGTTCCACAATGGTCACATGGAATATTCATATTTCAGGTAAGAAATTCTTCAACATCGTCATTATTAACAATTGATGTTCCATTTTTCCTAGGACGATCATTTTCATCCTAATTTCTCTGCAATTCTAAAGTTCTTTAAGATTCATATCTTGTGATTTTTCGTCTATGTGCCTCATGTTGTTTCCCATTTCGGGAGAACAAGGCTCTGCAGTTTGCGTTGTAGCTTTTAATGTGAAGTCTTACAGAGTGTACAGCATTAAAAGAGCATTAAGGTGCAATTAAATTGTCGGCATTTTATTACCTAGCGCTAATCCTAATGAAACCGGTAACTCTTTTCCAATATTCAGATATCTTTAGCTAAGTTTTATCCACTTAAAACTTTACAATGTCGTTGCCTTTTTACCGAGAGAGATAAAAACTACCGTATTTATTATCTAAATTAAGCAAGCCCTTTGCTATAATTGAAATTGGGAAGACTTTCCTAAAAAAATTAAACACATTTTAGAACAAAAACAATTGTGCTCGGTTATGAAACTGAAGAAAAAATTATTATAGAAATTATTCCAAAACAATTTAACTATAATAAATGTCAAGGAATGAACTCTCGACGATATACCATATATAACTATTCGTTGAGAGAACTTGTTTAATTATCTTAGAGTGCGTGGATGTCTGGCTGGCCGATATTATGTATCTTCGATATGCTTAAGAAGTGGAACTGAGCTCAAGGATAATAATATTGCTATCATTAATAAAATAGAGTTTTAGTAATAATAACTATCAACAACACACAAAACGGAAAATATTGACATAAACAGAGAATGGAAAGGGTCGTGGGGACTCGAGCTAATCCGAGGATAAAAAGATTTAAAAAGGTAAAACAAATATAAAGTTAAAGGGAGGTGATGGTTTGCTAAACAATTAAAGCACAGGATAAAATTGACAAAAGGGTTAAATACTCAAAGGTAACGTTCGGCTTACGCAATTTATACTTGTTGTGCAGAGGAACGCGGCGTGAATGAATTTTCGGTCCACTGGCGAGTTCCAGCCGAAGGGAAGGAGAGAATAAGGCGTCTCGAAAATAAGAACCGTTTCTTGACGAACGGCTTGAAGAGCAATGGCTGTTCTACGTTGTTCTCTTCTGAGCAACATAGGGGGTGAGAATCGTCTCTTGTCTATGGGCTCAAGTACAATGAATGTTCTAATGTTGTTCTCTTCTGAACAACAAGGGGGAAGGGTGAGAACCGTTTCTTAGCGAACGGGTTCGAGAGAACAATGGCTGTTCTACGTTGTTCTCTTCTTAACAACAGGGGGGGGGAACCGTTTCTTGTCAACAGGCTCGAACGAACAATGGCTGTTCTGACGTTGTTCTCTTCTAAACAACAGGGAAGGAGGTGAGAACCGTTTCTGGGCAACGGGCTCGAACAAACAATGGCTGTTCTAATGTTGTTCTCTTTCTGAACAACAGGGATAAGCCTTGTGGACTTGGCGTCACGAAGGCTCAAACCTTGGCACTCGAGGGATATTGCCCTTCTTCTAAACAAGTGTTTGTGAATCTCGAGGTTGAGGTCCCTGGGCGCACAAGGTGAGAGAGGGTCGTAGTGATGTTTCGCGACGAAAATCTGGATCTCCAAACTGATCTTAGTGTCAAAGTTTCCATCTAAATAGTCGAGACACTCCCTTGGCGTGGGGGACAATGGAGTGGGAGCTTCGAGGGAATGCACAGCCGAGCCTGAGAACAAGCCTTATCTTCCCATAAGCCTAACTCAATCTGGCGTGATCGGTTGATGGGGCGAACGGCAGCGGGATGATAAACCTTCTTGTTTAAACATTGACTCAGGTGGCTGCGATAAGGCGCCCAGCTTCAAAGCGAAGATGCACGTGGGGAGCATTGTGGTTTTAAATAACATGTGATAGTAGGAAAAAATTAACGGGGCCTCAACCCGTTCTATCACACCCTTCTATTCCGGGGAAAGTTGTCACTTTAAAAAAAAGAGAGAAGGGACAACGATAGAGCTCCGTTGTGGGGAACTCGTTTTCTTGTACCAACCGTACCTTCCTGCACCTAACTAGTATTACCTCAATACATATGATTATTTTTATCTTTAGATTACAGGGGAAAATAACCTTTAATATCCCACATTAATCAAAAAAATAAAAGGGCACGGAACAATGAAATGATATAAAATTAGTACATACGGAACAAAATAATTTATACGTAAATTAATGGGTACAAATATATATACATACCAAAAAAATAGACATTGAGCGTTACAAAATTCAGACATATACATTAACTAATTATAATACAAGAGAATCTTATTTAAGTCGTACAAGACGGTATATACCTACATGGAGATACTAATCCTATGAATACAATTACTCTACACTATTCAGTAACGCATTCCTACTGAGTGCGTCAGCGACCTGGTTATCGGAACCTTTTATATATTTTATTTTAAATTAAAACTCTTGAGTGTCGCACATTCCTAATATAGGCTAACGGACGGTGGTCGGTTTCTATCTGAATTCTTTTCCTATCAAGTACATTTTGAATTTGTCTATAACCCAGATAATTGATAGAGCTTCCTTCTCCATAGTGGCATATCTCTTTTCGCGTGGTAATAATTGACGACTAGCATATGCAACTGGATGACTCGTTCCGTCATCCTCGTATTGAAGGAGTACACCTCCAATGCCCTCGTTGGACGCGTCGGTCTTAATCCCAAAGAATTTTTCCGGGTTGGGCAACTTTAAAATGAGGGCAGAAATGAACTTACTCTTGAGCTGATTAAAATGGGAAATAGCGACATCATTCCAACGTAGACGATCGGGGGATTTTTTTTTTAAAAGGGAGCTGAGGGGCGCCGAAATTGCAGCGAAATTCGGATCGAATCGCCAATAGTACGAAGCTGATCCTAGGAACGATCTTAATTGCTTCTTTGTAATCGATAGGGGCATGTCAGCGATTGCCGTAATCTTGTTCTCTTGGGGACCTAACTTGCTTTTTCCTATTTTGAAACCCAAATATTTTATGGTTTCGTGGGCAAAATGGCATTTGCTAGGGCCAATGGTGAGGCCATTTTCGCGCAGTTGCTCGAAAAGAGCTAATAGGGTGGTTAAATGGTGACTCCATTTAAATAGTTCTTGTAGCTGACTCTTTTGATGTGGTGTCAGCTGCGCGTCAATATCCAGGTCAGAGGGTTCAGAAGACTCGCCTGGTAGAGAAGGAGGATGGTAATTAGCATCAGGTTGGATGCACACTGTCTGGATTACATTAAGGGACTCCGCGGGGTAATCCTCTTCAAGCGCCGATGTTTCGTCCAGTGCTACGAATGTATCTCCATAGGCGCGTTGGGGGTACTTTTTTTCTTGGGGTCTACGGACAGTCTCCGTGTCCTTGTCTTGGGCCTTATCACCTAAGGGTGATAGTAATTTACACTCCTTCTATGCCGTCCTAAAGTCCTGGTTAAGGGTCTTCGAGAAATCGGACGGTATCGGGGTTCTGACGGTATCGGTCTCGAGGAAGGGCGGCCTGAGACACAGGATCGGAACTTACTTGGGGGCTCTGTCCTATAAGTACGGAACAGAATTGTATGGGTGCTGAAATGATTTCAGCCCAGCCATCATAATATTGACACTGCAGGTAACATCTAACGACGGGGAATTGGTTCGCCCGCCCAAGGTAGTCATGTACCACGGCAAACTTTTCGTGGTTAGGGTCCACTAGGGGGAGGAGTTCGTCAGACACGATGAAACACGTACATCCTGTGTCCCTGACGAGAGTCGATACTCGGCAGCCGTTCACGCTGCCCTCCTCATATTTCAAATTTCCCGATGAACTTTTATCAAAAATAAAATTTACCTGGTGCCCTGACGGAGGGGGAGAAGTTTCTGCTTGGGTCGGCACCACCGGGGGAGCCGGGGTGGAATTAATCTGGTAAACTTGGTGGGCTGGTCCACTTTTTAGCCTAGAATTTTGAGGGCAATTCCAGCTCATGTGGTTTTCTACACCACAGGTGAAGCATATGATTAGTCGCTTCGGGAAGAGAGATGGAGGAGAAATCTTAATGGGAGGTTTGAAGTCCCGTTGTTGGTTTTGGGGAAAGAAGTTTTAAGGTTTTACGGGGCTCGGAAACTTCGTCGGCTTTCCGGTGAAGGGGCGTGAATCCTTCTTTTTTTCCTTGTGGGGGGATTGGTAAAAAAGTTCGATTCTCCTTTGGGTATAATTTATGGCTGGCGGCATAGACATCCGCTTCTTCGGTACATTCTTTAAAGGTCTGGCACCGACGATCCTTGACGAACGCGCGGATCTCCGTCGGGAGAGATGCCAAAAATAGATCTCGCAACACAAAGTCTGTTAAGGACTCGTAGTTCGGATCAACCTTTGAGGATTCTAACCAAAATTTAAAATTCCTCTGAAGAATGTATCCGAATTGACGGAACGTCTGTCCGGGTTTAATACGACCTCCTCGAAATTCTTGTCGGTAGAAATCGGGAGTCATATTATGAGCGTCCAATAACTCAGCTTTTAAGGTGCTGTAGTTAATTGTACACTCAGATGGTAAAGATATAAAAATTTCGCACAATTTACAATTTAACAAGGGATGTAATCTGACTACACCTTCAGCTTCCAGATCCATGTTTTTGATTTCAAGGATCTTTTCAAAGTGGGCTAAAAATGCTCCGAAATCCTCTCCATCCTTGAAATTTGGGAGCTTTAGTGAGAGATTGGGGGAGGGCTTCGGAACGTGAACTGGATGACTGTATTTCTGCTTCAACACGAACTAATTCAATCTGATGGTGAAGCTTGGCTTCCCCGTTCCTCTCTTTCTCTTTCTTCTCGTTGGATTTCTCTTTCTCTTTCTTTCTCTTCTCGTTGGATTTCTCATTCTCTTTCTTCTCGTTGGATTTGTTCTTTTTCTTTCTTCTCGTTCTTTTCTTTGCTCCTCTTTAACGTACTCAATTAGTTCTTTTCCGGAAAGTCCCAAGGATCCTCCTTGCGCTTTAAAGATTTCGAACTGAGTCATCTTTGCACTTGATGGGCGCAATAGTCAACCAACTAAAATTCCTTGTAACAAGGATAAAGCCCTCTAGAGAAATTAGCCTACCTAAATATGGGCACTGACCTATTCGTACTTGGTTTCTCGATCTAAATAACCACTGACTAAAATCACAAAAAAACACAAAAAAATTATTATAACAGTTCCTTGAGCTACTCCAGCTTCTTAAGTTTCAAAAAAAGGGATAGCAATCGTTAAAACAAAAGGAAACTACTATACTCTATTATTATAACGAATAACACTATGCTTTACTCGACTGAGACCAGTGTTTGCAAAGATATAGCGTTAAACCTTACACACCTGATACCAAATTTAAATAATATATATATATATATATATATATATATATATATATATATATATATATATATATATATATATATATATATATATATATATATATATATACAAGAAATAGAAATTGGACGCGAATGAGCAATGAGACAAGAAACAGGAGTTTTTTTAGAGGTTAGAGAAAGGGACATTAGAAGAAGACTAGAATCAAAGAGAGCAGAGGGCGGCACATTGAAGGCAATCCTTTACCGAGAAGACAGAGATAACGCCAAGGGAATATCAAACATTTTTCCCCTGGCGTTATCTCTGTCCCCTTAGAGTCACGAAGGCTCGAACCTTGGCACTCGAGGGATATTGCCCTCCTTCTGGACAAGTGATGGTGAATCTCGAGGTCAAGGTCCCTGTGCGCACAAGGTGAGAGAGGCGCGTAGTGATGTTTCGCGACGAAAATCTGGATCTCCAATCTGATCTTAGTGGTAAAGTTTTCATCTAAATAGTCGAGACACTCACTTGGCGTGGGGGACAATGGAGTGGGAGCTTCGAGGGAATGCACAGCCGAGTCTGAGAACAAGCCTAATCTGCCCATAAGCCTAACTCAATCTGGTGTGATCGGCGGATTGGGCGAACGAGAGGGGGGGAGGGGGGGATGATAAACCTCCTTGTTTAAACATTGACTGAGGTGGCTGCTATAAGGCGCCCAGCTTTAAAGCAAAGATTCACGTAGGGAGCATCGTGGTTTTAAATAACATGTGATAGTGGTTGAAATTAACGCGGCCTCAACCCATTCTATCACAATAAACTAAAAGAGAAAATTTATCTAATAAACTAATGCAACTTAAATAATATCAGGACGCTCATTATGAAGAACACAATATTTATACCCAATATAGCAATCTCAAATCAAATATTATTCATGAATTCTCATTCCTACATGAAGACTGTCAGCTTCCTTAAAAATTTAAATATGTTGGAATAACCAGAAAAACTATCTCTCGTCGCACAACTGTGCATTTTCAAAATGGAGCTCTAGAATGACAAATGGTTACAGTGCACATGAAAATTACAAGAGACATACATACCTGTTAATAATACTATTATAAAACTGAATATAGATGAATTACACCTTACGATATAAGAACTCGCGAATTAAAAACCTTCTTAACTCAACCATACGTGTACATAGGCTCTTTGCTGATTGGCCTCTCACGCAAGCATATTATCATCTTGTATCTTATAAAAGAAACACGCCTTCAATGCCAAATTGCCCAAAAAGAAGGTAGATAACAGAATTTATTTCCAATTTTGCCCAAAATGGCCTAAATAGGAGAAAAGGAAGAGAAAGTTTACACCTAGAGAAGGAGAAGTTTCCTTGACAACGACTAGGATCATTTAGGTAAAACGAAGCAACACCGGAGAATATTATATAGGCATGGATAACCAGAATATGAATAGAAAAGTATAAAAATATAGAGAGATATAGGGTGTTCCATAAAGGGCGCCGAATGTGAATTTAACAACACTTTTGGGATCTAAATTTTCAAGGCATGCCTTTATCATGTTTGTTATCTCCCTTTACTCCGATTAATAGTTTTTTGTTTGTTTTTCAGAATATTTGTGGGTCGTAAATCATAGAGCATTTTAAACCTAAGCGCCGCCTCTTCATCGTGAAGACATTCTCCTAAAACTGACAATGTGCAATGCAAACAGCTCGAACACTTCGTCCCATTTTGAGGAGAAATGAAGCACTCAACGAGGCTACGGTTTGCAGACTAATTACCTAGAAGGCAAAGCCCCAATATTGCAGTCCACCTGACAAAAATCTGACATTGGCTGCTGTAACAGCTTGTGGGGTATAGTTGGATTCCTTAGACCCTCAGCTATCGCCTTTAGGATCAAAACCTTGCAAACCGGCAGCTCAATCCTTGCTATTCAAGATGGCGTCCAAGATGGTCACCGTTCCTTGAAATCTCCCTATCTTGGTCAATTTTAATCGGATGTGAAAGTGTAATGTGTTTTTTATGTTTTTTTAGGCGTAGAATTCATTTAAATGCATTTAAATACTGTATAGGCAAAAGTTTATAATATATTAGGCATATTGGGTATTTTTAGGCAAAATTATTGCAAGAAACAAAGATTTTAATTGTGTATGATTTGTTTATTTTCACAATAAAAGGTATATAACCATATTATTGTCTTTTTTTTATTAAACTATTAGATTTAAATGTTCAGGAACAGCATTCACATGATTTTAATGGTATTTTTTTCTTTTTATTTCAGATCATGAAGAAAATGACCTCCAGAAAAAGAGCATATGATGAATTATTATCTGTGCAGTGCGTTAAGAAAAGCCAAAACGTTGATGAACAAACATATAACTATGATATCTATATAATTTGTCAAGCCTCACCCGAAGGCTTAAGATTATACGAGGTACAACCGACCACTGTAGAAAAACTTAAAAATGCAATCGGGAAAGATGGTACAGCAATTCGCCCTGAGAATGCGGTGAAAGTTACAGATTGTTTGTTACATAATGTTCCCAAATAGTAGGAAAAATGCAGGAATCAGTACTTGAAGGAAATAAATTTGAGTTGTGCCCAACGTAAGCAAGCTGGGTTTTCATCTGAATCTAGACCACCAACACCCACCATCCCTGATGAATCTACTTCAAGTCATGCTACTAGATTATCAAAATAAGGAACGCTCTGTGATATGTGGTAAGAAATGGTGCCTTGGTAAAATACGAGATTGTAAAGTTACTAAAGACAACAGTCAAGAGGCAATTATCAATCATGCTAGACAAAGGAAACGAGATGACATTCTTTACAGAAAGGTTGGCGCACATCATGATATGATAGCCAATGATATATGTTACCACGCATCATGTATGAATGTTTTCAAAGCTAAAAGGGTCTCAGCCAATAAAACGGAAAGCCCTATCTATATGATTCAGCATTTGAATTGCTATTGAGGGATCGATACTAGGTTATCTTAGCCAGTTTAGGTGTCCAAAATTCCGAGAAATATAGATCCAACACATTACAATGGCGGATGCAACAGCATTTCGTAAATCGAGTAACATTGCTGAATCAAAGTTGTGGCACTGGCTTTCTTTGTGTCTCTTAGTTGATGCCATTGATAAGCTGTAAGAGCCCAAAAAGGAGAGAAATGAGAGCAAAGACCTGGGAATCCTAAGACAGGATGCAAATATCCCAATAGTTGAAGCTAAACAATGCAAGAAAGATCAGAAAGATGGACACGTGACGGAAACCTCAACAGAGGCTGCTTCCAAGCTCATACCAGATAATTACTATTATTTCCTTAATTATCTCCTCACAGTAAAAAACAGAAATGCCTGATATGGAAATTCCAGGATGTGTACCAAAAATTCGAGGCAGGAGTAAATTATTATTATGGCACAACAAATTCTACAGCATGTATGATTTTTGGTCAGTGCACTAAGTGTTGCCACTGGGTACCACTTGTACGAACAAACGAGGAGCAAAGCCTTAATAACTTTGAACAATAGACTTAGCCAGAGTAGCAGCTATGACAGAATCGTGGTACAACTACTCTATACCATACACTACTCCTGTATTATGTGAGGGGGTGGGAACTCAATCACCTACTGCAAAACGAACCGTTAAAGGACTGTTCGCAGGGATTAACGACCGACTAGGAGGTCAGAGTGGAGTGGTTAGGTTTCAAATCCTTAAGAATCAAAGAGAATACATAAATAGTTGGCGAGATTTACTTGAATAGTCCGAGAGTATCTTTTAAGGTTAGTTAAAGATGAAACACAAAAAAATATAATTTTATTTACACGGATCAAAGTAAGAATAATAATAGTCAAAGGGGAATTATTTACATTGAAATATTCTCTTGATAATTATTATGAGGAGGGATTCTCAAATGGAATTAATTGATTAATGTAACTAGG
Source organism: Ceratothoa steindachneri (assembly GCA_963969495.1). NCBI lineage: Eukaryota > Metazoa > Arthropoda > Malacostraca > Isopoda > Cymothoidae > Ceratothoa > Ceratothoa steindachneri. The sequence goes on along the minus strand of OZ018321.1, from coordinate 26,903,295 downwards.
CTCAGATCAAAAGGGCAAACTAACAAAAATAAATAATGGAAGGGGTTTCGTCTTACGGGTCGATAACTTCGAGGAAGGTCGTTCTTGCGTTTAAACGAGTAGGAAACGACCCAATGAGGCAAGTGGGGCACGATCCGAATGAGGCAGGTGGAGCACGATCTGAACCAACCTTCTGATGAAGATAGCCAAACTTAAAAGATGACGTTCCAAGAGAAATCTGGGAATTCTCGTAATTCCACTGAAAGAGGAATCTTCTTTTCCTCAAAGGTAATCGATGGAGATTATATTCGGTTTGATTGAACGAAGGGAGACTTTTACGCAAATTTAAAGACTTGCCCTTCAGAGAAACTACCAATTGACTTTGGTTGAATCACGGCTGAAGAAGTCTGCTCTCTGACGAACGCTCATGGCGTAAGACGATAAAGATGGCCTTGAGGTGCAGGCTGGACTCCTTGAACTACAGAATAACCCGAATATTTGTATGCCCGATTCTGGAAGAGAAAGGGGAGTTTGAGGAAAGGATTTATAAGCTCCAGACATCTAAGCTCCTATTTGGATTTACAAACAAGTTGATAAAAATATCTTTATTTCTCTCTCTCTCTCTCTCTCTCTCTCTCTCTCTCTATATATATATATATATATATATATATATATATATATATATATATATATATATATATATATAATATATATGGAGAGAGAAAAAGAGAGAGAGAGAGAGCGAGAGAAGTGGTTGATGGTGGATTATGCATGGGGACACTAGTTCCTAGTTGGAAGAAATATTTCTTCGCTGCTACATGACTCCGTGCTTGGGATTCAAGTTTGTTTGAGAGTGTCCACCAAATAAGCTTGTATTTGTATTCACAAACATGTTGATAAAATAACTTTATTTCGAATTTGACGTTTAATAAAATGAATGAATGGATTTAATGAACTTGTAAATCCTATCCACCGAGGACTGCATCTACAGTGAGTCTCACTGTGTAAGTTATCACGGTGGTTTTATATCTGTAGAGAAAGTGGGCATGACCAATGGGGTGGATTTCTGGGAAGGAGCTTCGTCTGAAGTGAATGTTGTTGATGTGTGATTGAGAGAGAGAGAGAGATTCTCTATAAAAGGAATTTATGGGAATATAGATAATAAACGATTGCTAAGAAATTTTCAGAATTAAGATTTTAGTCTGCAGATTTGTGTAAATAAAAAATATAAAGAAATGGTTAAATAACAGTTTTGTTGGAATGGAGGTTGTTGTGACCTACAAGAAGATAACGTGACTAAAGGCAAACAAAATCAATCATAGGTCTAGTCGGAACACCTAGTACCCAGAATGTCAGTAGTTTTTGTGTAAATGGATCACCACAAATCCCTCAGCCTTCTGAAATTGCCTATGTAGTTACATTTGCGTAGTTACATATAAATATAAAAATAATGATATATTATGAATGTATTAACAATTAAGAGCAATTGAATCAAAATAATGACAAAATTCAATCTGACTTACTCAATTCGCTAAAAGATAAAATTAAGATTCAGTGGGATAATAAATAAAATAAATAAAAGTATGTGGTAATCTGTATATAAATTATTTAGCTAAAGTAATACATGAGTATAAAATAAAATTAGTTCTTGTAAACTAAATGTTAACTTGATACATCAAATATCATTAAAGTAAAATAATGATTAGAAATAGTTATACAAGATAATTAAAGTAAATTTATACAGGGTGCGTAATAATTAAGACAGTATTTACATGATGAAATTTAAATATAAAAATGTTACATTTTTAAATCTTACACGAAACGTTTTAAAATACGGTGGTAAAGGTAGTTTTTTTTTGCATCTGTAAGTCACCTTAATGTGCGCCTGTCAATTTAGTCTGAACGTAGAGGAATAAAAATGAATTGATTGAATGCACATTTTCTCTTAATGATACAATGAGAGAGCAAATCTGAATATAATGAATTTGAAAAAATTAATTAGTTAAACTAAATATAAGTTCAAAAGTATTTGATGACCGAAATAGTCAAGCAAACCTGCTAACCATAAATAAATGAGTTATAAGCCATAACCGTTGTATGGACTTTTATTTGAAAGTTAACTCTTCTAGTTGCTTCTTCTGATGAGAGGAATGTTGCCGTAGATAGCATTATGCTAATACTATTATTTGAGAAGCATGTCGCAGTTAGAAGCATTATGTGAATGCGAATGAGTTGAAAGGCATATCGGGATAGGTAACGTTATTTGAATGCTTATGAGTTGAGAGGCATATCGCCTTTGGTCGCATTATGAGAATGCTAATGCGTTTCGATGCCTGTTGTCCTTGGTAGGATTATGTGATTTAAAATGCATGAATTAATGACACGTTGTTATAGGTAGCACTATGTGAATGCGAATGAACACATTATAATGAATTAATGCAAAGTGAATTGAGCAGATAATTTAACGATATAGCAGATTAGATATAAAAATGTTTTGCAACCATATCTGCTACTCTAAGTTGAAATTGGTGATCTTTCTTACCTACGGAAGAGTGATGTTAGTGAGGATGGTAGAGGCTTTGCGGCGCGGACGTTGAACCTCCCGTTGGTGTCTGTCGTAGAATGACTCCCGACGATACCATATATATACTATTCGTTGAGGGAACTTCCTTAATTATCTCTAGAGTGCGTTTTACTGTCTTGGCGGCCGATATTATGTATCTTCAAAAATGCTTAAGAAGTGGAACTGAGCTCAAGGATAATAATATTGCTATCATTAATAAAATAGAGTTTTATTAATAATAACTATAAACAATACACAAAAACGGAAAATATTGACAAACAGAATGGAAATGGTCGTGGAGACTCGGGCTAATCCAAGGATTTAAGGGATCAAAAAAGGTAAAACAAATATGGAGTTAAAGAGATGGGATGGTTCGATAAACCATTTAAAGCACAGGATAGAATTGACAAATAAGGGATCAATACTTAAAAGGTGACGCTTGGCTTACGTAACTTCATTAGGGTGCAGTGGAAGGTACTTGAAGGAATATTCGGTCCGCTGGCGAGTTCCAGCCGAAGGGGGGGGGGATGAAAAGGATCCTGACGTGGCGTCTTGGGAAGGAGAACCGTTACTCGACGAACGGCTCGACGAACAATGGCTGTTCTACTTTGTTCTCTTCTGAACCAAGGGGGGGGATGAGAACCGTCTCTTGTCTACGGGCTCAAGAACAATGGCTGTTCTAATGTTGTTCTCCTTGAACAACAGGGGGGGTGAGAACCGTTTCTTGGCGAAGGGCTCAAAACGAACAATGGCTGTTCTAATGTTGTTCTCCTTGAACAACAGGGGGGGGATGAGAACCGTTTCTTGGCGAAGGGCTCAAAACGAACAATGGCTGTTCTAGGTTGTTCTCTTCTGAACAAAGGGGGGGGATGAGAACCGTCTCTTGTCTACGGGCTCAAGAACAATGGCTGTTCTAATGTTGTTCTCCTTGAACAACAGGGGGGGTGAGAACCGTTTCTTGGCGAAGGGCTCAAAACGAACAATGGCTGTTGTAATGTTGTTCTCCTTGAACAACAGGGGGGGGATGCCTTGGGGACTTGGCGTTTACTAAAGGCTCGAACCTTTGGCACTCAAGGAATATTGTCCTCCTTCTGGACAAGTGATGGTGAATCTCGAGGTCGAGGTCCCTTGGCGCACAAAGGGAGAGAGGGTCGTGGTGATGTTTCGCGACGAAAATCTGGATCTCCAATCTGATCTAAGTGGTAAAGTTTCCATATAAATAGCCAGGACATCTCCTTGGCGTGGGGGAGAATGGGGTGGAAGCTTCGAGGGAACGCACAGCTGGGCCGGAGAAAAATGCCTTATCTGTCCATAAGCCTAACTCGATCTGGCGAGGTTGGCGTATGGGGGCGAACGGGGGGGACGATAACCTCCTTGTTTAAACATTGGCGTCCGGTAGCTGTTGATAAGACTCCAAGCCTCGAATCGAAGATGCACGTGGGCCTCCTCGAGGTTTTAACTAATATGGGATAGGAGTTGAATTTAACACAGATTCAGCTCGTTCTATCACACCCCTCCATTCCAGGGGAAGTTGTCACTTCGAAAAAAAAGAGAGAGAAGGGACAACGATAGAGCTCCGTTGTAGGGAACTCGTTTTCTTGTACCAACCGTATCTTCCTGCACCTAACTAGTATTACCTCAATACATGATTATTTTGATCTTTAGATTACTGGGAAAATAACCTTTAATACAACTTAATAAAAAAAAAAGGCATGGAACAATGAAATGATATAAACTTAGTACATACGGGACAAAATAATTCATACGTAAATTAATAAGAACAAATATATATACATCAAAAAAATTAGACATTGAGCGTTACAAAATTCAGACATATACATTAATTAATTATATTACAAAAGAATCTTAAATTAAGTCGTACAAGACGGTATATACCTACATGGAGATACTAATCCTATGAATACAATTGTTCTACGCTATTCGGTAACGCATTCCTACTGAGTGCGTCAGCGACCTGGTTATCGGAACCTTTGATATAATTTATTTTAAATTGATACTCTTGCAAGAGTAAACTCCAGCGCATGATGCGGCCGTTTGAGTGTCTCAAATTCCTAATTTAGGCTAACGGACGGTGGTCGGTTCCTATTTGAAATTCTTTACATATCAAGTACAGCTTGAATTTGTCTATGACCCAGATAATTGATAGAGCTATCTTTTCTCTAGTGGCATATCTCTTTCCGCGTGGTAATAATTGACGACTAGCATATGCAACTGGATGACTCGTTCTGTCATCCACGTATTGAAGGAGTACACCTCCAATGCCCTCGTTGATCACGTCGGTCTTAACCCCAAAGGATTTTTCCGGGTTGGGCAACTTAAAAATGGGGGCAGAAATGAACTTACTTTTGAGCTGATTAAAATGGGAAACAGCGACATCATTCCAACGTAAACGATCGGGGAAATTCTTTTCCTGAAGGGGGCATAGGGGGGCCAAAATTGCAGCGAAATTCGGAACAAATCGCTGATAGGGAGAAGCTGATCCTAGGATCGATCTTAATGGCTTCTTTGTAATCGGGAGGGGCATGTGGGCGATTGCCTTAATCTTGTTCTCGTGGGGACCTAACTTGCTTTGTCCTATTTTGAAACCCAAATATTTGATGGTTTCGTGGGCAAACTGGCATTTGCTGGGGCCAATGGTGAGGCCATTTTCACGCAGTTTCTCGAAAAGAGCTAATAGGGTGGATAAAGGGGTGATTCCATTTAATTAGTTCTTGGAGCTGACTCTTCTGACGTGGTGTCAGCTGCGCGTCCCTATCCAGGTCAGAGGGTTCCAAAGACTCGCCTGGTAGGGAAGGAGGAGGGTAATCGGCATCAGGTTGGATGCACACTGTCTGGATTACGTTAAGGGACTCCGCGGGGCAATCCTCTTCAAGCGCCGATGCTTCGTCCAGTTCTACGAAGGTATCTCCATGGGCGCGTTGGGGTTTCTTTTTTTCTTGGGGTCCAGGGACAGTCTCCGTGTCCTTGTCTGGGGCCTTATCACCTAAGGGTTTTAGTGAATCACATTCCTCTTTTTCCGTCCTAAATTCCTGGTTAGGGGTCTCCGAGAAATCGGACGGTATCGGGGTTCTGATGGGGACGGGCTCCTGGGCTTCTTTCTTATCTCGGCCTTGAGGAAGGGCGGCCTGAAACACAGGGTCGAAACTTACTTGGGGGCTCTTTCCTATAAGTACGGAACAGAATTTTATTGGTGCTACAATGACTTCAGCCCAGCCATTATAATATTGACACTGCAGGTAACATCTAGCGACGGGGAATCTGTTCGCCCGCCCAAGGTAGTCACGTACCACCGCAAATTTTTCGTGGTTAGAGGCCACTGGGAGGAGTTCGTCGGACACGATGAAGCACAAACATCCTGTGTCCCTGACGAGAGTCGATACTCGAAAGCTGTCCACGCTGCCCTCCTCATATTTCAAAGTTCCCGCTGAACTTTTATTCCAAAAAAAATTTACCTGGTGGCCTGACGGATGGGGAGAAGTTTCTGCTTGTGTCTGCACCACCGGGGGAGCCGGGGTTGCATTAATCTGGTTAACTTGGTGGGCTGGTCCGCTTTTAAGCCTAGAATTTTGGGGACAATTCCAGCTCATGTTGTTTCCTACACCACAGGTGAAGCATATGGTTGGTCGCTTCGGGAAGAGAGATGGAGGAGAAGTCTTAACGGGTGGTTTGGAGTCCCGTTGTTGGTTTTGGGGAAAGAAGTTTGGGGGTTTTACGGGGCTCGGAAACTTTGTCAGTTTTCCTGGGAAGGGGCGCGAATCCTTCCTTCTTTCTTCTCGTTGGATTTCTTTTTCTCGTTCTTCTCGTCGGATTACTCTTTCCCTTTCTATTACTTCCATTTTTCTTTAAAATTCTGCTTCAATCCGAGCTAATTCAATCTGATGGTCAGCTTGTCTTATCCGTTCCTTTCTTTCTCTTTCTTCTCGTTGTATTACTCTTTCTTCTCGTTGTATTTCTCTTCTTTGCTCCTCTTGAATGTACTCAATTAGTTCTTTTCCGGAAAGTCCACAGGACTCTCCTTGCGCTTTAAAGATTTCAAACTGAGTCATCTTTGCACTTGGGGGCGCACTAGTCAACCAACGAAAATTCCTCGCAACAAGAATTATGCCTCTATAGATTTAGCCTACCTAAATATGGGCACTGACCTATTCGTACTTGGTTTCTTACTCTAAATAACCACTGACTAAAATCACAAAAAAAAACACAAACAAATTATTATAACCGTTCCTTGAGCTACTCCAGCTTCTTAAGTTTAAAAAAAAAAGGGGATAGCAATCGTTAAAACAAAAGGGAACTACTATATTCTATTATTATAACGAATAACACTATGCTTTACTCGACTGAGACCAGTGTTTGCAAAGATATAGCGTTAAACCCCACACCTGACACCAAATTTAAATAGTATATATATATATGTCGTAGAATGACTCCCGACGATACCATATATATACTATTCGTTGAGGGAACTTCCTTAATTATCTCTAGAGTGCGTTTTACTGTCTTGGCGGCCGATATTATGTATCTTCAAAAATGCTTAAGAAGTGGAACTGAGCTCAAGGATAATAATATTGCTATCATTAATAAAATAGAGTTTTATTAATAATAACTATAAACAATACACAAAAACGGAAAATATTGACAAACAGAATGGAAAGGGTCGTGGAGACTCGGGCTAATCCAAGGATTTAAGGGATCAAAAAAGGTAAAACAAATATGGAGTTAAAGAGATGGGATGGTTCGATAAACCATTTAAAGCACAGGATAGAATTGACAAATAAGGGATCAATACTCAAAAGGTGACGCTTGGCTTACGTAACTTCATTAGGGTGCAGTGGAAGGTACTTGAAGGAATATTCGGTCCGCTGGCGAGTTCCAGCCGAAGGGGGGGGGGATGAAAGGATCCTGACGTGGCGTCTTGGGAAGGAGAACCGTTACTCGACGAACGGCTCGACGAACAATGGCTGTTCTACTTTGTTCTCTTCTGAACAAAGGGGGGGGATGAGAACCGTCTCTTGTCTACGGGCTCAAGAACAATGGCTGTTCTAATGTTGTTCTCCTTGAACAACAGGGGGGGTGAGAACCGTTTCTTGGCGAAGGGCTCGAAACGAACAATGGCTGTTCTAATGTTGTTCTCCTTGAACAACAGGGGGGGGATTAGAACCGTTTCTTGGCGAAGGGCTCAAAACGAACAATGGCTGTTCTAATGTTGTTCTCTTCTGAACAAAGGGGGGGGGTGAGAACCGTCTCTTGTCTACGGGCTCAAGAACAATGGCTGTTCTAATGTTGTTCTCCTTGAACAACAGGGGGGGTGAGAACCGTTTCTTGGCGAAGGGCTCAAAACGAACAATGGCTGTTCTAATGTTGTTCTCCTTGAACAACAGGGGGGGATGCCTTGGGGACTTGGCGTCACTGAAGGCTCGAACCTTTGGCACTCAAGGAATATTGTCCTCCTTCTGGACAAGTGATGGTGAATCTCGAGGTCGAGGTCCCTTGGCGCACAAAGGGAGAGAGGGTCGTGGTGATGTTTCGCGACGAAAATCTGGATCTCCAATCTGATCTTAGTGGTAAAGTTTCTATATAAATAGCCAGGACATCTCCTTGGCGTGGGGGAGAATGGGGTGGAAGCTTCGAGGGAACGCACAGCTCAGCCGGAGAAAAATGCCTTATCTGTCCATAAGCCTAACTCGATCTGGCGAGGTCGGCGTATGGGGGCGATCGGGGGGGGGACGATAACCTCCTTGTTTAAACATTGGCGTCCGGTAGCTGTTGATAAGACTCCAAGCCTCGAATCGAAGATGCACGTGGGCCTCCTCGAGGTTTTAACTAATATGGGATAGGAGTTGAATTTAACACAGATTCAACTCGTTCTATCACAGTGTCTCATTAAGATGAATGTGGGCTCCAGGTTGAAAGATTAGATGGGGTCCATGGTTGTACTTGCGTTCTGTTGAGAGATTTTGAGGATGACTAAATAAATTTGATGCGATGGTTTCTTAAGATAATGAAAGTTACTCTGGTTGATGATGATAATGTTTGAGGTCACTCCAGGGTCACCACATGTAGCATAAAAAGGTGTTAATGCCCGATTGTGGTAGGGGTCACCATTTACAAGTCGGAACAAATATTTCCTCTCTGCAATATGAATTTAAGTTCCGGATTCGATTGAATTTGAGGGTGTCCACCAAATTAGTTCAATATAGATTTACAAATAAGTTGCTAAAAAGTTTATTTCTAATTGGACGTTTAATAAGATAAAAGACGGCAGTTTGTGACCTTGGGAATCCTATCCACCGAGGACTGTCCCGCGCTGAATGGAGCACAATATGAAGATGAGGAAATTTGATCGAATGTGAGGATAATGTGATCCTCACTGTCTCAGTTTGTGAGTTATGTGCATTTTTTTAGATGGATAGAGAGCTTGGGCATGACTAATGGGGTTTCTAGGTTAGGAGATTTGTCTGTAGTGAATCTCCCTTAAAGTGTGTTCGATAGAGAGATATAAGAGAGAGAGAGAAGGAGTAAGAGAGATTATCTCTGAAAGGAATTGGTGAGAGGATAGATAAACAATAAGAAAACCATTGATAAGAAAGTTAGGTAAATAGGATTTTAGTCTAGCAGATTGGTGTTAATAAACAAATAGAAGTAATGGTTGAATTGTCGGTCCGGTCGGTGCTCCGTGTACAAAAGTGTGTGTAATTTTAATTTTTTGAGAAAATGTGGATCACCACCCACACACCCACACACATATATATATATATATATATATATATATATATATATATATATATATATATATATATATATATATATATATATATATATATATATATATATATATATATATATATATATATATATATATATATATATATATATATATATATATATATATATATATATATATATATATATATATATATATATATATATATATATATATATATATATATATATATATAAAAACACAGTAATATGACTAATTTTATATTTTGTCGGAAACATGCGTCATCGTCATTCGCTGGTGGACAAGTGAAATACATAAGTTTGCTTAACGTACAAACACACAAATCAGTGGGGCTAAGGTGGATGATGCGTGAGTGTAGGTGCATTTTTGAGAAGCGGAAGTATAAATTTCTTGCTTATTAAGGTAAAATTATTAAATTGGCCGTCGGAAGTATTTAAGTTGGGAATTTCTTTTATAATTCAATTACGCGTCGATGTATATAATTGTGAAACTTAAATGTTTTTTAGCATTATTAATATAAATTTTATGATTTTCAGTGGAAATATGTAGAAATAAACTCAGCCCATTCATTATCCATCGCATCATTCGATTATAGTTACTACAGGCAGTAATTAAATGAAAAGCTAGACGCTTAAACTGCCTAAGGCCCTTTTCTGTGGGAAATGCTCTGTATTTCCGGGCACCATCCTTAAGGGGGAATTGATAGTAGGCCTTACGCAAGTCTATCTCTGAAATAAACTTGGCCTTTTCAAATAGATTTAGGCTCTGGTCTATCAAAGGGATAGGCTCAGCGTCAAAAACTGTTACGTACGGCGTTCAGATTTCTAAAGTCTACGTACATACGGAAAGACTGATCCGGATTTCTGACCATAAGAATGGGAGAACAATAATCTGCCGTGGAAGGTTCAATTATTTCTAACTTTAGCAAGTTTTCCACTTCGGCGTTATAAGTAGGTCTTGTTTCTAATAGGCTCCTGGGTGGTTAGGGCTATATCATTCTCAAAATACAAAGAGCAACACGGTTTCTCAGAAATTACATCGGGGAATTCAGTTAACAAAAGAGCCGACTGCGTCTTCTGAGGGGGTTCCAACTGGGGGTTAAATCGAGTTCAGGAGAAAAGTTTACACGAAAACCAGAGAAAAAAGGGAGAGGGCATCTTTTGTCTGCTTCGACACATACAGTTTGGATTAAATTAAGAGACTCAGGTGGTTTTGAGGCTTCCATTACTGCCTCTTCTTCTAAAAGGCTCATTGTTCCGAGTACATTTCGGCCATACAAGAATCCGAAGGTGACAAATCCCAAAGTTCTGTGGGGGATTTTTCTGCAGGCGAACAAGGCAACCGGCAGGTATCGATGTCATTTGGGGGGCTGAGCATGGCATAACCTTTTCAGAATGGTTGGCAAAGTGCCATTCAACTTTTTACAGACGATATTAGCGGTGAGGTGAAAAGGGGAGGTGAACAAGTGCTTGATCGTAAGAAGCTTGCCGACGTGTTCCATTAGCTCAGAGGTGATTTTTCTACATCTATCGGGAAAGATCTCTTTCGGGATGCCGACGCAGGAAAAGATAGAATTAAGGGCCTCTGCACAAGTCGCGCTATCAGATTTTTAAGGAGGACTGCATCGGGGAATTTCATTGCAAAGTCAACAAGAGTGAGGACGTATGAGTTACCTTCGCTAGACGGGGGGTGAACTGAGACAATTAGGTCTATGGGCAGTCTAAAAAAGGGCTCCGAGACAATTGGTGTCTCCTAGAGGGGATGAGGTGGTATTCGTGCTTTTGATGTAAGCTTCTGTCAAATGTCACTCAACCTGCAAAACTCTGTAATTTCTTTGTCAGCATCGGGCCAGAAGAAATAACGGAAGATTCTCTGAGCCGTTTTATTGTGACTGTAATGAGAGTCAAAGGACTTAATAAACATGGCATCGGGGTATACACAACGAGTGAGTCGGGGTTTTACCCTCAGCTTTCCTCTGAACGGGGGTCAAAGCTTAACGAAGGTAGATATGCTGACAAGATGTTGGACGACGTACGACGACGAGTTACGAAGGGTCACAGGGGACAGATGGCATTATGGACGGAGTGAATGGCAGGCTTTCAATCTCCTCAAGAGATGGTTAGCTTCTGGTTACATACCAAACTGGCTGCTCTGCTAAACACCTAAGGGCCTTGTGGTCCCTGAGGAATTTTTGGCGTCAGTCTAAGCAAACACAATTCATGATAACGCTTCGTTCTAGACAATCAAACTCGCCTCGCAATATGGGGGTAGCGTTAATATAGCCGCGCACGGCATTATCGCAACGGAGGGGGAGCGATCAGCATCTAAAAACAAACATAGCTGGGTAGGGGTAATTAATCGAGTGACGGATTCTTTCTCGATTTTCTGATATTCTCACACTTGCTCACGTGGTCTTGAAAGAATAGAGGAGTATCGCCCAGGGGATTCCTCTCACGGTGGTCGTTTGAGGGCATTTCCTCCCAGTCAATAGTGAGATGTCATCTTCCTCTACGATTTGCACGAGTCGTTCCTTGAACTCGAAGGCCAATATCTACCATCTTCATCAGCAATTTATCAATAGTGAAGAAATTGCTAATATTTAATTTCATGATTACTGGGATGTGGAAGATAGGTCACCATTGTCTTCACTACTGTTGTTCCAAGACACTCCATTCTACCTTGTTCAAAATAATTCTAGCTCTTCCTTAATATAATTCCATGCAATAACAATACCCAGTTGTCCCAGAACACATTAGCCACTGTTTAAATGCAAATCTTATTGGCTTCCCTGTAATAAATAGTTTCAAACCATTTCTCCCATAATATAAAACAATCTGCTTATCAATTGAAATCTCTTTAGAAAATATGCAAAACTGTTTGAATTTATGATACAAGTAATTCATAACAGGTCTTACTTACAATGGTCTGTCCTAAAGGTTATTTTGAGATTCTGTGGGGTCAACTAAGTGCAGATAACGTTTTATTTCACTGAATCTATTACGGGACACATAATTTAAACATAAACATAATTTCACTCATGACAAAGCCCACAATAGTCTATCAAAGGCCGCCCGCATCCGTCAATACTTGCCCATAAATTTTTTTAAGAAATAGTAAATACACATTTTCATCCAATCCCAGTACTGCTGCTCACTTGTGAGTCTGTGATAACCAGTAAAAAACAAAATCCCTATAAAATTTTTGAAACAATTTTGCTAAGAGTAAAGTCATGCTTGCTTATTGCGCACCATATAATACCAACTGTTTACAAATATCAACCAAAGGTTCTTCAGAAAAAAACAGTTCAAACAGTTCTACTGGGTTCTCACCTAAAATGATATCTTTTCATATCATTTGCTCTTGTATTAGCTTGAATGTTGGTGCGCCTAATTTTGTGAATAAAGGCATAGTTTTTTCTAAGTGTTATTTCCAGAGATATGAAGTTTGGATGCATTAATTTCTGTAATGTTTTCATTGTGAATCCTAATGGTTCCAACCACATCTGACAGAATGTAAGTTGGATCAGAATTTTCATTATCTAATGCATTATCATCGAAGTCGTCTTCATCTGTTAGGGCACTCACAGGTGGTGGCATTTTAACTATTTCAACTTTGCTAACGTCATCGCCAGGTAGATTTTCTTCCAGATATTCTCGGGCATGACTTGCTTTATGAAAATCCTTTACGAATATGAGGTTAATCTATTATATTCTGAAAAATAAAACGATATAAATATACAAATATATATATATATATATATATATATTGGAGAGAAAAAGAGAAAGAACTACACAAATGGGGAAGTTAAATAAATGTTAGTTAACCCTATAACATAATATTCTATGATATTTCAATGCTCACCATCCTCATTTGGGGATACACATTTTGAGTGCTGTAAATGAACATCTAAAATATGATTTATGTTCAAAGTTAAAAGATCACATAAATCAATTTGGATAAAAAAAATATTGAAAAATATCTAAGAAAATATAACTTGAATGTCGACTTACCTCGAAGATAGTAACAATGTTTACTAAGCTCTCGCTACCAAGAGTACCTACATTCCCTAAAATTGGTGCAATATTACAGAAAATGCATTAATATGGTAAATGCAATATATAAAATAACGTAATAGGATTTCACATTGAAGAAATACTTAAAAATATAGGTAATCCCCAAATTGTGATCGAAAGCGATTTTGGATAGCTATTTCTCCATTCTTTAAACTATGGTAGCCCCATAGTTACCATTTAAGATTACGTAAAACTTCTTGTGCCACCTATGATTGTCAATTCTCTCAACTCTCATGTTGCTAAGCTCTGTATATCCTTCCTACTTTCTTCCTAACCTTAGCTGCCTCCTTTCTATCTTTAAACATAATAGTTTTGAGATTGACATTTGTGTTTTCTCTACCTCTCACCTTGCTTACCTCAATTCCTTACTTGCTGGATCACAAGTTTCCACTCTTTGACCATCTAAAACCTGTTTAAAGATTAGCTGCTAGTAGTTGTCACCGCTAGTGACGCTTCTTTTGTCAAACACTGTTGTTGTACGATCTGATTTTGTTTACCATTTGATTCAGAATTGCTTTTAAGCTATTTTTGCATTGATCTCTTCAGACCATTGAAATTGATATCTTCTGTATCTGCGCCACTACTTTCTGTGTTTTGTAGTCATATGCCTTACATAAATTTTGGCCTAAATTTAAAAAGTTTGCATCATAATATAAGATTCTCACCCCTTTCCCCTCTTGCTTTTAAAGCACACTTTCAAGCCGGAACTCTTTTCTCAAGCTCTTTTGGAAGCTCAATGAGCACTCTTTCACAAACGTGACCTCAAATTTTCTCCAAAATAGCCTTTATACATATTATGTTGACATTTGTACTTGAGTTTTCTCTTTCTGAACAAGTCATGTATTGCCACAACACTCATGACAAATAAGGGATAGGATATCTTAAGATTTGGCAAAATTTGATGATGGCACTGAGGTTGCTATATCGCAGTTTTTTGATTTATGCCCGTTTTTAACAAGGAAATTTATTTCTATTGTAGTGAAACTCCCATTACTTTCAAAATTGCGAATAATCTAATAGTATCTTTTCTCCTGCAATTGATTTTTCGAGGTTTTCTTAAAGAGTTGGGTCTTTTTATATTTCCTTTCAAATATAGTCTAATTATACTTATATAGCTAGAGGTAAAAAGTTTCATTAATATTAAGTAGATATATGTTTTAACACTAGAATGGCCGACATATTGTGTATATATGAAATGTCCAAGGTGTCGATTTCAACACAACCGATAATTTTTATTTTTTTCAAAGTATACTTTGAAAATTTTAGGGTTGAATATCTTTTCTTAAAAGAGATATAGTATGGGCTCTTAGTCCTATAATAATATCAATGGCGTAGCCAGGTGTATGGTTTGGGGGAGCCATTGTATATTATATATCACTTTTGCGAAGTGGCAAAAAAAGAATATCTAAAAGTTAATATCTGCTCAATCCCCCCTGAATACCTAATATTATTATTTTATGAAATTTAAAAGTCAGAAATATGACTGAAAATTTATTTTTAAAATGAGAAAATACTATTTATTTCAGATTGCACTTTTTAAATGTAGCGCTGATTGTTAGCGTTTCTTTTACTGAACACTTCCCACAGGTTTGTTTTTCGCACATTTTACATATAGTGACAGTTGCATCGTTACACTTTTGATTGGAGCACTTTCTTCCTTTTGGGGGGATACGGGTGATCTTCAGCTTCATTTTCAACATGTGAGGATGACTTTTTTGTTTTCGAAATATATGCAGAACGAAGATTCTCGCTGAGTTCAAGAATATATTTTTTCCTAACTTATATTACTGCCAGTTTTTTTCTTATAAATGATACAGCTATTGAGGGCTGCCATGTCTAAAAATTTGACCAAACTCCAACAGGCCTGCGCCTTGTTTCACAATGTGTACTATATTTTCGTACCATTTGGCCAACAGCATCGTTGCTGACTTTAGTCCTGTTATAAAACTTTATTACATCTGGCTTCTTTTAACCATCTCCTGAAACTGTTGGAGCTGAATGCATTGTGGAAATGCATTGTGCAATGATCAGTCAAAAGGATGCATCCACTTTATTTTTGTAAAAATAATTTGCTATTGTAACATCCTCCCTTTTCATAGGAAATCATTTCCTTGGACAGATGCTTCCTGTTTTAATGAACTGTACCAACTATCGAAGTCCCTTGATCTTGAAGTTTTCTTACATGTTCAAATGTTGTGAAGAAGTTGTATGTTGTTTCATTATAACCATTTCTTTTTATTGTGTCTGTGATCTTCAGCACAACACTTTCCCGAAGAGGTAGTCAATGTCTTGATTCTTTTTCTTGTGCACCGTGATACGGTATTATATTGGCAACATATTTAGGATTCACTTCAGCTAACTTCCAAAATTTGATGCCAAATTTATCTGGCTTGTTTGGCATGTATACAATAAAAGGACAACGATATTTCTTCGGTAAATGTTGGTCAAATATTGTTAGGCCTAAACTTTAGAGTATGATTCCTTCTAGAATTTTGAGTAAATGACTAATAAATTCGTCTTACATGGGTAAATTTATCATTACTTACACGTTCTGATCTCGTACTTTTTAGGTCAAAGCGCAGATGTTTTCTGATCTCTTTATAATGTGTTCGAGACATCGTTTCTCGAAAAATACCAGGACCATAAAGTTTGCTCCAAAGAAAATCTGCACTGTGGCCCATACCATATATTACTCGAGCATATAACAAGGCAAAAAATGCTTCCAATTTTTCCAAAGCTAAAGAGTTATCAAGATTGCACTCACTTGCTTCTGCAATACTACATTTGAGAATTTTTATTAGCATTGTCTCATCAATAAATGATTTTCATGCCATGTATGGAGATTTTAAAACATCATTTATCAAGGCTCGTGTGATACCTGGATTTGCTTTGAATATTGGTGGGTTCTTGATCTGCAAGGCCTTGCTTTTGAGAGAGTCCTCCATGTTACTTCATATCGTGTTACAATATCTTCGCTTTTATCCAATGTAAGGGTTGGAGAGCTGATGCCTTTTTGTCGTCCTCTGAGCAAGAGTCTGAAGATTTAATTGATTCAAATTGACTGTTATTATGATTAGTTGAATTTTCTTCATTTTCACTTTCACTACTTATATCGTCACCAGAATCCCACAGGATGTCGATTGCTTTATCAATTGGAATATATTTATTTGGACCTCAAGACATAATCTAGGTAGATATATGTAAAAAAAAATCCCTATAACAGAAGGTTTAGGCTATCAGGTTGTACCACAGCACAGATTTGTACTGTCCTGGACAAATAACGAATGATAATTAATAAATAACAAAAGCACTCAAGATTTGAATGGACATTTCCATGGAAATATCTATAAAAATAAGAATGCCCCACCCACAACTTAGTGTACCACACTACTAAATGTTATAAATGCTCCACCCACAAATAGGCTTCACCCATATCTTATTGCATCACATTATGTAGTGTTTACTAAAATAAAAATTAAGGAAAAAAAAATGCTCTTCTCATTTTGTATTAGCAAAATTTAAATGGTGTCGTTTTCAACACCGTTGCCTTCTGAGGTAAACTCGAAAATTCCTATTAAATTATAAAAAAGTCAAAAAAATAAAAATTTGCGTTTCACTAACTTCAAAAGAAAATAATAATTGCCATAGAAGCATAATGATTTATATGCATTGGTTAGGGCTTAAAAAAGAGATGAAAAATTTCAAGGTGTCGATTTCGACACCTTGGCCATTCTAGTGTTAATTGTAAATGATCTGATCCATTTATTATAAAAATCTTAATTTTGTCGATCAATTTAAAGATCGAAACGAAGTAAGATCTAATCCTCATTGTTTCTATGGAAAAATTTCCTAATTCTATATATATGTATAATTGTAGCAGCTTCTCTTTTATGCAAGTTTTTTTTAAAGAACAGATTGTATTTTGACCTTACTACTTTTATTTATGAACGTTCTAACTGGTGAATGCAGGTTTTTCTATCTGGCTTGAGATAAAAATTCAGCTAAGAGCGATCCATTTTATTTTTTAGTATTAAAAACAGTTCAAATTATGGCCTTGATCTTTACCTTTTCTTTAGGCGAAGGTTAAACCATCGGACATCATGAAGGTCGGCTTTTCGAAAGCGAGCATATCTTTATCTTAGTTTATTTCTTTTTGCAGTGAACTCTAGTTGAATGAAGTTCCTTTCTACCGCACGCGTAGCCAAATTCAATAGAGGCAACAAGGGTTAGGAGAGAAATTTTTTCACCAATAATGAAACTTTGGTAGATATATATCTTGAAACGTACAGTCAATGGAGACGTGAAGTAGTGAAATAAAGGTGACTAGAGTGAAGTGTCAGTAATGACTAAATAATGTTTAAGAACAGAAAGGAGATAGAGTAAAGGTCCTGAATTCTTTTATTTCTCGTACACTATCCTTAGACAAATGGATTCCCACTCCATGTTTGTGGCAATGTGCCGCTCGCAAGAAGATAGGTCGAGGATAACAGAAGACAACTGATAAAACTGTTGAAAGAAATCTACCTGCAGCCTAGCACCCTCCTGAAATCATGGCTCATAGGACATAATTTCCAGACATAGAAAAACAGATAGGAAAAAAGCTTGACCGAGGCTACTAAATAAGAGGTGAATATAAATTAAACTTGGGCAAAGGTGACAGGCGTAGTTAAGCTAGGTAGATTCAATAATCTGTTCGACATGCCATTCGCGAATATCAAGACTGATAGGAAAGCCAAACAATATCACCTCATCGCATTCAATTTACCCTTGAAAATACATAACTTGGAAGGTCAAAACTCCTTCATTACCTGAAATTATAATTTAAAAAAGTCATACCAAATTCACTTCTTTAAAAATAAAAATTTGGGGGGAATAAAAAATGTATAAAATATGTATATAAATAGAATACACCGCTAGAAAAAGAAAACGGAATAATTTTTCTACGGAAATACAGGGTGGATCAGAAAGGTAGCCCGGATTTCAAATGTTAATAAAAAACAAACACATGATCATACGAGAATAAACTTTCTATTTATAATATTTATATTAAATGCCATTTGTCGTGGTATGACATTATATTATATCTATGAGGAAGAGACCAATAACTTGAAAGCGACCCGACAAAAAGGACTGAAAACCACGAGTTTAGACCGGCTGAGTAGCGAGTGAGTGCAACGAGATCAGGGAAATTATGGACAGTTCCAAAGCTCAAGGTTATTTAAAGAGGTATATACAAAAATATAATTTATTTACACAAAAATAATGAGAGAATTGATGGGTAAAATTAGCTCAGAGAATTAACGGGCAAAATCACATCAGTAAATGAAAGGGGGAATTGTAGTTATAAATCAGGCGTTGAAGTTAGAACTTAAGGTATTCTAGGAGAAAACTTTCCAAATGGGAGGAGGAGATTAACCAAATTGGGTTGATGAAGGGGGGAGAGGGGTTGGCTTACCGATGTCTTCTGCACGTGAGGTGAGGCTGTTCGGATCTTCTGAGCGGGAGGTTTAGTGATGACGGTTCTCCAAAAACAAGGCAGGGGGCGGGGGGGTAACTTCCGGTCCAGTAGAGAGTATTTTGGCTACCCGAAAAGAGGAGAGCTTCGACAAGAGTTGATGAGAGAAGTCGGGAAAATCCCTCGAGGGCGATCGTTCAGTGGAATTACCTTCTGACTGGAGCTAATTCTAAATACACAAAATAGTCCAACTGTCACTTTGCTTTGTTGCTAGCACTTGACTTGGAACCATGGGGAATCTGCTGGGGTTTGGGCGAGACTTCTCAACTCTGTGTCTCTTCATGGGAGTCGAGCGCTATTTATGTCCGAGGCTCTCCCGGAGTGGAAGGGGATGGGGGCGGTAAGCGGGACACAGATCTACTCTCGAATGGCCTCCAATCTTCTTGCAGAGGCTATTCTGCCCGTATAAAAGTGAGTCTGGGTGGACATGGTTCGAGGCTACCGCTTTTGGAAAGGGAGTGGGGTTAGGCTAACCAATTGATGCCTAACCGGGCGTTCTGCCGCGCATGGAAGTTCCGTTCTGCTCAAGAGCTTCCAAGTGGGGATTCTCTCACACCATTGCGATTCAAGTTGTTCAAAAAATTGTATCACTTAAGTGACACCACCAATGTTGATGCAGTTTTGAAGTCTCTCTCGAAAGTTCACCATAGCCTTTGAACCATGTCCAGAGGAATTGCATTGATTCCCTGAGTTATCGCTGCTTTTAGATTTTCTACAGTTGCTGGCTGGTATTGATTTTCTCGTGATTTAAGGTGCCTCCATAGAAAAAAAATCGCAAGGCGGTAAATCCGGGGAACGTGGAGTCCACCCAATATCTCCTCGCAGATAGACAAGATGACCCGGAAACATGTCACAGAAGATTCCGAGTTAACGTTGAGACGTATGCGATGTGGCACCATCTTGTTGGAACCATACATGATCCGGGTTATGAGAGGTGAGTAACTAGAACACTTTAGGATAGAGAAACCTTTCGAAGAGTTCATAATAACAGTCCGTTGTAACAGTTAATGTAACACCTTCTTCTTCGAAAGAATAAGGACCCCCCGAGCCGAAATTACCCATTGCACACCAGACGGAGTGTTCGTTCATGAAGTTTACGAGGGTTATTGACTGACTAGTATCGAAAGTTTGGTTTATTAACCATCCCCGTTAAATGGAAGTGTGCTTCATCACTGCAGATCAGAACAGCTATTGGAAGGATGGTCTGGGGAATGTCCCGACACAAAGTTGTGCGGGTTTCATAATCCCTCTTGCTTAATTCATGTAAAACATCATCTTGTATGTATGCATGTGGAGAGACCTGTCTAAAATTCTGCGAACAATTTGAACGGAAATGTGTAAGGCAGATGCGTTTTTTTGTGTGGAACGTCTCGGAGAGTGCTGTATGGAAGATGTCACAGCTGCAACACATTTTCTGGCCCTGTAGCCGTCTTAGGACGGCCAGGACTTTTCTTAAGTTAGAAACCCACCGATGAATTATTATTCCATCCGGTACGGGATCATAACGACGAAAGGCAAAGTGTATTCAGGCCATGAAGGGTACTACCGGAAACAGAAAATAAATGACATTTAATATAATCCATAGAGATAAATTTTTTTTCTTGTATCTTAATATGTTTGTTTTTTATTAACCTTTAAAATTGATGCAACCTTTTTTCCCCACCCTGTAGTTATTTCCTACTTGTAAAAAATCCGAGCTAGGGTGGGATTCGAACCGTTTACACGAAAGCAATGAGCAACCGCTTTGATATCAATTAAACCGTTTCTTAGACCACTTGGCTACGCGCTCATGAGAGATCTACATATTATGTACATATTTATCTTACCTGTATTTTAGAAATTGTATTACAAGATGAGCTTTAAATGGTCATTTAAATGTCCTGATTTGAGTTTGGATGTAACATGTGGGACCAACTCATTGTTTTCCTATTGTCTCCCCCAATTTCCCCACGAACCGGCTACTCTGACAGTCATTCTCATGACCGCAAACAATTTCGTTTTGAATGCACAAACGTACACATAATAAAAAAAGTCTTTTGTAGCTAAAGAAATTGTCGTTTTAAAAGTTCAAAGAGTATTGAACGAAAATATAATAGTCGTGGCATTACTAAAAATGAAAAAAATTAGAATAAGTGGGAATTAATTTTTGTTTTTTTTGTTAAAAGATAAAATTTAGTATGTATGTACGGATATGTCTAACAATTTACACATCTGCTTATATATGCTTTCTTTTCACATATTTTGGGTTGTAAAGTATTGAGAAAAGCATGGCCACATGCACAGTAGTACTTGATAATGCTTGCGGCATTTTGTTGTGTGCTCTCTAATATATTTTTGGGCTGATTTTTGTTCGCCCACAGTAGGCATTAAAGCTATATAATACTTTTCTCAAAACCTATTTCTTTTAGTCTATCAAAGGAAGTTACCGAAGGTTGAGTACATAGTTGGTTTGAATCGTTAGTAATTAAATTCATCAGATGCTTATTTTATGCAGTGATTGAAGCAAGACGGTAAAAAGCTTTCTGTACCATTTGATTAATTTTCTAAGACATGTTTAAAACGGAATCCATTATTGAATCAGGTTCTATAATTTTTTCCCAGAGTTTACTGACTTGCTTTCGTGTACGGAGGTAATAATTAAAATTTTACGCTTATTAACCCATCGAATGGCTAACGTGCTATTCTTTTTTTGTAGTTCAACGGTACTTTTATTTACGGCTATGTCTATTAAATGTCTAAGTTTGGCATATTTTTGCAGTTTCTCTTTGCTGTTTCAACAGGTCCGTATTCTGATCAAGAAAGAAAAAGTACAAAGCAAGCTTATGTACCAATTATCTGTATATAAAATACGCCAGATAGGCTATCAAAATTAAAAAAATATATATCGCATGAGGCATTAGGAGGGTGAGGACAATAATAACGTAAAGCTCGCTTACGGATAAATTCTTCCAACCATGGATGAAGGAATGAAGGGTCTTCTGAACTTTATTCATAATTGCGATTTGTTTACATGCATATGTCTGAAAGGACTTCGTAATTAAAACTGCTTCAAAATACTCATAAGGTTTACTTTCTGAGTTTAGAGCTACGTGAACTTGGATTCCTAAGCGGATATTGTGAAATATGATTGTGGGAGAAAAATTGGAACCGCGTTGCTATGTTTCATTAATTTGATGATTGTCATAAATTATTAGCTCAAATTCCTCATTCAATGTGTCAACACTATTATTATCACTGTCTAATAGTTACAAATCTGAGTCAAGTTCATAGTAGATATCCAAAGTTTTAGATGGATTATCCATTTCTTAATTTATAAGAAAAAATAATTAACTAAAGTTAAAAATACGTGTGAAAGCTACGACACTTAGAAATAATAAAGTGAGTATATTGCCGAATAAACCTTTTGAAAGAGACAGTAAATACAGCGTTACTTGTACAAAAGGACGCTTTATATCCCTAAAAAAACAAAGCCTCAATTGAGGCGCTCGATACTTTGCTACCCAGCCTCCTTTGAGTCGCTAGGTAATGCAAGGATTAAGAGTCACTCCCTGTCAGATTTAGGCAGAGGAGTATGTCTACATAAAAATCCAGGATCACAACACTAGTGAATGTAGGAGGGAAAAGAGTGTTCAGAGTGAAACGGAGTAAGTCATGGGTTTAGAAATATCCGAAACGAGGAAAAAAAGTGCCCGAACTGGCAAGGCCTATGCAAGGCTATGAAACAAAGGGAAGTAGTAGAGATCCTGACTTACCAGGGGCATAAAAAACGGTCCATCAATTAGTTACAAGCCCAAAGCATTGCCAGAAACGGCAGAGAATGGCGTGCAATATGTCATGGTCGAAAATCAGGGCATGGAAATCATGGCAACTATAATGTTCGCCCATATGGCAAATATTACAAACCCAGATTTATTCTCAAATGAACTTAACCCGCTACTGTAGAAGATAGGTATGAAGATGGCGTTGTAGTTACCGGATAACCCACTTCAAGAGACATCCTCATAAGTAAAAGGGTGGAAAAGGAAGAGGTTGTGGTAGAGAGTGACGATTGTTTAGAACAGGAAGTCCCAAGGGAAGGGAAGAATGGTAAAGACAAGGGCATAAGGGAATTAAAAAGAATTTGTTGCCTCAAGGGAAAATAAAATCGAGAACGAGAGGTTAAACAAGGTATTCTGAACCTTTGGTAGGTAGACTTAGACCTCTACACCATACTCTGGAAAGAGTTTCCGAAAGATTTGAACGTATCGAGTATTATATAAGGTAGAGTGAATGGAAGTTTCATTGGTCTCCCAAATATTAATACCAGTCGGATCTTGTCCTAAACGCTCTATTCCTCGAGAGTCTATGGGTAATAGAAGATATATGCCATCTCCTAAGGATGTATAACTTAAAGAAGTTAAAGAGCAGTCAAGGGATGATGTTTAGAGTCTAATTAAGAAAAGAATAATGGCTACTCCAGTTATTAAATTAAAATAGTTAAGGTGAATGTAAATGCACTGAAAGAGAAGAGAAACCATTTCTAGAAAGTCTTAGTCAAGGAGGACCATAATGTAGTACTGATTTGCAAACACGTGTTGATTATAGGGAAATATGAGGTGAAGTTGCAGAAAATGTGCATATTAAAAATAAAATAAAATAGAAGAGGTGTATATCCAGGCTCAGTGCAGGTAATTAGGGTTACCAACGCCCTACAAGAAAATATTTGCATTCCCATAACTTCTTATGGGTATTCGAAATTAACCCTAAGATGATTTTCTTTGTCATCCTGAATGCACGTTGCTAGCATTCAGAGTTACCTTAGTGAAAAGGACAGGGACATACATGGATATATTGACTAATAGGGCTACAATGGTACGAGCAGCACCTAAGCCAAACATAATAATAACAATTAGGAATTTTCATTGGCATATCCATGTTCGACCAGCCCATGTATTCCCTACTGATCACAAATCCATTACGGAATTGCTGGTACTTTGTTCAATCAAAAAGCCATGCTCGGTTAAGAAATAATATGCAAAGGCGGATTAAGATAACTTCTGGCATGTGCTGGAGGATTAACTGCCGCCAGAGCTAGAAGGTATAGGTTATGAAATATTGAATGATTAATTGAAAATTAGAGGTTAAGAGTAACTATACCCAAGGTGGCAATGAAAACACTCCCAGCTCCAAGGTGGTCACCTGAAATAAGGATGGCTATGCGAGAAATCGAAACCATTAACCAACTGGCGTGAGGTATAGGCTCAAGTGCTTAGCTATGGGTGAGATAACGTGAGTGCTAAATATAAATACTAAGTTAATTGATGAGAAGAAGGAAAAAGAGACTGTAGGATTGTTTAATTGAAAGGCTAGATACAAAATGGAAACCGAGATTATCCTGGAAATCAATAAATAAATGCAAGGTACTCCACCACTGAAGAAATTAAGAGAGGAAATGATTAAATGAAGAACGAAGAAGAAATAGAGGAGCGTTTCAAGGAACATTGGAGCCAGGTATTTAATATGACAAGGGATGATAATGCAAAATAGGCAGGCGGAAGATGAAACCAGGCTTATAGAGAAACTGAACATTCACCAGGGTAAAACCTATCCCCTTGAGAGGATCAACCGTTATAATGTGGTAGAGGAAAGTAATCCAAGGAGATATGATAATCATGGATAAAATTAAAAGGTAATCAAAGTCTTTAAACAGAAAGCCTCAGGGTCATTTGGACTTACCGTAGCAAAGTTAAGTCAGTTCTCGAACAAAGTATTTGAGGGGCTGTTGGAAAATTTTAATGCTAACTGGAACATCGGCTCTTGCCAGAACTTATTCATAGTAGCCCAAACTGGGAAAGTCATCTACGGCCGTCAACGGATACAGACCCTTCTAGCTGCTTAATTTTATACCAAAGCATTTCGAATGCATTATGTGCAACCTATTGCTGGTTTACTTCAAAAAGAACCGTGAGTTCAACCCTCAACAGTAAGATTTCAGGAGAAAGAAATACAGTGAGTTGGCCTAAGCCTTGATAACGGCAAAGCTGGCCAAAGCAAAGAGTAAGGGTAAAATGGTTGATTTATTGGCGCAGGTCGTGCAGCAGGCGTTTGATTATGGAGTGATAGCCTTAAGAATAAGATGGTAGAAATGGAACTAGTGGAGAAAGCATCAGGCTATTTTGCAGTTTCATAAGCGAGAGGAAGCTCTAAATCGAGTTCGTTTACATTGAAGACTCCATCTTTTCTCCGTCTCTTGCCAGTTCACCACGTTATTTATCCAAATGTTTTTCCACTTCCCTTTAGCTTTAAAACCACCTATGTGCAGTATGCAAGTGATGTCATTGTAATTATTGCGACTTCAGTGACAACAGTAAGGAAAACGGCCAAAAATTCATCAAAGAGATCCTTTACTTAAATAGTTACGAAATGAAATGGAAGATTTCATCTCAGGAGGGAGGGAGAGAACATGAGGTTTGAGTGCAAGAGGTACGAGTATATGAACGAAGCTAAGGTAGTTTATCTTAAATTAGGTAAAATGTTGATACCCAAAATGAAGATGAATTTCTCCACATTACCACTACTCTCATTCCTCGAGAAATAAAAGATTTGTCTTTCTAGCAGAAATGCCATCGATTAGGTTTTCACAAATACTTATCTTTCTCTAAGCTATCTCGAAAACTCCTAAAATCTCAACTAGACTAGGAACTTTTCGAAAGAGGCCGAGATAAACTTGAAGATGAGTGGAAAGCTTGAAACGTTGTTGAAACACAATAAATGAGATAAATTTCTCCGCATAAATTCTACTCTCATTCCTGTTGAAATTAAAGATTCTTCTAGCAAGCAACACCATCATTGAATATATTTACAAAAAATACCGATCTTTCGCAAAGCTTTCGTAACACCTGCCTAATTTCAACCTGATTGTAGATTTCTCTATATATGCTGCAATAAAAGTGAAGATAAACGTAAAGATCAAAACGTTGTTGAAACATAATAAATGAAGAGAATTTATCCATATTCCTTGTACTCTGCTTCATGGTGAATATAAAGATTTGTCTGGCTAGCAGCAACCATATCGATTATAATTACTAAAAATTCGGACGAGAATGCTTCAAAGTTTACAACTCTTTCTCAAAGCTTTATGGAAAACTCGGTAGATTTTCATTAGACTGTAGATTTATCGAAATATGCCTAAATGAACACGAATGAATGAAAGCGCAAAGCTTTAAACCTTGTTGTTACCAAATAAATGAGTGTGAATTTCTCCGCATTCCTTTTATTTTTATTCCTGGTAAAATTATTAAAGATTCGTCTGGCTAGCAGCAACCCCATCAATTATTTCGCCAAATCTTGCTAATTCTCAACTAGATGTGGATTTATCGCAATATGCTGAAATGAACCCGAAGAATGAACGAAAAGTTAGAAACCTTGTTATTATCCAATAAATGAATATGAATTTCTCCGCATTCTTTGTACTCTGATTACTGCTGAGATTAAAGTATCGTCTAGCTAGCAGCAACCTAATCGATTATATTTACAAAAAATATTGTCAAGTAAGCGTCAAAGTTTAACGATCTTTCTCTAAGTTTCGCGAATCACTGTAAATCTCAACTAGTCTTTGCATTTCTCGAAATCTGCTAAAATAAGGCATAAGATGAGCGGACAGCTCGAAACGTTGTTGATACCTAATAAATCATGAGTAATTTTTCCGCGTTACATTTACTCTTATTCCGGGTAAAATAAAAGATTCGTCAAGCTTGCACCAATCCCATCGATTATATTTACATAGAATACGTACAAGAAGGCCTAAAATCTTTCTCAACTTTCTCCAAGCTTTCGCGAAACTCAAAAATAACTGATAAGGCTACTTCAAAGTTTTTCAATCTTTCTCCAAGGTTTTGCGAAATCGTGCTACTCGTAAGTCTCCACTAGACTGTTGATTTCTCAAAATATTTCAGAAAGGAAACCAAAGATGAGCACACAGCTAGATACGTTGTTGATAACCAATAAATGAAGAGGAATTTCTCCGCATTACTTGTACTTTGCTTCCTGAAGAAATTAAAAAATTTTCTGTGTGGCAGAAACCCCATCGAATATATTTTCAAAAAATCCGAACAAGAGTGAATACAAGTTTATTGATCTTTCTCCAAGCTTTCGTGGAAACTCGGCAAATCTCAAATAGACTGTGTATTTCACGAAATATGTCGAAATGAACCAGAAGATTAGCGGACTGCAAGAAACGTTGCTGATAACTCATTAATGAAGATGAATTTCTCCTTATACCTTGTACTCTCATTCCTGGTGTAATTACTGATTCGTCTTGATAGCAGGAAACCCCATCGCTAATGTTTGCAAAAAATACGTACAAAAATGCCTGAAATTTACCGATCATTCTCCAAGCTTCAGCAAAAACTCCGTAAATCTCAACTATTCTGTGAATCTCTCGAAATATGCCAACATTCACCCGAACACGAGTGCACAGGTCAAAACGTTGTTGATACGCAATAAATTACCCCGAATTTCTCCGCATTACTTCTGCTCTCATTCCTGGTGAGATTAAAGATTTATCTTTCTATCAGCATACCTATCGTTTATATATATATATATATATATATATATATATATATATATATATATATATTTAAAAATGACCCTCTATAATACATCACTAGACAACTATATAGGTGGGCCCAAACTATCCCAAATGTAGTTTGATTGATTTACACTTTATTTGATTTCCACTCCCGCCCCTTATAATACATATTCGAATATTTATAATATATAAATGTATATAATATTTAAAATGACATACCCAAATATTTATATTTAGTTTAATCATCATCAAGGTAGAATCTTTACAAATTGTGACATTCCGAAATCTTACAGTATTCTATACTGTAAGATCCTATCGACCTAAATGTAGGTCTCCAATTTTTATCATTATATAAAACAAACACATTTTATCTGCGTTACCTTAAACTTCTTCACATTAAAATATGTTGCATTACGGAAACGAAAAAATAAGCACAAGCAAAATAAAATTATGGAAATTTGGATAAATTTGAAATGTCCAAAAGATCCGAGCCACTGCAGACAAATTCCATTGGAATATAACGATCAAAATTTAGTGGAAATCATTTCTACAATTTATAAATAATTATTATTTATTGCCGAGGCTTTTATCTTGGATGATGCTTAGACAACTGTTGACTTTTTGCCCAGTAAACATGAAGTATTCCCCATAATTCATCACTGTTTTCCTATGCCTTACTTTAGACTTCTTTCAGAGTGTCTTTCAAACATTTCCAGAATAAGTATAAGTCATTCATAACAGTCATGATATCATCACACTGTGATATGCGCAAGATACATTTTTGGCAGGGTAACACAAACATCAGTTTAAAATGAACTTAGTTGCTATCCAAACAATGTTAATTCTCTTTACGAGAAACTTAAATATTAGAATCATTTTAAAAAGTACAAATTTTCTAGTAAATTCCTTATATGCTAATAAATTTCATTTTATTTCATTTAAATCTCCATAACCTTCAGCAATATGTAACTTATACCTTTAGCTTTACTTTCTAAAACTTTGAAAAGCTTGAATTTTCTTTGGCAAGATGTCGAGATACAAATACTTGCGTTATGATAATTTTGTAAGGCCCTGTATTTACAAGCTTGTTAAGTATATAACTCTACATACCTAAAAATATTGAGAAAAATAAATAAAACAAATAAATTTGTGTGCGGTTGTGAGAAAAATGTTAGGTATTATAAAATTCTGTTTATAATACCTAACTAAAGTACTAATGGATGGAAGACAAATAAAACGCAGTACAGAAACATATTGTTATTTGTCAATTAGGTACGGATATAATGCTACTTTCAGAACACTACCACCAGGCAAATAGCTTTCAGGCGAAGTATAGGAACTAGTACAATTGCTTCATGAAACCAAATCCTATAGAAGCCCATATTGAATGAAATATCAAATGATTTTATAAGAGAAAATAACTAGCAAAAACAAATTACTAATAAACGGCAACAAAGAGGCATCTAACATCATTGTATTTCAACCTGTAACTTGATCGAAGTGATTAAAACAAAGTATATTTATCTTCTAAAAACAGCACAACGTAGTAATAAAAAGATCAGGAAGATCAATTGAAAGAATGCTATGAGTTAGACATTTAAACGAATTAAATAGACGAAATTTAGAAGAGCAGAAGGAATGAGAGAGACATTAAATGAAATCGATAGAGTGGCTTCACCTTCAGACTTTATGAACCACAGAAATTTAGAGAAAAGATGGAAGGGGAAAATATCCACTTTGCTATCGAAATTGAGCATCATCTGAAGATGAAATGATTACTATGCACATTGTAATAATACGTCCTCTTTATTATGTAGAAAATAGTGGATCTAAACCTTCAAACAAAAGGACTGGTGAAATTAAATTTCTCATAAGCATCACAACCTTATAATATAGGGGATTAAAACATATCTTCAATGTTATTTTATATACCAGATATGTCCCAGACGAGATTTAGGAAGTGAAAAGGATCCTTTCCAAAACTATGGAAAGCAAGGAAGAGAATGAAAACTAACTAACAATATTCCCTTTGCAGATTATAACTACAATCTTCTGGAATATCCTAAACAAGATTACTCTAAATTATTTAGGAATAAATACCTTTAATACATATAATCGAAAGTATAGGTTTAAGAAAATTTGAAGTACAAAGATGGCAATTAGCATCATAACTTTAAAGAGTGCCCAGGTAAAACAGACGGAAATTATGAGATATATTCTGCCACGATGTCCCAAATGCACTCAATAGATTATGCCTGGAATATTTAACATACTATCTTGCAACCTAAGTTTGAGGTAATGATTAGAATTATCACATGCGAATATTCAATGGAAAGAGCTACCAACATTTACATGGGAAGAACTAACGAACTTTTATTTCAACTTAAATCTAATCTAACTCAAGTTGACTCCTTAAGCTTAACACTATATTTAATATGTATTGATTATAATTCTCTACCTTGGAATCCAGCGCATCCTAGCACCAAAATGTCAGATTCTATTACTAATAATATTAAATATGCATATAAACATGATATAACTCAAACATGGATCAAAACAGAACAAAGCAATAAGAAATGATTATAAAGTTAATTTCCAAACTCAGAGCAAACTATTAAAATCTAAAATACCTCGACTAGGCAGAAATCTAATATCAAATAATAGAGTAGATCTAATAAGATCCAACTCTTCTCAAAAGTTCAATGCACTCGGAATGAAGACACCAAGGCAGCATATAAAAACATTTAGCAGAAGGAATAAAGAAATTTAAATTTCATCTCGGCCCTCTAATACCTAAAAATGTGTTGCAACAGATATTAGCGAGTTAAAGTTACAAATTCTGCCACAAACAACAAACAAAATGAAAGATATATAAGCTGGAATGATAAAAAAATACTAGCATTCTCTTAAAAAAATAATAAAAGAGGATGGAGCTATCAAAGATTCCCTTGCTAAAAGAAAAAGATAAAAAACGAGTAAGAACCAGAACTCTATCCATACGGAACTAGAAATATAACAGAAAATACTCAAGCTTATAAACTATGTACAATAAGAACCAGATAACGGAATACTTATCTTGCGGCGAACAAGAGTGGGAACTCCTACGCATACATGCTGAAGATCTTAACAATCTTGGGATTTCATGGATAAATCAAATGAATAAAAAAGAAACGCATTTTTGTTAAAAAGTTTTGATAGAGTAGAAAAAGGCAATCCTTATAAGATTCTAATCACTAGGAAATTATTATTATGCAATTCGTAATCTTAGGGGCTAATACCCATTTAGATTCGTGAGATGTCGCCTAAAATCGTTGAAAAAGGCAAAAAACGAGCGAGACACCTTGTTAATATCTACTAATCTTACCAAAGTAAAAGAATCTAAATAAAAAGAATTACTACTAGATGGCCCCCCAAAAATGTGCTCACAGAGTTAAACGCCACTGTATGTAAATATTAAAAAGAGAAAAAACTAAAAAGATCTATGTCACAATTAGCGTGTTTGAATTATTCAGGAAATGAATTAATAAATTTATGTTGTACCACAACTCCCGCATCGGAGATAAAACGGAAGTCTTGACTATTTATTCAACGAGCTGACAGTTGTGTTTATTATAAATTTTTAAGGAGAACACGTCCAAAGATGTCAAATTATATAAACCTGAATTTAAGTGTGATTCTTGAATCCAGATGATGCAATGACTTTATCTTCTCTTCATATAACGGCATTTAAGTTACATCGCAGGTAAAACTCCAAAATGTGTTGTCAGGGTTATGCGGAGGCCACTCGACAAGTACATTTCAATTAAGGTATCATTAAGTGAATCAAAGTTGGAAAATGTTAGGAAATTTGAATTATATGGCAAAACTTTAGGACTGTTAAAATAAATTCGAACCGACAGAAATTGGTAAGAAAGTAAAAAGTAAAATGAAAAGGTTTGCTTATTTCTGCTTAAAAATATCAGCGCGCCAAATGGAACCAGAAAAATCTCTGGTTCTCAGTGTTCGCTACAGGCACGGCGCATTTTACTATTACAACAAATTAGAGGGCATCATAGAAAAACAACAACACACTATTCACAGAGTAAGTAATGTTTGTGAGAGCTTAGAAAAATTATGCACACATAAAAAAATATAGCAATTGAGAATTTGAGAATCGGCATTACAAATGAGAAGCTCCACGCTTGAGGAATGATTAAAGGAAATGATAAAAATAATGAAAAACGGATAAAAAGTGGCTAAAGAGTCAACCCCAAAACAAGAAGTCTAAAACCTATGGTTGTAAAATAGGCTAAAGCTATCATGACTTTTATCATGTACGTTCATTGGGCCACATTGCAAACCTTGGATTTTTTGCCAATTCGGCGAACCTCCCTTCAATACATCGTATAAAATCTAATTCCATTTTATGGACGAAAAAGTGCAATAAATCGGAAAGAACATGGAAGTTGATAAGCCGTCTTACAACCTAAATCCCTCACACAAAAATCAAATATCAGATTCCACAGCCAAAGAAGATAAAGAAAGTATAAAAAAACAACTTCAACTGCTTTACCAAAAGAAAGATCAGCACACTGGTCCGAAATATTTTGAGGGGAGAGTGAGCAAACAGCCGACTCAAACTGACACGAAGTTGAGCTCTTAACCATTTTCAGTGTTACTATCATATTCTGAAATAAATTTTATACTATGGCTCTAAATTAACCCACGACAGCTAGTCTAATAAAGAAGAAATAAAAAAGATCTCTTAAAAGGCAATATGTTAGTCCCAAAAGACATATAATAAAGTGAATATGGTCAAAGTTAAATCTATTAGAAACGGCCAAGATACGCTTAATAAATATTAACGTGATACATAACAAACGTAATGAGAAAAGGCTGAGATTAAAATTATAAAAAATATCAGATGAGAATTAACGGAAATAATAGTGAAAAATGAAAATCCAAAGAAATAAAAAGGGTCCAATTGTGATAATTATTGGAAAGGAATATTATAGAAAAAGGAATATTATTGAAACTAGAGTATAAAATTTATAACAATAATACGTGGGAGAATATTAAAAATTCAAGAAATGTAAAATCATTAAAAAGTTCGAATAATACCACCAAAAAATCACAATAATGATATAACGTCAGCAAAGAAGTGTATAAAGATTAATATCTACGATAAATTCAGTTGGAGTCTAATGTAAATAATTTTTTAAATTAAAAATCCAAAAACTACAATAACTAATAACATGTTAGTGAAAATAACTGAATAATGAAAGTAGAACTTAAGTATTAACGGTGCAAGATATGCAAAAATTTTAAACGAAATTGTAGCAATAAAGATTGTAACTAATATTGTATTATATAGCACCATCCCTTCTCTAGTTATCGCTTCAAAGTTTGTTCGTAAATTTGACCAATTGTATTAGTGGATATTTTTTTATGATTTTGATAGACCGTTGATATCTTCACCTGTTGCCTCTTAAGATAACGAATTGTGGTCAAAATCTGCCTTGAAAGAATCACCGAGATGAATCAGAGCCCTTTTATCTTCCTAAAAAAAACACAACCAGATTCTCATCCAATTTCAATGATGCCTGCCTAGCTGTGAATTTTGAAAATAAAGAATCAGTATACATGGTTCAAATCGCTTCCCTTCACGGATTCCTATATATATATATAAATATATATATATATATATATATATATATATATATATATATATATATATATATATATTTATATATATATATATATATATATATATATATATATATATATATATATATATATGAATCCATTAAACCACAATAGTTTTCATGGCAGTAATATTTTTTATCTTTTTTCGAAAAAATCCGTGAAGGGAAGCGATTTG
Source organism: Ceratothoa steindachneri (assembly GCA_963969495.1). Taxonomy (NCBI): domain Eukaryota; kingdom Metazoa; phylum Arthropoda; class Malacostraca; order Isopoda; family Cymothoidae; genus Ceratothoa; species Ceratothoa steindachneri. The sequence goes on along the minus strand of OZ018321.1, from coordinate 26,869,973 downwards.
AACCATGTATACTGAGCCAGCGAGAAACGCTTTGATCACAGTTAAAAGTATGCAGAGTGCACTAAAGGCATACTTTCAACTGTGATAAAAGCGTTGCTCACAGCCTCAGTGTGCATGGTTCGAATTGCTTCCTTGCACGGATTTTTTCGTAAAATGGTAATAAAGATATTAATGCAAGGAAAAATTATTCCGTTTACTCTTTCAATTTGGTTTAATGGATTCATTTTCATCATTTTCTCGCGCTACTTTGATATATATATATATATATATATATATATATATATATATATATATATATATATTTATATATATATATATATATATATATATATATATATATATATATATATATATATATATTGAGAAGGGGCTATAAAATTAGTGATAGTCGGAATATTCGTATTTGCATTCGCTCTTCACGAAAGAAAAAATGTGCTGAATCAATTTCTAAATGTGAGCCTTCAACCACCTGATTGTCGCAACATATGGTGCCCCACGGTTCTAGGATAAAATAATTTACAACAATGCTCGTTTTTGAAATTTACTTTGACATCTTTGGAATTCAAATATTAAATTTATCTCTAGTTATGCTTGAATGCTTTGTACATCCTGCTTCTAAAATATGTATTTAATTTTGAAGAATATTGTTTCTACATTTTACCTCAGAAGTTCCTTTTGCTGTGTTATTTACTTTTACTCCTTTTTTAAATCCAGAGATATTGATTGCATTAACTGCTTTTTATATTTATCTTAATCGAATCAGTCAATGTTATAGTTAGTTTCGATTTATTTATAACGTTTTATGTTTTGGAAACAATAATGTGTCACGCACCATTTGTATGAAGTTATCAAAATGTTTGATGTTTTCTTCTAATCATTTATTATGAAACTTTGATCATGTACTACAATCTAGTGATCATTGTATGACTGCTTTTTAAATATTGGTTATTTTTTATTTCATAATATGTTAAAGGACGAGTGCTCTTTCTGTTAATATGAAATTTTTAGTGGATTTCAAATTCCTGTTTTGATTTCTTTCAAAGAATCTGGATCAACCATATTCTTATATGTGCAATAGCTGAACTTTATTTAATTGAATGTAAATGTTAGCAATTTTTCCGGGCCGAAAACAGGTTCGCTCAATTAAAATAATTTTTTCAGAAGTTCTACTTGTGAAGGCTTACTCGTTTGTCAACATTGGCAAAGATATCTAAAATGAATATAGAAAAAGAAAATTATTTTATTTTCCATTGTTTAGATTGCTAGGAGTTTTTTTCTATTTAGTATTGCATTTGAATACTGGCAAATCTAACGACGAAATATTGACCTAAGGAGGAGAAAAAACGAAGACCAAGAAAGATCATTAGTATTGTGCAAGTTGCCCATTTAAGTTTTGTAACGAGATAGATCCTGATCATTAATTCTACTTTAATTCCCAAGCTGCTGGTGTCCTTTATAAACAGATAACTACAATAATTTAAATTCTTGAAAAGGGATACCCTCTAGAAGTTCAATTTACGAATAAGATTAATAATATTAGTCATCAGATAGAACCGATTTGATTTATGTCGTTTTTCCAAGTATGTATGTATGTATGTTTTAGCCATCTATTCCTTATATTTTAACACGAACACTCAATGGTATATTCACCAATCGGTAAAAATCTACGTTAATTCGATGCAAAAGAAATAGTAAAACTGAATAGAGAAGGAATACTAGCAAAAAAGACGAGTTATCAATTAATCAACTCACAAATGCAAATTGTCCCTTGTACTTTATATTCCATTTAAAACATTTTCATTATAACAAAAAATAAATGTTTTCTATAGGATTTTTGTTTTAAATGGCACCTTTAATCCTCCTAATTGCCATCCAACATTCAATCATCGATTTTACTACATAATGAATCTGCTGAACAAATTGTAATCCTAAGTCCTTGTGACTGTTTACGCCATTCACCAGTGTATTACTTTAATAAACCCCTTAAAAGGGAATAGAATAATAGCTCAAGCGATGGATCTTTATTTTGGAGTGAACCATGAAATAACCTCATTTATAACAAAATTAAATGACAGAAAAGAATTTATAACCATTTTGGGGGGAGGCAAAAAAATAATAAAGACTCATAGTCTTGCACTAATGAGCTGCAAGTGGTCATGAGAGTATACATACTCGTAAATGCTGAATCTATTGGATTACTTTTCGTTAGATGTCATATTTAAAGCTATGCTACCAAAATAGAACTACATATGCAAAGTGAGGTCGCATTGAGGATTTATACATGGGCACAGACTTTCTTTGTTTCGAATAGTCTTTTAATGTAATCTAAAATTTTCAGATAAATCTTTAACCTAAACGCACTCGCTGGAGAGCCCCTGGATTTTGTTAATAAACAGACCTAAATCTTTCTTCAGTTCGGGAGTACATGCCCATATCCGATGTACATTATCTGATTCTCATTCGCCTATCCGGTGGTGGTTAGCCCTAAATCCCGTTACGCTGACTAGTGACGCTACCATATCACTGAAATTTGGCTAAAGAGGCATTCGTAATATAATTAATATAAGCGATAAGTAACAGGTAGCCTAATAGGAGGCCTGAGGGAGTCTGCTCTTCAACGACGAACAGCGAGAAGCCTGGCTCTCAATCAGAACTCAATCAGAATCTGCCTCTCTCTCCCTGGACAACCAGTTATTATTTATGTTTCCATTCTTTGCCATACGAGTAAGCGTTCACATTTTGGTAAAAAGTAACAAGTTGTGTATTTTATCGAATGCCTTTTTTAAGTCCAGAAAAAGTTCGTCCATGATCCGATAACGGACGTTCCTATACTGAAAATCGCTGATTAAGTTGTTAAAATCTTGATGCTCAATAATATTATCTTTATGTAGTTCTGTAAAACGTTTCTCTCTAATAAAGTAGGATCATTGCCCGGTGTGGCAAGCACAGATCAGGTCCCTTTTCTTGGCGATATGAGGGACATTATCCATCCAGCAGTTTTTCAGAACCTCAATACTCTCTAGAGACTTATTGAAGATAACAGATAATTGGGAATGCCACTTCGTTTTTAACTTCCCCCAGGAACTGTGGCATTTCAACTATTACTATTATTCCAAATGTCTTCGTTCAATCGTATCAGTCATGATATTGCTTCATCATCTTTCCTCTAAATTTCCCATAAATTAATTGCCTAATCATCATGTGTGTAACGTTCACTCTACTTCTTTTACCGCTACATTCTCCCGTATACAGCTTGCAAATGTATTATGTTAAAGAAGTTCACAATGCTAAGGCCTGTATCCCATACACGGAAAAAACCGTCCTTAAACTAATCTATATAAACGTCGCCGAACTGGCTTTTGATTATCTAGGTCTTATCTGTTAATACTAAATTTTCAATTCCAAATCGCCTTATTCTTATTCCTGATGGCGGTTACTACCTGTGGATTAAATAAATTTTGCTGTAATCTCAATGTTTTTTGAGTCTGTGCCGGCATGAACTGGCCTTGTTGATCCATATGCTGTTCATTGAAGTGGAGCCTAGCAAAATCATTATCATAATGTGGTCGGTGCCATCCGTAAACTCTTTCAAAGAGATATGGAGAGGAAGTTGCCCTCAATAATTGAGTCTACGTATTAAATACTATTTACTGTTGACCGATCGCAGAAACCACTATGGAAGACCAAAATTAATTGAAACTTCAAAGGACAAACAAGAAATAGACATGAACGCGAGATTAATATACAATATATAACTCCTATGAGCTCGATATTCTCATCAGAATACAAAAATAGGAATCATCCAGCGTTCTTATGTCTGATACGTTCAGTAAGTTGATATAATTTACTAATATAACTGTAGCCTAAATGCTGATGAGCCTCACAATTCTGGGTCCATTGGCCTGAATACAACCACGTTGTCAAGAGGGTTACCCGTACGTCTACAGAGTGGTACTATCAATTACTATACCCAGTGTTCCTATGTCATTGAACTTAAAGGATAATGCTAAAAAATACATCACCATCCTGCGTTGTAAAATTGATCCAATTTGCAGTCACAATATTTCAAAACAAGCTAGCAATCAGCACTCAAATCATGCCTGAAACAGTCTTCTCAACAGCACGCAGGAATATTTCTTAATTGGTTGTATAGTTTTCTTTAATCATTTCTTCCTATTTTTTTCTATAATACGTTAATTAATTTCTCTTATACAATTTGTTTTCAATAGAAATGTTTCTCTATTGCACAGCGTATTTTGTCATCTTCTTGAATTCCATAGTGACTCATGTCTAAATTTTATATACATTTCATTTATTTCATTAGCGTTTTCTATTTTATAAATGCTTTAACACTATTTTGAACATTACCACAAGGTTCTGGATAATGCTTCCCCATTGACAAATTTCTTTATTTCGTTTAAGTATAGCAATAGTAATCGACAAATATATGTCGATTCTTCAGTTCCTCTCGAATATAACGGCATGTATGTCAAAGAATTCTAGCATATATATTGATTTTGCTCCATCTATTTGGGCTTAACAGAAGGCTGTTTTTCAAAAGCTTGACTAGTTTTTTAACCTTCTTAACTCATTTGTTCAGACGGACAGTAGGAATATCTATTATAACTGATTTAATAATTATAGTTTGAAAATTTTAATTGCAAAAATAAGTTGCCAACATTCTAGTCGATGAATGTAAATAGAAAAATTGTTATAGATGGCACCACTGTTCCACAAACAGCATACTAAACTTTATGGCGGAAAGTGACAAACGTGGAACTAAACAGTAAAAACATATTTACGTTTTATATTAGATAAGAGTTTGAAATTGTGTGTCAATATTACAAATAAAATAACCCTAATAGTTTAGCTTCATATATTTAATAAAATATTACTATGGTATGGGTTTTTTCATGTATTATTATTGTTTTGAAAATCTATGTCAGTTATAGCGGACGCTCGGCAGAATATACTCGAATTTTCACTAAAATATTATACTGTTAGAGAACGACATTTTATATAATAATTTTAGAGCTAACTAATTATAATGTATAATATTTCAGGAATTATTTAGAAAATAAGTTTTAGGAATAATATATATATATATATAATATATATTCATATGTATATATAAGATGAATATCCCCGTAACTTACGACTTAAATTTCTCCTTGTTCTAAAAATCTAACTCCACGTGTAATAACGTGATTGTCTAAAGAAGCGGAGAAAGAAGGAAAGAATTGGAATATCTGCCAGCTGCTTCACAGGTGCAGTTAATTAAACTGAGCGCGCTAAAAGCTTTAGTCCCTCCATGAAAATGCTATTCTCTGTATTTTAGAGGCTGCTCGCGGAGTCTCCCACCCAAACCGTTGAAGGTCATTAAGACTTGTGTCGGGCGATACACGCTAATACTTCTAGGCGCTAGAGTTCTTCTGTTAGACGTCTGTGCCTTCCAAAGATTAAGCATCAAAAATGGAGGTCATATAAATACGCTGGGTTTTTCGAGTGTCTGGTTAGATTGAGAACAATTCGCCTTCAGGTCAGATCGCTGTATCTGTTTCCTCAAGTTCCACGGTATTTGGTTATACGTCGAGATCGGATGTCACCAGACAGACTTCTCTCTTTTGTGAAGCCTTACTCTGTTCGGAGCAAGCCTAAATCGTTTTCATCCAGGAAGGATTGGCAGGGAATTCCTCTAGTCTTATCTGGACCCACGACCCCGTCTTCCCTCAAGGATCTCCAGTTTACCGTGTGAGGCGTCGTGCCGAGCCCCTGCAGAGTCTTAATTTGGATGTTTTACTTCTCTGGAGTAAAGGTGCCATCGTCTGCCTCAATGAAGTATCGTGAACTCGTCTTCTGCCTCTCCCCCTTTATCTTCGTCACCATCAGCATATTGGACCTGGCCCCACGTCCATTGACCTTCTCTATTACCCGCTGAAGGATATTCACTCGACAGCCGCGTCCGCTGGCCTTTTCCCATCCTCGAGCTGACTCGATTAAAGATAATACGACCATTTGCTTTAATTTCCCTATAATCGACCAACTTAATAGCCTTTAAAATTCCCTCCGTATAACTGATTTGAAATATTCCATTTGAAAGTATATTAATGAGTAATTAACGTTCCCCGATTACACATTAATCTGTATTCTGTCAGAGTTGTCCTTTATTTACATTATCTGTATTTCCCAAATGTAATATATGTTAATTAGTGACTCATTAAAATTATATTTTTAGTTTTCATCCTTTAAATATACCTTTGAACTGCAACTTGGTAAACTCAGTTAAACGCTATCGGCCCCTGTATAAATCGCACTTTTATACCTTGTAACTAACTGAATACTTTTACGATGTGAACGTACCAAGAACGTATACGTACATTAGAGGATATATGTATGTATAAATGTCTATATACATATTTCCTTGATATTTATTTCTCTCCTACCAACCAATAGATACCGATATATATATATATATATATATATATATATATATATATATTCTAGTGAGGTGACCTATTCCTCGACAACATCAATGTATATAAAGCTGACCAGAAAGTCATGATTCACTTGCGAACCGGAAAAAAAACAAAAAACATTTTATGAGACTACACTAACGTAGGTAAGTTAGTTAAATGAATAATGCTAGCCTAACTTATTTAGCTTAGGTAGGTTGGTAGTGAAATAAGTAAGGATAACCTAACCTAATGTTGCCGTTGTTCCTAAAATTTTGTTTTTTCTTTCCGCTTCCTAACTCAGTCAGAACTTTCTAGCCAGACTTATTAATAGTATTTCATAGCGTAATAATATATTAGTTTATACATAGGTTTCTTCAAAAGACAGCAACATTGGCCTATTTAGAAGAGATAGACAAAGGTGGTGATATTCTCATTGGTGTCCCTATTGAGTAACTATCTGATGGAGCCAGTGACCCTTCAGATAAAGAATCAACAGGTTTATCTATTATACTGGGGCGTTCAATCATAGAGGTGTAATTTGTAGTATTGACGAGTCATACAATGAATTCGATTTTAAAGAAAACCCATGAAAAAAACAAATGCAAAGAAAAGGGTCAAAGAAGATACAACAACAAGTGAGTATAAATACACAATGTACTACAAAAGAGTATATATCAGAAGAAGCTAGAACTTGCCCTAATCCTATTGATTTTTTAGCCTATTATTCAATAAATTTTATAAACTTGATTCTTGAACAAACTAATTTATATGCTCTTCCAAATAATAAAATTCTTAATACGAACAATTCTGAATTATTGGTATTTTTTGGTGGACTATAATTGTCATCTCAAAATACATTTCCAAATAAGAGAGAGTATAGGTCATCAGAAGGCAATCTAACAAATATATTTTCAAATAGTGTCAGGATAGACAGGTTTGAAAATATTCTAGGGAATATACATTTATTGGACAATACAATTAATACAACAAATGATCACGCCTTCAAACCTTCGATCATTATTTCAGCATATGCAAACTAAATTTTTAGAACATGGTGGATTGGAGGAGATATGTCCATAGATGAAAGTATGATACTCTACTTTCGTAGATAAAATTCAAAGCATTTAATTTAAGGTAAACCCATCATACTTGGGTTAGAAATATGGCAATTAGTTCTAAACATAGGTATATGCATTTTTTCGAATTGTATGCAGGATAAAGTTCGACATTAATACAACCAAGTTTAACTAAATTGGGTGTTAGTGTAAAAGTTGCGATGGATCTGATTGCAAAGACTGGCGTACCTTATAAAAGGATCTATAAGTATTCTTTGGTAATTATTTCAATAGTGTTGATCTCATGAATGAGCTAACTAAGAAATTGATATGTGCAGAAGGTACTTCTAAAGAAAACAAAACATGAAGATGTGTCTTAAAATCCAAAGCAGAAATGAGGCTAGAGTATTTGCGTTCAAATTCAACGGTTCCTCGTTTGAAACTCAACAGTCCCAAAACCTTAATGAAGATCGCTCAAGAAAAAAAACGGCTTGAAGGACTAACTTAACTCAACCAGTAAATCAAGATAAATGGAAGAAAAATAAACATGCATGAAGAATACGGAAGACAAGATAAAGGGAAGATAAATGTTTGAAGGGCCAACTAAAGAAAGAGGAATTTCACTCAAAAAGAAGATTCGATAAAGAGGAGATCAAGATGAACTAGAATTATATTGATAAACAAATAAAAGGGATAATAAGGAAGCCCTCCCCCCCCATAATATCACCAAGAGAAACCAGTGATTTCCGCGCATCTGATAAGTTGGTCGTTGGTAAGTGTAAAGATAATAATGATGTGATATTGGTGTCTAATTTTGAAACCTACACAATGAGTTCAACCCAGCGTTGCGATTAAGTTCAAAAGAAATATATATAAATGTTCTGCAACCAGAGATTATACACAATTATAACAATTATATGGAGTATGTAGATCAGCTTGACCAAAAACGTTGGCCTATATCGTATTAGAATGAGACAAAATTAGTGGTGACGGCCTATTTTTTACAGATTTGATATTAGTTGCAGTTAGCAATGCCTCTAATTTGATGAATAATGTTAGCACTAAAATTACTTTATATCAGTTTATTGAAAATATGTCACTCACTCTTTAGAAAACTCATGGAGTGCAAATCATTCGAGGCAAAAGAGTTTCGAATAATGTGAAATATTTGTGTCAATATGATAGCATCGGGCATTGGATCGTCTGCATTCCAAAAGAGAGATATTGGGAGGAATTCTCAGGAAAAAGTCATGCTTTGCTCGAGAAAAGTGACATTAGCTTACATGCAAAAGGTTTAAAAAATATCATGTTCGATAAACTAATAAAATATGATATATTTGAGTTTATTTATGTATACATATGTGTAAATATAAAGCATTTATATAAATTATGAAGGAAACAAATTTTTTTTTTGCATGTGTGTTATTTATAAAAGGAATTTCTGATGTAATTTTCAAATGGAAATAATACATTTGATTATTATTATAAATGTGTTTTATTATCATCATTATTCAAATATAATCATTTTAAAAAATATGTTTTCATTAGTAACATCATGAATTTTGCCAATTATACTAATTATTCGAAAATATATTTACACTCTTACAGGGGATTGATATTCAGAATGGGATATGCCCTGCACCCATTATGAGTGACAGGTTGTAATTCTGTAACCAATTTAGATCTTTAAAAATACTTCTACACAATATTACGTATTTTACTCTTATTATTTTATTAAAATTTCCAACAATTTGAGAAATAATACAACTTCCGTTACAAATGGGTAAAAAACTGTTAAATATCTAGTAATTTTTTTCTTCTTTTGTCCGAAATTTAAGGCTGTATAACTCTTGTGTCCATTCAATTCTCAGTATAAGACTGAAAAAACTATGATAAATAAACCTCTTACCGAAATCCAAAAAAATGTAGTTTCGTAAATAATTTCCATCCTCCTATACAGTGGTTTTACTCTCATATACCGTTTACTTATATATATATATATATATATATATATATATATGAGGAAAGAGCAAAGACAAGTTCTGTGGGTGATAACAACCACTACAGGGCTTTCGCCGTATTTATTTTCTGCCTGTCAAAACAATTTTGAAGACATAAAGAAAGATGCAGAAACCTTGTATCGCAGACTATATAAGAATATAGTACTAGAGAAAGAGAAATTGGATGTGAATTAGCAATGAGACAAGAAATAGAAGGGTGGTTTTATAGAGGTAAGAGAAAGGGACATTTAAAGAACAGTAGAATCAAAGAGAGCAGAGTGCGGCACAATGAAAGCAATGCCTTACCAAGAAGACGGAAATAAAGACAGGGTAAAAAAGTTTGAAATTCTGGGCCTGGCAATGAATTTCAAACTTTTTTTTTCCTCAATTTGACTGCGTCCAGGAATACTGCAACTTTCTTCAACCTTAGGAGAAATAATTCAAAACCAGCAAAGATGAACCTACAAAGTGCCGGCCGCCTTTCAAACCTATTTTGAAACAGCATATCGAACTTTCCTCAGCAGTGATCTCCTGAATCAAAATATCAAAATAATAAAAAAGACTATTTGCGACTTCCAATCACTGAAGCTATAATCATGAAAAATAGACCGGAATTATAAATTCAGCTCACCAGCTCGACATGGAACCTAGAGCTTTTCGCTGATGAGCCACTAGATCTCTAACCGCGTCGAATACCTCTATAAAGGTAAGCCACTACGATTTATTTTTAAAATTAAAATTCACCATAATCATTTTAATACCTAAACTAGGTAAACCAATCAATCGCCTGTCTACCTAAATAATGATCTTCATAGTGAAGCGAGATAAACCACAATATCTCATCTCTACGTTTATAATATATTGCTTCGGAACTTCATGGAAATGTCTTTGAGAAAATCCTGAACAGACGACTTAAACTATACTTCACACTAAACAAACTCTACCTCAAATACCAGTACTTATTTGGCAAAAGTAGAGTAAGACAATCACAAAAATGATTGCTAAGGAAAAAGCAGAGGAAACTACATTAATCTGCTCCTGAGAGATGTATGTAAAAAACATTTTGAGAAAGTCTTGTTCAAAGGTATACAACACATAGTGATACATCTCAATATGACAAAGACTAGATCATCTGTGGCTCTTAATGAATTTAAAAGAACTGAGTTCGAATTGGCAGCTGAACTCACCTAAGGTGAATGACTTACTCAGCATCACGCTGTATTCAATATTTACAGCGGACATGCTAACCCCTAAAATGTCTCAACTCATAAATATCCAATTTCCTGAATACACCTATCACACAGTCTTTACTCAATAGAGGAAGAAGTGATTTCAGGCAAGGACATCAGCTATAAAGCTCGACATAATCAACCAATTCAAGAGAGACTGGGAAAAAAGAACTAATGTAAACAAATTTCTCTAGTCCCGATTTCGAGATATAAAGTAAGGGATATATAAGTAGAATGATATTTCAGGTTATCTCACTCCAAAATCAAAGTAAGGAAACTATAGAAAACTTCAACAGGCTACATATAACGCGTAACAAAATCAAATTAACTAAAGTTCTTAGTTTCCTTAAGAGGCTGAAGTCTTTGGGAGAGATTTACTAAAACGGATTTAATAATCATTATATTCGCTATATAGCTTAGTGTTTGTGTTCAATTTACAAATACGTTAGGCTATTATTTATATTTGTCTCTTAGAAAACTGATTGATTGATATTTTCTTTTTTAATTTTTTAGTTTTGGGGAATAGCTCATTAAACAATGCCTCCTTCTTAATCTCAATCTACAAGGCTTCCTTAAAAAGACTAGACTCTTTATAGCATCAGAAGTTTATCATTTGTAAAACAAAATCCTGATATTCTTTAAGCAATCGCCAATGAAATAATGCAAATAATTGAATCATTAAAATGCTATAGCGATTTGTTTGTAAATAAAATTTTATTAATAACACCAAGTTCTCAAAATGGTTACCATCGGCATGAAAGCATTGATGGATTCGTCAACTAAATGTTTCGCATATATTAGGTCGCATATATTAGGTCAACAAGTGATACTCAAGTGGAGTAAAGTCCGGTGATACTAATTACTTCTTCTTCGTTCTCTACATCAATTAGGCATCGTTTAATCAGGTACTTTCTAGATCGCAATGATAATGAGAGGCAATTCCATCAAGTCGAAGATAAATTAGATGATTCTAAAGGGAGTTCAAACTGCATGTATAATTTCTCTCTGCAGCCTGTTGAGATATACGTGACAGGGAATGTCTCATTAAATACATGCCCACAGTCATCTTTAAGGGCCTTAAGAGGTCTACGATAAACACGACAGCTGGGATCAATCATATACATTTAAAGATGTGATTTTTCTGACCAATAATGTGTTACTAGCTCTGCCCGGTACACTATTTGTATCTTCTCGCCCAATGTAGCGTGGTAACCTTGTGGGCAAAAGTAGCAAAAGCCTATTGCGTGCCATTTGATCTCACAAAATTTACGTATAGCTAACTACTTTGTATGCCCATATCGCCGTTATTTTAATATTTCTCTTTTCTATGTTGCCACAATTCTGGAGGGAATTTTCTATAGGCCGAGATTTTTACCATCAGCCTTAACCCATAAAATCGATCGCTAAGACAGCTGCAAATTTTGTTGTATTCTTAACAGGATGGCCTCTGGCGCGCCTAAATGCATTCACTCCTTTTGGACACTGAGTAACATCTGTTTGGGTCACATTATACGCACGACTTACCAGCGAGGTACTGCACCCTAAGATCTTTGCAAAATCTATGAATCCCCTGACACACTTCTAATGCCGTACCTACCCGAAATTCCTCGTTCATTGCTAACTACTGGCAGTTGTAGTTTAAACTATTTTAAATACGCCACTTGTCTCATTTTTTGAGCGGTAGGCTTACTTGTTTCGAATATTCCTCAAGTAAATATTGTAATTATTAAATATGCCTATAAAGTTAAATTGTCAAACACAAGGTGGAGTGTTTTAAAGAAAATTACCAGAAATCTTGTATTACACATTTCTTCACTTAAAAGAATTTTAGTTAAATTTATAGAAAAGGCAAAACAGCAACATTCTCTTGATAAGGACGCCTCGGGCCTTCTGAAATATGTATTCCTGCTGTTAGAAACGTATGCAGTGACAGACAAATTCCAAATCAGCTCAAGGACAGAATAAATCTTAGAGCGCACCAGGAAGTGACCCTTTTAATTATGAGCAAATTAAGATCAGAATATTTTTTCTATATACCATCTTCTGGTGGAGGTTAAATAGAGGAATGAGTGAGCTGAAGAAATAAGCAAGAAACCTTTGTAATTTGGCATAGTATGTTTTTTATGACAAATCAAGGTTTGCTCAATTTTTACACAGCGGATCGATATTGGTTTGAGATTACTTCCTCAGTAAGCATACAATGAGGATGTACAATACTATGGTTTTTATCTAATCAGTTGAGAAGTCTGTTCATATATTATATTTTCATGTCTAGAAAAGATCTTGAGCAAAGTTTAGTTTTCATAAACCTAACTTCAACCTGTGGCGCTGACTTGCAAGGTGTAGTAGAGCCAACAAGGAACCTCCCAAATGAGCCTTCCGTTTGCAGTATTGAAGTCTTGTAATTCGACATACAAATCAACATTGAAATATAATGCCATCCCGTAACATTTAAATAATTAAAAAACACAGCAAATAGTTGTAAATAATGTTATATTTCCATTTAATATGTATCGATGCAAAGTAAAATATTTTGCAAGTGAAATCGTTGTGTTCTCAGGCGAATATAACAACACAGACACATTAGGAAACAGAGTATGTTCTTTAGGACGAATCAAGGCTTGCTTAATTTTTAGACAGCGGAGAGTTTAGATGAACCTGTAAAAAACTAAATCAGCCTTGCTATGTATGTCCGCTTGATAAGCCAGGTCAAGTGCTCAAATGCAAATACTCTTTTAGTGCACACGTGGTTACGCTGAAGAAGCACACACTCTTTGACTCCGCCTAGCAGTATTAGTAGAGAACACACGCACATACTTTTGACCCGATAAGCTCTCTGCCCCGTTCCGTTTAAGAAAAGAGAAGTCACGACCCCTTAATTGGCGTTAGTATAAATAGACGTACAGAAATATTCCTATTATGATTCTCCCTCTGATTAATATATTAGTAGCGTTATTATTATTAGCATCACTAGTCCGTACCTTGTTCTTAATCCGTCTGTCCATAGTCCCAAAAAAGGCCACAGAAGGAGATTCACAAGAAACACTGATAGTCAGCCAAATACGTGAGTGCACAAACGAATCACGGAAAACTCAACTATTTCACTTGACTGAACTGAGGTAGCTCTAAGCCAAATTTAACGCATAAAATACCTCCATTTTTCTCCCTACTCCTCTCTTCTGTCCTTCCTTCTGGTTCCTTTTTAACCTACAAGCGAATTATCCCAAAGAACACTTTGGAGTCAAAGTAAATAATAACAACAGCTGTGATTGGTCCAGCAATCATGAACAACAACAAGGAGTAACAACAACAAGGAAAGAAGGTACCCTAGGAGACCTTACGGTCCATTCAAAAAGGGTACCTTTGGACTAGCTTTTGAGCGGGCACCAGGCTGCTCAATTGTTTTGCGTCCCTAAACGGCCACTTTTCAAGACTTTGTCTAGTCTTGACTTGAATTGGTCAACAGATTCACTGTCGACAACTTCGACTGGAAGTGCGTTCCACATACCGCAGATACTGTAAGTGAAAAAATTTCCACACAGATTGCGGTTGTAACGCTTTAGTTTAAGTTTGAAGCCGTGATTGCGCGTTCTGTTCTCACTCAGTGTGAAAATATCCCGGTAGTCAACATTGTCGAACCCTCGAAGTATTTTGAAAACGAAAGATAACATAGCATTGAAGTTAAAGTTAGAGCTTGGGCAGGAGTTCAAAGGGATGTGCAGGGGGAGAGGGGAATTTCTTGCATCCTCTTTAATGGTATACCTGCCCTGTCTATACAATCTTTTCTTTCGCTACTTGCACTCTCCTTCTTCCATCCTACTCTATTATTCAATTCTTCTAAACCACCTCTTTATTCCGTTCTTATTCACACTATTCCGATTCCTCTCCAGTAAATGTGGCTATACTATACAATTATACGCGCACACAGCCAGACCCAAGAAATCTCTCCCTCTTCTCTCCCCCTGCCTCCTTTCCTACCTTTCTGCCCCTTTCATACCTCCCTCACTCCCACTCTCCTTTTCTCCCTCTCTCCTTTTCTCCCTCTCTCCTTCCTCCCTCCCCCCTCCTACCCGTTTCCTTCATCCACTTTATTTCTCTCTTATTCCAACTCGCGATATCCCTTCTATTTCTTTCTCCCTCCATCCTTCTCTTTTCTCCTCCCTTCCCCTACCCAGCCCCACCCTTACCCACTACTCTTTTTCTACTCCCCCCTTCCTGTCATCGGTAACTTTTGTGTAGATCATAATATATGTACGTTCTTCCGCTTTTCCAATTTTTATTTTTATAGTATGATAATTTTATATATGTGTACGTACTTTTGCGTATATTCTTATTATTAAGAAAAAATAAGGCGTGTGTATATTGTCAGAGTAGATTCAGCATGAGAAAAACAAATAAATAACAATAGCAGAGTTAAGAAGATAACAGTCAAAAGAAAAGGAAACAAAAAAATCAACCGTCTGCTAGGTTTGACGAATCTTACATGTTATCAGATACTAAATGAAGATTTTATTCTCCCATCTATAATCTCAGCCTGATTCTTTGTTTCCTCTATATTACTCACGAATTTTTATTACGTGCTATGTTTTTACTCTCTATTTTATATTAATCAACAATTTCATGTTGCTCATGAAAACATGCAATAGTAAGTCCAATAAAAATAGGGCAGGACATCGTCGGATAATACGAATAACGAGCGCTCAGAACGTATTTTCAAATTTGACATTGTGAGCTAGTCATTTATTTATGCGTGTATTGTGCGGAGTGGAGATATGAGAAACAGCAAACGTGTTGGTTGTAAGGTGTGTGCATGCGCGCGTTTATACCACTTTACAGACTTATCTCCTTTAATCCATATGAGCAGATTGTTGCCCATCATTGTCGTAGAACTCCCTAACTCTTGTAATTGTTAGATCTCTAGGAACCACACAAATCGCCGCCATAAATATCATCCTACACCCATACTATTTAACGAACGTAGTAATATAAATAATATTATGGAAAGAAAATACTAGCCACTCAAATTTTGCTAGGAGTTGGGCCTAGCCCAACTTCTCGGCAGTTATCTGTGTTACACATTTGTCTTATGAGGAGTGTAGAGTAAAGATAATAGACAACTATCGTACTGGTTAGAATGATGTATTTTATTGTGTTTTGATTGATATTTGGGAGAGGTAAACTCTAAAAGATAGATTTTTGTGTTTGTATGCATACACGTACATATTCAGCTGTAAAGATGACATTGTGCAATGTTAAAAAATTATTAAAATTACAGTGAATTGAAAAATATAACACATAAACAGACAATATAAAAAGGAACGTAATGATGAAAGAAACAAAAAAATAAAAATATAGAAGCTAGGCTTTTAGGAATCCTGTGATTATCATTACCGTACCCTAGTACCCTTTGAGGAAACCCATTTTCACGATTTGTACTAATTGAAATTAGTGTTGTTCACGGCGAGGGCACCGTTCACTTTCCCTGTCTGAATTGACACATGGAAAAAGCATTCTCAGGTTTTAGTGACTAGTTTTATATAATTCATGGCATGTGTATTATTAACTTTTCGCTCAAAGTTTAATTAATCATATATATGGAGTTAATGATATAAAAAGATCTATGCTTTCTATGCGCGTGGTCGTATAAGGGTGTATCGGACGTGCAAGAGACAACGAGGTTGCTATTATAATGTAAGCGTTCTAATCCTGGGAAGCTGTACACGAGAAATTATTATTATTTTAAAAGTGAATAATCCCAGACACGCGAACAGATATGAATAATATGAGGACACGTTATCAGGTAAGATGACATAAGCTAGTCTTGGCGTGGTAAGAACCGTTAGATTTCTCGTATTAAAAGAGAAAATAAGTAAGGAGACTGATAATCCAACGACTTCCCAATGAAAAAGGGGGAAAATTAACTAAATGAATTTCATATATTGTTTTCTTTCTCTGTCGAGTTCCCTCAACTTGCACCACGGCCTCGAGATGGCTCCGCAACCTGGCACATGCATTCCTCTGTCTCAGGAAGATATTCGAACACCAGCTTGGCCTTAGCTATGCAGGCATAACGATTGGTGTCGTTCTCAAATGGGCCCAACATTTAGTAATCCATAGTATTAAAATTGGGGGATAAATGCGGTCTTAACATAAGGCTGGTGAAGTCGTAGAAATTCTACGACAACCGCTTTTGTCTCTTTGCCGAGGTTTGGCTTTCCAACACCCCGTAAGGGGCGCGGCGATTTGCCATCCTGGCCGCCGTGCTGACGGGATCCAGCGCTTCGTCCGGCCCCAGCTTAGCCTCTCTTCCTTCCTTCAGATAGCCCGATTTCTCCCCTACCTTGTCGCTTTTCATACAACCTCTCCCACAACTTTCTCTGGTCAGCCTCTAATTTCAAAGGGTAGAATGCTGACCTTCTTCTCAAGCCAACCACCCCGGATCGGGGCTGAGGGGGGAGGGGACATTGTCCCCTAACCCCTGAGCTCCGGTTCGGGATGGGGGTTTTTTAACAACCTGCTTCATCCCCACCCATACCTTCCTCACATCCCTTTTCCTCTCCTCTTCACAACCTATATTTTTTACGCCGTGTCCAAAGTGGAGCCGCCATGCCGATGGACTGCCAGGCCACCAGGCGGGAAGGGTGGTCCCGAATGGCGGCGCCTGGCTCTGCCGGGCTTGTAAGCACCTCTCGCAGTGCGGGCTACTGCGAGGGGTGATGAGCTATTGCGTCCCGTGGCAAAAATAGGGTCACCATGCCCATAGATGAACAACAAAAAAAAAAACCCAAAACCCCTTTAACTCCCCCTTGCTCATCGACGGAGCCGCCCTTGGGCAGCTCCACCGAAAAAATGGAGGTTTCCCCCCTGTGCTTGCACAGGGGACCCTCCATATTTCTCTAACCGGAGAGGAGGCTAACTTCTCTCCTTCACCTACGGGTGCAGGGGACTCCCCCTCACCCCCTTCTCTGGAGGTGCTTTCGGGCACCTCCCTTTTCCCAGCGGCAGTCCCATCTTTTCTTTTCAAGGGGACTGCCAAGAAAGCCAGCAGGCAGCCCTTAGCCAGCCGCTTCCCATCAAAGCGGCTCGGTAGGGCAAACCCCCTTAGGGGGGAGAGGGAAGCCAGGCCCCTTCGGTCGCTTCCCTCAAAAGACCTGCTGGCAAGAATTTTAAACCTTGCCGGGGTCAAGGCCTGTGCCTCCCCATACAAGACTGGCGACACTGCCAAGGGGACCTGCGATATCCTGGGAGGGGATGGCCAATTGGAGGCCCCTCCTGTGATAGACATGGTCCTTGAGGAGACCCAGCCCCAGACGGTAGGGCCTTCCATGGGGGGGAATTCGGGCTCGGCGCCAAGCACCGAACCCGAATCCGCCCCTATGCAAGGTCCTCCTCAAATGGCTGAGGGCTCCGAGGCAGTAGAAGGAGGGGAGGGATCTCCTCCGACAGGTGCCCCTACGACAACCAGGACCTTCTCCATTTCGGAGAGGGACCTGGCTGAGGCTGGTCCATCTGGCCTGGGGACTTCTGCCGGCGGAGGTGAAAAGCGGGTTCATTCCCCGCCCTCCTCTCCGAAAAAGAAAAAGACTAAAAAGACTAAAAAGACCAAAAAGACTCGGGGCTCCTCTCCATCCGCGGGGGCTGTGGGGACGGATGGGTCTGCTGCCACTCTGGCAAGCGACCAAGCCAAGATCGGCACATCCGCCCCCCTCTGCCCCCCTGGTTGCGGAGCCCCTGACAAAGAAGACTACTACCAAGAGTGCACAGGGCGGAGCCTCGATGACATCGGGGCCCCTGATTCAGAGGTTACCTGGCGTTTTCGAGCCCGCTGGCTTCAAACGCTTCCTCGTTATTCGCTCCACTGATGGCACCATGTTGTCCAAGGGCAACATGATCCATCAGAGGAGAGGATTAGCTAGTGCAATTGGTAGAGAGCCGAAGGTAACCCGTTTCTCGGACGGGAGCCTTCTGGCGAATGCGGCGAATCCCGCCGAGGCGGCCAGGATTAGTGCTCTTCGGACACTTCATGGCACCCCGGTGAGTGTGACGCCGCACTCTACCATGAACTTTGTGAAAGGAGTAGTTTATGCGAGGGAACTCGTTAAATACTCCACTGAAGACATCACCTTAGAGCTGGCCGACCATGGGGCGGTCAAGGTCGAACGTGTGATGAGAAAACAGGGAGGGGCCTCGAGACCCACCCCTACACTCTTCGTCACGTTCGACTGTGACAAGCTCCCTGAGTCGGTGCGTGCCGGTTGGTACCGCTACCGCGTGAAGGCATTCGTGCCACTGCCACGGCGGTGCTATTACTGTCACCGCTTCGGCCATACGAATCGCTCATGTAGACGTGCAAAGTCGGGGTCACCCGAAGTCTGTGTAAATTGCTCCAAGGTCGCACACGATAAGTCCAAATCGTGTGTGGCCAAGTGTGTCAATTGCGGAGAGCCGCACCCTGCTTCTTCGAAGCAATGTGGTGCATATCTCCTTGAGAAAGAAATCCTGGCCGTTCAGGCCCAGGATCGACTCTCATTCCGCGAGGCAAAGGACTTGGTCCTGGCGCGCCCGGCTCTGCCTGGGACGTCATATGCCTCAATAGTTAGGAAGGCACCCTCTGCTCCCGGCCCATCCAGACCAACGAGCACGGTTGTTTCCGCGCCCATTCGGAGCCCTTCTGCGGGCTCTACCCAACCCGGGCGCTCCCCTGGTAAAGCTGGCGGCAAAAAGGGCTCATACCCTGCCCCGGCTAAAACCAGGGCTCCCCCCTCTTCCCCCAGCGTGACCGATTCCCGTAAGGCGAAACGGCCACGCGCCTCCACCGAGTCGTTAGACTCACAGTAGGCAACACCCCTGAAGATGGTCGCTAGGCCATCTTCCGGGGTTCCTAAAGCTGTCCCCCGAAAGGAGGACAGCAACAAAGGAGCTTCGGCTCCTTCCCTCAAGTCCCGAGGTGGAGCGGGTGGCTCGGAGACGGTGGTTCCTCGAAAAGAGGGCCCCCCGCCTCCGAAGCCGCAACGCCCGCCTAAGGTTTCGAGGCGGAGGGAGGAAAAGACTCGCATGGCGAGCCCTACCTCCCCCAATAAGTCCTCGAAGGCGACAGCGCCTTCAGCGCTTTGTCCGGCCAACAGCGCCCGGGGTTCTGCCCCCGGGAAGCGTACGGCCATTCCCGTGAGGGTCTTCAATTCGAGGAGGGCCCCCGCGTCTCCTCCGAGCTAGGCCTGGAGGGCATATTCCTTCAATGGAATTGCCGTGGACTCCGGGCCAACTGGGAGGAGCTGCGGAGGCTTGTCTCGTCCCGTTCCCCATTAGCTATTTTTTTGCAGGAGACCATGCTAGGTGCGTGCCCCCTCCCTGCCCTCCCGGGGTATAAGGGTCTTGCGACCCCACCACCTCGGGATGGCCGGGCTGGGGGATGCGCAGTTTACACCCGGCATGATGTCTCCGTTCTTCCTTTCTCTTTAGATACCTCCTTTCAGGCAGTGGCTGTGCAGCTGCACCTGGATAGGAGGTATACTATCATTTCTGCGTACATTCCACCGTCAGCTGACTTCGACGCGGGGGACTTCCGCGGCGTCGTTGCACGGTTGCCGAGGCCCTATCTCTTGCTTGGAGATCTGAACTCCATAAATCCCAGGGGACAAGTCCTTGCCGATCTGATCGAAGAGCTTGAGATGGGTGTCCTAAACGTGGATGAGTTTACGCATCACTGTCCGAGAACCGTTTCATTTTCTTGCCTTGACCTATCTTTGTGCTCTTCGGATGCACAGCCTGATTTTGATTGGGGGGTGGTCGATGACCTCCATGGTAGTGATCACTTTCCCATTCAAATATCATTTTCAGGGCAACTGCCGCCTGAGAGACCACCTCGGTGGTGCTTGGCGCGGGCGCGGTGGCCTGCATTTCAGGAAATGACTGAATTCTCTATCTCAGTCGAGGAGTTTAGGTCGGTAGATGAGGCCGTTGAGTTCTTCTCCAGCAACCTCATCGCCGTGGGCCTGACTACTATTCCTAGGACGTCTGGCCGTTTTGCACGCCGACCACTCCCATGGTGGTCGGCCGAGCGTGAGACGGCCCTCAAACAGAAGCGTTATGCCTACATGCGCTATATGCGCCGCCCGAACATTTCACTGTCGCTGAATTTCGTCGGGCTAGGGCTAGGTTCCGGTATATTTCGAAGCACGCCCGCCGCTCTTCTTGGCGGGCATACGTGTCTTCACTTAACGGGAAGACCCCTTTAGCTGAGGTGTGGAAGCGAGTCAAAAGGATTCGGGGCAAGTTCTCGCAGGACCCCCCTCCCGTTCTCCAGGAGAATGGGACCGCAATCTCGGACCCCGCGTCCGTGGCGGAATCCTTAGCGACCGCTTTTTCCGCATTCTCTAGACGTGATGCTGCTTCGCCAGCATTCAATGCACGTCGTGATGTCGCGGAAGGCCGCCGGCTGGACTTTACCTCCAGAGGCGGAGAACCCTTCAACGACAAGTTTACTGTGAGTGAGTTGCGCTCCGCTCTCGTTTCCCTCGCGGACACCGCCCATGGTCCGGACGATGTCCCGTACGCCATGCTTCGACACCTGGGTGAGCGAGGCATGGCCTTTCTGTTAGATTTGTTCAACAGGATCTGGGTGGAAGGTCTTCTCCCAGACTCCTGGCGAATCGCTACTGTGCTCGCCTTTCGCAAGCCGGGGAGAGATCACTCTACTCCGACTGGTTTCCGCCCAATCTCTCTAACCTCTTGCGTGTGCAAGTTGATGGAGAAATTGGTAAATGTTAGATTAGCCTATTTCCTGGACAGCGGAGGCCATCTGTCTCCTGCACAGTGCGGCTTCCGTAAGTTCCACTCCACGTCGGATGCTCTGCTCCGACTGGAAAATGCCGTCTGCGAGGCTTTCCTTCGTAGACAGCACTACGCCACGGTGTTTTTTGATCTGGAGAAGGCCTATGATACCGCATGGCGATACGGTATCATGGAGACTCTCCAAACGATGGGGGCGAGGGGACGCCTCCCAATGTTTATATCTGAATTTTTGCGAGATCGTCGATTCCGCGTACGGGTGGGGGGAGCCCTCTCTGCCCCAAAGGAGCAGGAAGAGGGTGTCCCGCAGGGGAGTGTCCTCAGTGTCACACTCTTTGCCCTGAGCATCAACGGCATCACCTCGGTGCTGCCGGAAGATGTTCTCGCTACGCTCTACGTGGACGACCTTTCGATCTCTTTTGGCGCGGCCCAGATGCCAACTCTCGAGCGCCGACTCCAACAGGCATTGAACCGCGTCTTTCGCTATGCCGAAGCGCACAGGTTTCGGTTTTCTTTGGCCAAGACTAAGGTGGTGCACTTCTGCCGCCACCCACGGCTTCACCCCGACCCAGATTTGTTTCTTAATGGGGTGCGCCTGGATGTGGTTGAGTCGCACCGTTTCCTTGGTCTTGTATTCGACCGACGCCTCACCTGGGAGGCTCACATTTGCAGCCTTAGGGTCTCTTGTACCCGCGCCATGGACATTCTCCGTTCCGTGACGTTCAGCGCTTGGGGCGCTGATAGGGCTACCGCCTTACTTTTTTATCGATCCTTTGTTCGCTCGAAGCTCGACTACGGATGCGAGTTTTATGCATCCGCAGCCGAGCGTTTATTGCGGAAGGTGGATTCGATCCACCCCCCTGGCCTTCGCCTTGCCACCGGTGCCTTCCGCACTTCCCCCATTGAGAGCCTGTTGGTCGATGCTGGGGAGATGCCACTCGCTTTGCGCCGCGTGCAGTGCATCACTCGCCTGTACGCGCGAGCCCGGCGCCTCCCTCAGTCGCCAACAGCTCTCACTGCATCCGCAGCTGATCTCGATGGTGCCTATGCCGCCGAGAGACGCCAGTCATACCCTAAGCCCTTTGGGTTTAGGGCCAGGAAACTCCTTCGAGAGGTAGATATAGCTCTCGGGCCGGTGGCGCCCCTGGTTCTGCCCAGGACGCCACCCTGGAGGGTACCACATTTGGCTATTTGTCGCCACGCCTCTGCTCCGAAAGCTTGTACTGCGCCGGGAGTATTGCGTTCGACCTTTTTGGAGCACACATCGTGTCACGCTGGTACCGTGCCAGTGTATACGGATGGCTCCAAGTCCCAAGAGGGGGTCGGCTTCCACGCCGTATCCCCTCTGTTTGAAGTCAGCGGGGCTCTACCAGGCACTGCGTCTGTCTTCACGGCCGAGCTGGTGGCAATACACCACTCGGTACGGGAGATTACGCGACTTGCCCGGTTCGGAGACCGGATTGTGATTTATAGCGACTCACAAAGCGCCCTGAGTGCTCTCGGGGCATTGGAATCTCCGCATCCCCTGGTTCGCGAAATCCGTGACGCCACGGTTTTGGCGAGCCGGGCAGATGTCGAGATTATCTTCCGCTGGGTTCCTGGACATGTAGGAATTGCGGGGAATGAGCGCGCCGATGAGGGCGCCAAAGAGTCCGCGAGGACTCTGCGACCGGACCAGCGTTTCGCTCTTCCTCACACTGACTACATGGCAGGAATACGGGCAGCTCTTCGGACTGCTTGGCAAAGAAGATGGGAGACGGTCGAGGGGAACTTAAAGTTGCGTGCCATTGCGCCGCGACTGTTCCCATGGACCTATCCCCCAATGCCGCGGCGGCTTTAGGTTGCTTTCTGTCGTCTTCGAATCGGACACACTCGTGTGACGCATCGTTACTTGGTGGAGCGCTCGCATGTGCCCTATTGCAACGACTGCGTCGTCCCCCAGATTGTTCGGCATATTCTTGTCGAATGTCCCAGTCTGGGTGATCTTCGCGCACGATACCTGTCTCGGTACCGGGATGGGCGGGGTCGCTACCGCCTGTCCCTTGTACTCGGGACGAGTGCGTGCACCATGACTGGCGGACTTATTGACTTTTTGGGGGAGGCCGGCCTTCTCCCCTTTATTTAAGGTTCCTTTTTTTTGTTATTGTTTTGTTTTAGGTTGCACTCTCCTGCACCCTGTTGAGGGGGACCTCCCCCCGCTGCCGGAGATTGCTTCGATTGTTAAGTTTTTCCAATTTATATTCATTGTTAAGTTTTCATATTTTAACTTTAAAGTAGCCTAATTCTAGGCTGTCGTGTTTTTCGGCGACTTATGCCCAAGTGGGTAGTTGCCAGATGGGCTCTATAAAAAAAAAAAAAAAAAATGGCTTTCCAACAGCCTCCCTATCAAGCTATGGTTTTACTCCAATCTCAAGCAGCTCCACAAGGTCATCAGAATTGATCCTAAGACCCTGCTTTCACATGTGAGACGTCATAGTTTCACCGTAACCTGAGATTGCTCACGAACTTGTTGTTTGGCTTGTCCACGAACTTCATGTTTTTGGCAAGCGGATCTCCATGCCATATGTTCTAAGAATTGGCCCCTTGCACCTCTTTTACGAGTGTAGAAAAGGTCCTAATTAAAGGCTAGTTTCAAGGCTCGCCCCCGTTTATAGCCGTTATTCGCGTCACGTTGGACTCTGCACAATTCCTCGCAGACACCTCATGCTCCGGGTATTCTCGTTTATTTCTTGTGAGTCTACCTAGTGCTCATTGTTAACCGCTCCTTAAACGCAACCTGCTACGTCTCGACTCGGTTTTCTAAACCCGAAGGCAAGATCTATGTTCATTGTCAAGAGACTATTATTTGAACTTTGCGCCAAGGCAAGAAATCCTCCCTCGGAGCAAATCTTCTAGGTAATAGCAACGCGAAACTCTCTTGTGCAAGTTTTATCTCTACTAATCCCCCTCTTCCCCAGTGTGAGCCTCCATCTTCGGCTTTGGGTACGCTTTGGGTCATGGTAGCGACCCTTCGGTCAGTATTGTTAGTGTTTGTGTACAGCGATCGTCCTCGCCCTTTCTCCCTCCCCTCTTTTTAGTCGCTGAGAATAATGTAATCTTGTTTCAAAACCCCTTTTAACCTTTTTAAAAAGAATATTAATTTGCATATTAGTAAAGTTATTTTTGTATCCGTTTTTCTATTTTCCCGGTACCTACAATATAGCCGACAATTTGGCCAACTGAAAATTCGGTTAATTTGCACTCTGTCTGTATTATAAGTCTCACACTTACATAGCCGTCATTTATCTCGGCTGAGAAACGCAGAAAAGGTTGAACTTGACCCTATTTTACGATAAAATTCTTCCCAAACTAATATCAAGTAAAAGATGGAAAAAGAATAAAATTTAACTTTCTTCTTGTTAAATATGGTAATTTCTAAAAAGATGGAGTTTTATCAAATTCAGATAAGAGAAAGCTCATATTGTCATTCATAGGCATAAACGTTTCAATAAAACAGATAGAAATTTCAAGCTTTCCTCTAGCAAAAATTATTTATAAAGAGTAAATCATTTCTCTTCTACCTTTTCTTTCATAAACTTTGATTCCTACCCTTAGATTGTTTCTCCCTTTTAATTAGAAAATATAGATAAATTATTTTTAAATAAACCTCACAGCACAATTTTCTAGATTTTTCTCTATATACGGACGTATACTGTATAGTTTACCTGAATTGGCCTTTGAATTATTTGTCGACCTATCTTTTTCTATTTACACAAAAAAATATTATTTTCATAATAATTTAGGTATTATTTCTTTCTAAGAAGAGAATCATTAGGAGTATGTTTTTAATTTTAAACAAAGGTCCACCCATAGTGGTTTGTGTATTGGTGTTGGGTGTCTTTCTAAATGCTCAAGGTGCTTGTTTACTTAATGCGTTGGGAGTAATCTGACACTATTTAAGGCCAGTATTTACCTTCATCTATGAATCATTCTTATAAATGAACTTTCTGTTATTTGAGATTATACTATTAAACTCACATGTAATATAATCATGAAAGATTTTCAAAGATTATATTTAAATAGTTGCCCCAATTTTCCTAGTATTTCGGATTTTTTTTATATAATATGTACAAACTAAGCTTAAAACTTTGACTATACTTTCCTTACCATCCTAATCAGCTGATACCTTTATCCAAATACAGCCAACAAAATGATTCGCCTTTCCTAGGTGATCCAGTGAAGTTGGGGAGAAATGTTATTAAGAGTCTGCTTCTTTTAAGATGTTTTTAACGTGATTCATTTGCATCTATATTATTAAAAATTATCTCTATTTATATATTCACCGTTTTCTAGTTTACTCGTTAAGTTTGAAAAATTATTTATAACTTATAACTGATTCATCTGAGATTCTTTCCAGATTGCATTATCATCTTTAAATTTTATTCATTCTTTCTTTTTCTTCGATTGATTTTCTCGTTTTTTACTATTTTCTGATGATGAGGTTTTGACTATAAACTTCGTAAATATACTATAAGATGGACAATACTCATTGTTAACCTCGTGTTCAATGCATACATATTATGAATATATGTAAATAATCCTTATGGCACACAACAAATGACCTTAACATATAACAAATGTTGACTTAAATCAGCAAAACCTGAAAGTCATTTGAGACCACTGTTTGATATTCAAACGCCCTTTGCTCCTTTCGTCAAATTGATAACCCTGGTGCACTCAAGTGATACAAAATCACTTAAGATAACAATCTCTTTAAAATACTCCGTGTACGAGTATGTAAGCAACTATTTTAGCATCTGTGCGTTTAAAACTTGCCAGTGAATACCAGTCAAAAATGCAGCTCAATTGAAGCTGAGCTACTCTAGGTCCATCACACAATTTTGGACAATTTGGACATTTTTTGTGATTTTTACGCCCATCCGATTGTTAGAAATACAATATTCTTGTCTTTAACCTAAGTTCGGAAGCCTTTCATGAACTTTCATTCTACCTATCTTCAATTTGTTACAGAACCTTATTTTAATAGTTTCTAGTGAAAAATATCTCGTTGGATTTCGTCATTTCAATGGTAAATGGGCGAATCAAACTTAAGCATTACGTACTTTTTGTATTTTCTGTTCTCACGAGTATAGAGAACTTGGCTAAATTTTTTTTCCTATTCAGTCAGACACGATAAGATTTTAAGACCATTGACGCTCTCAAAATAACTCGTTATACAGACCCGTTTTTTTAAGATGAAACAACACCCGGCTCTAATCTCTTTCCCACACAGCTGAAATGAATTCTAGTATCTATAGTAGTATTATCCTGACTGACAGGCAATCGCTTTTCTCCCATATTCATCTTGATTTTTTACGCCAGTGTCTCACAAACATCTTAGGAGGAACCTTACTTTGCAGGACTTTAAAGCATTTCACTTTACTTTTCAAAATTTTGATCCTTTAATAAAATAGTGATGATAGGTATGGAAAATACGTGTAAAATACTAAGTAGAAAAAGAAAAAGCAACAGAAATGCTCAATTAATCTGACCTACATAATTTTCAGTGAACCCAGCATGAATACGTGGACAGAATATCCATATAAATTATCCAAAGACAACTCTGACTCTCACTTTGATATTCCTATAAAAAATAAAACGGGTTAATACAGGTTTAAACAAATATAGATATAGTTTGAGCAATTTGAATTTCATATAAATTTGTCCGCCAAATATAAGGATTAATCAATAAATTGATTTTCTCTCATTCATTTAAAATATTCCTTGATGTCTATCGATTAAAGCCAGCCAGACTAAAAATTCCAAGGAGAAAGATAATGAACAAGGAATAACTTCTTTTATATAAGTTACCAGTTATTGATTCAAATAGTATGGGGAAAACAGGATTTTTAACAATTCACACTTATCCCAGTAAAAAAACAACTCTTTTATGCCAAATATCAAATTTTAAAGGCATATCCCTCATCTTAGGACCATGAGGACATTTCCACTAGTGATCCATAGCTTGACAAAGTTTATCTTTCTGTTTTGTTGCTCAACCGAGGCTATTTCTTTCTCCCTTATCCACGTAATGAAAGCTCCCTTTTTTGCAAAATATCCAACTTTGATGGCCCGATACTTATCTTTAGAAGTAAAACGAAGTTTTAATTCGGGATACATTCCCAACTATAGTTGGTCTGTCTTTATATGGCTTAGCCTCTGATATCTCAGGCTCATATTTACCTTTAAACTTTAGTCCACTTAAGGCCTGAACATTATAGTACCCCTTTGCAATCGAAACCTTCTGTAGTGTTTGATATCCTCCTCCTCTCAGAATTAGTTTCATTTATTGTGCACAATGGATTCTTGCATGTATTTAATGTATATAGAACTCTATGGAAACTGGGATGGTTTAAAATATGAAGGAAGTATATTTTCATTCAAACTAATTTTTCACACATTACCTCACTCAAATTCTTCAGTTATTAATATTTCTCTCTTTTTATTGCTCTTTACAAATAAATTATGCCTCCTTTTATAATTTTTCTTTATGTCAAATGTGAGGTTAAAATGTAAAAAGGTCAGAAATTATAGAAACACTGCCATACAAGTTATTTAGAAAATATTTTGGTCTGCTTTTAACCTCCATTAAGAAACATAGTACATCTTTGAATAAAATTATTAGTGGGGGTTTTGTTGATAATTCTAATGGAACTTTTCAAGGGCAGTTTTTGTCTCGTCCTCTATGTATTGGGGATGATTCATTATTATTTATTCATGTTGTTGTCATCCACCTCCTCTCTCTCGCTGGATAATTCCACTTTCCTAAGTAAGATATTTTTGTGGTTTATAAGATGAAAATAGGCATGACACTTGTTTATGTTTATGTTTACCCATTGCTAAAAGTTCTTTATCCTGGATTTCCTTAACACTTCCGCCTGCATTTATACTCTTTGTCAGTGAGAGTAACGTTTTTTTCTTTTATCGTTACGACTAGCAAACAACTCGATTAATTTATTTTTTAAGATCCTTAAATGTTAGATCGCTGGTGTGCAAAAGGAAAACAACGAATTTATAAAACTCCTTAATACTGTGCATATTATGATATATGGAGTGAATCGACATGCAGTTCTAAACCCTATTTAAAGGGATTCTCGAAATGAAAGAGGCAGGCAGCCAGCACAAATACGACTAGGTTCAACCACATTTTAGTTTGTGATACTTAAAAGAAATCATTTTACGGTTACTTCCTACAAATGAAGTGACCCTAAAGTGACGCAAAATATAAAAATGTCTGTTGGCGAGACAAGAGAAGTTAGGATAAATTATGTTAGATAAGTAAATTGCTAGCCAAAATAAATTTCCATTGCAAGTGAATCTCCAGATTAACCATTTGCTTAAAATTTTATTCTCTTCAAGGTAATACTCATACCCTGTGCATCTTCACAAGTTTTATTTCCTAATACGTTTCTTTCAGTGATGATGAGATGTCTAATTTAATCTCAGGATTTATAGCCGTTTTCCCACCTCTGCTGATTTAAAAATTATTGTTCCTCCTTAACTATTCGTAAGAAAATTACTCTTTTTGTTTATAGAAAATGACATACGGTTTTCGAAAATATTTGTAGCTTTGCCCAATTTGTCATTAAACTTTCTTAAAGAGGAGTATAAATGATAAAATGTACTTTAATTTCATTTCAGTATCCCAGTAGTCAATATATACCGAATGAGTTAATAAGAAGTCTCAGCCTAAAATATATTTATTGTTATTTTAGTTTTTCAGTTTATGCTCTTTGGTATGTAAGCAGAGATACGAAGAAACTAACAAAGCCAAAGAGATAAAATTAGAGAATGTAGTTTTCTGCATAAAATATACATAACAATGAATCGTTCAAGATTCATTTTGACACCATTCTAAATACCACCAAGGAAGATTTCTTTAGCAGAAACAAACTTGGAGCGAAGATTGCATCTCTTCTGCTAAAAGAAAAGAAAAGTGACCTGTACTCTGACTCCGACATATAAAAGGCATCAAGGAATGAGGCTCACCAAACAATTACCTCGCCGCTAAAGTAGGCAAAGAGAATAGTAAAAATCTGAATATTTTAAATAAGACTAAATAAATGGATTTTCCTTAATTGATTTGTAATCTTCAGCTTCATATATAAAAGGCCTTCGACAGTGAGAACGTGCTAAAATAAAATTGGTAAAGTCGATATACAAGGTGGTCTTCAACAAAGCATATATATATATATATATATATATTAGATTTTATGCGGAAAGTTGAAGTCATAACTACCTAAGAGTTCATATATAGCAGAGAATCATCCGTCATAGTTGTTAACCTAGAAATGTCGATATTTAAGAAGAAGTCAATTTTTAATTAAGTCGAAAAAAAGAAGTAGTATGGCGAGTGTCAAGAATTTTAAGTAATAGATGCGAAAATAATATCGGTTAGAAGTTTTCTCAAGTGAGTGGCTTTCTCTGTTCCATTGCTTTTAATTTTATTCTTTTGTTTTAACTATTAAATACCTGATTGAATTTCGAATCTCTCTTGTTTCATGTTATTAGAAATTTTAATTACTTCATATATTCACTCGTAATGTTAACTCTCTCTATCATTTTTGCTCTTTTTTTTAATGGAATCTTTCTTTTTCTCTTCTTATAATATATTGTTTAGTTTCGTGGAACACCACTTCATACCATACACTACTTCTATATTCTGTGCGAGGTAACTTAATCACCTACTACAACGCAAACCGTTGAAGGACTCTTCGTAGGGATTAAAGACAGACTAGAAGGTCAAACTTGAGGCGTTTGGTTCAAATCCTTAATAATCAGACAGAGTGCATAAATGGTATGAGAGATTTTCTGGAATAGGCCGAGAGTATCGTTCAAGCTTAGTTAAAGATGAAACAACAAAAATATAATTTTATTTACAAAGAGCAAAAATAAGAATAATAATAGGAAAAAGAGTATTATTTAAAATAAAATAGTCTCTTGATAACTATTAAGAGGAGGAATCCTTAAATAGAATTAATTCATTAATGTTACTAGACTCAGATAAAAAGGGGGACCTTGTCAATACTAATAATGTAGGGGGTTTCAGTCTTACCGATTAATGATGTCAAGGAAGGTCCTTCTTGGAATGAGGCGAGTGGGGAACGATCCGATGAGGCAAATGGGACACGGTCTGAAAGAGGCAGTTGGAGCACGATTCGAAAAAGATACTCAATCTTCACAGATGACGTTCGACGGGAAATGTTGGATTACTCGTAATTCCACTTGAAGAGGAAACTTCTTTTCTTCAAAAGTAATCAATGGAGATTCTCTTAGGTTTGATTAAACGAAGGGAGACTGTTGCGCAATTTTAAAGGCTTGCCGATCAGAGAATCTATCAATTGAATAGAGTAAAGTCACAGGGAGAAATTCGTGCTGTCAGAAGAACCCTCACGTGACTTAAGACTTGAGACGATGAGGACGGCCTTGAGGTGTGGGCTGGACTCCTCGAACTAAAGAATAACCCGAGTATTTGTATGGCCGATTCTGCGGGGGAAGGGGAAGTTTAGAAAAATAGATCACAAGCTTCAGACATTTTAATCCAGAGGTGGAGTCAATTCCTTTAGCATTGAGGTGCAAGAAACACCGGTTCTTCCTCGCCTCGTCACCGGAGGGGGAGGAGGCTTGGAACGAGTTCGCAGGATTGGGGAATATTTCCACCATGCGCTTAAGAGTAGATAATTCGTGAATGTTGGAACAGGAAGTGACGTTCCTGATGGCGAGATATACTCGCACGTGGTCTCCAATAAATCCGAGGGTGTGAGGGGTCAGAGGTTGTTCTTTCACATTCAGTTTTATTCAATAATTTTGTGGCCGGTTTGCAAAAGATTTGATTTATCGTTTTCACTTTAAACCTTTGGTGTATCTTTGCATGCCTATCTAAATTTTCTTTTAGTGTTCCTAATTATCAGAACACTTTCATCTTTAACTCATTTCTTTCGTAGTGAATTATTTTTGTTCGCGGTGTGCAATAGAGTTATTGAATATATCAGCATTGGTATAATTCGTACGGCATAGATCTTTGTTTAATTTTATTGACCTAACCTGAACGAGCTTAAGTCTAGCTTTGTAAATTACTCTATTTATGTTTTTAGCAGCTGGTACTAAATTTCCGACCCCACATGTTAAATTCCTTAGAGTATTTGTTTCTCTTCTCCTCTAACTCTATCTGTTATTTTCTCCTTCATAATGGGATCATTTTAATTTTACTCTATTAGTTTGAATCTTCCATCTTCGTTGTAATTATTAATATTTACCAGCTAGGCCGCAGTCATTAGGCTAAATATATGTTAGTAGCGATATATATTTTTCGTATTACCTGCGTTACATTATCTGCGTTTGGATGTGATTGATGAGACTTAACGATCACAGATATTCTGATAATATTCACATATATTATAGCCCGCCTTTGGCCTTTTACGTTCAAAAGCTACAAATTTGGAAAATTATGCCGTGTGGTCTAACAAAACCGTCTTTTCTTATTTTTTATTTTTTTTATTTGTTAACATTTCATCATCACTTCAAGTTCGTTGACAGAAGAATAGATTTTAGACCAAGTTATTTTCGAAGCAAATGACTTCGTTTTTGAGTAAGATTAAATCTCTGCCGATGCTGAGGAATTCCACTGGAAGTTAGACTAACTCGTCATTTCCTCCTAAATAGACAGCTGGAAGAGTAAAAAAATAAAATTCATCCTTTAGTAGAAAACCTTATCCAAAAACTCGATGTAAATGCAGTGAATAACACTGATAGTAGCTTAAGGCACAGGGACCCTAACCCAGTATTGCCAAACATTAAGTAAAACTACTATAGAAAAAGGTACCCTTACAGTTATCACAAAACAAATGGTGTCAAGACTCCTGCTTATAAATCCTGTCACTGTTCCTAGAACACCAGACTGTGTCCACACAAATGACAAAATGAAAGCTCAGCGAAAAAAGTTGCATCCCTCATCTGTACCTTTAGTTATATTGAAGTTATGAAGTTACAGGCATTTTCTCTATCATGACTTTGTCATGCACGTTAAAGGAACTTTTGCTGTAGACGGTATAGATCTAGTGAACGTCTTCAGTGTCCACAATCTACACGAGTATCATGTTTGAATAAAGAATTTATTCAATTTTGAGGACCGACTGAAAGCAGATAGGTTTAAACAAATTCTTGTCATAATGGATGCTAACTTGAGATATAGACCTATATAACAGTTGACGATCAACTCCAATTTATCAGATGGAACTAGCCCTTCAGGAACTACCCGCTAAAATTACAACAAACATTTTCCTGGCTTTTGTTTTGTGGTTATTTGTATTTAATCTGTTGGTGCTAATTGCAAATATGACATCCAGTTTCTTTTAACACTTTAGGTTTTATTCTATAGCATATCCGTCTTTTATGATATACTGTAAAAATACTTTACTTGGGCAGTATAATTTACTAAGTCATTAAGCTTAAGACCAAAATTTATAATGTCAATAGAATCTGAAATGATAAAAGAAATATAAGATAACATCACATTTTATTGAACACATACAGTTAATTTGCAGATATAACTGATAAAACAAACACAACTGTATACAAACCAACATTTTCATGCAACAAATTTTCGCTTACCAGAGCATCTGGAGTGTTTCCTGTCTCCACAGTCTCTGAATACTCCAAGAGTAGTCGGCCATTATGTGTGTGTTCCTTAGCCTTGATAGCTATCCTCCCTAACTTTGATATCTAGATACAAGCATCGCCATATTCCTCGCTCACTTCTCCAAGATTAGCAGGAAATTCAATGAGATGACTCGTGAGGAAATAAATCTATATGCTCATGCTTGCAACCTAAAAGATCTAACTATCTAGCAATATCTCCGCCAAATCCTTGTGGTTTCCAGCCATTTTACTCCTTCAAATTAGTCTTACAACAGCTGCAATTGCATCCGATGCTCTTTTTTCTTGGCCAGCTGGAGAATTTCTGGCATTTAATTAACTTCCTAATTTGTGTCCCATCAAAATCCACAGCCTTTAATTTATAATAACTTAGGGCAGGAAATTTTATTCATATGAATTAGTAACACTCACCTTGTACATTAAGAGCTTTGCAAATTGTTTTATTAGTCCTATATTAATATGAAGGGGAGGGGAAGATAACTTTCTCTTGCGAAACAAGTGACTGTTGTATGACATTCTTCTTACCATCTGTCAAACCCTTTCTAACTCACCAGAGTTTCTGTTCGCAATATTTGACTTTTGCTCAGCTACTCCATGAACACAGGGAACATGGATATTTTGTAAGCCCTCCTTGCTGGCCAAGTAAAAATTTGACCATTTAGAGATCCACACATTTGAGAAATTTGTGCTCATCATAATTGAGTAAATCTAATACAACTTTTATCTCTCCATCTTTCTCTTTTAAGTGCACAGAATGACCAATTGGAATTGCACCAAGTAAGTTTTAATTAAAGTGTAATACACATTTTAAATTTTTCTTTAAACTACCTATAAAGCTTTAACATTCACTAGGATCATACTGTGGGACTAACATTGGTTTTAATAGTTTCAACACATCACAACTGTAAACAAAATATTTTTCAGTTTTACAAGATGCTGAGAGATGTTTTTTATCTTTTGATTAAATGTTACCCTTATTTTTTTCTGCGGCATATTCTTCTTTTTAATTCTAGAAGCTAACTAAATAATTCAGTTCTGCCTGGTCTAGGTTTTCACATTCTTTGAATGATATGTCCGCAATTCTGTATTACTGTCATGTTCCTGATTTTGATCTGATTCACATATATCACTTTCATCTTCCCGTAGATGTAGTTCTGTGAAAACAATTAGTGGTATTTTAACTGATTGCAGCACAGGACGAATTAATAAATCCACATTTGCCTCTTTTGCTCCCGCCTTACCATAGCAAATGCAAAACAATAGTTGTTTCCTTGTGCCCTTTAAGCATTGGCGCAGATTTTCGATACATGGTCACGAATGCTCATTCTCTGATTTGTTTACTCTAAATCTCTCACATATATAGCAAAATGATTCAGGGAATTTCAAATATTTCCTCCATAATGAATCATGGGTATTAAATCCTGAGTTATTTCATACAATCAACCTGAAAAGAAAGAAAATAATATTATTAGATACATTATATTTATATTTCTAGGTGTGTTTAAATATATACGGTAAATAAATAGATGTTAATAATTTGATTGGCCTCATCTCCATGTACAACAAAAATTGTAAGTTTTTATTTAATTGTAAATTTGACCTACAAAGGTTTTGTTTAATTATGGGAAATTGTTTATCTCCTTCCCTCTCTAATGTATGTATATATAGTGTGTTGAAACTAACCTCACTATTATCGATTTCCCCATTGTTTGTTTCAGATAAAAAGACGATATCATTTGTTTCTGGCCTGCTTACTTCTTTAGTTCCGTGTATTCAATTTATACTAAAACTTGAGCAAAATGGTGTCCTCCCATTTTTAGATCTACTAATTAACCTAACTCCTTCTGGCGTTAGATTTTTCGTCTATCGGAAACCTACCAACACTGGTTCTTACATTCTGAATTATTCGGGTCATAGTGATAAAATCAAACGTTCGGTATTTACTACAATGTTTGTCTGAGGGTTGCGAGGCGCCGGCACGAAATTCTTGGATATTGAGATTTCGAAGATCTTTAAAATAGGCAATAACCTCTGTTACCCTCACAAGTTCTTTCCAGATCATTAGATTCGGCAAAAAAGACTATTTACAGAGTTAAAATCCCCCCCGTATTAAATTGTATGACTCCTTTGTTTTACCGGTTTTTGCTGTCTTTTCCTTTCTTCTCCTTTACTTGAAATGTTGAAATATTCCCGTCATATTTAAAAATGAGTCTACTATATATAAATATTTGATTCCAAATAATAGCATGAATATAGGGGGAGTTTATTCTATAGATTAAGCAGTTTGCCCAAAGTAAAACGGAAAATCATTAAATTTTCGTTTGTCCAAACGCAAGTAACATATTAGAAGAGATAAATGCAATAGTGCTTTCTTTGTTCACTTATATGAACAAGGTCATCTAACCAATTGAAATTCTGCTAAGTTTATTTATTTAATTCCTTTAGTAACTTCAATATCTCCCCCAGTCACTTTAAATTTTTCAGTTTAAATCTTAGCCATTCGATTTATTAAATCTTTTAGATCTCTTTTATTTATTGAACAATATATTTATAATTCCATACGTATGTATTCATAGTTATGTGAGTTATATATCTACTTCTCACACACTCTATCACACGTAGAGATCTTATCTATATGTCTTTACCCTATGGTACTTGCATTTAACCACCATTTTCTGATCATTAATTTCTATTAATCATGCACCCTCCTCTATTTTGTATCCCCTCATTATACGTTGGCTGAGGGTCGCTTAGTTTTCTCCTATATAGATATATACTATTATTGTAAAGAAATTCTTTATGTATTCCTTGAGAATTACAAATTAGACTAGGACATAGAAAAAACCCTAATGTGATAGAAAATACTATTGACATTTTTAAAATCAGTGAGCCAAAATTACTCAAGAACTTGTATAGTATTATTAGGCTTTGTGTGCTGACTGATGTGATCATTATACTTGATGAATCAATTTTTTCAGATATGGTATCATGATCGTCACGGCATGCAATGTTAAAGTCACTATATGTGCAATGCATTTCTTTACTTTGGTAAGGATACCGCGGAGCTGAAGAAGCCAATAACCCATGGGGAGCTTTTCACCACGAAACTCACAAAACTATAACTGTTAAGTGCGTACTGTGACGGACGGTAATTGTTTTGCATTCTTATATTTGGCAAATCCCGTCTGCACGCCTATGAAATGCAATTGATGGACACGATTAAGAGCGAGCCTTTCCTTCCTCTGTTCTTGCCTTAATCAAGATGGAAGTGTGGACTCGGATACAGCTTACAATTATGAAGAAAGACTACATTGGTCATGTCTTGTTCCGGAAAGATAAAAGAGGACAAGATCTTTTCAAGTTCAAACAAGATCCCATGATCGTGAAAAGAGTAAGACCCAAGATCAGATGGTGTACAAGGGGATAAAGAGGGGTGTTGACACCATTTGATCAGCTATGTGGCCCAATTTACTGCCTTAGAAACACCCTAAATCACCGCTTTGAATTTTGTAAACTATTGTACTCGTACAATTACTTTTAAACAATTTATATATTAGCTTCTCCTCCAGGCCAGACTACCCTTCGACTTCAACAAGTCAACTTGGATTTGTTTTAGCAGAGGAACTTTGCACTTACTTGGTCATGAAGAGAATGCAGCAGGAAAATCTGATTACAGGTGAACTCAGGGCCCGTGTTGTAGCGACATTAAACAGTATTTCTCAAACATAAACATAAAAAATAAACCAGCCAAAACAGAAAACCGACAGCGCTGCGACGTCTGTTCTAAGAGCGAGACAAGCAGGACACAACTCTTGGCAATATACCGCAAGAAACTAATCTGCTCACGTCATCATATTACAGTGTGTCTCAAATACCAGATATAATAATAGTAACTTAAAACGTAAATCTACTCTTTCCTTATGCTTGTATGTATAACCAAATTAAGTTGTATTAACGTTCTTCTGATATTAGATTATTTATAGGATTTCGTTGCAAATCTTTCGTGGAAAAAGTTTGTTACCCTTAAGAGTCAGCTCTGTATTTAGAATATTTGACTTTTATTTTTACTTATAATCGCATTTACTGGCAGTCATATATTTATATTAATTTAGTATTTTAGTAAAATAAATTCATTAAGATCCATAATTATTCGGTACCCCAAAATATTTCTTGAAGTTTCTACATTGTTTGGAAAGAAAAAAACACCCGTCTATTTTCGTTTTTTAAAGATTCTTCTTATGGGGATTTTAAATTAAAAATTGTGCTACAGAGTTCCTCTCAGATTGCCATTGAAAGTAACAGAAATTTGAAGGACCAACTATTCTTCCATCTTAGGTTAAAAGACTCACAACTGAAAACGTTTTCGTAAAATCCTAAAATTATTATTTACGTTAGGATTAGTGTTTAAGAAGCTTAAAAGTGTGTGTATACAAATAATGATGTCATTCTGTAAATTAGCTAATGCCGCAAGACCTTTTAAAAACATTGTTGTAAATATACAACAGGCTTACTCTTGTTCTCCAAAAACCGGGATTACCTCACCCGGCGTGATGAAAAAGCTTTGTCTGATCTTTCGACAAGAATTGGGCCGATAAAACTTTGCTCAATTTCCCGACGTTAGTTTCTCTTAGGCACATGCTCGCATGAACTACCTATCAACACGTGCTTCCGAATGTCCTTTAAAAAATTCAATCAGTACCCTCTATATCGTCTTGAAAGAGATACAGCCAGCCGTCTGCGTTACTACTGCCCGATAGAATAGAAGGCGCGTACCAGAGCAGTGTATTGGTTCTTGTTCTGCGCATTGAGACTTCAGAATATATAGTTTCCTCACCAAGGACCAAAGCTTCTTTCTCAAAATATCCGTCGTGATCGGTTCCTATGAATTTTGAATAAGTGACATATAGGGACTCTGTTAATGTTGTTTTTTTACCCAGACTTTGTGATACGTTGTTTTTATGAGACTATCTGGCGAATCTCAAAATCACTGTAATCACGCCCCAGCCTAATACTAAACTAGATTAAAAACAAAAAATAACATGCAAATACAAATAACAAAAATGCAACCAAAAAAATAAATGCAAATAAACAACTAAAAATTAAAGAGAATTAAGCACGCTCCATCGTCGGGG
This sequence comes from Ceratothoa steindachneri, assembly GCA_963969495.1. Classification (NCBI taxonomy): domain Eukaryota; kingdom Metazoa; phylum Arthropoda; class Malacostraca; order Isopoda; family Cymothoidae; genus Ceratothoa; species Ceratothoa steindachneri. The sequence continues at coordinate 26,831,620 of OZ018321.1, read as the reverse complement.
GGGGGGGGAGACGCTTCCACCAGTGCGGTAACGTGCGACCTATATTGAAGAGTATCAAAGACAAAGAGGAGGCCAGCCTTCTCTAAAAAGTCAGATAGTCCACAATTGTGTGCACCGGAACCCATCCCGATTACAAAGGTTAATTTATAAGGATACCGCTTGTCTCAATATGGAGACAGGTAACGTACTCGAAAATAACTCAGACCTGGATATTTAACAAGAATGTGCCGAACAGTATGGAGGACAATGCAGTATATGCAACAAGGTGAGGGCAAGTGCTCCATCAAATGGCGGTGCGTCACGCGAGTGCGGCCTAACCGAAGAAGACACAAAACAAGCTAAAACGTCGCTCATTGGGAATAGTCCCATATGAACACTCATGGCGCAATGATCCGTAATATTATATTCCCCTCGGCTGTCTCTTATGATTTTATCCAAGTAGCCCGCAGGGCTGCCCTGATTCCTGTCATGTATTCAATCTCCGAAAGAACCAACCACTTGTCTAGTTTACCAGTCCTGCGGACTCTTTAAAGCCCTCATCTTTGCGCTCAATCCTTGAAACTCCTACATTTCCAGGAATCCAGCAGAAGATAATCGACATCCACCCGTTATGTGGCAACCGAGGCGTCACGAATACCGTAGACGTGGGCGTTGTGGAGATTGTAAAGCCTGGATAGCAATCAAGGCGGCTTACGAGTCTATAGATCACAATCCATTCATCAAGACGGTTTCAATGCGTTATCACATGTACCGCACGTTATATTAATACCCTCTCGGTCCTGAATACAGAGGAAGCACTTAGGGAAGCCCCACTTACCTCAAACAGAGGGGCATATGGCGTGAAAATCGACGCCCTCCTGTGACCTAATGCAATCCTTATGCACTGGCCGAGATTCAGATGGACAGTAGGTGTGCTCCAAAATGCCGGAAACCATACTCCTTGGGGCGGAGAAAAAAACGCCTAAACTGTGAATATGTGCGTCCCTGGTGAGGCGTCGGTCAAAAACAAAACAAAGAAGACGGTTCCATTCCACTCCACCCAGGTGAGCTCCGTTTAGGAACAAGTGAAGTTCGAGGTAGAGCTATGGTTTGTAACAGATGTGCACCAGCATAGTTTTGGTCAAATAAAAGTGAAATATTTGCGCTTCCTCATAGCGAGATATGTGGTACAATGCAGGTCGGAGTCGACACTGCTGAGTTTGCATCTGGCCGTACCAAAAGAGAACCAAAGATCATACAGGTAGAGCTTAGCTGAACATCTTTCGATGACACCAAGGACAAATCGTTGATGTTACAGGCATAGAGTGTGACACCGAGGACATTACTCTGCTGGACACCTTTTTGCTCATTTGGTCCAGAGGGGGCTTCCACAAACCGTACACGGGATCGACTATCTCTCACAAACAACAATAAAAAGATTGGGAGGCGTCGCCTCCTCACATTGTGGTAGACGAGGGCTCATGATACCTATCGCCATGTGGTATCATAGGCCTTCTCCAGATCGAAAAACGTTGTGGCGAAATGCTCTTTATGAACAGAGGGTTAGCAGATGATTGTTTCTAGTCAGAGCAGAGCATCCGATTTTGATTGGAATTTTCAGAAACTGTACTCTGTGGAAGAGACGTGGCCTCCACTATCCACATAAAAGACTAACTAAAAGATTTCGTGAAAAGAAATCTTTCGAGATGGCGATTACAGAACACTCGGTCCAATTTATCCAAATAAATATAAATCGATTTTGCATTTGATGTTTGCCCAGTATTTACAGAATACTTAGGCTGTTAAATACTTCCTTCCAAATCTTGCTCGATTGACCGATATAAAAAGATTGACAAGTTTTTGATCGCCAAATCGAAAGATTTCTTTTCACGAAAACCTTTATAATCTGCTATTATACAGTGTAGGAGTATCGTCACTCCCCCGTTCTTTCGCAGTGGAATCACGAGGCGATTACAGCAAAGACATCCGGCCTTGGCACCGACGTGTCAAGCGCGTTACCCTAGCGCCTCGCAAGTTATCGCTATGTAAAGCCGAAAGGTTGTAAGATGCAAGATCTCCCATAAGAGATCGATATTGAATTTCACTTCAAAAAAGCAATTGGAGACGTCTTTCTCCCAAGCTTGAAGGCTAACGAGGAGCAAATGTAAGACTTAGTGAGAAAATCAGTTTGGAATAAAAACCATCCTGGGCCTGTTCTTAAGACTCCCCCCCCCTCTTACCCCTCCCCTAGTGGGGTGACGAGATATAAATAAGAAACACTGAGGAAAATCGAGGTAGAATACGTCAGTCTCCAGGTGACGAAGTCCTCGGATTAAGACCCCGGACGACCGAGACTGAAATGGTAGAATACGATAGTCTCCAGGTGATGAAGTCCCCGGATTAAGATCGGGCTACCGAGACTGGACAGGTAGATTACTTGGCTCGCCAAACCAAGAAGTAACCTGCAAGAGAGGCAGGGCTACCTAACTTAAAGAGCTAAGAAGCAGCTCATCCTTGAGCTAGTCGCCTTTTATCAAACCGAACGCCAAGTTAACTTGTTCAAGTTCAACTTACTCTCGTCAGAGAGACTCCTCATATCCTGCGGCATCTCAAACACCAGGGGTATTCCTCGTCCTTGAGCAATTTAAAAAAGAAGAAGGGAAAGGCTCCCCCTCGAGCCCGTTACTCGGTGGCCACACCAAACTCATAAGTTAACTTGGTTGAGTAACCAAGTTCAACTTATTCTCGTCAGAAAAATCCCCCTCCTCTATCCTCGCCCTGGAGGAAGGCTGGAACTAAGAAGAAGCTCATACTCGAGCTAATTCTTGTTTACCAAACCAACCTTTAAGTTAACATATTCAAGTTTAACTTATTCTCGTCAGAGAACCCCCCCCCCCCTTCCTTGATCCTCGCTTTTGAAGAAGACCCTCCCGAATACAGAGTACAGTCTTTACTCATGAAGAATTAGGTAACGGAGGAAAAAAGCTCCCCCTTGAGCTCGTTACTCGGTGGTGACACCGAACTCCAAGTTAACTTGGTTTAAGAAAAAAGTTCGACTTACGCTCGCCAGAGAGACCACGCCTTCCTTGGTGCCGCCTAAAGTACCGTGGTTGTTCTCGTCCTTAAAAAACGCCCCCTGAATACTGTTTGGACCTCCATCTGGTACCCTCGCCAAAAAGTACCTCGTGATCTCGACCACCTCCCTCTGGCCGGTCGGCACCTTTCGTGGAGTCAATAACATTCCTAAGGTATTTAAACTCCAATAGAGTCAATAAGTCTAAATATTGTATATTAAAGTGCGTATCGAATTTAGCCACTTTTTGTGGGTCAAACTAATTGAATTAATTATCCTTTATTTATATTCGGAGTATTTCTTTGGTTAATGGTAATTTTTATGTATTAAAATAACAATATTAGCACTCTTATAACAAAGCATACTTCATCAAAGAAGTAGATCACGACCACAAAGAATACCACTACAACAGCAGTTTGTTTGTAGAAAGATAAAAAAAGGGACATTCTACGACATAAATGTGGTATCAGATGTGGAGTGACCAGAAAAGGGCCATTTAACGACATACAGCATACTTCTAATTGTAATTTTAACCTCAGCCCCGACATGTATTTTTTGGACCCTTGTATTACAAAAATGTTCATGACTGACCTTTAAAGATAAAATCACTGACCTAATTAATAATTAACTTTTCTAGTTATTCCTATGGCTACTATATTTTCTGGGGGTTTTATCATGATACTGTTCACCTCTTAGAAATGTTTTTGTTTCGTCAGGCTTATTTCTCTCTATATTTTTAGTTTGTCATATATGCGCGTTTATACTTTTCTAGTTATTCTTACGTTTAATATATTTTCTTTTCTCAAATACAATAATTAGAAAATTGTAATCTTAATTTAGTTTGGACAGTTTGAGTTCCCCTCCTCTTTTGTGTAAACCCCTTATTTCAATGGTCACCATCTGTTTCGGCGGGCTTAATTCTTTGATAGGTTTGGTGTCCAGGTACCTGTTAATGCCTGTATATTCCTAATGTCCCCATCTATCATGTACGTGTGTGTGTCTTATTTGTAGAAATTTCTTCTTGTGTTTCTCCCTGCTTCAGTCTGCTTTGTAAAGAACGATTATTCGAAAGGCCTCGCAGATCTCCCGTGTTTCATTTTCCTTCGTGTGCTCTTGACTTTATTTCTATATTCATCGCGTTCCCTATTTTCGTGATTTAGTAATATATATATATATATATATATATATATATATATATATATATATATATATATATATATATATATTTATATTTATATATATATATATATATATATATATATATATATATATATATATATATATATATATATATATATATATATATATATATAAGAGAACCAGGCCAGCAGGAAAGAAATGCATTTTTCTTTCCTCATTTAATTTCAACCAACGTTTCGAGGGCCAGCCTCATCTTGTGGGTACTGGAATTATATTTAGTATAAATTTATACTAAATATAATTTCAGTATCCAGAAGATGAGGCTGGCCCTCGAAACGTTGGTTGAAATTAAATGAAGAGAGAAAAATGCATTTCTTTTCTGCTGCCTTGGTTCTCATATATATTGAAACTCCGGACTATAAAGAACGGATCACTTGATTCTATTTATATATATATATATATATATATATATATATATATATATATATATATATATATATATATATATATTTATATATATATATCCATATATTACCTTCCAGAGTTCTTTTGCAGAGCTCGCAGGTGAATTGAGGTGCCCAAGGTTTGCTTGATCTTCCACTGCCATGCCGAAATATGCTTTGTAGGCCTCACACATTTTAGCAGATCTCTCTGCAAATTACTTTTAGCTTTTTTCCTTGTAAATTGGCGACATACATAGCAAATTGCGTGTGTTGGATGCTTACAACCTCATGATGCCATGTGTGAAGAATGCTTCTATCATTGACGAGGGGCGATGTCTGCGCTGTGATGGCTAGAGTTAAACTTATATGTTGAGTAGACATTCTTTGTATTTATATACTAATCTATGTTGCTAGAATGTTCTAAAAATTCTTCAAACTTATATATAATTTTCGACCGATATAGAAAGCTTTACAGCTTATTTTTCACAAAATTAGTGCTGAATCTATGTGAAAGTAAGAGAACTGCCATTGCTTTCCAGGTCGCAAATAACAAAATATAAGGGAAATGATAGCTATTCCTGCTGTAGTGCTGTTTCTTTCCCTTTATAAATAAAGTATATCATGTGTATACCATAACAGAAAATAAACATCAAAATAATGTTATTTACGTAAATAAGCTAATTTAAAAATTAACTGCCCTAGCCACAAACAATTCAGAAATAACATGGACAAGAACTAAGTTGAATTTTGTTACACAGTTTAATTTCCTAAGTCATGAATCCTTGTAAAATCTTTTATTCATAAATTTTGCAATAGATAAATCACCCATAAGATAGATAAATGGCTGACAAAAAAATCTTTAAAAAACTTTGTATAGAAAATGTTGACGAATAAAGAATTAGGCAGGGTGCTACTACTTCTGGAGTATTAATATGATGTAGGCGTGTGCCTACTTCTGGCGAACAGCAAGATTCCATTATGCTTACTTCTGTCTCTGATTGGAGTGTACATATCAGATCACCAGTCATAATTACCCTAGTAAATAAGCAAGTAATTAATATGTTATTTGAATTATTATGTTAAATATAGATTTACATAAACTTATATTAAGATAAAGCCTCGCCCGCTTTGCATATTTTGCCATGATGTACTTGCTAATGATAGAATCAAAGTATCAAGATTAAAAAGGCACTTATAATCCAAACATCCTAATTATGCTGTAAAACCAATAGCATATTTTGAACCTTTATTGAAATTCTGCAATGTTCAACTCACCACTTTGCAAATATATACTAATGTTAATGAAGAAATCGAAAGCTTCATTTGAGGTTAGTTACCTAATAGCAAAGGAAAAGAAACTTCAATCTATTAGGGAAACTCTTTTACTTCCTGCTGCTTTAAAAACGGTTGACAGCATTCATGAAAAGGTTTAGGCTGTGAAATTTAAAAAAATTCCTTTTCCGCATAACACTATTGCAAGACGCAAAGAAATAATTGCTGAAAACTTGAAGAAACAGTCACTGGGGCAGATCAATATTATGTGTGGAAAGTTTGCTTTGCCATTGGATGAATGTACTGATATCTGTAATACGGCTCAGCTTCGTGTTTTTTTTAGTTAATTAATGATGAATTATATGAAAAGCTGCTTTTTTGCACCTCACTTAAAGGGAAATGCACGGGAGAAGAAATATTTTCAAATGTAATTTTGTTTTAATGAAAACAAACTCTCTCTGGTCAAGTGTATAAATATAACTTCAAATAGTGCAACTACTTTGACAGCAATGAAATGGGTAGTTAAAGGTAAGGTTACAGAAATAGCACCCCATGTTAAATTTTATCATTGCATCATTTATAGGCAAGCAATTGCAGCAAAGAAGATAAAGCCAGAGGTACATCAATTGCTACAAGATGTCATTTCTTTTGTTAATTATATAAAATCCACGCCATTATAAAGTAGAATCTTCGGAATACTTTGTGATGAAATGGGTAGAAGACATGAAACTCTTTTAAATCACAAAGAAGTTCGTTATTTATCCCGAGGGAAAAGACTTAGCAGAGTCATTGAGATTAAAGATGAACTCAGAATTTTCTTTATAGAAAAGGAAGAGTTCTGAAGTTTGAAGGATTTTTTGTAATGAGAAATGGTTATTGATTGTATGCTACCCGGCAGATATATTTTAAAAAGTAAACATTCTTAATTTGTCGATTCAAAGTGAAGGTGAAGTTTTAACTATAAGCGAGAAAATAATATCCTTTCGGATAAAAACTCGTTGTATGGAATGAGAATTTGAAAATGAGAATTTAGAGATGTTCCCATCTTTGAGTGATGTTATTTGTGAAAATGAGATAACTATTCCGGCATCAGAAAGGAACTTTATTATTACATAATTACAGAATTTACAGGCGGAATTTTCACACCAGTTTTAAAATCTCCCAAATGTGGAACTTAAATGGATCTTGAATACATTCACGGAACATATCGACAGCAAACATCTTCCGATCACATTTCAAGAACTGATTGACATCAGTGAAGACAATTTTAAAACATCTTTTTATAAGAAAACCTTGTACAGTTGGTCGATCGGACTAAAAAATGAATATCCAGGCATGGCTACAACTGGGACCAATGCCTCGCTTCCAGTTGGATCAACATACCCGTGTTAATTAGCTTTTTCTATTATGGTTCATCTTAAAACAAACCAACGAAATAAACTAAACCTAAGACTTGATTTCAGAATTGCTGTGTTTGATGCATTTCAAACAAGATCTTATAAATTAATGAGCATTGTCAAGAAAACCCTTCGCATTAAATTATTCAAGTAAGTCTTCTCTTTTATATTTTTATTCCTTCAATATAAACTAAATAGCAAATACTGAAAAAAGGACATATATATTTATATATATATATATATATATATATATATATATATATATATATATATATATATATATGTGAGAATATATGGGGAGAAAGAAAAGTCCAGACACTACACAGAGCTCTTTATTGACGTTTCGCCTCTTGGCTTCCTGAGAATGGAAGCCAAGAGGCGAAACGTCAATAAAGAGCTCTGTGTAGTGTCTGGACTTTTCTTTCTCCCCATCCATTCTCACCTATACGTCGAGTCTTTCATGCATATATATATATATATTGCACCGCTTAGGCGGTCCGGCTTTCAGGGCCGGGGACAAACACCTTGTGGATTATTGATTTTCCCCCTCAACTTGCCACAGGGTGTGTGCAAAGAGTTACCTAGTTGTTTGTTAGTTGTTTTCTTTTATTTTTATTATTGTCATCCATACCATTATTTGATGGATTATTGCTATTCCTCGATGTATTTTTATTTATTACATTATTCTCGTTATTAATATTTTTTTATTGTTGGAATCAGTTTTTTTACTATTATTTTTTCCGTCTAACGATTTTTCTTCGTGTGCCGAGGTTTACTTTATTTCCTCGTGGTCCGCCCCACCTTACGGCGGTTTACTGAGGGCTGATCGTTGTCGGGCTCTTGCCTCCACGTTGCGGTGGGTGGGGAGTTGGCCGTCTTGCCTCCAATTGTCTTTGACCTAAAACGGCATAGGTGGAACGAGGAGAGATGAGTGGCGGTCCAGTTCATTTCCGCTTTGTCACCACGTTTTCGGGGTTGCTGGGATTTAGATTGACATAAGCCACCTTGAGGGTACTCCAATTAAACTCTCTTTCGTGAAAATACCCGTTGGGAAGAGTGAAATTTTCAAACTTTTTAGAGGTATCTCTCTCTCTCCATTTTCCAGACCTCCTTAACTGTAAAATGCTTGTAGAATCTAATGTTATCCAATTTTCACTGAACAAGCAGACAATAATTGAAAGGTAATGAAATATAAAGAGAAGTGAGAGACAAAGAACAGCTCGCACGATTAACCCCCACCACCCTTTTCTCTCAAATGAGTTGAGAAGGAGTGGAGAGTGAAAAGCTCGGACAACGATCTGTCGCTTGTGTCGAATCTTCATAGATCGATGCTCTTTATCGTGATCCCTCTCCAACGTCTCTACTGTGAGCTCTGTGTCTTCATATGATTGGTAATGAAGAACCCTGCTGAAAACTGAAAGAGGCAAAGGGTTTGCAAAGAGATGCTAGTTTGCATAGAGATCAGGCTAAACTCTGTCCATTATTAGGTAGTTAGTTTATCCTGATAAAGTTATAAGTTTTATTGACGTAAGAAGCATGCATGCATTTCAGTTTTTGGATATGTGTCTATTTTTTACGTTATCACTGTAGTTTTGTTATATATGGCATCCAGACTGTTATTAATAATTATTTTTACTAAACTAGTGTAGGATTCTATCACTCTAGTTATTCTTTTCTATTCCTAGTCTGGTTATAACTCTCTATAATCTAAACTCTGTTGCTGCCTCAGGTATTTTATAAAACTTGGTAGTCGTCGAGTATTCTTCTCTCTCACTAGGTAAAGGTTACTTCTTCTTTCTCTCCTCCTCTTTCCTCAGTCCTTGTAAAATTTCGAGATAAACTCTATGTTCCCCATCCCTCTTTTTTGGCAAGTTGGTTAATTAATTCAATTTCTGTTTCGTTCTCTGTCTTTCATATGAGTTTCCTTGCTTTTTGGGAATTATTCTGTTAAGTGCCTTTAACTTTGCCTTCCAGCTAAGGTCTCACTATCTTCTTAGTTTTGTGTTTAAAGTGTTTGTATTATGTACATAGCTTTTATCGCTACTCTTTTAAATTTTAATAGGTTATTTCTCGTCATGGTTTACATTGCTATAGCTAGATAAATAATCGCGGACTGTAATATGGCCTTGTAAATCTTCCTCTTGTTTTTCATGCTGAAGTTTCTTAACTTGTACAGTAATACCTGACCGCTTTTTTCCCGATTAACCCTCTCAGTAACGTGCTTTTCGTGACCTGATTTCCTATTGGTATCCCAAACACCTTGAACTGTTCATCTTCTCTGTAGCACTCTCCTCCTACATATACATCTGAGGGACTCCTGCTGTACAGGGATACCATCTTACTCGTAAATTTATCCTTATTAATTGTAATATTCTATTCTTTTCGTATCTATTCATGCTCCTTATCTCTTCTGTATTCATCGTATCTTGACAAGGACAGTTGATGCACAGACAAACTATCACCTGGCTGATGTCATTGAAATGAATACTCAGGAAGCCATCATTTCTAGATGGTTTTATATAAACGGTATAGATTGAATAGAGACAAGGGCTCAAATTTTCGACCTGGTGCTAAGCGTCCTATGTCCACTTAAAGAAGTTGCTCCATTATATAATCAATTAACATCCTTTTGATCTTGTTTTTCATTGCCAATCTGAGTATCTTGTATTGCAAAAGGATATCACATCTTATGTAATGAGTTTTGTATGTACGTCTTTACCTATAATATGAAGGCAAGGAGTAATACAATATACATCGGCCACCGTGCTGCAACAGCAGGGGAATGGAGACCTAACACAAAGTTAATCTCATCTGTTACTAGTTATCTCTCTATCGCCTTCGAAAGAATGCTGGTACCGTCCACCAGAGTCGCCCTTCAAGTTTGTCTCAAGGACGGACACATATGCCTCTCCAAGGAAGAATAAAAAAAAGGAAAATAAAAAAGATTACCCTTTGGGAAAGTAGGTAAGGCCTGTGCATTCGCACTAGTATGACAAAGAGTAACTTCAAAATTTATTGTCCCACTCTGAAGAGCAAGATTCTTGACACTTGAAAGAATTCACTTAGGCTAAAAAGAAAAGAATAACAAGAAGACACACCGAAAAATACCATGCACTGCGGATTTGGAAAATTAACACAAGTGGCTGGACGACGTAAAGGACGCTTTAGAGATGGATATTCATGGACATTCATTAGATGTCGTCTTGATTTCGGCACATGGGGTAAACACGCGTATTGAACAAATAAAAATACGAATTAAGACGTTTTGATCACAAATTATTTGTAACACATGTTTGATGAAGACGCTATTGTGGTAAAAAAAAACGTAAAAATATAAGCAAGTCAGAACACTTGAAGAATTATATCTCGCAATAAAGATTACACTCGACACAGGAAAGAAGGTGATGGCTTTTGGATACCAGCCACCAAGGAGTGACTTTTCACCTTTAAAGTCTGTCACTGACCTATAGGACAGAAGGAAATAAACAATAGTTATTGGATAACTGAGTGGAAGGTGTCAGGAGTCCATTTATAGCCTCATCATTAGGATCATTAGGAGCCTCAACTATTTGCTGGAGGTCACGAAGCCAGACTTTTGTCTGGCCAATTGACAGCAGACTTTTAGCTGCTACATGGAACTAGTTTAATTACTATGTAGGGATCATAGAGTGATCCTAATCACCATCAATATGAGCCTATACAAATCTCAGCCGTAGTTAGGAAAATCTACTAAATGCAGATGAGGCTCGGTACGCATCACTTCTCTGGACCTATCATCCTCCAAAATTGGATAAGACAATTCTCGAGGAGAAGGAAGAGGTAATCGCCATCCTTAATAACCATCTAATCAATGCAGAAAATGCTTGCATCCCAAAATCTTAATATGTATAGGTCCATCTCAACATATAGATGAAAAGAATACACAAAGCATATATACCATGAACTGAAAATACTATGCTGAATAAACATCAGGAAAGCATCAAGTATCTCAATACAACAAAGGAAAGAGATAAGGAAGAGCTCAATCTCTTGATCATCTAAGAACATTCGAGACGTTGGGACGATGTGAACGAAAGCCTCTCTCACCATGCATGTCCCAAATTTTGGGGGCAAAAATTAAGGCGTCTCAAAGGATTAACTAGAAGAACGAAGAAAATACAAATAAAGGAACGATTATAGAAACATCGAAACTGAAGAAAATATATTAGCAATATTCTTAAGTTATTGGGAAAAATATTTAGTATAAATGTAGAGGAGAACGAAGAATTTGATATAGAGTTTGAAAGAGAAATCATAGACGAGCTAAACATACAAATCTATAGGAACCTCCCGCATCACCGGGTCGATACACAGCTCGATATCCCCTAAATAACCGAGAAAGGACTACTAGGTGCACTCTACTCATTCCGACAGTATGTCTTTGGTCAATCGTGGCCAACAAAGTTAAACTTTGAAGGGCACCAAGAAATATTAACTTGGAATTTAGCGAGGAAGCTCTTCGAGAACATCCCCAACCGAAAACTGGTGTCTGGCCTATCCATACCAATTTGGATTTCGGAGAAAGCGAAGTACGAAGATGGCAATAAATGTAATCGCGGAAAAGATTGCACAAACCAAGAAAGAGATGAGTTATATGGATAGTTTATGACGCGATGGATAAAAAAGGTTTAACAATGTGTGGCAAAGGGGAATGCACTATAAGATTCTGCGGCTCGGCCTAAGTGAAATATTAGAAAGAAATTTATGTGACTATGTCATGAAGAGAACAGCATATACCAGGTTGTCGAGCATTCCACGAACTAAATTCATGCTTAATGCAGGCATCTTAGAAGCATGGGGTCTGTTCATCGATCTCTAATCGATTTTCATGGCAGATGTCTCCTCTCCCTCCTGTTAAGTCCCCTTGACGCAACATTTAGGTCTGCGTTTGTGATAATTTACAATAAAAATATGATTTTAGAGATTTTTATTTGTCTTTCTGCTGTTGTATCCCCTTTTAATCACTAAGGATAGTGCAAAAGAGAGAAAAGAGACGCAAGGTGGCCTCTTTCAAGGGGAGAAAGAGAGAGATAACATACCTGCGGGATCTATTTTAATCCACGCTAAGGAGGCGCAAAAGCGTGTAGGTCGTGACTGGCTCAAGGCCAGACTTCGCGGCCTTGAGCCACTTAAGAGAAGGGAGTGTCCTGCCGGGGATTATCCTGCGTCGGCGTAAACGGGCATATTCCACCTTACCCCGGCGAAGCATCTGTCGAGTGGAATCCTCCCCCTTCAAGCGCGGAGAAAAGCACCTCCTTTCCACCCCTATAAAACGTCCGAAACCGGATTTAGACAGCAGTGAGTAACGGCCAAAAATCCCAACAAATAAATTCATCAACTGCTCATGTCTACATTAAACAATGAGCATGATATGCCTCCAAACGACGAGAAATCATTAAAATAAAGGAACGAGAAATAGCTGAGAAAGTTGAACCGAGAAAAATCATCTTACTCCTCCACCAGAAATAAAGACACCTTAAAACCAAGTAACGCAGATAAATATCGATGAATCGCTCAAGGTGAAAATCCTATCATGTATTTTACATTCTCATGTAATGAATTTTGCAAACCCCGGATCCTATACCACAAATCTAAATAACACACTAAAGAAAAATGGACTTGAAGAAATAAAATTTTTCAATAATGTTACGCCAAAGCATTGTAAAGTAAATAATTCATAAACTGCACTAAGGACTGTAACACAACAAACGAATAAGAAAAAATAACCTCAAACAAAAACAAAAAGAAGCAGAGACAGTAAGCGAAAACACAGAAACCAACGCAAGCTTTAAGTAATCAAATGACGAAAGTACTCGCGCAACAGGAAATAAATTCTGCACACCACAAATGATTAAATTAATGACGAAATACGAATCACAATAGAGAAGATATGAAATGATGGAAATAGAAGAGAAAAAAACACAAGACTGAGAAATAGTCAAAGAGAACGAATACCACTCATTTTAGATAAACAAAATATATGAAATGAAGTTATATGTACATACAATAGATACGAAAACTAAACCAAGATCATTTGCGAATAAGATAAATCAAATAAGAGATAAGGCCTCGAGAGAGAGAATGAAATTTAAAGTCATAAGTGTCAAATATATAGAGGATAAGGCAGCATTCAAGATATTTTTTCGTGATCAATGTGTAAAAGTCCTCGCGATTAGTATAGAGAAAAGTGCAAATTTTGAAACAGATCTTGAACAGCCTCTCATAGATTTTATAAACACAGAAAATAGAAAAGCACAACCCTACTACTTTTAAGAAACAGAAATAGATACCGACGAGGGTATTGTAGCTGACAAACAACAGAAGAACTAAGAAAATTATTTTTAATTTTAGACAGAAAGCTCCAAGAAAATATGGGTTAACGAAAATACACTAACTATGTCGAGGGCCCTACCAACATAGGCCTCAATTCCCAGATAAACGAAAGGTAGCCAAAATGATCTTTATACCTATAACTGAAAAGCCACCTACGCATGTTAAGAATTACAGACCGATTTCCCTGCTAGTTTTGATCTGGAATGTATACGAACAAATAATAATTAATATATGATTGAGATACCTAAACAAAAGTAATTTCCTAAACACCAACCAATTTGGTTTCTGAAAGACCCGGGTAACGAAAATGACAAGGGGAATAGAATATAAAACTCAATTGGAAATGAATACATGGAATATGAAAACTATCGAGGAAACTCATTTTATCTAGAAGAAGGATTACAGCAAAGATGGTCGTTTAGCCCTATATTATATTCAAACTATACGGAGGACATCGCCTCACATATAAACGAGGCAAGCTTTAATATACAATACGAACGACTTGACACAATTGGACTTTGGTCCATAGCGAATTGGACTTATGTAAGCTAGAATGACAGCAACTGAAAGAAATCTATAACCAACTATGAAGAGAAGATCAAGCGAATATAAATAAAATTATAATAGTACCAGTATATAGAAATAAAATAACATCTGGTGGCGGCATACTAGGTCAAAGACGCCGAGTTTACGCTACAGCCAAATACCAGTCTAGATTAAAAATCATGTAACAACATATAAATAACAAATATTTCAGATAAAAAAGAACAAAGTCCACAAGGTAAAAATAAAACCCAAAAAACAACAAAAACAAGATGAGCAAAAAGGCAACAAGAAGGAAACGTGCCCCGGCGTCGGGTGTAAACCCAACTCTTCCGCGCTGGAACATGTGATTTACAAAAAAGAGTCAAATAATGCGGAGGAGGCCAACTTCTTTCAAAGATTCATATAGTACGTAAGTGTGTTTACACGAACTACTCCCGAGTATAATGGACAAGCTGTAGTGACCCCACTGTTCCCAGTACCGGGACAGGTAAAGCTGCGAACATCATCCAGACTAGGACATTCAACTAGAATGTGCCGAACATTCCGGGAGACAACGCAGTCTTTGCTATAAGGGTTTGGCGAGCAATCAATTAAGTGGCGGTGCGTCCAGAGAGTGTGCCAAATTCGAAGACGAAAAAAATGCAACCTGAAGCCGTTGCGGTATTGGTGAGAATGTCCATTGGAAAAGTCGAGGCGGAATGGCACGCAACTTTATGTTACCTTTGGTCTACTCCAATTTTCTTGGCAAAGCAGCCCGGATTCCTGCTATGTAATGATCGTGAGCAAGAGTGAAACGTCAACCTGGTGGCCTAGTTCTTGCGAATATCTTGGCGCCTTCATTAGTGCACTCATTCACCGCAATTGCTACATGTAAGCAACCCAGCATAAGATAATCTCTACATCCACCCAGCTCACCGAAACGAAGGTGTCAAGGATATCACAAACCAGTGTATGCGGAGATCTTACTGCCTCGAGAGCATTCAGGGCGTTTTGTGAGTTGCTCTAGATCACAATCTGATTTCCGAACCAGCCACGACGCGTTATCTCCCATACTGAGCATTGTAGTTCAACCAACTCGGCTTTGAAGACAGGGGCAGCGCACGGCAGAACCACACTGAATTAATAAAGGATACATTGCAGGGAAACTGCTCCCTCTCGGAACTTCGAGCCATCCGTATACACTGGCATGGTTCCAGCGAGATACGGAGTGTGCTACAAAAGGGTTGAACACAATACTTCTGGTGCTGTAGAAGTTTTGAAAGCAGAGGCTTGGCGACAAATATTCAAAGGTCATACCCTCCAGAGTGCTGTCCTGGGAAGAACCAAGGCTGCCATCGGCCCGAGAGCTACACCAAGCTCTAGAAGGTGTTTCCTTGACCCTAAACCTTAAGGTCTTAGGGCAAGACTGTCGTCTCTCGGCGACATGATCACCCTTGAGATCGGCTGTAGATCCAGTGAGAGCTGATGGCTGATGAGGTAGGCGCCGAGCTCACGTGTACAGGCGTAAAATGCACTTTTCACGGTGCAGAGTGAGTAGAATCTAATCCAGAATCGAAAACGAGGTTCTCATGGGGGGCGTGAGGTCAGCATCGGACACCAGGCGAAGTCAGGTGCGCTGGATCAAGTGAAACTTCCGGAAGACTCGCGTAGCTTTGGATGCATAAATAATATTTGCATCCCTATTCAAGCTTCGATTGAAAATATGGATCGATAGAAAATTAAGGCCAAAGAGCTATCAGTACCCAAGATGCATAACGTCATGGAACGAAGAATGTTAAGGCAGTGGTACAAAAGAACATAAGGGTGCACCACTTTATTGAATACCAAGGAAAACCAAAGCCTGTTCACTTCGGCATAGCTAGAGACACGGTTAAATGCCTGGTGGAGTTGACGCTCGAGAGTTCTGATCTGGGCCACAAAAAACTAGATCAAAATATTCTCCAAGTAGAGCGTAGCGAGAACATCTCTACGCATTACCGAATAATACCGTCTTTTCTTGATGCTACGAGGAAATAGTATGACAATGAGGATACTTCCCTCTAAGAAACACTCTTTCTGCTGCATTGGACTTAGAGGTCTCCCTGCACCCGTGTGCGGAATCGACAATCTCGCAAAATTCAGAGATGAAGACAGAGAGGCGACCCCTTGCCCTCATCTCGTGGAGAGTCTCCATAAAATTGTATCGCCATGCTGTATTAAAGGCTTTTTTCAGATCGAAAAACAAAGTGGATTACTGCTGTCTACGAAAGAAGGCCTCCCATACGGCTTTGTCCACTTGAAGAAGAGCATCCGACGTAGAGTAGAACTAACGGAATCGCACTGTGCATAACAGTAGTTGCCTCCGTTGTCAACATAACCTTTACCAATTTCTCAATCATCTTGCATGCGTACGAGGTTAGACAGACTGGGCAAAAACAGGCTGGGGTAGATGCTCTCTTCCCGGTTTGAGAAAAGTGAGCACATATCCTGTCAAACAAAGCCAACCTAAAAGCCATGGCTCGCTCACTCAGGTGTCGAAGCATCGCAGATGTACATCTTTCGGACCAACAATGACGTCCGTCGAAGAAGCAAGAGCGGAACGCAACTCACTCAATAGAAAGATCTCCTTGAAGGGTTCTTCTCAACTAGAATTAAAGTCCAGTTGGTAGCTTTCTGCAAACATCATAACCCGCATTGAATTTGGGCGAAGCAGCATCATGGGTAGAGAATTCGGGGAAAGTGGTCGCGCAGACAGCGACACGGACTTGGGGTCCAAGAGTACGATCTCATTCTCCTAGAAAAATTAAGGGGTGCCCTGCGAGGACTTGCCCCAAATCATTTTGACTCGCTTCCACACCTCCTCTAGAGGGGTTTTTGGTTAAGTAAAGAGGCTTATACTCGCCAGGAAAAGCAGCGGTCATGCTTTAAAAAATACCGGAAACTTGCACTAGCTCGACGAAATACACCGACAGTGAAATCGTTTGGGCCGCGCTTATAGCTCATGTAGCCATAACGCTTCTGTTTGAGGTCCGCGTGTGAAATGCCAAGACGTTCTGGGTGTAGTACCTAGGCCCACGGGGATGTATTCAGCGGAGAAGAAATAAACGGCCTGATCTACCGAACTAAACTCCTCGACTAGGATAGATAATTCAGTCTTATCCTAAAATTCACACCACCGCGACAGAGCCAAGTACCAACAGTCCAGAAAATGATATTTTGAGGTCATCGATTACCCCCCACCCAAAGTCAGTATGTGCATCTAGACAGGACAAAGTTAGATCAAGATAGGAAAAGAAAACGGTGCGTAAACTCATCCAAATGTTGGACACATTTCGCCGGCGAGTCGATCAGGTTGGCCGGCACCAGACCAGTGGGAATTATCCTAGGAACTTTAACTATATCAAAACTCATACTCACCCTGCTTACAACTTATGCAAAGGACAAAGGACCAAATAAAAGAATGAAAGGAATAGGATAAGAAAAATGCCACACCCTGATTTTGATCTTGCGTTAAGCTGTAGGACAAATGACTACCTTTGCCATGTATATTGTTACATTATAACTTTTATATTTATATACTATTTTATTGTACACTTCTTAGGAATTTTAATACGTCTTTACAATGCTTTTTCTTACGGTATTATTTAGAATTTTTAAAAATTCTGTTAATTAGCTCTTTTTTCTGTGAATATACTCTTTTGCTTTTGCCACTGATAATCATATTACTCTATGCATGATGTTCCCATTTCCAACATATATACATATGCTTATAGATGGTGAATTACTTGTCCAGTATTCATCTCTTTTTTAAATGAATGTATTTGGTAAAAAACAAACTAAATTGCAAAGCTTTCGATCTTATTCGATCATCTTCGGTGCATTTTGAAATGTTCTTGCCTCCTTTACCGATGTAATAAGTGGAGTCAAGATCTGGCATAAAGTAAAGTAAAATCTTTAATATAGTTTTAAGGGCGATTCTAGCTTGTCACTTGTCTGATGATGGCCGGCTTATCTTCATTTATTAATATGGATTTTAAGATATTTAGCCTCGCTTTATTAAGCTCTTGTCTTTTAATAATGGTGTTATCAACGAGCATATCTCTTGTTAGGTCAATATTATGTACACTCTTTATGTGCTTCTTTGGCTCTTTGCTTTGTAGATGCATAGTTAACCGTCTCGCATGTGTGGTAGTTCTCATACCAATATATTTAGACGTTTTATAAAGCTTACAGTCTGTACTGGGTTAGGCGAGGAGTTTGGGCAGATGTTATTTTTCATCAGAAGATTGCTGGCTTTTGTTGTTTTATAATAGATGATGAGTTTAATTTTATCTGTTTGATTTTTAACCTTGATGTTTTTTTCATCTATTTTGTAGGCCGTGAACATCTGGTTTCTGTAATACACTTTGATACTATTGACTTCTCCATGATTACTTTCAGTTTTATCCGTATGTTTGTAATGGTGATTTAAAAATGATTGGAGTTGTTTGTCAATCATGATCTTTGAGAAACCATTATTCACGAGTATTTGCTTTACTCGTGCAATCTCTTGATGGAAAAGTTCCTATGTAGAGTAGCCTTTATAAGCTCAGCGTATGTATGAGACGATTACGCTTATTTTGCACCTTTCAGGGCATTCACCCTCTGCATTGAGGCATCTTCTCATGTCCGTACTTTTCCTCTGTACTTTAGTGATGTAGTTGCCATTGATGTTATAAACCTCGACATCCAAGAAAGGGAGTTTATTGCCTATGTAAATGCATAAGTGAATTTTAGCATGGAGTTCTCCTCAAAATATTGCTTGATGTTAACGAGATGTTATTCGTTTTGGACGTTGATGTAGATGTCATCTACTTTTCGGCAATATTTGTGTGGCTTATATTTTCATGATGTCCAATAATCTCTCCTCGAGTTGACCCATGTAATAGGTGGCAAAGATCGGCCCTAAGGGTGACCCCATAGACCCTACATCCACTTGTGTGTATAGATTACCGTCCGTTTTCTTGAACGGCGCCTCTGATCTGCATGAACGTAATATTATCCTTAAGATATTTTGGTCAAGATTTGGAGGAGACATTCTAGGATGGTAGTACACGTTTTTAAAAATGATGTCGATTTTCTGAACGATAGGAGCATTCGCGAACAGGCTTTCTACGTCAAGGGATGATATTAGTCCTGTACATAATACTAACCGAACGAGAGGTTAATAAAGCAAAGCTAAACATCTTAGAAGTGATATTAATGAATGAAGATAAGCCGGCCATCAACAGTCAAGCGACAGGCAGGAATCGCACATTAAAAATATTTTAAAGATTCCCCACACATGAGTCGCTTATTTCCTCTAACGTAACGTTTGACCAATGCGGAATAAATACCGCTTAAAAATCGTTTTCTTTCACTTTACTTTTTGACAGATCCTCACTCCACTCATTACGTCGGTAAAGCAGGCAAGAACATTTCAAAACACTTCGAAGATGGTCGAATAAGATGGTAAGCTTAGCAATTTAGTTTGTATTTTACCAAACACATTCATTTAAAAAAAGAGATAAATACTGGAAAAATAATCCACCATCTACAAAATGGAATAAAAAAGATAGTTAGAAGAAGAGAAAGTTACCAAAAGAAATTAATCAAGCAAAAATACACAATGGTCTTCAACAAAATTTGCATCCAAGAAAGACTGCTTCCCATCTACATTAATATACACACACATATATATATATATATATATATATATATATATATATATATATATATATATATATATATATATTATATATATATTAATGATAATAATAATAATAAAAAATAAAATAACACAACATGCTGCCCCTTCACACCAAGCGCAGGCGTAACCCAGGGTATTGTACTGTCACGAACACACTACAACAATGACACCCGATGCCCACTCCGAAAACAGCAACATGAACAGCGGATTTCTACGAACACGCGTCTCTTTTTCCAAACACTATCCTCCCGCCGACCCAGTCACCCTTAATACTACTACTACCTTACACGCACAATAACATTCAAGCAACACCACCGCAACATGGCAGCAACCCTAAATAATACTGACTATTGTGTTCTCCATGGTTGCAAAATACATGACTGGCGGCAAATCATGACTCTACGCAACCCTCGTCACCAGCTTTACGCTGCAACTGATCATAAGCAGATCATCTTTCCTGAAACGGTGTTTGGCCTAATAAACAAAGGAAAATAGAAGGCCACTGCCTCTGCCGACACCACGGTGTAAGAGCTCGTTCCAATCCACCCCCTCACTATCCAGTTCCTCTACGCATATCACCACCTCTCTTACTACCTACCCTGCTCTTCACGCTCATTACTCCCTGATCGAGCTTCAAGTACCGCCCCTGGCCACCTTTCGGCCATACCTTTTTTTCCCCATCTCCTTTCCTTTACTCCCATCTTACACTATCCCCCTCTTTCTACTTCCCCTACCACTCACATACTCTCTCCCTACACTTTTACCGTGCTTGTCTCCTTTCATCCTGCTGTCATTCCACTCGCCCTAACCTATGGCCCTACAGCCAACGGCGACAAACCTACTGCTACCAGTAACAACCCCTTGCCTGCTCGTTCCACAGAATCCACAAGAAAATCACTATCCCATACTCTCGTTCCTCTTTAAAAAGCTCCTTACTCTCTTGGTGAAATGCAAAGAGATTAAGGAACGCAAAGCTGCGCAGAGCATCAGAAATGGATAAATCATTGTTTATTTTTCTTTCTACAACAGTTACTAATCAAATCTATTTTAGTTCAGCCTAAATAGGATCAACGAATAAAATAGCCTACGAGTATGAAACCACAAAAGATCAAAAACATGTAAAATAGTTTAAAAAAAGACAACTTTTAAATATAAAATTAGCACGAATAATCTACACTGTTAAAAACGAATAAACTTCATATAAGTTGCTTAAATATTTAATATACGGGTATAAAAATATTTTGAAATAATTATGAAAAACGAGGAACTTTAAAACAAGTTAAAAAAATTGTGTCACTACTTACCATTATGTATAGACGAACCCTCTTTCATGACAACATGGAGAAAGTGATTGGTTCAGTTAAAAGTGCTATTCATAGGGCTTATGTATGAAAAAAGGCGCGCCGGTGAGTGCGTAAGTAACATGAAATAGTAGTTGAATCTTGTGAAAATGATCGAAGCCTTTAACTAATATCATAGTTGTAGTGTTTAATGTATAGACTTTTTAGAGTTCTTAGGTATGGAAAAATGTTTTTCGAGGCTAATATTTTAATTTTATCAACTGAAATATCAGACTCTCATTTTATGGTGCGTTGTCTAATAGAAGATTTCTATTTTTTTACACAATTATTTGTTTCTGTGACAACTAATTACCATATTAACAGAAAATATAACTTCAAGAGCCCTAACAGTCTTTACTACGTAAGACCTGCTAATATAACTTGGAAATTTAACTAAATAGGTAACTACTAATTCCGAATTTTGATAATAATGAAAACATTTAGCAATGTGGAAGTTGTTTCCAAGTTTGTCAAATCATATTTTCATCTTGTTTTCGTTATCCTGGTCGTGTATTTTCAAGTTGAGTTAAATTGGTTATTTTTATGCTCCAGGTTTCCATTTATCACATTGCTTTCCCAGCTACACTTCATGTTTCTTATAGTTTCTCTTATATATGAAATTTGGTTTGTTCACTTATCAAAGTAGGAGATTTTCTTTTAAACCTATTATCCTGATTTTTATTAATTCAGGGATATTGTGGTGTTTTAGGTTTTAATGCAAATGTTTTGGTCATACCGGTATTGCAAAAGTCCTGTTATACTCTTTACGACCCTCACAAGCAAGGACATAATGATAGTATTGATTCAGGTAGACACGTTTTAAATGTTTTAATATATAAATAATGGTTTCAATTGTAATATTAATCAATGTTGTCGCCCTCAGCGGCAAAAGCGTTTGCCGGAGACATTAGCTCGTAGACGTCGCTGTAGCGGACTTTGCAGGCCCTTTCCTCATTATGCACTCAGACGGTGTGTTCATGGTACTGAGGTGTGACGACTACGTCGGCCAAAATTCATTAGACTAAAAGTATATGTTCAACCCCAACTACTCTTGCATGATATTGGCCCTTTTAGGCTGGTGTATTATCCTGCTGAAAGGCGTAGTCCGCTTTCTTTATGATCTTTCTTTCGTGGCCAAGATGTTTTTATAATAGGTCGCCGTCAGCCTCTACAACTGGCCACGAGCCCCCCTTATGGCATCTTCTCGCCATTCGAGGGCACGATGCTGATCATGGGGAGGCAAGAGGCTTATGTCGTTGTCAACTAGCTGACCTCGGAAATTTCCTGGCCGATGATTATCACGCGGTCGTTTCCTTTTTTGATGATCGGATCAAGCTTGAAGGTTTTTTATTAGAGACAATTAAAATTCGATTACCATGACACTTTAAGTAGTTTAGAGGGCGACGACGGCGCTCCTGACTTTGTTCTCGCATAAGGCAAAAAATCAGAGGACTTTCCACGCACTTCAAGCTCTTACCTCGCCTCTCATTCATGTCTCTGGACTACTTGGCTCATGATATGGTCTCTTCCACAAGCGCAGTCATTTGATTCGTAAGCAATCTGGCGAAAACTTGAGGTCTTCCAGCGACTGTATAGATGGTCTTCCAGCTGAAGTTCAACCACTTGGTGACGTCGAATTTTTGGCGCCCCCGTGCACGAGACCAGAGATCTCGATTCTTTTCATTTACATCTCGATATACATGTACACAATGGAAAGACTGACATGTCCTAGAAAAGTAGAATTTTATGTTTGTTAGACGGAACTTTGTATATCTCGTGCGTAATTTTCCAGAAAGATAAAATAAATCTGAGTGTTACAGAACTTTTACAAAAGTCAGTATTTTGGATTATGCATTGGTATACATTACTTTTCATCCACAGAAATAGTTCATTTGAAGATGATCTTTGCCTTTACAAATGCCTTTTATGTAGATCAGTGATTGTATTTTGGATTTTTATATATTTTCCCCCTCACTTTATGTTTTATTGCCCCATCCATGACTTTTAGTTTCCAAGAATTATTTTTAAGCCAAGTTTTTTGCATTCATGATTAAATACTTTAATCATTGTAAGAATATCTTTCCGGTTATTAGCTATGAGTAAAATATCATCTGCAGATCTCAGGGATTGGCGTAATCTTCATAGATCTTAATTCCTTTGTTTTATCCGGTAACGTCCGGAAGATTTCTAGTAGATAGAGCCTGAACAATACAAAACTTTTAACGACACTCCATCTTTATTTGCGTAAGAAAGCTATGGGAATTTGTAGCCCTTCCATAATATCTGTCACCTTTCGAAAGATCTCGTGGAACCTTCACGGTCAAGAAATACTTGTTATGTGTTTAGTAAATCCTGTAGTCACATTTAAAGCTATAATTCTATGATTCTTCGACAATATGCGCTTTTAGGAATTGACTCTATTAAAGAATATTTATTTCCTTTTCCCCGCTTTGGAAAATGTTTATTTTTTTCTGGTTCTCATAAGCAATACTAAATTTTGTTGCCGATGCTCTAGTCATTTCAGCCATTTCAGCTCTTTCAATCGGTCATCTTTGAAAGTCTGAAAAATCTTTCCTGCTATTATAAGGTATCCTTCATTTTTATTAAATTGACATGAGGTTTGTAGTAAAAAATAATATAAAATATGATTTTGTAATATAGGCATAAAAGTTTTTTCAGTCATTCTCAAGTTTATGTAATATTATTTGAGGTAGAATAACAAGTTAAATTAGCATGCGTTTCCAAAATTTTGTCCAACTATGTAAAAATGCTGGTTGCAAAGTTGATGAGAATGGATTATTTGTCTTTGGTACACCTAGCGAAAATATAAAGATCCAGATGGGTACTAAGTTCTTGTGATGAAATAAACATGTATCTCTATTATTTAAATCCCTGGAGGTTTAATTCAAAGTCATAATTTAAAAAATAATAAGAATAAACTGAATCGCGCTCTAGTCCCCTTACTGTAGGAGGTGAGTTTCAGTCCCTGAATCTTTGCAATTCGGTCAAAGAGTAAAATCCTGAAAATATGAACTAAATGAATGACGTGTAAAAATTAGAATCTATTTTGTATTTTAATTTTGTAAAAATAAATTGTTTAATCCTTTTCAATTGCCGAAATTGTTCTTTCCAAAGAAAAACATGAAATGCAAGGAGATAAGTGCTAAGGGTATAACATCAAGCAGCACCATCCTTTGAGCCATTAATTAGTTCGAAAAGACTGATTACACTCTTGTGAAGAAGGCTTTTGGACTCCAAATGCTTCAAATGAAAGGCATGTGGCCTCCTGTTAAAGTCCCAGCACAAGCATAGGGTTATATACAGTGCCAAGCTTACTCACGATTAAATCAGCCGCCCGTTGTAATACTACCACTAGAGAGAATTAAGTACCTATTAAGGCTGGCCTGTACAGACTGTTTTTGGTGACACTCGTTAGTTAAGGACTTTTCCTTAGCCTACACCTACTCTGAATTGTCTGGCATAATCCTTATACATCTCTAACTTTCACATCTCTCTGAAAACACTAACAACTAGACTCTTACTCTGTGACTTGTTTGTTCGGGTAGAAGAGACTCGTTAGACATGGTAGGCAGCTCTACTAAGTAGAAGGTTACTCCAAAATCTAATCCCTGTTCTCTAGTCTTGGATAGTGCCCCTGCCTTTGTACCGAGGTCTTTCACTTTCTTGGAATAAGGTTTCCGAGCTGTTCCTCTTGTTTTTTGTTAACAGTGTTGGACAGGTTTAGGAGAAGGGCCAAAGATACCTGGTTCTTTATCAAGAAGTTGGCCTATCTATATCTTTTTCTTTGTCTTCCTCTATTATTTCTTCTAAAATCCATCATTAGTGTCCTTTCTCCAGTATCTGGTAAATCTGGAAATGTATTTAACCTAGCAGGGTGTCGCGACTCGTCCCAGTGGACTTGTTTATTTCTGTACATTTTTTTTCTCGCATGGTTGAATATTTTTCTAATCTCGTTGTATATATTGTTCCTGTTACTTCTTTTTATGTTCTTAAATATTCTTTTATATTTGTTGAACATGTTGCTGTTGCTACTTTTTGGTTACATTTGTCTTAATCTTGCTTAGCAAAATCGATTCCTGAAATGTCGACTATTATATAGAAATGTGCGTTGACTATATAAGAATCAAAAGGACTCGGACGTAACTGATACCCTTTGGTCTGATTTGCGTCATATTTACTAATTGTTAATTCCATGATTCAAAAAGCCTGTTTTCTCAAGCGTTATGCCATCCCGAGGGTTCATAGAATGGCTCTGTATTTTAAACAGGATTTCACTGCTTTTCACAGGCTGTTATATGAATGTGGATGACAGGAAACACAACTAGTTAAAGTCTCTGGTACACTTCTTTATATTTATGTATTTGCTAGCTATAGGAATTCGGATTTGGATGGATCTATTTATGAGTGTTTGATAACCAATATGGCAGCAGTTCAACAGGCTGACCCTAAATCTAACTTTATTTTCGTTGGGGATTATAATGCTCATCATACTGATTGGCTGAACTTTGTTACTGCTACAGATAACCATAGTGTAGCTGCTCTAAAAATTCAAAAATTTCTGGCTTTGAACAGCTTATTAATGAACCCACACATCAATCTGGCAACCGTATTTATCCTGAGTTTAATGATGTTACCGTTATTGTTGCCTAATCGTAAATTCTCTAGGAGGCTCATCCGATCATAGTTCGATTAAGATTACTGTTGAAATGGATCAAATTGTTCCAGATGTTTCTATTTCTAGCAATGTTGACTTTAAGTCCCGTGCCAATTGGAATGGTATTCTTTATTACCTTAAGGCACTCAGTTGGGGTGATACTTATAGAAGCCCAAATATTATCGAATGCTTAAATGACCATCTTAGCCCAATTATAGAAGGGAGACTCTCTTCTAAACTCACCAATTTTAGAATTAAAGATAAGCTATGGTTTAATGCTGAATGCAAGCTTGCCTATCAAGCAAATGAAAAAGCTTACCATTTATGGAGGAACATTAAATGTGACTTCTTGTGGCATAATTTCACTGATCTTAGAAGACATGCTCAGGTTATCTGTGTGAGTGCTGAGAGAGCTTATAAGGGTGGAGTAAAGTAGTTCCTGGTATTCAGTAGTAGTGAAAATAAGTGGTGGTCCACCCTTAAGTCATCACTCTTCGGAGTTGATTCTATTGTGCCCCCACTCCTAAACGCTGCAGGAAGTGCTCTCTACTGCTCTTAAGTTAAGGCTGACCTCTTTGATAGTAAGCAGTGTGGTGGGTTGCTGCTGTTGCCTCAGTCGTGCTTTTCAGGATCTAAGTTGTATTTAATGGCCTTCATATCCAGTGAGGTTAAAACCCTTCTTTTGAATCTTGATATTCATGGTCGTATCGAACCTAATGGGATATTTCCAATTTTTTGAAAATGTCTGCGGATTTTATTGCTCCAGAGATTTCTACATTTTTCCACAAGTTAGTTAGACTTGCTAGTTTTCCATCAGCCAGGAGGATGGAAAATATTGCAGCATTACCTAAAGGACTAAGTCCATCCTCATCTCCTTCAGAATATCCCAATATTAATAACCCGGGTCTTATCTAAAGTATCAGAGAAACTGGTCTCTAACAGCCTTTGTAGGTTTGCTAAAGATAATAATTTACTACCAAAATTACACTTTCGGTTTCTTAATGGGCTTGGAACGTGTGATGCACGCTTGTCAATCCCTACAGCTTTGCAAAGTGCTCTTGATGAAAGTGCAGAAGCACACTTGGTAGGTTCAGATTTTAGTGCAGCCTTGGATCGTGTGAATCCTAGAGGACTTATCTACAAGTTAGGATTATCGGTGATTGGTGGCTCTTTTCTTAATATAAGTTAAGTCTTGCTTGCCAGCACCTAGAAGGTCTGTTTAGTGGCAAGTATATTAGTGTTAGAAATGTAACCTCAGGTGTTTTTCAGGGTAGTGTTCTTTGTCCTTTGCTATTTATTAATTATACAAGTGACATGTGTCATGGTTTGGAAAACAAACTGATTGAATATGCTGATGATGCAACTCTCTTGGTTGTTGTTCATTCTCCCCGCCTGAGGAATATAGTAGCTGATTCCATGAATAGAGACCTAGCATGTATTTATGAGTGGTGTAAGCTTTGGGGCACAAAGCTCAACCCTTCTAAAACTCAGAATAGGATAGTTAGTCGGGCCAGAACACTTTTGCCTATGCAGCCTGATCTACATATTGATGGATCATTGTTAAATACCAGAAACTAGTTTAAGGGTTTAGGGATACTTTGACAAGGAATTGATTTTTGAGAAACACTTAGGTAATATTAAGTCTTCTGTTTCTCAAAAAGTTGATATCTTGAGGAGATGTATTAGGACGTTTGGACATGCAGCAATATAATTTCTTCCTTCTTCCCTGTTTGGAGTATTGCTTTTCTCTATGGTTTTCACGCGCAGATTCTCATCTTAAGCTCCTGGATAGAGTGATGTCTTCGATTGGTCAAGTTTAGTTTAACAAATATCAATGTTGACGTGGGAGATAGGCGTAAAGTAAGTTCATTATCACTAGTCAACAATTGTTTTGCTACTTGGGTATTAACTTGTGTTTTATACTAAATCAAGTATGCTGATTGCAAATCTGTAATCAGAATTGTTCTAGCACGTAAGGTTTCTGAATTACACACATACTCTAGAGTTACAGAGATGGGCAGTGTTGCTTCGGCTACCGTAGTGAAAAGATGTGTTATGTGGGTTATGTGGTTCCTGCGTTACACTCTTCCTTAATTACGTTATCAAATTTAGACATTTTAGTAGTGGTGTTGAAACGGTATTTACATACACTGATTAATTGCATTTTTCTTTTAGATTTATCTTTCAATTAATTTTTAAATAAAATAAGAGTGTAGAAAAGTATATAACATGATATATACAAACAAAGTTGAAAACCAGAATGGACAAGAATGTATAAATAGCCAAGACAACTTTTTGATATATATCTGGAGAAGATATACTCCAAGCAAACGGCGAAAAATTTAGCTAAAAGAGTGAAAACTGCATACAATTATTACTTTGGTTGTAAAGATGGTGACCAAGCTAAGCCCTGGGCACCTTATAAATCTTGTACTGTGTGTTATAGGGGGCTTACAGAGTGGTTAAATGGCAAACGGAAGGGTATGCCTTTTGCTGTACCAATGATGTGGCGTGAGCCACCAAATCAGGTTTTTAACTGCTACTTTTGTATGACAAATATTGCAGGATTCTCAACTAAGAAAACGTTAAAAATTGTATATCCAGATTTTAAGTTAGCTAAAAAACCAGTCGTCTTAATATGGAGATGTCAATCCGCGTTCCTGCAAAAGCTAGACAGATAAAGAAGATTACTCATCTCCTAAAGAGGAGGATAATACTGACCATGAAATGTAGGAGGAGGATTCTAAGGAAAACAAGATCCACTTGATAAATCAATAAAGATTGAATAAGTTGGGGAGGGATTTGTCATTGTCAAAGGAGAACGTAAAACTGTTGGGCTCCAGACTACAGCAATGGAATCTTCTAGAGGACCATGCAAAAATATCTACTTTCGCTAAACGCCATTAGGCCTTAGCTCTCTTCTATAAAGAAGAAGATGGTGCTTTTTTCTGTATTGATGTTAATGGCATCATGAATCAGCTAGGATACGAGCATTTACCTAATGAATGGAGACTATTCATCAATGTAAGCACTGCTAGCTTCAAAGATGTGTTACTACACAATGGTAACAAAAAACTTTCAATTTTTGTCGCACTTATTGTTGGGATGATCGACAATAAATTGTATAAGGATGATTCTAAGAAAAAGAAGATCCAGTTGATAAATAAATAAAGATTGAATGATTTGGTGAGGGATTTGTCATTGTCAAAGGAGAACGCAGAACTTTTGGGCTCCAGACTACATCAAAGAAATATTCTAGAGGACGGTGCAAAAATATCTACTTTCCGTAAACGCCATGAGGCCTTAGCTCTCTTCAATAAAGAATAAGATGGTGCTGGTTTCTGTACTGATGTTAATGGCATCATGAATTAGCTAGTATACGAGCATTTACTCGATGAATGGAGACTATTCTTTGATGCAAACACTGCTAGCCTCAAAGCTACGTTACTACACAATGGTAACAAAAAACTTCCATTTTTGTCCTACTCTATGAAATTTATAATGAAAGGTGTTCATTACTCGCATCATAAGTGCAATATCTGTGGTGATCTGAAGGTAATTTCTTTACTGCTTGGACTGCAGCTAGGATATACAAAGAATATGTGCCTCTTATGACTATGGAACAGCCGTGACAAAAGAAATCATTATATTGCCAAAAAGTGGCCTGGAAGAGAAGAACACATAGTTGGGCGATTCAATGTGAAGCACATGCCTTTGGTACATCCACAGAAGATCTATCCTCCAAAAATTTAATTCCAAACTTGGCCTTATCACAAATTTTGGTAAAGCAACAGCCCTTGATTCTGGTGGATTCCAGTATCTCAAAGAGAAATTTAGTGCAAAGAAAACCGATCCTAAACTTTAAACTGGCATTTTTTAGAGCTGGAGATCAGAGAATTGATACGTGACAGGAAGCTCAGAAATAAACTACCTCCAATTTAGTTGCAGCAGGGGATTTAATCGTTTATGTATTGCAGAACTTCCTTGGTAATCATAGGGCTGAAAACTATGAAGAACTATTGGACAACATTCTAAAGGCCTATCAACGAATGGGGTGTCAGATGTCTCTTAAGCTGCATTTCGTACATTTGCATCTAAATTTCTTTACATCTAATGTGGGTGATGTTAGTCACGAACATGGGAAAACGTTTCACCGAGATATCGCAATGATGGAAAGCAGGTATCAAGGCCGCTTCAACGAAAATATGATGGGTGACTACTGCTGGTTCCTACATGGGATGATTCTATATCTACGCACAAGCGCATGAGCAAGAGTCTCAAACATTTTTGAATAAATTTATAGCTAGGTGATTACTAACTCTTTTATATGTAATACATATCTTGTCTTGGTCTGCAAAATGGACGTACATAATGCCAAGTAGGGTGCCCCGATTCCAAAACTTTGCCCAGAAACGTCTCATTCTTCTTAAACTCGTATAATTATATCATAAATTTATCCAAGGTGACAAATTGAGCCATATAACTTAGTTGCATAACTCAGGGACATTGTGTGCTAGGACAAGTCTTAGCACAGTTTTGGAATCAGCGCACTAAGGTTAGTTAGTTTCAATAACATTTACTCAAGTAGCAGAGACAACGTTGAAATTTGTTGGCGAGTGAATTATGCTTGTTGAATAAAATGTACTACAGTGATGAAGATCCTTTGCATTTGTCCTTATCTGATCTCGCTGTTTTTGCTCGTAATACAAGCAGGCAGCCACTGCTAAATGTGTGACATTGTCTAGTATCAGGTATTGTACTAACCAGTTTGCCAGGAGTTTTGGTGTGGCTGCAACCATGATTTGGAATGGTTTTTCTCGTGCTGGTATGAAGTCTAGTGATCTCGTAACATTTAGGATGGGAGCTAACTCATTTTTATTATCTGCTCTAAAGACCTGGTTTCGGTTTTTGGAGTGTTACTATTCTTTTCCTCGTATTTAATCTTTACTCTTCTTTTGTCTCTATCGTATTTTTATTTGCAGGCTGATCTCCCACTGGAGCCCCTTGGGCTTATAGTCTTTTGACCTTTTCCATGTCGGTGGTCAGCTCAAGATTAAAAGAAAGAAAGAGAGAAGCAAGTGTGAGCGATTGATTGCGCACACCTAAGCGAAGACTTTTCGACAAAGGTCTTAAGTCAAAGAGGGCTGCGAAGAAGCCTCATCTCACTAGGAAAAAACCTAGCGACCCTAGAAGAATTAAAATTCAGTAAACGATTTATAGCTGAAGATTTTCCTAGAGGCAAGGAGGGGCAGTAGAATCTGTTCGTGTTGAACTTGGAGGGCACACAATCATCCAAATATCAGTCGCAGCAAATAATATAACCCATGGTACTTCAATGATAAGAAATATAAGAACAAGAGTGTACATCTGAATAATGACTTGGTTAAAGGTAGATTGGTTAAAAAATTTGTGGAGTAGTTTAATGTACGTATAAAATAAACGTATATATGATTGGTTTTCTGGGTAATATCTGAGTGCTAATTTATGCTAAAAATAAGATAAACATGGTTGGTAGTGCTATAGTTAATCTGAAAATTGGAGAGAAAGTTTAAGTAGGTGAAATATATACTTAGGGTTTGATGTACTAAAATGTGAAGTGTCTGATGGAATAGTGCACGATAAAAGATAATGAGTGTTAATGCCTTTGCGTCTGGGAAAAGGAGAGTAAAGTGAATGCAAGAACTACTTGGAAATAAGTCTATTGAGTGCTCAAGACGAGATGTATGGAAAGATTCTGATTAAGCGCGGAGTGAAAGAGGTTTTCAGTTGCCAGGTTGTGAGGACATGGAACATGAAAGGATATGGATAGAATTGTGCGGACCATACACGATTGATAGTGTCTTGATGTCAAAATAGTAGGAAGAACTTGAATAGGTAAGGAAATGATTGTTAGAGAGAGAATAGGAACCACTTAGGTTGAGCCGGATGATGAAGTGCATGGTGAGGTTTCTAAAAGGTGATCTTGGGGCTTTCGACATAATTTTGCGGGAAAAGGAGATGGCCTTGATTTTACAGGGGTGCAGATTGCTAATATGTTGGGAGAAAGGAAGGATAATTTTAGTAGCTTTGACTTTGCACTGACCTTAGTCTGTGGAATTTATTTTATTACACTAACAAAGATTTTCTTTTCACCTCTAAATATTCTTTACCACAAAATAATCAGATAAATTATAATTTGAAAAGAAATAAATCTAAACTGATTATTTATTACATCTATTCTTATTTTATAACAGAAATCTATATTTTTTTCATAGAAAAATTCCTCTATGACTACAAATTTGCTATGGGATCAATCGTATAGATTTATGTAACTATGCCATAATATAAATACATTAGCCCTATCATTAATATTGCGGGAACGTGTCATAATTTCTACTCATAAGGAAAAAAAATTATGAATGATAAATTTTCAGAACATTATAGACGTTAAAGAGTCGAAAGTATCCTTGCTCCCATTTTAAACCAGATCCTTCCCACTGAGCACTTAGAATCTATTCAAATAAATTTTCCCTGTGAACTTTTTTGCATATATATACATATATATATATATATATATATATATATATATATATATATATATATATATATATATATATATCCATTTTGGGCCCTTTCTTGTTTTTTCATGTCTTTTATTTCAATTTTGAGTATTAGGAATTAATCAGATATATTTAATACTAAAATATATGAGGATAGTTAAAAAGACATGACTAAAACAAGTATAGTAACTCCACTACGAGGCAAAATAAGAATGATTTTATTCTACCAAAATATTTTCAAAAATTTTGAAGAGTAGGTAAATGAAATTTACATGGTAAGAATGGCATGATTTAATATATTTTATTCAATTTGATATGATACGATCCTAAATTTAAGAATAGTAAATAAACTAACAAAATAAAATAGTAACAAGTCCAGGAAAAGACAACAATTTTTTCCGGAACATTCTAGAAGTTACTTGAAATGATCTGGCAACATTTGACTTATTAGATAAAAAATTGTAACCCACATTGTTATCGTTCTCACTGCGCAGAGATGATGGATACCACAAGTGAAAGTTAATCCTTAGCTCCGACAGAAAAATAACTTGCATGAAGACTTCGGGGAAGACTCTTTATGCGATTTCAGGACTGTAATTTCGAGCAATCTGAAGTTTTGCAATCAAAACAAAATCTATAAATCTCGTGCAAATGGTGCCCAACGCCACATAACCAGCGTTAGAGAAAACACAGCTAATAGACGATTCTCTATGAAGGATCACTCCTCGGAAATAAAGATCAATAGTCGCGCAGCAGTGAGCCGTTTTACAGTTTTCGTCGCTTCCATTCCTCTGTTTAGACGCTCGTTCTCCAGCAACCAAAGAAGGTATTATTATTATGAGGTACCAGGAGGCGAGACTTAAATATGTTGAAGATCTTGTTGTTTGGAGGGATGAAGATATTGGGAGAGGATCCATTTCAGCGAAGAAAGGATATGAAATTTAATTGGATCTAATAGCAGACGCTATGTTAGACGCGCTGCAGGTGACGACTTAGACCTAAATGGGTTAAAAAGTTTGCTAACTATAGAGAAGGCAGCTTCATGTTATGGATGATGTTTTGTCTGAAAGATTTGGTCCCTTCGTGTGAATAATTGGAACAGTAAGTGTAAATGTGTACTTAAACGTCGTACAACATGTTATATCCTCACTTCTAGCATACCTCAACCAGCCAAGGTTATGTATACAGGACAACACACCATACCAAATTGCAAAACAAGTAAAATAGTATTTAGATAAAAGAATACAGAAGTATTGAAGTCGCGCGTTCAGAGCCCCATCAGAGCCCAAATGAGAGCTTTTGGTTGATTATTGGAGACAAATATTTAGCTCAGCAGCCTTCAACTGTAACGGGTTTATGGAGGAAAATTAATCGGGAATCGAGCAAAATAACAGCAGAATTTTGTAAGAAACTAGCGAGGGATTGTATGAGGGAAAGTAATAGAAAGTAATAGAAAATAAGGTCTTGAAATCTTTCAGTAAGTCTTTTAACTTGAATCGTTTAAAAAATTGCTTTGTCTGTAGTCTATTTGAATACTAGGCGAATCTGAGAATGATCTTTCTATTATTTTAAAGTATAAATATTTTATCTTGTTAGTTTATTTAGTATAATTTCTTGAATGTACGAATGTATCATACGAAATCTTTAAATAACATATCAAATGCATGCCTTTATGTACCATCAAAATTTGATTGACCTACACATCATAGTTTTGAAAAAAATTATTAATGATAATCGTTCTCTATTTTACTCGGTATTGTAGACCCAAACGTGGTAAGTTACCAGTAAAAACGTGAGATTGTGGTGTAATTGGACGAAAGTATTCTTACTAGAATTAAACCGTTGAAATGATGTGTATCCGCATTGTTTTACATTTGAAGTAATGGATTAATTTCAAGATTTGTAACAACGCTTTTTTAACAAGGCACAAATTTGAAATTTGTTCAAATTGTAAACAATAACAATTTCATGTGCTATAATATACTCTACTTTGTTTACGAATAAAACATAAATTTCAGCCTGCAAGTAGAATAATGAGACGGTAGCGACCATGGATAACACGATAAGACTTCGTAAAGTTGAATATTTGACAGATAATGAATATTTAGTCGAATATAGAGATGCGAATGGCTTTCTTATCAAAATTCTTTAAATGTCTTGAAATAATTATCAAATCATACTGAGCCTCTGATAGCCAAGTGGATACCGACCGTATTGGTCTGCCAATCTTGCTGGACGGGGTTCGATCCCGGCAAGAGCGGACACAAACTTCAGCGCACGTAGAGATCTGGCTACCAATTGGTGGACGCGCTATGCTCAGCTCTTTATTGCGTTGGGTAGATCTTACATAGCCAATTACAGCACTGATTCCTTTCCTCCCCCATCTTCGCAGCACAACACACACACGCTCCCAAGTCAAAGAAATCCTGCCAATGGGTCTTTAGATCCCAACCCTCTAAGGCAGAACAGGTCACTGTGCCCCAGGGTGACAAAGGTCTCACCTCAACGCTGCTTGGTATCAAAACATAATACTCCCTGGCACTCTCCCCAAAGAAACTAGATCCTGGTGCCCTTGGGCTAGCTAACAATTGTCATACTGACCTTTCTGTCTATTTTACTATCCGTTCGGGATCCGCCCGGAGAAAGGAAGGTTGGCAAATCAATACCACTACTATTACTACTACTACTAGTACTACTAACCAATTATTAAATTGTGATAGAATTTAGATAAAACAAGAAGTGAAAGTTGAACTGCAATGTAGGGACGCGGTTATTGCAAGCAATAAGATGCCAAGGGTGGGTGAAATCGATTCTTGGTATTGTGATGGCAAGAGTGAATGTTAAAATACACTAGAGATAAGACTCTTTTTAGGAGTGTTGGATTGCTCAATTAGGTACGGTCACTTACTTTTGTTTGGCAAGATTTGGTATTACTGCCATTTTTGGCAAGAAATGATGAATGAAGAAATTTGCCTAGATGACATCAAACATAAGATGAACGTGATCAGAAACATCCTCGCCACAGAGGAATACAGATTTGTAGATGGGAACTACTATGTATTAGTGTGAAAAAGAAAATGGATGCATTAAGAGGGGTAAAAAATAATGAAAAACACGGTTATTATTGGAAAAATGATCAATTACGAGAAATTTGAGTGAACTACATTATTATCTCGCACATCTTCGATAAAAGAAGGTTTCGTAGAATAGGGTCAAGATTACCCCTTCTACATTTAGGAGTGCGGGGTCGATTTATAATACATGGTGCGGCAGAAACGATTGAGCAGTTTTAAGTACTTATAAAAAAGTAAGGGATGTATAGAGAGTCGGTACGACATATTTGGGGAGTACATCGCCGAGGAAAGCCCTGAGGGGCTTTTCATAGGCTAGCGAGCCATTCCTCGGAAACTAGCCAGGGGATACCTCCCTCCCCCCTCCTCCACCCGTGCATTGACTAATCAAAACTGTTCAATCGGTTCTGCGGCACCCTGTATGGACTTGAGCGTATGGCCTTGAGCGTATACTAAGGCGATGATGAAAGCTTTACACTGGGATAGGGGGAGGGGACGGAGCATAGAATGAGCACTTGCACAGGAGAGTTGAGCGTTGCTGTTCCCTTTAAGATTTGTTTCGATGTAGTCATCCTTACCTTGGCTCAAAGTTCAAACAATAGTCTCTGGACAATGTCTATTAACGGGTGAACTTAAATCTTGCTTTCGAGTTACATGAATCCAGACTAAGCGGGCTTCGTTCGAGGAGCAGGAGAAAGCGGTTTGACGTAAATTAACGAGAATACCGGGAGCTTGAGGGGTTTTGCGAGAATTGTGCAGAGTCCAACGGTACGTGAATAGCGAGTACAAACGGGGAATTGCAGACGGCAGATATGGACGGTGCAGGGAAGGCAGCAGATACTGGTATCCAAATCTGGCCCCGGAGAATATATAGCTAGGTCGAATGGAGTTTTCTTCCCTGTTTCCTAAAGAGAGGGTTCTAGGATCAGACGCTTCGGCGGCCTTGAATAATCTTGGCCTTTTAGCGTGAGATTCGGCGAGGTGCACTTTGTCCGACTTCAGCTGGGTCTTCTGGACTCTCAAACTTCCTGTGATGGCGGCATCTCAGGTCACCGCGGTGTCTCATAATTTCGCACCTCCATTAGTTCAGACAAAAAGGGTCTCCCAGGTGTCTGTTGTCTCTCTCTCTCATCAGTGAAGGGCAAGGCAGCATATGTATATCTTCATCTCTCTCTCTCTCTCAGATCTCTGAAGGAGGTTTTTTTTCCGTTTTAGATGCATGTAACCACTAATGATTACTCTCAGCCGATAGTTAAAGTATGAAAACAGGCTAGAGTCCTTAACGATACTATATTTCCTCATCATGAATAAGGATCTGTTTTGGTTGTAGAAATACTGCAGGTAAAAGAGAGATTAAGAAATCACTTTGAATAATCAGCTAATATGACATTAATAAAACTTCCCAAAAGTTAAGTTCGCTAATTTCTTTCACACCTCTTTTAAAAATATTTTGTTGTACATTCTGTTCATGATTTTTGTCACATTTCCTAAAATAAATATAATCTGTCAAAATGAAATTTCATTTATTCTCTGTAAAGAGATTTGGAAAAGTTTACTGAATGCTTTTGACTTAATAAAACAGTTTGGATATTAATGATATTTACCCAAGTTAAAGAATGTAAAGCATCGAGGTGCCAGTTGATTCAGGCTAGGCTATTCTTAATAGGAGCAAAGCTAGGGGCCGTAGTGTTCATTTGAAAATAGTTAGATGAAAATGTGTAGTGTTAATATCGTATATCACCTTTTCACACTTTTGATAAGGCTATTTCTTTCCTAGATTGGTTGTTTGAAATTTTCCTCCATTAGGTTAAATTGTTGAATATTTATTTACCTGCCTCTGTATTTAACTCATTTTCTGGCTCTGCTCACTCATCCAAACGAAGTTAAACAAACCTAACTTATGAATAAATAAATTTACCTTGTCTCTTTTCACTTAAAAAAATCTTTCTTTGTAACCTATATTATTCAAATGTGGGTAAACTGGGGTCACTATTGTTGAAACCAGTCAAAAGAGATCGATAATCTTCCAAAACTATTTGAAGTCTAACGAAAGTTAACAGTAAAACGTAATGTTATTCATTAGTTTATTATTATAAAACAATATTAAAAACGTTATTTTGGTTTAAAAACACGTTAAACCTGCTAAAAAACTGCCCAAATTATGAGTGGACAAAAAATGGGAAAACAGTAAATACTTAACGAATTCACCATTGATTAGCTCTTCCCACTTTTAAATATAGAAAATCAACTGTCTTAAAAATCTACCCTATAAAATCTACTATTCCAATTCCGAATTTCATGTTTTTCCTTCTATAGTGTCAATAGAACGAGAAAATGTACAAAGATGCCTTCTAGAAATTATAAAAAATTAACCTGAAAATTTCCTAAAAGATGAAACCCCAAAAGATTGAGATTTTCTCTCAAAGATCATCGGAGATGACGCACTAAATCTTCCCATGATCTCAAAGCACAATCCTTGAGTTTTCCCTATACATTCATTCATCGTGTAGAATTTTCATTATCAAAACAGATATTCTTCTGACCTATTCACACTCCTAGGTAATGGAGAAAATTCCTTTGAAATGCCCGTGGAACAATATGTTGGTTTGTTTCGGTTTATGAGTTCTACAATACACGGCACTTAAAATATTGATTTTTTTGTCAGAGACTAGAGAATTATCTGCTTCAAAGACATAATGAGTCCCTGACTAACTCAAGTTTTGTTCATAATACCTGACTTAAACAAATTTTTATTTATACCAATGAGAAGTGATTTGGTTGTTGTTCGTACAATAGGCGATTTCTTAGTAAGATCCTACTAAAAATATTTTATAAATTAGCAAATATATGGTAAAGTATGGGATTATTTCATTATTAAACTATTCGGAATTTGAGGAATATGAAGGAAACCATATAAAAAAGGAGAATAATCCAAGCAAAATCGCTTAAAATACACCTCTCAATATACTTCTTTGCCTGCGTGTATATGTGTCATGCATCCACCTATGTAGATGCACGAACTACTTAAAGATACATAAAACATAGATGACCCACGTAAGCGCACATCTGGCTAAATTACATTCAGATTAACTTCGATTAGAGAACTTGGGTTAACAACATCTGATTTTATCTACTATTAATTTAAATGCGATAGTTACTATTTCCGATTAACTCCCGCGAAATTAGCGAAGCTGAATCACATTAAAAGAAAGGGTAAACTTACATACTACGTCAAAAGCACAATTCTAATATTATTTCGTGGTACTCAATACTAGACATCCATACTCTGGGTCATAGAACTCGTCTTAAAGGTAGATGGATTGGGCTGGTCATGACTCGAACGCATCAGCCATAGGGGAAGAAAATCGACGGATATAATTTAACACATCATAAAAATAGATTAAATAGGAAAAAATCGAAATTAAATAAAACTAAAAAAGTAATGATTTTTCAGTTACAGATTGTAAGGGAATCGTCCCTTCACCCCCCCCCCCTCGTTCACTCGTGATGCAGTCCCAAGGCCGTTACCGCAAAGACATCCGTCGAAGGCATCGGCGGGTTTAGTGCTTAACCGCAGCGTAGCACAACTGGGTGCCATGAAAGACCCTAAAGGTCAAAAAGAAAGATCTTCCCCAGGAGAGTGAGATCCAGTTTCACGTCAAATAAGAAATTGGAGACGTGTTTCTCCCAATCTCGAAGGCTAACGAGGAGCCGATGGTGGACTTCATGTGAAAAACCGTTGGCCAAAAGAACTCTCCTGGGGCCGTCCTCAAGCCCCTCCCCCCCTTACCACTCCCCCAGTGGGGTAAGGAGGTATAAATGAGGAACTCTGAGGAAAATCAAGGTAGTATACGTCAGTCTCTAGGTGACGAAGTCTTCGGATCAAACCGAACTACCGAGACTGGAGAGGTAGTGTACTTAACTCGCCAGACCAACAAGACCCTGCAAGAGAGGCAGGGCTACCTACAATAAGGGGCTAAGAAGAAGCTCATCCTCGAGCTAAGTCCCTGGTTATCAAACCAATTGATAAGTTAACTTTGGTAAGTTCAACTTACTCTCGCCAGAGAGACTCCTCATATCCTGGTGCACCTTATACACCAGGGGGTATTCCTCGTCCTTGAGGAATTAAGAAAAGAAGAAGGAAAAGGCTTCCCCCTCGAGCCCGTTATTCGGTGGCCACGCCGAACTCTTAGTTAACTTGGTGAGGAACCAAGTTCAACTTGTTCTCGTCAGAGAAATCCCCCTCCGTTATACTCGCCCTTGAGGAAGACTGGAATTAAGAAAAAGCTCATCCTCGAGCTAGTTCCAGGTTACCAAACCGAATGTTAAGTAATTTATTCTCGCCAGACGAACATCCACCCCCATTATCCTCGCCCTTGAAAAATACCCTCCCAAAGTTTAGTCCTCGTCCATAAGGAAATAAGTAAGGAAGGAGAAAAGCTCCTTCTCGAGCTCGTTACTCGGTGGTCACACCGCACTCCAAGTTAGCTTGATTTAAGAACCAAGTTCGACTCACTCTCGCCAGAGAGACCACGACTGCCTAGGTGTTGCATAAATCACCGTATTGGTTCTCGTTCTTGAAGAAACCCCCTCCCTCCCCCCCCCCGGAAGAACTTGTGGACCCCCAGCTGTTACCCTCGCCAAAACGACCGTGGAATTTCGCCCATTTACATCTGGACACACGGCACGCGTCGTGAGTCAATAACATTTCTGAGGCCCTTTAAACTCCACATGAGTCCGTAAGCCTAATTCCTATATTATTTTTGTGTGTAGACAAAACGTTAACTTAATTTTGTGGGTAAACTAATTTAATTAATTCTTGTTTAGGATAATATTCAGAGTATTGCTGTAGTTAATGTATAAATGTTATGTATTCAATTGATAAAGGAAAAATATAAGTTTATTTTGTGAATTAGTGGGCGTTTCTTTTATATCCTTACGTGGTTCATAACGGCTCTGTTCGTTAAGATATTCTTATAATATCAATATTCTAGACACGCTTAGCACTCTTAGAATAGAACAAAAAGGGGGGGAATTCTACGACACAGATACTTCTCTAATGGAAACCATAGGTTTAATTAACACATTGAATTTCATTTCGTCCACAGCACGAACCTTTAATATCCTCCACGCTTAATATCCAGGAATTTTTGCCTGTAAAGATTGATAAGTAATGCATAGCACGATATTTGGTTTTTAGAATTAACTTATGTCCATATAGGTTAATTTAAAACCCTTTGATGGCCCATCAAATAGCCACCATTCACGTTTAAACATGCGTTAGTCACGTGGTGTTTTAGCAGCCCATAAAATTGAAGTACTGATATTTCCTAATCGGGTTCATTCCAATATTTTATTTACTCCGTGAGCGGGTAAAGCCGGTGTGTGGCTCAGTTGTAGCTCACCTGTCTGGGTATTAGATATGTATTTGCTTTGTCTGTTGGGCTGCCCAGTCACCTTACTTAACTAAGGATTGTAAGTTTTCATGATTTTTATTTCCTTCTAGCCAAAGAGAAATGATAATATGCATGTATACGTGCACAATATGCATTTTTATCCTATCTCATCTTCCACAATTTTTCCGCGAGTTTGGCGTGCATCAACGCTATAGAGGGCAAACTAAAAAGGAGAAACGATAGCATAACCCACTCTGTAATACAATTATCCAATGAATTCCTGCTATTACTTTATTTCAGTACTTTAATCTTCATTATTTTACATTTCCTGCAGTCAGCAAAGTATAGATCCAGATTCGCAAGATGATGGATGAAGTAGAAGTGAGTAGCTCAAAAGAGAAAGAAAGTGTGGAATAGAATGTTCCAGCCTCAGACATTAAAGGTGAAGAAGATTACCTAGTACCTAAAAGAAGATGAGTATGTTCCAGATTATGAATTTTATGAGTCAGACCAAGATGAACTACGAGAGGAGCGCCACAAGATAAAGCCAAAAATCGAAGGATGGTTTGTAATATTAAAATTAAAATACTGTAAGAAAAATCCAGCTAAATTGCTCCGTCCTGCCTATTC
Organism: Ceratothoa steindachneri; assembly: GCA_963969495.1. NCBI lineage: Eukaryota > Metazoa > Arthropoda > Malacostraca > Isopoda > Cymothoidae > Ceratothoa > Ceratothoa steindachneri. The sequence continues at coordinate 26,790,040 of OZ018321.1, read as the reverse complement.
CAGAAATGTTATTAAATTCACACCAGGACTGAGAGGGCTAGCTACAAAGGTTGATCCTCCTGTAGACCTTTGGGGATATTATATATGTCAAGAAATAATTACGTTATTAGTATATACTACTGATCTTATAATAGCTTAGCGGAAAGGGGATTATGCTAGGATGTACATAACAAAAGACAGTAATGCTATTGAAATTAAAAGATTTTTTGGCCTACTTATTTTGGCTGGCATGTATCACCCCTAAAGACTGCACTTTGCTCATATTTGGGCAGCAGATGTTATTAGCATTGAGATCTTGAGGCTGACTATGTCACTGCATCTCTTTCGTTTTCTGATATCTTCACTAGGATTTGACGACAAAGCAATTTGCCAGGCAAGAGAAAAGGTGGATAAGCTTGCCTAAATATTTTTGAGATATTTGTAGAAAAATTTAGAGAACTACATTCCATCAGAATTTGTGACTGTGGGCGAAATGCTTGTAGCATTTAGAAGTAATTGGTCCCTCAGGCAATATATCCCTATTAAACCAGCCAAATATGGAATCAATATTCATGCACTGTGTCATGCAAAATCTTTCTATCTATGTAACATGGAGATATATTATGAAACAGAGGCAGATGGGCAATATAAGGCTGACAAGCGGTATAATTCACTAAAAGCTGGGGTCCTAAAACTTATTTCTCACATCTTTGGGTCTGGCAGCATTACTTCATGACCACAACTTGACCTCCTTGGGGAGAGTAAGAAAGAACAAAGTTGACAATCTTCCTGGATTTTGGGTGAAAAAGAATAGGCCTCTTGAAGAGAGCATATTTGGATTTGGAAACAAATTTTCATTAGTCTGTTACATAAACACGAGTAAGGCTCGAAACATAAATATTATGCTTCTTAGCAGCAATGATTATGATAACAAGATAGAACAAGCTACTGGTGATGACTGAAGCCTGAAATCATCACTTTCTACAATTCATCCAAATGAGGAGTTCATGCGGTGGACATGACGAAAGTAAATATGATATTTCCAGAAACAGCCAGCGTTGTCCCCAAACTGTGAATTTTTCTCTCTGAATAACGCCTGTCAAAATTCATATATCCTCTACTCTCATATCCCAAGGAATATACTGAATTGCGGTAAGTTCATCCAGAATCTAGCCTAGCGCTTATAGAGGAGACATTGTAGAGGATATCTGAGAACTTCCACCTGCCAAGAACCGTCAGAGCAGATATTGCAAGAGTAGTGCCTTCAGTTGCAGCTGTAGCAACCTCTGCAACCTTACATCCATCGCCAGCTCACACAAAGGGATATGCATTTGGTATAAGGTCAAATGATCGAAAGGTGAAAACATGTTAGCCGCTATTACAGTAACATAATTATAAGTTTTATTAGTGCGAGAATGCAGGAACCGATGGTGAATGAGAATTTCACTAAAGGCTAGATCTTAGCTGCTATTGCTGTTTCTCGCCATTTCCATTCAGTTACATAAAGTAGTTATATTTGATGAAGAAAACTTTACATTATTATATCATTTCTACGTTAACCTTCAATAGACAACTCATGTTTATGGTAAAATTATATTCCTTATTTCAAACGGAAACTATTTCATTAGTTAATGTTTTTATTTAACGCGTATTGTAATGGACATTGCTTGTTGTGTTATATTTTTAATATAATTGTCTAAATATCCCATACAATGGCATATCATTTGCTTATTTTCAAAATAAATGTGATCGAAATATATATTTTTTACTTTTTCCTTATATTTATAATTTGTTTTGAAATACTATTTTATATTAAAAACAACCAGATAAAAGGCATTTAGGTTCTCTAGCAGACACGACAGAGATGTTCTAGGGCTGTAATATGACTAATTTTGACATAAATGTACATATCTGAACCTACTCGGTATAGCCAACAGTAGTTATTGTATTTCTGGCATCAGGTCAGACACAAATTGTCTCCTTTGGTCAGTATGTATTTTACCTGAGATTCTCAGGCACTCTCGCAGTGGCAAAGCATTGACCTATGAATATCGATCTTCGGAGCAAATATTAGGTGTTGAGGTATGGCAGACTATATAAAACGGCGATGGTAGGCAGTTGATTAGTTTAAAAGAGGCATTGAAACATTAAACGTCTTTGGAGTTTGAGTAGAGTCAGAGGCAATTAATGAGCTTATAACATCGTTTACATGCTGGCGAAGCAACTTTTAGATATCAGAATGCGGAGAAAGCGACGGCGATGGAATAGCCATAGACGATAGGTTCTAGATTGATGTGCCCTCATTTGCTGACTAAACGATTAGATAAAACTCTCAGTCATTTTCATTACGTCTACAGAATTATAGCCACTGCCGTTAGAGTAATGATCAGCCATGATAGAAGAGGATAAAGAAAGCTCATAGGGTAATGATGATCCCCGCCTTTTACTCTTTATTAAGAGAACTAACACAAATCTGGCTAAAAAAGTGAGAACAGAATAATTTTTCGAATCAGAGGCTGAGACAAGAATGACGTGATGGTGCCGTCACGAAGAGCGAGAACCAACGTACATATAGTGCCCTTAGTTAATACTTTAGTAACTTAACCAAAAGTCAAGGTTTGCGGTGGCCCAATTTCTGCTCTTTGAAAAGGAGACATCTTTATCAAATAATGGACTGATATGTACTATTCCTAGTTAATGTGATCAATTTTGTTCTCGGTACAGGCACCATTTTTATGCTATCGGTTTCTTTTGGAAGCTCAGAGGCGAGAACTGTACTGAATATTCCCACTAAAGCCTGACCATCGAGATACATATATAGTTTCACTCCTTTTACTAATGTGCCGAATTGCCTACTAATGTAGCCTAGCGGGCATTAGGCCTTATTATTAAACTAATCTATCTGAATAGACAAATTTAATTGTTTGCTATCCAGCAACTTTAAGCCCATCTTTATAGCGGTCAATTTGATTTTTTATGTGTAAGCTTGTCTTTGATCCCAGTCTTCATTTTCCTAAACTTGTTCAAGTTTAAAGTTAGCAGTCATACGTTGGTTAGCTTAAAAGTTTTTCACCTCTTTAACAGACGCTAACCTCCAATGATCCTTAATCTAAGCCATAAATGCAAATCATTGATTCTCTACAGGTCTTTGGTCTGCACCCAACCTTACCCACATAACTTGGAAAGTTCTACGTTCTTCTAATATTAAATAAATAATAAAGTTAGATCAAGTATTTTTTTTTTAATATTACTTTATATTTCCATTTCGGAAAAAATCGTAGTTATATCTTATTTTAAATGGCTTAAAAGGGAACACTAATTCTCAATTAGCTTCTTATGTGAATTCTATAATTTCTGATATTTGTACGATTTTAAGAAAGTCTCTCTCTTTTGTAAATTTACTTTAAATATATCAAGTTGTTTTATAAAAGTTTTGAGCAAACAATCACAATATATCAAAATGATTGCTGACTTGAAGTTAAAAGGCATCAATTCTTTAAGATATTGATGCAAGGCAATTTGTATAAGGGTCTGCTAATTTATTGATATTAATAAACACTTACTTTCAGAAAGTCTTTTATTGAGTATGCAGAAATAAAACTTAGCTAGGATCATAATATCTAATCGAAATTAGTTAATAAAAGAGAGGAAAGGATAGGTGTCAGAGGTAAAGGACAATTAAACGAAAAAAGGGAAAAGATGGAGAATTAGTTTTACAATTCTTTTTTTCTGGGAGTTCATAATTTAAATTGATATTCATCAATTATATTTTAAACACATCCACACTACTCCTTTCAACGGAATTTTGAGGCAATGCATTCTAATTGTGGGTAATTTTCTAAATAAATATATATTCTCCTAGCTTACATTTCAATATTTTGCATTCTTGCGTGAAGTGGGTATTTCTAGTTGCAGCAGAGTTATCTACCTAATAAATATTGAGTAAAAATACATATTAGAAAATCATTTTAGTATATTAATGAGGAATAAGTTGGCTGCGAATAGTCGAACTTCGTGTGAAGGTATAGTTAGCTGCCTATGACTTTCTTTGTAGGATCAATTTCTTTGTTCATGAATTAATTTTATTTCTTTGAGTTGGCACCTTTCCAATTGTAAGATTTCTTTTTTTCTTATATATAAATAAAAATATAGTTCAAAGTCAAAAATGGAGTTTTATAAGCGCTTTATATAGGAGAAGATAATATATTTCAATCAAAGTAAATCAAACCAAGATTGCTTGAAAGCTGCTCATTCGAAATAGATTAGTTTCACGTCAATGCTTCTATTGAAGGAGAATGATGAGTATGTATTAAATTTGGCTCCAATTATATTTTGAAAGGTTTATTTATTCAGATTTTTTGCATAGTCCCCTATATTATTATGAGTGACAAAAGATTATTTTTATTTTATTTTTTGTTCTATCAACCTTTAATATTTTAGTATAATTTTATTATTCATTTAGTAAAAAAAATATTCAATATTTAAATATAGTAATTATTCTCGTTTTATTGGTTTTATGGCACTTTTAGTGTAGCTGTTTTATGCATCAAAGAACTAAATTTAAAAATTTTGGAAAGGGTTCTTTTTTGAGTTTTTGTTGTTGTTGTTGTTTTACTTACAAGCGTGGCCGTGCAAATAGTTATTGTAAAATTAGTTTCTTTGAGAGCGTTATGAACTGTTAAGCTAGCTGCAATATTTTATTTATATACCCTCATTTTTAATTGCGACATTGAATAAAACATTCTCGATTTAGAAGGTCAAGCTAGAAGTGAATATATGATTTTTTCATGTTCTCTAATACAAAGGGTGAAGCATAAGAAAACAAATGATACATAAAACTGTTTTCGTTAGGGAAGTTAGATTATACCTTACCCCAGTGGTTTCCAAAGCCATGTTAGTGACTCCAATGAGGGTCACAAGGGTGCTCCACTCATTACATTGGTAAACGAGGAAAGAACATATCCAAAGGCTCTGAAGATAATCGAATAAGATCGGAACCTTAGCAATTTAGTTTGGGTTTTAGCAAATACTTTCCTTTAAAAAAGAGATTAATACTGGACAAGTGATCCACCATCTATAAGATGGAATAAAAAAGATAGTTAGAAGGAGCGAAAGTTGTCAAAGGAAATTAATTAAGGCAAAATACACAATGGTCTTTAACAAAATGTGCATATATATATATATATATATATATATATATATATATATATATATATATATATATATATATATATATATATATATATATATATATATATATATTTATATATTTATATATATCTATCTATCTATATATATATATATATATATATATATATATATATATATATATATATATATATATATATATATATATATATATATATATATATATATATATATATATATATATATATATATATATATATATATATATATATGTATATATATATATTATACTCATCTCATATGTGAATTCTAGAGCATAGGATTGCACACGTAGACAAAAACTGTCATATAAACCTGATTCTATGACATACAGCTTGACCCTTCTCAGAGATAGATCAGGGATTGGCTACCCTCATTGTGTTTAGTGTCTGTAAGTCCTTACCAATGAATCATTGAAGAAAAACAAACTGAAACGTCAATTGTGTTCAGTTCGACCAAACTATTTTTAAAATCAACTATGTTACCGGAAGAACATAGTGGATTTCTTGATAGTGGATTTCATAGTTTCTTATTGCACCGTCCAAAAACTTTCACAACCTCGGAGAGGAGATGGTGCTACCAGAAGCATTCGTTATGGTGAAAGTTACTTGTACAGCAGATGTAGCTAATAAAATTAAGTTGTAACGCTTTCTAATAACAACATCAAAGGTCAAATTGATCTCATGTCATCAAATATTTGTGAACAAATAATTTTGGCAAGAACTAAAAAGGTAAGTTTTCATTGGAGACAGATGAATCTGTGGATATTGCTGGCAAACCTCAACTCATGCTTATAGTGAGGTATAGACTTGATGATAGAATTATGGAATAATTTATGTTCTCTATTGTCTTGTCAACAACGACCACTGGAGAGGATAACTTTGTTATGGTGGACAGTTTTTTTAAGAAACATAACATAGACTTGTTGAACTGTTTGGTTGTTTGTACTGATGGATCGCTATTTATGATAGGAAGTTGAGTAGGTTTTGTGACTAGGGCTAATTAAATGAGAAAATCATGATGTCCTAATAATTCACTGTTTTATACATCAGGAAAGCCTGGCCTCTTAATGTCTCTAGTCATAAGTCAATCTTGTGATGAATAATATTATCCAAATTGGAATCTTATGAAGGTAAAAGATGAATTATTTTTCGCTATTATATCCGTTGGCTGTCTCGAGGCTGCATAATTGGACAGGCTAGTGAACATAAAACTGAAAGAAAAGTTTTTGTCCAAGGGAAGAAGCTGAAGCTGGCCGACAATTTCCGAGATGCCGCCTGGGTGGCAAAGTTAGCATATTTAGGCTACATCTTCAAGCACTTGAATGAATTAAAATCATAAAAAAGGCCGAAATCCAAAAATGTTAAGCATCAGTGAAAAAATTACATCATTTAAGAAACTTGCACTTTGGAGATAAAATTAGCCACGTGAAAAACTGCAGCTTTTCCACAGCTGAATCAGTGCTAGAAGATTCATCAGAGAAAAATGAGAAAACTTTAAGCAATATCTGATCTCACCAGCCAGACGTTAGGTTAACCTGGGAAATGGCGGAATCAATCTTGCTATAAATGCCGGCCTGATAAATTGCAAAGGTGGCAAAATTGCAAATGCACTCCTAATACACACATATCCACACTGTCCATGCACACACCCTTTGACTCCGCCCAGGAGTCTTAACAAATAAAAAACGGACACACTTTATAGGCGATAGGCTCCACCCCGCCTTCAGATTAAATAAAGAGAAGTCACGCCCACTTAAAGGACGGTGGTATTATTATTCACTTATTCATTCATTCATTTAGTTAGTCAGATAGCCAGGAGTGACTAGCTAGTCTGTGGGATTAGACTATGCTGTGATCAGTAAAGCTATTGTAAATCAGGCTTATACGTTAGTAACACTACCACAAATTCATAACACTAATTTCCACAAATTCTTTTTACCTAATCCTACCGAGTCCTCCGCCCAATAAAGTGATTTGAATCTGCTTTCCATGAGTACTTTTCCTGAGAAGAATCCATTCGATCCTCTTACCCAACATACTTCAATAAAACTAAGGCAAGAGGGGTATTTCTCCACAAATAGAGTCAGCACAAGGTAGCACCCGTTATCCAAATACACCAACCGCGCTACGTCAAGTTTAAGCAACATTAGGAAAGGGAACCGCGTGACCGAGCCACAAAATTACCTGAACACTATAATCCCAGGATTTTAAGAACTTTTAGGTCTCCAGGTAAATCACCTGTAGAAGCAACGTTTTAAAAGTCTCTCATACTCTGCGTCCTGTGTTTAACTAAGGGATAAGCTTTTTCTCATTCATGAGGCTTACAAACCTCTTATTCCATTTCTCACTCTATACCTTTGTAAACAAGGATTTTCAGCTCCGTTGACGATCAAGACTAAAATTTAGATCCATCAGTATCCTAATATTGATTTGCACTGTTCTCTATCCATCAACATTTGGCAAAATGAAGGAACAACACGGTGAAGACTACTTGAAGAGCGACAAGAAGATGCCAGCTAAAAGTTTATTTTCTTTGCTTGCTTTTTGCTCCAATAAATTACATTAATATGAAAATGTGTCTTTAATATCCTTCATTTAACACAGAAATATAAAAGTATATTGTTTATTAAATAACAGTTAATGTCCTAAAAAACATTGTAAATAACTAAATGTAGAAACACCAAAGAGATTACTATATTGATCAACAGTCAAGAAAGGTTGAATAGTCAGAAGGGCTCATTCATGAAACAGTATTATAGTTGGAAGTAAAAAGTTTGTTTATCTTTGTTTGAGTAAAAAGTTTTGCCTCCAATTATCTTCAATCAATATCATATTATATTTATTAATAAGTAAATTATTGTAAAATTCAGTAAACTTTATTCAATTGGATAAAACTAAAATAATATTGAAATAATATTTAATCCCTGAGTCTCGCCAAGCCAAAATCAATTTGTGTTCAGGATCACGAGAAAAAGGTTTGAGATAAGAGTGTCTTCTCAGGGAGTATCAGTTTTAGGCTACCTAAGATTATATCAGAATTGTATTAAAATGCACCTAACGAACTTAAAGTAATTGCACTTTTTCTGCGGAATTAAAGGGATAATATTGATAAAGAATACTGCAATAAAAATACGAATAAATGAACCATCTGACTGAAAAATTAGGTAAGATACGTACCATGAGTTCGTTTTCCCAGTCAACTATCAGTTCTCTCACACATGCGATAATATGGATATACGAACAAATTATAATTTTGGAAAATTGCGTAAATAATTTGCTATGATAAACAAGTCTTTTATTACTTATTTTGAATTCATTGCTGATAGTCATATTTCCATACAAAAATCTATGACAGTATGCTATGAAACACCAAGGGCTATTAAGTATATTCAGAGTTAGCCTATTAAAATTTTATACAAAATTATGCAATTTTATAATCAACTAGGCTATCTTATATATAGTGAACTTTAGCAAGGTGTCTTAGTAGTTTCATTACGTGGTCATGAGACTTATAATGTTGTTGTTGTTATCTTGTTTCTATGTAGATAGTGAACAAACTACCAATTACATCTATTCCCTACACTCTGTATTTTTATATATATTTCACAATTCAAATCAGTTTGCCATCTGAAATATTGGAGGGACAGGTACAATGAAAGAAAACAGAATGGAAAAATAATCTTTAATCGATTCAAAGGAGCTAAGGAAAAGTGCTAAGGGAAATATGTTAGCAAAGTTTACAAAATATCCTTCTCATAACTATTTTAGTATAGATTACACCTCTGTATATTGAATGTATTAGAAAAAATGATATCGCATCGCAGGTTATAGAATAATTACCTTCTGAATAAATAGTTCTTTGGGAATTAATGGATTAAACACCATATGTTTGGATATGTAAAATCTATCCTAAAACCATATTCACCTTTTCAATGTTCACAGTGTTAATTATTTTACTATCCCTATTGTATTTTTTTAGCATATTATGCACAATATATATATATATATATATATACATATATATATATATATATATATATATATATATATATATATATATATTTAAATAAAGAGCAAACTTTAGATAACAGATTACTTAGGAAGGCTTCTAGTGACCAATGTCAAAAATGAACTATATATGTATATTGACCCCATCAAAGTATTTTTCCAGCCACCATTCCTGTTGTATTACAGATCATTCTCCTACTACAAATTAAACCATTCGCGCAACCACAATTCCTGCAGCAAGAACCCCGATATTTTAAATTTATCTACATTACATACTTTCTCTAGTGCTCTCTCTAAATTTTTGGTGTGATACGATTTCATTGCCATTGCGACCTAAGTTTCTCTCAAAGAAAATAAATTAATCTATTTTAGTCTGCAGCCTATATTCAGTACGTTTTTTGCTTCTCGAAATATTTTGTATGTGGAACAGCGTCAAAAACATTTTTTGGGAAATCTTGATTAGAGGCATCTATATTTTTTCGTTGTCAGACGATGTGAGAATTTCCTTAATTAAGAAAGAAAAGGAGTTAACTTGAACATCTGTCGAAGTGCGTACTGCCCTATTTTATAGTAAAATATTTATTCCAGAAAGTTGATTCATCCTATTCCTAGTAATGCATTTCAAATGTTGAACAACAACAATTTTCAGGATGGTCTCTATGCACTTAAAATAAAATTACTTTAGGTACATTTGCCTCTTTGAACCTCTTAGGAATAATTATTCGTACGCTATAGATTTTTTGTTAAAATTGTAACGAATTGCTTCGGCACAATTTTGATCTACCTTTCACTTCAGGTTCTAATAACTTTTCCAAACACATCTTTTTTCAATTTTTTATGGTATAAAATTGCGGACGTATTACAATAGAATGACTTTGTTATTTATAATCGTAGATTTGCTTTTGAATAGAATCATTACTGCTTAGTAAAAAATAAAAAAAATAAAAGGGGCTTGTGCCCTCTCTATTGAAATAACATGATGTATTAGTGCAGGGTGTATTACGATTTGCGCAAATTTGTGAGAAATACTCGTTAAAGCAATAATTTCCGAATTTGTTAACAAATAAAATGAGCCATGTTTATTAGCTTGTCTAGCGTTTTTTTAATACAGAGCAAATTGTTACTTATCGAAAGATATGCATCTAAATATTGTCGTGAGTGCGTTTTGGAACTGCGAAAGCGGTTCTGTTTAAAAACATTCAAAATATTAAGAGCGCCTGTGCCTAAAATTAATACTGTGATAGTACGGCTCTATCTGGGCTAATGGTAAATAGTGAATGCACTATTGTTGTAAGAAAGGTTTATGGACAAAATTCTGAATTAATATACAAAAAGGAGAACTCATGGATTAGAACAGCATGAGAAAACTCTCTTTAGAGCGGGTAGGAATGATAGTGAGTGGATGATGCGTTTAAAATGAGACAACTAACTGTAAAAACAAAGGATTAGAGATGAAATGCGTATGCTGTGTTCATGGAAGAGGAGAAAGCTTGTGATCGTGTAGATAGTTAAGCATTTAACATATTTTAAAATGTATGGTAAACTATAAGCTGATGTGAAGGGTATTTATTCCGGAAGCGCCATGAGAGTAAGCTGTTACCAACGTTAGTGTATGGAAATTACACTGAGGGGATGTATAAAAACGGAATGATCTCGAGTACTAGCAGTCCAGATGGACAACGACAGAGGGATACTTGATATGCAAATAATAGATAAACTGAGAAACGATAGATAAGATATTTATATTAGCGGTTAGACGGTTGTGATCACGGAAATTTGTGAGAGATTTCTAAGTTTTTATGGAAATATTAAAAGAATAGATTTAAGTAGACACAAAATCTATAAGATAGTAAGTATAACGACGGAGAAATAAAAAAAGAGTGAAATACGAATTGATAAGAAGTTTATTGTAATGTGATAGAACGGTCTGAGACCGCATTGCTTCAGCCCCTATCAGATGTTGAAACACATGCTTCCCCACATGTATCCTATGAGAGGAAGTAGAAGGCGCGTTATCGCCCATCATAGCCAATGTTTGATCAAGGAGGTTCCACTCATCCGTTCGCCTCCATGCGTCGATCTCGCCAGATTGAATTAGGCTTATGGGCAGATAAAATATTTTCCCAGGCGCCACCGAGACATTCCACCGAAGTCCCACACCCCATTGTCTCCTACGCCAAGGGGCTCGCTCCGGCTATTTATACCATAGTATTTCACATTTGAGACAGATCCAGATTATCTTCGCAAGGCATCAAGCCGATCCGGTCTCCTTGTGCACCTAAGAACTCTGCCGAGAAACTCCTTATTGTCCAGAAGAGGACAATATCCCTTGAGTGCCAAGGTTCGCGCCCTTCGAGACGCCAAATCAACAAGGCTCCCCCTGTTTTTCTGAAAAAGAACAACATTAGAACAGCCATTGTTCTTCAAGCCCATTCATCAAGAAACGGTTCTCGTTCCCAAGACATCACGTCAGGATAATTTAATTCCCCCTTTTTAACGTTCTTCAAGAGAACGCTTGGAAATAACAATAACCTCCATTGTTCATCTAGAATCGCTGTCACAAGGATCGCTCGTACTTCCGAGCTCACTTCGCTCTCACTCCTCAAAGACAGTCCTTCCCCCTCGTTAAGGACAACCCCATGAAGAACCCCTTCTCTTGGAAATCGCCAGTTGTACCAAAGATTCCTTCCCATCACCTTTCTCTGCAAGAAAACTTTGTAATTACGTAAGCTAAACATTACCTTTAATCTTTTAACCTTTTGTCAGCGAACCATTCCCCCTCTTTGCTTGTTTGCCGTTTTAAATCTCTCCAAATCTCAATCCTGAGATTAATAAGATATTCCCATGACCTTTTTCATTTCCTGTGTTTCTCCCAATTTTAATCGTCGTTTATGTAAACATTTTCCGTGTGTTGTTTGATAGTCTAATTAATAAAACTGTATTTTATTAATGGTAGCACATTATTTATCCTTGTGATCCATTCCACTTCTAAATTATATTGAAGATAATAAGCCTCTCCAGGCCCCCCTATTTTTTTAACTAACCTCGGTCATCAGATTACCACGCACTCGAAATATAGAATAATCCCCTCAACGAATAGTTATATATAGTATATCGTCGGGAGCTTATTCTACGACATGTAACATGGTGTGAAATAGGGTGCAACTTAGAGAATTATGAATTGGCGCGGCATGTTAAAAAAATGGATACTACTGTTGTAAGGAGAATAAATATACAAGAATTAGTGTCACGGTGTATCAAAGCATTATAGACTTTAGTTAAATAGTTATTGTTTGTGAGACTTACTGAAGAGTAAGTTTATAATATTGTGTAAGGTAGCTTTGCTTAAATTCTTCTGCCCAGGAAACAATAATACATGAGATGCTATAGATAATATTCGTTCACTCTCCTGGAAAATTTAGTCAGATGATTTTCTTGAAGAAATTCTTGCTGGATACAATAATAAAATTTTTCGAATATAGATGTTTCATAATGGCATAACTGTCGGAAATCATCCGCCAATCAAAAGAAAGCTTAGCATATGCCTTAATTGTGAACTACCATCTATATTTGCAATTAAAATATACCCTTGACTCACTGAAAACTACTTTATCTACCTGTAACTGCGTCTGCTTTTGGTTTTGATTTTTAAATTAATATCTTATATTTCCTCCCTAATCTTTCCTGATACTCTTTTCTTACCACAATTCCATTCTTCCCGTCGCTGCTCTTTAAGTTTGATTAGGATTTCCTAGTTGGTCTCTACATATTTTCTCTTTGGTTCTATCCTATTAGTGCGATGCTCTGCATATTTAGCGTATGAAATTCTTAGTGTTTCGTTGATTTTACCCGAATTGATCTTTCTGCTTACCTAAGTTGGCTTCTTCTAGTACCTGGTCATTTTTAGTTGATCCATATTTCATTGAAAAAATATTATTACCCTCTTGAGGTAAAATATAACCTTATGCTATCTTAAATGCAATCCACGAGCTTTAGGATTTAGCAAAACAATCTCTAAATGGAACGAAATACATGTGTATAAGTGTAGCATTCTTATCTCTTATTTACTATTATACCATCAAAATTGTCCATGGCTTTAGTGTCAAATAAAGGAATATTGCGCACCCCACCACACCCATAATCGAAATATATGCTAGAATTTTGAACACTGAAAATTTTTAACTTGAGATTGAAATATCAAATATTTCTGCTGGTTTCATAATAAACAACGTCTCATCTTTACATCCTAGAGATAGAGTTACAAAAAGTGTGAAAATGAGAGGGACAATTAAAGAAGAGATAGAAAAAAGTTTTCTGTGTAATCCATCAGCAATTTTTTCAAACAAAATATATAAAATATTTTAGGAAAGTGTTCATTAATTGTGGATTAGCTGAGTCAGGACAAAGCCATCTGATCTTGCTTATTTTTTGCAAAAAACCCCTCAAATATTATATGTATTTGTCTTTCTTTCTTTTTTCTACTCTTGTATTGTATTTTTGATATATTTTCTCTCCCATACCTCAATATCATCAATTGTGGTAGCACAAAGCATTTATGAAATTTGGATTGATGTTGTATTAATAAAATCTGTTATTTTTCCATAATATAAAATGCTAAGATTGTTTCTAAACATAAATGAATAAATTCGCTTTTGCTTGCATTGTTTAATTATTGGATGCTTACCAATAGACGCAGTAACCTTGAATTAACTTCTTATTTCTGCTACGATTGGACTATGTTCATAAAGGGTGCAACCATGTAGAGTTTTTATCGAGAATGAATCAACCACACGTTCTTATCAAACCCATCGATTCTAAAACCATTACGAATAATTTAAATCTCAGGCTTTTGTGATTTCACTTCAAACCGGTTACTCACGAAAAAATATGAAAAAATATTCACATCCTGTGGTTTTGATATTTGTTTCATTTTGCTTTGCTTGATCTGCTATTCTTTCCCCAAAGCTCTCGATAGTGATTGGCGAATTTGTAGAAGTCGTTTTTTCTCAATGATTACGAATTTTCAGTTTAAACCTCAAAAGAACACAGTAGCAGACCGCATTGCCATTCATGGTAATAAAAAAAGGAACTTTAAATATCTCTATTCTTGGATCATATTGGAAAGAAGGATTTATATTTTTTCTTCATTGCATGTAAATTTCAATAAACACAAAAATAAAAGAATCTAAACTCCTTATTATTAAAAATTAACCCCCAAATAAATAAAGAATACCGAAAATTTAATGGCAAGAACGATTAAGATGAAACCCTTTATTGTCTCTATTCTTTTGGCAATCCATTATATAAAATTACTCGGAATTTAAGAATGAAAACAAGGTAGGACGTCACGTTATCACTTGTGGAATTATATTCATTTCATTTAAATTTTGTCAGAGATGAGAGAGAGAGAGAGAGAGATGAAAAATGTTGTGCCTTCAATGGGGAGTGAGAAAACAGATACCTTGTTGACCCTTTTTGTCTGCGCTAATGGAAATGCAAAATCATGAGATGCCGTGGTCGCCGGAAAGCCCACTATCACAGAAAGTCGTGACAATTTTGAGAGTCCAAAAAGTCCCGTCTGGAGTAGGACAAAGTTTCGCCTGAACGACTATGGAACCTCCTCGCTATCGTGCTAATAGGTCGAAACTAATCTCGCCTGTCAATGGTTAGACCCTGTAACCCTTCCTTTCGGACTAAGGGGGGTGAAACCCCAATTCGACCCAACTTTAATTCCTGTTCTAACTGGAAAGCAAGATCTAAGTTCATCCCGTAATAGTCATTCTCAAGAGCCTATTATTTGAACTTTGCCCCAAGGCAAGAATTATTCCTTCGGACCAATTCTCAGACTTAATAGCAACGTGCAACTCTCCTGTACAAGTACTCTCTCTACTCCTCCTTTCCCCAGTATAAATAAGCCTCCATCGTCAGCTTTGTCTACGCTCAAGGTCATTCGAGCAACCTTCTGCCAATATTGTTCGTTTGTTTGTACGGCGACCGTCCGGGCCAAGAATTCTCCCCTTTTAGCCGCTGAGACTCATGTACGTCTAATATGTATATAGCTTGTTTCAAACCCCCTTTTGACCTTGTTAAAGAATATTAATTTATATATTAGTAAAGTTATTTTTTTACCCGTTTTTTTATTGTCCCGGAACATCCAAGAGAGTCGACTATTTGACCAACCCACATTCAATTACTTTTCACTCTGCTTCTATTATAAATCTCCCACGCACATAGCCGTCATCGCCCTTGGCTGAAAAACGCAGAAAGGGTTAACGTGACTGTATTCTAAGTCACATTTTATCAGCAATGGAAAAGATTTATATATTTATAATATTTCTTTAACTTCAAGTGGCGTTAGATTTATAATGAGCAACCATGTTGTCGCTTAAACCTGGAGGATTGTTTGCCCTCTCTCTAACAAGATGTTAAGAAAAACTGCCTCAAGGTCGAGAGTTTGGTATGTTTCTCAAGAGAATTGTCTGCCAAATTCCAATAAGTGTGCATTTTCTCTTCAATACGTAATAGGATTGTCTAAAAAAATAAAATGTTATTTTTTTTCTCCACAGGGCTAATTTCATTCACTTCACGAAATAGAATTCCCGAATAATTTCCTATCTATATCTTATCATTTAGGGGTCGCAGCACCTTTTATTTTACTTAATAAGGTCTTTGAGGGTGTAGGACTAAGAATGGACCACCTCTAAATATCATTGTATTGTGATGAAATTTTGTGTTTTGGACCACTCTATTATGCAGTGATAAATAACTATAGTTACTAATGTTAATTATGGTGTATTTCTAACGTTTTTCGGTTAAAGTTAATTCTTATTCATAATTTCCTTCTTACTATTTAAGATTAAGATCGTATATTACTTTGTCTGCATCCGGCAAAGAATCAGTTTTAGTGTAAATTCGAAGATGTTGCAAGACAAATAGACACTGTGACGCCCTTTCATGAAAACTAATATTCTCCTGTAAGCATAACCTGATATTTACGTACTAATTTATATTTTGCTAAAAGAACATGCAACGTATTTGGTAAATATGTATAATCTAATAGAATCTATTATTTTATTATAGATAGTCTAGAATAAAATAAATAAAAATTGGGTGGAATATTTTCGGCGAGAATTACGTAAAACGATCCAAATTAGGCCACCGTAGAAAAAGAAATACTCATGAAACTTATATGCCCTTTTCCATCACTGTAACAAAAAAAAGGTTTTAAAAAGCTTTTCTCTTTCGCTCCACGAATGCCAACTTATTCATAAACTCATCATAATTGAATTCTTAGTTTGGTCGTAATAAAGCTGAATATTTTTATGGTCTATAATCGAATTTCGTAAACATTGTAAAAAAATATTTTTTAGGATTTTAGATTAGAAGTGTTTTCATAAAGATAATAAATAATAAAATAAAACCATACACACTAACATTAAGTATTCTAATTACACAAAAAATCAATTGTATTCGACTATTTGCTTTTAGACTGTGCTAAAATTGAATTTAGTGTGAAGGCATTTTTTCCGAAAGCACAAAATTGAAATAAGCTTTTTTCTATTTTAATCATGCATATGCGGGTGGCGTCCAAAGTAAGATATATCTAAAACAACGAAATTCGATACAGTTCGGTTACGAATAGAATAATGGTCATTTACACATAAAGAATATTTGCAGGCATTAATGCTTCGTGCTCGAAGTTCACACGTCCAAAAACATAATTCAAGATGGGGGAATGCAAAATGGAAAGATACTCGTACTTGTCTTTTATAATTCTCAGATGCACATTAACTTATAAAATCCATTGCTATTGATTATATACAATATATATATAAATATAAAGGCACGGTTTCACTCTGTTAAAAGATGCCCCTCAAAGGATCACAGTGAGAAGAAGCCTCTCGAGCCCGAGACCACGTGATCCTTGGCGTGAGAATTATAGAATCAACGGAAAGGAAGCTGTCACGCGCTGAGTCGCCTAAGTCGGCAACACACATCGCTTTCCCTCAGCCGCGATAAAGCCGAGTTATTGCTCTAGGCCTCGCAAACATTTCCTTTCCCCGCGAACGTGCCCGTACAATTTGAACCTCCTATCCTGACGCAAACTTAGCTGTTTGACCCCACCACTTATCTTGAAATAACTTTGCACAGAATGGCGTCGTGAATTCTCTTAAGACGGCTATGTCCTGGGGCTATCTAACAGACTAACCACCCGACTATTTAATCTTTTGTCGGCGATGCTTACAAGATATTGAGAGTCTGCCAGTCCCCCCTTCCCGTCCGTCCCGTCGTTCAGATCTCACAAGCAGATCGTCCTTCGTGAATCATTGGCCCCTGTACAAAGGAAAGCTTATCGAATCACCTTCTTTCGGAGGAACTGTGTGGATTCTCTCGTTTCGCACCCCGCTTCATGACTTCCGGTTCCCGTGTGTGAGACTCTCTGCCGTGCCGCAGAACAGTCTCTCGTGTTTGAGATCACATCTCTTTAGAGCAGAGAAATCTCATTCTTCTGCAAGAAGTACTGAATCCCAATCTACGAGTTCTTCTCGGCAGAACCTTCAGAAATGTCTGCTCGAAGACCTGAGCCGTTGGTCTCCCCTTCCGAACCACTCTAATATTCGGGTTAAAGCGATTTTGCTTCTAATCTCATGATTACATCCCTTGTCATTCGTCGCAGGCATTGCCTTTTTAATAATATCCATTAATCGGGTTAACAATAATTTTGAACATCCCGCCTAACTCTGGCACATTGGAAATTGTACCAATCTAATTAATTATTCTTTTAAAGCATAATTTTTTGCTCTTTTTGTATATACAATGTCTTGCTTATTATTCATATCAAATTATATTTGAGAGGGGTGTTAATCTTTATATATCCTTGAACTGCACTTGGCAAGAAGGTAGATAAATCTCAGACAATTATAAACCTACAAATTAAGGAGGTAGCCTTCCACTCGTCTAACTTCTCCGAAGCCTATTGCAGACGGCCTGGTGATGGCTATCTGCCAGACAATGTAAAGGCGTCCGTAAACTTAAAAGGTCTACCGAACAGTTAAGTTGTTCATTAACTAGTTTGCCAAGTTCGTTCAAGGTTATCCAAAGATATTGGAAGAAATTCTTAATTTCTTTTTTTAATTGATCATTCTCTTGTGGTGCCCGTGCGATCGTAATTTTCACAAGTTTATTTTCTTCGTGTGTATATTTTAGGGGTATTTTTTGTTCGGAGACGAGTTCTCTCGCAATTCCCTACTAATCCCCTTCAGGATTAAACGGCCTTATAATTACAGGTCATATAGGAGCTAATTTTTTTAGTTAGAATTTATTATCGTTTCTTTATTTATCGTTGTGTGGGTAAATCTCCGTTAGGATTTTGGCACGATCGTAGGATCCCAATAATCTTTTCCATGAGTTGCTTGTACGTGTCGAGCGGCCAGACGCACATTTACACTAGCAAAATATTGTCATTGGAACGTTTCCGACAGCAAGGAGAGATCCTTGGGTTGTCCAGGTAGGAGCTATTTGCCTATGTTCAAGAGGAAGAAAGAAACGAAAGCACAGAAAAAGATAAAAAGAACAAAATGAAGCTGAAGAGAAAAGAGAAAGAGAATAGAAAAAAGCTAAAGAGAGAACGGTAAGAGAGCAGAGAGAAATAGAAGAAAGAGATAGAATTCGTCATCGCCAACGCGAGCTGAACCGAAACCAATTGGAAACTCTTTCCATCACCTCAAGAAATGAATACCTCCAAATCCCCTCAGTAAAGTGACCACTGTATAAGGAAGGCGAGGATTCCAGCACCTAATTAACTTACTTTGAGTAAAATTTTCGAAGTGAACCACTGGGATATTGGAGCAAATGGAGTGCTTCGATACTCCTTCCCCCTCAATACCCATCTTCAGGAAATTTTCATTTCAGTCCTCGCCGAAGCCATCTTCGACTACTCGACTCTCAAGTGGGAACTATTATCGGCTATTAATCTGAATCTGGATTTCTATAGGGCAAAGTTCCGCCATGCTAGGATACTGCCTTGCCAGACCCAGTGCCAATTAAGATTCAACCTGCAGAGAAACCTTCAATTCTGTTTGAACTCACCCCAAGTAGACCTCGACTACGTGTCCTTATTTTATTTCAACTTACGGAATCAGCTGATGGATTTTCTACCCTCCGAAATCCGCCCATTTGTGTATAATAAATGCGTGTCTTCTTTCAAGCAACGTATCGAACAGGCGGATGTGCACATATCAAGCCACAACCTATAGCTGAAAGATTCTAAGAAATCGCAGTCCTCATCACCCAAATGAGATTGAAACTGCTCCAAGTTCCTTCCGAAGAACTCGCCCAGGTATGTGAAGATACCTGGTCTTTCCAAACCCAAGCCCTATCTGCTGTCGCTACTGGGAGATATTAATACTCACATCATTAATTCCCCAACGTCTGGTTTTACGCCAAGGCCCGTCGTATGTCTTTCTTGCGGCGTACCCAGTCACATGAGAACCAACTGTCCAGAAAACTCGAAATTCTGTTCAGCTCCCAATCAGCAAGTCCATCAGATAATTACCTCTCTCTCTAATCTGCACAATTGCCCTGAAACGCCAGCAAATTCCCCAACGAGTATCACCCCGGGAGAGCTAGTCAACTTTTTGTTCAACAAAAGCTCCGTCGGTTGGATTGAGTTCGAAAACGGAACCGTTATTGGTTGCAGAGTGTCAACCATCGTAAGAAACACCGGCTGCACTCGGTTCTTTGTCTCAAAAAAGTAGCACCACCCACAGTGGGCCCCGAGCACGATAAACTTGTAGTAGTCGATGAGTACTTGGGGCGCACAAATCGGATCCCCGTGATCCCCTGCTATCTGGAATAAAAGTATTTTACTGGTTGGACTGACGTGATAGCAGCTCCCATTAAGTTCTGCGTCGTGTTGGTCAGCAAGAGCCCGCAATTCTCACCTAACCCGTTGCACCTCATGTTATCACAAAGGCCCAGGCGCTAAAGGACACTGTGCCCCCGTGCCAGTAGAACCCACTTATGCCCTAAAATTTTCACCCCTTCACAACAAAGCATTTTCAAGCGCAGAAATGAAGAATGAGGATCTGCCCGTGGTCGAAAGAAGGTCGCCTATGTCGTTAGTGACGGAATGCTACATTGTTCCAATTTGGTTGAGGATAAATTCCCGACTCGCTCTTTATGTATTTCCTGTTCTCATTTGCCCGAAGTCCTCCGACTTGCCCACAGTGGATAACTAGCTAGTCATTTTAGTCAAAATAAAACCGCTGAGAGAATTTTCCGTTATTTAGGTGGGCCCGGCGGTGCCAAAGAAATTGCCGAGTTTTGAAGTTCGTGTGACATTTGTCAAAGGACTACATAAGAGCTCAGTTGTATCAGAGCATTTCTTTACAGTGGCCATAGATTTGTTTTGCCCAATTCATCTCCCGTCTAGCGAAAGACACTCATACGTGCTCACGCTTGTCTATTTTGCTACGAGATTCCTCGACGCAATCCCCCTTAACAGGATAGAGAGTGTGAACTGTGCGGAGGCCCTGATTTCTAGCTTTCCTGCGTCGAAATCCCGAAAGAGATCTTTTCTGAAAGAGGTAGACAGTTTACTTCTAAACAAATAAAGTACGTCAGCAGCGCCTTAAGATGAAGCGATTATTTTGCACCCATTTTCACCGCGGTGCTAACGGCGTTTGCAAAAATATTAATGGTACATTAAAGACCATTTTGCAAAAGTTTTGCCATGCCCAGCCCTGAAAATGGCATCTGTACTTGCCGGTTGCCCCGTTTGCCGGCCGAGAAATCACTGACAGAAATTTAGGAGTTGCCCACGCGAAATTTTGTATTGCCGAAACGTCTGAAGCCCAATGAGTATATTAAATGAACAATTTGCCAATCCCCGCCTGGATGATGAAATAAAATACTGGTATTCTTATTTGTTAGGCCTAGGAAACCGCCCAGAACAATGCGCAGATATTGTATACAAAAATACGAACGTAAATCTCGAGAGGTATCAGGCATATTTTGTTGTTAGGGCAAAAGAAAGGCGATTTAAGCCCAGTGACGAGGTGTTGCTCCTTCTATCCATGGAGAGCAATAAGCTCCTGTACCAATGGAAAGGCCCCACCCCCATCCTAGAAGCACTCGGTTTACGAACGTAAACCTCGAGAAGTATAGGGGATATTTTGAGGATAGGGCGAAAGAAAGGCGATTCAAGCCCGGTGACGAGGTGTTGCTTCTCCTATCCACCGAGAGCAATAAGCTCCTGTACCAATGGAAAGGCCCTACCTCCATCCTAGAAGCACTTGGCCCCGTGCATTATTTAATGCAGACCACCTCAGGTAACAAACTCCTTCATGTAAATATGCTTAAGCGCTACAACCACCACGCCTGCATTTATTATATAATTGCGCTTAAAAGAGAGGCATTAATGGAAACCTCTTATCCCTCTCAGCCTATTACCTTAATTCAAAACCGTTTGCGTCTAGTCTGAGAATGACTACCCTCTCCCTTCGCTCCCTGCTTCCCGTAAAGATTACGCCCCGGAACTCAATGTAGATCCACAGCTGGATCCTTCTACAAGATGCAATTGGCTCTTTTATTGACGGAATTCCTAAATGTAATCAACGAGAAGCCTGGCTACTCTATCCTTTTTGAGCACGACATAACCTTAACCACCGAGGAGCCTAACCACTCTAAAGCATACTCCTTGCCCGTTCACTTGCGTTCTGCTTTTAACTCCGAAGTAGAAAGCCTGTCGAAATTGGAAGTCATTGAACCCTCCATTTCAGATTATTGCTTCCCCATTGTTATGGTCAGGAATCCGGATAATTGCTTTCGTATGTGCATAGACATTAGGATACTAAACGCCGTAACGGTTTTTGACGCTGAGCTTATCCCTTAGATAGATCAGAACCTATATTTGTTTGAAGAAGCTAAGTATACTTAGGACATAGACTTGTGTAATGCCTACTATCAAATTTCCCTTAAAGATAGTGCCCAGAAATATAGCGCATTCCCCACAGAAGAGAGCCTCATGCAATTTCGGCGGCTTATTTTTGGATTAGTTATTGCTTGTATTACCTATAATTGCATAAAACGCCGGATACTTCATTGGCTGATAAACCTGTCATTTTATTTTGATAATGTTTACGTGGCCACACAAGTATGGGACCAACTTCTACTCTCCCTTCACTTCCACCTCAGTAGGCTTCGTGAACACGCACTTACCATAGGCGAAAACAAGTGCCACTTTGCCTCAGACACCATTAAATATCTTGGTTTTCACATTGGCAAACATCAAATGGTACCCCCAGGAAGAAGAGATAAAGGCCATCACCGGTATACCCCTTCTGCGTACTAAAATACAATTAGGCTCCTTTCTCGGATCGACGTCATTTTACAGGCATTTTCTTCCTAATTTCGCCGCTTTAGCGTCCCCTTTAGTGCCTTAATAACAATCATTTTCCGGACCCCCTCGTCTCAACCCCAAGGCGACTACCCACTTCCAACAGCTGAACGAACGATTAACGTCAGTTCCTATACTGCGACTCCCGAACCCGAGGAAACTGTTTGGAATTCGAACGGATACCTCTTGTGAAGGCATCGGTTGCGTTTTGGGTCAATATGAAAAAAGATTGCAGTAATTATCCCATTTCTTAGGTGAGCCGAAACCTGTCGTTAAGCGTAAGGAACTCTGCGTTAATGGAACTTGAAGCTCTCGCGATCGTATGGAGTGTTCAGAAATTCAAAATAAACTGGCTAGGCAAAGAATTCGAGTTCGAAACCGATCATCGCTCATTGGCCTATTAAAAAAATTGTAAAAGCCAGAACGGAAGTCTAATGCGATGATGCCTACTATTAATGGAATACCAGTTCTAAATTTTGTACATTAAAGGGACAGAAAACTGTTTCGCGGTAAGTCTGAGTAGAAATCCAGTAGAAGCTCCTCCCCTGCAAGGTAAAATAATGTTAAGGCCTGTATACCCTTGTATATAATTGAGTCTGTGTACTCGTCATTTTACTAATCCTAGGACTCCCTCCTATCTCTTAATATTTTATGCTCTTTGATCCCGCTGACAAAAATTGTTCTTTTTTGGTACCTATTTGTTCCCTATGTATTTTATATTCGCGTTGTATTTCTTTTCGTTGGTCTTAAATGTAGTTCCAGTACCCTTCACACGACTGACTTTTTATTTAAATTGATTTTTGTTGTGACATTCATTATTTAAATTTTTTTATATCCTTTTTCGGGTTGAAGATACAGAGGGAGAGCAGGGCAGCGTGAGCGAAGGGTGATAGAGGAGAAAGAGGCGGAAAGAGGAAGGGGAGTGTTAGAACGGGATTTGTTTATTCCTATAGATGGACAGACAGATACAAACACACACACAGGGACAAACTTCATTTTTATTATCTATATATACATACATACACAAATATATATAATATATATATATATATATATATATATATATATATATATATATATATATATATATATATATATATATATATATATATATATATATATATATATATATATGAATGCAATGTCCCTCAGGAAAAAATGAAATGGTGTTTCTGAGTACTTTCGATCTTTGTTATGTTCATTATCAAGGATAACTACAATTAATAATACGAAAGAAAAGTATAAAAGAGCCTCTCAAAAACAAGAAAACACCAATGAGGAAGACGGAATGGGGAAGGTTAAGATTCAGAATAACAAGAAGCAGGTAGCAAGGTGAAACTAAGAATACGAAAGGGTAACAGATTAAAAGAAATGGAGATAGCCTAACGAGGGAGATAATAAGAAACGAGGTGCGAAAGAGTGAGGAAAATACATTGTACATTACAGAGCAGTGACATAATTAAAAAAAAACAAATGGGCTCACATAACTAAAGATTGTATATAAAACTAAAGAAAAAATTCAGACCTAATTTCTTTAAGTATTACTTGTTTAATTATAGCATCTATTTTATATAAGCCTGGGAAAAGGTTAAAATTATCACATTGCCTAATAAAAGCACTTTCGATGATATTACTTTTTATAGGTTCATTGGCACGATAACTAGATTTGGCCGAGTTCCAGTTAATTAGATGGTACTTATCTGTTATGTGGATACATAAAGCACTGTTATTTTCACCTCTTCGGACATTATATTTATGTTGATTTATTACGTACGTAATAATTGTGAGAGTTTGCGGCGGGGGGTTATTCAGTTAAGTGTTCTGTTTGCCTAAGTTTATGGACAAACATTTAAACAACTTTCTGTTCGCATAAATCAACATAAATATAATGTCCGAAGAGGGGAAAATAACAGTGGTTTCTTTTTCCATATGTCAGATACGGACCATCTAATTAACTGGAACTCGGCAAAATGTATTTATTTATTCTAGCGACGTTATTTGGCGCCAAATTTGGAAAATTCTTCTATAAAGCACAGTAACACAGTTTCTCAGTATCACAGTGTCAGTATCAGGAGGTGTTTGTGTTAAATGATCATGATAATTAATAATTAAGAATAGAATGACACGATAAGGGCGTCGTTAAATATTTCATGTAAGTATTAACAATAGTTGCTTTCTTTATCCCATTTTTGAGACAATGGCTAACTTGCATGAACTTACACCTTGTTGAGGTTTCGGACGTTGATCTCAGGATGGGGAGTCTTACCTCTTGGCTTCGAGAGCTGTCTCAACGTTATAGTTTATTCTCAAATCATTGAAATCAATATCTTCATATTTATGCGAAATGTCGAACTGATGACTTTAGAGGGTAATATGAGATTCATAATATATATACGAGTATATAGATTATATTTTCCCGTTTTTATTTTTCAGAATCCCTTCGGCATGTTGGATCAACGTACTTTAGTGACAGCTACCGATGCCGAAAGAACGCTGAAAAAGCTTAGTAAATCAGAAGATTGATAGAAAACGTTGAAAATCCAATTATGACAGACGAAGAAGATATGAAAGAGGAAGAAATTCCAGAATGAAATAGTCATTAAAAATTGCAAGGCGACTAGAACTAATTATTCATGAAAACGACCAGCAAGTAGACACTTCTGAACGTTCATTATCAAAGGCCACAAAACGCAGAAGAAATGACCCACATTTACTCCCTAATTAAAAAAAAGGTATTCCCGCTCAAAACAAACCCGATAAGCTTGTAGGCCTGCAAGCTAAGAGGGATGTTCATATTTTGGAGGATTTTATCACAAAAGATTTTCTAAAACACATTAAAGTTCAAAGCAGGATTAATGCTGAGCAGAAAAATAAACCTAAATTTACTCTTGACATGAATGAGTTCAAAATATTTTTAGGAATTGTTATGTTTAGTAGATACCATAGACTTTCTCAGCAAAATATATACTAGCAACAATCTCTAGATGTAGGTGTACCCTTTATTAATAATGCTTTGCCTAAGAAAAATTTCAAAAGAAATATAAATTACTTTCATTTCAATAATAATACTTTGATTGATAAAACTGACAGAATGTATAAATTAAAGCCATACTTAGATGTCCTAAAGGAAATCTCCAGAAATTTGGCGTCTTTGATTCCTATCTGTCACTTGATGAAATGATGATTATGTATTATTGATTGACTCTGCAAAAATGTATATGAAAGGCAAACCGATAAAACTCGGATATAAGGTTTGGTGTTTTGTTGTTCTAATAGATATTTAAACAATTATTCGCCTTAGCTTAGTTATAATATTGAAACAAGCCATAATCCTCTTGGGCTAAGGGCCATAAAGTATCTGACTTCTGTCTTTAATGAAACAGAAGCAGAAAACCATGTGATATTCTTTGAAAATTTCTTAACAAGCGTTGAAGCCTTGAAAGATCTTAGGAACAGATATCTAAAAAGCAACCGGTACTATTCCTAAAAAAAACACAACAAAAAGAGGGTTTATCGATTATAGATTTGATAAGAATAACAAACTTTTGATCACGAAGTGACAAGATAGTAAATCTGTTTCCATTGACAGAAACTACTTTACAGTATACCCAACCGGTACTGCAATCCGCTATTTGTGGAAGCTCAAAAGAGATATTTGAGTACGAATCCCAAAAGATGTATTATCTGAGTACAATAAATCAAAGAGTGGAGTTGATATGTTAGATAAGCAAGCTTCCCTCTACAGAGGTAGAATCATTTGAACAAAAATGGTGTTTTCCGATATTTCACAATTGCTTGATATCGCGGTTGTGAAATTTTGGAGAATATATAACGTAGTAAATGAAAGCAAAACTCTTTTATTGCTAGAAATAAGTAGAAAAATTGTCTTAGCTTATATTTCGAAGCTGTTTCCATCAAATCTTAAAAAAGCCCTGGCTCATAAAGAAGCAAACTTTTGTAAGAAGGGCAATCATTGAAATCAGTTTGTAAAACGAATACAGAGCCAACGATGTTGGGTATATAGGAAACATTCAGTAGGATTGATTTTCCACTTCATGATGCATGCTTTTAAATATTTCATATAAAATAAAATAAAAAATAAACCAACATTTTCAGTTCAGCTATATCATGCAGCCGTAGGTGTTGTGAAGGAGATTTTTTCTAAAAAGTAAGTTACTATCTTAATTCTATTAGGTGAAACTGGAAAAAGGAAAATATATTTGTAACTGAAAATATGTATTGTCTTCATGGTAATAAAAAATAACAACGAATCCAATGAATTTTAATTTCTGTTTCCTTTTAGGAAATATTATGAATTGTGGCCAATGTCCCAAAAATGGGACGATAGTTTTAGGACCCCCCAAATAGAAGAATCTTAGTGTAATTCATGAATTATCATTCAAAGGGACCTTAAAATATAAGAATACCTCTCCTATCACGAAAATTCAAGGTTATATTATCTTAGCCCTTAATGGGTTAAAGGAAAATGGCCTAATTTGCTCCAAGAAGAGGCAAATTATGTATGATGACCGTAAATCTTTTCAAGTGACGTTGCGTATGGCTGATAAGGATAAACTTTTAGTGGCTGATCTGTCGCGCAAGAAAGATTTAATTAGTAAATATTTTTCCCTTGAGTGAGTAGTAGTTATTCGGAATTTTAATTGACTTTTCTTTAAATGCAGGTAAGATGGGAAAATTTAATATAGGTACCAGGATACCTATCAAAAATTCTACAATTTGTTTGTACCACCTCTTCCTAGCCATAGTATGAATAATTAAAAGCTTCTATCTGGAACTTGACACTGTTGTATTACTCCGTGAGTTCTACTGATTGAGCCACTGGAAGGGATAGATGCTTGTTTCAATTATAGGGAAGTACTGTATAGCTTTAATGGTTCTTGATAAGCTTTCTTTGAAGAGCCTAAACTCATCTGGATTACATGTGATTCCCAACAGGGGAAATTTTTAATCTTTGGCCATTTAAATAATAAAGTCATTTTTGGATTCGCTTTCATAAAATATATTTTTAAAAACATTACCTATTTAAAATTTAGAACTATCTGCGCGATCATTCAAATATTATAGAAGAGTCAAAAATATTGCTACGGATATATTATAATGTATATAGATGATTTTTTTAGTCACGTGCACGTGAATCTATAAGTTAGTATGTTGGTCCGTAGGTCGTCGGTCGGAGGGTATCCATTTCACAATCCAAAGGGTTTGTGTGGCGATAACATCGTAACTATTCGTCCGATTGTAACGAAATCTGCGATCCTTATATTGTTTTATATTATCTTTCAAATGATATAATTGCGAAGGTCCTCCCAAGGTTAGTCCGGGAATTATTTAAACCTTTTAAGTTCGCCATGTCATATGGTCATAGGATCATAGGTCAGAACAATGGGGAGCACGCGACTCAGGTCTATTGACCTTGTTAATAGAGCTATAGACGCTATACTTGCGAGTATATTATCGGTTCAATCAATGGAGAATTAGTTTTCCTAACTATGGATATAAATCAGGGTTTTAATTTATAATAAACCGTAAACAATATATGAATAACGGGTTTTTTTAAAATCTTAATTTGTGTAATAAATTCAAATTATGTAATTTATTTGATGAATTAAAATATGTTTATTTATCATACATAGATACATATTAATACAGCTCATATAACGTTCTATTATTAGACAATTTTCTTCTGTTTCATTAGAAACAAACAGCTTTTCCATTTCATCCCCTTTATTAATAAACTGTAAGCACCTTTTGCCACCGAATATAAAGCAAGTAAATCATTTCTTCTCTACGGTTAGTTAGTTAGTCAGCTCCAATCCTTCCATAATACAGAGAGGATCCTCGACCGGATAATGGCTAGTATGACAATCATTGGTCAGCCCGAGAGCCCCAGGGGCTGGTTCTCTTTTGGGGAGAAGTGCCAGAAAGTATGATGTTTTGACAGTAAACAGTGTTCAGGTGGAAGTGTTCGTAACCTCGGGGTTGAGAAACCTGTTCCGTGGCTGAGGTACGTGGATATAGATACGCATCGGCAGGATTCCTTGGAACAGAGAGTGTGTATATGCTGTGCTGGGAAGGCGGGAGATGAAAGAAAGCAGTGTTGTGATTGGCTCTGTGTGAGGTGAGATGTGTAAGATCTAACCAACCGAAAACGTGGTGAGTAGAGCAGATCCACTAATCAGGAGCCAGATCTCTATGTGCGCTGAAGTTTGTGGCCGCTCATGCCGGGTTTCGGAAGAGAACCCGGTACCGCGACATTTGGAGGCAAACGCTGTATCCACTCGGCTAGCATGAGCTCTTCTTCTCTGAGGTGCTCAGCTCCGTAGAAAGTCAGGAAAGTGTATAAAGCTTTCTTAGCTTTCCTACACAATTGTATTTTAAATCGAAACATATTGTAATTGCTGTTGCCCAAATGCTCCCTAACTTTAAGTTCAGTAACTATGTAAGTTATCGTTATTGGTTAGGATAAGATCTAAAATTCGCTTGACACAAGGTGGTTCATTGACTTTCTATAAAAATAATTTGTCCTACATAACTCCACAAACCGTTTAGCATCACCATCATTCTAACTTAATATTTCAAAATTTGTTTCCCTTATTACAATCGCATAAAATGACAAACTCGCTGTTAATAAATGATGTACTCAGAGTTATATAAAAATGCTAGCCTTATCACAAGGTAATGAGGAGGACGGTACACCTTAAAAAAAACTCAACTGAAAATCTTTACTCTTGCTTCAAATGTTGAAAGTATATTACCAACCACAAATTTATTTTCAGGTTGCAATTCTTCTTTTATAAATGCCATTATGCCTCTACCCCTTCTGAACAGTCTTTCTTGTAAAATAGCTTGAATTCCTGAATTTTATATTTACTCTTAATCGAATTTATCGAAATTTACTCAGATTTCTCTAACTTCTATAATACTAATTTTATCTTTTAATATTAAAGATTTTAGTGTAGAAGTGTGGCGGCTTGCTAGTTTAGAAAAGAGTTCCGTGTCCGATCTGTATAGAAAAATCAGAGGCATCATTTAACACCCATCCCAATCTCGTCGACCTAAGTGAGTTTAGATTAAATCCAACACATAGAAATAGCTTTTGCCGTTTGGAGAAGTGATGCCACGGATTGATGAAGTGCATCCTTTCTTCATGACAGAGAGCTTTTAAGAAGTTATTGATCTAGGGTGCCTTGCCATACAAATTCCATGGTGCGTGGATTCTCGTAAAAATACCTGAAAATGCTACATTATTACTTTTATCTTTAAGCTTTCTTAATAGCTGCCCTACTCCCACAAAAGTTCTTCTCATCTGAAATAAGAAGATTATTAGTACCTTCAAGAAAACTATATGTCATATTATGTATGGGTAGAGGCTCTTCTATAATCATCCAGCGCGTCAAGCAAATCTACTCCTTTCACCCCAGGGTAGGGAAATCGCCTCTGGTTTGGAGGTTTTCGTCCAAAATCCTGCTCAAGCTGGTTCCAAACAATATAGTATCCAAATAATTGAACTCCATATCATTTTCAACTGAATTCTAAACAGATAAACTATTAGTCGTTCTCAAACGAAGCCTTGGTTTCAGATTTCGTGTTAAGCACCTCTCTAAACAGGCTGAAACAAGACATCTGGTGTGGAGTTCTCCTGACAAACTCCACAATGAGCCGAGGATTTGTGTTGTGCAGAAGATGTAAGAACCCTGGCTGCAAGAGCTGTAGCTTGCTGCTGGAATCACAAGACCTAACTCTCAAGCTACATACTTTTCGTGCGACATCTATAGGGGTCTTTCAACAAGGACGCTCGAGCTTTGTCAGGCGATAGTGGCCATGTTGTTAAAGTGACATCTGGCCACCTCACTGTGAACTGTTCAGTAGTACTTAAAAAATCCGATGGAAGGTTAAAGCGTTGAACAGCATATGCAAATCATCAAATGTTATTATCAAAATCAGTGCTCCGTTCGACAAACGTTCCGCGCATTACGTGATTTCTATCCTCGCCACAATCATCCAGCCGAGTCCACTGTTTAACGCTCGGTGCCTAAATTTGAGGCAAAAGCGTCGATCAACAATCCGGTAACACCCATACGTCACCGAAACGCAGGGTTTGCTAAAAACATCGCTGCCGTA
Organism: Ceratothoa steindachneri; assembly: GCA_963969495.1. Taxonomy (NCBI): domain Eukaryota; kingdom Metazoa; phylum Arthropoda; class Malacostraca; order Isopoda; family Cymothoidae; genus Ceratothoa; species Ceratothoa steindachneri. The sequence continues at coordinate 26,759,323 of OZ018321.1, read as the reverse complement.
AATGATAGTGTACGGGAAAATCCGAGCCAGTCAATTTCTCGTCGTTCACAAGAACTTGGCCTTTCTGCGACTTCAGTTTGGCGAATCATGAGTAGAAACTTGGGTCTGCACCCGTACAAAATCCAACTTACCCAGGAACTTAAGGTAAACGATCATTGAGAACTCCGTGTGTACGCTGATTAGGTTCTAAAGCCGTTGGAAGTTGCCCCAAATTTCCCTCAAGAAATCATCTTCAGCGACGAGGCCCATTTTTGGATGAATGGATTTGTAAACAAGCAAAATTGTCGGATTTGGGATGAAAACAATCCTAGGAGATACACCAGCGCCAATTTCATCCCAACACAAAGTCACTGTTTGGTGCGGTTTTCGTCTAAAGGAGTCATTGGTCCGTATTTTTTTTAGAACGAAGATGGAATTTCCATAACCGTCAACGGAGAAACATACAGATCGATGATAAGCAACTTCTTGTAGCCTTAACTAGATTATATGCCTGATATGGATAATGACGACATGTGGTTCCAACAGGACGGCGCTACCTGCCCCACTGCGCACGCCACGATAGGCATTTTGCACCAGCGATTTTAGGGCAGGGTCATCTCGTGCGGCGGCGACGTCAACTGGCCATCGAGATCATGCAATTTAACGCCATTAGACTACTTTCTTTGGGGCTACCTTAAATCGCAGGTCTATGCGAAGAAAACGGAAACAGTTGATGTCCTTATAGTCAACATGACGAAAACCATCCCGCAAATTCAGACAGATTTATTTGACAAAGTCATCAAAAATTGGGCCTTCCGAATACGTTCCACCAAGCGAAGCCGCAGCGGACATTTGAACGACGTCATATTTCACACTTAATGCCATGAAATGTACTTCCAAATTTAGCATAAATTGAGTGCATATAGCACACACAATTTGTTTTATTACATTTAAAAATCAAGCTACCTTAAAGAAACACCTTTTGCATACAACATGAGTATTCCTGATAAAAATAAATTAAAGGCTCTTCTGCATGCCGTAAAAGTCATCTTTCCGCAATCTTCTATAGAAAACTAGTTTTTAATGATAATAGTGAATATTATGAAAAATACTTATATATTATATGCTGATTATGATATATTATCTAGAAATAAGACTGGGTAATGAATTTATAAATTTTCTGAAAGCACAATTATTTAGCGTTAAAAGTGATCTAAGATATAACTGAAAATGAAATGCCGCCCACATAGGAGAGACCTATTTCCAGGACCTATAACGCAAACAATAATAAGCCGATGTAATCTGGAATCACAATATGGCGTCGTTAATCTATCTTCTGAATTTCCCTAGCTATGTTCACGATCTAGTGTTAGATGTCCATGTTTTTATTGTCTTGAATGAAAATAATTAGATATATATTGTAGTTTCCGAAGAATTTAAGGTATAAAGGAAAAAACAGAGACAATGAAATTAGCGCTGCTTTAAGAGAGCGGAATTTGCTTATAAGAAATTTAATGAGAAAAAGACGGAAATTAAGAGTATTTTATATTTATAACAATCAAGATAAGTTAAATGTCAAAATCTTAGTGCAAATGGACAAACGGAATTATTCATAGGTCGTAACAGTAAAATTAATCCTCAAAAGTTTATTGATATGTTAGCAATAGAAATCCGTTACCAGGAAATATTGCTCCAATTCGTTACCCAAGTAGAGAAGTAATTGGCGATGCAAGAGGTAATTGCCATGATACTAAATATTTGCTTTGTTTTAATGCTTACTATTGAGAATTCCAAGCTTGTTTCAGAAATCTCTGTAACATCAATCAACATAGCTTCTGTTCTTAGTGAAATAGTTGTAACCCATAAATACATGGACTACTCCATAGATATTTTTAAAGACAGTAATTCACCAGGGCCTGAAAATATAAATAAATATAAAGCACTTGAAGGATCTTGGATAATCTATAACACTTGCCTGCGTTTCAAAACTTTTTCAAAGGTAAAGAGTTTTTCAACTGATTTAAGATCCTTTTTGCGTGCTGAATTCAAAAATACCATTCATTTTCTTTGCTCAGGTCTAGTTTCTAAGATACACTTAATTTTTATTACAGCAAATTTTTTCCAAATGGCGCTATCATCCAAGCGTATATGGGCTTTATTTTGGCCACAGCTGCTCATGGGTTACCTTAAATAACTAGTTATTCTTTCTCTTTTCAGTTCTAGTTGTGCACTACGATGGATCGGAAGTGTAAGAACCATCCTAACAAATTTTGTTTCATCTGCGGGCACGTGGTTCTTCCGGACCTTCAAGCGAAAATACCAGATTTTGTGAAAAAGGCTTATTACGCTTATTTTAAAGTCAAACTATGGGAATAAGATAAGGCAGATTGTCCCTATATCTGCTGCTAAGCATATAGGAGATCAGACGGGATTTGAGGAATAGGAAAGAAAGAGTATGCTATTTGGTGTTCTAATGGTGTGGAGGGAAGGGAAAGATCAAGTTACCGACTGCTACTTCTCATGACAAATTTAAAAGGCATTAATCGCAAGAACAAGCACCATGTTCAATACCCTGATGTTCCTTCTCACTTAAAGCCAATTCCCCATGGACCAGATGTTCTTGTTCCTGAGCCGGATGTCATTAGAGAATTTAGTTCTGATACCGAATCTACTGACATGACTGATACAGGTGAGTGTGGAGAATACAAGCCAGTAGAGGAGGACCGATCGGTGTCATTGACCCAAGCCGAACTGAACGACATGAAACGAGACCTAAACATATCTAAGGAGTCTGCCCAGCTGCTGGGTTCTCGTCTTTGAGAGAAACATCTACTTGCCCCAGGGACAACCTTATATTGGTATCGGGAACGCGAGAGCGAATTTAGAAAATTCTTTATGTTCGATGAAGCGTCTCCACTGATCCACTGTAAAATATTGCTAAACTGATGAAATTAATGGGTATGAAGTATGTTGCCATGGAATGAAGACTTGTTATTGACTCGTCTAACAGAAATCTCAAGGCAGTTCTTCTGAACAACGGAAATAAGGTTTCATCAATCCCTGCTGGACACTCGGCTGAAATCGAAGAATCTCACAACGGTATGGAACGTCTGTTGTCTGCTTTCAATTACCAGGAACATAAATGGTTGATTTGCGAAGATATTAAGGTTGTTGAACTCATCCTAGGACTTCAAGTAGGGTACACAAATTATCCATGCTGCTTGTGCTTGTGAGATAGTCGGACTGACCTGCATTATGTCAGACAAAAGTGGCCATCAAGATAAGGATTAAGAACCCGGGTCACACAATGTTATTTCCCGCCCTCTGGTTCAAACTGAGCAAGGTGTTTCTTCCACTCCTACTCATCAAACTCGGCCTAATGAAGAACTTTGTAAAAGAACTAAACAGATAAGGTGGAGGATTTGCCTTACTTCACCACAAGTTCAAACGAATCAGCGTAAGGAAGACTAAGGCAGGTATATTTGAATGTCCTCAGATAATATAACTCATAGAAGACTCTAGTTTTGAGGATTCATTAAATCCTACTCATTCTCTGCCTGGCCGTACCTTAAGTTAGTCATTGCAAACTTCTTTGGTAACCAAAGAAGTCCTCAATTCTTGAGGATGGTTGATCACTTAATGGAGAATTTTCGCAAACTTGGGTGCGTGTATGTCAGTGAAAATGCACTTTATTTGGTCCCATCAGGACTATTTTCAAGGAAATTGTAGAGACTTCAGTAAAGAACAGGGTGAGCGCTTTCAGCAAGACATCCGTGTCATGGAGGAACACTATCAAGACTAATAGGATGTGAACTTTCTGGCTTACTACTGTTGGTGCCTTAAGAGGGATGTGGTGTCTGTTTGGCACAATCGGAGGTCACTGAAGAGACCATTCATCCATGAGTAGCTTATTTTGTGCATTGTACTATTCATGCTATCTATTAAAAATATTCTGTAAGCCCTCTGTGTGGTTAATTGGTCCAATATTTGCTATTATATGTTTCATTCACAATGAATATTTGGAAATATAAGAGTTTTTGGTATGTGCTCATATTTCAAAAACCTGATCTGATTGGGTAAAATTAGCATGATTTTCAGATTCAGTGCAAAAAACTGAACTAAAATCAGGTATTATATATTTGATCTTGAAAACAACGCAGACCAGTGTAATAGAACCATTAGTAAATACTTTTAAATAATTTCTAAATTAGTCTTTAGTTCCTAATGTTACACCAATCTTAATGAGTATCAAGAAGTACGATGCTAGTAATTACAAGCTTATTAGTTTTACATCGATATTTAGAAACTATTTTAAAACAATAATAGCGATTACATAGTCAATCTTCTTAATAAGATTAAGCTGATAATAGATATTCTAGATTTCAAAAAAATAGATCTTGTCTGATAAACCTTATAAATTTCCTCCATGATGCAATTAAACTGTGCCCTGACTGAGCAAAACGAAATTAATATGGCAAAGGTTTCAGATATTCTAGATTAGTGGTAGCCCAAATGACAAATGAAATTCAATATCGATAATTACAAGGTTATGCATATTGGATCTAGAACTATTATTAATTCAAATTAAACAATGCCTGAAGGAGTAGTATGTGAAGTCTAAGAGGAAAAAGACCTTGGACTCATTGTTAGCAACGACTTCAATTCAATAAACCAGTGTCTAACTGCAGTGTCTAACTTTGAATGCAAATATAAAACAGAATTTTGGCCATGCAGTAAGCAATTTAGTCTTGATTTAAAGAAATATAGAGGAAAATAAATAAAATATAGAAATTCTAGCAAAGGGCCTCTAAAATGATTCCAAAACTCAGCGATTAATAATACGAATATAGATTAAAAGACAGGTTTGCCATCTCTAAAAATGCGTATACTGCGAGGGAAACTGATCCAGGTTTTAAGATTGTCGAAGCTTCTGTAACATTAACTGCGATTAATTTTTTAACTTGAATAACGAAGGTGTTACTAGAAATGATGGCTTTACGTCGTCTCATCCTAAGGTCAATACAGAAATTTCTTTTCATCTAATATGATGACCACTTGGTATCCATTTCCTGCTACAGTAGTTTTAACCAATTTAGTAAACATGTTCAATAATAGACTGGACACTTAATTTGAAAGTGATAACGTTAAATAAAATAAAATTTGGCATATCCGTGGTAGTTTTGGTTTTGCGAGTGATCACAATATAACCTGCCTGCTTATAGGCTGGCGTCGTGAGGACCAGAGGGCCTGTGCCAGTTCATTGTACTGTAATAAATTAATAATAAATTGTTTGTGTTGAAGTATGATTATATATTTTTCATCTTTCCTCTTCTCTATAAACTAAGAATGATATAAAACCACATAAAAATGAATATGTTGTCATCTTTAATAGGTTCATTCAACCTTTCTCGAAATTCTTAAGTCGAAAATATCTTATTAATTATCTTACGAATGAACTCGTATAAGTCGAATGTGCTTTGTTGATAAACAGTGAATCATGGAAAATTTACTATGATATTCTTCTTCCTTCTTAAATAGAATTCTTTTATTCTATCACGAATTTCATAATAATCGATTAGGCTATTTTAAAAACAAAAAATCACAATCTGTCCAAATACTACCTGAAAATAATAAAAGAATTATATTCCAATTTCATTTAGTTTCAATCGATTTCATTGACTTCCTTCCCTGACGTAGTTGTTTTGAGGAATGCGCAGTTTAAATTATAACATCTTGGATTATTTAGGTAATTAAATCAAGTTACTCTAAACCAGCATAAAAACAGGAACATTTCGGATTGCTGTCACCCAGGAACAAAAAATGAATTACTGGAGGGTGAGTTCAGATAAACACAAATTATTGTTAGAGAAGGGTTGACGGTGAGGTTGAATGTGCAATTAATTATGTACTATAGTAATTTTGACTCTATATCAATCAAGGTCAGTAATATTAATTGGAAAATAACTTTTGCTTACAGTAAATTGATTTTAATCACCAATAATTCAAATTTTGCCAACTTAAATCTATAAAAGTTTGTTAAGGCTTAAAAATTACCATACGTTTTATCGAAAATATTCGATCTATGCATATTAAATAATTTTACAATCATTTTATTCATAATTTCAGGGAATATGTCAAAAAGAGAATCGCCTGGTATCAAGAAGGCAATAATTGCTCCGAATTTCCTAATCACTATAAGAATTAGTAAAGCACTAGTAATAGTTTGTGAAAGCATAAGCAAGTATAAGGAATAACATCTTTGTTCATTCAACTCCAGCTAATCAAGTATTTGTAACGAAATAAATTAGATTTACTTTTGTATACTCAAACCGAAGAATTATCTGAACACTAAAGAAAGGAAATTCTAAATTATCTTGAAGGAAAAAGACCTAAGCAAAGACTGTGTGTAATTTCCAAGCTTTAATCTTTGGAAATGGTCACAACCTTTTGCATTCTGACATTCTTCCTGTCACTTCTCTAATTTCTGCAAGAAAACCAGACTTAATTTTTCCTATTTCTGGTAAATTTACCTTTATTCCGCGTCCTTTTAAATGTTTGTCTATTTCGATTGTGTTTACGGATTATCAAATCTGTATAAAATGCTGGATCTAAAATCCATTCTTAACAAACTTTGAAATTCTCTATCTGTAAGGATAAAACTGTAAGTAAAACAATGTTCTCCTTGTGCCTATGATCCCTCTAGAAATATTCGATTTACACCAAATATCTTTACCATTTCAAGGTTTTTTGAAACTAAGAAGTGTCAAATGTTACTTCCCCAATATTTGCATATGCCCCGCACAGTTTAACCTGATTATATTATTATTATTATAAATATAAGTAAAATAGCTTTTCATTATATCCTATAGTTGCCTAATTCTTCTTTGTTTAGATATTGTGTATAATTATTTTATAATGGTACATTTGTTTGTTAGTTTTAATTCCTGACTTTTTCTCTATACTTTCTTTTTTTCCTTACCTTTGTCTCTCTTTCTCTTTTTGTCACCTATTATTTGTTTACTGTACTTTGCATAGATATTTCTCTCTATAAAAAATCCACAGATTGGGCGTCTATCCGTCCCTTATAGGCACAAAAATGCAGTCACTTAGATGAAGACTTAGAAATGAATTCATCAGACGCGCTTTTTACGACAGAGTTAATGACCCGTGCTTTGTCTCGAAGAAACTAAAGATACAAAGTTGACTGAAAAACACATTTTTATTTATTTTAAATATTTCATTTAGTTTGCTCTAAGCGCCAGAAAGGGACGCCGGTTGTGCCGTGAGATGAGCAAATGTATTCATTTTATTCCTATTTTTTTTTACTACAAATTTTCATTTTCTTTCTGCTATCAAGGCAAAAGATGTAAAGGTGGTTTTATTTTGTCTATCGTGTTTTGTTAAGGGGATAATGGTGCAGCTTAAGTTAAGTATATTAAAAATATATATAAAAATGTATCATTAGAGAATCATTCAGACATCTAAAAACCACAAACAATCAAACTAAGAATACTAATAAAATAGCCAAATCATTATTGTCTAATAAAACCAACAAACCAAAACCTCCTGACTTAGTAACAAAACTAATAACTCGCAACCATCAAATAAAACAAAACATAACAACCTTACCTAACTCAGATAACATATCGAACAATTTATAGCCACAAAATATGACCCCCAAAATAAAACAACCTTCCTAACCTTCCAATCTTATCGAACAGCTCACAATAATAAAATAAAATCAACAAACTCAATTAACTGACCTAACCTTTTTAACACAAGAAACAACTCCAAACCATCAAGTGATACTAATAAACACAAATACCTGATCTAACATTTCTTTTAGGATCAAAAAGCTTAAATTCATTAAATTTAACCAAGATACATAACCAAATCTTACCTAAGAGACAGAAATTATTATAACATCTTAGGGCACATCCTAGAGAACCGCAATTAAACTGTAACAACGGCAGGTTTCCTTCTAATTATCCGTGTGGGCCTTGATCCCTCGTATTCTTGTTATTACCAACCCCCCTACTTTTTAAAATTATTTTCTACTTTAATGTTTGATGTTTTTTCTGCTTCCCGAGTCGCTTTTATGATAGTGATTTTTGTTTGCACTTTTTATCTCTTAATCCTTCTCATTCTTTATGCTAATTTCAGTCTCAAAATCGATAGAGTGGCTCTTGCTTTATCAGTCACTCCGAATCATGTTATCATTTCATTGATCTCAATTAATTATACCAATCTCTTAAAAAAATAGTAACATTAAATTTAAATAATATCTTCCTTAGTGGCCTCGACCAATAGCGGGATTATTTGTTAAGCCATTAAGGAAGATAGTATTTAAATTTAATGTTACCATATTTTATAGATTGGTATAATTAATTGAGATGAATGAAATGATAACATGATTCGTAGTGAGTGCTAAATCAAGAGGCACTTAATTCATTTTTAAGACTGAAATTAGAATTGTTAACGTTGTATTAATTAGGATTTAGCTTAATAGTTCTGAAAATGTAGTTTTTATATCACGCAAAAGCTATTAGTAAAAATTTAAATAATATGCTTTTCAATAGACTTTATATAAATAACATACTTAAAATACAGAAATGTAATAGACATACATATATAATGATTCCATTTAAAACTCCCTAGTGTTATTTGGAATGAACTGAATAAAAATTGAGAGTAGTTTGAATTCTCTTTTAAATTTTCCTCCAGGACGTTATTGCTTAGATTTCACCCAACATCCGAGGTTGTCTTCTGGATCTCTTTAGGACATCCTCCAAAATAAAACATAATACTCACAGAACTTTGAAGGCAATGGCGTGCTGGAAATTTGCATGCGCTCAAAAAAGTTTTTTGGCCTCCAACCAGAAAGATTTAGTGTTTGCTTGTAGCCGTTCGGTAGGATATGCCGCCTAAAAATCTATCGTAGACAAAAATAGAGCATTTGAACTGTGTGGTTTCCTGAAATCGCACGTACAAATGCATCATTTTCTGCGCTCGTCAAAGCATAAATCGAGTCACATATCCTATACCTAGACAAGAAGGCAATCTGTAGCGGCAATGTCTTAGCGGTGGACTATGTCAAATCAAGTTTCCGCAATAAAGGACTGAAAACAGACGCCTTTCTCTCAATATCTATCTGTTAGCTAAAAAGGAGAGGTAATATTCGACCCCCTTTGTTTTGGCCAGGGAAATCGAAACCAAGAGCTCCACGGTAAGCATCCAAGCCCCGTCAACCGGGGAGCGAAAGTTCCTTAACGTAGAGTGTGGCAAGAACATTAGCTGGCAGCAGGGATGTTCAAAGTAAAGACTGTGACAATGAAAGCTACACTTCCAAGCATGAGATCTTCCTCATTCTTTACAGGACTGGATTACGCCATCTAGTAATAACTATGAACAAATGGGAGGCGTCTCCTCGTCTCGATTAAATGGCTGGCCTCTATGATAACATATCGACACACTGTGACATACTTCTGCTCCAAATCGTAAAAATAACTGGGGAAAAGAGATGCATGCAAAAGTAAACCTCTGAAATAGCACGTCTTCCCATTAGCGTTCTCGGCCTAAGAACCACAGTTGTGCACACTCTCTAACCCTTTTTTGCAGGACCTGGGGCTATATAGCTTTATATTTTCTCTATTTGCAATTTTCCTTTCACATCTCTCATAATTCACTTCTGAGCAGGAAAGGAATATCCAATTTAGACTGCTGCACGTTTCCTTTTAAGAATATCTGGATTTGATGGTGCATTCATCTGATCTCTCTATGCAAAGCCGTTTTTTATAAATTATCCCTCCTCATTTCTCCTATCTATATTTAAGGACCTTTTCTTTAAGCAGAATCAGCGGAGAGGGTGTGAAACTTTAAGAAAAATAACTTTTGCCGCTCACACTTCGAAAGAATCAGGGTTAAGAGGACTTTGATACTCTTTTAGGAAATAGTATACTAGTTCAATGTAATAAACTACTCATTTTAAGAATTTAAGTATAAAGTGTAAGGGCATTGGGTGTCTGAAAATCGATCCGTTTGGTAATCTGGTAAAGATTGCCCACATTAACCTGAAGGTTTTTTCCTGAGAAAAAAGAGATACTTTGCTTTCTAGCATAGAACGAAGCTACGCCTTGATGCTGACGAGCCTGTGGCTTTTTAAAAACTTTTTTCTGTCAGTCGGTCGGGCAACTCGGAAACGCTTTAAACATGTTAACAAAAGGTTCACTACAACCATTAAGTAATAATCATTAACGTCTCCAGCCCAGAAGACATGGGAATCAACCCTTTTCTTAACGGCACAAACTATATATGAATGGATTTTCTCTGTTCCAAATTAGCCCCCAGTCATATGTGATAAATGAAACAGGGTCTTTTTTAAAAGTGGTAAAAAAAGAGTACAATGAAATGAGCATAAAGTAATGAGCTTTCCACTCCTTTGGTGCCCAGATGTAACCTGATATAGAGATATCAGCAGGTAAATCCTATGCTCAAATGAGGCGCCCCGATCCATTTCAGTAACATGAATTTATTTGTAGTTGTACGACTAGTTATTTAAAGAAAGTCTGAGAAATTTGTTTAATAATTATTTAGCCAAAAAGCAATAATATACCTTGAACCATGTTAATAGCTTTGTAGGGAAGGTTACAAATTCTCGATTCTCTTTAAATGAATTTTAGGAAACTTTTCTCAGCTGTTCTAGACACTTGGACAATACTAAATTTAAGTTTCAATTATGCTGTGTCACCTCCTTCAATTTTTATTTCAGAGTCGATTTTTAGGGAGTTAACCAAGCTAATAGCATCTATCTTTTTTGAGAATAATGAGACGTTGCAGGGGCCTCAACAATGAAGAAAATTCATTCATCATCCCGGAAAGTGCTGAAAGTTCATCTATTCATGTTAATACTGAGAAGTTAGTTCGCCATATGGAAACGATCAATAATTCCGGAAGGACCCGTTGCTAAGGAAGGAGCGAAACGATTGTGGGATCTACAAAACTGAAACAGCTAAGGATTTGATAAATATTGTCCCTTAGTTATATGGGAGACCCGCACAAACAAGCAAAGCAGTTACCATGCTTTTGATTGTCCTCTTTATCCGAAAACCAACAGGAACCGTATCTTAGGAAACATGACTTCCGTGTGAGCTTGTTTAAAACTGCCTTCTCTAAAGCCCTGTCACAAAAAATTTGAAGATTAGATAGGCCCAGAAGGCCATGAGATTGGAGGTAATTTTCTTCTTTTAACTGTCGAGAACAGAGTGACCCCCGAGAGATCTCAATTTTGGGGAAATGTTTCGGTCTATTTAAGAGAAGAGCGTTCCAAACCTTTTTGACCTTAACAGGAGGAATTATGTTATGGGCAGAAATAATTGGATACAGAATTGTTTGCCCATTCAGGGTGCTTGATGGGGTTACATTGACCTTAGCTGTTCCCTGGAATCTTATGAAAGAGGTCTTGGCTAGAGGACAAACCCTGCCACTTCTAAGGACTCTCACTCTGCCAGGGCCACATTAGCAAACCAAGGTGACAAGTTGATGGTGTGCCCGCCAGCCTCTCCAGATTCCGACTGAATCAAGTATATGTAGTCCATCATTAAACAAGATTTTATACAGATGGACGGCAACTTTCGTATAAAAAAGGCTAATGAATAACTAGAAAAGCTGCAGTGTAGGCAATACACTTTGATACTATTAAGAAATTGACAGATTTCTTGTATGATAAGGTTTTTGAATTTATCCGTCGCAATTGCGCGCATATGGACAAATTATACTTAATATCCATAAATCGTTCAATCATGCTTAATGTATTTAATTATTCTTTGTTTTCTCTAAACTATATCTATTTGGACTAAAGCAGGGCACCATGAAAACATAACATTAGTGTTACCATATTATGCCGACCAGCGTAGAAATGTTTCATACAAAACTGCTTCACAGAGAACCGAGAAATCCTAATTTTCCCTCCAAGGCTATTAGGGTTGAACGAGATATATTTCCGCCAGATTTCATCTACAAAATTACTCGTCTGCTATCCAAACAGAAAATTTAGGTGGGTTTTATCCATAAGTTTGAAATTACCAAAATTGGAGCAAAAATAATTTGGACTGATCCCAAACAATCTCAGCGATAATCATCTTTTCTAAACAGGTTTTGATTCTGGTCTGCCTGTGCGCGATGTCAGAGTGTTGCCAACTATCCCTATAACAGGAACATAAGATATAACACTCCAACTACAAGCCCTTGCAAAAGAAAAAAACTAAGATGGTCATCTATTATGCAATAGTATTGACGCCATCTCAAACTTCCCTGATTCCAAAGCCTTTACTTATCTCAAACCTTCCTTATAAAATATCTTTAATATATTATTGAGTCCTCAAGGTTATTTTCGTGGTCAAAAACTCCCTGTTAATATTGAAAGCAAGGATCCGTTCTTACAAACGAAATTGAAATGTAGTCGTCACAAATATTTTTTGTCATATTTCTTCTGGAATATCATTACTCAATTAATTCAGGTTGCTTTAAGGCCAATTGCTATAATCAAATCAGAATTCAGGGAGAAAGTTCGGGATAATCATTTGACCTTAAAATACCGGATAAGTGGAATATATCATAAAATTCTAAGGAAACTAATGGCAATGTTTACTATTTATTCCAATGTAAGCATCCACAAAAGCCTTTATACACTTTTAACATTTTAATATTCCTTACATAAAGGAAAAGTACATCTTGTAAATAAATGTCTGCTTATACATGCACAAACAGAATGTATACGCATATGCGCAGACCGAATGGTCTAGGACCTTTCTTCCTCTGTAGCAAATAATGTGAAAACAGACTCTCAAAGAGAGCGTGCAGAGAATTGGAATATTTGGGAGAAAATAAGAGTTTATCTCGCAGATCTTCAACATTAGGCATGACGTCGAACAAATAGCATAATACATCCCCTTCTTTTAGGTTCTTCCTGCCCTAGGCCTGAAATGCTTTAACATTCACTCAGATTCTGTAAAGTTATAGATATCACTTGCCCTTTCCGAAATGCAATCTGCGCAAAGGTAATTATATATTTGTCATTTTCACTATCGCCATTAATCTCCCATTCACTTTTCTCATGGTCGTTCTTTTGGAGGTTCATCACAAACTTGCATAAAGAGGTTCTCAATATAAGCTATATCTATTATTACTCTCCTTTTTATTAGGGGTATTAAATCAAGTATTCATCTGCAAGTGATGTACCGACCTTTCTTCCTGGGTATCATGGTTTATGATCAAACTTAAAACTACGCTTCGATTAACTTTGATACATTAAAAGGCTCTATATATTAAGGACTCCTTATGACTAACCGGATGGTGACTCTTACTGTGTATTCTTACTGAAACACCAAACCGGTAAGGCAAAAAAAAGAATAATAGATCCCAACAAAACGTTCTGTATTCCGGGAGAGGCGAATAGCTTGTGACAACTCACGTGGCTTCATTAGGAATTACAGAGAGTGCCTCCCTATATCATCATGCCTAGTATGATTTTTCTACCATCCTAACTACTCTCATCACTTCTTTCACATTTACTATCCTCTTGGGAGTATGATAATACAAACGTATGTATTATGTCTCTTTCCTATAGGTTAGCATTTACAACATGGCCCTTGAACTCAAATTAGAAATCCGTCACGAACTTATCCATTGTTCAAATGACTAATTAAAAAAACTTTCTTAGCTCATTCGCTCCTTCTTCGCCGTGGTTATTCTAAATTTTTACCTTAAAATCAAATGAATACCAATTATAAAGTGTAAGTATGCCTATACGTAAAGCTAGAGGTTGTTTTAGGCAGTGTTACAATGTCCATCTCTAAGAATTCAAAGGACTAATTCAATTTTAGGCAAAGAATAGGGATGTGATATCTTTCTCTTTGAGATCCTTAGGATTTAACACACAAACTAACATCGAGTAACGTCTCCTACAATTGTATGCAAGTTCACTCCCTCCGTTGAATCAAAAAGATAAAAAAAGCTTACCACAGACCCGTGAAAATAATTAGAATGAAACTCCAACACCAACAAAACTACAAAGGATTCTGGCATGAAAGAAATTATACTATTAGGGTCTGTAAATTTGGGGAGTCAATATTATTTTTGCCAATTCGTTACCTAAAGGAATTTAAAAATATCTTTTGATGTGAGGAATTTAAATCTGCTTCTTTTTGTGATTGCTCAATATTTAGCCTGGAAAATCTAGGTTAAAAAACTATTAAATTGCTCGAAGAAAACAAGTTAGTAATTTAAAATTCTCAACATGGCAGGTTTATCCTATAGACATTAAGTTTTTCTACATAAAACATATCCCAGTAAGAATTAAACATAGTATACTAATCATATAACATTAGAAAATCATGATATTAGTATAAAATAAATTAAACAAGTTTCATCAAGTCTTCTTTTGATTCGTTTTGGGACATCAACCACGGACTTGCTTCTAAACGTCGGATATTACCTCACATTTCTTATATGCATAAACTCTGCCTGTTGCCTCTGTGAGTTGTTTCGCACAACTTTTTATTAACTGGCCATGAGGGCATAATGTGAAAGTTAGATAGGCTTGTCAAGGAGCTTCATTACTTCCTCTGTAGTCAGTTTGAATGTCACAGGAGGTTATATACGCCGTCAGAGCAGTCTGCTAGCCACAAAGGTAAAAACTCACTGGTCTTAATGTAAGATATCTTCCTTGGAAAGTACAGTCAGATCTCCAAATTTGAGATCATCTCAACTCATCGTGTCAACAATCTTTTGGACAGCAGTTCTCTTCTTCTCACTGTTATTAGAGCACAAGCGTGTCGGCATCATCATTTTGCTAAATAAATACGATGCTGAGCGCTTGATGGTTGTAAAAACAGCATCCAATACAGCTTTCCTTTGCAGCTTAATTAGCAGCAGATGAAACAATATGTAGCGCGGGCCTTCCAGCCAACAATGGTTTACTTTGGTATTTAACTAACAGGGGTACGACAGAGCAACAATATATTACACTATCATTGATATGTAATTTGAGGTTTTGTGTTAAAGGCTATGTATTGAAACCCATATTCGATAAAGCCTGTTTGCTGTTGCCCACAGCTTAGAATGGATCAAGGGATAAATTTCAAGAAGGTGCAGATCAATATATGTGAAGTTCTCCTGTCCTTATTCCCTGTGCGATCCTATACCAGTACGCTTGATAAATAGAGATCCTTTACGACGTGGTCACGCAGGAAAGTAAGAGGTACTCCATTTGAGAGTTTAGTGAATATACGATTAAATTCAATTTCACGTGAAGTGAATAACATCTTGCTCATATTACCCATCTACTTATTATTTGACATAGTCTTCTCATCAATTGTTGTGATAAAGTTTCGGAGAGATAACTCGTTAGTGTGGAGAACACAAACCAACCAGATTAATTTGCAGCCTAGCTTGATTTCTACCAAATGCATGCAAATACCCTTCTAGCAAGTGTTAACAATTTTATAATCGACTCCAATGGCCTGCAGACTTTTATCTTTGCCCTCATTTTTCATGAAAAAAGGAAGATTTAGAGAATATCTTCAGTGGGCTTTTACTCCTTGAACCATTTTCATGAGAGAAGTGATAGGGATCTCTTCTTGCTCACCCATTGCACACAAAATCATGCTCTTTTTTATAATGCTGGGGAACAGACGATCCAAATTGTCTACTTTCAGCATAACCTTAGTTGTATCTTGATGGCCATCATAGAAGATGTAGTCAATTTCCCCCTTCTTACAAAGTTCATCAAAATCCTGATCTAGGGGACTCGTAACTTTTTTTGGCTCTCTTGACGTTATTGTGATAAAATATAAGGCTCTTTTACTCTTCAATATTTAAGCCACCATCCTTAAATGTAGCAGTGGTGATAGCTACTCTGTCGCACAGGGCTACAGCATATATGATGCTATGAATAGCAACATTAGCTATTTCTAATATTTTTTACTATGGCTTTTTGATGGAATTTGAAGATGTACTTTGTATTTTTAATGTCGCTATATAACTTCCATCCTTTTCTTCATGAGCTTCAAATTTTGTTGTTCATTTTCCTCAACAGAGTAAATTTTTTTACCTTATTGCATTGGTAAATTTTCATCTTATACTGAGTAACTTTTATTTCAACTTATTGCAGCTTCTGCAATTTGATTTATCTATTTTTTTCATGTTGTTCTGCAAGCCAATCTCATGGGGTCCAATAGAACCAAGTTTTCTCTCTGACCTTTAATTAATGCAATTTCCTTCCATGGATATTCATCTGCTTAGAGCATGTACAATTTACGTGAGTTTCACTTTAGCAACTAGGTGATCCAAATTCACAATAAAGATCAATTATACACTTGCAGCTGAGGATGTTATAGAGCTTGTCAAGTTTTTCAATGAAAGGCTTTTTGATGTATACTCGTCCTCTCGCACGAGATATGTTTTTGGCCTTGTCCCAATTTTCTTAAAACTTGTTTAAGATTGTAACTCTTAAATTCATAATTGAGGCTGCCAAAAAACTGTTCATCGTTCCCAATTTTCAAACACTTTAGGGAAAATTGCCTTTGCAAGAATACCCGCTGGGTAGTTTCTCACATCTTCTCTACACTTTTCTCGGAGCAAGAGTACAAATTTCAGAAATTCACGAAGAGTTGGATGTTTAAAGGGCAATTCCCACTGGCTAGGATGGTAAAACTGACGGCCAGGTAATCTTGAGCAAACTAATGAATATTTTTCTAAGTTGTGAATAAGAAAAAAAAGCAGTGAATTAGATATAATTATTAATATAATAATTGTCATTCAAGTCCCCCAGAATTCATAAGTCTTAGAATCAGAACAACTGGAAATACATAAGTCTTAGAAATAGCACGACTTAGAGAATTCATAAGTCGTACTGCGAAATTTAAGCGCCCTTTATTTAAGAACTTTGAAAATTAGAACAAGTTCTGTTGGCCAAATAGTTGCCTTCCCTCACTTATTCTGATTTATGACCATACGGCCTTCAAAACTTTCAATAATTCCCGGAGTAACCTTGAGAGGAACTTGACATTCTATCATTTGAAAGAGAATATAAACAACTTAATGGTTTCAAATTTTGTTAGAATTGGCCGAATAGTATGATGTTATTGTGAAAACAAAATAATTCCCTGGCTATCCTTGGGAGGACTTTAGCGATTATATTTGTAGGGGAATCGTCCCCCCCACCCCCACGTTCACTCGTGATGTAGTCCCAAGGCGGTTACAGCAAAGACATCAGGCCCAGGCATCAGGGAGTCAAAAGCGTAACCGCAGCGTGGCACAACTCGGTGCCATGAAAGACCCTAAAGGTCAAAATGTAAGATCTCCCCCAGGAGAGTGAGATCCAGTTTCACGTCAAATAAGAAATTGGAGACGTGTTTCTCCCAAGCTCGAAGACTAACGAGGAGCCGATGTCAGACTTCGTGGGAAAAACCGTTTGGAAAAAGAACTCTCCTGGGGCCGTCCTCAAGCCCCCTCCCCCTTCCCTTACCACTCCCCCAGTGGGGTGTCAAGGTATAAATGAGGAACTCTGAGAAAAATCGAGGTTGTTTACGTCAGTCTCTAGGTGACGAAGTCAGCGGATCCAAAACGGAGCTACCGAGACTGGAGAGGTAGTGTACTTGGCTCGCTAGACCAAGAAGTACCCTGCAAGAGAGGTAGGGCTACCTACCTTAAGAGGCTAAACAAAAGCTCATCCTCGAGCTAAGTCCCTGGTTATCAAACCAAACGATAAGTTAACTTTAGGGAAGTTCAACTTACTCTCGCCAGAGAGACTCCTCATATCCTGGTGCACCTTAAACACCAGGGGGTATTCCTCGTCCTTGAGGAATAAAGAAGAAGAAGGAAAAGGCTTCCCCCTCGAGTCCGTTATTCGGTGGCCACGCCGAACTCTTAAGTTAACTTAGTAAGAAACCAAGTTCAACTTATTCTCGTCAGAGAAATCCCCCTCCGGTATACTCGCCCTTAAAGAAGACTGGAACTAAGAAGAAGCTCATCCTCGAGCTAGTTCCAGGTTACCAAACCGAACCTTAAGTTACTTATTCTTGCCAGAGAAATCTCCCTCCGTTATCCTCGCCATTGAAAAAGACCCTCCCCGAGTTCAGTCCTCGTCCATGAGGAAATAAGTAACTAAGGAGAAAAGCTCCTCCGTGAGCTCGTTACTCGGTGGGCACACCGCACTCCAAGTTAACTAGATTTAAGAACCAAGTTTGACTCACTCTCGCCAGAGAGACCACGACTGCCTAGGTGTTGCATAAAGCACCGTATTTCTTCTCATCCTTGAAGAACCCCCCCCCCCGCGGAAGAACGTGTGGCTCCCCCAACTGCTACCCTTGCCAAAACGACCGTGTAATTTCGCCCATCTACATCTGGACAGACGCCACGCGTCGTGAGTCAATAACATTTCTGAGGCCTTTAGTCCACATGATTCCGTAAGCCTAATTCTTATATTATTGTTGTGTGTAGAGAAATTAACCAATTTTTAGGGGGAAACTAATTTAATTAATTCTTGTTTAGGATAATATTCAGTGTATTGCTGTAATTAATTTTTAGATGTTGTGTATTCAATTGTTAAAGTTAAAATATAAGTTTATTTTGGGATTATTTTGCGTTTCTCTCGATATCCTTACGTGTTTCGGAACGGCTCTGTTCGTTAAGATATTCAGATATCAATATATTTAGACACTTTTAACACTCTTAGAATAGAAGAAAAAGGAGGGGAATTCTACGACAATATTATTTGAAACAAAATGTATAGCAATAGATGATTTTCAAATTTTGTTAGAATTAGCCAAATTGTTATGATATTAATGCCCCCTCCCCAATAATTGCAGAGTTGCTTTTCAATGGAATTTGAAAATGTGCTTTGTAATTTAATGTCACTTCATAAATTCAATCTTTTCCATCATGAGCATCAGCTATTTGTTCTTCATTTTCCTCAGAGAGAAAATTATTTCACTTGATGGCATTGAAACATTGGCCTACTTATAGTAAGCAAATCTTCTCCCTTTACCTTTTTGTCACTTTCATTTATTGACCTGTCTATTTTACTTAAGTTAATCTCGATAGCAAACCTGACCTTTATTGCAAACAACTTCCTTCACACAGATTTCCATCTACATAGGGGATTCAAATTAACTTGAGTTTCATTTTGGCAACCAGGCCAGCTAACTTCACAGTAAAATAACAATATTACAGTTGCACGAGAGGATTTCAACAGGTTGTCTAGTTTTGTAATGAAAGTATCTTCGGGCTGTAGCTTTCCTTTCCGAAGAGATATGTTTGGGGCCTAATCCTTTTTCGTTGGATCTGTATAAGATTGTGTCTCTTGAATTTACAACTGAGGCTAGAAAAAAAATGTTTTCTTTTTACTACTTTTCAAGCACTTTAGGGTAAATATCTTTTGAACTATTGGCTGCTGGGTAGTTTCTCACATCCACATTTCAGAATGACCAGAGTTTTGGATTAAAATGGAAATTTAAGTGTTCAAATGTATGAATATCGCCCGTCCTGTCCTAATTTTAAAGGCAATTTTAGGTCAAATCACATTATTAGGTTGATAGTACTGAAGGCATGAAGGCCACGTAATCTTTAGCACACTAATAAATATGTTTGAAACGGTGAAATATGAACAAAAAGTGAAATAGATATAATTATTAATATAATAAAATAATAGTCATTTCATTCCCCAAGATGACAAAAATAAGTCAAAACTTTTAAGTAGCTAACCGAGTAAAATTAAAATTAGATTACTATAAAACAAATAACTTTAGAATTCATAAGTAGGGATTGGAATTTTGAGCAACCCTCATTTATGTAATTTGAACGTTGAAAAGATCGACACAAACTAATAGCAGAGTATTCCATAGTAAAGCATAATATACCATAGCAGATTAGAGCTCAGTATATTATAGAATATTATTTCTACTATAGTATAGCATAGCACAGCATTGCATATTATAGCAAAGCATGGTATATTATAACATAGTATAACACAGCATAGTATATTATATTATATCATAGTCTAGCATAGCGTAGCCTAAAATAATATAGTATAGCCACATTCTTTAGCATAGCATAGCCTAGTATTACATAGCATATTATAGCCAAGCATAGCATAGTATAACCTACCCTGTGCTATCCTAGTATAGCAAGGCCTAGCCGAACAAGAAATACCCTAGCCTAAAACAGAATAGCCCAGCTGTGCCGGGCCTAATCTAGCCTAGTATAACCTAGCATAGTATAGCCTCCTATATCCTACCATAGCTTAGTATAGCCTTGCCTAGCTAAATAGAACCTAGCCTAACCTAGCATATTATAGTATAGACTAGCCTAGTATAGCGTTGCCTAGCGTAGCATTGCTCGTGTAGCCTAGCTTCCTATAGCCTAGCCTAGCATAAACATTTATAGTCTAGAATTGCATGCCAAATCCTAGGCTAGCGTCGCCTAAAGTAGCTTAGTCTAGTATAGCCTAGCTAGAATATGCGACAATAACCTAACCAATATATCTTTGCATACAATAGCTAGTATAGCATACCATACCCTAGAATAGAATAAGCTTGCATAGATTAGCCTATTTTAGCCTCGGTTAGCTAACCTATGTAAGTTAACCTAGTATCACCTAGCATAGCCAAATATAGCCTAGCATAGCAGAGAATAGCCGTTTCTAGCCTACTATACGTTAGCCTACCCTAGAATAGCATAGTATAGCCCTGTCTAGCTTAGTATAGCTTAGCATATTTTAGCATAGCCTAGCACAGTATAAACTAGCCTAGCATAAACTAAACTTCACAAATAGAGCCGATACTGTCGTATTATACCCTGGTCAAGCCTAGTTAGTGTTGTATATTCTAACATACTATATACCATCTTAGCGTAGCATTTTATAGCCTAAATTAAGATATCTTATATCTTATCCTTGTACTTTGTAACATAGCATAGCTTAGCAGAGGATAGCCTAGCCTATAATACCCTAGCATAGTATAGCCTATGTAGTCTTGCCTAAAAGAGTATAGCCTATTATATAGCCTACTTTAGTCTGCCAGAGTATCGGCCGAAAAGTTATGATGTTACTAAAACCAAATAATTTCTGAGGTACTTTGTGATGACTTTGGCAATTACATCACTCGAATGAGAATGTAAAACAAGATATGGGTTTAAAATTTTGAAATTATCGGCCGAATAGTTATAATGTTATTGCCAAATAATTCCGTGTTAACCTTGTGAGGTCTTTGGTAAATAGTTATAATGATATTGTCAAAACAAAATAATTCCCGGGATAATCTTGGGGGGGGGGGGGGGTTGTAGATATTGGTTGTGTAGATGGTGGTGGAGTAGGTGGTGGAGTTGTAGGTGGTGGTGGTGTAAGTGGTGCAGCTGGTGGTGGTGTAGGTGTGGGAGTTGTATGTGTTGGTGGTGTAAGTGGTGCAGCTGGTGGTGGTGTAGGTGTGGCAGTTGTATGTGATGGTGGTGTAGGTGTTGGAGTTATATGTGGCGGTGGTGTAGTCGGAAGTGGTGAGGTGGTAGGTGGTAGTGGTATAGTTCAGGTGATGTAGGTGGTGATATTTTAGCTGTTGTAGATGTTGGTGATGTAGGTGGTGATGGTGTAGGTAGTGGTGAAAGTGGTACTTCTGTATGTGGTATAGGTGACAGTGGAGGTGTAAGTGGTTCTGGAGTAGGTCGTGTTAGTGTAGATGGCGTTTTAGGCAAAGGTGGTGTATATGTTGTAGGATTGGTGTTTTATGTGGTTGGGTAAGGTAGTGGTGGTGTAGGTGTTGGTGGTGCAGGTGGGAGTGGTGTACGTGGTGTAAGTGGTAGTTTCGTAGGTATTGGTTTTTGTAGTGTAGGTCTTACTGGTCGTGGTGGTGTAAGGGTTATGTGGTGGTATTGTAGGGAATGTTGGTGTAGGTGATAGTGGTTTAGCTTTAGGTGTTGTATGTATTGTAGTTGTAGGTTGTGTAGAGAGGTAGGTGGTGTTAGTGTAGGCTATGGTGGTTTAGTTTTTGGTGTTGTATGTAGTGTAGGTACTGGTTGTGTAGGTGGTGGTGGGTAGGTGGTGAACGTTTCCCCTTACCACCCTACTAAATAAACATGCCCCAGACCCCCATCGTAGGAACCCCAAGGCGACCATCCAATTCCAACAGCTGCAGGAAAAATTAACATCAGCTCTCATACTGCCACTCTAGAACTCGAGCAAACTGTTTGTATTTCAAACGGAAGTCTGTAATGAAGGCATCGGTTGCGTTTTGCTCCAGTATGAAGAAAATGGCAAATATTTATCCCATTGCTTACGCCAGCCAGAAGTTCTCGCCACGCGAAATAAACTATGCAGTAATAAAACTTGAGTCTATCGCGATCGTATGGAGTGTGCAGAAATTCAAAATGTAGTACTTGCTAGGCAAACAATTCGTGAGCGAAACCTATCATCGCCCATTGGTCTATTTAAAAAAAGTAAAAACAAGAACGAAAGGCTTACGCGATGGAAACAACTTCTAATGGAATACCACTTCCAAATTTGGTACATTAAAGGTCAAAGAAAACAGTCTAGCAAAGAGTCTAAGTAGGAATCCGGTAGAGAATTTTCCCCCTGCAAGGTAAAATTTTGTTAAGCCCTGTACTCCCGTATATATAATCGAGTCTGTGTACTCGCCGTTTTTATTACTCCTAGGAACACGTCATATCTGTATACATTTTATCCTCTCTGCTCCTCTTAAAATACTTGCCTTTTTTGTACTTATTTTGCCCCTTTTTTTTATATGTGATAGAACGGTCTGAGGCCGCCTAAATTCAGCCGCTATCACATGTTAGAAACAAACACTTGCTACACACGTGCATCTGCGAGAGGAAGCAGAGCGAGTTATCGCCCACCATAGCCAATATTTAATCAAGGAGGTTTATTCCCCCTTTTCGCCTCCATACATCGATCTCGCCAGATTGAGTTAGGCTTATAGGCAGATAAGGTATTTTCCCAGGCGCGAGCAGGGCATTTCCCCGAAGTCCCCCACTCATTTATCCTTTACGCCATGGAGACGGCTCCGGGGACTTATACATAGCTTTCCCCGATTGAAGCAGATCAGATCCCGATTATCTTCGCGAGGCATCACGTCGGTTGGTCTCACTTGTCCACCTAGGAACTCTCTACCTCGAGAAAACCCTTATTGTCCAGAAGAGGACAATATCCCTTGAGTGCCGAGGCTCGTGCCTTCCAGACGCCAAGTCAACAAGGCCCCCCTGTTGTTCAGTAAGAGAACAAAGTTAGAACAGCCATTGTTCTTTGAGCCCGTTTGACAAGAGACGGTCTCCCCCCCCCCCAGTTGTTTAGGAAGAGAACAACGTTAGAAAAGCCATTATTCTTCAAGCCCGTGCGTCAAGGAACGGTTCTCGTTCCCAAGAAATCACGTCAGAATAATTTAATTTGCCCCTTTTTAACGTTCTTCAAGAGAACGCTTGGTTTCAACAATAACGTCCATTGTTCATCTAGAACACCCCCAATTTGCTGTCACAAAGATCGCTCGTACTTCCGAGCCCCACTTCGCTCTCACTCTTCAAAGACAGTCCTTTCCCTTCGCTAAGGACAATCCCCCGAAGAACCCTTCTGATGCAAATCACCAGTGGACCGAAGATTCCTTCGCATCGTCTACCTCTGCACAACAACTTTGTAATTACGTAAGCTGAGCATTACCTTTAATCATCTAACCTTTTGTCAACGCTACCCTGTGCTTTAAATTGTTTAGCGAACCATTTCCCCCCTTTTATTTGTATTTGTTAACCTTTTTAAATCTCTCCAAATCTTAATCCTCGGATTAGTCAGATATTCCCACGACCCTTTCCATTCTCCGTTTATGTAAACATTTTTGTGTGTGTTGTTGATAGTTTAATTAATAAAGCTCTATTTTATTAATGATAGCCATATTATTATCCTTGTGCTCAGTTCCACTTCTTAAGCATATTGAAGATAAATAAGCCTCTCCAGGCCCCCCTTCCTTTAGACTAACCTCGGTCAATCAAATTACTACGCACTAGAAATATTAGAATAATTCCCTCAACGAATAGTTATATATTGTATATCGTCGAGAGCATATTCTACGACATTATATTCGCGTTGTCTTTTTTTTCGTTTGTCTTAAATATAGTTCGACATTTTAAATCTCTCCAAATCTTAATCCTCGGATTAGTCAGATATTCCCACGACCCTTTCCATTCTCCGTTTATGTAAATATTTTTGTGTGTTGTTGATAGTTTAATTAATAAAGCTCTATTTTATTAATGATAGCCATATTATTATCCTTGTGCTCAGTTCCACTTCTTAAGCATATTGAAGATAAATAAACCTCTCCAGGCCCCCCTTCCTTTAGACTAACCTCGGTCAATCAAATTACTACGCACTAGAAATATTAGAATAATTCCCTCAACGAATAGTTATATATTGTATATCGTCGAGAGCATATTCTACGACATTATATTCGCGTTGTCTTTTTTTGCGTTTGTCTTAAATATAGTTCGACTAACCAACACAGGACAGAGACCTTATTTGCATTGATTTTTTTCTGCGACATGCATTTAACAATTTCCTCTATTTATTTATTTTTGTATGTGTGTTTGATCTTTAACGCCGTTACTTCTTTTTAAATGTACCCTGCGCCTGGAATTAAAGGAAATTTTTTCTTTCATTTGGTGACTGCTGTGTCGGCTCAAATTTAAATGCCCGCTATTATTGTACACCTGTAGACCCAGGTAAAATTTCCCCATACACGACCCATCCCTAATTTTGGGATGCCCTTTTCCCTCCCTAGATATCATCAAAATGTAATCTATGGAAGTAAGGCGCGTTAGAATATGCCCCTCGCGCCCCAGACTACGTGATCCTTGGCGTGGGAATTTTAGACACAACGAGAAGGAAACTGTCTCACGCTGAGTCACCTAAGCAGGCTTTATTTATTGAGGCGGAACACACACATCGCTCTTCCTCTTCCGCGATAACGCCCGAGTCTCGCATTTGGCCTCGCTAGCATTTCCTTTCCCCCGGACCCAACCGCTTATCTTGAAATATGTTTGCACAGACATGCGTCGTAAATTCTATTGGGACAGCCATGCCCTAGAGCTATCTAACGGACCAGCCATGAGGCTATTTATCCCTACGTCCGCCATCCCTCCTGGAGATTGAGATTCTGCCAGTCCCTCCGTTCAGACTGTTTGTCTCTTTCCCGCGAATTCGGGGAACCGCTGTTCTAGTCGTACCTCGTCGTTAAGATCTCACCAGCATTTGCCTTTTACAAAGTCTTTGGCTTCTCTTCAGAGAAAAGCTTATCAAATCATCTTCTTCCCGGAGAACTGTGCGTCCCCTCTTTTCTCCTATCTGTCTTCAAGACTCCCCTACCCCGTGTCTGGGGATCCCTGTGGTGCGGTAAAACAGTCTCTCTTGTTTGAGATCACATCTCTCTGGAGCAGAGAAGTACTCTTAAACCCTCATCTCCAAGACTTCCTAGTATATAACCTCAGAAGTGTACCTCGAAGACAATTTGCGCTGGTCTTCCCCCTCCGAAGAACTCTAAGATTGGAGGTAAAGCGATTTTGATCGTAATCCCATGATTACACCCCAAGTCATTTGTCGCCTGCATCCCCCTTTTAGTTGACTACCCGCTCAAACTTAAATAATATCAATTTTGCCCTCCAAGCTTAAATATGTCCCCTTTTAAATTGTCCATAGGTGGAGGTTATCGCGATAACGATATCGGGTTATCGCTTATTCAATATTGTTTTATGCGTTATTGATTCATCGGTATCGCCGATACTTTTGGTTCCAAACTAGCGATAATCGATAATTTCGGTTTTTGCTTCCAGTTTAGCACAGGGGCGAGCCGCACGTGCTGTGGAGGCAGAAATAGGTAGGTCCGAGTTGGAAACCAAACGTATACTGAACGGAGTACAAGGCGACCGGTTTTAACTTCTTAAAACGTTTACTCAGCTTCAATCTCTCACCAGCTGTTGAACGAGAGGTCATGAGGTGTGGCTCCAGCGCGCTACCAGTTTTACGCGTTTTTTGATGATAATTACCTATGTTCCCGTGCTTCTTACGTTCTAATTTTTTGTACACGTGTATATGAATGCATGTATGCACTATTCGGTGCTATTCTTTAATATCTGTTTACTAACGTTTTGAACACTCACAAAGTTACGCCCTTTTTCTTAACTGATCCTTTTTTTATTGTAATTTAGTAGTTCAGTGCTTTACTATTTTATAGAATTGAATTAGTTATAGCTTCGCAAAAGACTGTGCCCGCTTTAGGCCAAAGAAACTCAGCGGAGTCTATTGACTCTGAGCTCAGTGAGGCTGATCCTCGATTTATCGGTTAATAAATTTATTGGGCAATAAATTTATCGCCAGTTAGCGATTATCTCTTATCGCCGATAAGGTTATCGTTATCGATTTATCGGTTATCCTGATACATTTTTTCGTTATCGCGCCCACCCCTAAAATTGTTCCGATCTAATTAATTATTCTATTCAAACATAGTTTGTTTCCCTTTTTTGTATATAAATTGCCTCGTCTTTTATTTATACTAAAATTATATTTTGGGGATCTTGATCTTTACATCTTCGTGAACTGCAAGTTGGCAAGTCATTAGATAAATCCTGGCCAATTATAAATGCACTCATCAAGGAGTTGGCCTTCCACTCCTTCAATTTCTCAAAAGCCTATCGCAGACGGCTTCGTGTTGGCTATCTGCCAGTGCAAGTATACACGCTCTTACCCTGAAAGGGTCTATTGAGGCATACCTCGAAACACATATTTATTGAACCTTTACCAAAGTCTCAAGTGGTGTATGAGCTTGAGTGTTCTAATGATTTCAAGAGCAATGCCGTCGGGAGTTTTAATTTCCTAGCAAATCAGTCGAGGGGGTAAGCTTTTTGATGAGGTTTCATGGTAAATTCAAACAAGAGCAAGACCACAACGGCGAGCCAAGCAGAATTGGCCCATATAAGATTCCTATGTCTGGCTCTGACGGAGTAGGGCAGCGCTTAGCGTGCAGGCTCGACAAAGCGGAGACTTGATAAACCAAGAACCAGGAAGCTTGATCCAACCAGCCTAACCATAACCGCATGTTTCAATCTTTTGAGCCGCACTGGACGCGTTACTGCCCAAGTGTGGGTGGCCGTGGGGCAGCCACGATCGCCCGAAACAAATTCCTTAGCGAATAACACTCGTCTCTGTTTTTATTTTTTACAGACTTGGTCTCCTAAGTCATATCAGGTACACAAATCGGCTGAAGAAACTGGAAAACTGAAGACGAAACCGATGCGCGGATACGATTTTCAGCAAACTTGGCTTTAGTTAAAAATTGTCGACTTGCATGTGATCATTACGCCTCTAAAGTGTAGGCCGATACTATGAATAAGGTGAATAATATTAATATTAAATCCAGTGGACCAAGAAATCGGCCTTCTATCAGCCATTCAACGATGACCAGTATTTACATTTTGGAAAATAGATTCAGTAACTTTTCCAGTCTAGAGGCCATAGGGAAATATCTCATCAACGGTTGAAAAGTAGTTGTAATAAAGCATGTGGGCTAAAATAGTAGATTTTTATAGAATTAAAAAAAAACATGAGTTCAGAGTTTTAGAATTTTCGTTCTTTAGTCACTGGAGGGTTCTTATTAAATTGATCGCATAAAGGGAGTTTGAAATTGGATGCTGCTAAACCACGTAAGAGTGATTAGTTAATGGTGTCAAAACGGCAAGAAAGAATAAGAAGTATCTAATGATAGGAACCTGGAGGGGACAATTTAAGATAGGAACAGGTAGTTTTATTAGAAGAGAAGTGGCAGGATACTTACACAAGAAAAGCGGGCTAAAGAGAAAGGTTGAAGATAAAGAGTGTAGATAAATCACATAAAACTACGTTAATGGACCACGGAGCCTTAGGCGTAAGTATCAAATATATATGCTAAGATAACAGTGCCTGTCATAGTACCCTAATACTGAGCAGTCTAAAGACTCGCCTAAGGAGAGAGTGAACGGATCACTTCCGATTGACTAAAGTGAAGTGGTAAAGATTCAAATAAAATTGTAAAGGCAGTTATTTTAAGAAGTATTAGATCCATCAAATTTTTTACAGGTTGAATTTGAAAAATTCGACCTTTCAGAGGAGGGGTAGGAATTATTTGGTGAATTTAGGGGCAAGGTAAAGACTAAAACAAACTAGATAAGGAAGTGCTAAAGAGCTCTTCAAGCAATGAGTTAGAGGGAAGCTAAGAGTTAAGAAGAAAATAACAAAAATATGAACTTTATCTTAATTTATGTGATGGTAAGAGAGAGAGAATTGTGATAGTATGAAAAGATCGAATATTCGGGTGTATAATGAGGGATGTCGAATGTTCTGCAGCTAACTAAGAGGAGAAAGAGGATTTGGAAGAATCACTCAGATAGTCAAAGATACTATCTGATGAGTTACTATGCGGTCGGTAAATAACCGCAAATTTACATATATAAAAGTGTGGAAGATACGGATCACCAAGTTGCTCATTTCTGGTGAATAAATTTAAATCACAATTATAAACTTACGTTATGACACTATCATGTATTTCGCTTTACTTTCTTTGGAATTGAGGGACTTTACGCGATATTGGAGAGACATATAAATTTTAGTCAAACAATGAATATGCGAAATATAAAAAGATGAAAGATGGATTTCACTTCAGTGAAAATTGCTAGTGAGAAAAATATGCTCTAATGTAAAGAAATTAATAGTTTAATTTTAATAAGTATGAAAACATAGTAATAATATGAGAATTAATATTCATGCTTTTATCCATCCTATACCTGAGACTATCATCCTTAGGAATGAATGTAATGGTTTTTAATTCTAGTGAAGTTGCGCGAAGGAAGAAACTTTCTAGGCGATTGAGAAGAGTAAAATACGAAGTGAATCCCAAAGTGTATTTAATTGTGGTGATATTAAATTTGAGCGTTGAAGACTATTAACATCAATACCAGTGGTTGGTGAAAGCGTCTCGTTTAGCAGGAGTCTAGAACGATCTGGAGTAATTGAGTATCTCTCGCTCTACAAGCTATTTTTATACATGCTAAAATTGTGAGTCTGCCATGTTTCGAAACCTGAGGGGAATTTTATTTCAAAGAAATGAGTTCAGGGAGAAAGAAAAGGTTTATGAAAGCTCTCATCTAGTGAGGCGCACATAAAGTCACTTGGCTCTTATGCTTGTAACAGATAGAACCTCGCCTTGAAGTTCTTATGGTCACACGCAAACGTTCTTTAGGTTAAAGTCATTTCTGAAAACCAAGATGCAGCTTTCTCACAAGTTTCCCCATTAGTCAAATTTTGGAATAATAGGAAGTGGCAAAAATAGACTTTCTTCCTTTTTTGGTGCTATGATATACGTCCTGCTCTTCTTTTGTCAGGTACCAAGTACAAGTAAGCAGCTATTAAAACATAGGCTAGTTTAGGGCTAATTATTGCAAACGTTTCTTCTATCTCGTTTTTTAATATTTAAAAATACTTGGGAGTACACCTGAACACTTCGAAAAGTGTTATGTATGGTTGCGTTAACAACTTTTTGAAACCATTTACTTAAAAGAAAATAGTAGAAGTGTGGAAATCATTGAAGATGTAGACTGTCCTTTCCCTCCTTCCACCGGCCGTCTTCTGCCTCATGTCTCTTATTTTGCTCATGTAAAAGCAATACAATCAGAATTGCAGATGATACGTGAAGTGTCATAGATGACAACAGCGGGCAAAAGCCACCGAGTCCAGTAAATATTTTGTTTGCTGAAATAGCACTGAGTTGTTCCTTCCAAACGTTTCTGATGCTTAGTGTGACTCAGGAAGCGCTTCCAACAAGAGGATAATGACTTTAATCCTCATAATCTTCTTCAGGATTCTTTTATTCCGCTTAAATAGGCTGTTACTTTCTGCTTTTCGTGTGATCGTTTTTATATACGTAGAGGCAGTGCCAAGAGGTCATATGAAATATATATAACCAAACTGATGACCACAATCCTTCGTGATTGACGAAGAGACCCCAAACTTTACAACTCAGGGAGCTAAGGAAGACTGTCTAATGGTCCTTGAGTCGAGACTTGCTTGGGGCAGGGCCACAACCTGGCACGTAAAACGATATTGTCAGCGCAATTGTATGCCTACTGTTCCCTGTGGAATTTCTTGATCTGTTCGGGAGCTAATACAGAGGAAAGGAAAGGGGTGAGTGTGTGTATCTGCATCTTTCAGCGGTGGCATTGCACGCAAGTTCCTAATCATCTAAGATCTTCTAAATATTTTAATTCTTGGTAAATTAAACCTCAGCAAAGTCTCCTTTTGGAGGTTTTACTACCTGTGTGAAAAGGACGGTGTAAGGCAGCAAAATTGCCCTCTGATGATGCTACTAAAATATAGGACTGTCGTTTCCCGTGTACACCTCACAGGAGATAACAAGAATTTCTAGACTCCCCTTAACTATTTCAAATTTGAATTCTACGGGACGCTCAATTAGGCATGTCGGTTAGTGTCATCGTGAATCGTGGCGTATATTGCAGGAACGCTTATATGATTCATATTTTTTAAATTTTTTCGGGTTCACACTTTAGTTTCATAAATTATAGGTATTACATAAGCTCCCCACTGAAAGGATACAAAATGGTAAAATGAAAGCGGCTAAAAAAATGAAGAGGATTTATTTATTTGAAATAGAAGAAGCATGAATAATGCCACCTTGAAATTAACATTTGGTCTCATCCTCTGATGGCCTCAATAAGAGCCAAATGAATAAGATTCGAGCAGGTTTCTGAAGGGATTTTATTTTATTTTTCTTCAGCAAGATTTTCCAATCCATTAAGCTTACAGAGCCCTCTTTAGTGCACCTGCCGTTTCACATCTTTCCACAGATGTTCGATTGATTTCAAATCAGGGATTTGAAAGGAAACTTAAGTAGAGTAATGTGGCGTTGTGCTAAGTATTTCTGATTAGATTTCCTATTATGTTTGGGAATATGGTCTAGTTGAAAGTTGGAATATATTCCTATTATCAAATTCCTTGCCGTTTCTTCTACGTTTTCATGAAGTTTGCGCTGACAGTTTTCAGACTTCAAACTCTTATTTATGACTTTTAATCGCCAGTACCATCATCAGAAAACACCCCTCCACTAAATAACTAAACCTCCTCTACGTTTGAGACTAGAGATAGTGTTCTTTTCTTTCAAGGCTTGGCCTGATCTCCACTAAACTCTTTCGTTCTTTATATCTATCAAGGAGCGCTATTTTTGACTCATTTGACGATAAATTTGGTCTACTTTAGCTTGACTATCTCCCAGATCGTCCTTAGCTAACACTAAATTAGAATTCTTTATTATTTCTCTTCAAAAATGGCTTCCTTCTAGGGACACGTCCAAGATTTCCTTACGTGTGTAAATAACCTTGCATTGTTTAAGCATAGAAATCTATACGGCATATTGATCAATGTTGCTATAAACTATTTTGATAGAGTAGTAGGATTGTTGCTCTCTTCCTTCAAGACCGAATATCTCTCTGGCTCAGTTTCTTTAGGCGAGCTTTATGCTGGTGATTTACTATAAATCCACTAGATTTAAACTTCAAAGTTCTATTCCTTACATAAGATATTGTTGTTTTTTTTAAATTTTGTCGACTGTTTGAAGGTTCTAAAATCGCTTCAGCGTCATATTTCACCTGAAAATACAGTAACCACGAACTGAAAAGGTAGATTCGCTCTCGAGGGAGAAAAGATTTAAGAGCGAGTACATAATGTCCTCAAATTCATCTTTGCTGTTACAGATTTCATTGGATGCTGCCCACGCACACAGGTGAAGCAAGGAAAACCATTTTCTACAGTGTGGTGAGTATATGGATGATTTTCAGGTTCAAATCCCTGCAGTGGTCAGGTGCTTGGTTGAAAAAATCTACGAATTCTTGTGCCTACGGTGTTTAAAACGCAATTCAAATATTGTGCAAATCAAGTGAGATGGCAACCTGTTTATCCATTCAATAAAATTCTACCTGGCTGTGTAATAGCTTACGCTGCATGCGTTAAACCAATTTGTCTGAATAGATTGGGAAATCGACTTCAAGAAGCGTGTGTGAAGCTTACTACGCTAAAACGGATTTGAAAGAACGATCTAACCTTAAGCCTAATGTAAACTGTACATTTTGATCAAGGTATAATTAGAATTCTGCATTTTTAGAGACTAAGGGAGAGTATTTTGTAAATCAAAACTAAGCGTTATCAGGCACAGGACTACCCTAGAATCCAAAAGGAACTGTGTCTTGTTAATAGGATATGGCAATTAGAAGAAGGGGGTTATAAGCATTATATCCCAATGTCTGTTGAGAGAACAGCATTAACAGTGCCAGAATGAATGCCAGTGAAAGAGTGACCTACATTCACTTTCCGTCGGCTCGCATGAGGGTGAAATGGACAATTCAATTTCTCCAAGAAGCGATTTAATTGACGCCTTAGCCATCAGATAGTAGGTTTACTTCGAGCTACTGCGGGATAAGACAACCAGAATAGGGCAACGAATGTTTGTACTATCTTCCCACAGGAAAGCTGGAGAGTAGGGTGGTACCCACTGTATCTTTGGTTTATACCTCTGAAAAAACAGCGCTTGGAGGAAATGTACCCAAGTGATCCGTTAAATAAAGCAACGAGGAATATCAAAACGCAACAACTTGACCTGTTGCCACGCTCCACCGCCGTATGAAGATGCTGGCTTCATATATGTGGTCACGTAGAGTTTACTCTACAGATGATCACGGCATGTTTTTACAGCCTCGTATTGCCTTGTAGCTGGAATAGGTAAAAGTAATTTGCACACGTTCGCAGCAGCTTAGGAAAATAAGAGTTAAGGTGTGTGCGCCTAATTCTTATCAATAACTCAATTTTCTCTTCTGATAGAATGTTAATGGTTTGTTTAGTACCGAGATTGGTGAATGAAGAAATTTATGTCTCCATCGCATAGCCTAATAAAACGGAAAATGAAAAAAAAGACACTGATATTAAAAAATGGGTTGTGATTGATTATCAGAAACTAGTCCGAAATCACCTAGGTAGGATGTAACAATAAAACGGCTATGTAGAAACTAAGATAGATATACTCGTTATTGGTGAGAAAATTCTTCGATCGCCAACGCGAAGTATTGACAGTCTAGAATAACAAGATACGGTAGAAACAATAAAAAATATAAGCAAGAACTGAGGCGTTCATTACAACACAACATAACTTTATTAGCCAGACTTAGATGTTAGAGAATATGTAAGAGAGGATGTAGTGAATGGTTGATCCATAAGCCAACAATTTAATTGAGAACATTGTTACCGACAGTTTGCAGCGCGCCAAGAAGCTCGGAACAAGTATTAAGTTACATTTAAGGGGTCAAATTCGGCATAGTTTTCACTTTAACCTTAGAGTGGAAGTTTCCCTCAATGTTGGAAAACATCATCTCATTAACAAGTACAGGCTCTAAGCGACCTAATCAAACCTGGATCTTTAAGATTAGGTGATAAATTTCAAGGTTGTTGAGACCTATACTGGAATTTTGAAGAATTCGGGGAACAAGGATGTTTTGGTAATCTTCAGTTAGCAAATCAAATGATAAGTATATGTTTAAAGTACCTCGCATAGACGAAAAAAACATAAGAAATGATGATAGAATTGAATGGAACAATTTAAGTGTAAACTACATTTTAATTAAGGAGATGATGTGGGAAATTATTTCCTAATGGGCTGCGAGGGTTAGAAAGAGAAAGAAAGATAGCTGGGAAAGATAGGTGGGGAAATTACTATCAGGCAAGGTGATGAGGAGACACGTATATTAAATAGGGTCTAAAATATCTTAACCAAGAAAAACTAATCAAATTAAGCAGGGTAATCAATAAGCAAAGTGGACCCCGTAAGCACTGTCAAGAATGACTTTGAAGGAGAAGCGAATCCAGGAAATAAAGCTAAGAAAGGGATTGATCTAAATTGTAAAAATTATAGTCCATAAGGGAAGAAGGAGAGGTGCAAGGTTCATGATCTTTTAATCCCCCTCGATGGAAAAAGGCTGACAATGACGAGAAGAGGTAGCAGGGAGTGAGTAAAAGATGTAGGAAATAAAAAAATGGAAATAAAATGAATAAGAAAGTGACAAATATTTCCATTGAGGATTGGAGCGTAGATGACGGAATTTATTATGATGAGGGTATAAATAAGGAATGCGTAAACGATTACAGCAAGCAAATTTCGATTAGTGTCGAAGAGTGGAATAAATGGGTAAGAGCTATTATATTAACACCATCTCCTGAATTGAATTTCAAGAAGATTGAGTAATGAATACCTAACAGGCCTTTGTTATGTAATCTACGAGCTATGTTTCTGCCCCAGGAAAGAGATGTAATGCTTAAGAAACTAGATGTACACAATATATTAGTAAAATTAATAGAACGGGAATGGGAGTTGAGACCGGGGGATGAGAGATGGAATCGGTAATTGGAAACGAAGTGTGGTATGTGTTGTGGTCTTCAGGAAAAATAACGAGAGTATAAACTATAAAAGGAGAAGCCTATAGAATCTTGCCTCATAAGATTACTGACAAAAATATTTTGAATATCTTGTATAAATAGGTACATAATCATATGTTAATCTTTGCTGGAAGATTTATTTCTCCCATGCTAAAATTGATCCTAACAATTAAAGCTCTTTAGCTTCTCTTTAAACATAAATATCAAAAATTGTGTACATTTGTCAACAGCAAAATAAACTAAATATAAAGTAAAATGATATATTTTAAACAGTAAGAGTCACTCAGGCAGGTTAGTGAGCTTGTAGGTTGCAAAGTAATTCTTTTTCTGAATAAAGGATACGTTTTTCCTAGTGCTCAATGAACTATCATGCAACAAACCTTTAGGCATAACAAAAGTTTTAACAATTTACTATTGTCAATAAAGGCAGAAATCTTGTCTCTTTTTTTTAATCTTCTTTGTTAAACTTAATTGAAAATTAACGTTTTTTTTCTTATTTCTCTTCGGCATAGCGAGAGACGTGGTTCAATGCCTGTTGGAGTCGATGCTCCAGAGTTAGCATCTAGGCCGCGCCAAAAGAGATCGAAAGGTCATCCACGTAGAGCGTAGCGAGAACATCTTCCGGCAGCACCGAGGTGATGCCATTGGGGCTCAGGGCAAAGAGTGTGACACTGAGGTAACTTGCCTGTGGGACACCCTCTTTCTGCTCCTTTGGACCGGAGAGAGCTCCCCCAACCCGTACGCGGAATCGACGATCTCGCAAAAATTCAGATATAAAGACTGGAAGGCGTCCCCTCGCCCCCATCGTGTGGAGATTCTCCATGATACCGTATCGCCATGCGGTATCATAGGCCTTCTCCAGATCGAAAAACACCGTGGTGTAGTGTTGTCTACGAAGGAAAGCATCGTGTCCAGAGTCTCCATGATACCGTATCGCCATGCGGTATCATAGGCCTTCTCCAGATCGAAAAACACCGTGGTGTGGTGTTGTCTACGAAGGAAAGCCTGGCATACGGCATTTTCCATTCGGAGCAGAGCATCTGACGTGGAGTGGAACTTGCCGAAGTCGCACTGTGCAGAAGACTGATGGCCTCCGTTGTCCAGGTAAAAGGCTAGTCTAACATTTACCAATTTCTCCATCAACTTGCAAACGCAAGAGGTTAGAGAGATTGGGCGGAAACCAGTTGGAGTAGAGTGATCTCTCCTGGCTTGAAAAAGGCGAGCACAGTAGCGATTCGCCAGGAATCTGAAAGAAGACCCTCCACCCAGATCCTGTTGAACAAATCTAACAAAAAGGCCATGCCTCGCTCACCCAGGTGTTGAAGCATGGCATACGGAACATCGGTCGGACCATGGGCAGTGTCCGCGCACGAAGCGAGAGCGGAGGGCAACTCGCTCCCAGTAAACCTGTCGTTGAAGGGTTCTCTGCCTCTGGAGGTAAAGTACAGCCGGCGGCCTTCCGCGACATCACGACGTGCATTGAATGCTACGGAGCAGCATCCCGGCTAGAAAAAGCGAAAAAGCGGTCGCGAAGGAATCCGCCACGGACGCGAGGTCCGAGATTGCGGTACCATTCTCCTGGAGAACGGGAGGGGGGGTCTGGCGCGAAATTGCCCCGAATCCTTTTGACTCGCCTCCACAACTCTGCTAGAGGGATCTTCCCGTTAAGTGGAGACACGTATGCCCGCCAAGAAGAGCGGCTGGCGTACTTCGAAATATACCTGAACCTAGCCCTAGCGCGACGAAATTCAGCGACAGTGAAATCGTTCGGGGGCGCTTATAGCGCATGTAGGCATAACGCTTCTGTTTGAGGGCCGTCTTACACTCGGCCGAACACCATGGGAGTGGTCGGCGTGCAAAAGAGCCAGACGTTCTAAGAATAGTTATTAGGCCCGTGGCGATGAAGTTGCCGGAGAAGAACTCAACGGCCTCATCTACCGACCTAAACTCCTCAATTGAGATAAAGAATTCCGTCATTTCCTGAAATGCAGGCCACCGCGCCCGCACCAAGCACCAGCAAGGTGGGCTCTCAAGCGGCAGTTGCCCTGAAAATGATATTTAAATGGGAAAGTGGTCACTACCATGGAGGTCATCGACGACCCCCTAATCAAAATCAGGTTGTGCATCCGAAGAGCGCAAAGATCGGTCAAGGCAAAAAAAAGAAGCGGTTCTCGGACAGTGATGCGTAAACTCATCCACGTTTAGGACACCCATCTCAAGCTCTTCGATCAGATCTGCAAGGACTTGTTCCCTGATATATATATATGGAGTAATCTCCCCAGAGAGGATGCCTGCCGTTCAGATCTCCAAGCAAGAGAAAGGGCCTCGGCAACCGTGACACTAAGTAGCGGAAGTCCCCCGCGTCAAAGTCAGCTGACGGTGGAATGTACGCAGAAATGATAGTATACGTCCGATCCAGGTGCAGCTGCACAGCCACTGCCTGGAAGGAGGTATCTAAAGAGAAAGGAAGAACGGAGACATCATGCCTGGTGTAAACCGCGAATCCCCCAGCCCGGGCATCCCGAGGTGGTGGGGTCGCGAGACCCTTCTACCCCGTGAGGGCTGGCAGGGGGCACGCACCTAGCATGGTCTCCTGCAAAAAGATAGCTAACGGGAAACGGCACGAGAAGAGCATCCGCATATCCTCCGAGTTGGTCCGGAGTCCACGGCAATTCCATTGAAGGAATATGCCCTCCAGGCCTAGCTCGGAGGAGACGCAGGGGCCCTCCTCGAACAGAAGACCCTCAGGGGCATGGTCGTACGCCTCCCGGGGGCAGAACCCCGGGCGTTGTAACCTTCGAGGACTTATTGGGAGAGGTTGGGCTCGCCATGCGAGTCTTTTCCTTCCTTCGCCTCGAAACCTTAGGCGATTGTTGCGGCTTCGGAGGCGGGGGCCCTTTTTTCGAGGAACCACAAATCTCCAAGCGACTCCCTCCACAATTAGGCGTGGGCAAAAGAGCCGAAGCTCCTTTGTTGCTGTCTTGCTTTCGGGGGACAGCTTTAGGATCCCTGGAAGATAGCCTAGCGACCAACTTCAGGGGTGTTGCCTCCTGTAAGTCTAACGACTCGGTGGAGGCGCGTGGCCGTTTCGCCTTACGGGAAATGGTCACGCTGGGGGAAGAGGGGGGCAGCCCTGGTTTTAGCTGGGCTGGGTATAAACCCTTTTTGCAGCTAGCTTTAGCAGTGGCCTGCCCGGGTGAGGTAGAGCCCGCAAAAAAGGCTCCGAATGGGCGCGGATACAACCGTGCTCGTTGGCCTGGTTGGGTTAGGAGCAGAGGGTGCCTTTTTAACTATTGAGGCATATGACGTCCAGGCAGAGCCAGATGCGCCAGGACCAATTCCTTAGCCTCGCGGAATGAGAGTCGATCCTGGGCCTGAACGGCCAGGATTTCTTTCTCAAGGAGATATGCACCACATGGCTTCGAAGAAGCCGGGTGTGGCTCTCAGCAATTGACACATTTGGCCACACACGATTTGTACTTATCGTGTGCGACCTTGGAGCAATTTACACAGATTTCGGGTGACCCCATCTTTGCACGTCTACATGAGTGATTCGTATGGCTGAAGCGGTGACAGTAATAGCACCACCCCTGCAGTGACACAAATGCCTAGACGCGGTAGCGGTACCAACCGGCACGCACCGCCTCAGGGAGCTTGTCACAGTCGAACGTGACAAAGAGTGTAGGGGTGGGTCTCGTGGCCCCTCCCTGTTTTCTCATCACACGTTCGACCTTGACCGCCCTATGGTCGGCTAGCTCTAGGGTGATCTCCTCAATGGAGTAGTCGACGGGTTCCCTCGCATAAACTACTCCTTTCACAAAGTTCATGGTAGAGTGCGGCGTCACACTCACCGGGGTGCCATGAAGTGTCCGAAGAGCAGTTATCTTGGCCGCATCGGCGGGATTCGCTGCATTCGCCAGAAGGATCCCGCCCAAGAAACGGGTCACCTTCGGCTCTCTATCAATTGCACTAGCTAATCCTCTCCTCTGATGGATCATGTTGCCCTTGGACAATATGGTGCTATCAGTGGAGTGAATAACAAGGAAGCGCTTAAAGTCAGCGGGCTCGAAAACGACAGGTAACCTCTAAATGAGGGGCCCCGATGTCATCGAGGCTCCACCCCCTGCACTCTTGGTCTTAGTCTTAGTCAGGGGCTCCGCACACGGAGAGAGAGATGGGCCGGATATGCCGATCTTGGCTTTTTCACCTCCTAAAGTGGCAGCAGACCCATCCATCCCCGCAGCTCCTACCGATGGAGAGGAGCCTTGAGTCTTCTTGGTCTTTTTAGTCTTTTTTTTCCTTTTTGGAGAGGAGGGCGGGGAATGAACCCGCTTCTCACCTCCGCTGGCAGAAGTTCCCAGCCAGATGGACCGGCCTCAGCCAGGTCCTTCTCCGAAATGAAGAAGGTCCTGGACGGCGTAGAAGCTCCTGCCGGAGGAGATCCCTCCCCTCCTTGTACTGCCTTAGAGACCCCATCCTTTTGAGGAGGACCTTGCATAGGGGTGGATTCGGGTTCGGTGTTTGGCGCTGAGCCCGGATTCTCCCCCATGGAAGGCCCTACCATCTGAGGTTGGGTTTTCTCAATGACCATGTGTGTTACAGGAGGGGCCTCAAGTTAGCTATACCCTCCCAAGACATCGGAGTTCCCGTTGGCTGTATTGTCACTAGTTTTGTGTGGGGAGGCACAAGCCTTGACCCGTGCAAGGTTCAATATTCTTGCCAGCAAGTCTTTTGAGGAAAGCGACCGAAGGCGCCTGGCTTCCCTCTCCCCCATAAGGAGGTTTGCCCTACCGAGCCGCTTACACGAGGTGCTGTCGGCAATGGGCTGCCTGCTGGCTTTCTAGGCAGTACCCTTAGAAAGAAAAGGAGGGAATGCCGCTGGAAATAGGGAAGTGCCCGAAAGCACCTCCAGAGAAGGGGATGAGGGAGAGTCCCCTTCACTCGTAGGCGTAGGAGAGGAGTAAGCCTCCTCTCCCGTTAAAGAAATAGGGAGGGTCCCCTGCACAAGCACAGGGGAGGGGGACCTCTATTTTTTTGGTGAAGTTGGCCGATGGCGGCTCCGTCGTTGTTATAGGGCGTATTAAGGGGAGATCTTATTTTGGCATCATTGGGCATGGTGACCCTCTTTGTTTTACGGGACGCAATCGCTCACCACCTCTTGCAGTAGCCCGCACTGCAAGAGGTGCTCACAGGCCTGGCAGAGCCAGGCGCCGCAATTTGGGACTACCCCTCCCTCCTGGTGGCCTGGCAGTCCATCGGCATGGCGGCTTCACCTTCAATTATTCGGAATAACTTTGATAAAAAACATAAGTCATAACCAAACTAAATTGAAATTATTATTAAAATACTCAAAATAATTCCCTTCTCAAATTATAGAGTTAGTGAAGTGATAAATTGATGCACACATCATTATCATCATCACTAACTCTATAATTTGAGAAGGGGATTTTTTTGAGTATTTTAATAAAAATTTCAATTTTGTTTGGTTATGATTTAAGTTTTGTATCAAAGTTATTCCGAATAATTATTTATAATATCAAAAAAAAAAATGGTGAACTTCAGAATGAATATAAATATCGAAATTTTGTGAAATTTTAAAACCCAAAGAATTACAAATGGTGAAGTTAGGTAAATTTATTTTTATATATCTTCTATAACTATATCTTAGCAACGTGATATTTTAAAATGGGATAAACTTAGTTTAGAGTTCCTTTCTAAAAATTATTTTAATTAGCGAACTTCAGAAAATTTAGAATAATTTAACCATGGCTGCTTTTTTTCAGATTTTAAATTTTAATCTTAGTAGCGAAGCACAAGCTCCTCTCGTAGGGGAGAGTGGCCCTTTCTCTCTCCTAATTTTTCAGATCTATGCTTATTTTCTATGCCAAAAAGGAAGAAAAACTTTTATCGGAATACTTTGTATATAAGGAAACAAAACAATACTCACATCCACTTTTGCTCATGTAAATTTGCTATTATATACGAAATACTAAAAAAACAAACAGCAAAACCCTCATTTTAATATAATGTTTTTTAAACGGTAAAAAAATCCTTAGAATGAATGAGGATAAAAGCTTCAAATGCATCTATATAACACTATTTGAATCTTCAAACTGTTCAAAGAAATTGCATTCCTAAAATATTGTGCTATGGATTATTGTTATCACGTAAAGTTTAAAAACAAATGAAAAAAAAAATAATCTTACAATATTTGGCCATCACAGTAACTCAGGCTTACAATTTGATATACCGTAGTCCTATTTTCTGGCTTAAAATTGGTTAAGGAGTCTAGAGAATGCAAAAATCAACAAGTCAATAGCGAA
Organism: Ceratothoa steindachneri; assembly: GCA_963969495.1. Classification (NCBI taxonomy): domain Eukaryota; kingdom Metazoa; phylum Arthropoda; class Malacostraca; order Isopoda; family Cymothoidae; genus Ceratothoa; species Ceratothoa steindachneri. The sequence continues at coordinate 26,718,463 of OZ018321.1, read as the reverse complement.
AGGTTTGTTTTCTATAAAAGATGAAGAAACAGGTAGTGTAAGACAGTGGTTAATAAGGTCCCGACTTTCGCCCGGGAACTTCATTTTCAAGAATGAACAGGATTAATATTTTTTAAAAAAACTTTGGAAGAAAATTCTATTGTATTTGTTGAACATTTGGATAAAAAACAACATTTAACTCATTTTTCATCGCATCTTCATTTAAATGAGATAGACAAGGTTTCACGATTGAACAATTGGATTCCTTACAACCTGTTACACTTGCAACAAAGAAAGACCTTTTGTGCGCCTTTCTTTTCTCAACTTAACTATGAAACATTTTTATTAGAATTGTTAAATTAGATTAAAAGTGGGCTTAATAATAAAATAAACCATGGGAAAACAAGGTCAACACACTTAATCAAATCTCTCAATTATTTCAAAAGGAGTCGGGTGCACAGGATTAAAAATACCCTTTCCCAATAGGTATATGGGTGGATAAAAATGGCATAATCCATTTGAGGGACAAAATTTAGAAAAAAAATTTCTATTTGTGCTAAATTTTATTTATTGAAATAAAGTAAACTTTATTCTTTTGTGTTAACAATAAAGCTTCATTAAGATGATATTACACTATAATTTTAAAAATTCATAATTATCAAGGAGTTATTAAGTTAGGTAATCATAATGTACCACCACCCATATATATAAAATAATATTTTGTTCAATCCTCTCCCCAAAAAACAACCGAAATGACTCTTTCTCAATTTCCTTTTAACTTCATTTAATTTATTAAATTTGCTTTAATCATTTAATCAGGTGGGACAAAACGTTGTGTGAACCAGATTTTAATCCTTGTCTTGAAGGCCAGTCTTGTCTGCCATAATGCTGCTCGTCAGCCCGACTATTTCACAAGTAAAAAATGCACCAATACTTTGTGTACCCACCTTGAAGGCCTACAATGAGTTCAACAACTTTAAGATCTCCACAGATCAGCCCTTTGAGTTTCTGGTAGTTGAAAGCAGATAACAGACGGTCCATGCTGTTCCAGGGTTCTTTCTTTGAAGCTGAGTGACCAACAAGGATCGATAAAAGAATATTTCCGTTATTAAGAAGAAATGCCTTGAGACTTGTGTTAGATGAGTCAATGAAAACCCTTTATTCCATGATATCATACTTCAAGCCCATTAAGTTCAGCAGATCAGCAATATTATTACAGTAGACCAGTAAAGGGGATTCATCAAACGTGGAAAAATTCTTAAAATTCTTTTTCGCGGTTCAGATACCAATAGAATGTTGTCCCTGATGCCAGCATACATTTCTCTCATAAAAGGGAACCAACTAACTGAAAAGAATCTTTGCAAAAGTTCAGGTGGTCTCGTGTCAGGTCGTTGATTTCGAATTGCATAAATGGCGCTTTTTGGTCGCCCTCTTTTGGCTCGTATAAATCAAACTCAGCAGTATCGGTAGTGACACTATCCTTGCAATCAGAGTCAAAGCCCATGGTAAAATCACGCTCAGGAACAGAAAGATCGGGGCCATGTGGGACTGGTTTTATAGCAGAAAATACATTAGGGCATTGAGAATGGTGTTTAAAAAATTTATTATGCATAAGTAGTAGTTGGTGACGTGATCTTTGCTTTCCCTCTACACCAAATGGCATACTCTTCATTTTTACATTACCCCGATACCGTAAATTTTCCACACATGATACAAACCAAATATCCAAACGGCTTATCCTGGTTCGCTAGTTTCACTCCAAATTAAGTATGAATGATAATCCTTTTTCATCTAATCCCTGATTTTTGCTTAACGGTTCACAATACATAAATACATAAAAAGCTTAGAGTAATAAAGAGAATTGACAGAACTAGAGTCGCTGACATTTTAACCTCACATGAAAATAATTTATGAGAAGGTTCGTCCGAATATGACATTCATCCATTGCCCAATTGTGATAGTTTCTCGACCATTTTCACCACCGAGCTCCTTGTTCATTTACGTAAGCAAAGGTTTACCGATTACAGCCTTGCAGTTATACTCGGTTACGCGAGGGTCTTGAGCAACAGTCTTGGTCGAATTGTGTCTTAGATGCTGACTAATTTGGGGGAAATGGGGCCTTTAATTCTTCTTCCAAAACATAATATAATATACTATAATATAATATCAATATAGCGGCGAAACAATTTTTCCTTTCTTACATTATCAAATCAAGTGAAGTCTGAATCCCCAAATCATGAACATTACCAGAATAGTCATACATTAAAGCTGTTTGCATTTATTTCTTCAAAACCATATAATCATGTAAGAAAAGTTGAATATTCTCGTTAGTATTGGTATAATAACTTACCTAAGCAAATTAATTTTATTTGCATACATTCTTATAAATATGTAAAATATTGTGAGAGGGTGACCCTCGAAGGACCAGCGTGAGAGGAAGTCCCCCGGTACATCCGTTTCAGCCGCTTCGCTCTAAACAGTGCTCCTTGTAGTAAGAATTGTAGAATCATAGAGAAAAAAGCAGTCCCACGCTAGGTCGCTTGACCCGGTTGTATTTGCTTATGCAGGACGCACATTCATCTCTCTCCACGGATTTAATGCCGAATTCTCCCCACCCTGCCTAACAGGAATGTCCTTGCCCCCCAAGCGCGGCCGTACCAACCCAACCTCTTATCCTGAGGCAAACTCCGTCTTCTGATCCAACTCGTTATCTCAAGGTAAGGTGGCATTATTTTTCTTCGATTGATCATTTTATTGTGGTGCACGTTTTTTCCATGTTTATTTCCAATTGTGGTGAGGTGTTTATTGGAGTCAATCTCTCCCGAAAACCCCTACCTATCCAAATGCAAAATAAATGCCCAATAATTACTGGTAATATAGGGATCAACTTTTGAATTAGAAATTATTTTCTTTTCTTTATTGTTTGCGTACATTCATGTGTGAGTAAATCTCCGTTAGGATTTTTGATACGATCGTAAGAGCCTTATAATATTTTCCGTGTGTTGCTTGGACGCGCCGAACGGCCAGACACAAATTTACTGAAGCAAGATGTCGTCATTTTAACCTTTCCAAAAACAAGGATAGAGTCTTGGGTTGTTCGGCAAGGATCTAATTGTCTATATTCAAGAGGAAGAAAGAAATAAAAGGGCGGAAAAAAGAGAGCAAAGAAAACCTAAAGAAAAAAGAGTACAAAGAGAAGTAGAAGAAAAAGAAAGAATTTGTAAGTATAAGTGGGAACTAAGCAGAAACCAATTGGAAACTCTTTCAGTTAGATTGATGAATGAATCCCTCCAAACCTCATCAGTAAATTTCCCATGTTTAAGGAAGACAGCGATTTCAGCACCTACATAACTTATATTAGGAAAAATTTCGAATTGAACCGCTGGGAATTTGAAGCCAATGGAGTCACTCGACTACTTCCTCTGCTCAATACCCACATTAAGGAAATTTTCATTTCGCTCCCCGCTGAAGTCCCCCCGGACTACTCTACCTTTAGGACAGAACAATTATCGTTTCTTAACATGAATCTAATTTCTATAGACCAAACTCCTGCCAGGAGACTAGAAGTTCCTATTTTATTTCGTCTTACTGGATCAATTGATGGCTGCTCTACGCCCTGAAAGCCACTCATTCGTGAAAGATAGACACCTGTCTTCCTTCAAGGCATTTATCGAAGAGGCGAATGTGCACGCTTCAAGTCCCCACCTATACTCGAAAGACCCAAAGCAAGCGCATTACCCATCTGCCAAAAGTAAAGGTAACATCTCCAAGTTCCCCCGAAGAACTCAACCAAGTTTGAAAAGGTATCTTGTCCATCAAATCCCAAATACCATCTCCCGCCAGAATCGAGGGTTATTAAGCCCCTCATCATTAATTCTAAAGCCTCGGATTACCCTTTTATGCCCGTCGTATGTTTTTCCTGCAGCGTTCCCGGTCATGAGAGGACACACTGTCCCCAAAATTCCCGATGCCTTTCCACTCTTATTCAGCAAGTCTATCAGATAAGTGCCTCTCTCACTAATCTGCACGCTCGGCCTGAAACGCCAGCAACTTCCCTACAATAAGAGACACCGGCTGCACTTGCATCGTTGTCTCAGGAAATTTGCTCCCCGTAGTGAGCCCTGACCACGATAAGTTTGCTGTAGTTCATAACTACTTGGGAGGGGCAAATCGGTTCTCGTGGTCCGCTGCTATCTCGAATGTAAATATTTTACTTGTGTGGCCGAAGTGATAATGTTTACGTGGACACCCACACATGGGACCTAAAAATAGTCTCCGTTTGCTCCCTCCTCCGTAGGCTTCGTGAACACCGCCTTACAATAGGCCCCCGGCAAGTGCCATTTTGCCTACAGCACCATTAAATATCTTCTACATTGGTAAAAGTCAAATAGCACCCCAGCAAGAAAGGGTAAAGGCCATCGCCGCTATGCCTCTTCCGCGTGCTAAAAACAATTACATTCCCTTTCTCTTTTTGGCATCCTTTTAAGGCGCTTCGTCACGAATTTTGCAGCTTTAGCTACCTCATTAGCGCCTTGCTGAAAAAAAAGTCTCCCGACCTACTCGTCTGGAACCCCCAAGGCAACTGACCACTTACAACAGCTGAAGGAAAAACTAACGTAAGCTCCCATACTGCACGTGCTAAAAACAATTACGTTCCCTTTCTCTTTTTGGCGTCCTTTTAAGGCGCTTCGTAACGAATTTCGCAGCTTTAGCTACCTTAATAGCGCCCTGCTAAAAAAAAAAGTCTCCAGACCCACTCGTCTGGAACCCCCAAGGCAACTGACCACTTAGAACAGCTGAAGGAAAAACTAACGTAAGCTTCCATACTGCGAGTGCCGATCACGAGCAAACCATTTGGAATTGCTACGAATGCCTGTAATGAAGGCGTTGTTGCGTTTTGATGCAGTCTAAAGAAGATAGGAATTGTTATTCCAGTGCGTACGCCAGCTGGAATCCCTCATCACACTCAAGGAACTATGCGGTAATAGCATTTGAGTCCCTCGCGATCGTGTGGAGCATGCAAATATTCAAAATGAATTTGCTAGAAAAAGAATTCGTTATCGAAACCAATCATCGCCCAATAGCTTATTTAAAATTATAAAAGTCAGAACGGAAGGCTTATGCGATGGAGCTTACTTCTAATGGAATACCAGTTCCGAATTTTGTACATACAAGAAACAGAAAACTGTATTGCAGGCAGTCTAAATAGGAATCCGGTAGAAGATCTTCCCCTTGCAACGTAAATCGTGTTAAGCCTTTTACTCCCGTGTATATAATCCATTCTGTGTACTCTCCTCTTTTTTAATTATCCTAAGACGCCCTCCTATACATATTTGTCTCCTTTAGTTATTTTTTTATTAGCGTTATCTTCCTTTTCTTTTCTTTTCTTTTGAATATGGTTCCACTACCCTTCACATGAATGAGTCTTTATTTAAATTGTTTTTTTTATCGTATGTATTTAATTATTTTGTTTGTTTATTTATCTTTTTTATTAGCTAGTTAACGCCAATACGTCTTTTTAAATGTAACCTGTGTCTTAAATTAAACGAAAATTATTCTTTCATTTGTTGACCGCTGTGTTGGCTCAAATTTAAATGCCTGCTATTATTCTATACCTATAGACACTGGTAAAATCTTTTCCCATAAACGCCCCCTCCTATGTTAGAGAATGCCCTTTTCCCTCCTTTACGTATCAGTAAAATGTCATCTTCGGAAATAGAGGCGTGTTAGGGTAATCTCCTCGAAGGACCAGCATGAGAGGAAGCCCCCTGGAATACCCTTTTCAGCCCCTTTGCTCCAAACCACTTGCTCATTTGCGTGGGAATTTCAGAATCATCTAGAAAGAAGCAGTCCAGCGACGAGTCACTCTACCCAGCTGTATTTGCTAATGCGGGACGCACATCACTCTTCCTTCTACGCAATAACGCCGAATTCTGACCTTCATGCCTCACAAGCATGTCCTTCTCTCAGAGCGCGGCTTTACCAACCCAACCTCATATCGTGAGGCAAATTCCGTCTTCCGATCCAACTCCTTATCTATGTAGAAGTAAGTTTCCATTGACTAACGTCGAGAATCCTCTGGAAACGGCCATGCTTGGGGCTATCTATCACACCAGCCCTAAGTTCCCCTTTTCTTGACGAGATTGATATTCTGCCAGTCCCTCCGTTTAGCCTGTTTGTCTGTTGCCACGCGAAGTCTCGCGACCCCAATTAGAGTTGTACCTCGCCGTTAAAGTTCTCAACAGCAGATCGCCCTTCCTGAAGTTGTGGCCTCATTCAGCTTGCATTCCACTTCAAGACTCTTGTTTCTCGTGTCTGAGATTTCATGTCGAGCCGCTGAACCGTCTCGTGTTGCAGATTCCATCTCTTTGGATCAGAAAAAATCTCGTTCTTCAACAAGAAGTACTCAAATATCCAATTTAACAATCCTCATCGTCAGGGCTCACAGAAGTATCTCTTCAAGAGCTGTGCCATTGTTCTTCCCCCTCCGAACACCACTAAGCTTCAAGGTGAAGCAATTTTGTGTTGTAATCCCCTGATTACACCTCCCGTCAATCTTTACCTGCATCCCCTTTTGAATTGACTTCCCGGTCGAACTTAAATAAAATCCATTGGTCGAATTCACGATAATTTTTCACTCCCCGGTTAGCTCTTTCATATTGTGAACTACCACTATCCAAGTAACAATCTTTTACCCGCAATTTGTTCCTCTTTTTGTATATATATATATATATATATATATATATATATATATATAAATATATATATAAAATTCCCTGTTCATTATTATTTTATAACTTTATTTAGAGGACTTGTTCTTTATATATATTTTAGATAAATCCTGGTGAATCATAAACGCACTCTAAAAATAAGAATGCGGCATCCCCTTCCTTTAATTTCTCCAAAGCATATTGCAGACGGCCTCGAGTCGGCTATCTGTCCGTGTTTCTGTATGCGCCCTTGCTTCGAGTGGGTCTTCATATGCATATCTCGACAATAATCCTAATTAACAGTCCTCAGGGTTGTTCCCTGATGTATGTCTTCTTATGTAGTGTAGAGAATATAGACCCCCTCTTTGTATTCTTAATATAATAATTTACAATAGTGTCAAAACGAGCAGGTTTATAATTTTTAGAACACTTTTATTTTAAGCATATCTAAAAATTAACTTTTTTTTGTTTTCGTATTTTTGTGTACATTTTGCCATACTTTTTGGCTGAAAAGAGTAGTAAATCACAATTATTTTGACATTGGAATTTTGGAAGCATTACCAAATTGAGCTTGAAATTTCGTTTCTGAAATATACCAAAAGTACCACTTCCACTGTCTCTTGAATCATGATTTGCAATTGACTTTTTATATAAACAAAATCGAGAAATAAAGTAGGCACCAGATTAGCGTGTTTTTAATCCGGTCGGTCTATAACAAATAAATATCATAATCTTGGAACATGAAATATCATATCGGATTAGACAAAGATTTCTGAAATATCACAAAATTCGTTTTGGCCCACTTATGGCAACCAACGTGCCTTAGTAAAGAAAGATTTAAGATTAAGATCTTCTCATTAATATAATCGATCATAAATTGAAAGCATTTCTTTGATGATCAATTTGATAGTGACATTTAAAAAAAAAAGTTTTCGAGAATTTGTTTAGTGATGGTGTCAAATCAGTCGCTATTGAGGTTCACAGATAAAAGAAGATAATACATTTTCTTGGCATTTGTTGTTATTACATTTGCAAAGACGCTTATCATCTTTCTAGGGAGTTCACCAATCGCATTCATTGCTTTCATATTCTTAATATACTCAACGCTTTTGTGTAGTTCTTATTCTGTGTCCAATAAGGGACCTGTTCCAGAGACCATTCGGATAAAGTAGCTCTTGCCGGAAGTTTATTCTGTACCAATGAGATCAACCAGGGCAGTGTTAGTTATGACTCTCTGGAATAGAATTTTTAGTTTCGTACATGCGATTCTATAAGATTATATGACGGTCTGTTGGTCAGATTGTAACCATTTTCAATTTAAATGAGTTTTTAAAAGTTTTGAAGGTTGTAAGGTCAGATTATATGTTTGTTAATAGGTTTGTTAGTTAAATCTTTTGTTTTTAAAAGTTATTGAATAATTGAGAGCACGCAACTTAGCTCTGTTGACTTAGTTCTGTTCTAAAGCTCTCTGGCTTATAAATAGTATGTAACTAGGTGGCAATATCATCTTAATGAGTCACTCAATCTAGAAGTAAACACAGAAAGTGGCATAACTTATTGCGTCAATTACCATTTGTAAATTTTCATCTTATTGTGTACTACATTACCAAGATCAGGTTCAATTATATTTTTATTCAGCATTTACTGGTTAGCCTTGATCATTCACCTGTATGTATTTTGGGAACCACTGATAAAAATGATGAGTATAAAACGAAGAACGTTTCATTGAGAGATCTGGCAGATATTCCAGTTGACTTAAAACGTGGAAGTTCTCAGATATCAATTCTGTGTCCACGCAAATCCCTCAGCCCCATGTTTAATGCCATTGTAAATTTTAAAATTGCAGATGGTTTTCTAGGTTATGATTGAGTTTCTGTTATTTCTTGAAAAAATGATATACAATGATTATGGTTAACTTATTTATTTATTAATTATCAATACTTCTTTATTTGTTATTATTATTTATTAATTTAATTCTCTTTTTTATGCCCATTTATATCAAAAGTAATATTAAAAAATACCTTCAAGATGCATAAAATTTAATGCCGTCTAACATCCTAAGTAAATAAATTGTGATTTGTGGTATTCTGAGCTAAAAATGCAATTGAAAATCTACGGAGGACGATGAAAGTAATAAATTTCGAATTTTTGAACACGGATTATTTTGTGGCAATATCAAAGTCAACACGAGTTAGATAATCTTCAATGTTACCTCTTGTCTCATTTAACAATTGTACCTTTAGTTAACATGACTCGTATTCTATAATGTTTTCTTTGTAACATCGGCCAATATAACCTATGTAGTATCTCAAATTTAGCAACATGTAACTTTGCAATAAAATTAAGTTTCTTTGAATTTAATTTTTAAATTCCCCTTTGTTTTGATTACCCTTTTTCTAGTTTAGTCATTGCAGATTTTCATATTATATCCACATTCATTATGTATTCTTCCATACTTAGCATTGCTTATCATTACCACGTGCAATACCGTTAATAATTTGGTTAATAAACTAAAAAATTTCTGTTGAAATCTGTATTTCCTAAGCTGTTTAAATAGGTATTTTATTTATGGCTTTATTTACCTGTTAAATAAAGATACTTTAAGTCCTCATAATTACCCGAGTTATAAATTCACTGTTATATTGTGAATTATAATTCTCTTGCTGCAAATTCATTCCATATTCCAGGTTTATTGACTTTCTCTGGTCTTTTCTAGTTCTCATACCTCTTATTTATTTGATTTTCCAATATTGCACTTGATCTTGATATAATTGCTTAAATTCTTGGTATATAAATATAAACCACAATGAGAATTTGAACAGAGTGGATCGAAATCCAAAACATATATTAAAATTTAAAGCTGTTAAGAAATAATTGTTGGACCACTGGCATAATCCATAAATGTGTTAAAATTTTTACTTTATTTTATTAATCCTATAATCTTCTCCTATTCTACTATGAACACTTACCCGCTTATGTTAAACATATTGCGACAATTTCGAAAATAATTGGATTCATATTTGCAACTAATATAACCTTCGGGAATTGGGTAAAATATGATGGCAATATGGCTATGACCTATGGAATAATAATATTTAAAATCTTCTCTAAATATTCATTTATTTATCAATGAAATACTTAAAATTCACTTAAACCTCTCATGTGTTACTGTCACAAACTGGGGTCAGGTGACATGCCTAGATTCTTTAACCCAAAAAGTTTATAGCCAAGGATAGAAGATGCGTCGACTTAAAACGAAAAAACTTTATTTACAAATGTTTGATAAATGAATCGACTTTAAAATGCCGATATATTCCAAGACTAAATTATCATAGAGAGGACCTAAAAATTAATTACCACTTTGATTGGTTGAGCTAAGCAATGGCCTTTTGGAACATATAAAAATATTTAGAGTATGGAAGATACAAGAACAAATATGTACACAAAAATAACGCGCGTATGATATTCTTATCTATGAGACCACGGAGAAAGAAGGTTGAGCCACAGAGGGAAGCCCTCACCGGTAACGTAACTACGATGTACCTACGCGTACAAAAATAAAGGGGCACTCACGACCACCAATATCAGGCCTAATATGGGCCACACAAAAACAAGGACACCACACACGGTTGTCCTACCAAAGATGCACGAGATGCACAACACTCGCGGTAAACCCGCACTAAAATGCAAAAGGGATACAACTCTGCCGGTTGTCCTACACTAAGTCAATTAATCACAACAAACTTAACTCAGGGCAACCTTAACTTATGGTAACCTTAACTCACGGTAACCTTAGCTCACGGTAAACTTAACTCACGGTAACCCTAACTCACGATAGCCTTAAATCAGGATGGCCTTAAATTACAATAGCCTTAAATAGCAATAGCCTTTCGAGACGCACGAAACCGGAAAATAAGTACACGAAATCCATTCTGCTCCTGAACACAACTTTCTTCTCCAAGCACAAAAAAATGGTCTCCCTTCTGTGAAGAATGAAGGCCTCGACATTGAATTCCACGGAACACTAACTGTCGTAGAATGACCCTTGGTTTTGATTACTATACTCGTTGACACCCTTTTAGTAGCGGTATGCTTTGTGGTGCGTGAGTTACTTCTATGATGAAGTAGGCTTTGTTCTAAGAGTGCTAATGCAGTAGTTTTGTTCCTCAAGAAAGAGCTATTTTAAAGACATAAGGATAAGAGAAAACACCAGATATCCACCAAAATAAACATGTATTTTAAATGAAACACTTAACTATAACAAACCAACAGTTAACACATTCTTATCTTTGGCATCTAAGATCTTTCGAACGGATACAATGACAAAAAATAAACAAATAAGCTTCCCGTAAACATACCAATTGCTGATTAGTATTTTTATACGCGACTCTATTTTATTAGCGTTAAACATTAAATTGACGTACTCTCGTCTACTAGCACATATGACCTAGGTTCAAAAACAATGGTTTCTACTCCCCTTTAAAACGTAAGACGTACTAAACTTCTAATATCACAATATGAATATAAATGTTCTTTTTAACTTACATGACAGAAGGTATTAGGGATTGCCGGATGTCGCTGGAGGACTTATCTCTCACTTTGAAGTGTTGTGGCCGCTGGATGAATTTGCGTCGAGGAGGGATAGCTTGTCGCCTGTGACGGGGACTGATTCTTCAACGTAATTGAAGAACGGGAGCTCGTTGGGGCTGGCTTGTTCTCCTCTCACTCTTACGGAGCTTGAGATGTGAGAGTCACTCGAGAGTGAGCGGCTTTGCTTTTCTTCCGTCAGACTTCTTCGCTGTCTGTGAACGATTCTTCGGTATGGCAACAATATAAAGCTTGACTATTTAGGTTAATACGGCCTGAAAAAGAGTGGATCGATTTTCTCAATCTGATCCTATTGTTTCTCACGGAAATAATCTTGTATGGCGGAAGGATCGATTTTCACGAACTAACTCTTCTTCTGGCGTATCGACTTCTAATCTTCTTGTCTGGCTGAAGGATCGATTTTCACGAACTTATCCTTCTCTGGCGTATTAACTTCTGATAATCCTCTCTCTTTCTTTGCGGGGCTTATTTATAGGCGGATAGCCGCCCCATCTAAAGGCGAAAGTGCCCAGGCCACAGAGGCAAGGGGGAAGGGGACGCAAATGGTGAGTTAGCATCTGGGGAGAGCGAGAATTGCTGAGGTGGCACTGAGGTGCCCAAGTCAGCTTGCTAATTAGAGGCTCGCAACCGCACTGCTACTTGGCATGCCTTTTGACTCGCACCGCTTTTTTTCATAACCACAGTTTTATGGGTCTCGTAGGTAATTGGATCGTTAGAGCGTCGTTTAAGGACCCTATGTGGTTGCCTTAAAACAGATGTTAGCTCCAACTGCCCACAGCAGCGGGGAGATCAAACAGGGTAAGCAGTTATGGTTATTAGCCGGCTACCTTTCCCACGCTTCTCCTCATGAGGGGCGGGGGCTTTAATGTACCTCTACTCCTCCATGATGCTTAATGTAGTCATTTCTCTACACTAACAAATACGGATCATTCAAAATCCCAATGCTACATCAACATACAATGAAAATTCTGAATTCCAGACATCAAATGCCTTCTTTCCTGACCAAAACGAAATAATCTTAATGCAATTTAATATTCAATAAAATAATTAGGAGTGAAACTGGCCGATCAAAGCGAACGAAAATTCTAGAATTCCATTGGATGACGTGTCAGCCTCAATTAAGCGAACGTAGGTCCCACGATATCACGTCACAGCCCTCGTCAGAAAATAAAGGCAAATTATCAGATATTACGTGGGTGACAGTTACATATTGTTACAATAGATTTTTGACCTATTACGCTTGGCAATCAATCTTTACGGAAAGTGTCGTACATAAGCAACTTGCGTGTGATGAATGTCAAAGTGAAGATGAATTGGAAGCGGGTTCCTCTGATATGCAATACGAACCGATAGAAGAAGAAACCAGTTGTTATAGAATGACTCTAGAAAAAGGTAAAAGGAAAGATGAAGAAAACAGATACATTATCTTCCATTGTTTCAGGAAACATCTAGTGAGGAAGTTTCATCCGAGATAGAAGACGCTCAAGAATGGAACTCAAATGGACGGTGGCTTATTTTTATTTCCCTCTACTCCATTTTTATCACCTAGATGAACCATTCATGTGTTCACACATAAACGTTGAACTTTAGCTAGCCCAGACAATGAAAAAGAAGCATTGAGCTTTTAATAACAAATGAAGAAATCCGGGAAGGACCTACATTCCAATAAAATATGGAAAATATTAGGGGAAAATATTTTGGTTATGTGAATCAAAGAGTCGGTATGCGGTGAATGCAAAGATTTACACTGGAAAGAACGGGGAAGGAGTACATCGAAATCTGACAAAGGATGTTGTGCTTGAATTTTGCCCACCCTACGAAAAGACTAAACGTGAGCTTGTTACAGACAACTTCGCATGGCTTAGGTGTTGCATTTTTGAAAATGAATCTTACTTTGTTGGGAAGAATCAACTCAAAGGGAAAAGAGATTTCCCATCCCTTAAGGTAGTTTAAAAGACCGGTGCAATCAAGTGTGTTTGCTTATGCTCATCAAAGTAACATCATCTTGGTTTTCTATATTTGGAAGGAATCACAAGAATGTTAATCTACTTATTTCTTATCATCCTGGGGATGAGTGTTTGCCTGAGAAAGCTATTAAACTTATTCTAATTTTACATTACAATTTCGAAAAAAAAGGAGTTCACCAATTAAAAGGAAAACATAGAAGAATTCACATGCAGAAGGAAAACCGTTTGATGGCCTCTGCTATTATTTTATAATACAATGGATGTAAGTGTTCACAATGCCTTCCTTATTTTCCGACAAAGAAATGCCCAACAGCAAAGAAGCGTATCTCTGAAAAACTTGGCAAAAATTCTTCTAAGACCAAGTACAGAAACCCAATTTCAAAAGGCATAGCAAAGACTTCCCCCCAAATTCAGAGAAGCCGCGGAGCTTTTAGGATTTCTCCCAAGTCCGTTACAAGCAGCTCCTGCAGAACAAACGAGTTCTACACGGATGGGAAGGTGTAAGGTATGAAACAAGGTGCGCAGTGCCTCTTGTGATGAATGTAACACGAATATATTCCCAGTACACAGGAAATTGGCAAAAAGTACAAAATGTCCAACTTAGTAAAAAAAAATCGCCTGTGGAATAGGTCTACAGGGGATAGCACGTTAAAAAACAAGTGCATCTGCTACCGCAAGTTCACTTAGAAAGGAGGATACAATTAAGAAAATAATGTAATTTTTTTAGCGAAAGAATAAATAAATGTATACTAATGTATATTTTGTATGAAAACAAGCAAGTTAAAAAATGTTACATATGAGTGATGGCCCTCCTTGTTTCACATGAGCGGATAAGGGTTAAGTATACACCTCATATTATTTTTCCATATTTCTAGATAAAAATTACCATACACGGTAACAATAGTGTCTTTGGAATATCTGCAAAATAATCTCATTTATATTTATTATTTTCTTCATCCTTTTCCCTTGTTGTTCAGATGAGAACAACTTTAGAACAGCCATTGTTCTCGAGCCCGTAGACAAGAGACGGTTCTCAACCCCTCCCCTTGTTGTTCAGAAGAGAACAACGCAGAAAAGCCATTGTTTTTCAAGCCGTTCGTCAAGAAACGGTTCTCATTCCCAAGACGCTACGTCAAGATCATTTAATTTCCCCCCTCCTTCGGCTGGAACTCGCCAGCTGACCGAAAATTCTTTCACGTCACCTTCCTCTGCACAACAAGTATAATTACGTTAGCCGAACGTTACCTTGGAGTATTTAACCCTTTTTCCAACTCTATACATGCTTTAAATGGTTTAGCGAACCATCCCATCTCTTTAACTTTATATTTGTTTTACCTTTTTAAATCTTTTAATCCCCGGTTTAGCTCGATTTCCCACGACCCTTTCCAATTCTCTGTTTATGTCAATATTTTCCGTTTTGTGTGTTGTTGATAGTTATTATTAATAAAACTCTATTTTATTAATGATAGCAATATTATTATCCTTGAGCTCAGTTCCACTTCTTAAGCATATCGAAGATACATAATATCGGCCAGCCTAGACATCCACGCACTCTAAAGATAATTAAATAAGTTCCCTCAACGAATAGTTATATATGATATATCGTCGAGAGTCCATTCTACGACAGTAAGTAAATTTCTAAAGTATAATATAGGAAAGTATAAAAGGTAAGTGTTTAATGTTTTTGTTTAACCCTTAATTTGTATAGTTTTTGCTCGTCACATAATTGGTATCGTGGGGTTCACGGAACGCCACACTTAAAATATATATAGCTAATTCGCTTCGATTTTTATTGTACTTTAATGACTATTTTATGTATTTTTAGTCTATTTTTAATAATAAAAAGTCAATTAGTTTTATAATTGATTCCAAATTGACAATGTAGTAACCAAAAACTGAAAAAATAGACATATTTTTGTATAAATATGAGTTTGATCCAATAGTGTTGTAATTATCCCCGAGAATGAGTGAGACCTGGCACGCTTGTTGGTAATGCATAGTATTTCTGTTATTTGTTGTGAATGTAACTCATCAAATCATGAAAAAATAAAAAAGATCATAAAATCAAAGATGTAAAATGTGTACTCACCAAAAGAAATATTTCCGTCCTTTTCTGTAGTTGGCTATTCTTTTTTTCAGTAAAATAAAATAAATTAGGTAAAATGTTTCGTATTTCTAATAAATATGCACTTATAATTGTTTTTAAGGCCTTTTTCATAATCTAATGTCTACACGGCCCTACAAAAACTAAAAAAACTAAAAGTAAAACCTAAAAAACTAAAAGTAAATTGTTTCCTTTTCTTTTCCCTACACAATAGAGGCCATATTTCTAATGAGTTCAAATACAGTCAAAGCAGAATGGGGAAAAATGTACCCCACAGACTGGCTTTTTGCACTTATAGCAAACCAAACTCGTCTTTCTATCTCCCTGTCTTGTGAAATGTACACAGCGTTTTTCGACATTTAACAGTGGAATGATTGTCTTGGAAGGGAGATTTATATTGAGCACATTTGCAATGATTTTATTGAGGTCTCTTGAGAGTGATATTTGTGTCAGTCTATTCACACTACAAGGCCGAATAAGTTGTAGAGCTAACTCTTGCATAAATTGCTGACACATGCCAACCATTTAATTTCTGCTTTCTCGGTCCCATCAGTAGATGACGAATGCATTGATGGTTGCTGAATTGATTAGTCCGGAGTAAATGCAGATAATTCAACAGGAAATAAAACCGAAGATCGCTTATGGCATTTCGGTAAAATGGATGGCCTGTCTGGGGATTGAACATCTCACTTGCGGTCAGATGTTCTTTTGCGGGAACCACTGAAAATCAATACACCCAGAAGAGCTTTTACTTCCTCTTTGCATATGTGCAGTGTTGTTGCTTCAGGTTTTGCTCCATAATTTGCAGATGCCTCTATTATGAATGCATTGGTGTGTGTCACCACTACATCAAGCATTTTATCGTCAATGAACAAGTTCGAGCCCAGCTCACGTTGGTTGCCTCTTCTTGCAAGAGCCTTTGGAAGATAACGTCGCAATGTACGTATCTCCCTCATCGCTATCGTAGACCTCCTCCAATACAAGGTTGACTTTATTTTCAGAATCTATACTGAGATCTATAAGTTGCTTCTGAATATCCTCATTCATTCTTATCTTTGTCCGTGAAGTGCTCGCCATGGTGTGAAAATAAGTTGCATTATTATAGTGTTTTAGATTATATTTTTTCATTATAATATATATATTTGTTATATATGTATATATTTCTTACCTATTTATTTATTCGATAATTTCATTATATTATATAATTTCCTATACAGATAGATATTTCATTAAAAAATATGTAATATAGCACGTTTTAGGGATGTCTATAAAAAATCATTACTGTTACGTAAGTGGTATAGTTTGATCCAGCAGACCCCAACTCACCTGTTTTTTGTGCTGTGCCCAAACTACGATTAAGGGTTAAGATTTATATAGACGACGAAAAGAAAGTATAAGCGGCATTATTATTACGATGGAATTGTTAGCTAGAGTAAAGCAGAGATAGAAGATGAGGTGGAGATCGATTTGTTTGGTAGAGGAAAGAAAGAGAGGAGGGAGCAGAGAAGGGTATAAATACATCTGAAGGACCTTAAATATTGGTTCTGTTGCGGTAATGTTAATTTAATAATAATTTCAATTAGTGACATTGGATAAAATATCTAATAAATAAAAATAAAATAAAACAATTGACAAACTATCCAAGGAACCTACCAATCAACAAATCTAACCACACGTTTAATAATTCATGGTCAGCCATTGGATTTTAAATCAGGTATATACGAAAGGTGATTAAAAACCTGAATTGGAAATTAAATATTACTCTTACCGTACTCGGAAGCCTATGATAAAAAGCGGTACCCACGCAGTTTGGCAGCTTACAGGGAAACTGCACCTCCGTATCCCAATTTCCGGTTAATGCTTTTAGAAATTGTGTCGAGAGTTGTATTTCTGCCGATCACGTTTAGCTGTCGAGTGATCCTCACCTACTTGTGAATCAAGTGATTTTGTAAAATGTACATATGAGGTGAGGTGAGAATGGAATAGGTACTAAATGTGTTCACAAAGAGGACATTGTAGATTTTGCCTTATGCGAGAAGAACGAACGTGGTAAAGTCAAGATTGTGGACGTTTACTGAATGCAGCAGCATGATTGTGTTTCGTGAGGGTAACATTGAAGAGTGTAGACTGTATAGTGCAATTTGGTAATGGTTAGGTATTAATGTCTCTGTCATTAAATGTTGTAGCTGGACTCGGAACTTACAGTGATAAAGGCTAGTGTGTTCATAGTGTAAGAGATCACAGAATATAGATGTTCCATTTTAAAATAAACTATCTGGTGTGTCTAGAGACAAGAACCAGCTAAATTTTGCAAAGCCTATTTGGGAATCTAAAGAAAAAGGTGGCGGTAAGTTATATTTTCTACTGGTGCAGACCCAAGTTCCTACGCATAATTCACCAAACTGAAGTCGCAGAAATGACAAGTTCTTGTGAACGACGAGAAATTGACTGCTTCGGATTTTCCTGTACACTCTCATTTATGGCAGCGATGTTTTAAGCAAACCTTGCGTTTTGGCACCGTATGGGTGTTGGCTGATTGTTGATCGACCCTTTTGCCTCGAATATGGCTACCAAGCGTCGAACAGTGGACTCGGCAGGACCATTATGGCGAGGATAGAAATCACGTAATGCACGGAACGTTTGCCGAATGGAACACTGAGTTTAATAATAACATTTGATGATTTGCACACGCTGTTCAACGCTATAACCTTCCATTGTGACTTGCCAAGTACTACTAAACAGTACCAAGTGAGGTTGTCAGATCGCACTTTAACAACATGGCTCCTATCGCCTGAGAAAGCTCCGGGGACCTTGTTGAAAGACCCTATAGTTAGCAAGCTACTAAACCTTCTATTTTTTTGTATATTTTGTAAGTTAAATTCCGCTCGTTGTCAGAAGATTATATTCTGCCATATCATTATGTAGGGGGTACCTACTATTTTTTAAATAAAAGAAATTTCCATGTTTATCTAGTCATGTTCAAAGGTTTTAAAAAGGATGTATATATATTTTTTCGTGTATAAAATTCACGTGATAGGAATAATTTTGATATAAAAATCATTTTTGGTTTATTAAAATGTCAGTATTTAAATAATAATAATAAGAAACAAACTGCATTCTTCCATTGCATTCAAAATCAGTCCCTGGACCTTTGCTATTCGATCAAACGGGTAAAATGCGGGCAAAAATGGGTTAAATGAATGAGTTCGTAGAAGTATAATCATTTTATAATAATTAATAAAAATAAATGCATAATTATTCCAGAAATGTTTTTATTCCAAGGACCAAGGAAATGTGCGCAAACGTTTTGGTCTGCAAAAAAGGTTTCGCGCATTTTCCGACTATGAGGTTGAAATGAAAGCTAAGATCGAGACATGGTCAATTCCCTGCTCAAGGGTCGGGTTGCTCTTAGTGCCAAACTTGCTCACGGTGTGAAAAAGGCTTGAAATGAGTGCGTACGTAATGCTGCTTTTTCTTTCCTTTTTTTAACTACATTTTAAAGCGGAGACTTTTAACAAATCTCTAAAGTAGATAAAGTCTGAACATAAGCCACATCTAATCAAGAAGCACCTCATTAATATGTTCTTGTATGAAATATGATGAATAAACCTTCTTGATGATCCTTCGCTTGAAGTAATATAAAGGCATGCTTTCATGAGTCATATGCGTCGAACCCACTGTTAAGCATCCTGATATATTCATATCTGGGGCTGCTTCTAACCTAAGAGAGCTGGACCGCATATAATATTGCTCAAGTTAAATGTCATAAACCGAAAATGGTCCTAAATCTCGCTTTAATTCCACCTTTTTTTAACAGCTTAAGAGCAATTTTGAGAAAATAACTGTATTTTTCATCCTGTTGGCGGACTGTGTCATGAAGGAAAAGAAATAATAATGTCATGGCTGAAAATAACATCGAAATTTTGGACCTTTGCCCAAGAATTCACCAGATTTGAAACCGAAGGAAAATTTGTGGTCGATAATCAGAGTGGCGGTGTCTTCTCCAATTAATTGACTGTATTTATTAATAAAATTGGTATGGTCTAAAAAAAATTGTATATCTCAAGCTAAAATTATTAGACAAACATACCAATAAAAATTGCAAAGTTTGAGTAAATTTTTTAATTTTCTTTCATAACACTATATTTTATAAACATTATTTTTTGTATGTTTCAAGTAATAATACATATTTTGTTCTCTTAGTTTGGTTATGACCTAGGTATATCTTATCCTTATATACAAGTGCGTTCTAAGAGTTCGTTTAGAGTTGGAAAAGAGAACAATGGCGATGTTCAGGGAAAATATATATGATTATCTAAAATTTTATATATTCTTTTAAACTAAAAGAATTACAAATGGGTAATCCAGAAAATTTTTAACATTTAGGCATGGCTGCTTTAAAATGTAATTTTTTCGCAAATTCAAAGTTTTATCGAAGTTCTTTTGAAAAATGACTTTCAATTTTCATCTTTATCAGGAGGAAAGAGCTAGTGATCCCTAAAAACGCGTAAAAATAAACGGTCATTATGTTTACCTATATTTTTTTTACCTATTTGTACGTACTTTTATTCCCTCTTTTCGGATATTTATTGATATTTTCCATGCCCAATGTTTTATATCATTTTGTTGTATTTAGGCGGAGTGTCACTTAATTTTCTCCTATATATACGATTCTTGTAGAGTATATCTTGATGTATTTCTTGAGAATGAACAGAAAAAAACTTGCCGTTGGCCTTAACCACGGCATCCAGGCAACGTCAGTAAATGATGCAGGATTCTCAACAGTCCTTTATATGAGTGAAAACTGTAGTGATCCTAGCACTAAGGTCTACTTTTGTGGTGCGTGGGACTTGTTGATTTCTCTCTCTCTGTTCTATGATACACATAAATTTTTCTGTGTTGCAATCAGGCGAAGAGAGAGTACAAATCTTCGTTGTAATTTGGTTGAAAATTTTCTGCCAGCTAATACCTGGTTCTTATTCTAGTGTGGCAAGATGCACCGTCCTGCTGTTACAAATATGGACTTCCAAATGACAACTTTAGGATCCAGAAAAACACAATTCTACCAAGCAGTCTAGGTAGCCCTCGGGGAAGAAACATGGCGGCATTAACATGTCCCTTGCTACTGATGACCTCAAACTGCAAGATGTCGATCCTTTATTTCAGATCATCAATACTTTCCTCATCCACGCTTGAAGTGTTTCAAGAGGCTATCAGCGAGAGTTCAGTTGCCTTGAGGTTGGACAGGTTGTTCACCCTGATCATCAGATGCGTCTGCGAAGTGGATTTTTATTTTACCTCTTTCATCCATTCTCGCAATATTCCAAATACATAGTAAAGCAGTTATAGCTGATTTACATCCCCTTTGAGTTTTTATAGTTCCCACCCTTTATTGAAATTTGTTTATTTTTCTTTTTTGGCCGAAGCACTTTCGAGTTAGTATTTGGTCAGTTAAACATTAGCCATTTAAATATTCAAAATCTGGATTATTAGTTAGGACCTAATGTTTGTGTGTGTATTCCATTTACTGGAATCATAGAGTTAATCCCAATCCGGATTAGAAAGATTAACCCGTCCTAACCGTGGAGGATAGATTTTAGTGTTCGTTTCATTGGGATATTTTTCAATATTTAAAGTATATTATTGCCAAGAAATTCCCTTACATCAATAGCCTGTTCGCGTGTTACGTTCCCCAAGTAAGCCAACAAAATTTCTTCTTCGTTTGATCTTTTTAAGAGTCAAGGAGAATTGTTAGGCCTGTTAGGTCGAGAATTATTAACATATTTCCAGGAAGAAGAGAGAAATGAAAGATAAGAACTAAGAGCACAACGAGAGATGGAAGAGCGTGAGATAATAAGGCAGCATGAACTGGAATTAAGCCGTAATCAATTAAAAAAAATGTCAGTTAACTCTGGGAGCGAAACTCTACAATCCCCCTAGGTAAAATTGCCCGTCTTTAAAGAAGAAGAAGATTTTTTATCATATCTTACGCATTTATAGAATATCTTTAAAATCAACAATTGGGACATAGAGGAGATGGTGTCACCAAATTGCTCCCTCTTCTAAATTTCCAGTTAAGGGAAATATTCATTTCTCTTCCATCACAGTCTACTGTGGGCTATTCTAACCTCAACTCTGACCTATTAGCTGCCAAAAATATGAATCAAGACTTCTATCGCGACCGTTTACGTCTCGAAATGGTTCACCCCGGTCAGACCTTTTGGGCAAGGGGTGTGCTTTGTACATGTCGTAAAATGACTCCCGACGATATACCATATATCACTATTCGTTGAGAGAACTTCCTTAATTATCTTTAGAGTGCGTTAATGTCTGGCGGCCAATATTATGTATCTTCGATATGCTTAAGAAGTGGAACTGAGCTCAAGGATAATAATATTGATATCATTAATAAAATAGAGTTTTATTAATAATAACTATCAACAAACACAAGACGGAAAATATTGACATAAACAGAGAATGGAAAGGGTCGTGGAGACTCGGGCTAATCCGAGGATTTAAAGGATTTCAAAAGGTAAAACAAATATAGAGTTAAAAAGAGGGGATGGTTCGATAAACCATTTAAAGCACAGGATAGAATTGACAAAAGGGTTAAGTACTCAAAGGTGACGTTTGGCTTACGTAACTTTACACAAGTGGTGCAGTGGAAGGTGGCTTGAAGGAATTTTTGGTCCACTGGCGAGTTCCAGCCTAAGGGGGGGGAATAAAATAATCCTGACGTGGCGTCTTGGGAATGAGAACCGTTTCTCGACGAACGGCTTGAAGAACAATGGCTGTTTTACGTTGTTTTCTTCTGAACAAAGGGGGGTTGGTGAGAACCGTCTCTTGTCTACGGGCTCAAGAACAATGGCTGTTCTAATGTTGTTCTCCTCTGAACAACAGGGGGGGGGGTGAGAACCGTCTCTTGTCTACGGGCTCAAGAACAATGGCTGTTCTAATGATGTTCTCCTTTGAACAACAGGGGGACGGGAGAACCGTTTCTTGTCAACGGGGCTCGAACGAACAATGGCTGTTCTAACGTTGTTCTCTTTCCGAACAACGAGGGAGAAGCCATATGGACTTGGCGTCACGAAAGGCTCGAACCTTTGGCACTCAAGGGATATTGTCCTTCTTCTGGACAAGTGATGGTGAATCTCGAGGTCGAGGTCCCTTGTCGGACAAAGTGAGAGAGGGTCGTGGTGATGTTTCGCGACGAAAATCTGGATCTCCAATCTCATCTTAGTGGTAAAGTTTCCATATAAATATCCTCGACATCTCCTTGGCGTGGGGGAAAATGGAGTGGGAGCTTCGAGGGAACGCACAGCCGAGCCGAAGAACAATGCCTTATCTGCCTATAAGCCTAACTCAATCTGGCGAGGTCGGCGTATGTGGGCGAACGGGGGGACGATAACCTCCTTGTTTAAACATTGACATCCGGTGGCTGCGATAAGGCGCCAAGCTTC
Organism: Ceratothoa steindachneri; assembly: GCA_963969495.1. Lineage (NCBI taxonomy): Eukaryota > Metazoa > Arthropoda > Malacostraca > Isopoda > Cymothoidae > Ceratothoa > Ceratothoa steindachneri. The sequence continues at coordinate 26,695,635 of OZ018321.1, read as the reverse complement.
GAATCGAAGATGCACGTGGGCAACATCGTGGTTTTAAATAATATGTGATAGAAGTTGAAATTAACGCAGCTTCAACTCGTTCTATCACACCCCTCCATTCCGGGGGAAGTTGTCACTTCGAAAAAAAAGAGAGAAGGGACAACGATAGAGCTCCGTTGAGGGGAACTTGTTTTCTTGGACCAACCGTACCTTCCTGCACCTGGCTAGTATTACCTCAATACATATGATTATTTTGATCTTTTGATTACAGGGGAAAATAACCTTTAATACAACTTAATAAAAAAAAAGGCATGGAACAATGTAATGATATAAAATTAGTACATACGGGACAAAATAATTTATACGTAAATTAATGGGTACAAATATATATACATACAAAAAAATTAGACATTGAGCGTTACAAAATTCAGACATATACATTAATTAATTATATTACAAGAGAATCTTAATTTAAGTCGTACAAGACGGTATATACCTACATGGAAGTACTAATCCTATGAATACACTTACTCTACGCTATTTGGTAACGCATTCCTACTGAGTGCGTCAGTGACCTGGTTATCGGAACCTTTTATATAATTTATTATAAATTGATACTCTTGCAAGAGTAAACTCCAGCGCATGATTCCGCCGTTGGAGTGTCGCACATTCCTAATATAGGCTAACAGACGGTGGTCGGTTCCTATCTGAAATTCTTTACCTATCAAGTACATCTTAAATTTGTCTATGACCCAGATAATTAATAGAGCTTCTTTTTCTATAGTGGCATATCTCTTTTCGCGTGGTAATTTGACGACTAGCATATGCCACTAGATGACTCGTGCCGTCATCCTCGTATTGAAGGAGTACACCTCCAATGCCCTCGTTGCTCACGTCGGTCTTAATCCGAAAGGATTTTTCCGGGTTGGGCAACTTTAAAATGGGGGCAGAAATGAACTTACTCTTGAGCTGATTAAAATGGGAAACAGCGACATCATTCCAACGTAAACGATCGGGGAAATTCTTTTTTTGAAGGGGGCTGAGGGGGGCCGAAATTGCAGCGATATTCGGAAAAATTTGCTGATAGTGAGAAGCTGATCCTAGGAACGATCTTAATTGCTTCTTTGTACTCTGGAGAGGCATGTCGGCGATTGCCTTAATCTTGTTCTCTTGGGAACCTAACTTGCTTTGTCCTCGTTTGAAACCCATTTAACCACCCTATTAGCTATTTTCGCGCAGTCGCTCGAAAAGAGCTAATAGGGTGGTTAAATGGTGACTCCATTTAAATAGCTCTTGTAGCTGACTCTTCTGACGTGGTGTCAGCTGCACGTCACTATCCAGGTCAGAGGGTTCCAAAGACTCGCCTGGTAGGAAAGGAGGAGGGTAATCGGCATCCGGTTGGGTGCACACTATCTGTATTACATTAAAGGACTCCGCGGGGTGATCTTCTTCAAGCGCTGATGTTTCGTCACGGTTCTACGAAGGTATCTCTATGGGCACGTTTGTGGTTCTTTTTTTCTTGGGGTCCACGGACAGTCTCCGTGTCCTTGTCTTAGGCCTAATCACCTAAGGGTGTTAGTGATTCACACTCCTTTTGGGCCGTCTTAAAGTCCTGGTTAAGGGTTTCCGAGAAATCGGACGGTATCGGGGTTCTGATGGGGATGGGCTCCTGGGTTTCTTTCTTATCTCGGTCTCAAGGAAGGGCGGCCTGAGACACAGGGTCGAAACTTACTTGGGGACTCTGTCCTATAAGCACGGAACAGAATTGTATGGGTGCTGAAATGACTTCAGCCCAGCCATCGTAATATTGACACTGCAGGTAAAATCTAACGACGGGAAATCGGTTCGCCCGCCCAAAGTAGTCATGTACCACCGCAAATTTTTCGTGGTTAGGGTCCACTGGGGGGAGGAGTTTTCGGACACGATGAAACACGTACATCCTGTGTCCATGACGAGAGTCGATACTCGACAGCCGTTCACGCTGCCCTCCTCAAATTTCAAAGTTCCCGATGAACTCTTATCAAAAACAAAATTTACCTGGTGGCCTGACGGAGGGGGAGAAGTTTCTGCTTGGGTCTGCACCCTCGGGGGAGCCAGGGCTGCATTAATCTGGTGAACTTGGTGGGCTGGTCCGCTTTAAAGCCTAGAATTTTGGTAGGCAGTTCCAGCTCATGTGGTTTTCTACACCACAGGTGAAGCATATGATTGGTCGTTTCGGGAAGAGAGATGGAGAAGAAATCTTAACGGGAGGTTTGAAGTCCCGTTGTTGGTTTTGGAGAAAGAAGTTTGGGGGTTTTACGGGGCTCGGAAACTTTGTCAGCTTTCCTGGGAAGGGGCGCGAATCCTTCCTTCTTTCTTCTCGTTGGATTTCTCTTTCTCGTTCTTCTCGTTGTATTTCTCTTTCTCGTTCTTCTCGTTGTATTTCTCTTTCTCGTTCCTCTCGTTGTATTTCTCTTTCTCGTTCCTCTCGTCGGATTACTCTTTCTTCTTCTCGCTCTTTTCTTTGCTCCTCTCGAATGTACTCAATTAGTTCTTTTCAGGAGAGTCTCAAGGATTCTCCTTGCGTGTTAAAGATTTCGAACTGAGTCATTTTTGCACTTGGGGGCGCACTAGTCAACCAACTAAAATTCCTTGCAACAAGAATTATGCCTCTATAGATTTAGCCTACCTAAATATGGGCACTGACCTATTCGTAAGTGTTTTCTTACTCTAAATAACCACTGACTAAAATCATACAAAAAAAAACACAAACAAATTATTATAACAGTTCCTAGAGCTACTCCAGCTTCCTACATTTCAAAAAAGGGGATAGCAATCGTTAAAACAAAAGAGAACTACTATACTATATTATTATCACGAATAACACTATGCTTTACTCGACTGAGACCAGGGTTTGCAAAGATATAACATTAAACCTTACACACCTGATACCAAATTTAAATAGTATATATATATATATATATTTATGTCGTAGAATGACTCCCGACGATATACCATTTATCACTATTCGTTGAGGGAACTTCCTTAATTATCTTTAGAGTGCGTTAATGTCTGGCGGACAATATTATGTATCTTCGATATGCTTAAGAAGTGGAACTGAGCTCAAGGATAATAATATTGATATCATTAATAAAATAGAGTTTTATTAATAATAACTATCAACAAACACAAGACGGAAAATATTGACATAAACAGAGAATGGAAAGGGTCGTGGAGACTCGGGCTAATCCGAGGATTTAAAGGATTTAAAAAGGTAAAACAAATATAGAGTTAAAGAGATGGGATGGTTCGATAAACCATTTAAAGCACAGGATAGAATTGACAAAAGGGTTAAGTACTCAAAGGTGACGTTTGGCTTACGTAACTTTAAACTAGTGGTGCAGTAGAAGGTGGCTTGAAGGAATTTTCGGTCCGCTGGCGAGTTCCAGCCGAAGGGAGGGAATAAAATTATCCTGACGTGGCGTCTTGGGAATGAATACCGTTTCTCGACGAAAGGCTTGAAGAACAATGGCTGTTCTACGTTGTTCTCTTCTGAACAAAGGAGGGGTGGTGAGAACCGTCTCTTGTCTACGGGCTCAAGAACAATGGCTGTTCTAATGTTGTTCTCCTCTAAACAACAGGGGGGGGGGGTAAGAACCCTTTCTTGTCAACGGGGCTCGAACGAACAATGGCTTTAGTAAAGTTGTTCTTTTTCCGAAAACGAGAGGCAAGCCATATGGACTTGGCGTCACGAAAGGCTTGAACCTTTGGCACTCAAGGGATATTGTCCTTTTTCTGGACAAGTGATGGTGAATCTCGAGGTCGAGGTCCCTTGGCGCACAAAGTGAGAGAGGGACGTGGTGATGTTTCGCGACGAAAATCTGGATCTCCAATCTGATCTTAGTGGTAAAGTTTCCATCTAAATAGTCAGGACATTTCCTTGGCGTGGTCGACAATGGAGTGAGAGCTTCGAGGGAACGCACAGCTGAGCTGGAGAACAATGCCTTATCTGCCCATAAGCCTCACTCAATCTGGCGAGGTCGGCGTATGGGGGCGAACGGGGGGACGATAACCTCCTTGTTTAAACATTGACATGCGGTGGCTGCGATAAGGTGCCAAGCTTCGAATCGAAGATGCACGTGGGCAACATTGTGGTTTTAAATAATATGTGATAGAACTTGAAATTAACGCAGCTTCAACTCGTTCTATCACAGTACACAAAAATCTTTAATTTGATGTCTTAATCTTATTAACGACAGCCATTCTCCAATTTCTGTTCCTTATTCAGTTTCTAATTATGTATTCGTTTCAGTGTACACTTTTCTGGTTTGACTTTTCTTCTTTTAGGGGTTCATCGTCTTTTTCTATTCTTCTTTCACTTTTTTAGATTTGTCAGTTTCATATTCTTCTTCATTGGATATTCCAGTATCTTATTCCCCTTCTCCCTCATCTACTGTGGCCCCCAACTCTAACATATCTTTTACCTGTAACGTTTTACTGCTTTTATGCCATATATTAATCCTGAAAAACGGTTAGGGGAGAACCACATTTTCCTGACTCCGTTATTTTCTAAAAGAGAGGATGATAGAATAGATAGAAAACATTGTGTAAAAATTGTATGTGTTGATGGAATGATAATGAGTGTAGGATTAAGGATGAGGGTGATTAGGTTAGGATAATAATGATTTGTACCAGGTTGCCTGGCTAACGCTTTTCTTTTTGTTTTGTTTTTTTGCTTTTTTATGTGATTTTAAGTGAAATAGGTGAAAAAAATTAACATTCGAGCCTTTTTTTCTTTTTGCTCTATCGAGCATCTTTATCTTTGTAGTAGTTTTTGTTGTTTTGGGGGGTTTTATAGTAGGTTTTTTATTTTTTTTTATAATTATTAAAATATATTTATATATATGTATATTTATTTTTTTAATTTGAACTAGTTTTCTTCTTTCTTAATATCGATAATTCCTTTGCTTATCGGGTTTTCATTTTGTTTGTTTAATCGGTAGTCTTATTCGGTTTCTCATATTGATTGTAGGGTCAGTAGTCTTCTTCGGTAATCCTGTATTTTATCTATAGATCGGTTTGACGTAATATAAGGCTTTTTTCAGGCTTCCGTTAAATCGTTGTTTGTAGTGTATTCACCGGAATTCTTTTTCCGGTACTATTATTCTGTAATTTCATTTGGGCAAATTATGTTTTTTTTTGTAGGGTTATATTTACGGGTCCTATTGCAGTTCTTCGATGGAGTTCCTCTGATCATATGCGAGCCTGTCATTTTGAGTTTGTGGTGAATCTTGTGGCTTGATTTTGATTACGTTGGACATTTCTTAATTGTAGATTATTTAATGTAGTCATCAAAACTATTGGGTAAAGGAGTTTGGGACGACCTAGGGCCATGTATAATTTTCTTTTGTTTTTATTGCCTAGGTTTTTGAATCTGTACAGTGCTGACATGGTGTTTTTCGTTTCGTTAATTTTTTGCGTTATGTGGCGGTTGTACTCTGTTGTTGTTAGTTTTAGACAGAGGACGCATCCTTCCGTAGAGCATGGATATGATTCTCCATCGACTCGTACTGCAGCTGTTTTCCGTCTGTTTACGGGTATTAATTTGAATTTATCTTTGTTTGTTTTGTTTTTCGTATTGTTTCAGGTTTTTATTTTCCTCGCTGTTTTATGAGCTATGTCTCGGGGTCTTTTCCTCTCGCTCGTGATTATTTAGGGGATGTCATCCGCTAGTTTGATGTACATTGCACAATCGTGGAGCAGTTGTGAAAGATCTCTGGTGTAAAGAGTGTACAGCGTGGGATAGAGGCATCCTCCGTGGGGAACACCAGTTTGCAGGTTGTTTTGGGGCTGTTTGGCCGTTTATTTGTAATATGGCTTTTCTTTCATCCAGGTAGTTGCATAATGTTTTGCAAACATTTATTTGCAGGTTAACGCGGCAGATCTTGGCTTTTAGGCCGGGCAATCACACTTTGTCGAAGGCTTTAGCAACGTCGTGGTGTACTATGTCTGATCGTTAAATGGGAGAACATAGGGGGAAAATCAAATCCTACAAAGATTTTCAACAATATTTTGATTATCTGAAAGAAAAATGTATTTGTTACTCATTGTACCATTGCTAAACGATGACAAGTGTCACAACTGTAAAGGCAAAACGGGAAACTAGGTTCTCTCGGCCCCAAAACAAGAAATAAATAGGTCGACATATAGGTGATAAGATATCTGCGATAGTATAATAATATAATGAATGATTCAAATGTATTAAATAAATGCAGTGCACAAAAGAATCATATTAAATACATTGTGAACCTATGAAATAAATATAGTGCACAGAAAGGTGCATTAAATATGTCACAGGATTAAACCACCAATGATAACGTTTCGTTACAAAATAAGCACTGCTTCTCCGGACAATCGGTACAGGAGCGCAATATATCCCACTCCCCCGTCTTACGTCCTTTATAAATCGCTGTAATGGTCGATAACGAGAACCTAATAATAGGGCAGAAGAAGAAAAGAAATAATCCAAATATCTATCACGGAATTCGTGAAGCAATACACGGATGGGCGGTTGTGCTGGAATGGGGAGATTTGTACGAGCCCAAGCGTATTCTGACTTCCTGGTGAGAGTGAGAGAGACGAAGAAATCGTGAGCTTGCAATCGGTGTAGTGGCAGAGGAAATAGCGGCAGATACTGGCAGTTGTATGTAAATGACAGCTTGGCCTCGCTGTATAAAGTACTGATCGACTCTACTTCTTAGAGTCAGGGAGTCCTAGTTATACTCGTCACCATGAGTGCCTTCGGGACGATATTCAACTGGTATTCAGTCCATCGATCCGCGCCCCAGTCGCTATGGCATAAAGTAGGTAGTAAGTTATCCAACCGCCCTTCCAAGGAGTTATGACGTAAGTTATAAAGGGGTCGTAAACCACGTGGTAGGTTATCATTGCACCACCCCGGAACAAGAATCTACTAGGACTAGTAGACTCAAGCATTAATACAACAAAACAGAAACATCGAAAGGAAAAAAAAAGAATACTACGAAAAATCAACAACAATAATAATTAACTAAGAGACTGAAGATGTGGCACAGTATTTTTCCTTTCCAGCAATGTGGACAAAGAAAAACTCTGTCCTTTTCCCCCTTAAATATGAAAGAGGCTCGTGGTCAACTTCGAAAACAGATTCACTACCCCCAAAGTAGAAACCAAACACAATTATGTAAAAAAAAAATGCAAGACTGTCATGGTATAGCATTTAAATTTATATACATAGACACTAACGGGCTTGGCCAGCCGTTAGCATGAGAGGTTAATCAGAGCGGGGGATAAAAATCCTCCCCCAGCACGTGGGTATTAAAGATGAAAGTAAGTGAGTGCAGTTCAGGTTATTTAAAGAGTAGGGGAAAAATAATATTGAGGACTAATGACATAAAAGGAAATATTAATTATATACAAAAGTGGGTCTAGATTAAAATATTTGGTCAGAGTCTTTAAAGGGGCTACGTTAAGCCTCTTTCTAGAACTACAGAATCTAGGACCAGCAAAGACCCTAAGGTCCGCTCGAGGCTAGTCCGCTACACTACATCCATAACTACGATAAACCCCTATCTACGAGTGTATCTCTAACATGCTATATCTTTAGTTTTTTTAGTTTTTTTATATATAATCTACTTTACACACTTATCTACATGTGTACATTGTCATGCATATTAACTTCTTCAACCTAGGGGTGGGGGGGTGATAGAAAGTTTTTCTTCTCAACTTCCGCAGCCCTCGACTGCTAGTGGTGAAAATTTAATTTTAGGATAGTAAGACTATTTATAGGATAGGCAGAAATGAAAATGGATATCTAAACTACACATGCAAGAGAAATCGCTGGCATCATTTTTACTCTCGTTTTTTCTCCGCTTGAAACTCCGTTTGCAAGACGTTTTTATTTACTGTGCTCAGACTACGTTATATTTATACTATTTAAGTGCGCGTCGAGACGGTTTTTAAAAATATTTACCGACGTACTATCTATTCCAAATTTGAGTAATTTTAAACGTAAAATAGTTTTGGGCTATACTAGTGTTAAATCGCTTGTTGACTAATTTTAATCCGTGTTGCCGAGTATTTCCCCTATGATCCAATTCGAAAAAATTCCTATAATCAATGTTTGAAAATCCTTTCAATATTTTAAATACTTCTATTAGCTGGCCGCGTAATCTTCTGCCTTCGAGAGATGGCAAATCTAATGCCCTGAGTCTTTCCTCGTAGGGCCTGTTTCTCAGCTCGGGAATTAATTTTGTAGCCCTACGCTGCACTCTTTCTAATTGCGCGATATCTTTGTTTAAGTATGGAGCCCAAAATTGAACCGCATATTCGAGCAGTGGACGCACGAGTGATTTAAACAATGGTAAATTTATCTCTTTGGATTTGAACGAGAAATTACGCGCGATATAACCCAGCACACGATTTTCTTTTTTACATGCATCCGCGCATTGTTTCGTGACTTTGAAGTCATCTGAGACTAAAACTCCCAGGTCTTTTTTCAATTCAACTACGTCGAGGACCTGGCCTTTCATGGTATACTCTACCCTCAAATTATAGCAACCCAAATGCATCACCTTACATTTACTTAAATTAAACTGCATTTGCCACTTATCCGCCCATCTGACAATCAAGTTTAGGTCCTTTTGTAATTTTTCTCCATCCGATCTTACATAGGCACGGTTGCCCAGCTTCGTGTCGTCAGCAAATTTAAAAATCGTACTGAATACGCCATTATCCAAATCGTTTATATATATTAGAAACAATAATGGGCCAAGAACGGAGCCTTGTGGCACTCCACTACTGACGTTGACCCAATCAGAACATTCACCATTTATAACTACTCGCTGTGAACGATCCTTCAGCCAATTTCTAATCCAATTTAATATCTTACCCTTCACACCGATTGCTTTAACTTTCATTAATAATCTTTCGTGCGGAACGGTGTCAAACGCCGTTTTAAAGTCTAGATAGATTACATCTACAGCTTTGCTTTCGTCGTAAATGCAAATCATTTTATGGAAGAATTCGAGCAAATTTGTCAAGCACGATCTCGCCCGCCTAAACCCATGTTGGGAATCTTTAATCAGATTATTTAGCTCGAGGTGGCTCACTATTCTATCTCTAATTACCGATTCTAAAAGCTTTCCAACTACCGAAATTAGACTAATAGGACGAAAATTCGTTGCTTCGTATCTATTCCCATTCTTAAATATTGGTGTAACGTTTGCACGCTTGAAGTCTAAAGGGACTACGCCATCTTCTAATGAGCGATTGAAAATTGCACGCAACGGCTTCGCAAGCTCATTCTTAAGTTCCTTTAAATGAGTGGGGTAAACGCCATCGGGCCCGGGTGATTTCGACTTTTTCATCAGGTTAATATATTTAAGAATTTCCACTTCATTAACCGTTATATCGGATATGCAAATATCACTATTATCTACTTCTTCAACTAACGATCCTAATTGGGACGAATCTTCAACAGTAAAGACGCTTGTGAAATGTTCATTTAAAATTTTAGACATTTCTGCCGGAAATTCCGTCAAACGACCATCTTTGTCTTCAATCAGCCCTATTGAACCTTTTAAGGGTTTCCTACTGTTTACATAGCCGTAAAACCGTTTCGGTTCCTTCTTTGAATCCTTCGCGTTTTATTTCATATTTCCGCTTCGCATCTCTAACCGTCCGTTTAACTTCTCTTCAAGAATCTATGTAATTTTGCCGACTTATAAATGACTCATTGTTCTTATGTATTTGGAATTTTCTATTTCGGTCCTTAATTAAGCTTAATATTAGTGGGCTAACCCACGGCGCTCTCATCGACTTCCCGCTCTTACGGGGCACATACTTTACTAAGTCGAAATTTACACTAAGGAGTGTACGCCGAAGCTCAGTGTACATTTCTCCTACTGACCTATTCTCGAAGCGCATTCCCCAGTCTACATCCTTAATCCTTTCGCGAAAAGTATCAAAATTACAGCTACCAAAACGTGTGTACTAATTTCATCTTCTACACACGTGTTTACTACGAATCTAATCGCATTATGGTCACTCGAGGCTAAATACTCTCCTACACAAACGTTTTCTACCAATGACTCGTCATTTGCCATGATTAAATCGAGGATATTATTATCACGAGTTGGTTCCTCCACTTTTTGAACGAGAAAATTCTCCAGAATAAAGTTTAGTAGTCTCTCCCCAGCTTTATCTGACGTTAGGTTACTATAATTAACGTTTGGATAGTTAAAATCGCCGCAGACTAATGTGGTTCCTTTTCTAACCCAAGATGAAAGAATATCAAAGAGTGCAGCATCTTCTCTTTCTATTTGCGATGGAGGACGATATATGACGGCTAAATTCATTTTATTCTTTGCATTACAACATAATTGGATTAATAAGGCCTCACTTCTCATATTTTCCGTAGACGAGTCGATCGTTATAGCGTTTAAGTCATCTTTTATATACACTAATACGCCCCCTCCTCTACCAGTTTGTCTATTTGTATAATGAATTTATAACCCGGTATATCAAATTCGCAAACACTCATCCCCGAATGTGTATCTATCCAAGTCTTACTTAAGAATACGAGATCGTAGTCTCCCTCTAGAATTACGGCTTTTATTTCGGCAAGTTTATTTTTTAAGCTACGAACATTTGAATATATACAATTCAATTTGCGCTTTAGGTGGACTCCTCTATCACACGCGAATCGGTTCCGTTTCCCTGCTCCCCAATACTCATTGCCCCTTCAAGCGAGGACCGGTCCGGCGCATTGGCATCACGTGGCCCCGCAACTCTCCTACTTAACATGCTACGTACTGACTGGTCTAAAATGCTACCCAGCTGACTGTTCCCCACATCGCTTAAATGGATTCCGTCCGTTTGATAAAGTGAAGGTTGGTCTTGGAATGTATCCCAAACGTTAAAGAAGCTAACTCCAGTGTCGCGACACAAGCGCTTAATGCACTCGTTTGTATATATAGCTCGGGACTGCAGACGCAACGTGGATTTTAGTCGGGGTAAAATACCAATTATTCCTACGTTATCCGCTTTAACTTTCGCAGTATGAATCAGAGTCTTAGCGCAGTTTACTACTCCCTCTGGGGTGGTGTCGTATCTGTGCACATCATTCCCCCCTACCAGCATGAGGATCGTACGCCCGTCACGTGTTTGGTCCAATTTTTTTAATTTCACTAACTACTTTATCTATGCGGCCACCAGGAAAGAAAATCGTTTTCGTTTTGACGGGTTTCGCGCTGTGAATTCCGGCTCTTGGTTTCTAATTAAAGAATCCCCAATTAGTACAGTTTCTTCTTCCCCTTCGATAGGAGTTAGCAGTGCAAAGGGGTTCGAACATGGTAATGTGAAATGCTGTTCCCTCGATGGTCTAGCCCCATTTCTAACGGGCCTAAATTGCGAATCTTGGGGTCTATATTGTGAATCCTGGGGTCCAAACGAGTTCAAAATCCTTTGTTGCTGGTCAACAATTGCCGTATGATTCATACGAGTAGGCCGGTTGTCGCGATTTCTATTTTCCCTCCCACGCATATCATGAATGGTAGAATTTAAACTCGAATTTAATTCGTCGACTTTACGGTTGGTCGAGATAACGTCCCTCGCGACGGAATTTAGTTCTAATTTAAGTTCGCTAATAGCGTTAGCAAACGTACGCTCCAATGCATCGTTTAAAATACAGAAACGGCAAATTATATTTTGTTCGATGTTAGAAGGAACGTAAATTTCCTTATTAAAGGAAGCCCCACAACTCGAACATTCAAACTTGATCACGGGCATTGTCGATTTCTAGAATACGGATGAAGATAAATAAAATTAACACAGCGAATAAGACGGCTAATCTTTTCAATACAGCGACTAATATTATATGAGCGCAGGAAGTATCTAGAATTATTAAGTTACTCAGAAAACTAAATTTATGGGCACAGATGAATTAAGCAGGAGCACAGAGATAACACGTCTTTTCAGTCAGGACTCAGCGGGCAGAATGAACTAAGCGGGCGGAATGACTCAGCGGGCGGAATGACTCAGCGGGTGGAATGACTCAGCGGGCGGAATGAACTCAGCGGGCGGAATGACTCAGCGGGCGGAATGACTCAGCGGGCGGAATAAACAATTATTATTGATATGGGATGCACGGCTTCCAATAAGACGGCGTTTCACAATATGAAAGCTGATACGTCAGGGGGGAAAGCGATTCGGGGAGGCAAAAATTGCAAAAAGAACAGGTTTTACTGCAGAATTCTGGTTTAGGGACCAATGCGCGAATCTAGGAAATAAATGCCGTTGTAGGGTGTAGAAGGCTTGTCAATTGTTTGGGTCAGAGTCCAACGGGGGGGGGGAGATTCTAGACTTCAGTGGTCGAAATAAATCAAGGAGGAAGCCGAATCGAGAATCGAGGAGAATCTTTATGTGTAGGGTGAGCGGGTAATGACTCGATTCAGCCAAATTTTGGCTTAAATAGAGGTTGACGAAAAAAAGAATTTGCATCAGGCCACGGCGTGTTCTCCGTAGACAAACATGGGGCTCTGGTGAGGGCCGGCTTCAAGGCGAGTAATTCGAGAAACTAACGCCTATGGCATATTTTCCTTAATTATTTCTCGCTTTGAGGGTAGGACTTAAGAAATCAAATCGCTTAGCGCTGAGTATAGGTCTCCTTGAGTCAATAGACCTGAACTCAATAAAATCGCGTTGACCCGATTGCAGCCTCGTTCAACCTATTTCCTCACGCTCTTTGTTTCAAAGTTAAAGCCACGTGTATCTCTGAGGGTCCGAAAGTGAACCAGAAGAGTCTATGATCCACAAAGAGATTCCCTCTCTCGATGCTGTGGAACCTCTTCTCTCGGTCAAAAAGATCATACGTGCAAAGGTTACAGGATGTAGACATTCCTACCGATACTGTAGGAGAACAGCTCCCAGTCCATGAAGCGAACATCAGTCCTCAGGAGGAAGGTCACATTGGGATCCGGCAAGGGGCTTGCGCAGCTCGAGGCTCGTGCGAATAAAGAATTTTAAAAGGAGACTAGACAAAGGAATGATCTTAGCAGTTTGTTACTCGTGGGAAGAGATATCTATGTTATAGCAACAATCTTGCTATGCTGGGGTGATAAGGATTTCTTTCCAGAGCGGAGCCGTTGTTTTGAATGGAGCTGTCCCTAAACCGACACTTGGATGGGTTGACAGTCAGGTGGGGATCCTGTAGTCGCTCAAATTCGCGGTTGAGAGCTTCACGATGTTCAACCCAGCAAGCAGAGAACACGAGGATGTTGTCAAAGTAGAAGCATACATTAGCTAGGCCAGATAACACAAGTCTTAGCAAGCGGATGTAGGTGGCGCTAGCATTATTTCGAAGTATGGCTAAGTGTACGGGAATAAGACGAAATTAGGTTTTCCGAATACTGATTGGATAAACAGGGTTAATAAAGGAGTATAATGATAGATTTGGGATGGTGAGACATTCAGTTCCCGAAGAGGGTGATGCTACGTTCTCCAAACTCTGGTTAAGTAAGATGCGAGGCTCTTATCCTCAAGAGGTCACCGGAAGAACTTTGGAGGGTGGGGGAGGGGACTTTTCCAAATTCGGATTGAACGAGCAATTTGGCCTCTTTTTCTTAAGGGGTCACCAGAAAAACTTCGGAATGGGAGGGGGGGAACTTTCACAAACTCAGATTGAGCGAGGTACTGTGCCTTTTGTACTCAAGAGGCCACAGAATTACTTCGGAGGACGGCCTCTCCAATACTTGATCTGAAGGCAGTTGAGAATGGCTGAAGTTACCTCAAGAGACTTTTCTCCCTGACTGAAAGTTAAGAGTGTGATGTCCAGCTCTTACGTGTCTTGCGACCGTCACTAAACACTTCTCTGGCTAGAGCTTCGTTCAAGCAAATCACCGTTTGGGGAAGTATCGTATAAGGGAATCTGTGGATAATCCTTGAGAAGCCGCATATAAACCCGGATTTCTCCAAAACAGGGAGAGGGAGAAGGACCTTCTCGAACCTTCATTATTGGCCGGGGCAGCCCAGCGTGTCCTTACGGGCACGTGTAAGAGGACGGGATTAGCAGGCCTGAAGGAACGACCAGTGCCTGGATCTATCAAAATTGTCTCGAGACAAACCTACAAATAGACCAATACTCTCCCGACTCGGGAGAGGGGGGTGACATTAAGATGGTTAGGAGATAGCCTTTAAGCACAGCTTCATGCCTCAGTGTGAATTTCTCAGTGATCGGGTGGAATTTCCTATATGGGTGAAGTCGAAGAGGCGGGGCTAGAGTAATGGCTTGCTTTATTTCCCAAAGTGATATCTTAAGGGGAGGAATATAGTATTTTCAAAATGAGTCAAACACGAATTTTGCTATACACTCAGGTTGTTGAAGAAGGGTTTTCTATTGGATTCCTACTCAAGCTATTGTCTAGGCAGTTGTCGGTGGCTTTAACATACCTGATCCGAAATTTGTACTTGGTGAGTAGTATGCCCCAATGCATTAAACGGCCATTTTGGCTCTTACATTTTTTTAGGTACACCACGTATTTGTGATCGCTTTCGAGAATAAATTCTTCACCTATGAGATACACCCTAAACTTACAAATAGACCACACTATAGCTAAAATGCGAGCTCTATGGTGGCATACGACTTTTCGCGAGGCGACAGCTTCCTACTAGCATATCGTACAAAATATCCCACTTCATCGTCGTCATATTGGACAAGGGCACAACCTAAACCATCCTGGAAGGCATCGGTACGAACCCCGAAAGTTTTATTAGGATTCTGTAATCTCAAAATAGGGGTAGAGATTATTAGTTTGTTCTTTGACTAGTGGAAGCGATCTTCCACGGAAGGGGTCCAATTGTCTAAATCGAGGGTCGTTCTCTTACGCATGTCGTTAAGGAGCGAGGCTATTGCAGCAAAATTCGGCACAAAACAACGATATAAGGAGAAGGATCCCCAAAAGGATCAGAGCTGTTCTGAGGTAGCCTTTAACTTGTCGTCCTGGGGAATCATTTGATTTCTACTAACCAGAAAGCTAAGGTAGTTAATAGTGTCATAGGCGAAGTGACACTTTCTCGGGCCTACCGTGAACCCATGTACACGTAACCGAGTTAGTAGCACGAACAGAGACTGTACGTGTTGGTCCCACTAGTGACGTACACGTTACTAAAATAAAAAGTCATTTTCGATAGACAATCAAACAACTGGCGCATGATCCGGTTATAACTTCCGCAAGCAGTTACCAACCAAAAAGGAAGCCGAATAAACTAAAAAAAACCTTTTTCATTAGCGAAATCGTTAAAGGGTTTTGATCTCTGTGGAAGCGGCACTTTGTGGTAGACTTTGCAGAGGTCGATCAGGAGGAGGAGTTTTGTGTCTTCGAAGGCATGAAGAATTTTGTCGATTACGGGTATTGGTTACGCGTCAAACTCTGTAACCGTAGTTGATTTGCGAAAATCGACGCACAACCTAATCGACTTATCAGGCTCCCTAAACATGACACTAGAGGGCCAAAATTCTGACGACGAGGGTTCTTTTATTTCTAATTTTACTATGTTCTCGATCTTTGCATTGAAAGTCGGCAGTAAATATACAAGTATGTGATAAAGCTTAGATCTTATCGCATCTTGAGTAGCAAGGAAAATTTTTTGGTGTAAATTGGGTTGACCAATCCTGGAATTCAGAGATGACGTCGGGGAAGTCTTCCAATAAGGAAAGCAATTAGGCCCTCTAAATAGGGGCGAGATTGGGGTTTACATCCGAGTCGGAGATAGGCTCCGCTTAGGGGGAAGAAAGGAATAGCACTCGAAACTCATCCTCTGCTTCTAGGCACACCGTTTGGACCAGATACAAGGGTTCAACGGGATAGGCGGCTTCGAGAAATGGTTCTTCGTCCAGGGCGACAATCGTTATTTAAGCAAGCTCGACGGTGGTATTTTTTATGAGGTTGAGGTGATAAATCTTATTACCGGATGGGGTTTCAATTAGGTAATCCACCTGGCCGCGGGGTTCTGAAACGGATAAAGGTCCTTTCCAATGGCAGAGGAGCTTATTTGCTTCGGAGGGAAGCAAGAGTAATACTTCTTTACCTTGTTTGAACGAACGCGCCTTTGATTTTAAGTCGAAGTAGGTACGGTATTTTTCCAAGATTACATTTGTGTTTCAGGAAACAATGTCCGCACATTTTTCTAACCGCGTACGGAGGTATAAAACATACGCGTAAGAGGATTTAATTTCCTCATCCATTCTAGGATTGGACAATAATTCCTTCAAAATATCCATCAGTCCTCGGACGTTACGTCCATATAATAGCTCAAATGGAGCAAACCCCAAAGGTCTATGGGGAACTTTGCGACAAGCAAATAACGCTAAGAGGAGGTACGGGGCCACTCTTGAGGCTGGTCTTTGCACGCCTTCTTAAGTTCCATTTTGAGGGTGCCATTTAATTGTTCTCATATTACGTTAGCATAAGGGATTTCAAGGGCGACTTGAAGAGTGGCTTGATGTGAATGAGTTTACCGACATACTCCATCTATTTAGAGGTGAATTGACGTCTTCTGTTGGATAAAATCTTATTCGAAATCCCTACTCAAGAAGAGATTGAGATTAAAGCCTCTACACAAGAAATGCTATCAATATTCTTCATCTGGATAACCTCTGGAAAAGAGTTGCGCAATCGACCAGGGTTCAAATATAGGAGTGTCCTTCGCGTGGCAGGTACAAAATGGAGCCTATTACGTCGAATAATACCCGGGCGAATGGATCGGATACTCTCGAGGATTTTTAAAAAGGGCGAGGGCTGCACGCCCTTTGGAGTTGACCTTCTTGCAAAGGTGACAGAACTTGCAGAAGTCGATAAGAAATATTTGAATACTCGCTTGGTCGTTTTGTTATGGCCAAAATGTCCGGACATTTATCCATCGTAAGCCATCTTTAGAACGGGTTCGATATACGTTCTCGGCACACACAAGGCGTTGGTTGGGAGATTCTCTGGTTCAACAGAAGAATGGTATAATAACGCGTCTTTCATGGTGTATTCGATCTTCTGTTTGCCTCCTACGGTTAAAAGTCTCCTTATTCCTTGCTTTTTTCCACAGGGGTTGTAATAAGGTGCAATTCTTCTGCGCCTCAGCAAATTGAACGATGGTGGCGAGGTCGACGTCTGGTGACGATAGAGATACCGAAAGTGACACTTCTTTTTTCGCCTGGGCCCTGTCAACCACCGGCTGTATCTCTAACCAAGGTTGAAACTTGGCAACCATTTACTGCGCCATTTTCAAACTGGCGCTCACCGGGGGAAATCTTATTGAAAAGGTAATTGACCTGTTGATCCGAAGAAGAGGGAGCAGATGCCGCTGGCGATGCGGCTGGTAGATTAGGTGAGGGGGCAGCAGAGTTCTGATGCACCTGGTGAATCGCCGAGGTCCTTAGTTGACAATTTTGGGGGCAATTGTAACATAAGTTTCCAGCGGTGCCAAACGTAAAGCATACAATTGGACTACAGGGGTTGTTGCTAGGCGTCAAGGAGAGTACTGGAGGCTTCACGTCCTTTTTTTCTCACTGCAAGTAAGGTCTGTACTTGCTCGGTGCATTTACTTTCATGTAGCCGTTGTTTCCCTTGGGTTAGCTTCTGTTAAACCCAAACTTGTGTTTGGGGGATGAGAGATGGTTATTCCTGACCTCTTTGGGGTAGAAGTCATTACTGGAAGCATGAAGGTCGTCTTCTTTCACACACTCTTTGAAAACGGACGGTTTTCTGTCCGCTATGAAAGCCCTTAGTTCATTAAGAAGGGTCGACATCAGTTGATCCCTTAGAATAAAGTCAATTAGCGACTCATAATCATTAGATACGCGGGCGGAATCCAGCCAAAATTTGAAGTTACGCCAAGGCGTGAATGAAATTGTTTGTAGGTTTGACCTGGTTGTATTCGTGTGGAGCAGAATCTATTCCTATAAAATTCTGGATTCATGTTATTAGCAGAAAGAAGTTCTGCCTTTAGATTTGACTAATCAAGAGAGGCCACTGAAAGAAGAGAAATAAATATATCCCGAAGACAAGGGTTCACGAGTAGAAGTAGCCAGGCGACACCATCTGATTCCAAGTCCCAATTGTTGAGATAGAAGATCTTCTCAAAGTGCGTTAAATAGGAGCCAAAATCTACTCCATCTTTGCATGCGGGTATTTATAGTGAGGGCAATTAATTATTTTCATTTAGAGATCCTACGGAGTTTATCTCGACTTGATCACGGCCTATCTCTCTCTCGTGCAGCTTAATTATTTCTCTCTATTGTGCTTCTCTCTGCGCTTGACTCTCTTTTCTTTCTCTCTCTTCCACTTCTCTCTTTGCTTTTCTTTCTTTGGCTTCTGCTTCTTCTTCTCTCTGTGTTTTTCTTTCTTCGGCTTCTGCTTCTCTCTCTGCTATTTTTTTTCCGCACGTTCGTTACGTTCCCCTTCCTGGACGTAAGCGATTAACCCTTCCATACAAAAGCCTAGGGTCTGCCCTTGCTTATGAAAACGATCGAATAAAGATATCCCGGATATACTACTTTCGACCTTTGCACACGAAAAAGCTACAAGAGCTATTGAAGCTTTAACAATAAAAATATAATCTTTATTAACCCTTAACCACAAAGATGGAAATCTTGTCACATAAACACAAAAGTGGGGTGTATCATACCCCATTTTTGGATCAAGAAAAAAAACACTTGCGTTTGAAATTCTTTATTTCTGAAAAAAGCCACAAAAGGTTTAATCCTACCTCATTCTTTTAATGATTAAACATCCTTAAATAACTGAATTTTTCTGGTACTAAACATCAATCAAACATAAATATTGAAAATTCATTTTTTTCCTGACAAATCGAAAATAAAAATTTCCCATAAATGAAATTTCCATAATAAACAAACAGGCTTCCTTTCATGGTGAGATGGGTCCTCTCGCCTTTCCTTTACCAGCCCTCAGCTCTCTCGCATTACATCTCACTGAAATAAAGATTGCCAAAAATGGGTCAAGATTTAACACAGAAAAATTACACTACTCTAACTTTATGTTATGTTATTAGTCATTACTCCTCTGAATACGTTCCAGTTGATGCTTAGAGTGTTTATTACAGATGTACGTAATATAATATATATATATATAATAATAAAATATAATAATATCATATAATATAATATCATATAATATGTGTGTGTACTTACCACCTCCTAAAGACACTTGGTACATATAGGGTAAATGTGGGACTGGCAAACAGGTCGTTGGCATTTCACGCATCTGACGCGTGTCTTCCAGTCTGTGGAGCGGAGGCACTCAGCACACTGTACTTGAGGGTACTTGCAGTTAGCAAGTACTTGGCCAGGTGGGTATTGTGTGTTAGAAACTGATGGGAGATCACAGACAGTCGATATCAGTGTTCTTAGTTGCCGTAGGAGATTGGCAATCGACAGCCTCTTCTGAGCCCATGGCTGAATAAATTTTCTTGCAAGGTCTAGCATGAAGCCCACGGCGTTTTGAAGGTCTGGTACCTCCTGTTTTTCTAGATTTAATTTGTATACTACTATGGCATTGATAGTAGCGGCAGTCAACATCCAGAAAAAACATACAAAGGGGCCATCTTCTAGTTCTCCGGTGGCAGGAGTACAATGCACACATTTCGTCGAAAGCGTCAACCCCTCCCTTTGGTGCTCTTATAATATTCTATTATCAAAGGCTTTCCTTTCTCATTTAGGGTTGGCTGGAAATGCATAGATGAGAGTAAGAGAACCAACTTCTTTTTACCTGTGGCTTTCCCTTCAGGCACATATGAAACCAGGGTCATGTCTTTTGTAAAGAGAAAGGCACTTGAAGCACAGTCTCTATCGTCTTTACTCTCCATCTGAGGTGGAAGTTCTCGCTTGTTTGCCTTTAGTGTTCCAAACAAGGTCATGCCACAATTCTGCACAAGATCAGTGACTAGAGCTACAGAAGTGACCCAATTATCAGTGGTCACATTTCTGTTTGTGTGGTGGTATGGCTTTGAAAGTTCTTTCGTGAAATAATGTCCCACTCCTAATCCAGCTGTGAGCCGTGCCGAATCATTTCCTAGGTATGGCATGCATCCTAATAGATATTTAGTCTTGCAATCATTTATGAGGACCATCTTGATGCCATATTTGGCCGGCTTGCTTGGTATATACATTTTAAATGGGCATCTTCCACGAAATGCAACCTGCTGCTCATCAATACAGAGATTTTCATGGGGTATATATAAAGTGGATTCCCTGCAAGGTGCAAATTTGTCAGTCTTTTTTCTTGTCTCTCTTGTCTGTGGGTCATCAAAGCGTAAACAGTTTATTAGAAATTCAAAACGGGCCTGTGACATAGCAGCATGGTACAATGGTGCACCTATGTCAGTAGACCACGTGTCGCAGGTTTAGATATGGCCATCCTTCTGGCATCCAGAAAAAAATTAGCACCCCAATGAGTGCCCGAAGTTCCTCTGGTTCCAGACTTTTATGTGTTATTGTTTTCGTGGCGTATTTATTGGCTTCACTCTCAATCCTCTTATTTGTCCACTGACAGACTATATCCAAACATAAATCCTCCATGAACAAGTTGAAGCACTTCTCCGGGGAATTACAAGCTTATGCTTCAGCACTTAGTCCGGGGTTCCCTTTAACAATGTTCCTGGCTAGACAATGTTTGCTATTTGACTCTGGACAGGTTGACCATCTGAACGCACTCTTACTTTCCATAGTAGTACTCTCAAATCGTACTAAAGATGTACCATCAACTTGAGCTCGTTCCCGTTTTCTCCCACGTATCCTACCACCACTGGTTGCAGACGAAGAAGGGGTAGCATCAGAAGAGCTGGCTGTAGCGGTCGCGTCTACGTTAGAAGCGAATCGGTAGAGCAAAACAGAGGAAGGGGGATGGCTGTATGTGGGGGTCTTAAGACAAGTTATAACAAGTCAGGACCTGCAGCCGCACGCTCCTGCCTCGTCTATTTAAGAAGCAGTAGCTGATCGTAGATCGTCAGTCACAAATTTTTCAACAATGTAATAGGTTGACCACGCGCAGTGATCGAATTTTCACCAAGGCAGGCAAGATTGCAAAAGAGATCGATGAACGCATGGTTGCAGTGTACACCGACACCGCCGCTTCCTATGCAACCAATATTCACTGGAATAGGGAGTTCCGCGATGGTCGTGGGGCCCTTAAAGATGAGCCCCGTACAGGTCGCCCGTTAGATGTGACCAACGAGAATAATGTGGCCCGTGTGGAGAGGATGATTCTCGAAAATGAGGGGTAAAGGTCGAAGAAATTGAGCGAGAACTTAGACTATTTCAAGGAAGTGTTATTAACATTATCCACAACAATTTGGCCATGACCAAGGTCTTTGCCCGTTGGGTCCCTAGAAAACTCACGCGTCGTGATCGACTTCAACGTCGTCCATGTCCCCAAGGCCAGAGTTGCAGAAGCTGCCTGCCTACACGAGTGCGGATTTGAGCAGCTCAACCCTTCCCACTACAGTCCAGATCTTGCCCCAAGCGACTACTTTTTAATCCGCCAGCTCAAGGCTGCACTCTGTGGACGCCAGTTTTGGGACGATGAAGATGTCCAGCTCACCGTCCAGGAGGGAATTGAACAGCAGTCTGGAGATTTCTGGTTGTGGGTAATTCGAAGCTTCAGGGAAAAGTGGCGCAAGTGCATTGAAGCCGAGGGTAGTTATATTGAAAAATAATAAGACACTTTTTCTTATATCTCGTTTCCTTATATCCGAATTGCAAAACTTATTGACCGCCCCTCGTATATGTATATATATATATATATATATATATATATATATATATATATATATATATATATATATATATATATATATATATATATATATATATATATATATATATATATATATATATATATATATATATATATATATATATATATATATATATATATATACACATATATATATATATACACATATATATATATATATATATATATATATATATATATATATATATATATATATATATATATATATATATATATATAAGTTCACTGGAAAAATATTAGTCAGTTGTAACCATACTGGTCTTATTAGCGTGTAATTACAACTCATGCCTGAATTCGAAGCGATATGGACTCTACAAGATTTCTGAATGTAAAGATCATTAATATTCCTCCATTCACACTCCAACAAATTGCGTATATGAAGTCCAAGACGTTTGGCCTTTTGTTCAAGGCGGTCCCACAGATTTTTGATTGGGTTCAAATCTGGGGACTTTGCCGGCCAATCCAGATGTAGCAATGATCTTGAATGTTCATCATGCCTTTTAGCTACAGTTTTGGCCTGGTGAATGCGGCATTTCTGATCCTGCACAGTACCTGATTGTTCATGAGATCAATATAAAAATGCTGCTTCAAATTTTAAGTCACTTCAACCAAAGAGCCCATCGCATTATAATTCAAAACAGTCACAATACATCACAGAGCCTCCTATTGCATGGAGCGCACCCTGCACGCAGTCTTCCTTGGAAGCTTCATGATGTTTTCGGTGGATAAGTCGCAAAGTATCGTTCTTAAAGTGACAAAATCTTGATTCGTCAGACATTACAACAGTTGTTCCCTGTTTGTGTAATTTCGCCCACTGCAACCTGGCAATATGTATTTTATGAAGCTGTGATTAAGGTCCACTTGTGCGCCACTCTGTTCCATATGTTAATGCCATGGAGTTCCCTGCGTAATGTTGTCTCTGAAATGGGTAGTGAAGTTTCAGACTCGAACCTTTGTATCAATTCGTGCCTAAAAGCGAATCGACTTTCAATAGCAAGCCTGGAGATTCGACAACAGGCTTTATCTCTTAAAACCCTCTTCCTTCCGTTAATTTGGCGTCAGTTATTCGCAATATGGAGTTATGCCACTGTTTGTATATCCGTAAAACCGTACGTGTTAAAACACTAGCACCTGCTTCGTAGGATAAATCGTTTGGCGCGTCCAAAAACAATCCCACACATTTGCCATGATGTGATGTCGCTTTTTTTGCCCATTTTTAAGTAGAGCTGATCAGCTATCTATAGATCTCCACGTCGCTTTCAACACAAATAAAGCCTAACTAACGTTTCACGTAAACTAAGCTATACCTCTCGGCTGACTAAGATTCCTACAAGCTTCAGATGTTAATTTTTGGTTTTTCTTCTTTGGTGACAAACTTTTGCCCGGTAAGCTCATATATATATATATATTTATATATATATATATATATATATATATATATATATATATATATATATATATATATATATATATATATAGTGTCGGCCAAATATTTAGGGCTAGGGAAGCAAAAATAACAATCGTGCACTATTTAGTTGTGTATCCTTTGTTTTAAAAAAAATTAGCAATACGTTTCGCCATGCTGTATACTAAATTCTTGCATATTTCAAACGAAATTTTATTGATCAAAACTTTTTCGATTGTTTATCGCAATTCCATTAATGATGACACTTTCTTCTAGGCAAGATTTCGTTTTATAGTTTACCACAAGTTTTCGATTAAACTTAGGTCTGGAGAATCTCCAGGCCATTCTAATAGCTGAAAATGATTTTTAATCCATCTTACAAATTTTTTTCAATCAGTGACATGGTGCTCCATCTTGTTAAAAGATGGAGCATTTATGAATACTAATGAAGACGTCGAGTGTTTCCTTAACAATCGATGAATACATATCAGTATTCTTCATGTTCCCTTTTTAAAGGAAATGCAATCCACCAGGCCATTTTACGGAAAAACTTCCCTACACCATAATTGCTGGTAAATGCTTCACTTTCTTTCGAGTGTACTTTGGATCAAATGGGCTTGCTCCTTTATCACTCTAACAAAATTTGTCACATAGATAAACTGCCTCATGTGGATTCATCCCTAAACATTACACGAGACCACATTTCTTTGGTAGATTTTTTGTCTCTTTCCGAAATCAAGACGTTTATGTCCTTGGGCTTTGTTTATCAAAGGCTTTGGAACAGGTCTTTTTGTCTTTAATTTAAAGTCTATTTGGAGTCTGCGCATTACGGTTCTTGCAGAAACCTGACATCTAATTCTTTTTTTTGATATAACTTATACACCAATTGAACTGTACGATAACTTTTAACGTATATCACACCATGGCATTCAGCAGACGCAAAAATCATTGGCAAAAAGTTTAGGACTAATTAAATGGAGTGGTCCTAAATATTTTGCCGATACTGTATATATATATATATATATATATATATATATATATATATATATATATATATATGTGTGTAAAATTCAAAAAGAATCGAGTGAGTAAGCAATAAATGCAACAAAACCCCAAAAGTAAATAATACAAAGATTACAACTACTTTCCAACTTTCTTTCGAGTTCTTGATCAAGGAATAACAAAGGCAAAGAAAAATGTAATATATTTAAGCAAGCCTCTAAAGAGAGGGATCGCCAAAAATAAACAATAAACCAATCATAAAATGAATTAAAGAGAAATGGAAAAATAATGAGCGGAGAGGGACCATGAAAAATAAGATCATTAAAACAGGTAAATTCAAAAGAATAAAGGGTTCGCAGAGGAATAAAATATCACCTAAACAATTCGTCAGTAAGAGAAAATCAGAGCAAGAGATTAATATCGTACGTCAGGCGTAATAGCCAAGTTAAATAAGCACAGATGTACTAAGTAATTGGCAAAAGAAACATATAAATACATAAACATAAACGTACAGTTACATACATAGATGGACGCAGAGATAAAATAAAATTAATTTCTTAAAGTAAATATATATAATATATATTAATATATATATATATATATATATATATATATATATATATATATATATATATATATATATATATATACATATATATTTATATATATATATATATATATATATATATATATATATATATATATATATTTATATAATTAAGTAAAAGGCCATGTTGTATGCTGGTTCTATTTAAGGCCACAGCTGTGGCAGCATTATTAATTTTAACGCGGTCTTCCAGGCGAAAAAAACATCAACGAATAACATTTTTTATTCATAGACATCTTTCGACCATGTTATGTCACCTTCATTGTTAAAATTAATAATGCTGCCACAGCTGTGGCAGCATTATTAATTTTAACGCGGTCTTCCAGGCGAAAAAAACATCAACAAATAACATTTTTTATTCATAGACGTCTTTCGACCATGTTATGTCACCTTCATTAAAAAAGAAAAATTTAATTATTTAAATTTTTTTTAAATATTTAGTTTTTCTATGCAAACAAGTATTACAAAAATTGGCCAATCATGGTGCGGGAAATATTTAAGGACAAACTAAGCGCTACAAGAAACATTCAAGAACAACTCGTGTCTGTATTTCACCAAGGAAACGGAAGATTAAGAAGTTCTTCCTTTCCATGATATCCTCATAAGTGCCCAGGATTGCAAATTTGTGACCCAAGTATATGTTAAGGACACAAACTTCGGCTTTTGCTTAAACGGTTCGACTGAGTGTCCTGAACGTTAGAAGAGATCAGTCATCAATTTCTTAGCTAACAGGGCAATTTATCATTCATCCTCGTGGACGGCTGGTGATCACGAACTTAAGAGGGTTGCCGAATTTTCGTTAACAACGGCTGCGCACAAGAATCCATCGATGACAGCATGAAAGAGAAAATGAACTTGGCTGCTGGCCCTGGCGTCAGGTCTACTACGAAGAAGAGTGATATCGACCTTCATTACAGGGTCAATATGAACACCGTCTACCGTTAAGACAAAAGGCTCTCAAAGTCATTTTCCATCGTAACCTGACCTCAACCGACCCTAATACGGATATTAATCTTATTATATACTACAAGACCAAGAAAACAAGTAGTTGCATAATGAAGAACAGCTGTCTCCCTCTAACGAGCGAACTCCAGGAGACTAACGTCTGTACGAATATTCGTGCAAAGTCGCTGACTAAGAACACCGCAATTCAAAGTATATCGGCGTAATCTCCACAACCCTGTCAAGATGACTGACAGCTCAGCTTCAAGATAGTTCGATTAAAAAACACACACCTACTCTCATTGCACTAACCTAACCCGTAGAAAACTGAATCAGGCCACCTCCATCATCCTGAGAGTCCAAATTTGCAGAAGATTGCGCATGGCCGAAGCCCTTATCATTCGAATGAAGAAACCGGCAATTACCGTGCAACTTCAGCCGAAACCATACTCACGAAATCTCGGCGTCTTCGAGTTCACCGCTGTTAAAAGAAGCAGGTTTTTGAACTTCATTTTCCTAAGCCTTCTTTGCCGGACAACTAGATCTGAGCGACAATTGCCAGAGAACTTGTTTCTTTTCCACTAAACTTTGACAGAAGCTTCCATCACCATTCGCACACGCCGCTCCAACCTTCAGCATTGCATGGGATAGCAATAGAGATTAGCTCACCGACAAAATCTTTCAGGTCCGCATTAGGTAGATGCATTGTAATGGTGGCTCTAACCTGCACTCCTCTTCAGGGGAAATCAGATCTGTTATTTTTATAGAAATTGTATCTTTCTTTGGTGGCCTCACATAACTTATCTTTTTCTCATAAATAGTAACTTCTTGGATCTTCTTACATCTCTCAATAGCTAATTTCCTGTTCTTCTGATCAACTTTAGCCAGCATAGCTTAAAACTTCATTTTCTAGATCGGCTAAGTAGGAATTACTTTGTATTGTTTGCCATGCTATAGCTTTACTGACAGTTTAGAGTATTTCCAGACGATTGATCAGTTCCAGGAGATGTTTTGATCCCTCCATGCATTTCGAAGAAAATTTGATGTGAAACCAGATAGGTCTCCTAATGAGACATTACAAACTATGTAAGGAAATACAAGTCATTATTAGATTATTCTGTTGCCAGATAAATTAGAAATATTCTGCCGGGCGTGTTGAGAATCTTGAATAAAATATTGTCCATAGTTTCCTATGTAGGAGATCATTGTCAATTACAACATTGTAATAGCAGTTACAATTATGTACAGGTAAGCTTGGTCACGGATGAGATTAGTCCCATCTAAATCGACAAGACAAGCCTCTTTACCAATACATTGAAAGCCATTTGGTGATACTGGTGGAAATTCACAAGTGGTTAAGTCTTTACCAAGTGGTCGATCCAATGAGTTTCACTTTCTGTTGGACCAATATATTTCCTTCCCAGGTGCCTCAAATGAAGCTCATTTACATGCATGCTGCAGATGATCTATTAAAAAGGGCGATGAAATTGAAATTCCAGCCCTCTTATGGCCCCGTTCTTGTAGCCGGTATTAGTTGCCGTGCTGTCAGCTCACACTGCCTTTATCTCATGTTAAATATTATTTTTACTAGGGCATTTCATCAGGTCAACTGCAAAACCTAGGCTCTCCTACAAACACAATGTGATCTTAAATTTCTTATGATTCATGCCATTTCTTCCCTTTCTTTTTTTTATTTAGTGTTGCGTCCCTCATCCGATCAAAAATAAAGCAGGAATATTCTTATTTCTTAAACAATCTGATTCAGTGAAATTCGTCCTTAACTTCTGTCGTGCCCTCCAGACTTTGTGATGGTCAAATACAAGAGAGCCGTCTTCTGAATCTACAATAACATAGTGGAATAGGGAAGCACTACTAATAGCAACAGCAGCAGGTATATTTGACAAATACCAATCTAATTCTATGAAATTTTATGGTATTAGTATGATTATTTTTCACTTCTTGCAAAGACTTTCTTTCATTCATTAGCATAAATGAATTAAATTCCAGGGTTTTTTTCCCTCTTCTTTTTAGAACTCATCGTCTTCTCTGCTTTCCTGAATTCGATCTTCCATGATTTTACATTTTTCAGTTGACTGTCTTTTACATTCACTTCTCTAATTTTCATGTGAGGACAGGTTCTTTGGTCTTGAAGAAATTACTGCTCTTGACTTGGCACTTTCTTGTTCTTTTCACATTTGCAATCCAACAAATCAGCACACTGGCAGTCTGCTATATCAAAATTTTTAACACAATTATAGGATCAAATTTTTACCCCTAGTAGCATTAATTTCTCTTTTTGATACTACAGACGTTTCTTCCACCGAAAAGAGCAAATTGGTTTTAAAATTCTTAATCTACTGAAGTAGAATACTGGCTTTTTCCAAATCTTAGTAAGGGCCTAGGATACTTCACGAATAAGATCATTGTTTCTTTTTCATTTATTTTCTTTTACATTCTGAATATATCTTCCAAACAGTTGTTTTGTTGTTAGCCTATTATAATAGAAAGACTCTAGAGTATAAAACAGAAATAATATATATGAAAAGTAAATCTTTAAGATTCATTCAAAAAGGAGAAAGTATATCCGTCCATAGTAAATAATCTGTAAATATATCGTAAATTCGTCTTACATCGATTAATATATAGTGTCCTCCTAGTATTTTACAAACAAGAGATTCATCCATCTATAGTTGTTAAACCCTAGGTTTATTACAAGTTAAAGAGCAAACTTTCTTCCTGTACGCAAATCACCCATTTCTAGCTTAAAAGACGGTAACTAAAATAACTGAATACAACCAGCATCACCCTACGGAAAAGATCATTTTTAAATAAAATTTGGCTTTGTAAAAGGTGGTGTTTCAGATTTTTTTGTCTTCATTTCCAAATTTGGGATAGTCTGCTCTACAAAACCTGAAATGTGCCTTAACATTGGTTGCGACACTAGGCCCTGAAGACAACTATCCTCACCCTACGGGGAAATGAATTTTGAAGCAAAGATGGCGCCCGATAAGGGGGTGTTACGATTTTCTCAGATTTATTTCGTCTTCATTTCCAAATTTTGGATATTCTGCTCTACAAAATTTAAAATGTGCCTTATAATTGGGCGCGACACTACGCCCTAATTTCAGTTGGTTGGTCAGATGGGAACCATTTTACGCTTCAATGTGTTTTGAAAGTTTTAAATGTCGTAAGGTCAGAAATCTTTGTTTATTGATAAGACCTTTGTTAACTATTTTTTCCCAAATTATTAAAATAAATGAGAAGAAGTAACTTAGATCTGTTGAGCTTGTTAATGGAATTTTCTTTGTTTTATTTTTTCATTTCCTTTCATAAACGACAACTACCACCTGATCTAGTACCCCATTTTCCTACACCGTTAATAAAAGTAAAGTACTTCTAATCGAAAGAACTTCTTTTTCTGGTTCTTACTGAGAGACTATCCTACATACATCCTCCAGCTCCCTTTATTGTATAGTTTTTATTTATGTATCTGGACCACTAAAATTTATTTTGAAATAGGATTTGGTATTAATAGCATTAAACCTAATGCATCAGGGTATTTTGCTATTTAACTTAGAAGAACTATAGTTCTCTTGAACAAAATCTTGCCGTGGGATCTCCATTCTATAGAAGCGAAAAGTATAATTACCAAAAATAGTCTTTACTTCTGCTCTATGGGTGTATCTAGATTTTTATAATGAAATTTGGACATGTATGTTTTTCTAAATATCTATATTATCTACAATTAAAAAATAATTTTAACTAAATCTTTCTGCAACATGATTGATTTCGTTAGCTTGGCATAGGATGGAATAGAAAAAATCAATTGAGACTAAATTAAATTTAAATCTTATAGTAGTTTAATTTTTCTACAGATTTCACCCAGCAAATTGTCTTTGTTTTTCTACGATACTTTCGTAAAAACGTTCTAAAATGGATGAGCATGACAAAGACTTCTAGAGTAGTAGCATGTGCTTCATTGAAAATTTTCATTAAATCAAGGGAATTAATTCCTAACTATCCAAATAATAGGAAACAAAAAAATAAACCATAAAAATCATTTTCATTTTTAC
This sequence comes from Ceratothoa steindachneri, assembly GCA_963969495.1. Lineage (NCBI taxonomy): Eukaryota > Metazoa > Arthropoda > Malacostraca > Isopoda > Cymothoidae > Ceratothoa > Ceratothoa steindachneri. The sequence goes on along the minus strand of OZ018321.1, from coordinate 26,665,788 downwards.
TTATGTTATTCATTAAAAGGACATAAAGAGCAAATTTCTTTTCGTAATTCCTAAATAAATAAAAAAATAACTTTACATTTAAATTAGAAGAATTAATTATAGATTAAATTCTACTCGTATTGAAAGCATTTCTAAGATCCAAAATCCCGCAAATAATACTATAAATCCAGAGAAATCAAGAAGGATATTTTCTTCTATATTCATTTATTTGTATGATGATGATAATGTATTTTTTTTTTAAATAAGGACCTATTAAATATGGGATCCAATTATTTTTGCACTTTGCGAATATATGTAGTTGATCGTTAAAATAATGCAAGGAAGAAGAAATTCGTATAATCATACTATACTTCCCAAATTATTTAATTTTTCTTCATCTCTTTACTGATCATTAGGAGAATATATAAATATCATCTAACCTCTTTCAAATGTTTTTTTTAGGGGTATTCGCTTGTGTTATTAGTAAAATTACTATAAAATTAATTTTAAAATCAATAAATATTTACCAGATTATCATAGGAAACACTAGCGAAAAGCAGAATTTGCCTTTAAAAAATATCTGCACTCAAGATAACAAAAAATTATTTGTAACCGAAGGATATCTTCTTATTTATTTATTTCATTTTTACATATGTTCAGATATATGAACTAATAGGTAAAGGAAAAGTCCAAGGTTTTCGAAAAAATGCCTTTCCATTCACCAAGAACTCTTTAAAAGACCCAAAAAGTGAAAATTAACCATTCTAAAGAATTTGAATAACATGATTAAAAAAACGAGTCGCAAATTTGATGAAGTTCCGAAAATATATTTTACTTTATTCACATCCAAAGTACGAATTCAATTATGAATATTTTCCTTATTAAATTAATATTCCCGAATTGAAGGTGAAATTGACGTTAAAAATAGAAAAGTTTATATATATATATTAATTCTAATTCAAGAGCGATGGAAAAGTGAATAAAATTATTCCGAAGATTTTTTTTTGTAAGTTGGACGAATTTTGATTTCATTATGTAAATCTTTGTATAAATGAGATTAAAATTTTATATTTTAAGATTTTGGATTCTGTCTAAAATATTTCACAAATAATTTAATATTTTTGTGACGCAGCTAAAATTGCGTAAATTTGTGATTAGTTTTAAAGGCCATAGATATTTTGTAAAAGGCAACATACATTTATTAAGTTGTGGGGAAACAACTTGAAAATTTAAGGTGCTGAGATGAGTGAAAAAAGATATTAAATTGATTTTATTGTATCAAAAGGAGGTTAAAAATAAGAAAATACATACAGACCCAAACGTTAGCGAGAGCGAATATTAACTATAATCTATAAATATTTTTGAACTTGGTGTTAAAATGTCTAGTTATAGCTCCCTGATGGTAAGCACAGCTAAGAAGAAATGCTATAAATACCTTAATAAGTGTTGAATCAAGGCTTCTGTGTAATTATTATTTAATTAATCTTAGGTAGTAAAAATCAATTTAAAAGTCTCCACCAAAGTATTAAATGTGAGATTTGTAAAGCAAGAGTTAAAAATTGGATAGTGATGGAATGAAAATATATGGAACGTATACAGTCCGAGAAGTGTAGAAAAAGAAATTGTGCACGGTCCTCGGCTTCTGAACCTATCAAACTGATACAATTGAGGCAGATCCACTCATCTTCTGTGAAGAAGGGATTGTATGCGTTCAGCAAGATTTCAGCTGCAAGATGGTTGCCAATGTTGCATATGTAACTTTTTTAGGGACAAGAAATTCTTCTTGCCCTCACAAAAGTTTGAGCCATAAGAAAAAGGCATATATTCTTAATATTTTATTTCTCTCTTATGAACTATATTTTATTTGAAAGAATCGAGTTACACGTTTATTATTAAATATATATTTTTTCCTATAATGACAGAACTTTATTATAATGGTCATTTATAAAACACAGATAATCCATGGTCTACTAAATACTAGTCTGAAGGAGTCTGAAACTTGAAAGCCAGTTCTTTCGACTGATGGTTACGACTTTATAAACTATATTATACTTTAAACCGTACAGGGTTTGAATCTAAGTTACATTACTAGTGGAAAACTTGCCGTAAACAAAGGACATTTTTTTATATCCTCCTAAAGCGAGAATATAAATAGCCCATTAAAAATTACCAGCTCATGACGGACTCGCCGTAACGTGACGGCAGATTGCTGTCTTTTGGATTCAAAGACCCGCGAACGATACTCAAAAGTCCACAATTTTTACGAGGAAAACGGAGACCAGAGAAAACGCTTTAAGGACCAGTCAAGAAGACTCAAGATAAAATGGATTGCCTCAAGGTAGAAAAACGGAAGAAAACGACTTCAAGTGCTAACTCATTATAAACTCATCAAGAATCAAAAAGAAATCATCTCGTCATCAAGAATTAAGAAGAAATCATCACGTGACCAAGAATTAAGAAGGAATCATCACATCAAGATGAATGCAAGTTAATAGGAAGATACATTCACGAAAAGAATTACAAAGATCAAGAACTAACCCAGCACCTTAAAGAAGAAGGAATCTCAGCCAACTTAAAGAAGAAGGGATCTCTGCCAATAAGAATACCAAAAGTCAGATAAATGGAAGACAAATGTTTCAAGGGGCAACTTCAGTCAAAAGGAAATAAATGAATTCGAATTTAGAAATCTCATGATGAGGAATTGATATTGATAAGCAAAAAAAGTTATAAGAAGACCCCCGGCCCATAAGTTATAAAATGCCTTCTGATCTTTCTTTTCTGCTATCGTTTGATTTTTTCTCGCCTTTTTCGGATAAAAAATTATCTTTTTCTTGCAAATAAATCGCTGGAGCAGGTTTCCTAATATTTTTTTTCCTAAGCTACAAATATAAAGTTTTCTATTAATGGCCATCATCTTTCTCTTCGATCACTCGTTCCCGTGAAGACTTGTTAGTGTAGCAATGAAACTACTGCATTGCGTTGTCTTGCAGCTGCGAATCGCTGCATTTTATGCTACCTTGGCCACAATGCCTAGAGAAGGATCTGTAGCTGAATGCTCCTAAAATATTTTCACTTCCCTTAGCCTTACCACTTTCTTTACAGCTTTTTCTGTTCAAATATTTGTCTGAAGACCGCCTCGTAGGTTTTCCCTTTAAATAGAGAAGAAATAAAGGTGCAAGTATAGTTTGTGTATCTTTTCTTGGATGGATAAGCCCTTCAAATTTTAAAACCTTGAAATTCATTTCATCATTTCTCTCCATTTATGTAATCTCTTATCAAAATTTATTTGAGGGCCTCCTCAAAAACACTTGGGCTCAGACAAAACGATTAAGCTTTTAGTCGGTTTACTCAAGAATTGCTAGGATGTTGAGGCAAAACAAAGGGTCAGACCGCTAATCTAACATGCAGTTCCATAATGACTTAACGTTGATTCGTAGCTCAATATCTTTAGAAGATATTTTAATTCTCATCTTAGATGAGGAAAAAGTAAATCTAAATATTTTATCGAGAAGAGATATATTCTTTCAAAACACGCAAAAGGTTTGTTAAGGATAGGGTGTTGAATTAACCAAGGCAGTGTCTTGACTCGAAGCTAATCGTTATTGTTGTCACTTAAAAATGTATGCAGAAGAATGGCTAATATATATTTTCGAGGATATAAAAACTTTGTTACTAAATATGGAGAACATCTATTTTTAAATAATACATATAACAATCCTTGAATAAGATCCTTTAGCGTGCACTATACTTCTTTTCTGTCTCCCTTCCTCTATGTAGAACTTATATTATCCCTATAATACAGTTCTTAACCATGGGCGACTTTTACACAATGATTGGCAGTCAAAACTTCTTCTACAGATAAAATTATACGGATTGTACATAATGTACAGGTTAACACAATTTATTGTATGTTGCAGAAAAAAATAATACAAACATGAGATAGTCAAGAAGTCAATATCTTTTGGTAAAATGAAAGTAAAATAAATTTTAAAATAAGAAACTACATTTTATTCAGCGAGATATTTTCATTATTATTAGCAATTCATTTAGTTTTGATGAAATACATGATTTGAGATTCTTCTTCGTCTCCTTCATATTCGAGTAAACATTACCATTTATGGAATTATATATAAATGGAATTCAAATGGGACAGGTTCTAGTGAATACATAAAATAAGGAGGAACTTCCAAATATAGCATTAATATTTTGAAGGTTAAAGGTCGTAGCGTGTGAGGACGTTCTTGGTGTGTCCAGTTAAGGACGCAGTGAATTTAAATGCGCCCTAAGATCATCGATCTAACATCTTTGGATTTTTCTATAGGAATATTTAAAAAATCGTATTTGCGTTCTAATCCTAAAAGTATCCAACAATTAAAAATAATATATCGCTGAAGAAATTAATAACATCGATGAAGAACTTTGGAAAAAGTGTTGATAGCACCTCTTTGACGAGTAAATGAATGTTATGAGAAGAAGGGTAGGCATTTGAAAAGAAGAATATCTAAATAAATTAAGTATTGATGTTAATTAGGCAGAGTCATTATTAGTTTTAGTTTTTTGTTAATTTTAAGCTAATAAAATTAGTTTTAATAGTCGCTAAATATGTGAAAGTTTAGCGAAAATTTGTTAATATTCAATGCTTGACTAAAACTGAAATAGCTTCTACAAACCAAATAAATCAATTCGCAATTTTAGGACCAAATACTTACAATTATTCCCCAAAGTCTTTGAATGTTTCATTTTGATCAAAAAATTATTCTTGATTTTATTAAACTTCAAATGTAGGATATGTAAAAAAAAAGACCCTCTTTTTATGGTGCAAACATTGTGGAAGCGAAGTTGTGACTGTGACTGTTTTGATTTTGATGGTTATGTAAGAAGAATGGCTAGAAATATACTTGTGAGTAGTAAATATATACCATTTTGAGTATAAGAGATAACAAAGTGTTGGAAAACAGTGCAAAAAGTTGATTGGTTTTGGAATAACTGAATGAGGGGAAAATGGCTAACAAAGAGCATGTGCAAGATAGTAGTAAGTTTGCATCGAAGGTAGTGAGGAACGAGCTTGCTTGGGTTTTTAAGACTAGGGATGAATTCTGAATACAGGAGATAGTAAAACACAGCAAAGTTTGGCTAGAAAAAGCTAATTTTGCGTCGAAAAATATTTTTAGTAGATTAGAGCTTAATTGCTTATAAACAGGTCTAAATAAATGTTACGCTATGCCTTTACGGGTTTACTTCAGTTTTTAGAAGTGTCCATGATGAAGATGATAATGCCTCATTGAGAGCCGGTATAAAATATGTGACTTATCAAATCTTATAAGTTAACTGGTGATTGTTCATAGTTACCAACGCTCCTTGTAAGTTTTGAAGTTTAAAAATACCACTAAATTCCACTAAATTCACCACTTATAACTAAGAATCTTTGAACTATTACAAACTACTACCTCCAAAATGCTTGTAATTGTCTATAAATGCCAATTATTATTTATAATTTGCAATATACCGAATTTATTCAAATATAAGCAATACGTTTTATCAATTTAAATTGTTTTTCATAATGATATAACTATTTTGTGGCAAAATGTTTTTAAGCTTTAGATTATTAAATAAACTTCGAGTTAAACTGGTTGAAAAACTGATACAGAGAACTTTAGATGATTTCGTGATAATTTAATTGCGGCATGTATACTCAGTGAAGCTGATAAAGCAGATGGTGGTGTGAGTGAAAAAAAGAAATTGAAGAAAGTGATTAGGATAAAAGGAAAAAAAGAGAGAAAATGCTTTACTCAGAAGGATTTTGTATTATCAAGCAGAAAAATTAAATCTTTGAATTTGAACAGTCTCGTGATCCCAACCAAAAGATGTAACACAGCCTTCTTAGAAAATGGAGGCGTGATGGTGTGAGATAGCTCAATTTCCTTATTGTCGAAAAAACAAGGACCTCCAATGCTTATTTCTTAGAATGGAATTACACAAATATTCAGGATCTGGTAAAAGAACCGCCAACATTAAGGCAGTGATTAATTTGTTCATTTTTCAAAAGATTATTCTGTTGTATTCACCATCGCATTTGGAGTTTTTCTGCATTGAAATGTTTTAATTAAATTTGCATATAGTTGAAAAATACATATCTAGTACTACAAATTTTAGGCGAAAGTATGGAGATACAGCACCAGCTGGGTATGTTTCTAGTCACCCAGACAAGGGAACTCTCTTATTTGTGGAATGGACTAGCCTCAAGAGATTTGTCTTTATCTCATGACCTACCTCCAAGGTTATTTGCTCTTGCTATCTAACGTCAACTGATGTTATCACCCTTAATTGCAATGGTTTATCAGTTCGGTTTAAAAGTATTCTCAAGACATACTCTTGTTGGATTCTTTTCATCTTCATTTAATATCATAAAGGGTTCAACTACCTCAAATATACAGAATCGAACACTTGAATTTAAAAAATTGAATAACATCTCGACAAACCGGGAGAAAAATCAATAAACTTACTAAGGATTGTGTAAGTATGAACATATGAGGAGCTTTATCTTATTTGTCAAGTTAATTAATGAATTGTTAAATCACAAAATTGGGGGTAATTTTATGAAATATTCTATCGTTCATTTTTAATACCCATCTTAACAATGCTAAAATCTATTTTTTTACGTCTCGAGTAAACCTGCTATCACTAATTATCTTGATTCAGGTGGTTTTCAGTCAAACTTGCTCCATACGAGGGGCGTTCAATAAGTTTTGCGAATCAGTAGGGCAAAACAGAGGAAGGGGGGTAGCTGTTTGTGGGAGTGTTAGGACAAGTATCGATTGGATTCCACGGTCCGAGAGTATTTTCCACGGAATCTTAACTCTGGCGAAAACTGTCAACAATGCTTCAGCCATTAATATGGAGTCTATATACTTTATTTAGGGTACAGGCTCTTGAAAACCCGTATCAAAAACAATGAGGAAGATAGTGGAGAATGTGGTCCATCTATGTCGATGCCAATGCGAGCTAATGGTTCGGTGATGATGGGCATGGGCTGTAGTGGGACTTGTCGTACTCGTCCTATCTTCAGAAAATCATTGAGAATTATTGCAGGAACGGCATAAGGCTCTGATGTCGGTTCCTATGCCAGGCCATTAAAACTCTTCTGTGACTTTTAGTTCAGTCTTTGTATGTGAAAAATGGCCAGGCAAGGGGCTCACATAAACAACAGAGAGGATGATAGGGCGACAATTATGGGCAGCAACCAGGGGAAGGAAAAAGTATAGAAGATAAATATAGGTAAATAGATGTTAAGGTTTGCTCTGGTATAGAGGGCATCTCTGATGTACTTTCTTTTTCTTATATTGTCTCTTCTTGTGCACCGTCAGTGGTTGCTTCAGGTTCTTGTTTGGCCGCATTGTGACCTTTTCTTTTGATTTTGCGTGTCTCATTTTTGTTTTTTTTAACAATTAATATTTTTTTTTAAATATATATAAACATAAATAAATTATTTCCTCAGTTACGGTATTCTAGTCTTTTAAGTGTTATTTGATACTTTTATTTTTTGTATCTTTTAATTTGCTAATAACTTGTTATTGCTTTCCGGGTATTATGGTAATATTAGTTTGTATTACCAGTATTGGGGCATTTCGCCACTTTTATTTACTTCTTTTCGGATGTGGCACTTAGCCTCTTTTTCTTCTTACTCGGTTGTTATTTTCATGTAAATAAAGAGTCCACTTAGGTTCTTTCTGGAGCAGATTCTTCAACTTAAGAACCTGGCTCGCCTAGCGGCGCATCTCCTCTCAGCTCTCGGAATGTCGAGCATAATTTCCATATTTTGAGTTATTACTTCATCGATTTTGTCGCAGATCTTACTCTCTAGCCTCTGGAGTTCTGTATTCAATGGCTTTAGACTTGCTCTTGCGTGCAGATCTGTCTACCGAATACGGTCCTTCATGAGCACTCCTGCCTATCAGCAGAGCAGGTTTGTTCTGCACTCTTTGCATTTGCCTGATTGTGGTGGAACTCGCAGCCTGCACGACCACTGCCGGGTACACTAATGTCGAGCGTACTAGAGCAGTGTACAGTTTTTGGAGATTCGTGGAGTGTAGGTTTCAGGATCTATATACATTTCAAAGCTGTATTTCGTGTAGGAAGATTCTGTTCTTTATGTGCGTTCTGAACCCTTTTAAGGTGATGCACATCAGTAGGACTTTGCCCTCGTTGGTGTACGGGAACACTTCGTCATTCACTAAGACATCGTCAAGTTTAAGACGGTTTATCGGAAGGATTTGGAACTTGCGGCGGTTGGTCTTGATTTTCCACTTTCTTTCATATCGATTGATGTTGTCGATTTCGGCAGCTGTCAGTTTTGCTTGAACACCAGCCTTTTTGTGGGTACTGAAGATGATTTCGGTGATGTTATCCGCAAACTCCAGATAGATCACATTCTCCCCAACTGGAGCAGGTAGGTCCAATGTATACACTACTACAACAGTAAACTCAGAAAGCTGCCTTATGGAACACCCGCCTTAGTTTGAAGTCGGCTCCATCGAAGCCAACACCTATGATTGTGGCTTTCCTTTCCATGACGTAGTCACAGAGGAACCTTTTCAGGATTGTGTTTAGATGGAGGCCTAAGATCTTGAATTGGAGTGCTCTGAGCTAAACCTTGCCGAAGGCCTTTTGGACATCTCGCAACACCACGTCTACGTATTTCCTTTCAGCTTTACAGCGGGCGAGTTTTTCGGTGAAGAGGGCAAGAGCTATATCTATCCCACTTCCCCTACGAAACCCGTGTTGCTGACGGTTGTGAGCTTCTAGCTCTTTTAGCTGATCTTGTAGCCTATTAGCTAAAAGCTTCTCGTAGACTTTTCATTTGACCACGATGAGGGATATTGGCCTGTAATCCATTAGTTGATAGGGTGGTTTCTTCCCTTCAGGTATAAAAATGATTTTTGCCACTTTTAAACCATCTGGGAAGTAACTCGTGTTCAGGAAAGCGTTATAGATATTCGCGATTCCCCGAATAATTGATAGGGTGCTGTTCCTGGTTGTTTTGATGATGCCCGGCCATACGGGTGCCTTCTGTTGAAAGGTTTTTTCAGTTTCCAAGACCTATTCTGATGTAATTGGTCGGCCATGTTCAGCCATCTCCCTCCATTTGTCGACATAAGCATGTGTGTGTGTTCAATGTATTCGGTAAATAAGATCTTCAATCAGCTGGCCTTCGAACAACTGGTCAAATTACACATCCTCTTCAAGCGTATTTGTGAGGACTTCCTTCCAGAACGTGCTGAATCTCTCTTACAAAACCGCCGGATCCTCCAAGTAGGCATTGCCCTCATTATGCGGGTCTTGCCTCTAATTGGTAGTTTTTTAACTTTCTCATTAGTCGGCAAAACTTATCGGGTATCACTTCGCTGTCTACGTGTTCTATCGGACTGTCTCAGATCAAGGCCTCCTGCTGGTTTATGGCCTGATTCAGTTCTTCACTCAAAGCAAGTAGCAGCGAGTTTCTTACCCGATTTGTACCCTTTCTCTTCTGGTTTCCTCCTATACTTACCTGTGCACCCTTGCAATCTCACTCATTTCCTTAGCCCATCTTGGCTGTGGAAGATTTTATACCTTTTCATTAGTACACACTCCCGATCCGCTTCGATAATGTTGGCAATTATCTTCTCCAGTTCCTCAACAATCTTCTCCAGTATTTCCTCGCTTAGGTCCGCTTGTTCCTATCTTGCAAGGATTTTCCTGTGGCGGTCCCAGTTGGCAGGAGCGTTACTGTTGAAAAGGGTTATAGGAAGCTGGATCGGCGCGAGTGTGATGGTTGTCAAGATCGCTATGTGGTCGGTGGATACTGTTGAAGTCGTTTTGCTATGTTAATTCAAAGGAAAGCCACCACTTGTCATGATTATGACGCGCTTCGATGCTGCCCGAAAGGGGATATAGGTCGGAAAGTCCGGTCCTTTCCTCTGAAATTTTTTACAACTATTAATCTTTTCCAAGTTATGACCTCTGTTATTCGTGATCCCATAGCCAGACGTTCAGCATCTGGCATTGAGGTTGCCCCAAAGAAGGCTATTCTGCTGTGGCCAAGCAAGGTGTAGAAGTTCATGAGCGGAAGGTACGTTCGTCAATTTGGTTCGTATGCCGCCGCGATTACGAGATTGCATACTAGTGTGTGCAACTCTACAGCCACAAAGAACTCGTCCAGTTCTGGTAGGTGTCTAAATCAGAGATTCTTTTTGATGACAAAGGCAGCACCATCGAACCCCTCCTGAATTTTTTTTGTAAATACTCTGTATCCTAGTATCTTTAACTGGCTGTTAATAGTATCGATACCATGCTCCTATATTAGTATGATATCAAGGTCAAGCACGCGGAATATGTTTCCATATACGCTGGATTTCCTCCCATACATTCTCGTTGAGCGTCAATATCCTTAACCTGTCTTTCGGATTTTCTATTCTCTTTTCTAGCTTTTATATGTCTTAGTGCTGGCCAGTAGTAGATTTACGCATCCCGTTCCTCTTTTTTTTGTACTCTACTTGGGAGAGTTTTACAAAGGTTTTCCGGTAAAGGGCGACGTTCTGGTTGTGCTTGGCCTCCTTAACCGATTATTCTTCGCATTGAGCGCCGAAGTCCCATTTATAGTATTTTACTTTATTCCTACGCAAATTTCATTAGCTTTTTCTTTGTTCATATTTTACCATTTTTACAGCGTATTTCCTTTTTGGGTTCTCTGAGTCTGAAGTGTCTGTACTGTCCGTGGTGTCAGAGAATTCTATCTCTTTCTTTGAGCCGTCTATTTTCGTTTACTTTTCTCGCCCCTAGACTCTTTCCTAACATCTGTTTGGCATTCAGCTGCAATGGAGCACGTCCCCTGAAGGTGGGTTATCAGGAAACCACATTTCACTCATGCCATTCTTATTGAGCATTTGGTTTAGATCCTTTGAAATTCCTCTTGTTTTGGTTAGGTTTCTGACGTGAGCATATAAGATGCAGGTCAGAATCTTCATCGTATTATTATTCTCGATTCTTAAATAATTTTCGGGGGTTTCTGCCACTGTAAAGACTGCCTCTTTCGCCTGAGCATATGATGTGTTGCTTTCGCGTTCTTGCTCGTCTTTCTTTTGTTGTACCTTATGTCTGATACGTTCTTTTTTCAGTGGGCAGGCGATGGCCATGGAACGATCTGCCCACTTAAGGCAAAAAGCATTAACTGCAAAATTGTCAATTTGGGGAAAACGCAAAAAAATGGATTTCGGCCTCAAATAAGGATCTGATAACATTAATCGTAATTTTTTTGGACGGGAGGGGTAATTGTAAGCATTCATCTCTATGAATCTTGCAATACAATTTGGTTTAATCAGTTAATAACTTCAATATATTCAAATTTGTCCAGTAAATTTTGACTTAATGCTTTTTACCTGAAAATAGTTATAATAATTGGGTCATCTTATAATAAAATGATTTTTGTGGAAAAATGGTATAGGTATACCTATATCTAAATAATTGATAGGTACCTATTATATCATTAGACTCTATTGGTAAATACATATTTTATCATTTTAACTTTTACCAGAAAAGTTTGGAAAGGAAAATAAAAAAGATACATTGTAAAGCAATATTACTACAGAAAACAAAAAGAAAACATTGTAGACAACATAACTAGGTAGGTAATTGAAAATATTTTTTCCTTAGTTAATGCAGGAAACCTAAAAATAAAAAAAATCTTTGGTAAAACTTTACTTTTCCTACATACCTAATTGCAGCAAACAAAAGACAACACGATGATGCAAAAGAAATATTTGCAAAAATAATGAAAATTATTGCAAATCTTATAACTGGATAATAGAGCAAAAATAGTTCAAAAGTATACCTAGGTATATGAATAGAGCTACCTACCTATACGTTAGAATATCAATTTAATTTTTTTCCAACAAACAAAATCTTGCAATTATTGAAACCTCATTGCTGCATACGTAATGTCAGCCATCAAAAGAAAAAAAATTGGGGTTTATACGCTTCCAAGAAGATCTGGGCTGTTCTTGCTTTCTGGTAAATTGATCCAAAAATTTTTCCTGTTTTCAGGCATTAAACTTACAAGCTTGTCCAAAATATTTTCTTTCGTTTTTGAAGATAAGCCTCTTGGGCAATCTGACATAGGTTTTCCCAATAATTTTTTTGTGAAATTTATACTAGCATAAACAAAGTCTGCAACTTTAAAGTCTCCCTTGTAGTTGGTTTTATATTTTAAGATACGGCTACCCTTTTGAAATTTTGCATCCACAATCTCTGCTAACAATGGAAGGTTTGTTTCTTTTATCCCTTCACGAAGCCGAGTTTTTCTCTTGACCGAAATATCCGGAATATCGTTGAAACAGGCTCTAAAATTAATATCTAATACTTTAAAATTTTTTAACGGATGCATCAATAACTGATTTCAAATCTTGATATTCATAGATATTATCCTTTCTCCTAATATTTTTTTCTATGTGGCCGTGGATGCCATCGGCGGCCATGAAGGTGTGCCCAGGCACTAGATACTTAAAGGTGATGCTATTGACTTGTTGACTGGTGTTAACAAGGATTATCATTGCGCTGTAAAGTGCCCAATTCTTATTTTGGGCGGCGCAATTGTCAGCCCCCAAAATAAAATTAACAGCATCTCTTTCTGTTTTTTTTTAAGTCTAAATAAGCATTGGCCACATGTTCCTTGTTTCGGCCAGCAATTGATTCTGTCCAGAGGACTGCATAATGATTATAAGTTGATTTTTCTTTTTGGCAAATGTCTCATTAAAAATTATCAGGCGTGGAGTAAATACACAAGTTTTTAAACCTTTCATAATAGGTAAAAGAAGTATCTTTTGCATATCAACAGCAAAATCTTGGGTTGTAGAATCCCATTTTTGAGAGCAATCGTAATCATATGCTCTTCGTGCATCTTTTGCAAGTTCATTATGCATAGTCCATTTTGCTTTCAGTGATTCATCTAATATACCTAAATAATTTTTAAAATATAAACAGGTGTCGCAAAGATCAGTAGAGTCAGTTTCAAATCCAATATTTAGTTTGTTAAACACTCTTGAGAATGTAGCGTAGGAGCAAAAATCAGGGTCCTCTTCAATAAAGGTTTTATATAAATACTTCACTGTTAATTCAGGAGATAAATATCTTCTATTTGGAGCGTGCTTCCTCCTATAATGCGCTATTTAGGGATTCATCTTTTCTATGTGATCAATAATGATTTCTTCATTTTTCTTGTTGCTAGGTTCATGTTTTCCCCTCATATCAAAAAACTCAAAATCACTTAAAGAATTAGATCCACCTAAACTAGTAGAAGCTTTTTTAAACACATCCAAAATAATGCGATTACTTGAAAAGCCTATTTTGTGTAAAAACATTGTCTGACACACTTTGAATTCTGACCCTGACTCATTTAAGAAAGTGTATACGAAGGTACATGACTTTGTAAAGCATGAGAAATTGGAGCGTCTGCGCTCAGTCGTGGGGTTTTTCTTTATTCTTCCTAAAAGCCACTGCTTTTGAACAGATTTGTCCATTTTCCAAAACTCACTATGTATGGTATTCCGCAATTCAGGAGAAGTGGATTTAGTACACTGTTGCTTCCACGAATCTTTGCAGGGAGGAAGCAATGGATGTTTTTCTCTTTGAGCTTCTAATTGAGCTTTAGCTGTTCGTAACCTCTTTGATTTTTTTCTTTCATCAGCTTCTGCAGTTTCTTGACTATTTTGTTCAGGAGGAAGAAGTTGAATATTCTGAGAGGGTTCTTGAGGGCTTTGTTCCAGGAGAAGAAGTTGATTATTCTGAGAGGGTTCTTGATGATTTTGTTCAAGGGGAATTTGAATGTTCTGAGAAACTTCTTGATGTTCATTTTCATCTATACTCCTATTTGATTCATCATCATCATCATTTGGAATTACTCCACTGTAAAGGATAAAAAAAATTTATTAGCTTATTAATTATATACATAGAAAACGATATAGAAAATTGACCTATATATATTATATATGTATATACTATGATATAAGTCTGATCTTATCTGTGTGTGTGTGTGTGTCACACTCTGCAGAGCCTAAATGGGGGTGTATTGGGAAAAAAAATATATATATCATCTTATGTAATTTGGGGCTGCGGGGTGCTTAAAACTATTTCCAAGTCCGTATGACCAATGGTTAAAAAGTTATGAACCAAAAACTTGATCTATATATAACTTGTACATGCACAGAAAGACATCCAAAACTCTATTTCACATAAATTTTAGTATATTAACCTCACTAATTTAAGAGAAATTGTACAAAGAATCATGTTGTGCTCAAACAAAGAAAATGATTTCTCGGAAAAGCAATGTCTTTTGTTAAACAGCTGTACAATTTTTATTTCTTTGAGACGTGAAAAGTATAGGGTGGGCCAAAAAAAAGGGGTATTTTTAAAAAATTTACTTAAAATTTATTTTTATATTTTGAAAACTAAACCGTAGATAATGATTAGTTTAAAAATAGGTATAGAAAAATAAAGTTTTAGTCAGTCTTTTAATAATGTCCCCTTTTTTTGGCCCACCCTGTATATTTAAAAACAAACAAAAAAGTTAGGTTGACATTCAACATTAACATTAGCTATAGAATTTAAACATAATATCATTAGTTAAAAGAAGTTACTCACCTTTTCCTCAATTCCCTAAAAACGGCTTGTGCACTGGTAATCATTACGAAACAATTTATTCAGACCTTTCAATTAGAAGGACAGAAGTTAAATGAAATCCCTCTTTCAAATTATGATCGAGATATAGGTACCTGAAATTAATCATGTTTTGCTTGGTTCAAACAGATCAGAACCTGCAGAAACATGACGGAATTGCAGCTCAGGCTGAGTTCTCAATGCGAATCATATTGTATAATCTACTTAATGCATTTTGTCTGCAACTTGCTATGGGAATTCACATTGACATTTGCAGGCAAAACGCATTATCTAGCTAAAATTTTGTACTTAATGCTTTCTGCCTGAAAAGAAAGGATTAATGCTTTCTGCCTGAAAAATTCTTTTATTTTAGCTGGAGATAATGCTTTTTGAGCTCTCTTAAAATTTTAATGAATTAAATAGCATAACTGGCAACCTTTTAGTTAGATGCGTCTCATCGAGACGAATCCAACAGTACCAAAATCCCCAAAATCGCATTTTTGCAGTTAATGCTTTTTGCCTTAAGACGGCAGCGATGTCCTTGGCCGCAGTTTGCTCATTTATCCCAGGGACTGCTCTAGTCTTTCCAGTGGTGACCTAGCTCGTCGCACCTTGAACAGATCTCCTGCGGCTCTGTAATTCTTTTGTCGTGTATGTCTCCATCCTACAGCATCGGATTTAAAATTGTTGGGGAGTAAATTTCTCTCTCTCGATATGTTCCCCACTGATTTTTACATTCCGATACACGCTGAGCATCGTTATTAAAGAGACAAAATCTTGATTCGTCAGACCATACAACAGTTGTCCACTGTTTGTGTACTTTCGCCCACTGCAACCTGGCAATTTTTTATGAAGCTGTGATAAATACCACTTGTGCGCCGCTCTGTTCCATATGATCATGCCATGGAGTTTCCTGCGTAATGTTGTCTCTGAAATGGGCGGTGAAGGAGCAGACTCGAACCTTTGAAACAATTCGTGCCTAAAAGCAGATTGACTTTCAATAGCAAGCCTGGAGATTCAACGACAGGCTTTATCTCTTAAAACCTTCTTACTTCCATTATTCTAGCAACAGTTATTCGCGTTTTGGAAGTTATGCCACTCTTTGTATACCTGCAAAACCGTACATGTTGAAACACTAGCACCTGCTTCGTAGGATAAATCCTTTGGCGCGGCCAAAAACAATCGCACACATTTGCCGTGCTGTGATTTCGCTTTTCCTGCCCAATTTAAGTAGAGCTGATTAGCTATCTACAGATCTTTACGTCGCTCTCAACACAAATAAAGCCTAACTAACGTTTCAAGGGAAACTAAGCTATGCCTCTCAGCTGCCTAAGATTCCTACAGGTTTCAGATGTTAAGTTTTGGTTTTTCTCCTTTGGTGACAAACCTTTGCCCTGTGAGCTTATATATATATATTTATATATATATATATATATATATATATATATATATATATATATATATATATATATATATATATATATATATATATATATGTATATATATATATATATATATATATATATATATATATATATATATATATATATATACATACATATATATATATATATATATATATATATATATATATATATATATATATATATATATATATATATATACAGTGTCGGCCAAATATTTAGGGCCAGGAAAGCAAAAATAACAATCGTGCACTATTTAATTGTGTATCCTTTGCTTTTTAGAATTTTAGCAATACGTTTCGCCATGCTGTATACTAAATTCTTGCATAATTTAGACTAAATTTTATAGATCAAAACTTTCTTAAATTTTTCTTGCAATTCCATTAATGATGAAACTTTCTTCTGGGCAAGTTTTTGTTTTATAATTTGCGACAAGTTTTCGATTAAACTTAGGTCTGGAGAATTTCCAGGCCATTCTAATAGCTGAAAATAATTTTTAATCCTTTCTACAGATTTTTTCGATGAGTGTCATGGTGCTCCATCTTGTTGAAAGATGGAGCATTTATGAATTCCAATGAAGAAGTTGAGTTTTTCCTTAACAATCGAAGAATACATATCAGTATTTTTCGGGTTCCCTTTTTGAAGAAAATGCAATCCACCAGGCCATTTTACGGAAAAAAAATCCCCACACTCTAATTGCTGGTGATTGCTTCACTTTCTTTCGAGTGTACTTTGATTCATATGGGCTTGCTCATTTTGTCACTCCAACAAAATTTGTCACATAGTTGAACTGCCTCATGGTGGATTCATCACTAAGCATTACACGAGACCACATTTCTTTGGTCCAGGCTCTGGAACAGGTGTTTTTGTCTTCAAATTAAAGTCTTTTTAGAGTCTGTGCATTACGGTTCTTGCAGAAAACTCCAAATCTAATTCTTTTTTCATATAACTCATACGCCAATTGAACTGTACGATAACTTTTAACGTATCTCACACCATGGCATTCAGCAGACGCAAAAATCATTGTCCTAAAGTTTAGAACTAATTAAATGGAGTGGTCCTAAATATTTGGCCAATAATATATATATATATATATATAGAGAGAGAGAGAGAGAGAGAAAGAGACACACACACACATATATATATATATATATATATGTATATATATATATATATATATATATATATATATATATATATATATATATATATATATATATATATATATATGTGTGTGTGTGGAAAATTAAAAAAGGAACTTTCTTTCGAGTTCTTTATCAAGAAATAACAAAAGCACAGAAAAAATGTAATATATTTAAGCAAGCCTCTGAGGAGAGGGATCGCCAAAAATAAACAAAAAACTAATCATAAAATTAATTAAAGAGAAATGGAAAAATAATGAGCGGAGAGGGACCATGAAAAATAAGATCATTAAAACATGTAAATTCAAAAGAATAAAGGGTTCGCAGAGGAATAAAATATCACCTAAACAATTCGTCAGTAAGAGAAAATAAGAAAAAGAGATGAATATCGTATTTCAGGCGTAATAGCTAAGATAAATAATCACAGATGTACTAAATAATTGGCAAAAGAAACATATAGATACATAAACATAAACGTACAGGTACATAGATGGATGAAGGCAAACATAAAATAAACTTAATATCTTAACGTTAATTTATATATATATATATAATAATATATATATATATATATATATATATATATATATATATATATATATATATATATATATATATATATATATATATATATATATATATATATATATATATATATATATATATATATATATATATATATATATATATATATATACGAGGGGGAGTCAAAAAGTTCTCAGATAAATGGCATAAAATTTTTATTTGTAATAATACTGTAATCATTTTTCTACATAAGCTCCATTAACATCTATACACTTTCTTAATCTATGAATCCAACGGTAAAGACCATCTTTGTAGAATTCACGGGGTTGTCTCTGGCACCAAGTAATGACCTGCTTTTTCGCTTCATCTAATGATTGAAACCGGGTTCCTTTTAGGTGTCCCTTTAAATTTGGTTAGGTTAGGTAACCTAACCTAACCTAACCTAACCTAACCTAACCTAACCAAATTTAAAGGGACACCTAAAAGGAACCCGGTTTCAATCATTAGATGAAGCAAAAAAGCAGGTCATTACTTGGTGCCAGAGACAACCCCGTGAATTCTACAAAGATGGTCTTTACCGTTGGATTCATAGATTAAGAAAGTGTATAGATGTTAATGGAGCTTATGTAGAAAAATGATTACAGTATTATTACAAATAAAAATTTTATGCCATTTGTCTGAGAACTTTTTGACTCACCTACGTATATATATGATTAAGTTAAGGGCGATTTGGTATGCAGGTTCTATTGAAGTCCGCAGCTGTGGCAGCATTAGTAATTTTACCTGGGTATTCGAGGCTAAAAAACATTAACAAATGTCATTTTTTATTCATAGACGTCTTCCGACCATGTTATTTCACCTTCATTGATAAACAGAAATTTAATTATTTAATAAATGGCTACATTATATATAGTATTTCTATGCAAACATCAGTATTACAAAAATTGGCTAATTATGGCGCCGGAAATATTTAAGGGAAAACTAAGCGTAACAAGAACAACTCGTGTCTGTATTTCACCAACGAAACGGAAGATCAAGAAGCCCTTCCATTCTTTGATATCCTTATAAGTGCCCAGGATTCCAAATTTGTCACCCAAGTATATGTTAAGGACACGAACTTTGGCCTCTGCTTAAACGGTTCTTCTGAGTGTCCTGAACGTTAGAAGAGATCAGTCATCGATGCCTTAGTTAACAGGGCAATTTCTCATTCATCCTCGTGAACGGCTGTTGATCATGACCTTAAGAGGGTTTCCTGAGTTCTCGTTGACAATGGCTACCCACAATGATCTATCCATGCCAGCATCAAAGTGAAAATGAGCTTGGCTGCTGGTTTGGCCTTAGGTCTACTCCGAAGAAGGGTAATATCGACCTTCATTACGGGGCCAATTTGAACACCGGCTACCGTGAAGACAAAAGGCTCTCGAAGTCATTCTCCATCGTAACCTGACCCCAACTGACCCGAATACAGATATTAAACTGATTATATACTAAAAGACCAAGAAAACAAGTAGATGCATAATAAAGAACAACTGTCTCCCTCTAACGAGCGAACTACAGGAGACTAACGTCGTGTACGAATATTCGTGCAAAGTCGCTGACTGCGAACATCGCCATTCAAAGTACATCGGCGTAATCTCCACAACCCTGTTAAGGTGACTGACAGCTCAGTTTCCTGATGGTTCGATTTAAAATTCACATCCACTCTTATTGCACTAACCTAACCGGTGAAAAACTGAATCTGGACACCTCCATCATCCTGAGACTCCAAATTCGCAGATGATTGTGGTGCCTGAAGCCGTCATCATTTAAATGAAGAAACCGGCAATTAAGCTGCAGCTTCAGCCGAACTCACAGGCCCGACATTTTGGCGTCTCCTATTTAACCGCCGTTAAAACAAGCAGGTTTTTGAACTTCATTTTCCTAAGCCTCCTTTGCCGGTGAACTAGATCTGTGCGACAAATAGCCAGACAACTTGCTTCTTTTCCACTAAACTTCGCCAGAAGCTTCCATCACCATTCGCCCCCGCGTGCTCCACACCTTTAGAATTGCATGGAATGTCAGTAGAAAATAGCTCATCGACAAAATTTTGCGGTCCGAATTAGATAGATGCATTGTAAGTGGTGGCTCAAACCTGCAGTCCTTTTCAGGGGGAGGCAGATTTGTTAGTTTCTTAGAAATTGTTTTTATCTTTGGTGGCCTGAAATCACTTATCTCTTCTTCATAAATAGTAACTTCTTGGATATTTTTGAGGCTTTCAATTTCTAATTTCCTGTCCTTCTAATCATCTTTTTCCAGCATAGCTAAAATTTTGTTTTCAGAATGGGCCCAGTAGGAATTGCTTAGGAATGTTTGCCATGCTATAGCTTCACTGACAAGTTAGAGTATTAGCAGAATATTGATCTATTCCAGGAGATGTTTAGATCTCTCCATGTATTTTGGAGAGAATTTGATGTGAAATCAGATAGGCACATAATAAGACCCTACAAATTATGTGAGAAAATACAAGTCATTAGTAGTTTTTTTGGTTGTCAGATAAATTAAAAATATTCTGCTGGGCGTGTTGAGACATCTTGAATAAGATATTGTCGCTAGTTTCATATTTATGAGATCATTGCCAATTACAACACTTCTAATAGCAGTTCAAATTATGTACAGGTAAGCTTGGTCCCCGATAAGCTAAGTCTCATCTACAATCGAAAATACAAACCCTTTTATCAATACATTGAAAGCCATTTGGTGATACTGGTGGAGATTCACAAGTGGTTAAGTCTTTACGAAGTGGTTGATCCATTGCGTTTCACTTTCTTTTGGACCAATATATTTCCTTCCAGGTGCCTCAAATACAGCTCCTTCACATGCAAGCCGCAGATGATCCACTAAAAGGGGCGATGTAATTAACATTCAATCCATCTTATGGCTCCGTTCTTGTAGCCGGTATTTGTTGCCCTGCTGTCAGCTTACACTGCCTTTATCTCATGTTGAATATTATTTTCACTAGGGCATTTCATCAGGCCATCTGCCATTGCTAGCTTCTCCTACAAACACAAAGTGATCTTAAATTTCTTATAATTCATGCCATTTGTTCCCTTTCTAAAATTGATGAGCATGGCAAAGACTTCTTGGGTAAAAGCATGTGCTTCATTGAAAATTTTTATTTAATCAAGGGAATTAATTTCTAACTATACAAATAACAGGAAACGAAAAAATAAACCCTTAAAATCATTTTCCTCTTTACTTATGTTATTTATTTCAAAGGACATAAAGGGAAAATTTCTTTTCGTAATTCTAAAATAGGGAAGAAAATAACTTTACATTTAAGTTAGAAGAATTATTTATAGATTAAATTTTACTCGTATTGAAAGCAGTTTATAGTTTCCAAAATTCCGCAAATAATACTATAAATCCAGAGAAATCAAGAAGGATATTTTCTTCTATATTCATTCATTTGTATGATGATGAACATGTATTTTTATAAAATAAGGACTTGAATGAAAAGTAGGTGAATACCTATTAAATATAAGATCAAATTATTTTTGCATGTTGCGAATGTATCTAGTTAATAGTTAAAATAATGCAAGGAAGAAGAAATTCGTATAATCATACTATACTCCCCAAATTATTTAATTTTTCTTTATCTCTTTACTGATCATTAGGAGAATATATAAATATCATCTACCCTCTTTCAAATGTTCTTTTTAGGGGTATTCGCTTGTGTTCTTAGGAAAATTACTATAAATTTAATTTTAAAATCAATAAATATTTAGCAGATTATCATCAGTTTTTAGTTGTATAATTTGTCATAGAAAATACTAGCGAAAAGCTGAATTTGCCTTTAAAAAATATCTGCACTCAAGATAACAAATAATTCTTTGTAACCGAAGGATATCTTCTTATTTATTTATTTTATTTTACATATGTTCAGATGTATGAACTAATAGGTGTAGGAAAAGTTCAAAGTTTAGGCCAAAATGCCTTTCCTTTCACCAAGAATTCCTTAAAAGACCAAAAATTGAAAATTAACCATTCTAAAGAATTTTGATAACATGATTAAAAATGCAAGTCACAAATTTGATGAAGTTCCTAAAATATATTTTTGCTTTTTTTACATCCAAATTACGAATTTAATTATGAATATTTTCCTAATTTAATTAATATTCCCAAATTGACAGTGAAAATAGACGTTAAAAATAGAAAACTTTATATGGACATATTGATTTTAATTCAGAGCGATAGAAAAGTAAATAAAATTATTCCGAAGATTTTTCTTTGTAAGTTGGATGAATTTTGATTTCATTATGTAAACCTTTGTATAAATGAGATTGAAATTTTATATTTTAAGATTTTGGATTCTGTTTAAAATATTTCACAAATAATTCAAAATTTTTTTGATGCAGCTAAAAATCAGTAAATTTGTGATTAGGTTTAGAGGCCATAGTAATTTTATAAAGGGCAACATACATTTGATTAAGTTGAGGGGCAGTTACTTGGGAACTTAAAGTGCTAAGATGAGTGAAAAAGTATATTAAATTGATTTTATTGTATTAGTAGGAGGTTAAAAATAATAAAATACATACAGACTCAAACGTTAGCGAGAGCGAATATTAATTATAATCTATAAATATTTTCGAACTTGGTGGTAAAATGTCTCGTTATAGCTCCCTGATGGTAAGCACAGCTAAGAAAAAATGCTATAAATAACTTAATAAGGGTTGAATCAAGGCTTCTGTGTAATTATTATTTAATTAATTTCAGGTAGTGAAAATCAAATTAAAAGTCTCCCCTAAAGTATTAAATGTGAGATTTGTGAAGCAAGAGTTAAAAATTGGATAGTGATAAAATGAAAATATATGGAACGTATACAGTCCGAATAGTTTTGAAGAAGTAATTTTGTACGGTCCTCGGCTTCAGAACCTACCAAACTAATACATTTGAGGCAGATCCACTCATCGTCTTGGAAAGAGTGATAGGAGGCATTCAACGAGATTTCAGCTGCAAGATGGTTGCCAATGCTGGATCTGTAACTTACTTAGAAAGAAGAATTTTTTGTTGACTTCACAGAAGTCTGAGCCATAAGAAAAAAGCATATATTCTTAATATTTTATTTCTCTCTTATAAACTATATTTTATTCGAAAGAATTGAGTTACACATTAAATATTTAATATTTATTTTTTCCTAGAATGACAGAACTTTATTATCAAGCTCATTTATAAAACACAGATAATCCATTGTCTACTAAATACTAGTTTAAAGAGGTCTGAAACTTGAAAGCCAGTTCTTTTGACTGATGGGTACGGTTTTATAAAATATGTATATTATAATTCAAGCCGTACAGGGTTTCAATATAGTTTACCTACTAGTCAAAAACCTGCCGTAAACAAAGGACATTTTCTTCTAAAAGTATAAAATAAAGTCGTGAGTGGTTATCAAATGACTTTTGATCTTTTCTTTTTCTCTATCGTTTCCTTTTTTCTCGCCTTTTCCGGCTAGAAAATGATCTTTTTCTTGCAAATAAATCGCTGAAACAGTTTTCCTAATAATCTTTTTTCCTAAGCTACCAATATAAAGTTTTCCATTAATGGCTATCATCTTTCTCTTCGATTACTCGTTTCCGTGAAGACTTGTTAGGTGTAGCAATGAAACTCCTGCATTGCGTTGTCTTGCACCTGCGATTCGCTGCATTTTATGCTACCTTGGCCACAATGCCTAGAGGAGGATCTATAGCTGAATGCTCCCAACATATTTTCACTTTCCTTAGCTTTACCACTTTTTTTACAGCCCTTTCTGTTCAAATATTCGTCTGAAAACCGCCTCGTTGGTTTTCGCCTCAAATAGTGAAGAAATAAATTTGCGAGTATAGTTTTGTGTATTTTTTCTTGGGTGGAAAAGCCCTTCAAATTTTAAAACCTTGAAATTCATTTCAGCATTTATCTCCATTTATGTGATCTCCTTTTAAAATTTATTTGAGGGCCTCCTCCCTCCCATTTGGCTCAAACAAAACGATGACGCTTTTTGAGTCGGTCTACGCAAGAACTGTTAGGATGTTGATGTAAAACAATTTTATTTAATAAAATTTCCTTGCACTGGATGGATTGAAATTCCAATTCGTAGATTAGAATGGCTTTTTTTCTTATCTTAAAATTTATTATTCTCTTCGTACATGCTGTCATTCAAAAAGCGTCAGAAAGCTAATCTAACATGCAGTTCCATAATGCCTTAACGTTGATTCGTAGCTCAATATCCTTGGAAGATATTTTAATTCTTATCCTAGATGAGGAAAAAGTAAATCTTAATATCGAGAAGAGATATATTCTTTCAAAACACGCAAATGTTTTGTTAGGAATAAAGTGTTGAATTAACTGAGTTAGTGTCTTGACTTGAAGCTAATCGTTATTGTTGTCACTTAAAAATGTATGTATGTAGAAGAATGGCTAATATATATGTTCAAGGATATAAAAACTTTGTTACTAAATATGGAGAACATCTCTTTTTAAATATGTTCAGCATGCAGTTAACTTCCCTTCAGTCTGCCTTCCTATATGTAGAACTCATTTTATCCATATAATACAGTTCTTAACCATGGGGGACTTTTCTACATAGATTAGCAGTCTAATCTTGTTCAACAAATAAATTTATACGGATTGTACATAATTTACAGGCAAACACATTTTATCGTAAGTGGCAGAAAAAAATAATACAAACATAAGATAGTCAAGTAGTCAATAGCGTTTGTTAAAATGAAAGTAAAATAAATTTTAACATAACAAACTACATTTTATTCAGCGAGATATTTTCATTATTATTAGTAGTTCATTTGGTTTTGATGAAATACATGATTTCATATTCTTTTTCGTCTCTTTCATATCCGAGTAAACATTACCATTAATGTGATAATGCATGGACTTATATATAAATGGAATTCAAATGGTGCCTCTTCTAGTGAATATAAAAAATAAGGAGGAACTTCCACTATAGTATTAATATTTTCATGGTTAAAAGTTGCAGCGTGTGAGGACGTTCTTGGTATGTCCAGTTAAGGAGGCAGTGAATTTAAGGGGCCTCCAAGATCCCCAACATAACCCCTTTGGATTTTTCTGTGATGATATTTAAAAAATCGTATTTGTGTACTAATCATAGAAGTATCCAACAATTAAAAATAATATATAGCTGAAGAAATTAATAACATAGACGAGGAACTTTTGTAAAAGTGCTGATAGCAACTTCTTGACGAGTAAATGAATGTTATGAGAAGAATGGTAGGTATTTGAAAAGAAAAATCATCAAATAAATTAAATAATTCTGTTCATTATGTAAAGTGATCATTACTCTTAGGTCTTTGGTAATTTTAATTAGATAAATTTAGTTAAAATAAAATTAGTTTTAATAGTCGCTAAATATCTGAAAGTTCTGCGAATATTTGTTAAAAATCAATGCTTGACTAAAACTAGCATAGCTTCTACAAACTAAATCTATCAATTAGACAGTTTAGAACCAAAAATATATTCTTGATTTTATTAAACTTCAAAAGTATGAGATGGAAAAAAAGACCCTGGATTTATGGTGTAAAAATAGTGGAAACGAAGTTGTGACTGTGACTGTGACTGTTTTGATTTGATGGGCATGTAAGAAGAATGGCTATAAATTAACTTGTGAGTAGTAAATATATACTATTTGGAGAGTTAGAGATAGCAAAGTGTGGGCAAACAGTGCAAAAATTTGATGGATTTTTGAATAACTGAATGACGGGTAAATGGCTGACAAAGGAGCATGTGCAAGATATTATGTAGTAAGTTTGCATAGGAGGTATGTAGTTATAAACGAGCTTGCTTGGGTTTTTAAGACGGGGTGAATTCTGAATACAGGAGATAGTAAAACACAGCATTAATGTGTTCATTTCTTAAAAGATTATGTTTTTGTATTCACAGTTGCGTTTGGAGTTCTTTTGCATTGAAATGCTTTAATTAAATTTGCATATAGTTGAAAATACATATGTAGTACTACAGATTGTAGGGGAAAGTATGCAGATACAACACCAGGTGTGCATATTTCTAATTACCCAGTCAAGGGAACTCTCTTATTTGTGGAATGGACTAGCCTCAAGATATTTGACTTTCTCTTATGACCAACCTCCGAGGTTATTTGCTCTTGCTATCTAACGTCAACACATCTTATCAGCTTTAAATGCAATGGTTTATCAGGTGGTTTATAATTATTTGCATTACATACTTATGTTGGATTCTTTTCATCTTCATTTAATATCTTAAAGGGTTCAACTACCTCAAATATACAGAATTGAACACTTGAATTTTTAAAAATTGAATAACATCCCAATAAACCAGGAGAAAAATCAATAAACTTACTAAGAAGTGTGTAAGTATGAACGTATGAGGAGCTTTATCATATTTTTCAAGTAAGTTAATGAATATTAAATCACAAAATTGGGGGTAATTTTATGAAATATTCTATGGTTCATTTTGAATACGCATCTTATCATTGCCAAAATCAATGATTCTACGTCTCGAATAAACCTGCTATCACTAATTATCTTGATTCAGGTGGTTTTCAGTCAAACTTGCTTCATATAATTTGTATAAGTAACGGAAACTGGTCAAATAAGAGACAACTGGAGAGATTAAAAGTATATGTTTAATGAGAGATGCTTCCGCAGATCGACACTAATTTTGTTAAAGGGTTAAAGGATAGCGGTTCTTTTAAGTTATAGTCCTAAATATTTCATATGCTTCCTTTCTTCGTATGATTTCTTTTGGATATCATAAATCTCATGCACCACTAATATATTTATAGCTAGGATATTTCATCAGACGCTGCACGTACGGATAATAATGATAGAGTGAAGATGTCTCTCTTATATTTCAAATCTTAGGTATCATTATCATTTATAAAACAATATAATATTTATACTTTCATTTGCTTTCTTACAAGGTAAATGATCGTATCGATACCAAACAAACGAAAAATTAATAAACCTGCTTGGTTGATTCTGTACATACACTGTAACAAAATTGTTATATAAGAAGAAAGATTTACAAGCAAGGGGTACATTGATACACATATATAGCAAATATAGCCAAAAACACCATAGAAATACATATCCGTTATACTTAAGAGATATCTGTATAACTAATGAAATTCCTTTAACGTTATAAATCTGCAATGAACACATCAATAGAAGAAATAATACAAACACGAAGCTAACTATTCTTTTCAAACTTTAAAAATAAATTTTATATAGATTTACAATGTTTTAATGAGAGACACTTGTATTCTGGCTTATAAATAATAAAATTATAGCTTTCAGTCATATATTTTAATGAGTTTTCTACAAGGACTCGTTACCATTTCGACATTATATAATGCTTTGTAGATGTTACTTTTGTCCTATGATATAGGTAAAATAGTGAATTCTGTTATATCTTAATTCAAGTGCACATGAACCTTTTTGAAAATTTTAACCATAGAATAAGATATGTTTGATAATTGGTTTTAATTATAGGCTCATTCTTACTGTAATATTAACTGTTCTTCAATTCTAAAAATGAAAAATGTTAGTACACTATTAATCTCATTTTCACTGTATTACTCTAAACATATAAAGGCAATTGTTCATATTAATTCATTTATAATATGTGCGTGGGATAAAATATATAATTGCAAATATGTTAATGATTTTTAAGAAGCTGAAAAAGTGAAATCAAATACCTGATCAAAGAAATAGCAAAGGTAGTGCAGGATCGGTGGCTATTTTGTACAAATTTGCTACAATACTAAAAACTTACTTTTGAGGACGATGCTTTCACAGAATTTATTTTTTTTATTTGGAATAAAATGAAATATGAAAAATAAATTGTCACATCTTAGGGTATTAATAAACACTAACAACACTTTCAATTGACGGTTGGATTTCTAATAAAGGATGAGTAAAACAAATATTATTTTAAACGATTATGATGAACATCTGCTGTTGTACTAATATTCATAATGAACTGATCTTCTCATCCGAATCGCCATGGTCGCCATTCGGGAATGCTTCTTCGTTAGAATGTAAATCAGGAACGATATTGACGTGAATTATCGGGTGAAATTTGACTGTAGTTGGCTTCTGCTCAGAAGATTCATCCTCAGATCCAGCCAACAAGTGAGTAGTGCTCGATTTCGCGCTTGGAGAAGAACCTGCATGAAGTAAACCATATTGACCTTAGTTATTACAATTATATAATACTTTTTAACACTTATTCATAATAAAGAGAGTAATAATCAACGTAATAATAATTCAATAGAGGGAGAAGTTTAGAATCATGATGGTAAAAAATCAGGTTTTACCCTGCAGGAGAGTAAACGGTGGATGAGAGTTCTCGTTGGTCGCCAATTGCTGAACCCCTAACAACGGTACTGGAGACGGTGAGAGCATCTTCGTATAATCCACATTATTTTGGGCCTTATGGAGTAAATAAGTGTTAGGTGAGGAAACCGTGAAAAGTTATTATTTCTAAAAAATTGGTTCTAAATTTTCATGGATAGATATATATATATATATATATATATATATATATATATATATATATATATATATATATATATATATATATATATGTATATATATATATATATATATATATATATATATATATATATATATATATATATATATATATATAAAGCAGGAGTAAAATAAATAGATTAGGTGAGGTATAGGCACATATAAATTGGTTTAGAAATATTGAAATTGTAAATGTAGAAAATTAAATTAAATTGAACAATATTGCTTTTAACAAAATCTTTAGCCACTTTTGTATTTTTTAATATTTCTCTTGAATTTTTAAAATTGATCATTTAATTCAAAAAAGTCTGCTAAAGGAAAATATGTTGTTCTATGGGGATGCGGGCCATATTTATAACTTTTTAATTATTTATCTATTTCATTCTTCAAGAGATTTCTATATTCGAATCTATATATTTCTTCTTACTGATGTTGCCATTTGAAACATTACAATGTCTTCCATTTATCTGACTCTTAGTATTCTTATTGGCTGAGATTCCTTCTTCTTTTAGTTGTTTAGGTTAGTTCTTGATCTTCGATTTCTTTCTTGATGTATCTTCATAATAACTTGCATTTATCTTGATGTGATGCTTCCTTCTTAATTCTTGATGACGTAATGATTTCTTCTTGATTCTTGATGACCTCATGATTTCTTCTTGATTCATGATTAGTTAGCCCTTGAAATCGTTTTCCGTGATTTCCGTTTTCTTCGTGAATTTTCTTCATAAAAATTGTGGACTTTGTGAGTTTCGACCGCGGGTCTTTGAATCTAAATGCCAGCACTCTAGCCGTTGCGCTCCTGCGAGTCCGTTTTTAGTTGATAATTTAATGGGCTATTTATATTATTGACTTGAAAGGAATTTTTTTCTGATACGTCTTCGCACCCCTAAACAGGTCTCTTTCTATGGGGGATCCATATTATTATTTATTTATCAATATCATTCATTTATCTGAGATTTCTATATTCGAATCTATTTATTTCTTCTTGACTAAAGTTGCCACATTTGTCTACCAGTTATGTGACTCTTGGTATGCTTATTGGCTGAGATTCCTTCTTCTTTAAGTTGTCTGGGTTAGTTCTTGATCTTCGTATCCTTTCTTTTCTTGATGTTTCTTCATATTAACTTGCATTTATCTTGAGGAGATGATTCCTTCCAAATTCTTGATCACGTGATGATTTCTTGTTGATTTGATGAGTTGAGATGAGTAAGCCATTGAAGTCGTTTTCTTCCGTTTTTCTTTCTTGAGGCGATCCATTTTATCTTGAGTCTTCATTAAAGCATTTTCCTTGAATTCCGTTTTCTTTGTAAAAAATGTGGACTTTGGGAGTTTCGATCGCGGGTCTTTGAATCCAAATGCCAGCACTCTAGCCGTCACGCTACCGCGAGTCCGTTTTGAGTTGGTAATTTAATGGGCTATTTATATTATCGACTTGGAAGGCATTTTTTTTCTGATACATCTTCGCACGCCTATAGTTCTACTATCCATAGCTTTGTTTTTATTATATGAATTATATATGTCCGGTTTAAAGGCTATCTTATTTTTATCGGTATATTTTTCTCATTACCCTTATTTATTTTTCTCTTCCCCTCTTTATTTACCCTTTCTTTCTTATTCCACCCTTAATACTTTAGTCTCTACTTGCTGCGTTTATCTCTTTAAAGCTCTTAGCTAGTTTGGTCCACAAGGTGTTTTTTGGTTTGACCTAGGTATCTGCTCTTGACGGCTTTAGATGTGACTTTATTTCGTCTATTCTCATTTATCTAATGGTGATTTCAGGTTAAAGAGGCAGTACTAAGTTTTGTTTCACTTATATACCTATACTTTTGTATTTTTTTATAGTTATCCCTTAGATAGAATTAAAAAAAGTTTAAAACTACTTCGAAATAATGTTTACTTTTTTCCTGCGCGATATTGGTTCTATATATATATATATATATATATATATATATATATATATATATATATATATAAAAGAGGTTTAAGTGGTCACCGCAAATTCTAATTATAGAGGAGTAAAATACCACGATTTAAGGAAAGAATTAAAGTAAAAATGTACAGAAAAAACAACACCTAAAAAACTGGCTAATAAAAGCTTAAAAAACAAAAAAAAAATCAAAATAAAACCAAACAGATCAAATGAGAAACATACCTTGAATCTTTGATATCCAGTGAGAATATGGTGTGTTAGAGAGGTGACGGAAAATATAACAGTTTCGCTAGTAGTGGTTGTTTAAAGGATGTTTAATGCAATAGAAGAGGAATCAGAATTGAGTGAGGGAGATAGTGTTTTAATATAAATAGATTCAGAGATAAGTAGTGACAGTGGGTTTGAGTTTGAGTCCAAAGTCTCGAAGTCATTTAAGGATTGAATTGTTTGGCATTTAATTGAGTGCTCTCTTATAGAAGAATGTTTTTTTTTATTAAGACCTTTCCCTGTTCTAAGGCTGATGCCCATGTAAGAAGAAAAACGGGCCTGAACGTTACGTAGGATGCTTGCAAGATATTTTCCAGAGGTACACTCTGGACAAGAGTAAAAATAAACTAAACCACTACGTAAGTCTTTAGGAGTTTGATCTTTAATTTAAAAGAAAATTCCAATTGTGTGGTTGTTAGAAAAAACAACTTTAAATTCAGTTTGCATAAAAAATTTTGCTAATACTTTAGAGATACCTTTTCTGAAGGTTCAATTCCAAAAACCGATCTCAGGAACAACAAGAAATCTTACATCTGTGGTGCAGTGATTTCAGGAAAGTTAAAGAAATATATATTATTTAAAAACTGTTTTACTGCCCTTTCAATTAAGAGTGACGGAAAGCTGTTTTTTTATCAAGAGTGATTTCAAGTTCTGGAACTCTTGGTGGATTTGGAGGAAGGATGAGCAAAGGTGAAAGCCCCTGTGTACAGGAGTCTTAATGATAGAAATTTTATTTTCAAAATCACAGAAACTATAAAAGTTAATCCCTAACCCTGTCGAAGTTGGTTTTCTATGGATGGAGGTCAAGATAAAGCCAATTTCTTTGGAAATTAAAATGTATAAAAAGGAAATACTGTTATTATTTTCTGTTTCAATAGTAAAAGAAATATTCGGGCCTAAAGAATAAAAAAGATCAAGAAACCTTTGAGCTTGTAAAGGTTCATTAAAACCTGCGAAGTAGTCATCGACAAAACGACGGTAAAAAAGTGGTTTATAATCGTCGGCACACTGATGAAAAATTGAGTCTTCCAAAAAATACATGAAAAATTCAGCAGTGGTTGGGCCAATAGGAGACCCCATCGCTACTCCATCTATCTGTTGATAGATATTATTATCGAAAGTGAAATAGGACTAATTAAATATAAGATTCAAAAGTTGTTTGAAAAGAGGTCTAGAAAAACCTTGAAAAGTTTGTTGGTGGTTAATAATTTTTTTAAGAATTATTTCAAAGGTTTGATTGACAGATACATTTATGAAAAGTGATTTGATATCAAAACTTACAAAATACTGATTATGTGGGAATTTCTGTTTTAGGATATCCTTTTGAAATTCCTAAGAGTTAATTACAGTTAATTTATTACCTTTAATGGAAAACAACAGTTTGACAATAAACTTCGCAAATTTATAAGCCGGTAGAGGGTAAGCCGGTACCCGTAGCGAAAAGAATTTTATAGGTGCTCTGATTAATAATTCCTCACTGGATATCAAAGATTCAAGGTATGTTTCTCATTTGATCCGTTTGGTTTTATATTGATTTTTTTGTTGTGTTTTAAGCTTTTATTAGCCAGTTTTTTATGTTTTTTTTCTGTACAATTTCACTTTACTTCTTTACTTAAATCGTTGTATTTTACTTCCCTATAATTATAATTTGCAGAGACCACTTAAAACTATTTTGTATATTTGAATATCTTAATCTATATATATATATATATATATATATATATATATATATATATATATATATATATATATATATATATATATATATATATATATATATGCATATATACATATATATATATATATATATATATATATATATATATATATATATATATATATATATATATATATATAAATTTAAATATACGTGTGAATTTGTGCAGTATATTTTCATTATAGGATGTTTTATTAAAAGCGACCACTAGTTCCGAATTAATAATTCCTTTCCAATCTTCTCGATTTGTCTTATATAAGCCTTTTCTTCATTGTTTAACCTGTGGATAAGCGTACCGAAGTTCATCGGGGACTGATGTTTGTTATTTTGCCAAAGGTAGAAGTGAATTAATGTAATTTTTCACTTCCTGTAATTTAACTGCCGCGTTTCGATTCATCAAGTATCAACTTCAGAATTACAATGGGAAATTATTAGAAAGTATCCAGTTTAATTATGTTATAAATTGTATTACCAAAATTACGAACGAAGCTAGACACGTATAGGCAGGTTGGCTCCAGGTGATAAAAGGTCGGAGGAGTAGGTAGCCAGAGAGGTGGGGGGGAATTAAGCTGCTTGCCAGATGGGATTAGTTGCTAGGCGCATCTCTGAGTACACCTGTCCCTCTGTTTGCTTTTCTTGCCCTGGGCAGGATTTAAGTTGAGTTAGACTGTATGTTTAAATTCGGTTGTTTCTCTTGGATATACATACGTATATCGCTTCAAAGAAGAGCAGTTTATGCCTGTTGGTAGCATAGTCTAAAATTTTGGTTGTTTTCTTCTATCATTTTTTGGTTGAGGCATGTTCCGTGTACTTCCTGTGTATGTTTTTTAGGTGCACCGTTGTTTAGATGGTATGACATTCGGCTTGAGATAGTGGTTTCGGTCATGATAATATACAAGTTAGGTAGGAGCTCACAGTCTCCTAGTTTACATGTGTACTAGTATAACAGATGTGTCTTTTGTTTCGGTTGTAGCGGGGATTTGGGGTTATTTTTCATGAAGAGGGTGGAAGTACGTCTATTTTGATATTAGATAATTAGTGCGATCATTTTCTCGGCGTCTATGAGTTTTATTCTTCGGTCTATAATGTCCTTGATGGCTCTTTCATCTGTTTAGTGTTCGGTGCTCATAGTATTCTTGTAGAACAGTTTTATAATATCCTCATTATACGTATTCCTGTTCTTCTGGGGTTCTGAGAGGTACTATCTGTCCATTTTAATTCTTATGGATATTTGTATTTCTTTATTGGAGAATCCGATGGTTTGTGACTTCTCTTGGTTTAAATATCGCAATAAGAAAAAGGATGCTCAGCTTACGGCGTTTGATGTATAATTGAAGAATGGACCTTTAGTATTGATTCTTTCTCATTTTTATCTAGATACTGGGAATATGACAAATATTTTCTTATATTACCGATTTCAATAGCTATGAGTCTTTCTACCATTTTTTAATTTTAAGGGAGTGTGGTGAGATGTGAATTATTTTTCGGTAGGTGATATATGTTAAGCAAGTACAATAGGACCATTAAAGAGCTAAACTGTACGAGGCCTACATTGATGTTAAATTTAGAATCCTAGTTGCCCTTTAGGGATATGATGATAATTATAAATTGCACATTATTCTCATCGCTCTGTAGAAACCTTGTATTTTCTGTAAACTAAAAAATTATTGCACTACATATTTGTCATTTCACAGTCTAATTTTAGGAGTTAACGAAAATGAACTTTTCTGACAACATTCCAAAGAAAACTTAATCGGGGATTTGGTTGGTAATTACAAACCTCTTAAAAGTTTTTCCGGGTTTGGGGATAAAATTAATATTTGCAATTTGGAAATTGTCCAAGAAAAGGTCTAAGTTGACCTTGTCAGAGAGTTTAAAAATGTTAGGTAGTTTCATCTTGTAAGTTTCTGGATCTTTCTCACGGTACTAGCTAACGGCAGCCAAAAGTATATTTTTATTTATTGGAGCATCGAATTCCACAAGGTAATTTCCCACTACTACTTCAGTCAAGAATCGGAGTCATTTAGATATGTTTAATTCTTATGTTAATAGTGTCAACATAAGGATTGTATACCCCTTTATTATCTTCGATTGCTACCTCATGTTAAATTTGATCAGCTCTCATTTTAAATTAGATGGTGTTTCACTTCTCAGATTTCGGACCGTTGAGAACAAATGCGGCTGAGAGCACGTTACTAGTAGAGAGGGGATTTCCAATGATAGCAATAAGAAATGTGATCAATAACTGACTATGAAATGTGAGGCCTATATTTTTAACTGTCTTGAAAACACGGTATTAGAGGCGCCAAAGTAAGATTGGGAGCAATAGTTTTGCCGTGAGACAAAATGACAAGTACTATCAGTTCTACCTGATCTCCCACGGTTAATATATTATAAATTTGTTCAGAAGACATGCATAAATATGTTTCTAAGATTAAAGTAAGTTTTAAAGAGACATGAAATGTAGCTGAAGAATTGAAGATAAAGAATGTATGAAATCAGGATGGAAAATAAATGATAGACTTAGGCATGGTATTAGAACTGACGCTATTCGATCTACGGAATGCACCTCTGCTAGCTGAGATCCAGTTTACAAATATATATAGATAGATTAAATATGTGATAAAAGATACGAGAAAATTACATTAGAACAAGCCTAGAGACACTAAGTGGATCACAGAGTCAGAAAAAAAGAACGGTGTCGTTAGGAAGGCGAAATGCTAGAAATAGTTCTTGAAGTTCCAGAATGTATTGCTGAGCAGCATCATCAGCAATAGAAAAGGGATCTGGAGATGTAGGTGAGCTGATTAATATATGTGGTCCTGCCTTATAACCAGACGGAATATCTCATTATTGTTGCTGGATGACAGGGAATCTTGACTGACACCAGTGTTTCAAGCTATTTTTAGTAAAATGAGAGATAAAAATTAAGTGGTGGCTTTCAGGTTCATTTTGGTTCATTAGGTGAGGATGGGTGAGGAAAATCTAAGGGAAGAGGAAGAGATATGAGTCGCCTTGTCAACTGTTCTTAGTTAATGGAAGAAACGCTAGAATAATAAGCTTTAGTTTCAATTTGTAGAAGATTAATCTGGGAGACGAAGAGTTAAAACTGGATGAGGAAGCAGTAAGAAATAGCTGAAAGAGCGTTCACTTATATTAGTCTATAAATTTGAAGAATGCCTTTGACTTGGGTAAATATATTTTGTTATGTTTAAGTGGAGATTGAGAGAGATTTTGAGAAAGAAAGAAAAATTTAAAATTTTTAGAATTCTTGTGGATGTTAAAATCTCACAGAAACGTAAGGTGGCAAAGAGAAAAATATTGGGTAAGAGGTACTGCTCTGAAAAACACTTTCGAAGAAGTGGAGTCAAATATGTAACATTGATACTCAGCTAATATATACACAAACCTTAACAACCAATACTAAATGTTTCTAATCGAGGAATCAACGACAAATCTTAACGAATAGAATATAAATAAGCAAACAGCTAATTCAAGGAAACACTATGAGTAAATATCAAGCAAATATATAAACACTAAAACACAGCAATAAAGAATGTAAAGTTAAAGCTGAAAACATACTAATGGAAAGGCAAATTTTAATGGCGGGCTCACAGTGAACAAATGCAATAATTAAGTTATTGAATGTATTTTAGAAAATAATTATTGCTAAGCACAATGCACAACTAGCCATTTGTGTAGAGCAAACCGGAGAACTAAAGAATTGAATTTGTGCATGTGATGTCATAAATACGGTAGGATGATAACTTAACTTTGTAAATTATATGACTAACAGGAAGAAGGCGGTAGAATCAGTATTGAAAAAAATTTAGGGATTTAATGTAAATTGATTCCAGGATTCGAAGGGAGATGGATATTTTGAATACCCTAAAATAGTTAAGTATTTAAGAATATTAATTTCCAAAAGAAGTTCATTAACCTAATTATGGATATTTGTTCAGGGTGAGCGCAACCTAATTTTTACCATTATTTTAAGATTCTCTTTAATTTTGATGCTAAATATGCATTTTAATAATCATACCTAGTCATTAGCTTTAATTCTAATAGGACTATTTTTAGAAATAGAAGGAAGGAAGTATACTCCAAACGTGGTTGTTGTTGATTAAATGAGAAACACTGACTAGCTCGTACTTCGCTTCATTCTTAGGTGAAATCAGAGTCCTTAGAATCGAGTATATATATGTATATATATATATATATATATATATATATATATATATATATATATATATATATATATACATATATATATATATATATATATATATATATATATAAATATATATATATATATATATATATATATATATATATATATATATATATATATATATATATATATATATATATATATATATATATATATATATATATATATATGATAAAAATTAATGCAATATCGCCAGAAAAGATAAGGAATTAAACCACATTCTCCGAAGGGTAATTTAATTCAGAACAGTTTCGCGGTATCTCACACCCTTTTTCAACTGACACCGAAACTGTTCTGAATTAAATTGTTTTCGGAGAATGTGGTTTAATTCCTCATATATATATATATATATATATATATATATATATATGTATATATATATATCGTGCAGGAAGTTCATGTTGGATGTAGACAGCGATGGTTTTTACTGATGTAATGTCGTAAGCCTCTTTAACACTCCATCATCTGGCGCACCTAAGAGCAGCTCCTCACTCATGCATAAAGCAAATCTCTGTCCCCTGCTAGGAAACCTAACAGGCTTAAAAACAACTGTGTCAATTGACTTTTTAAAGTTCAATCTTACCATCAAAGGACAAAGGATTTTATCTTACCCCTAATAATGGCAGAGAATATTATATAACTTTTTAAAATTCAAACTGCAATATACTAAACTATGGGATGCGATTACTCTAGCTGTGAACAAAACAGTTTAAATTATATATGTTACATATTATATCGTAACACCACGGGTTGGTGAAAACAATCATATGTCATGTGATGGATTTTAAATTGTTGTATTTCATATAACTATTTTCATAAAGTGAATGAGGAAATACTCTCCTGTCGGCTCTATAGCAGTGTCCAAGTGCTTTACATTACAAAGTAATTGCCATTGAGTGTTCGGAGCTTTGATACCTAGCCATTCCTTGAATAATGATGGCAAGAATTTTGACTAGTGTGGTTCAATGATAGTGACAAAAACTCGTTTTAAAGGGACTGACAAGTGCATAGTACTTACAGAAATATCGTGAAAATTATTATATGCTACTGAAATTCATTCCAATTGACAACATTAAAAAGAGTGCCACAACCATTGTTGTTAGTTCACAATTAATTAGAAAGTCGTAAGTTGACCTTTTCTTAAAAGGCATTCAAATATTTCAGAATTTGGGGGGAAAACTTGATGGTAGTCACCTGTTTATGGGCAGCATTGATAGAATGGCTACTTCCAAGATGTCTCATTTTGGTCTCAGAAATAGTCTGCCCAAGAAGCCCTCTTTTAGGCAGCGTGGAGGATAGTATTGCGAAAGGTGGCCGAGGAGGAGGAGGAGGGCGAGGATAACTTAAGGGTAGCACTGATGTTATCTGAGCTGTCGGAGAAGGAGAAGAAAGAGCAGCTACTGAAGGAAAGAGAGGCTGATAAGTTCGCTGCTGGCCGGATAAAGTATTTATTAGGTGTTGTTGGTCAGGGTTCAGCGATAAAACTCCACTGGCCATTGATCTTTGGTGGGCCAAAGACGACTTAGGGAAGGATGAAGAGGAACCGGTAAGGGGGTCACAAGGGGTTACGACGTTAGACACCCCTGGGTCCCTCATAGGCACCAGAGCGGGAGATGGATGTAAAGAAACACATTTGCTTTCTTTGTACGCTTTGCCGAGATCAATATTGTGAACGAGGAGTGTAGTATCCATGTCACCATCTCCGAAAGAGGACTGCAACAGGTCACGAGAATAATTATCTCCAGTGTCCGCCAGGCAATTCTTCTGGCCTCCAGAAGATTTGTTGAGGGTTGGTGTCTCCTCTGCGAGTATTGAATTATTGAAATAATGTTAATTGATGGATGAAACCTTATTCAATATATTTATTTATTACACTAAAATTTTTATTTAATTAATCATTATTAGTTTAATATTAAAGATAATAATCGCATAAACATTACCTGTACGCTCTGATGAGACAGAAGATGGTTCTTTGGTTTGCATATAGGGCAACTCCTCATTGATTTTGACCTGTTAAACGAAACGAAGCAATAAATGAAATTTATGTCATGTAATGCGATCGGCCACACAATATTAGTCCGTTTGAGGCGTAAGTCCCATTTTAATAAATAACAAATTAAGAAAGCAAATGCCATAAATCTCCAAAATAGTAGTCAGTTACAGTACTAATATGATGATTGATGACACGTAGCTTATTGTAGAGTTAAATTTTGGATACTGTGTTAAAAATTTCTCTGGTTTAGTGGAAAATCTTCCAACACTGAATAGTATTTTTTCTAGTTTTAAATGCTATAATTTTAACACTTGAGATCACAATTAGGTAGGGGGAAGAAAATGATTCCAGACCAAAAACGTATATTGGCGAGCGGTCATAAGAGCATATTGGACTCACGAAAAATTCATTAAGGTTTACTAAAACAATAGTTTCACTTATAAGTGAAATATGTTGTAATAATTTATTATAACTTTTAATTAATTATTGAGATACCCCTCCCAACAGTCTTCTCTTGTGAGGAGACTTATCTTATTTACAGAAATAGTGGGGTGTAAATTCAAAAGAGTTATGAGGCGTCGTTTGGTTACTCGGACTAATTCTTGCTCAGACTTTCAACTGCCAGTATTTCACATTTTTTAGATGTTTTCAAGCAGAAATTTTTTAATGTTTTTTTTCTACTCTTTGAAAAATTAAATGAATAAAAATTGTATGGCTAAATTTAAAATCGCTTTATTGAAGCATCAGATGTGATCCAATTCTCTATTTCAAGCGCGAGTAATCTTGGTTCGAATTTCTCACTGATTGCTTTGAAACTACTTTCCTCCTCAGCCCAACATTTAGCTTGATTTTCTTGGTAGCAATACTCTTAATACTTGGTTTTGTTTAATAATCTTTTATTATGATGTTTGTCTCGTTTTTCTTTCTCTATACAGTCCTTTTCAACATGCAATGAGCAAACAAAGGAGCATGATTAAAGCGCCTATCCATTTAAATTGAAAGGTGAGGCAAAAGTTAGTACATATACACATCAAGAGAGATGATTATATTAGTTACTAAAATAAAATCGAATATATGATAAGTATTGGGTTACGTAATAAAACAGTATTTTTAGATTCGGCACACGTGTTCACCTCATGTAACAATCTGTCCTCATATCTGGTAAGGAAAAAAGAGGTAGAAAGAAGTGTAGAAACCTCAAAGGCCTCACGACCCACTCGAGTTGATTTATATATTTGTTTACCTATTTCTAAATTGATAGGGTACGTATATTTTTTTAACCTATTTTTAAACTTGTTGACGCTTGTACTTTTCACGACATGTTTAGGCAGTAAATTCCATTCATTGACTATCTGATACGAAAAATACTTTGTAGGGGAGAATTTACACGCAACTTGATTTTCAATTTTCCTGCATAAGTTATTGAAATTTGCTAAATATTTGTGAATACACATGGCTCAGTGTGCCTTTGTATAGAATCCCTACGCAGCGCAAATTTTTATCAAAAGATCATCAAAACAAAAATATTCAGTGGTTCAACTCTCCCCATGAGACTTTTTAGACGGACGTAATTGCTCTATTTGATTTAATCTTGGTAGATCACAGCTATGATTTGGGCAGCTGTATTAAACTTTGTTACTCTGAACAAATATTTTTACATTATGAAGCCTTTTTTATTAGTTTAAATAGATTCTTGTCTGTCTTATCATATATATATATATAGAGAGAGAGAGAGTTAGAGAGAGATAGAGATAGACAGAGAGAGAGAGAGTTAGAGATAGATAGAGATAGACAGAGAGAGAGAGAGATTTGTTATCAAATTATTATGGATTTTTTGAAAATTCGTAATATTTCTGGAAAAAGGTTATATAAAGTTATTTTATTTACAAGTAATCCATTTATTTTCATAGAGTCGGCAAAAATATCTTTTATTACATTGATTACTACTTGAATTGAGCTCTTTAGACGCTTTAAGGGGATTAACAGGCGATGCAATGGCAGGGATCAAAGTTCTAGTATAATTGCTGGATTCAGTCAGAGTGAAACCAAATGTAGATTAGACGTTTTATGAGCTGGGCTTCGATTGTTATGGAGACTTCATGTATGCCATTTTTTAGAATATACCAAAATTTCTCAAAAATTTCATGTCTGGGGAATTATCAGGCCAAAATGGCATGGTGTGCAATTTTGTGCATACCTTGTCGCGCCATGTAACAAGAAGGCCAGTTTTTCTGAAATAGGCATGATCTTTCACGGAACGATCACCTCATTTGGGGTAACAAACGGGTTTTCAGTACCTTAATATGCTTAGAATGATTCATGTAAGCTCAAACAATCTTCAAGTGACTCGTGTTATGTAGAGAAATTGCCCTCCACACCATGATTTCTGTGAAGGTTTTACTGTATGCACACGATCAGCAATGTAATGTAATAGTTGACTTGTCTGAAAACACAGCCTGTAACACTATAGAACACTATAGCAGTACTCAAACGAGTTGTGATGCTAGTGGCAGCAGTTAAACAGCCAGACAAATTATTTCATTCAGTATGAACACCTAGCTAGTAGGTAAATCCGAATGTACATACTACAGTAGGTACACTAGGTTCTCTTATGCTTAATAAAGAAAAAAACTGGAAAATGTACCACTATTACCTGTTCACATTGCTGAGAAGTCTAATCAACATGAGCAATACCCCAGAGTTGACGTGCCTGTATCATGGTTTTGGTAAGTCTAGGCTCGTAATTCACTGTTCAGTAACCTCCTATTTACTGCTATTCAAAAAAACTAATGCCATCTCACAAGAGTTTACTTTTAGTCTTCCTACAGGATTTGCTTAGATCCTTAATAGCCATTTGTTTTATTTTCCTGTCGCTTCTTGGTGTTGGTTTCCTCTTGCAACCAGATATCCCAACCTTTGCTTACTGTTTGAGAGGTGACTCCCAAATTCTTTGCAATATATTTGTGTTTTAGTCATGATCACTTAATAAATCTTTGATCTCTCCAATTTTCCGAAGACTCAAGTCATTGAATATATCCATAGCTGTTCACTTTCTTTTTATCTATTAAACTGAAAGGAAAAAATATTACTATTATACACAGGCAAGCAAAATACAGAATAGTTGAATTACTTGTTCTGTAACAGCAAAAGAGTATAGCACGCACACCCTCACCCAGCGAAATCTTCATTGGAACTGAGGCAAGAGACCTACAGTTGCCCCAGTTTAAAAAACCAAATAGAGTTAACCTTCTTTTATTTTAACAAGTTTGTCAGATAATGAAACAAAACACTCTAATATTTAGTCTTCAAAACTGTACAATGGTTATATCAGACTAATATGATAAAATAACCTCATAATTGACTAAGTAAATAGTTTTAAGTTACCTTTTACCCGAATAAATAGAAATTTTCAAGAAATCCATAATAGTTTGTTCACTACTGTATATTTATGGCTAGATTAGAATTCATTCATACGATCATACACACAGGCATTACAACATTGTATTTTTCCAGGTATAAATCTTCCGAATGACCATATAAATATTACCTTGTTTCACTTATGTCAAATTCTTCTTCCCAAATTACAACAGTCTCGGTCACCTGAAACTATCACTTCCTTCTATTTGTTTATTAGCACCAACTCACTAGACACAGAATCATACAAAAGCATTTTTCCCGAACTTACTCTTGACTTACTATCATTCCTTTTTTTCAGGAGCTATCTCGACTCCTATATAATTTCTTTGACTAAGAATAGTTAATAACTCTCTCTAACGAACACACACAAACAAACTTCAACTTTCAAACGAAAAACAAATTAGTGACCAAAACCAGTCACGCTCACTTTCTATACACATGAAATACTAAGACAACACAACATTATACTAGAGTTAATCCTATCACTTCAGGAAGCCCAGGCTTCTTTCATTCGCGATTAAATTCTGCTACATCTACATACTGATGGAGGACTTCTAACTGAACTAAATCCCACACATTCACCTGCTGAAGCAATTATCGGTGGAAAAGAACCAGAGTCTATCATATTACATATGGAAAGTCGTCTTTTATCCTTCCGAATTCACATCTACTGATGGAGGACTTCTAACTGAACTAAATCCCACACATTCACCTGCTGAAGCAATTATCGGTGGAAAAGAACCAGAGTCTATCATATTACATATGGAAAGTCGTCTTTTATCCTTCCGAATTCACATCTACTGATGGAGGACTTCTAACTGAACTAAATCCCACACATTCACCTGCTAAAGCAATTATCGGTGGAAAAGAACCAGAGTCTATCATATTACATATGGAAAGTCGTCTTTTATCCTTCCGCATTCACATTCAATCCTCCGAACGGGAAATGGACTTAAATTTGCTAAGGCCACTCATTCATCTTACTAAAAGTAAATTGAAAATTAAAGTTAATTTATTAAATTGTTTATAAATCTCAATACGATTTTATTTGGTGAACCTCCTCAGAAACGAATTCGAACCAAGAGTTTGGATTCATAGGCAAAAGAAGGCCTATTTGTTCCAACTATACTGGTGACCCTGCGCCCAACCTTCTCTACCCATAAGTACAGTACCTTATCTCGCCACATTTATATATATAAGTCATATTCAAGTATGAGTCTACCAAGTAGAAAATGTTGATTCGAAATAATAACTATAGTATAGGAAGATGGGGGCTTTATTCTGTCGATTGTGCCCTTTGCCCTAGGCAATAATTTAGGCAAACCAGAAAATCATTAAATATACGCTTGACCCAGCATAAATACAATATTAGAAGAGGTAAAAGTAATATTGCTTTCTTTGTTCATTTATAAATCTGATGACTATGTTTAAAGAAATATTGTCTAATTTTCATTCATTAATTCCTCGCCTAATTTTAATATATCCCTCGGTCTCCTTAACCTGACCTCTGTAATTAAAAGGCTTATTTGTAACAAAATTGTCCATTTTAAATCTTAGCCCCTTTATTTGAAAAAAAAAGGCTGTATTCCTTTTGTTTATTTCAATGTATTTATAATTGCATATGTATGCACTCACAGCTTTGAGACCCATTTTGTCTAAATTCTTTTCTCATGGTTCGAACTTTCAGAAGAGTCTTCTCTTTAACCATTTACCCATCATTTCGGTATTAAATCCCATTCCTGATATTAATTTTATATTTTTTGTCCTTTCATTTTACATGGGCGGGGTACCGACTTTCCGGCTCTTATATATACCACCTTTGAAAATTATTCTTTATTCCTTGAGAATGAACTGAACAAGTTTGAAAGTAGTTGGAATCTGCCTTTCATTTTCCTGTGGGATTTTTTTGCACATATATATATATATATATATATATATATATATATATATATATATATATATATTCATGTTTATTTGAAGACCAAGTTAAAATTAGCACGGACAAAGACTCATTTTAATCACGACAAGAATTTAAAACTATCAACATCTTACTAAAGAACAGAAGCACATCCAAGCAAACCTACTTGAAGTCAACCAAAATGATATACTGAATATATGAGAGATTTGCACCGCAAGATAATGGTGTTAGGTAAATTTGGTGTCCGAAAATTTAGTCTGGGAAAATTTGGTTTCGGAATATTCGGTCTGTAAATTTGAGGAGTTTATATCCTAAATACTTGAAAAAAAGAAATGTAACTTATAAATGGGATAACACTAAAGAAATGATAATTGTTAAAGTATAACTCAAAACAAAAGGAATAGGAACAATTAAAACACAATTTTCCATAAGCTTTTATTAAAAGAAGTATTTGTAAATATAAGCCAATTTGGTCTTGAATAATTTGGTCTCAAAAATTTGGATCTTTTACAGAACTTGAAAAATAAACTTGTTATTTAAGTTTGTAATGAATTGCTTTAAACAATGCTAATTTGTTATCCTTATCGTAAGATTTTAAAAGTTTTTAAACTTTTTATCTATTTTCTCATACTTCCTTTTCTTTTGTGGATTATCTCTTCTTTGATAATTTTCGTCTGTGTGAGTTCTTCTTCCTTTCCAAGAGCATCAATGAGCTTCCAAATATTAGAATGCGTGCATGTAATCGAGGCTTTTAAAGCCGACTGGAAGCATTCTAAAACATTGTTTGTTCCAGGCAATCCAAGCATCACTCTATGGCGGACAGACAAAAATTAATTGGATACAAAGGCTCTTCTCGCCTTCCATGTCCTCATCTTTTTTGGTTAATGTATGTCAATTCAAAACAGCTCATAAATTCCATTGGCACTAATTCATCCGGACATAAATCTTGATAGACACTAAAAACATCTTCAGGTGGTAAAAATGCCAAAGCACACTACTGAAATGGATCTTAAATCCCAGTTGACATATTTTCTGAAAACATTCTGACTAAAATGGAATAGACAACCCACGCTGTTGACACCAGGAAAGTTACGACTGTACAAATTTGGAAGAGCTTTTTCAAAATGAATCATCGCTTCTTG
This sequence comes from Ceratothoa steindachneri, assembly GCA_963969495.1. Taxonomy (NCBI): domain Eukaryota; kingdom Metazoa; phylum Arthropoda; class Malacostraca; order Isopoda; family Cymothoidae; genus Ceratothoa; species Ceratothoa steindachneri. The sequence continues at coordinate 26,620,865 of OZ018321.1, read as the reverse complement.
TGAGTTCACATTTGGTACCAATTGTTTTAGTTCATTAAAAGAATTGTGATACGTTGCTTCAGTCTTCTCAGGCAAATAAGAAATAGCATGAGGAAATAATTTACCATGTGAATACAGTGAATATTGAACGGCTGAAACTATAAAGATGGAGCTGATTCAAAAGTGCTTTCCATTTCTAAATGTGAGCCATTCTTCAAATCTTCAAAGCCCTCATTTGAGGCAAAAATTAAGATTCTTCTTTCTTCATTAGAACCAGCGTCACATTGCAAGAACGATGCATATTTCTGAAAGCTAGTGAAAGTATTTGTTATTTTAAATCCTGTATGAGAAGGTTGCAAAGAAGTTGCACCAAAGGATTTATTCCGCCAATTAGTTATAAGTCTTGAAACCATTTGAAAATTTAGAAATTCGTACTTTGCATATATTCCAACACCACTTAATCTTTCTGAAATAAGAGCTCTAGTGTTTGATGCAGGCTCTTATTCAGTTTGGTTTTTAATCCTGAATCGGAGATTTTTGCTGCTGTTATATTTGGATCAGCTTCATGTTTATGATTATTGAGCTTTTTATAATTACAGCATGAACAGGTTTGTTCTTTGTATGCACGCAGGCATAATAATTATTATCTATCTCACAGCGCCAAAGTTTCTTTTCCTTATCAACACTAAGCATATGGAAATCATAAATATAATTCTGTTTGTCAAACACTTTTCTATATTCTTTTCACTTTTAAAACACTTAGTAGCCATAACATGAGCCATGCGCAATTTAAAAATTATAGAACGTTAAACATAATAGCTTGATAGTGACCTAACGATCGTATCCTGCACACCATAAATAACATTCTTATCTGTTCCAAAGGATTAACATTATTTAAATTTAAATCACTGATATTACTACGCTCAAATAAAATAAATGAAAAAGGGAAGTTTGGAATTAGATACATTCCAAGGTATCTTTGTTTGATCCGAAGGATTAACACGAATTCTACCATTAAAAGCAAATAAAAGTATTATAAGAGAAGACCAAATTTTCCGAGAGCTAATTTTCCGAGACCAAATCGTCTGCTCCCCCCTGGGAATATATGAGATGCATCGGAGTAGGAGTGACTAGAAATTAATGTTCAGGCCTGAGAGAATTAAAGCAGGTCCTCGAAAAACAACTGCAGAGATAGGAAGATGCAATCCAAGAAATTGACCATCAAACCTCACCCAGAGAATTCTGGTATAAGATAAAAAGTCTTTAAGGATTTTCTCTAAGGACCAAATAAAAATAGAGAACGCAGAGGGAGAGATAAAAACAAAGGAAAATTAAATAAAAGCAATAATTGAATGAGCAAAAAAGAGAATGCTGGTTTCGATATAGAGTTTGAACATTAGCTAATTGACGAGCTAAACGACAAAATTGTAAATATGCCCCTGTACCATTAAGTGGAACATCAGGCAGACAGCAATGAAAATGGAATTATAACGGAGGAGCTAAAACTCTTTCTCAATACATTTAAGCGAAAAGTGCTAAGCTATTTAGGTCGGAAGAAAATAAATTACTCCACGGCTTCAGAGTGCATCTTAGACGGGATGCTAACCATCTTCAAGATGAATTAAAAACAGTAAAAATTATATTCATAGCAATGAATGGAAAGCTTTCGGTGAAAAAGAGACCTACCACCCAATTTCTTCTGTGAAAGTTAAAGGTAAGATATTAAAGAAAATACTCAATAGTAGGCTCGTCGAGCAACTGGAGGACACTCAATTATTTAACGAACTTCATTACGACTTAAAATAAAAACTAAGTGTGGAGATGGCATTCCACATAATATCCAAGAAACATTCCAAAGAGTAAGGTCAGGTATTGACGCATGTATTACAAGATCTTGAAACTTGGATTAAACAAATTAAAAAAAATCCTCTGCGATTAAGTTTGGAGAGGAAAGTGTCCTTCCGTATAGTGAGTGCTAAAAATTCAATCCTCAGACAGGGTTACCTGAGGGGGTTGGCTTTCCCTCAATCTCTACTCGATATACACAGAAAATATTCCAGAGCCTAGAAACCCTAGTAGCTTCAACATACAACTCACCATCGATTTCAGTGAATTGCTTCGATGTCCGAATGGAATGCAGCTATGCAAGCTCGAATGACTGAAGAGGAATTTAGAAAAATATAGGTATGTATGAAGCTCACATAAATAAAGAATCCAATCCGACGATGCCAAATTTAAACATGTACAAGAAGTACATAACATATTGGATCATATAAACGAATATTGTAGTCAGAGCTACATGCAGTTTAGGAAATCTCTGAGAAAGCATTAAGAAAAGATTTATGTGGTTTTAGTTAGAGCAACCGTGTTCTAACCAGAATCCACACACCATTGCGTATCCAAAGTACAAAAATGGCGCTATAAAGGAAATGGAAGAAAAATATGCACTTAATTACCAGAAAACGCAAAAGGGACAAGATGAAACAAAAAGCCCTTAATAGATGTTTGAAGATAGTATCTTTCTACATATTGCTACAACAATGAGCAAATAATATGCAGGATAAGGCTAACAAGATATTATTTTAAAAGGTGACCAATTATAAAATATCAGTAAAATGTACTATAAGTTAAGGTTTTAAATATGACTTGGCAACAGTTAAATTTGCATTAAATCTGACTCAAAAATTTAGTTAATAAATTTAAAGTTTATGTCAAAAATTAATTAAAAACTATAAGAGAAATTGACCTGACAATAGTTAAAGATAATAAATTTAAACTTTGTTTTGAATTTTGTAAACACTCTAAGAGTTAAAAACTGTTAATTTTGGTACTTACTTAAGTGGATCCATCCTAGAAAGTAAATGCTGGGTCAACAAGGGGCTAGTATTTATAGGTTACAGTGACGCTTGGGAGAGAGGAACATCAACTAACTAAACATTAGTTAAAAAAACTAACTTTAGTTAAAATTAGTCCATTAATAAAAATATCGCACTTAAATCTTCATTAAATGTAGGTTTGTAGTGTTTGATATATGAAGATTCGAGGGTTCTTAGGCAGTGTTGGTTGTTGTTAAAGGCTAATACTAGAAAATTATCAATAGAAATGTAAGTTTCACAGCTTCTGTTGTGTTCCTTAATAGAATACTTTTCCTTTTTATTTAAGATTTTGCTTCTGCGCCAACAAATCTCAATATGAGCAGAGAACCTAAAATTTTAACTTATAGTACATTTTAATGATATTTTATAATTTTCACCTTTTAAAATAAGATCTTGTTAGCCTTTTCATGTTTCCTTCATATGTATTAACTTTAGTAAACTTATTCTAGCCTAAGGATTAAAACTTGTAGTTTTCGAAACGTTGTGAAAAATTAAAAAAAATTGATGCATCCGTTTCTCGTGGCTCTAGGATTTATCCTCAATATTATATATATATATATATATATATATATATATATATATATATATATATATATATATATATACATATATAATACTACATCATATATATAAATTCAATGTTTTGAATTGATTTGTGTATTGTAGTTCCAGGGATGGGCTATTCATTTGGCCGTCAGTTGTTTTTTTCTTTTCTCCCTAAACGATTGTGTTTGTTCGTCGGTACGTTTGAATGACGTCCTATTTCTCTGTTTATTTAGGGTTTCTCTATTTTATTGTTCTTTTAAACCTGATGATGTAAACACGAAAGCGCTTTGGCTTATTCTATGTATTGTTTTCCTTTGGGATATTTCCAGCATCTTAGATCAATTATTTTGGGGAATTATTTTGCAATATATATATATATATATATATATATATATATATATATATATATATATATATATATATATATATAAAGGGTGTTCCTTTAAGACGGATCGAAATAAATTAGCAGGAAATAAAACGGTGTTAACAGTGAAATATTTTTGATTTCACTATTCGATCATGTTAGATGAGTCATGGCAATTATGTGTGAAAAATAATATCGCCTAAATGTCCGCCAAGGCTTCGGCGGCACACCTCAACTCGATGGTCAAAATTTTTGATGACGTCTCTGCATAGGTGCCCCTCGATATCACTAATATGCTTATTATCTCATGTTCCAGCTGTTGAATTGTTGTTGGCTTGTTGGCATAGACCTTACTTTTGAAATGACCGCAAAGGAAGAAATCTAAAGGCGTTAAGTCACACGATCGTGGTGGCCAATTGAGCTCGCTGTTAAGAGAGATGATGAGACGTGGGAAATTCTCATTCAATAAAACCATTGTTGCATTGGCTGTGTGGCATATGGCGTCGTCCTGTTGAAACCACAAATCTTCGACATCTATAGAATTTAATTCAGGCCATAAAAAGTTGGTTATCATAGCACGGTATCGCTCGCCCCTCACCGTAACAGAATTCCCGGCATCATTTTCGAAGAAATACGGGCCAAGGATCCGTTAGCAAAAAATACACACTAAACAGTGACTTTTTGTGGATGCAGTCGCTTTTCAACAATTTTTCTGAGATTCTCATCAGCCCAAATGCGACAATTCTGCTTATTAACGAATCCACCAAGATGAAAATGGGCTTCATCACTAAAGATGATTTTTTGCAAAAAATCATCATCAGCTCGTCTTTGCTCGTACACCCAATTAATAAATGTACGGCGCTTCAAATGGTCAGCAGTCTTCAGTTCTTTTTTTCCATTGAATTTGGTAAGCGTGTAGAGACAAATATTCTGTCAAAATTCGATGTAACGTTGTTGTGGAGAGGTTCAATTCCTGCGCGCGATGACGAATAGAGGTGTCTTGATCTTCGGTCACATTCTCGCGCACTGCAGCAATGTTTTCAGCTGAACGGCGTAAACAAGCAAGCAATGGTGTTTTCATATATGCCACCGACCCCATTTGTTTGAAATTACAAACAATTTTCCCAATTGCACTCTCGTTTGGTCGATTATGTTGACCAAAAAAATTGCAAAGTGCCCGAAATACTTCTCTGTTTAAACGTACATTTTCGTAATAGGCTTCGATAACCTTAACACGTTGTTCGATTGTTAATCATTGCACGGTTGAAATTGCCAAAGAATCAAGTTGTTAAATCTGAAAGAAAAAGAAAAGAATCATTATACGCTTCAACTTACAGTAACTCACATTTAAAATCGGTATAAGTTATTGGAACAACCATTATATATATATATATATATATATATGTACAGGGTGTCCACAAAGTCTGGGTACATAAGAATTTTAATATTTTATTTATTTATGTTATTTATGTTAAAATAATATAAATAATTAAAATATTAAAATTCATATGTACCCAGAATTTGTGGACACCCTGTATATATATATATATATATATATATATATATGTAAGTAATTTTTTCATTATTTTCTTTAAAATTTGCTAAAATGTGAATTTATTAATTAATACATAGGTTTATTAATACTTTATACATTCTAAGCTTGCTTGTTTCTCAATCATATTGTTTTGCTCCATTATAGGCTGAAGATGAACATATCTAATGTTCAAAACGTTCTAAATTTTACATATATACATATTCCGATTACTAGTTCTGGCTTTGATTTACATATATATATATATATGTATATATGTCGTAAAATGACCCTGGGTTTTGATCACTATACTTTTTGACACCCTTTTAGTATCGGTATGCTTTAAGGGGCGTGCGTTACTTCTATGATGAAGTAGGCTTTGTTCTAAGAGTGCTAATTTAGTGGTTTAGTTCTTAAGGAAGAGCTATTTTTAAACACATAAGGATAAGAGGAAACACCAGAATCTACCAAAATAAACATGTATTTTAAATTAAAAACTTAAATATTACACACCAACAGTAAACACATTTCTATCTTTGGCCTCAAAGATCTTTCACTGACAAAACATAAACAAATAGGCTTCCCGTAAATATACCAATTGCCGCTTAGTATTTTTTTATCGCGACTCTATTTGATTAGCATAAAACATTAAATTAACGTACTCTCGTCTACAAACACATATGACCTAGGTTCAAGAACAATGGCTTCTACTCTCTTTTAAAACTTGGGACGTACTAAACTTCTACTATCGCTATAGATATAAATGTTATTGTTAACTTACAGGTAAGTATTAGGGATTGCCGGATGTCGCTGGAGGACTTATTTCTCGCTTTGAAGTGTTGTGGCCGCTGCTTGATTTTTCGTCGCCTGTGACGGGGGCTGATTCTTCAACGTAATTAAAGAACGGGAGCTCGTTGGGGCAGGGTTCTTCTCCTCTCACTCTTACGGAGCTTGAGATGTGAGAGTCGCTCGAGTGTTAGTGGCTTTGCTTTTCTTAAGTCGGACTTCTTTGCAGACTGAAAAGGCTTCTTCGGTATGGCACCGATATAAGACTTGACTATTTAGGTTAATACGGCCCTGAAAGGGGAGATCGATTTTCTCAATCTGATCCTATCGTTTCTCACGGAAATAGTCTAGTATGGCTGAAGGATCGATCTTCACGAACTAACCCTTCTTCTGGCGTATCGACTTCTAATCTTCTTGTCTGGCTGATGGATCGATCTTCACGAACTAATCCTCTTCTGGCGTATCGACTTCTGATAATTCTCTTGTCTTTCTTTGCGGGGCTTATTTATAGGCGGATTGCTGCCCCATCTAAAGGGGGAAGTGACCAGGCTACAGAGGCAAAGGAACGGAGGAGCAAATGGTGAGTTAGCATCTTAGGAGTGCGAAACGTCCTGAGGTGGCACAGGGGTGCCCAAGTCAGCTCGCAAATTATAGGCTCGCAACCGCACCGCTACTTGGCGTGCCTTCTGACTCGCACCGCTTTTTTTCCATAACCACGGGTTTATGGGTCTCGTAGGTAATTCAATCGTTAGAGCGTCGTTTAAGGACCTTATGTGGTCGCCTTCAAACAGATGTTAGCTCCAACTGCCCACAGCAGCGGGGAGATCACACATGCTAAGCATTTTCGCCGGCTACCTTTCCCACGCTTCTCCTCATAAAGGAGGGGGGCTTTAAGGTACCTATACTCCTCCAGGATGCATAATGTAGCCATTTCTCCACAATATATATATATATATATATATATATATATATATATATATATATTAGTTAAGCTTACGCTGCAGTTTTTCATCCTTTTCAAACGTCACCTTCTGGGCAAACAGTGAAAAGATGTACAAAAACGAGTTCTATTTATGCATTAATATCTTACGAGTAACATCAGAATATTTATTTTGACGAATCAAATCTGAGAAATATTATAAAGAATTCACAATGTTTAGATTGGCGAAATAAAAGAGAATACAAAAATTATATTATTAGCGACCGAGACATGGTAAACGAAGGCAGGTTCTGATGTAATGCGGCAGGTATTGAGACCTCGCATGATAGGCAAACTGGAGGAAGATGTTTATTTGTGATTTTTGCTTCCATATTGTGAATGCCTTAGACATATTCAGTCGTTGTCGATCACTATCTCTCCTCGTTTTCGTCCGGAGAAATGTCAAACACACCCCTCCATTGCTCACGGAATGCAGCTTCGATCTCCCTTGGCTCTTTGGCTTCTATCCCCTCATGTTGACTTTTAAGCCTAGTCTTTGTATGTCTCTTGTCTCTTGGGATATTAATCTAATTTCAGAATTTGGTTGGTCTCAACTTGCTATCTCAAGCTTCCACAAATTGATCCCATTTGTTATTTGTTTTTACTGCAGTGGCAGCAAGTGGGCCTTGTCTCCCCTTTGGCGTCCATCTTACTCGATGGCATCTCTTAACGCAATGTATTGCTATTCAAGGGGTGTAATTCGAGCCGTCACGAGTGGATGCGTCAGGGTTCTCTAGGTTGTAATTGGGACGTGCTTCTTAAACGCCTTGACTAGTGCACCTATTAAGTTTCCAAGTCCCTGATCAATCTCATCTACAGATGCTTTTGATAGGTCCTCCTGTTTGTGTCTAGACAGTTCTTCCACATTAGCGTCCCAATTAGCATTGCTATATTGTTTTCTAGGTGACCATGTTACTTGGATTGGATCCAGTAATAGGGTCAGAATAACTATCTCGTGATCGCTGGTCGATGGAGGCCCTTTCTCCTCAAGATAATTAAATTGAATATCCGGAGTCGCTAGCACAATATCGCTCCTTATATCTCTATTCCTTCCGAAGTACGATGGAAATTCTGGCCCGATTCGAACGACTATTCTTCTTTATTGTTAATATCGAGGGTTTTACCTGCCTAATTTAAATAGCCGGTATAGCCCAAAGTTCTGCTGCGGGCATTTAGATCCCCTATTAAAATCGCCTGGTCATTTTGTACTAAAACATCCATGAAATTGAGGAAGGGTAAGAAGTCCCTCCTTGGGTGCTTGTAGCTTGTCATGACGATCAGGTTCCCTGTGGAGGTACTTATGTTTATCGCCAGGCTAACTTCGTCTAAATCCTTTTCTTACTGCGATTGTGACGCCATCAATGTTTAAATCGTTGGTGATTTTTGTGATTAGGGTGCAATTAAATAGTTTAATCTTATCCACTTAAGGGGCTTTATTAATTTCTTTTACCATTATTACCTCGGGATCTTCTTTTAAGTAGTCGTTGCTTAAAGAAAGTCTCTTCTAGTTCTAAACGGCAACATTATTGCTGACTATCTTTATTCTTTAAATTTGGGCCAGTATTTTGGTGTTATCTCCCATTAAATTTACTTCCTTTTAGCGTTGTTAGTTTCCCGTTCAATGGGCGACTTTGTTCTCTCTCTGCGTTTAATCTTAAATTCTTACCTACTAACTATATGGCGCAGGTCCTCAGTCTTACTAGTCTGCCACCTGTTATGATATTGTAGACATAACTGTCAGTGTATGTGCTCTCGAGTTCGTATTCAAAATAGCCCTTTTTGATCCCTTGAATTAACTCATTGTTCGTTTTCGGAAAGTCTTTCATCACAAGACCCTCCTGGTGTTCTTCTTTTCTCTCTTCGAGAGTCTCTTCGGTGGATTCTTCGCTCGCACCTTCGTGAGTTTCAGCTTGGAATATTGAGGCACTTGCTTTACGGATTCTCTCGACTAGAGTACTATCAACCTCTATAGCTTATTTAAGGCACTGGTGCTTATTTTTAGACAGCCTCGGGTCTCTTGGCTCTGTTGGTCTTGGAAGCTGAGCTTCCACCTGGCTCATATTATGGGGCTGCGTATTTGTCTGTTCGGTTTTCGTCGGCCTGTATTGTACGTTTAATATATCAGCCGAGGGAGGATTTTCCGGGAAACACATTTGTTTGAGCCCATTTTTCTTTGACATGAGATTCAACTCCCTGAAGTATGAACCCGGTTAGGCTATATTTAGCACATGCGCATGCTGGATGCATGCCAGTATAATCAGCAACTCTCTATGCACCATATCGATTATGTCCTTTGCTTTTTGTATTTATTCTGCCAGGGCCTTGGTGACCTTGGGGGGGAACGGTGTGTGTGTGTGTCTGTAGGGTCATTCTCCCACCCCCCTTTACATATATCTTTCCTTACCCCTGTGTGAGTGTGTAGGTATAATTTGTCTTCCGAGTTTTTTATTATGAATACAATTAATAACTGATTGTACTCTCTTTTCAGAGATATAATTTCCTAATCATAAATATAAGAGTAAATATTTAGAGTGTTAAGTTAAATTTATTTGTCCAGCGCATTGGAATATTACCCTAGGCAAGATTGGTTTGTTAAGAAAATACTAATAGGCTCAACATTAATTTTAATAAAGAGGGATAGCAAAGTCCATCACCAGATTTTACTTTGGAAACGCTATACCAAAAATGAAGAGTGAAGCTTCAGTGGAATGTAAGAGGAATCCTCAAGGCGAGTGCTCCGCCCAGCCCAGCCCTGAAACGGAGGGCGTTACCTGCATTGGCTAACGAGCCTGTGTCCCTTCTTATTGGACGCTACTACTACTACTACCACCACCCCACAGCGCCAAGTGATAGTCCTGTGCCCCTTCTTGTTTGGGTGTTGTTTTGATTGATTGATTGTGTGGACCTTGTTTGGGTTGTTGAAATTTGTTCTCTGTGCCTGTCCTATTTTATTTTCGTTTTTGGTTGGGAAAATTGAAATTTGTATAGAATATTTCTTTTGAATGCACACCGGTGTTTATTTATTTTGTTTAGAAATATAAACTGTAATTATAACTGTATTTTTTTTGTAAAGTAAAGGACTGTATATCAAATCGTATCAATTCTTCCTCGGGGTTCTCAAGGTCCATAAATCCTAGGATAAGGTTGGAACGCGGGCTTAGTGTTGCTTTCGGCCCACTACAACCTTAGCGAAAGTGAAAATTTGTTTCTTATTTTCCTCCCCGGTTTTCTCCTTTCTCTTATTGTGAATTATGTTGCGTTGTTTCGGGCAAGCCATTGCCATAGTGCGGCGACTTTCATTACAGTTCAGGCATTTGTTGAATTAAAAATCCCTTCGCGCTATGTATGCGTTTTGCTACTTCACTCAGAACTCCAATTATATCTTTAAACGGCCATTCTCTGGATACGTGTTTTGCTAGAGCGAAGTAATTAAAATATTTGGGACGATGACAAATTCATCGCTTTTGATCTGCTTAGTCGTAATCTTTATTTAGATGCAAATAGGCTGATCTCTTTTGCTTTCATTGCCATGTTTTTTCACGGAAAATCACTTTAAGTACATGAAAATACTCAGTCTTGTTACGGTTGGTGAATTGAATGACTTCTTTAACTTTAGCCGATTTCTGTTCCTTGTCAATTTCATCTTTAATTTCATCGGCCTTGTTGTTGCTGATTCAAGGAACGATTTCTCAAAAGTATACTGCTTTCTGAGCCTGAATTTAGAAAGGGGTGGTGGTAATTTTTTACTCCAAATCAATTCCTATTAAGCTTTTTCCAAAAGATGCTTAACGCAATCTTATCATTCTGGTGTATTACAATGTATAATTGAGAGTAGTCCATGAGTCTAACAAAGAACCACTCCAAGTTTCCGTAGATAATTCTAAATATCTCCGTCCGATCGGATTCTTGCAGGCCATTACGGACGCATAAAAGGATTCGTTTGCTGGAGTTCATTGATATGCTAGCCAATTTTCTTCTTATTAGTTATCATCATAGGCAAAATAGGAGAAAAAGAAAAGAGAGAGAGGCTAAAGATAGACAAAGGGTGCTGTTATATTCAGTTATCTACCTCGCTTATTCGGATGGCGAGTCGTTACTCGTACCTACCTACCCATCAACTGGGCCTAATTGTTTTTGGTTCTATGACACTCAAGTCTGTCGCTGACACTGGTCTAACCTGCGACTTGCAAAGCTTCGGCCTGCGCCGAGTTAGCTGCAAGGTAAGATATGTTTGTTAATTGAGGGGTAGTATGGAGATTTAAGTTTCCCTAACTGAATTGCCATAAAAATGGTGGACAGGATAGGAAATATCGTCTTTGTAGGGGTATCTCGTCTTACTCCTCTTAGGCTGTAGTCGTCTCTTCTGGGTCTTCTTCAAGTAGAGTTTAATCTTAATTCAATAGGGAAATCAGGATTACTTGCAAAAAATCTTCGGTTTTATAATTTTGAAATCTGCCATCCGTCATAAATATTCTTACGGTAAGTTAATTTTTTACTTTTTGATCTAATCATTATTCAAGCTTTATAATGTGGATCACTTCGGTTTGGTCCTACAATATATTCTTATGTTAATATAATAATGCATATATAAAAACCATTTTGGTTATTTTTTGACCGTGAAAAGAAGCTTCAGCTAAAAAAGATATGCCACTTGCTAACATTTTCTCCACCTTTCGCTTTCCGAAAATAAAGTCTTTGAAAAGGTAAAAAGGCTTCAGCGCAAGATTAACCAAGAATTAATCGCTGTTAATTTTAACAAATCTTGTATATACCATGGCCTCCTACCACGATGTTTATTTATATATATATATATATATATATATATATATATATATATATATATATATATATATATATATATATATATATATATATACACCAATAAGAATTCACCTCTTCTACAAATTTCTGTTAATTATAATGAGTAAAAAGCTTGCTTATTGGAAATGTACTCGCAAAAAACTAACCTCACCATTCTTTCGTTTTTAAGAAGAAAATTTAGAAATTATGTATATAATTTCATGGGCAACAAAAATTCCAATATAAACTCATTATTGAAATTCTTAATCTTTGTTACATATTCACATCTCATTATTATCGATTGTTCAAAAGTAATAAATGGCCAATTTTTTTTTATTTAGGTAAATTTTGTTGCAAATCTGATATATCATGCTAGAAGCAATTGGCTCCCTGAAAAAAATGTGTTTTAAAACTGTATTTATAATAAATTTTAATTATACTTTAGATAGTTTTCTTTTAGCTCACCTAAAAAATTATCAGTAAGTAATTTGAATCATGCCATTGCCTTCCATAAGAGGCTAATTTTTTTTGTAAGTGAGGCAAATTTTCCCTGCTAACTTCATTATCTAATGACACTGAGCAACAAATTTCATTGCCCTGAAAAAGACATAGATCTCATATGCATTTTCTTATGAAGTTGAGTGTGCTTAATTTTAATTTGATATCAAGAATTTCACAACTGATAAGAATTTTGTGTAAATTGCTGCTTTAATAAATATGCAATTGATACCGATTTCCACGATACCATAAATGTATTTGGCTCCCAAAGTCAGATAACATGTGTCCGTTGTAATAAATCCTTCATATAAAATCAATCAGCATGTTCGTTAGAATTATATGATGTATTAACCTACACTTTAGTATTTACTTCTTCGTTTGTAAGACGTCTCAGTTGTGTCACGCTTCAGGTTCAACAAAAGTCAACCAGCATAGAAAGCCTCTATTTCCTCTTATAATTTTTTTCCATTGACCTGCTTCATAGCTGAAATCTCCTGCATTCACTGGGAAGAACAGATAAGAATGAAGAAACTGTATCTTCAGTGACATATTATATCCGAGATCTTGGTAGCAGTTGATTAGGCTCTCCACTATACACTCTCGCTAGAACTCTAGGTGGTTTCCCAGAAGTCCTTTGCATACATATTTTAATGCATGCCAGGCTGCTAGCTCAGTTTCATCCATTGTCGCCTCTAAGTCTTCATAAGCTATGGGTTAACGATTTTGAGGGACTATAAATATTTCTTCTTTAAACTTGGCATCACTTATTTTAGGGAAGATCGTTTGTGCTTTGGTAAATTGCTTAATTATGCCTAGTTTGTCATGCAGTTGTGGCAAAATGATTTCCTCCTTCTTAACCAGTGGCTCATGGATTACTTTATGGCATCCAGGCATGATAGTTTCCGAGATGACCATTCTGAGCGTACATTGTGTTCTAATCAGGCAATACTGTCCCACTTGCAAAGGAAATACATAAACATTGTGGATCCAGTTTGTAGCACATTAAGTAGGGCTACTACTTTCAACTCATCACAAATTAGCCTCTTATCCTTTTTGTACTTTAAACGGTCTAGAAAAAAATCAAGGTTCTCATATGGAATTGAAGGCGAGGTGCAACAGAAACGCTTTTTATGCTCTACATATAGGGATGCATCTATGAATAACTTCCACTCATTTTGTTTATGGTCAGCTCAAGCACAGTGAATATGCCTATGATATCATTACAATAATTTAAGTTATTTTCCTATGTGAAGAATTGCTGTAGATCTGCAGAAAGCTTCGTAAATACTGTAATTCGAATATGTTCATTCAACTGGTTCCATTGTTGCCGACGTGAGTCCAGGCGTTCACTCTATTGTTTATTAAGTGTTAGATCACGAACTAGATAATTGAGTTCCAGTTGGGTGATTATGTGTTGTTTCTTGTCAGGTTTAAGCTGTGCCACATGTGGTGTATCTTCAGATTCTAAATCATCCGAGTTGCTCGTGTCATCGCTTAGTAGTTCAGAGGGCGGCTCTGGTATAGTAATAACACTTGATTATCGAACTGAGAGAATAGCAGACTGAAAATCTGGATACATGATGTATTTCTTAGCTTTTCTGTTTCAACCTGCACTGAAATAAAATAATCAGACTAAAAATTGCTATTACTGGTTTTGACCACTTGAAGAAATATTGGAAGTACAACTTAGTATGTATTTTGATCTTTGGAATTGATATATTTCTTAAAAATGTATTAAAGACCAAGAACGAAAACACATTGTATACCCACCTTTAATATCTGTTGAGCAGAAGTAGCTATCTATTGAATGGCCATTTGGCTCCCTCCAGACCATTAACAGCCAAACATGAGGCCAGGCCCTTTGCCTTTCAACCAGGCAGAAAGACAACTTGTAAACCTGACACAACATATGTGAGGTGCCCAGCGTTTGTCCTGCTCAGCCACTTTAATATGCAAAGAACAGTTCATAAAGTTTCCTAACATGTTTAGTCAACTCTCCCTTGTATTGTCTTAATATATTTGATCCACAAATACGTGTATAAAAAAAGGTGTGTGGAGATTTTTTGCATTCTCTAGGCACGTTAGCTCTGTCTGTTATAAAGGAGAAACACTGTAGTGTGTGTGAAAAATAATATAAATAGTAACAGCAACAACTATTAAATAATGAAATAAAAATAACCGCGTTATCAAGCGTTCTTTAAGTGAACCACAGATTTAGACCAATATAAATAAAAAAATATTGAGTATACTTTCATAAATTTCATAGGCTAGGTTAAAAAATAACTCAGAAACACCCTATTACAATTATATCAAAATCCGCTTATAACTTTTATAACTGATGCATTCAATCTCTATGGAACGATAAGTGTATTTAGCGTAGGTAAGATTGTAATTTACGAGAAACTGGAGAGTCTCATAAAGAGACAAATGTTATATTCGTGAATTACGCCAAAAATTCTCCTAGTAAACTTTATTTTCATTTCCGTTTTTTTTTCCATTGTTATGCAGTGTTATTATGGTAGGCAGATTAGAGTTCATTGGATTACATAAACTGGTTCACTTGAGAAATTTCATTGATAATAAGGAAGCCGTCCATACATATATTACATTAAGATAATCTATAATGTTAACATTGAGAAACATAAAAAATTGATGTCAAATTTTGAAGAATTCACACCAAATTATTTGTACTTTTTTTTATTCCAGTAAGTTTTATGATAGCTATAAATATGTGTATATGTGTATACTTTAATCTCTAGTTGTTCTAGTAGAAATTTTAGCTAAAAGTGAAATATTACTTTTAGAAAAGTAATATATTTACCCCCAAAATACGTTACCAATAAAAAAATACGTTTAAAGTATTTTTCAGGTTTAAGTTGATGCCTAATAATTTAGTGATATCTCTCATAACAAGGTTGTAATAAATTAATAATATCCGAGGAAACAATATATAATCCAAAACAGGAAGACAGATTAAGATTTCTTTAGACTCAACAGTTCGGTTATGGATAAGGGACAAATAAGCTTACTCTTTCGTACCTGTTCCAATTCCTTTTCGACACTTCGTGTTATGCCTTGTCTTCTGATTCCAATAATAATGGCTACTGATAACAGAACAATAAGTGTGAGCGAGGCTGCTACAACAATCATCATGAGTGGGATGATGGAAGAACCCCCAAAAGAAATTCCCTCGACTTCCTCGTCTTCTTCGGAAAGTCTGTTGGTATTTTTTCCTTTTGTTTCAGAAGCAATTCCTTCCTCCTTATCATTTGGCTGGCTTCCAGTAGACCCACTACCAGTAGTTGCAGATGGCATTCCTGTTGAAGAAAGTTGCATGTCAAATTTGTTCGCCGTTCCTTAATGATACATTACAATGGGTAATTTAAATTTCATAGCGGAACTAGAGAAATGCAGTTTCTAATAGTGATTACAGCCTGACGGTGGTTTTTTATTAAATACCGAGTTGGCTTCATCTAAATGTAAAAAGCAGCTTAATATTTGGATGGCTGAAAAGCACGATGTTGAAAGGAAATAGTGGATTAACCTTATTATGGTGGCTTGAGATTTTTTTCTATTTTCTAAAAAGAAAGACCAAAGCTAAAGAGTTTGGAAAATAGGTTAGCTCCTAAACTGATAACAATTGGGCAAGGTAATTTATTCAAAAAATACAGAAGATAAGTACTGAAAGAAAGGACATTTGATGGAACTTCTCATACCCCCGTACCAAAGTTTTATCACCTATTTCAATATCCAAACTTACGATATCATGTAACTTGCAAGCATTTTAAAAAAGGTTTCTACAGGAAGTAGAGAAGTTAGAGGGTATTACAAATATATGTAGGGTAAATAGCCCAAGTATATTTATTGGGTTCTAGTAATGGGGAATTAGAGTGAACAGCTAGCTCTCTGTCATTAGATTGTAGCGGACGATTCAAAATAATTAATGCCTTAACTTTTGGCATCCAAATACAACAGGCACCATTATTGGAAAGGTAAATATCCCTTTAGTCAAATGAAGCACCAAATTTCACCCACTAAACAGTACTATAGCAGGATCAGGTTATTCCTACAATAGCAAAACGACTGGTGATCTAGGTTTTCATTCTAATACGAAACGACTAACATCATAGAATAACAACTGATATTTTACAATTCTAAAATTCTGTCTCTACGTCACAATTTTCTGATATCTTAAAGAGTCAGTCTGTGAGAAATTTTCGGAAAGTCAAAAAAGTAAGGAATATGAATCAAGTCTGACAAACTTTATTTCCTCATTTTTCTTCCGTTGAGTAAAGCCTTAAGATAAGAAAATAAAAAACAAATTTGACCTTCCATTTGGTGAAGGAGAGCATCCCTTCTAAAATTCAAAGTAACAAATGGTCGGAATTTATTTCAGTTCATTCGACTTGTCAATTTTTATAGTATAAATATATTAGTTAGTAAAAAATCGACCATCGAAAGTTAGTTAAATATTTTTTAAATCTTTTTATTTGATAGAAATATAAGAAAATATATTTATAAGTCTTCAATCAAGAATGCAATATAGAAAATGCCCTTATTAATCACTGGGTGTATTTTTTTTCAGCTAAACCAGATTGTATGGAATATGAACAAAATTAAAATATTCGTCTATCTAATAAATCTGAACTTGTTCTACAAACTATCTCGGTTGCCAAAGTACATATATTTCGCAAGGGGCATCCGTCTGTATGTCTGTATCTCTTTTTCCTTCTTCCTCTCTTCGAATCTCTTTTTATTTCCATATCTCTCAAGCGATATAATATTTGGTGTCTCTTTTCACAAAAATAGTGAAAATTAATTACAAGTATCTTCGGTGTATATAAACTCTTTATACTAACTTATAATTAAGAATTAGCCGCAGAATCCCTCTAGGTATGTCCACACGTTTGTGTATTAACCCGCACTAATAGGTACAGGGAATTAACCTGTTTCCAACGTTAACTCCAGTGACACAATGAAGAGACGCATTCTTTTCTTTTTGTCCAAAATACTTACACTTAAATTGAGTATTAGTTCTGGACTTTCTTCTATATCTAATTAAAACACAAGCAAATAGTGATGATAATTATCGCACCACAATGGCTGGACTCATCAGAGTACAATTTTAAATGTACAAGCAACCAAAGATTCAAGATATATACAATACCACTCTAGCCAAACCGGCCCACAACCATAATCTTCATCTCCTATATAAGCTAAAACCTCAATGAGATCTCTGAGCCCTGTTTCCAAAGTTTCGCATATCTCTAAAATTTGCGTCCTCAATTCAGACAGAAAATCAATCACCTCTCTAAACTGTATAAAACCTCTCTCTAAAATTCAATGAAGAGAACATTTCACTAATTTTGTCGGATTATCATTCTTTTCATTATCCTATGAGATTTCTAGCCTTGCCATAATTATTACGCCTCCATATTATCAGCTTCACCTATACAGGTTATAAAGCGCTGTCTTTTCTTTTGAGACCTCGCATATGGACTACACATACTTGTGAATAGTGATGCAATATTCTCCATTATTTTACAATCTTCAGAAGTCAGAAACCAGCATCCTATTTCTGCATTTTTACAATTTTTTTAGTAGCAATTGATTTCAGTTTACTATAGTAACTATATTCTCATTAAATCTTTGCTATACAATCTTCATCCTTGTTCTCATCGCCAATATAATACTTTACATTCCAAGAGTGTTATTTTGCCCAAATAATTTCCAAAAAATTCATATAATGATATGTACCGTAAAGGGATCATTGTCGAGAAGATTTCTTCATGGCTTCACCGTTTCTACTACCCTTCGAATCACATTGACATGTTTATATAGATGCCATGAATAATCTGAAATTCCCAAATACAACAATTTTCTAGAATAAGTAAAATCACTCGCCTCCTTTCTCTTTCAAGGTTGACGAGGGTTTGGTCAACGCTTCCAAATAAAAACTCCACAACCTTCACTCAAATCACTGGCACTTTGATGCACCAACAAGCTTTGCCTTTGCGTCCTGCAATACAGAAGCCTGATAAAAGAAAATTTGTAAAGAGTCATAAACCAGTTCTACTCGGCTTAATTCCATTTCCAGAGGAGAAATGTTCGTTTTATTAATCTGCCGCCAATTTTTATTAATATCTGAATTGAGGAGTAACCGTTTTGATTCCTGACCAGTTTACAAATAAATATATAAATATATGTAAATCTGCAAGAAAATTTGTTGCAATTCTTCCTATTTCTGTGAAGCCCCTTACTGGTGTAATTTTAGCACCAGGGCCATGCATTCACATATTCTTTCATCATAAATTAGTATCCGATGAGCTAGTTTAACTCGGATTAATAATCAGCCCAACCTAATTACCTATAATTAGTATAAAACTATAATCTTCAGAAATCTTTTAATAATCGCGCCATATTTTTTTATTTCTTATGGTGAAGACGGGTAAAGATTTCTCTGTTTATTCCAAATCATACGTGGATTTAAGGTCTATTTATTGTCTATTGAGTACATGTCAAAAACGTTGCTCATGTCTGGCGCCTATTAATGTGGTTCACAAAGGACGCAACAAAGATCCCAAAGCTCTCTTGAAATAAGCTTAAAATGAAAATTTGAATTACATGAGTGAAATTCTGATATCATATATATTTATTACTATTTGCATATCAGGTCTTTATTTGTACAGGCCATCCATTTTTTTCTTATCCAAGAAAAATAAATAAATCAAAGGTTTTCCACTATCATCTCCATTCTATTATTTCATCGACGATAGTTGCTCATTATATATATATATATATATATATATATATATATATATATATATATATATATATATATATATAGGTGACCCCAAAAAACCGGGCCGGCACACACTTTTTGTGAGATATCTTTCATTCCTTCAATAATCACCCTTACTTTGCAGGACATGACAGAAGCAACGCCTGTGAACACAACTATGTAGATATCAATGGTAGCTCCAGCAAAGAATATACTGCGTCAAACATTACTCTAAACGACAGGCTCTTTGAAGAAAGTGCAAGACACATTTATGTATCAGTTCGAATATGAAAAACCTCATCCAAGATCAGGATTTAGGACTGGTTGGACCACTTTGAGGACTATTGGATAGTGGAGAACTTCAGCGCAGCCAGTGACAACCGTCCAAGCCATTTAGGATGCCCCAGGAAACGTACAGTTGAGCTGGTCGGAAGCGTATGAGAGCTAGTTCAGCAGAGTCCAAAACGCTTTATGCGCAAGCGAAATCAGTCCCTCGGTATATCCCGTAAAACTTGCAGGAGGGTGCTAGTAATGGATATAAAGGCCTACCCATACAGAATAAAGAAGAAACAGACCCTTATAGCCTCAGATAAACAGCAGAGAAATGCTATTTCAGTCAAGATACTGGAAAAGATTCCGGAGACCACAACATTCCTTAACCTCCTTTTAAACCTCAGGTGGAGCTCACTTCCATCCTGAAGGGAAGTTAAACCCCCAAAATAATGCCTTCTGGGTGATCTCCAGACCAAATGAGGTAGCCATCAAGCCCTTACATTCCCCTAAGTGAGGGAATGGACTGCAATCTAAGCCAGAGGTATCATCGGACCATTCTTCTTTAGGAAACGGGCAGGACAGTGATAGTCACCAAGGAGCGCTATGTTGAGGTACTCAAAACCTTTAAGAGGAAGCTGCAAACCCTGTTCCCGTTGGTAATGGTAAAGTTCTGGTTCTAGAAAGATAGGGAAAGCTCTCACATCTCAAACCTCTTTCGAGATTGGCTGAAAGAGAACTTTGGTGGCCGTGTGATCTGTCTCAAGACTGATTTTGAGTAGGCAACTCACAGGCCAGATCTTAGTTCCCCCCAAGATTTCTTTCTCTGGCGCTACCCTAAAGACAGAGTATACGCTGGGAGACCCAGAACCATCACGGAACTCAATGAACCCATCAGTGAGGAGATCAGAACCATTACTCGTTCAGTTTGTAAAGACGTCATGGACAACTTTGTGCTGCGCCTCAAGAAATGCAAAGAGCAAAATGGAGATCGACTTGAACACGTTCTCTAGAATAAACAAGAAAAGTCCAAAGACTCTCATGTTTTGATTTAATTTCATTCAATCCTTGCAGAAAATTAAGAAATGAGGCGTATCGAAATTTGGGGCCCGTTTTGTATATATATAAATATGGGAAGCCTTAAGGCAACTAGTAAATGAGTTTGGTGAAGGATGGAAAACAAGTATAAAATTTTATGGCTTGTATAGATATATATATATATATATATATATATATATATATATAAATAAATTTATATTATAACATTGCATCATATGATGCGTTAGTGTACCCGACGCTTGGCATTGTTCAGCTGTTAGGTGGCTTATGGCAATTAGTGAGTGTGTCTGTGTTTACATATCCTTATTTTTCATGTTACAAATCATGAACCCTATTTGAATATGTTTGGTGTTCTGAGTTAATGGATAAGTATAATTGATTATTTTAAATGGTATTTTGTTTAATTTTAAGTAAGAGTTGTGAATCTGGTAATTCGTAAGCTGCGCATAAACTATGGATCTGTTTGGAAGAAATCTGCTACAGTCAATCGAGGAAAGGAGATCAAAACAGGTACTTGGTATTCCAGTCGTATGGAGATAGCCGTAAACAAACTCATTTGAATTTTATATTTCCTTGGTTAGCCCTGATTATGCCATATGCCAAATGTCCATTGGGATAAAATTTCATCAACAGTTGTTCGAGAGATTCCTTGACTTGAGTTCTTAGGTGACATAAAAGCTCATAGTGGCAAACAAGATTCTGGTGGGGATTTTGAAGAACCAGATTCAAACCGTTAACATGGCTTCCAAGGAGAATACTCCAAATCATCATGATCACCTTCACTGTGAGGCAATAGACTTAAAAATGAATTTGATACATAAAATTGGTTTATGAGAACATGAATAATGTAGCAATATGTTAAATCACTAAACAATGAATTTGAAAACTTTCATGACCTATTAGATCATAACCCGGCTTCAGTCATCAAAAATAGAATATAGCGTGTTTTGAAGGCCATAAACATACAAAACTAAATATATAACCTCTATTTAGAAGCAGCATGAATGAGATGAAGAAAAACTGATGGACTTCAACATAAATATTGTGAAGGTTACCTAGTAAACTATAAAAATCACAAAATACAATGCACTTGTTGAAAAATTCTATTAGTATTTTGATATTTTCTGATCCAATGGGACCAATAAAGTTCCTTTTCTCAATTATCCAAATTCTAGGTGATGTAAGTGATGAACAAAGTGAATAATTCTTCCAAAATATAAAAGCTATATTGAAACGATACGAGAAAAGTGGAATGCAGAGGTTCTCCCATTATTCAAGTCTAAAAATTGATTACACCAAAAAACCTATTGCATAAGCAACGGATCTCAGCTAACATAAGTAAACCCCTGTCTCTTAAGCTGTTATTTTTATGTTGTCTCTCTTTTTAGGTTTGTATTGATATATCTTTATTATTAAATGGCATTATAAATAATCAAATTGGATTATGGTGAGTAGAGAAATGCTTATAATTGGGTACACTTTATTATTATCTCATAAATCAAATATGTTTTAGGCTGTAGATAAAATAAACTAATAGTAAAAACCAATATCCAATTTTAGTTCAGCCACCCCAAATAAGTCATAAAAATGATTCAGATCCTAGTCAATAGAAGCTAGGTAAAAAAAACGTTAATTACTTTGATAAAAGTGATTCTCTCCCTAGTCTGTCTTTAAAAATTCAACATAATAATATGTCTAGCTTCAAAACAAATACAAAACAAATTGGTGAATCGAGGCATGGCTCCCTACGGAGAACATTATTATCTAATTCATTACAGGAAGAATTTTCCTTGCACCTGCTTCCCTGTTATACACAAAGTTACAGTGAACACTCCCTCAAGAATGGTTGCCATACTTTTTTATTACGGGAAAGTGCATAGAGCAAACTCTCTTATTCTTATTTTCCAGCTCCCTCTTCTTTATTTCGCTGCAGGCTAATCCAAAAACTCTTATAAAGATATTTTTATGTTGGTTTATGGTAAGACACAAACGAAAAAGACTGATTTGTATATGGCAATGTTAATTTCCTTTTATATTGCGTAAATACCATTTAATTACCCCAAATAAATATTCCTAAAAGAACAGAAAACGACCAATATACTGAGCGTTTATTGAGAAAGCTCGAAGTTACTTCTAGGCATTTTAGATTTAAATGGTCTGTCTGATCGATAAGGTCTCAGAAATCTGAATTAATTTCAAGGTGCTCCAACATAAATGGTTTTGCGAGTTTTACCTTTCAGCAATAAACAGATTTAAATGTAGAACACCTTTTTACGCCTAACATGGACATGACACTCTCTGCCCTTCACGTATATTTGAAGCAAATCCTTATCAAAAAGCTCTCTTCGTTATGCATGTTTACTCAGAAGACGCGCAGAAAACTATATCTAGAGAATTTCCCTGCACTTGAACAGGAACTTATTTCAATTACACGATTTTTAAAGATATATCGTTCCTGTTGGTCAATAATCTACAAATGTGCGGCATCTCCTTTAGGTTGGTTTTCCCAAACACATTTGCATCTTTTAGCGTTAATGTGACGCATCCTCTAAATAGGATTTCAGGATAAAGTTTATTGCAAAGATTTATGCTGAAATCACATGCGAATTAGGATAAATGATAAGTAATTAAATTGATCTTAATCCTTTTTGCTGCTCTTTCTTCCAAGGCTAATTACTAATTTCTATTTAGCATTGTTTTAATTGTTTAATTTCATTATTTTCAGCTTCTAAAAAATGAATTCTAGTAATTAACTGTAAATTATCTACAATTAAGCAATTAATGCTAGTATCTGTTTAGATATTAAGGGGTTTATTTGTATGCTCGTCCATTATCAATTGCATATAAAGTTCGTAGATATTTTTCCTTCATTGGGAAAATTTATAATGACTTTGAGTGATTGTACCTTATATTATGTGAGAGAAAGAGCGGTAGTAAGTGGAAAATAGTTGCTATATTACCATTCATCTCATTCGTCTTGAAGCATTATTAATAGAAAATTAATTTACAAATTTATTTGGTATAGCAATATTTGTTCCTGCTTTCTGGCTGCTCTTTTTATTCTGCGCCTTTTTCCTCCTTCAATTTATCGAATAGGAGAAAACGAATTGTTCCTTAAGCAATCTTGTTATACCACTAGTCTTGATATTGGTTAATAAGAAACTTATGCCACGATACAAACAGAACAAACTTGCAATTACTTGAATGAATTCGCTTTGCGTGAGATAAAGTAATATATTGCTTTAGAAAGAGGAAGAAATTCGCTTTCAAGCACAGGTTATTAATTTCGGCTAATTACCATGGAAACTGTTTGAAACTATAAGTTTGTAAAAGCTCTTTGTTTTTCATTGCCTTTATATTCAAAGCTAGAGGAAAAAACGAGATTTATAACAATGTGATTAGAAAGCAGGTAAAGCCGTTTCATTTAAGACTTCTATGGCTCATACTAGCTAATTCATCAGCGTTTTACTAATTTCCATCGATCAAAATATCAGTGGTTTCAATATCACAAATTTACCCACCTTAGATCCCAAACTAAACTAGAACATAGTTGTATGAAACCTAGCCTATGGAACAGAAAGACGGTACAACCACAACATAAGACGTAAAACAGCAGAAACCATTAAAGGAACGATAAAGTTTAAACTAATCAGGTAGCATGCACAAGAAAAAATACATAGAATATCTTATCTTAAGTACATATATCTGCTGAATCTGATCAGATTACAAACACAAAATACAAATAATACTTCATCTAAGAACCAAATTGGGAGAAATAATCAACGAAAAAGTCAAACAACTATTAATAGTAAGTAAGATAGATAAGACTCCAAATCAATACCACCCAAATTGTGAAAATAATAAAAATTTGACACAATAAACATCGTTAAAAACTCACGTAGACTACATAACACGCAAAAACACTTTCCTCTAATAAACATCGCCGACAATTTTATGAAAGGTTACACAAAGAGCACCGACAAACCAACCATACACACGAAGTAGAACAATAATTGAGAAACAAATGAGTGCTCTTCTCTCTATACACTGACAGAAAAAAACACATTCAAAAAGTGAAAATTTCAGTAGCCACAGGCCCAGACTAAAGTAACCACAAACGGATGTCACACTAATATCAAGGTTCTAACAAACATCTTCTACTACTTCTAGCTACACAACTCTATCCCTACGCTATAGTAAAAGATAAGCTCGTTCCCATCTTCAAATCTAACAAACCTCCTAAAAAAACACTATCCATAAAATGTAATCTTTATATTTACCAAACTCAACACTCATACAATTTGACCTATCACACGAATGAGTAATCGAAAGAAAGTCCACAACAACTCGTTTCCAAAAGTTAAGAAAACGCCTACATAAAGGTTTCAACCAAAATCAACCAACAAATGGAACAATATAAAACATATATAAAACATATCTTTATAGAACAAACGAAATACATACATCCACGTAAACAGAGAGAAATGGTTCAAAAACTTCTTTAATGTCATTCAAACTAGATAAACTCAAAATTCATACATTCTTCGCCTTACACTTCATTCTTATCTTACACGTCACCCTACTTCCTCCCTCTATTCCTTACGTAACATTAATTTCATATATGGATGACCTCATATTAATATCCTATACCCGAAACATAAAACCTAGAAGAAATATATAAGCATATATAACCTAAGAGAATTATGGCTCGAAAATAAAATAATTATTCTCTCCACAAAACTTCTTATTATAATTATTCACATATCATCCAGAGAATCAAACACTGTCCTAATATCACAATGCAAAATCAATGCATGCCACTAATTAAAATGTGAAATATTAGGACTGAACTATGATGCACAGGACTTACACGCACCACGTCAAATACATTTATAGCAAAAGCGGATAAAGTTAACGTCATATCTGTTTTAAGAGTTGCTTTCTATAATTTAAATATAAAAAAAAACAATTAAACAGTCCATTTAAACAAAGTATAAGATACAATATCAATCTATGAACAATTTTTCATGAAATTCTTCAACTCATCAAGGCTAAATCCAAAATAGAGAGAAACCAGAGAGCAATAAATGAAACCTGGGGATAATTAAGGCATGTACATAAGTAGGCACTGATTTCTACAGCAAGACGTTCATAAATCACACCCATACTAAATAGCAACACATACCCTCACAACCTGACGACTAAAAAAGCAACGCCTACCCTTTTCAGCAAAATCTACAACCTCTCATTCGCACACAAATTGTAAGGTACGATTTAATGAGACTCCGATCTAAGAGTGCTACAAGGGGCGGCCAATAAGTTTTGCGAATCGCTAGTGCGAAACAGAGGAAGGGGGATGGCTGTTTGTGGGGGTGTTAGGACAAGGTTTGACAATTCAGGACCTGCACCCGCACGCTCCTGCCTCGTCTATGTAAGAAGCAGTAGCTGATCGCATATATTCAGTCACCAATTTTTCAACAATTGAGAGGTTTGAGCACCGCGCAGTGATCAAATTTTTGACCAAGGAAGGCAAGAATGCAAAAGAGATTCATGAACGTATGGTTGCAGTGTACACTGACACCTCCCTTTCCTATGCAACCATTGCTCGCTGGAATAGAGAGTTCTGCCATGGTCGTGAGTCACTTGAAGATTACCCCCTTCCAGGAGGCCCGTCAAACGTGACGAACGAGGCCAATGTGGCCCGTGTAGAGAGGATGATCCTCGAAAATCGACGGGTGAAGGTCGAATAAATCGAGCGAGAACTTGGAATATCACATGGAAGTGTTATCAACATCATCCACGACAATTTGGCCATGTTTAAGGTCTCTACCCGTTGGGTCCCTAGGAAACCTCACGCCCCGTGATCGCCTTCAACGGCGTCAAAGTCCACAAGGACAAAGTTGCACGAGTTGCCCTGCGCGAGTGCGGATTTGAAGACGTCAACCATCCCCCCTACAGTTTCACATCTGGCCCCTAACGACTACTTTTTATTCCGCCAGCTCAAGGCTGCAGTGCGTGGACGCCAGTTTGGGGACGATGAAGATGTCCAGCTCGCCGTCCAGGAGTGGATGGAACAGCAGTCGGGAGATTTCTGGTTGTCGGGAACTCGAAGCCTCAGGGACAAGTCGCGCAAGTGCATTAAAGTCGAAGGTGTTATATTAAAAAATAATATCCGAATTTAAAAACTTATTGACCTCACCTCGTATATTACTTTATGTTATTTAATCTTTGAAAGGTTGTAGTGCCATGTGCAGCGTTTAGAGGTTGAATTAAATATTTCTAACCAAAATATATCTTTAATTACAACATAAAAAAGTAAAATATTGAAAAAAACTACATCTATAAATAAACGAGTCTAGGTTAGAATTACTAATTTAAACCAAATGGATATACTGTAATGGTTGACTCCCAACCTCACTTTAATACTGGACGCTAATTGACAAACAGAAATAATTTAATTTCTTTACCTATAAAAAAAACACTCGTGAATCAGGCTGAAGAATGACCTTGACCTTGGACTTTATGTAGACGGGAAAAATGGTTTGCGGTGAGGCGGGTGGGTGTGTTCGCAGACACCCAGCCGTTTTTCTGGCGAGTAAACGGACTTGGAGCAACACGTGATTCCGCTAAGGGTGACGGATGGCGTTGCACGTTGTCTTAGTCAGATGATTTAAGCAACGCAACCGTGAATCTATGTTTTTTTCCAATCTTCGGGTTAATCTTAAGCTGCTTTGCACTGATGAGCGATGAGCAA
Source organism: Ceratothoa steindachneri (assembly GCA_963969495.1). NCBI lineage: Eukaryota > Metazoa > Arthropoda > Malacostraca > Isopoda > Cymothoidae > Ceratothoa > Ceratothoa steindachneri. The sequence continues at coordinate 26,593,642 of OZ018321.1, read as the reverse complement.
AAGGTCAATCCTTACTTCATGCCCAGGCGTTAACCTCCGAGATTTGTCTTTTAAGTCGAAATAATTTCGGTACTTTTCTAGGTTGCACTCAGCGTTTGAGTGGGCCAATTCTGAACATTTCTCCAAGTGTTCACGCAGCTCGATCACAGAGGCGTAGGATGAATTAACTTCTTTATCTAATTGGCAATTAGAAAAGAGTTTCTTAAGGTTGCTCATAACGCCTTGGATGTTACGTCCGTACTATAATTCAAAGGGGACAAACCCCAGAGTTCAGGGAGGGATTTCTCTGCAAGCGAAGAGGGCGACTGAAAAGTACTGCTGCCATTCTGAGGCTGAGAAGGATAGAGCTTTCCCAACACTGCCTTTAGGGTACCATTTAATTTCTCACACATCCCGTTGGCAGCAGGTTTAAAAGGGGTCGTCAAGAGAGGTTTGATGAATAGTAATTTGCCCACGTATTCAATCAGTTCTAACGTGATTTTTTTTTAATTAAGGGGCTATCTGGCGACTGCCGACGGCCGACTAAAGAATAAGTTGCCGTAAACAAACAGCCTAGTTCTAGGCTACTTTAAAAAATTGAACAGGAAACAATAAAAAGAAATAACAATAACAAAGCAATAACAAAAACAACAACAATTAAACCGGGTTAAATCAAAGGGAGAAGGCCGGCCTCTCCCCAAAAGTCAATAAATCCCCCAGTTAAAGTACACGCACTCGTCCCGAGTACAAGGAACAGGCGGTAGCGACCCCGGCCATCCCGGTACCGGGACAGGTGTCGTGCGCGAAGATCACCCAGACTGGGACATTCGACAAGAATGTGCCAAACAGTCTGGGGGACGACGCAGTCGTTGCAATAGGGCGCAGGCGAGCACTCCATCAAATAGCGATGCGTCAAACGAGTGTGGCCGATTTGGAGACGACAGAAAGTAACCTGAAGCCGCCGTGGCATTGGTGGATAGGTCCATGGGAACAGTCGCAGCGCAAAGGCACGCAACTTTAAGTTCCCTTCGACCATCTCCCATCTTCTTTGCCAAGCAGTCCGAAGAGCTGCCCGTATTCCTGCCATGTAGTCAGTGTGAGGCAGAGCAAAACGCTGGTCCGGTCGCAGAGTCCTCGCGGATTCTTTGGCACCCTCATCGGCGCGCTCATTCCCCGCAATTCCTACATGTCCAGGAACCCAGCAGAAGATAATCTCGACATCTGCCCGGCTCGCCAAAACCGTGGCGTCACGGACTTCGCGAACCTGGGGATGCGGAAAATCCAATTCCCCGAGAGCACACAGGGCGCTTTGTGAGTCGCTATAGATCACAATGCGGTCTCCAAACCGGGCACGTCGCGTAATCTCCCGTACCGAGTGGTGTATTGCCACCAGCTCAGCCGTGAAGATAGAGGCAGCACCTGGTAGAGCCCCGCTGACTTCAAACAGAGGGCATACGGCGTGGAAGCCAACCCCCTCTTGGGACTTGGTGCCACCCTTATACACTGGCAAGGTTCCAGCGTGACACGATGTGTGCACCAAAAAGGTCGAACTCAATACTCCCGGCGCAGTACAAGTTTGAGAGCAGGCGCGTGGCGACAAATAGCCAAATGTGGTACCCTCTAGGGTGGCGTCCTGGGCAGAACCACGAGCGCCTCCGGCCCGATAGCTATATCTACCTCTCGAAGAAGTTTCCTGGCCCTAAACCCAAAGGGCTTAGGGTATGACTGGCGTCTCTCGGTGGCATCGGCACCATCGAGATCAGCTGCGGATGCAGTGAGAGCTGTTGGCGACTGAGGGAGGCACCGGGCTCGCGCGTACAGGCGAGTGATGCACTGCACGCAGCGCAAAGCGAGTGGCATCTCCTCAGCATCGACCAACAGGTTCTCAATGGGGGAAGTGCAGAAGGCACCGGTCGCAAGGCGAAGGCCGGTGTGGTGGATCGAATCCACCTTCCGCAATAAACGCTCGGCTGCGGATGCATAAAACTCGCATCCGTAGTCGAGCTTCGAGCGAACAAAGGATCGATAAAAAAGTGAGGCATTAGCCGTATCAGCACCCCAATCGCTGAACGTCACGGAACGGAGAATGTCCATGGCGCGGGTACAAGAGACCCTAAAGCTGTGAATATGAGCCTCCCAGGTGCGGCGTCGGTCGAATACAAGACCAAGGAAACGGTGCGACTCAACCACATCCAGGCGCACTCCATTAAGAAACAAATCTGGGTCGGTCGGGGTGAAGCCGTGGATGGCGGCAGAAGTGCACCACCTCGGTCTTGGCCAAAGAAAACCGAAACCTGTGTGCTTCGGCATAGCGAGAGACGCGGTTCAATGCCTGTTGGAGTCGACGCTCCAGAGTTGGCATCTGGGCCGCGCCAAAAGAGATCGAAAGGTCGTCCACGTAGAGCGTATCGAGAACATCTTCCGGCAGCACCGAGGTGATGCCGTTGATGCTCAGGGCAAATAGTGTGACGCTGAGGACACTTCCCTGTGGGACACCCTCTTCCTGCTCCTTTGGGCCGGAGAGGGCTCCCCCCAACCCGTACGAGGAATCGACGATCTCGCAAAAATTCAGATATAAACATTGGGAGGCGTCCCCTTGCCCCCATCGTGTGAAGAGTCTCCATGATACCGTATCGCCATGCAGTATCATAGGCCTTCTCCATATCAAAAAACACCGTGGCGTAGTGCTGTCTACGAAGAAAAGACTCGCAGACGGCATTTTCCAGTCGGAGCAGAGCATCCGACGTGGAGTGGAACTTACGGAAGCAGCACTGTGCAGAAGACAGATGGCCTACTCTAATCTAACATTTACCAATTTTTCCATCAACTTGCACACGCAGGAGGTTAGAGAGATTGGGCGGAAACCGGTCGGAGTAGAGTGATCTCTTCCCGGCTTGCGAAAGGCGAGCACAGTAGCGATTCACCAGGAGTCTGGGATAAGACCTTCCACCCAGATCCTTTTGAACAAATCTAACAGAAAAGCCATGCCTGCTCACTCAGGTGTCGAAGCATGGCATACGGGACATCGTCCGGACCATGGGCGGTGTCCGCGCACGAAGCGAGAGCGGAACGCAACTCACTTACAGTAAACTTGTCGTTGAAGGGTTCTCCGCCTCTGGAGGTAAAGTCCAGCCGGCGGCCTTCCGCGACATCACGACGTGCATTGAATGTTGGCGAAGCAGCATCACGTCTAGAGAACGCGGAAAAAGCGGTCGCTAAGGATTCCGCCACGGACGCGGGGTCCAAGATTGCGGTCCCATTCTCCTGGAGAACGGGAGGGGGGTCCTGCGAGAACTTGCCCCGAATCCTTTTGACTCGCTTCCACACCTCACCTAAAGGAGTCTTCCAGTTAAGTGAAGGCACGTATGCCCGCCAAGAAGAGCGGCGGGCGTGCTTCGAAATATACCGGAACCTAGCCCTAGCCCGACGAAATTAAGCGACAGTGAAATCGTTCGGGCGGCGCTTATAGCGCATGTAGGCATAATGCTTCTGTTTGAGGGCCGTCTCACACTAGGCCGACCACCATGGGAGTGGTTGGCGTGCAAAATGGCCAGACGTCCTAGGAATAGTAGTCAGGCCCACGGCGATGAGGTTGCCAGAGAAGAACTCAACGTCCTCATCTACCGACCTAAACTCCTCGACTGAGATAGAGAATTCAGTCATTTCTTGAAATGCAGGCCACCAAGCCCGCGCCAAGCACCACCGAGGTGGTCTCTCAGGCGGCAGTTGCCCTGAAAATGATATTTGAATGTGAAAGTGATCACTTCCATGGAGGTCATTGACCACTCCCCAATCAAAATCAGGCTGTGCATCCGAAGAGCACAAAGATAGGTCAAGGCAAGAAAATGAAGCGGTTCTCGGACAGTGATGCCTAAACTCATCCACGTTTAGGACACCCATCTCAAGCTCTTCGATCAGATCGGCAAGGACCTGTCCCCTGGGATTATGAAGTAATCTCCCCAGAGAGGATGCCTGCCGTTCAGATCTCCAAGCAAGAGATAGGGCCTCGGCAACCGTGCCACGACGCGGCGGAAGTCCCCCGCGTCGAAGTCAGCTGACGGTGGAATGTACGCAGAAATGAGAGTATACCTCCTATCTAGCTGCAGCTGCGCAGCTATTGCCTGAAAGGAGGCATCTAAAGAGAAAGGAAGAACGAAGACATCATGTCGGGTGTAAACCGCGCATCCCCCAGCCCGGCCATTCCGCGCTGGTGGGGTCTCAAGACCCTTATACCCCGGGAGGGCAGGCAGCGGGCACGCGCCTAGCATGGTCTCTTGCAAAAAAATAGCTAACGGGTAACGAGACGAGACGAGCCTCCGCACCTCCTCCCAGTTGGCCCGGAGTCCACGGCAATTCCATTGAAGGAATATGCCCTCCAGGGCTAGCTCAGGGGGAGACGCGGGGGCCCTCCTCGAATTGAAGACCCTCACGGGAATGGCCGTACGCTTCCCGGGGGCAGAACCCCGGGCGCTGTTGGCCGGCCAAAGCGCTAAAGGCGCTGTCGCCTTCGAGGACTTATTGGGGGAGGTCGAGCTCGCCAGGCGAGTCTTTTCCTCCCTCCGCCTCGAAACCTTAGGCAGGCGTTGCGTCTTGGGAGGCGGGGGGCCCTCTTTTCGAGGAAACACCGTCTCCGAGCCACTCGCTCCACCTCAGGGCGTGGGCGAAGTCGGCCGAAGCTCCTTTGTAGCTGTCCTCCTTTCGGGGAACAGCTTTAGGAACGTCGGAAGATAGCCTAGCGACCATCTTCAGGGGTGTTGCCTCCTGTAAGTCTAACGACTCGGTGGAGGCACGTGGCCGTTTCGCCTGACGGGAAACGGTCACCCTGGGGTAAGAGGAGTGAGCCCTGGTTTTAGCCGGGGCAGGATATGAACCCTTTTTGCCGCCAGCTTTACCAGGGAAGCGCCCAGGTTGGGTAGAGCCCGCTTAAGGGCTCCGAATGGGCGCGGAAAAAACCTTGCTCATTATCCTGGATGGGCCAGGAGCAGAGGGTGTCTTTCTAACTATTGAGGCATATGACCTCCCAGGCAGAGCCGGGCGCGCCTGGACCAAGTCCTTTGCCTCGCGGAATGAGAGTCGATCCTGGACCTGAACGGCCAGGATTTCTTTCTCAAGGAGATATGCACCACATTGCTTCGAAGAAGCAGGGTGCGGCTCTCCGCAATTGACACACTTGGCCACACACGATTTGGACTTATCGTGTGCGACCTTGGAGCAATTTACACATACTTCGGGTGACCCCGACTTTGCACGTCTACATGAGCGATTCGTATGGCCGAAGCGGTGACAGTAATAGCACCGCCGCGGCAGTGGCACGAATGCCTTCACGCGGTATCGGTCCCAACCGGCATGCACCGACTTAGGGAGCTTGTCACAGTCGAACGTGACGAAGAGTGTAGGGGTGGGTCTCGAGTCCCCTCCCTGTTTTCTCATCACACGTTCGACCTTGACCGCCCTATGGTCGGCCAGCTCTAGGGTGATGTTTTCAATGGAGTAGTCAACGAGTTCCCTTGCATAAACTACTCCTTTCCAAAAGTTCATGGTAGAGTGCGGCGTCATATTCACCGAGGTGCCATAAAGTGTCCGAAAAGCACTTATCTTGGCCGCCTCGGCGGGATTCGCCGAATTCGCCAGAAGGCTTCCGTCCTAGAAACAGGTTACCTTCGGCTCTCTACCAATTGCACTAGCTAATCCTCTCCTCTGATGGATCATGTTGCCCTTGGACAACATGCTGCCCTCAGTGGAGCGAATAACGAGGAAGCGTTTGAAGCCACCGGGCTTGAAAATACTAGGTAACCTCTGAATGAGGGGCCCCTATGTCATCGAGGCTCCTCCCTGTGCACTTTTGGTCTTTGTCATCGTCAGGAGCTCCGTTCCCGGGGGGGGGGCAGAGGGGTCGGATGTGCCGATCTTGGCTTGTTCGCTTGCCAAAGTGGCAGCAGACCCATCCGTCCCCGTAGCGCCGCGGATGGAGAGGAGCCCCGAGGCTTCTTCGTCTTTTTCGTCCTTTTCTTTTTTAGAGAGGAGGGCGAGGAATGAACCCGCTTCTCACCTCTGCTGGCAGAAGCCCATATGCCAGATGGGCCGGCCTCATCTGGGTCCCTCTCCGAAATGGAGAAGTTCCTGGTAGTCGTGGGGGCACCTGTCGGAGGAGATCCCTCCCCTCCTTGTATTGCCTCGGAGCCCTCAGCCGGTCGAGGGGGACCTTGCATAGGGGCGGACTCGGGTTCGGTGCTTGGCGCCGAGCCCGGATTCCCCTCCATGGAAGGCCCTACCCTCTGAGGCTGGGTCTCCTTAAGGACCATGTCTATCACAGGAGGGGCCTCCAGTTGGCCATCCCCTCCCCGGAGATCGCAGGTCCCCTTGGCAGCGTCAAGAGTCATTTGTGGGGAGGCACAAGCCTTAACCCCGGCAAGGTTTAATATCCTTGCCAGCAGGAATTTTGAGGGAAGCGACCAAAGGGGCCTGGCTTCCCTCTCCCCCCTAAGGGGCTTTGCCCTACCGAGCCGCTTACACGAGGGGCGGTCGGCAATGGGCTGCCTGCTGGCTTTCTTGGCAGTCCCCTTAGAAAGAAAAGGAGGGACTGCTGCTGGAAATAGGGAGGTGCCCGAAAGCACCTCCAGAGAAGGGAGTGAGGGGGAGTCCCCTACACCCGTAGGCGTAAGAGAGGAGTAAGCCTCCTCTCCGGTTAAAGAATTATGGAGGGTCCCCTGCCCAAGCACAAGGGGGTATACCTCCATTTTTTTGGTTGAGCTGCCCGAGGGCGGCTCCTTTGATGTTCTTGGGGAAGTTGGGGGTTGAGCTTTCTTTTTATACTCATCATTGGGCATGGTGACCCTCTTATTTACACGGGACGCAACAGCTCACCACCTCTCACAGTTGCCTGCACTGCAAGAGGTGCTTGCAAGCCCGGCAGAGCCAGGCACCGCCATTTGGGACCACCCCTCCCCCCTGGTGGCCTGGTAGTCCATCGGCATGGCGGCTCCACCTTAGACACGGCGTAAAAAAGATAGATTTTGAAGAGGAAGGTATGGGTGGGGATGAAGCAGGTTTTTAATAACCAACCACCCCAGACCGGAGCTCAGGGGTTAGGAAACATTGTCCCCTCCCCCCTCAGCCCCGATCCAGGACGATTGTCCGAGAAGAAGGTCAGCATCTACCCTGTGAAATTAGAGGCTGACCAGAGAAGGTTGTGGGAGAGGTTGTATGAAAAGAGAGGAAACAAGTGTTTTGAAGGAAGGAAAAGAGGCTAAGCTGAGGCCGGACGGGTTGCTGAGTCCCGTCAGCACGGCGGCCAGGATGGCAATTCGCCTCGCCCCTTACGGGGAGTTCTGACGTGAACTGACGGCCTCGGTTGGGGAGAATTTCTTTAGGGATACAAACTCGGGAAAAATGGAGATGAGGGATTCCGCACAGAAATTACTGTCTGTTTTCCGGCAGGAACGGCGTCGGGAAACGCGTGGCGCAGTCTACTAAAGTGAGTATATACGACTGCCCTTAACTAGAGGGGAAATGGAGAGGTCCCACCAAGTTTATAACCACTCTGAAGAAGGGTTCTGTAATGACGAGGGTTTTGGATAATGGAACCGGCGGTACCCGGCCTGAAGCGGAGGCCTTCTGGTACCGTTCGGATGACTGGCAGTATATAGAGATCACCTTAGCGTCACCGGGCCAAAAGAAGTATTTAAAAATACGTAATGATGTTTTGTTGTGAGTGACATGTCCAGCCAATAATCCATCATGGGTGATTTTTAATACTCATTGGGTGTACCCCTGGGGAATGCACAATAATTTATCCGAAGAGAGGTTGCGGGGTACTTCAGCCGTTGTTCGGAATAGTAGCAACTTCTCCACCACGTACCTCTGTTCCCACGAACAGATTCTACTTCATTCTTAGCTGCATTCTTCCACAGGGGCTGGAGAGTGAAACCCTCTTTCTGGGCAGTCGTTAAGGCTTGTGAATTTAGCACTTCGTATTCAAGGTTCTCAGGGGAAGCTAAAGAGGTCGGGGCCGTGGATCACTTAGTTGCTTGAATCCGCGTCACTACCGGCTGAGCCATCGAATTTGGGGAGAGCTGGCCTATTAAGACCGAACAAAATTTAATAGGCGCGGCATTTGACGATCGGGAACTTGTTTGGTAGCCCAGGAAATCCTGGACGACTGCGAACCTCTGGTGCTGGGGACTGACTGGGGGAAGAAATTTCTTAGATACTGTGATACAGGTGCACCCCGTATCGCGTACTAATGTTTACACTCGGCACCCATTTACCGATCCCGTCTCGAATTTTAGTGCCCCGGGGAATTTGAGGTTGGTGAAGGTGTCGCTGAAGTAGGAGGTTGTCCTTGGAGAAGAATTGCAGTTATGTTGTGCACCTGTTGACTAGAGGAGGACCTAAGTCTCGAATTTGGGGGGCAATATAAGCTAATGTGTCCTGGGGTGCAACAATTAAAACACGTAACGGGGTTCCTGGGGTATGACAAGGACGAGGGGCTTAATTTCCCTCTCATCCTTGACTGAAAAGAATTTGGGTTAGGTGGTTCTAGAGGTCTTGACAAATTTAGCTAGGTTTTTTTGCTGTGGTTTCTAAAGATAACCCCCTTTTTTGAAGACAAAGGCTGGTTCCATTTAAACTCTCGCGCACACAGTCTATGGTTGGCAGCATGCAGATCCGCTTCCTCCACGCAGTCATTGAATGTAGCGGCTCACCTGTCCTTAACGATTGATCGTATCTCCGGGGGCAGGGTACACAACAATTCATCCTTCAGAATAAAGTTGACGAGAGAGTCGAACTCATTAGCCACTTGGGCTGAATCTAGCCAGAATTGGAGATGCCTTCTTGGAAAAAAGCCAAATTGACTTTAAGTAAGTTTGACCTGGCTGAATTCTAGCCTGTCTAAACTTCATCCGATAGTCCTCGCGGTTTAGATTAACGGCGGCCAGTAGCTCGTATTTGCAAGTGGTAAAATCCACAGAAGTCTCGGATGGTAGCGAGATGAATATGTCACGGAGACGGGTATTAAGCAGAGACACTAAACTATTGATCCCCTCTGTTTCTATGTCCCAGTTTTTAAATCGAATATCTTCTCGGAGTGTTTAAAAAAAAAACACAGGTATTCGTTGTCTTTATAAGCTGGAAGTTTAATCGCAGCTATCTGGGTAGCCCCAGCTCGAGATCCGACGAAATTGGCTTCTGCCTGATCCTTGCTCATTTTTCTTTCATTAGCGCGTACTCGTTCTCTCTCTTCTGCTTCCCTTTGTAATTTTCTTTCTTCTGTTTCACTTTCTGCTTGCGCTTTTTCTCCTTCCGATTGCATCTGTAATTTTCTTTCTGCTGCTTTCCTTTCTGCTGCTTTCCTTTCTGCTTGCGCCTTTTCTCGTTCCGATTGCATCTGTAATTTTCTTTCTGCTGCTTTCATTTAGGCTTGCGCCTTTTCTCTTTGCTGTTCCATCTGTAATTTTCTTTATTCTTGTTCCTTGATGTAGGCAACTAGTTTCTTGCCTCTTAGTCCCAAAGTTTGTGATTGTGGTGGAATCTGTCAAGCGATTCCTTTTTATCTCTGTCTGTACGTCAAAACCTCACCGATATGCTAAACGTACTTGGGCAACCTCGAACAAGTAGCCCACTGCCTAACTCACCCTTGCAACAACACTTTCAGCTAATGCGAATAACCCCCCCCCAAATTAATAACATTAACTGGCTAAGCACCGATAATTAACCAAAAATTTATAGAGGGACCTGATCCTCTTATTATGCTTAACTTTCCTTGAACGCTAGGCACAAATTTATTATTACTGAATGAAAATCAAGACAAACAACTATACTGAGTTCTTCCAATACCTATAAACCTGACACCAAAATATTTATGTCGTGGTATTGTAAGCGCCAATTTGGTGTACGTAGGTTGGTCACGTACTTCAGTAACTCCTTTATTACGTTTTCCCTAGGAGTGTTATATTAATTTATGTTATTTAATCTTTGAGGACTTCTAGGGCCATCTACATCGTTTCGTGGATTGAATGAAATACTTCTACAAAAATATTTCTTAAATTAAAACATAAAAAAGTGAAATATTAAAACAAATTATACATCTATAAATAAACGATTTTATATTGGAATTACTTATTTAGACCTAATGAATATAAGGTAATGGTTCACCCGCAAGCTTACTTTAACACTAGGCGCTAATTGACAAACAAAAATAATTGAATTTCATTTTCCTTTAAAAAAACACTCGTGAATCCGGCTGAAGAATGACCTTGACCTTGGCCCTTATGTAGAAGAGTAAATAGTTTGTGGTTAGGCGCGTGGGCGTGTTCGCAGATGACCAGCCATTGGTCTGGCGAGAAGACAGTCTTGGAGCAACAGGTGATTTCGGTGAGGGCGACGGATGGCGTTAAGCAAATATCTTAGTCACATGATTTAATCAACGGGACCATGTAGGTATGCATTTTCCAATCTTCGGGTTAATCTTGAGCTGCTTCACACTGATGAGCGATAATCCAAAGGTCAATCCTTTGAAGAATGAGGAAGGGGGGGGATTTCACTTTAGGTATTCCTCAATGGTGAGTACTATCTCGGGGTTTTGTTGAAAACCGAGATAGGGGGTTGATATGAGAGTGATCCTCGATACAGAGGGGTTAATTTTCGGTGTGACCACCAGGAACTGGTTCAGAATGGAGCTTTTTTTCTGTTCCGTTTTTTGAGTGCTGTGCTGACACCGGACTTAGTCGTGTCGATATCTAATTCTATCTCCTCGTTATTCCCCAGTTATTCGTCTATATACTTCAACGACCTACTGGGGGAAGAGAAAGGAGGAAGGGTAGAGGGCTTATGTATTAAGCCTCTCTCCTCTAACGACCTTTCTCCGAGCGTCTTTCACCTGACCCTAAAGGCATCTTCTGGCTCTTGTTCACAGTTTCTATAATGCGTCTATTACGCGATACTAGATTCCAAATCGTAGCGGAAATAGTGCCTGTTTAAACATTGTTATTGCACCTGGTCTCCTCCCCTTCCTATTGTTATGCTCGCTGGAACAGAATTGTGTTGATTCTTACTTCTCGTAGTTAGAGGAGGCGTCTGGTAGCCAGCGAGTCGAGGGGAGAGAGGGTGGGGGTTTAATAATTGGGTTCCACCTCCTAGCGTCAGGACCTTGTAGGACCTAAACGAGGCATCTGTTATTATGGTGGGTATCGATTTCCCTTAAATACCAAACTGCCAATCAAAACTACCATCGTCTTGACGAACCTCAGAAATTACTAAACACCTAATAATAGCCTGACCAAACCTTGAAATAAATAAACAAATACAGAACATATGTTATGCTCAAGAATTTCCTGTTTCACCATCCGCGGTGGTGGCTTTCTGTCACCAAGAATTAGTATTAAAATATTTTATTGTATAACTATTTAGCCTTCTAAATCTTATTGAATACTGGTATTATTCCTTTTTCTTTTTTTCTATCTGTTCTCTCTCCTTTTCAACTACCACTATTCGTCTCTAGACCAAAATAGACCTCTTTTAGTGTAAAGGAACTCTCAGTTATAACAATCAAATAGATGATTTAAATTGTATAATGAGCCAATGATTGGGTTTGACAGTGACGAACAAGGATGATTTACTTAAATTAAAATTAGCTAAGATGAATAGGGTTTCGTGCACATTTACCATAGTACCTTTAAGTGTCTGAGCTGTATCTCTGAGGGTGAAAGCGCTGAAGGTGGAGGGAGGACTCGTGCCTTCGCTGTTGGATGCCCGTATCGCAACAAGAAACTCTCTCCCCGGTGGCAAACCTCGTATGCTATGGAGAGATAAATAGTGACGTGTTAATTGCCTTATTCGATTATCACCTAGAATCTGCTTCAATTGGCAGTTACTAAGAGATGATGAGTTCGATATTACATTAATATTAGAGTTCGAATTAGAAATGACTTTTGAAAGCAATGAGAGAGCCGAATAGAGCAACTTACCCACCAATCATTGCATTAATAACCACCTTTATTATTTTCCTTATATCCAGGTAACCCTAAGCGATTAGTTGGTTATGAAGAGATTCAACGGAATTTTAAAACGAGTATCTCTATCGGATGTAAAGTAGAAGCGGCTAAATAGAGTACCTGAAAGCAGCTTATCATTCTTACCTTATTTTTTTGTTCGTCTTCATTGAATAATTCAGAGGCTTAAGATTATTTATCTTTGTAGTGTTTATACCAACTTACCTTTTAGAATTATATAAAATTAGTTAATAGTTCTTAATTACTTTGTTTGATTAACATCCTGAGGAACACGTATTTTATTGAATGATATCTGACACTTGATTGTAAGTAAATTTTGGGAGTTGAAAACGAATTTCACCTGGGTTTGATCTATCAGGTCCTGATTCTTGTAAACAGCCCATGCGCTATTTTCCAATTTCTAAAATATTAGGACTAAAAATGAATTCATACGTAACATTTATTTCCAATTTTCATGAATACATGCAGATCAAACTATTGTAAAATTATATTATAACGATATAAATGACTTACTATAAAACCAAACAGAGAGATATAAAGCTTTCACTCTAGGAAAGTTTTTCTTTTATAGGACTTTCTAGAGTATTTGGTTGTTGACGACGGCAGGTCTCTTTTCAAGCACTAGCAATAATCAGCCATCATGTGGCAATCATAGCGTCCTTGATAACGTTCCTCCATAATTTTAATATCTTGCTGAAATCTTCATTCTTGTTCATCACTTACAGCACCTAAATTACTTGGATATTGGTCAAGGTGACTACTCAGATAATGAATTTTTATGCTCATATTGCAACCTACCTCTGTGTAGTCCCTTAGAAGATTTCTTACCACTTCTTCGTAGTTATCCGCCCTATAATTTCCTAAAAAGCTTTTTTTATCAAGCGCACGAATGAGAACCAGGCATTTCTTTCGGGTTCATTTCATGACATTAGGAAAACTGCTCTCATTAATTAATATTCTTATTTGTGGACCGTCGAAAATTCCAGGTTTTCATCTTTTCATAACTTGTGAATTTTGAAATTATGCGTTAGAAACACTCGACATTTGTATCTAAAGCTTATACATATTGTTTCATGAGACCTAGTTTGATATGCAGAGAAGGAAATATGGTTTATCTCTGCTGACTAAGATTAGATCAATTGCATTTATTTCTCCGACAGAAAGTGATGTTCCTGCTGGCCAGAATTGTTTCGAATAATGTTTTTCCTAATGCGCTCTGATGTCCCATTAGCAAATGAAACAGGGATATTTACTATACTTTGCTTGTTGCCATAGCCAAAAGTGACCATTTTTAAGTGAACAAATATGATCCACTCGTCCTCCTTATATTTGATAAGTTTTAAAACAGTTTCTATATGCTCATACTTTTCTTTTAATGTTGTTGAGTGCCCAATTGTTATCGAGCTGAATAGATTGCCATTATGCAGCAACACACACTTAAGACTTCTTTTGAAACTGTTTAAAAAGAAACGCGAATCACCTCCATTATAAGACTGAACCCCCATCTCCTTTAACAAACCTGGTATGTCGCAGCAATATAATCGTACTAAACTATGCTCTGTCCTAAAATATTTAAGAAGCTCTTTTTCTCTGTTTCTGCAAAATGAAATGTATGTATTTGAATTAAGCATGTTTTTCTTTTTAAGTCTTGAAGCTAAAATTTCTGCAGCCTTTTTTGGCAAATATAAATCCCTTACAAGATCATTCAACTCGGCCTAGTTAAACCTTTGCTGATGACTTTTACTTACAACTATGATGGGGTCAGATTTGGTGACTAAATCATCAGAGTGCATATCAATATTTTCAGAAACATCATTAAATAATTCCTGAGATGGCAGACACTTCAATTTTTGAATGGGAATTTCATTTGAATGCAGACAGGTCGTATTGCGGTGTTGATATTTTGGTAATCGATACAATGTTATTTTTATTAGTGTAGCTCGAAGTCTTAACAAATTTTTTCTGAAATTTATTTTTCTATCACGATTTTATTATGGGGCTATTTGTTTAAATAAACCTCCTATAAGGCCTTTTTTATGTAATAAATTTTAAAGGTTCCTCATTGCCATTGAAAATTGAAAATAATGCGATTCTCAACTAATTTTGAGTTTCTTATATCTGAAGATAAAATTCGACTTTTAAATTGATACCTCACAATAAAGAATTATTGTATTTTAAAGACCAAGTAATCCAAATTTGAAAGTAATTTATTCATATTTAAAGGTTCCTCAATGACATATAATAGCGGCCTACACGACAATTATGTTTCAGTAGAGCTGAGGATCTCGTTGAGAGTAAATGTGTGTGTGTGTGTGGCTATGTCTAGTGTCTATTTTTTTTATTACATTCCTCTATTTAGATTTAAGAACAGTTATTTATAGTGTACAATAAATATTTATAAACCTTTTATTATATTACAGAGTTAAATAATATGTAAGAAAAAAATAAAAACAATATTTAGTTAGGAAATTTAACCTAGAACGCAAAATGAAATTGAAAGCTCTTTGTTTGTCGCACCCTATGTCATTAGTGAACTTGTATAAATAGAGGCAGTTAGAAATTTTTTTAAAATTATTATTCAAAATATCAGGCTTTAATTAGAAATATTAGCAGGAAAATAAGACATCATTTAAACGGAAATGTGACAATTTTACAAAGAATGCAGAATGATTGTTTGATATTTCGTGTTGTAAATGCGATAGCTTTGAAAACTGTTCTTGTAGGAAAGAAAAGAAGGTATCTCCAGTAGAGCAAACGTTTCTGGAAGACTAACAAACAAGTAGGAAAATGGCAATAGGTAACATCGATCAAATTCAATCAAAGAAGAATATTCAGAGTGCCGTTAGGAAGAATGGTGAGTATTGTCTCGTAAATCAACCATGTACTTCTACAGATAATATAAAAGTGATTCTTCCTTCCTCCAGCACAGAAACAGAATCTGCTGACAAAAGTACCGAATATGAGTTTTCCTTATCCGTGAAACGCAAAGAAGTCAACAAAAAATTAGCATCCAAGCCTCCATCTAAACGAAAAATATTTGTCAGAATTTGCGTTTGCATGTGACCGCACTGGTGTGTCTGATCTAGCTGCAGCTTTGAAATAGGTTTAATCCTCAAGGACTTATCGTCAATGGAAGGCAAAGAAACTTTTGTAGTATTTGACAGGTTAAAAGCTAGATGAGAGCGTATCAAACCATGTACTATACTACAGCAAGGAATTCGATCTGAAAAGCCATTATATTCTATTTATTTTGATGGTAAAGAATGATAGCACATTTGTTGATGAGACGATGGAGGGAACTCATCACAAGAAGATGTTTGACATTATATCTGGAATGGGACGCCAGAGAAGTCCATGACCGGCGCTACTTCCAAGAAAAGGATTGAATAGATTGTGACTACCTATGCTTTACTCCAGCTGAACATTCTCAGTGTACCTATTTTTCGCGACTTTACTTAAAACGTTCTTACCTATTATAGGGAAGGCTAATATCGCAGGCTAGTCGTCAACCAGCTTTCGTCCATTTATCCAAGGTCAAGACCGAAATTGCACACCATACCGTGACACCATCCGAATGAAGAGGCCCCCTCATGAAGTTCCCTATATCTGTTTCACTACAGTCGCTATGGTGAAAATGTGTCTCCTCAGAGAAGAACACAAGTACATCGTTGGGTAAGGGGTCAACCAGCTTCTCAGGAGATGTGTATCGTGTTACATAATCACGTTCCGTTAGATGCTGGACCAACATCATTTTGTATGAGTGAATATGGAGTTTATTGTGAAGAATTTGACTAAGAGAACATCCCAACCTGCCTAAGGGCAACTGTCTATTTACGAGCAGCACACTTAGGAGGACCGCAGCATAAACTGACGAACTCTTTCAACATTTTCAGGTGTTCTAACGCTCTTTGCAGGTCCTTTCTTTCTTTTAGACACATTCCGGGGATGACAAAGTGGCAGTTAGAAAAATATGTCTCTACAGAAAAATCGGGATGCTTCTCGACCAAAGCATGTTTAAGACTCAAATGAGTGTGGACATAAACCCGCCCATCTAGTTCTTTTCGTTGAGCCTTTACCCACTCTACTCTGACCATCTTTAACCATGCCTGCTTCTTTTCAAATAATGAAGTTTCTACACCCCACCCTGTATATTTAATATATATATATATACATATATTGTTAAAAACCAGGTTGTATATTGACTTTGCTAATTTTATTTAAGCACGTTCTAACTATCTCATGCAGTTCTTTTTGAAAGGATGATGTTAAATATCAACTAAGGAAGTTCCATTTTGGTCTTATTTCAAATATTAAAATTTGTTAAAGATTTTTGCCGTGAACTTTTGTCTTTCTTTAGGCATCTTTAGACTGAAGTCTTAGTTATTGTTGAGGTGGCATTGATTGAAAGTTCCTATTAGCGTTGCCTCCTTCAGCGGCGAAGTAATTTTTAAGTGAGCAGAAAAGAATGAATTTCTTCAATGATCAACGACGGTTTAACATAGGAGGTTGTGTATGGGATAGATGTAGAGGAAACGCATAGGAAAAAAGTGACTATAGGGATGGAAATTATGTAGCAGGTTCTCTGGTAACCTTAGTCTTCATGCCTCTTTTTTCCTCTTTATTTCTTTCATGGTTATTCATAAAATTGAGTCAAGCTTTCGAGTCTTTGTTTTCTTTGACGAGACCTCTTCTGTAAATTAGGAGAATTTGTCACTAAATTCGTCCTCTTCAATTTTCATATCATCTTACACGTTTGTTTTAATTTTTGTCTACTTTGTATTATTTATCTTTTAATAGTTAGTTGTTTTATCATTATTTTTCCAACTAAGGATCTTTTGTTTTAGATTTGTCCACTTTGTAATTTTCGATATTTTTCTCTACTTTGTATTACCTTTTAATTTTTATACTTATTTCTATCAACATTATTTTGTTCACTACGCAACTTTTTTTATTATTATTTATAAATAAGGTAAGTTTCCTGCTGTGTTTGCAGTTGGCCACGTTTGAAGGCTTAGCTAAAGTCTAGGTTTGGTAATTCTTCTTCTTCAACTTTTAACTGTTTGGTTACTTCTTCTTTTAAAATTTGGTATATTTTTTGCTATATTTCTTTTGCACGTTTATGTAATGTTATATATATGGCATTAATGTCGGTGATTTCATGTAGCAACTCAGAGGGAATCCGGTCCAAAAGAGTAACATTAGTTATGAATCTTGTTAATTTGTTTTGGACTGCCTGTGGTTTTTCATTATTTTTCATAATGGTGGGATATAGCAGTTAGGGTCTTATCAGTAGCATGCAGAATTTCTTTTTATTTCGTGTTAAGGGCTGTCTAAAACGAAACAGTGACTTTAGCATCCTCGTCGCCGGGTCTATCTTCTTTTTGGTGTGTGTGGAGTACCCATAGGCCAAATACTCGGCCTTCCCCCGGAAAAGCGTAATAATCATCTCGTATAGGTACATCCGCTGTCTTCCGACGTCTCTAGGGTATCATTTTAAACATGTTAACTCTGGTTTAATCTTGTTCATTCTTTCAAAGGTTTTGAGGATTTAGATTTCCCCACCATTCATGTATGCAACGTCTCCAGGGTTTTTATATACGCTAGTGATGACCTACGTGATGTAATCTGCAAGCTGAACGTAATAAACGAGGTCTTGATTGCGGTAAGGCAGGACGCCGGTGTACACCGCATACAACGTAGGACTGAGACATCTTCCCTGCCACACCCCTGTTTTTAGGATAAATGGCTCTCATCTTTTGCCGTTTACTCTTACGACTACCTGTCGATATTCTAGAGGGTCGCAGAATATTGTTTCCATATTCTCCTCTATACCAAGGTCAATGCTCTTCTTTTTTAGTGTAGGTATCCACACATTATCAAAGGCCGAGGCCTGTAACTACTAATCTCGTTGTTTAGTTTACTAGATTTTAGTAGGAATATCATCCTGGCCATTTTAAGTTTGCCAGGAAAATATCCGACGTTAAGCATGATAATGAATAGCTTCCATGTCAGCTTCCATGAGGATTGTCTTCAAGTGTTCCAGATTTTCTTCAATCAAATCCAGTGAGACGTCTTCATTTGATCAATTTGCACATTCTACAGATGTGCACTATATCTCGCTCTGTTAGCTTTTGTCAAGCACCTGCGTCTAGGGCTTTCAACTTGAGATATACGTAACCATACTGATGTGATCCGTTGGCACGTAAGGGCCTGGACTTAAAGTTTGTTTCGCGAAGAATTTTAGATTGCTTAATAATTTCTCTGTTGTGGTAAACAAGCTATTCGTGTGGAAAGTGACCAACTCGGGTCCTTCTCTCTGCACTATGCCTCTGTCGATAAGATAGTCCAGCGTATTGCAGGCTACGTTCAACGCTCTGGAGTATCTGGCCTCTATACAGCGCGCATTTATATCACCGATCAAGCCTGATGCGGAGGATCTCATGAAAAATCGTAGAAAATTTAGGATTGGAAGGTATGGAAGCCTGGCAAGTTGGTACCCAACTGGAACTACCAGGCAATTTACGTCATACCAATCTTAAATGACAGGTAAGACTCTTCCAAACCTTGTATTTTCTTGAATTTTCTCCCTTTTCTGATGGCAATGGCCACTCCATCGTATCTTTCTTTCGAGTATTTAGCCATCAACACCACATAGTCGTAGATTTTCATATATTTGTTGTTAGCATTGAAACCATACTCGAAATTGAGCACAATATAAGGATCGACGGATCTCATGAATTCGTTGTATATCCTACTCGTGGTGTTCTATCCGTTTACATCAATTGAGAAGATCTTTAAATTTCGGATATATCTAATAAAAGTATTCATGTTAATTTATATTTTTTTGCTAAACTTTAGTTTCCTTTTCTCTTGCTGGTCATCTTACCATTCTTGTTCTTTTCTTTTTAATTTCTTCATGGGTTAGGTTGAAGCAGGATTCTGGACAAATTTGGATCAGGCCTTAAATTAATGCTTCTAAAATTTCACCTTGTATTAATACACCAACTTTGGATTTTCTCGGTATTGGTGCAGATGGTGAGCCATACATCCTCTTATATAAATCCCGAGTTTTTAGGCACGGTTTAATGGGCGTGGCAGTTTCCGTTGCCTTCACTTCAAATTCGATATCCTTGGGAGCAACGACGTCTCCTGCAAGGTGGCTTGTCTCCAAATGAGATTCTCTATCTTCACTATGTTTTTGATTGCGTAGACGGAGGTCACGAGCAGCCGAGCGATACCTCGACCCGACTTGCTTCATGCTTTTCATTTGAGCATGAAACAGGACCTCTAACAGTGGGTTGTCAAGAAACTCCATCGCTTTGAGACGGTTGTAGACGAAAATCTTGTTTAGCTCATTTGCTTAACTGCCTGGTTTCATAATATTAGTGAAATGGGCATGCAAATTACACATTGTCAAGTAAGTTCTTAGATCCTGATCAATTTAATTCATGCTCTTTTCTTGCTCGATTTTTCAGCCGCCTGTGCGTATGTGGTAGCAGGTTTTTTCTTTCTTTCTTCTATCATTATCCTCGTTTTGTCTGTGATCAATGCCTTCTTGATTGGGCTAGTGATTAATAGGACGCGAAGGGAGTTGCCACAGTTAATACAGTTTTTCTTTGGATTCGTACATTTCCTCTACGTGTGAACTGATTTTGCGCACTTCGACCATACCTTTAGTTTGAGTTTGAACTCCTTGGTGCCATGCTTTTCCACAGCGTATCGCGAAACTTTCAAGTTGAACATGTAGAGCCCGTTTTCAACTGCCTTCGCCACCCTCTCCGTTGTCTTAAAGGTACTTTAAACAGTTGCGTGTGTTCCTCACCGTCACTGTTGTTAAATTTCAACACCTCGTCGATTTTAACCCATTCCTGTTTATACTATATTTCCTTTTTAATTTCCTCTGTAGTTTGCGTGGTCAATGCACCAACAAATGATCGATCTTTGTGCGGTTACGTGCCGAGGAACCTTTGAAATGAGGCAGGTTTCTTCTAGTCTTTCTCCGGATTTTGCACTTAGTACGTTCTCCTGGTCCTGATTTTGGTGGCAGAATGCCATGCAGCCTCATGCTGATCTTTCAGTCTGCAAAGTGCGATTCCCTGTTTGGATTAGACGACTTCAAAGAATTTTTACCAGTGTGCTTCTGGTATCGCTCCTTCACACGCAGCGGGACACGTTTCTCGCCATTGGAGTCGTCCATGACAACCCCAGCTGCAGGGATTACTATTAGGAACCTAACAGCCCTTATTGTGGGGACGTGTACATGTATTTTATCTGCTTCACTCTTATCTGCCCTACCTAAATAAAATGTCTTCCAGGGTCCTTCTACCTGTCCTGACCACTCCGCCTTAGAAAGTGTATCCCATCTTCGCGGCTCCTGCGGGGCTTCCTTCTGGGTTTGAACACGTCACAAGCTTTCGTCTTCAAGAGATCTTAAATCTCAGAAAGCTTATCCGAACCAGAGATTTGCTGCTTGGATGGTAGCATGTGGATTCGTGGTGAGCGTTATGGTGCTTCCAAATCTCCTCTCAGGCTCGCGAGCACAGGTTGCTATGTGAAAAATCCAGTAGATCTCAGCTGGACGCTAAAACGGGGTTCTCCATATTCTATGTACCCTCTTTGCCTAAGTTTCGCAGTCAAGAATTACGACTGTGGATTTAGTGTAACTTTACTTTTCCAATGAAGTAAAGTCTTCCAGAAGGAGCAGTCATGAATTTCATCTTCGTTATTTAAAGCCTGGTTAGGTCAGAGTCAGCATATGGTTTACTCTTCTTTTAATAGAAAAGGTTAAATAATCGCACGGAGCTGCTTTACTGTGTGCTCAGGTTTAGGCCCATTTTCTTAGGAAAAGAGCTTCCAGAATCTCCAAGCGGCGGAGATCTGAGTTTTTTCTGAAGATAGTATTTATTTCAACAATTATCTTTCTTGTAATTTTTTCATTGAAGTGTGTTTTGATTACTGCTTCTTGCAAGTTCATTGTTAGTTGATGGATTCTTTTTAACGGAGGTTGTTTTTCCTTAGTAGCTTTCTGACTTTTTTGTTTTATAATATATTCGTATAGATAACTTGTTGTCTTTTTCTTGGATAGTGTTACTTTTTATGATGTTTAATATTATTCGTTCATGTGTTTTGTTGGCATCCGTCATTTCGTCCTTGTAGTAGGTCATAAACGCTCTGGGTACCAAGCTGTTCACCAGGTATTGTGTTTCTTATCATTAAGTTGTCTTTTTTATCAGTTAGTGGGATCTGGTGGGACCTTAATAACTTTTATAGTAATGCATTACAACCTTACACTTCCTATTCATTTTTGCTCTTCTCTCCCTTTTTTTCATTTTTTATTCCATTTTATGAACACGAGTGTGTGAGGAAGTATAAAAGGTTTAGTGTGTGTGTAAGATAGTTTAAATTTGTGCGCATGTGTGTACGTGAGTGTGAATTAACGGATGAGAGTGTAATATAAGTTTTGAGAGGGATGTTTAGTGAGAGTAGCTTTGTGAAAGAGAATATGAAAAAGAAGTGAGTGTTTGAGAGAAAGCATATAAGATAGTTTGTGAGAGAGTGCGAGAAGGTGTGTCTGAGACAGATAGAGAAATAAAGATAAACGGAATTAGCAGAAAAAGAGCGAAAGCGGGAGAGAAAGAAAGAGAGAGGTGTGGATAAATCGTGAGACAGAATGAGTCAATGTGTATGGAAGGGAGATAGAGAGACTGGTAGAAAGGGGATTAAAAAGTGAGATGTTAATAGAGTTAGAAATGTAGGATAGAAAGAAAATTAGAAAGGGGGGGTCTATAGAGGAATTGAAACCGGAATTGTGAAAGTGTTTAGGGATGGAAAATGGAGATGTACCAGCAGAGGTAGAGGGATGCAGAGATAGAGGGAAAGAGATATTGAAATGGTTTGAAGTAAAAGGAAACAAGTGAGAATGCAAAAGAGTATTAGATAGTAAGTGAATATGAATAATGAGATAGAATATGTTGGTGAAATTAAAGGACTTAATCTTAGATATGTCAAATGACGAGGTGAAACGTGCAGCTGTGAGTAAATGAATTCCCAACTTCTAAATGGCGAAAGTTATAATAGGTGTGTCAAGGAGATGAGAATATATGGATGCAATAAAGCGAAGAAAAAGAAAATTCTTAATAATCTGACTAAAAGGAACAAAATTACGCATTTGGAGTGAAGATAAATAAGAATAAGTATAGAAAAAGACCGTATTTCTCGCAACAACTGAGAGAGGTGACAAAACAAGATAAAGCTGTGTGAAAATCAATGATAAAAATCGTAAGGCACTAACCACTAAACCGCTCAAAAGTAGATTGGGAGAGTAACTTAAACTATCGTACCTATAATTTTTGCTCTTGAATATAGTCCAATTGGTGTTTGTTTTTCAGGTGATAAAAAGTGAAAAGCAAGGTTAGGAGAATAATGGTGAATCATACTTTAATTTAGATAGCAAGCATATTTACTTATAAATTGTATAAATTACTACTAAGGCATCAGGAAGAAACGTGATTTAACATAAGAGGTATCGGTCACGAGAGCATGGACTGAAATAAAATTTATAGATGAAGTATTTTACTGGAAATGCAGTTGAGGTGAGGTAAATGAATTTCTCAATAGGTATCCGATCTGACTCATTTGAAAATTATTTTGTAGTTGAATTTGGGAAAATGGTCGCCCTCGATTTTTGTGGGTGCTTTGTTATCAATATTTATATCTTTGATAGATACACAAATGCTCTATAGTGTATATCGAAGATATAATCAGGATAGTGCATATCAAAGATATACTATATATAGTGTATATCAAAGATACCTATAATCTATATAGCAATTTCACTAATTAAAGCGGGCAAATTTCTAATTATGCTATTATGATGCAAAAATTGATTGACCGCCATCTAAAAGGCACATTGTTAATTGGAATCACATCATAGTGTATTATATATCATTTTTAAGGGATATGTTTATGAATTATAATATGAGATACACTTAAATAACTTGCGGGGGCGAGGCTTATGTGTCTGAATGCAAGTAATACATTATAAAATCTTAAGACCTAACGACATCTGGCAATCGCCTTTGAATTTCCATCTAATGATATGCTTCCAAATTACGAGATTATTTTAAAATAGCGGGGATGGTGAATGCACCTCAACAATTAAATAGAGGTATTGATAATGTCCTCCTATTTGTAAATTACCTTAAAAATTATATATAACACAATATGATGATTCCAATAGAATAAATAAATAGAAACTCGCCCTCACACTTTTTTGGGATGGGATATCCTAGAATGTTGGCTTCCAGTTATCTAATAATGCCACTACATTAACCGTACCAATTTTTCTTGTATTTTATTCAATATATATATATATATATATATATATATATATATATATATATATATATATATATATATAAATATTTATATATATATATACGAGGGGTGGTCAAAAAGTTTTGCGGATCGGTAGGGCAAAACAGAGGAAGGAGGATGGCTATTTGTGGGGTTGTTAGGACAAGTTAGGACAAGTCAGAACCTGCCTCCGCACGCTCCTGCCTCTTCTATTTAAGAAGCAGTAGCCGATCGCATATCGTCAGTCACAAATTTTTCAACAATGGAAAAGGTTGAGCACCGAAAATTGACCAAACTTTTGACAAAGGAAGGAAAAAATGCAAAAGAGATTCATGAACGCATGGTTGCTGTGTACACTGACACCACCCCTTCCTATGCAACCATAACTCGCGGGAATAGGAGTTCCGCTATGCTCGTTAGTCCTTTGAAGATGACCCTCATCCAGGAGGCCCTTAAGACGTGACCAACAAGGACAATGTGGCCCGCGTGAAGAAGATGATCCTCGAAAATCGACGGGTGAAGGTCAAAGAAATCGAGCGAGAACTTGGAATATCACTTGGAAGTGTTATCAACATCATCCACGACAATTTGGCCTTGACCAATAAACCTCACAAAACCTCACGCCCCATGATTGACTTCAACGTCGTAAAAGTCCACAAGGCCACCAGAGTTCAAAAAGCTGCCCTTCGCGAGTGCGGATTCGAGGAGCTCAATCATCCCCCCTACAATCCAGATCTGGCCCAGCGACTACTTTTATTCCGCCATTTCTAGGCTGCACTGCGTAGATGCCGGTTTGGGGACGAGAAAGATGTCCAGCTCGCCGTCCAGGAGTGGATTGAACAGCAGTTAGGAGATTTTTAGTTGTCGGGAATTCGAAGCCTAAGTGACAAGTGGCGCAAATGCATTGAAGTCGAGGATAGTTATATTGAAAAATATAAAACACTTTTCTTCATATCTCGTTTCCTAATATCCGAAATGCAAAACTTATTAAACGTCTCTCTTATATATATATATATATATATATATATATATATGATGAAAATTAATGCAATATCGCAAGAAAAGATGAGGAATTAAACCACATTCTCCGAAGACAATCTAATTTAGAACAGTTTCGGTGTATCTCACACCCTTTTTAAACTGATACTGGATAGAAAATATTGGAAAAGTGCTTGCATACATAACACGGGGTCAGGTCGTGAAATATCTCCTCTTTTTTCCCCCAATCCCCCAGTGTCAGTTGAAAAAGGGTGTGAAATACACCGAAACTGTTCTGAATTAAATTGTCTTCTGAGAATGTGTTTTAATTCCTCATATATATATATATATATATATATATATATATATATATATATATATATATATTTAATGAATACCTCACATTTAGCAGGTGAGGATCACAATAAATGTAAAGGCCCTTAGGAAAAATGAAAAGGTGCTTCCAAGTACCTCGAACTTTATTCAGTTCATACTCAATAAATGATATAATAAGGCTATATATAAGCTAGTAAAAGATAAAGGACCAACGCTAAGAGAAGAAATCACTAATGAGGAAGTAGGAATCGGATGAATAAATTCATATTAAGATTTAGCTATAACAGGTAGCAAGGTCGAACCGAGAGGCAAGGAAGAGTCAAGAACAGAGCCAAAACGGTTAAAAGGTTTAAAGGATAAAGCGATAGTCTAAAGAGGGAGATTAGAAGAGACACGAGAAGTAAATTGCAACGAAGGGGAGAGGGATAAGGAGAGAGGAAGAGAAATAAAATAATGCAAATACAAAATCAATGCAATAATTAAATTGACACATCGGGTTCCCATAAAAATACAAATTGCCCAAAAAAAAGGAATATAGGTCAAAGCTAATTTCTTTAAGAATGATTTTTCCCAACCACATCAATTTTAAAAAGGCCAGGGGCAATGTTTAAATTTTTAAATTGGCCTATACATGAAGATTCAACAAGGTTTCTTTTAATTGAGTCATTTGAGCGAAAAATAAATTTTTCAGAATTCCAATTAATTAAGTGGTTATTTTTGGATATATGTAAAAAAAACGCACTATTATATACAGCTCTCTTAACATTGTATTTATGCTGATTAATACTTACAAACACAACATTCGACCTAATAGACTCCCTCAATATTATTGCAATTATTGTGAACTAGAGTGTTTTTGATAGTTGATTCGTATTTGAAAGAAACTGAAATGTTTAAGTTTTTTAAAAGACGGGAAAGATCAATGAAACAAACAGAGAAGAGTAAAACCAAAATATTTTTAACATTAAAAGGGATAGCAGGAACTGTATTATAGAACGTCTTTTTTGCCGAGGAAAGACAGTTTAGAACAAAGGAATAAGGGTATCATAGTTTCTGGCCAATTTCAAAGATATTGGAGAACTCAGAATCCATATATTCCTATAGTAACAACTCGTAAAGCCCGTAAAAACTTGACTTTCTAACTATGCGAAGAGTAAAAATGAATATAAGAGTTTGAATTCGTAGGTTTGCGATAGATGGAGTATTTAAAACCAGTCGGTGTTCTATGAATACGAAGATCGAAATAGGGAAGGAGTCTCTTATTTTTAACTTCATGGATAAATTTAATGGAAGGGACGAGTGAATTAAGTTTGTTAAGAAAGCTATAGACATCTTTAGAATTAGGCCACAGGCAAATGACATCTTCAATATACCTGTACCAAACAATAGGGAAGTCAAGGATAGTAGGAAGGAGTCTTGTTTCAAAGTAATCCGTATATACGTTAAAGAAAACACGTTAAAGGCAATTACCCATGGCTAATCCAAACTTTTTCAGAAAATATTTGGGTACAAAGTCAAATGAGTTTTAGAAAAATAGTATCAGGTACGGGAAGAAAAATATTTTGCAATTTATTATTAAGGTAATTAAAAGAACTTCAACTGGTACCTTGGTAAATAGTGAGCAGACATCAAAACTAACAAGGGTAAAATTATTTGAATACTGAATGGCATTCAGTTTAGAAATAAGGTCAAAGCTATTGGTAACTTGTGAATGAGTAATGGTCCAAACTAGAGGGAGGTGTAAGCAAAAAAGTGAGCCATGAAGAAAGAGAATTATAAACAGAACAGAGAATTAATAATATGGCGTAAAGGGAAGTTTCGTTTGTGCCATTTTACAAGCCTATACAAATAAAGAAGGGTGGCGTTACTCTACTTGAATTTTTAAACTAATTCAGGGAAGATTTTAAGAAATAGCCGTACATTTTTATGAAAATCAGTATTAACTTGTAGAGTGGGATCTTTAACATTGGGAGGTAAGTAGCTTGATCACTTAATAAATCGTTGATTTTAGTAACATATGAATTTTTATCAATAATCACAACAGTTCCAGACTTATCGGCCTTAGTAATATGGAGGGACGGATGTTACGAAGAGTCGATAAAGCATGATGAAAACGAAGGGGTAATTTAGGTTGACATGTGTAATTTTAGGAAAAGGTTCTACATCTTTTAAGATTTTTTTTTTAGAAGGCTATAAGGCGACTGTCCACTTAGTATCTTTTTAAGAGGTTTACGTTTGTAATAGAAAAAGTTCCGTCAAACAAAGTTAAAGTTTTACTTTTCCAGTACGTGTCATTAAAACGCGTTTTCCTTTATTGCAGGTATGTCGAATTGATACTGAAAAGAATCGAGATTTCTGCTCTATTGTGCGCGGGCCACAACATGTTTTAGATCGCCAAAGAGTTCAACATCGTTGGATCACAGTCCACAAGGTATAAGAGCATTAGAAGAATAAGTAAGTCTAAAGGATCGAATTTATTCAGGCAGACCTCAGGTTGTACACCTTTAGTTGTGATAAAGACCTACAAAATTAATCCAAAGCCAAAAACAACAGTTCTCGCAAAAAAGAATATCTCTGTGGCCAATATCCAGGGCTTTGGGCCGAAATTATGGGGAAAGTATATTTAAGTCTAAAATATTATTGAAACTCATATATTTCATACTTGACATAATACAAATAAACATTTTTGTGTATATTTTATTTATAGTTATTATTTTATGTGTCCTTTTGCCTTTACAACCCCTGGTTTTTCACATTTGAATACTTGAGACTAAGTTGAGACAGGTGCTTGCCGCAATTTTCTGCCATTCTTTATGAATTTGGCTATTAACTCAATTTTTGAGAAACATTTGTGCACCCTCACTCTTGTGCCGAAGAGTGACAATAAATGTTCAATGGGGTTAAAATCTAGAGATTGAGGTGGCCATTCCTTCAACTTGACCCCTTTCTTTTCAAACGAACCCTTTGAGATTCCCAGATGTGTGTGATGGAGCATTGTCTTGTTGGATGATTACACCATCTGGTAAGTCGTCATTGAAAATTTTATCTAAGAAAGGTTATTTGCCCTGGTCTATCATGCTAGTGTATGTGTTGGAATTCATTTTGCCCTTACACGTGAAAAAAAATCCTGGACCTGATGAAAACATGCAGCCCGCAAATTTGACTATTGGGAAAACACATTTAAGATTATAAGCTTCCCAAACTCTTTAGAGAACCTAAACATCTCCAAGAGTTACAAAGATGTGAGGAGAAATACAAATTTTACTGATTATTTTTGGTATCTAATAATAATATGGAGACAACACATCTCGGATCATAAGCTTCCCCAACTCTTTGAAGAACCTAAATAGCTCCAGGGGTTCCAAAGATCTGAAGAAAAATAGAAATTTTACTTATCAATTTTGGCATCCAATCAAAATTTTGTTATCCAATAAAAATGTGTACAGGCCTAATTAATTAGTGGTATCTAATGTCGAGAACTCACTTCGAAGTTGCTTTCATTAGACCAAACAACTTTAGCCCAATCATAATCAGTCCAATCTTCATGCTCAATTGCTCAAGACAATCAGTTCTTCTTATTCATCTGAGACAACCACGGTTTCTTTCTAGCCTTATATCCTTTGAACCCAACTTCTAATTACCTTCTTTTCAATGTGCGCCTTCATATCTCTTTGTTTGTTCCTGCCCGAAAATCAGCAACTACGTAGGAAGAGGATTTTTCCTATCGGCCAGCAATGTCCTTTTCAGCCACTTCTTTTTCATCGGAGTTGTACACCTTTTGTGAGATTGACCATCACATTTTTCTCCAAAAGATTGGTCTCAATATACCTCTTAATGGTTGTTTGCAATTTGGACATAAAATAATCCCTCTCTGGACAAATCAATGATTTGAGCTCTTTAAGCTTCAGGAATCTGTTTCTTAAGAAACATTTTAAACAAAACATTATCACTTTTAATAATAATAATAATAATAAGTCTTTTGTAATGCGCTCTTCAAGGCCTGAGGCCTTCTCAGAGTGCACGTTGTGCTGAGATGAGAAACGAAATTCAATGGAAATTCAAGAGGGGCAGAAGGCAATACTGAAAAGATGCGTTTTCAGAAGACGCTTAAATGTGGAATAAACGTTAGTATCACCTATTGAATTGGAGGCGGTTGCTCCAACCACTTTTGCACAATATGAAAAAAACGCATTGAAGCTGTTAGAAAAGCAAAGAGAGGACACGTGTATAATTATTGATAGAATATACGCAAAAATGTTTATTTGCATTATGTCACCTTTTCATATATATATATATATATATATATATATATATATATATATATTAAATCGTAACGGAACAAGGTGTAGTTTAAACCTAAATAACAAGGCTACATTTAAGAATTAGATCATAATATTTTAATTACTTGATATCTCAACATATTAAGATATATAATAAGAAATAATACATAAATAAGAAATTTGTAGAATAGGTATTACAATACAAGGAAGTAATATGGGACAGTTAAAGCAGCAAAGGTGGGAGTATTTAAATTGGATATAAGTTATCATTGACTTTTAAGTAAGAAATTTCAGATAAATATTGTTTTTAAGATCGCGAATAAAAGAAACAATTACGATATGTGAAGTAATGAAAATGCCAGCGTTTTAACCGAAATTGAATTGGAAATGTGCGTTTATTTTTATAAAAAACCTAAAACTGACCTGTTTTTTCCGTCGTCGCTGTACACATAGGCGATATGAATGAAAACATGCAAACGTTATGGGTCGGTTCTGGTGGGTCTGGTCTAGGCGGATGGGGCTGCTGGGTGTTTATAGATGTAATAATTATGGAAATGAGCTTGTTTCTGAGTTCAAAGTGGGATTTGTAAATTTATTCTAAAAAAATTCCATTGTCGAAGTTGGCCTTCGTAGATTGTTGTGTCTTTAATTGAAACGTTTTTTGAGGTGAGTAGTTTGTGGTGTGAAGGTCTGTTTTTTAACTGTAATCGGATAGAGGAAATTTTGAAAATAGCGAGGTGGGGTTCAGTTCTTTGGCTGATCACTTTTTTTTGCAAATATATATATATATATATATATATATATATATATATATATATATATATATATATATATATATAAATTGGACGGAGGCCAGTTTTTATCCAGATTTCGTTAAAGTCTAGGCAAAACTGCAGCTTCTTTGTAGCTTGCACTATAATTTTAACAGATTATTCTAGGCGATTAAAATACTTGGAAAAGCCATTACTTTATTTGCCTAGACTTCTCTAGTCTTGATAGTAAAGTCATCTTCGGCGCACAATGGTGAACCTTTAACGGTCAACAACGAATTAAGATTGGAAGTTGTGTGGGGGATAGATGTAAAGGGAATAAATAGGAAAAATTATCATTAAGAAGAGAATATATGTACCAGGTAGTCTGGTAACCTCAGTCATCAGGCCTCTTTTATCGTTCTTTCTCACTTTCATGGTTACTCTAAATATCATTTAAGCTTTCGAGCCTTTGTATACGTTGACAAGACCTCTTTAAGAGAACCTGTCAGCGCATACGTCGTCTTTGTTTTCTTATCATTTTTTACGGGAATTTATTATTTTGTCTACTTTGTATTATTTTATTTATATAGTTATTTCTATTATCATTATTTTTTACTACGGCTCTTTATTTTTAATTTGATCACTACGGCTCTTATTTTTAATTTATAAGTTTGTCTACTACAGATATTTTAAATATTTTTTATTTTTATTATTATTTTTCATTTCTATATAGATAATTCTCCTGCCGAGTCTGCAGCTGGCTACATTTGAAGGCTTGTCTGAAATATAAGGTGGGTAAGTCTTCGTCTTGGGGTTTTATCTGTTGAGTTAACATTTCTGGTAAATTAGGGTATATTTTTTGCCATGTTTCCTTTGCAAATTTATTCAAACTGATATTTATTGCGGTCGATGTCTGTGACTTCATGTAGTAATGCCGATGGAATGTGGTGGCAAGGAGTGATTTTCCTTGTAAATAGAGTTGGTTTGTTTTGGACCACATACTCTTTTTCTATTACTGTTTCGTTCTAGATATAAATTGAATGGCGGGATAACATTATAC
Organism: Ceratothoa steindachneri; assembly: GCA_963969495.1. Classification (NCBI taxonomy): domain Eukaryota; kingdom Metazoa; phylum Arthropoda; class Malacostraca; order Isopoda; family Cymothoidae; genus Ceratothoa; species Ceratothoa steindachneri. The sequence continues at coordinate 26,562,891 of OZ018321.1, read as the reverse complement.
ATCTTACAAGAAGCATGTATAGTTTCATTTGATTGCATGCTGATATCAATCTAAACCTAAATAGTGACTGTAACGTCCTCTTAGCCGCTTTAATTTTTATTTGTAGTACGCTGCATATCTGTCAGATGCTAAGTTGAGGGCACATACGCTTTCAACTCTAGAATATGCGTAATATTCTCACTGAACCAATAAATTTGCTGTTTTTTAACGTCCCATCGTTATCATTTTAAACTTTTTGATGTTAGTTTTGATTTTGTTTATTTTCTCATAGTTATTGAGGTTCTCAATCTTCTCTCCTGACTTGTTATCAATATCACTGAGCTAATGGGCATCACTAGTTACAAACTACTTGATGTCATCCACCAGCTGAATGTATTGTGCAAAGTCACGATTGTGAACAGGTAGGTCACCGGTGTATACTGCATGCAAGATAACACTAACACTTCCACGCGGCGGCACCCTTGTCTCAAGATAGAATTGCCCCCTTTCAATGTCGTTTACAAATGCTTCTCGATCTTCTAATTATTAGCAAAGAATTTTTGTTATAATCTACTTCATATTGAGATCACTGATCCACTTCTCTGGTAACCATAACTTATAAAAGACTGAGGACACCTTATGAAGCATCACGTCCAGATTGCTCATTTTTATACAAATGTTTGGTGTCTAAGTAGTTCATCTGCCTATTCTTTACGAGTTTTTCAATAATTTTACCCATAAACTCTAAAAGTTATATAGGCCAGTAAATACTGCTAACCTTTTTTGATTTACCTGGCTTCAACAGGAATTTATTCGGCACTTTAGAACTGGTCGGAGAAATAGTCAATTTTATTGCAGGGCGTGATCAGCTTCAATATGGCCTCATTGGTATTTTAGGGCGCATTTATTAGGTGCATTTTCCTAAAGCCAGTTATCCCGTGAGAGGGATAACTGCAATGACTTCTCTTTGTACTCTCATTCTGTTGATTAAGAGGCTTTGCGTGTGTTCAGCAGTGGTGAACGCCGTTTTCTACCTTGCCTCCTTACAGCGGGCATTAATATCGCCAAATATCATCGTTGAAGTGTCTCTTCTTACCATTCGGAGAAAGTTGGTGATTGGTTAATATGGATACCTGTGTGGCTGGCATCCAACTGCCACTAGACTATCATTATAAGTTACAGATCTTAATACCTAGCTATGACAACTTCATCATATCTCTCCTTCAAGTGGTTAACCATCAGTAACACATAGTAATGAATTTTTATACAATTCATTATGTTCGTCTAGACCATTTTCAGAAAAGGTATGATATCATGGTCAACTGATCTTATGATCGCATTATATTTTCTACTTTTTGTGCTCCATCCGAGTGAGAAAATTGTGAGGATTTTGATATATCTAAAGCCTGTATCCATATTTAACTCTTAATTGCTTGATTGACTTTCCTTCCTTTTTTCTCTGGCTGGCGATCTCACCCTTGCTAATCTTTTATTTTTTTATTAGTTTTGACTGAAAACTGTATTACTTTTGACAAACATGGCCTACATGCACCTTCTATACCTTCGTTAAGGTGTTCTGCTTTGCTTTTACTGTCAGAATTTTTACCTATGCTTTTCCACGAGTGGTTGGAATGTCCTCATTCAGAACCAGCTTCAGTGTGGTTACTCCAACAAATGCCGTATTCCCTTATTCGCATCTTCCTTCACCATGTTCTTCCTTTGTTAGATGAATTCTGGGGTGCAGACGCAGGGAAAATGCCTGCTGTGTTCTTTTCGGTTTCGTAATCCTCAATTTCTGCTTCCCATGTCGCCTTTTATAGCGTCTATATTGTTAAGTGAGCATTGAGCACCAGCCATAATGTAGACATTTTGATAACCGAAGTGAATCACTATGATGTAGGATACTATTTTTTGATATACAGATTGCTTACCGTCCTCCATGACAGCTAACTTTGTCTCAACTAAATTATCTTGTGGCATTGTCTTAGCAGCAGGACTAAAATTTGAAGAAGCATAGTTGCAGAAAGAAAACTACCCTACCACGCATATCCAGTACAGATCCATATCGGTTTCCATATCTATCTATCTATTTGAAGGCAGTAATACTTTTTACAACCATGGCCTACATGCACCTTTGTCAATGTTAGAGATATATATACTCATTAGAGGCATTACCATACTCTCCTTTACACACCGATGCAATATAAATCTACTATATGCCCTCTATCTACTTTTAAGGCAGGGGTAGGTGACTTTGACATAGCTTGGGCGAAATATCAGGCCAACGATGTGCGGCAACAAATAAATCCGAAGCAAATTTTAATTAAAATATAGGTATGCACCTAGTCACACAGACCAAATAAAGTTAAGGAGGCGTGCCAAAAGTCGTAAAATTCACAAGTTGTTGTGACCAAAATTGTCACGAGTACAAGGGACAAGCGGTAGCGACTCCGCTCGGTCCGGTACCCGGACAGATAACGTACAAGCAGATCCCCCCGACTTGGACATTTAACAAGAATATACCGAATAGTCCTCGAAAAACGCATTATTCACTGCATGCCGCAAGCAAAAGCTCTATGAAATGACAGTGTCCCGCGAGTGTGTCCAATTCTGAGTGGACAGGAAGCAACATGAAGCCGTCGCGGCATTGGTGGATAGGTCCATGGAAACAGTCGCGGCGCATTGGCACGCCCCTTTAAGTTCACTTCGATCGTTCCCCATATTCTTTGCCAAGCGGCCCAGAAAAGTGCTCGTATTCCTGCAATGTAATCGGTCTGAGGAAGAGTGAAACGCTGGTCTAGTCGCTCAGTCCTCACGGACTCTTAGGTGCCCTCATCAACACGCTCATTCCCCAAAATTCCTACAATTCCAAGAACCCAGCAGAAGATAATATTGACATCAACGCGGCTCGCCAAAACAGTGTCGTCAAGGATACTGCGAAGCACGGAATGCGGAGATTCCAATGCCCCATGAGCACTCAGGGCACTTTCTGAGTCGCTATAAATTACAATCTGCTCTCAGAATCGGGCAGATTGCGTTATATCGCGTACTGAGCGGTGTATTACAATTAGTTCGGCCAGGATGAGAGACACAGCGCCTGGCAGAGCACTGCTGACTTAATGTACAGGGGATACGGCGTGGAAACCGATCGCCTCTTGAGACTTGGAGCCATTCGTATACACTAGCAAGATTCCAGCGTGAAACGAAGGGTGCACTAAAAAGGACGAACGTAATACTCCCGGTGCTGTAGAATTCTTTGGTGGCGTCCTGTGCAGAACCTGGGGCGTCACCGGACCAAGAGCTATACCTAGCTCTTTGGAGAAGTTTCCGAGCCCTAAACCCTTGGTATGGCTGGCGTCTCTCGGTGGCATAAGCTCCGTCAAATTCACCTGCGGATGCACTGAGAGCTGTTAGCGACCTAAGGAGGCGCCGGGCTCGCGCGTACAGGCAAATAATGGATTCAAAAAGAAGCATTAATTTATCACAGAGTAATAAATATATATTTTATACCGGTTATAAGCAGGTATGCACGTGTTCTCAAAATGCGATCAAATTGTCGAAATCCAAAAAAGATCTTGCAAACGATCTTTTCCTTTGTCATTATAGACGTTACCATAAATGTTCTTTATCTTGAGCAGTAGATATAGTTTACATCTCAAGTTTCATCTATTGTGGTTTAACTAAATATGAAAACGTGAAAAGTTGTTATATACAGCTTGAGCAAATTTAGTTGGCAAAATGTCTGAGGGCACTCTGAAATTTCGATCAGTTTTTTTCACCATATGTACTTTCTTCCTTAGTCTATTTTAGGAGATACATAGGAAAACACCTTTAGTTCTACATGACTAAATTCGATTTAGAAAGATATTTAAAGAGGAAGAAACTGTGCGAATATTTGATTCGTATGTCGTTTTCTTATGAAAACTGGGAAATTCTTTCACTAGAATTGCTGATAATGCTGATTATGATATTTTTAAATCGCTTAAATGCCACACAACCACTTCCAATACCTGTTCTGAAAAATCAAATTCTTTTTAACCGTTTCGGAAACTCAAATATATTTAAAAAAGTATGTTTCCAATAGTTGCTGAATATTACAATCGTGATAATACAGGAAAGTGAGCATTAACGTTGTTGAGATTAAAGTATTAGAGTGAACTTTGTCCATGGGGAATTTTTTTGACGAGAAAAACAAGAGTAGTTCCTTATAGTTATTTTAACTAGAGATATGCTTACTAGTGCGGCATGAAAATATGTGATTCGAGGTTAAAATACTACTGACCCCGCATGGCCTCTGGTTGCGTAATTTCCGCTCATTGTTTCTTAAAGAAATAAACGATTCGTATTGTTTTCAAATTTAAACTTATCTTATCTGGCTTATCTTGTATGACACTCACCGTAATTTACTCCTCGTCTCTGAATACGATCCTACAATGGTCTTTGAACTATATTTTATTTATATTACTAGGATTATTATTAGTATTATTAGTATTCATTTATGTGTTCGATATGAATTCTAGCAGATTAATATTATCGTGAAATGATTTATATTATTCCTTTGAAAACAGTTGCAATCTGGAAAAATGGTAATGAATTGAGTGAAGGCATAATAATGCCGAAAGGTAAAATTTTTCGGATATGAAGACTAGTTAATGAAAGTCAACTAAAACTTGTTAATAGGCATTTTCTCGAAAGCCTTTCAAGTGATTTCTTCGGACTTCATACGCCTAACTAATGGTGATAATGTGAGCAGAGGGTAAAAATCACGTTGTGTAATCCATTCAGTGTAAAAAATAAGAATGAGAAGGATCTATGAAATTTAAATGGCATAAAATATAACGAAAAGAAGTGACAAGTAGTTAATCTATTAAAAAGAGGCATATTTCAGCTGCCGGCTTTATGGAGGCAAAATTGCATGGCATGCAGTGAATGGAATGCGATCTGCAGTTATTTTTGTTGATACGAGGCAATGCCTGAGGACTGTTCCTTTGACTTCTGATGTCCAATAAGCCTTATCTTCGTATAAATGTGATAGATCAACTAATCTGCTGATTAATTGAAGATTTTCAAAGGTTAATTTTGGAGAATTGTTCTTTTGTAATAACCCTGCAAAGCTAAAAAACGCGTTTGAGAAAAAAAGGTTGATGTAATGTCTCATAGTGACTATGATACGATAGAGATCTTTTGATGCATCTGGAAAATATAAAAGAAAAAAATTGGTCTCTACTATTCCTGGCACAAACTAGAATATAATGAAAATGTTAGGTTTCTGTGCTGGAAGAAAGATAATGCTTATCCTATCATTCATGTAAGATGTGCTTAAAAAAAGAGGCAGAAATTAAGAGTATGATTTTTCTTTTCACGGCGAGAAATAATTTTACAAGTAATGTGTATGTTAAGCTGTTTGCTCGACAGGAGAGATGAAGTATCAAGAGCGCAAGTATGGGAGAATCAGAAGGGAAAGTTTGTTGGCTAAGTGTTAAAGGCTTCTTGAGTGTAGGATAGAGACGATCTAAGTATAAAAATAGGGAAAGCTTAAACGTGACAATACGTATCAAAAAGTTCAAATGTGGGCTTACTTTAATTGTAAAATTAAAGTCAAATGCTCAATAGATGAATTATGATACTTGAATCGCAGTGAATTCGAAGCGAGAGTCGTACTTGCAAACGCATCCTAGTAAAGATGTGCAAAGCCTTAGTTAAGATGAGCAAAGCGCGTAAAGCCATACAAACGGAAGAATAGCGAAGTGAAACAACTACTTGATTCGATTAGAAAGCAGCAAATGTAGAATTTAGAAGGAAAGTAATAATTAGCTGCATAAGTACTAAAGAAAAGGATAAAGAGGGTACTAGTAAACAATGCGAAGTTTTCTAGTAAATTGATGACTATGAGTTTTGAATTTGGTATATAATGTGGTCATGCAAGAGTAGGCAAATATAAATATTATTGGCTTCGAACATAAACTTCGTGTGTAATTGGTTTTAAAACCATTGAACATGCTAAAGGTTGTTAGTGGATAGTTTGAGCACTTGTGTCGGAACAAATAGTTGAGAGAGAAACAGATTAGTGGTATGATATTTGGCCGGATTTATGAATCTGGAGAAAGCACAAGATCTCTTTAAAAGTTGAGGTTTTAAGGTTCAAAGACAGATAAAGTAAGTGATTGTAAATTTTCAGGTGCTGCGAAAGGATTTCATGATGGAAGTAATGTTTGCAATTGTTTAAAAGATTGCTAAAGTAGATGTTTTGTTATACATGGTGTTGCTAAGGAAATGAGTGTGCTACTATCAATTGCTTTTAATAACATTTTGATGGAATGCTGAGAAAACTTTGAGAGAAATTAAGGGACTGGAGTTAATAACTGATGAGTAGTGAGGATTATCTCGGCCATATATGTTTTCTATATTAAATTATGCAAATAATTTCATGTTTGTGGATTAGAGAGATATACCTACTTATAAATATTGATAGAAGTTATGGCACTATATTCATTCCAATGTTAATGTGTTTGAGACAGAACAATACAAATGAGCATGGTTGGTTAGGTTAGGAACGCTTGGGACAGAAGTATCTCCCCTTAATGATGTATGGAATGGTATAAACGTTTTTCATCCCTCAATTGCCTTAAAGTATGATAATTTTAGAAAATTCAAGAGAATAAACTCGTGTAGAGATTATATTTGTAGTTTTCTTGTAGTTTGAATGATTGAAGGGCAAGATGAGTTTTTATAAAGGAAAAATTCGATGACATTATAAGTGATAAGTTTGTAGGGACTGGTTTTGTGAGGCATTGTGCCTTCCTTCCTGAGATCCCCCATGTTTTGACAAGAGACAAATGATCCTAGTTCTCTATAACCATGGAGCGCAAAGAGCGGCTATATAGCCGTGTTGATGCGCAGCGACATCAGTTTTTTTAAAAATGTTTATGTTTAGAGTGGAAGTTTTGCGAACATATTCGCCGGGCGTCCTTTCTTATTATGACCAAGGTCTAATTAAAGGATCATCTCATCGACTTTTTAAAGATGTTGTGGGAAAACAAATTTTTCTCCGAGAATATTACAGTTTTCTTTCACTTTTATTACTAACATTTATTTTCCCCAAAATGGAAAAAATGCCATAAATTTTAAGATATTAAATGGTTTTAGTTCCATAATCTTTAATGTCAGAATAAACCTAGCAACTGTCGGCTGCAAAGCAAAAATTACAGGAGGAAAATTTAGTTATTTCAAGGAATGTTTTTATTATGAAGAATGGTGTTACTGTGATAGCTATATATTGCTTTGGCCTTTTTCTATTAATTGGTGATTTTATATTACTCATATTCCACTCTAGAAATGTTTAAACTTTAAATGAGTATATACTCTAATATAAAAAATCAATCTTATAATATATTTATTATGCTTTAAGTCAAAACACATATATGAGCAATACCTTTTTATATCTTATGCAAAGATCAAAACCATGTGTTATTTAATTAGCTAAGTTTTTTCCGAAGATAATGAGGAAATCCGAAAGAGGTCAAATGAATTAAATACTGTTGAGGAGAGGAATAAGCTTTGTAGCTAAATTTCATCAAAACTAAAAGAGGAATAAGGGTTCTAATTAAGTACTACTATTCGCTTCCAGGAAATCATCTTGCACCTGTCTTTTCTGCTCAGCATACATGTTATCCATGTGTCAAACCTTTTCTTAGTAAATCTTTAAAAGGCTGCAGTTATTTCTGTGAAACAGAGTTTCTTTCGTCTATTAGGTTTATATAAAATAACTACAGAAAATGTCACAAAAGAAGACAGCTTGTATTATTATTTTTAAATAAAGGAATATTTTATTTGAGGCAGGAGAAGCATCACCTCACGCACTTTCTTTGCTTACTCTCTCTCGCATTTCTCTCTCTTCTCTCTTTTTCTCGTAATATGTCTCTCTCTTTTCCGCGTAGTTTCTTCCTTTTTTTTGAGAGCATATCGCATATGTGATCCTTGTTTCGTGCAGGAGGAAATTAATATGATCATTTTAACCTTCATTGAGCTGCAGTACCCATTTGCTACATTAAAATTTGTCATTATAAAGCCAGAAGCAACTTTTCCTTGCCCTCTAATCTTCAGGAAAAAGTATGTAATAATACTTATATCACATTCCCATACTTGCTCCAATTAATTAATTTTAAAAAGCTGGCACGCGCCAACGACATCAATATTACCTACCATTAAGAAAAACCGATTGGAAATAGTCTGTTTAAAAATAGAAATAGTTATAAAGAACACGGGGTTTATTATATTCCATGCAAAATTTGCCATCAAGTATACCTTGGCGAGAGCAGCAGATATTTCAAGAGAATGAAGGAACACAAACGCGACATGAGCTGTAGAAGCCTATTATCTAGCCTCTTTCTACACATGTCAAATGAAAACCATTCCATTATCATTGATATTGCAAGAGTAACTTATATTTCCCACAACAATATACATAGGCATCTTATAAAATCAACTATTATGAAGGAAATTCCAAACTTTAATACTTCCGATGGGCAATTAAACACTAATCCCTTTATAAGCAGGAGTCTCCTCGGGGCTTTGACAAAAAATCACGAAGCTCCATGCGTCCTATCTCCCTCTAATTACATTCCGACTTGGAAATTTGTGTGTCTTTATGCTAAGCATCTCTCTGTATTCCTTAGTTTGCCAGCGATTGAAGATAACTAATGTCTCCGTCGAAAACTGGTTTCGAAAATAAATTGATCCTAATACTCTGGTTTCTTTCCCGCATATAAATATATATTTAAATATAGTTCTCTTCAAGCCACAGGATATAATAGTATTTGTTTTTTTATAAAAATAAACTGATTAGTAAAATGCAAATATACTAGGGTGAACAAATTGTCTTGCGATTATCGTTATCTCATTTACTTTATCTATCTCAAGCATCCCTTGGCCATCATTACTATTCATTTGATGTAAATCAAAATGTAAACGCCCAGTATAATGTAAACCATTGCCCGATATATAATTAACCTTGTTTTGTTGGCAAATGAATATTCATGAAGCGCCTCTGAGATCCGCTCATAGACCTAAAAGCTAAAAGAATTCTCGTAACTTAGTGAATAATTTCTTCATGAAATCGAGCAATGCGAAATTGCCAAGTTTCTAAATAAAACAACTTTCAAGTTAAGAATACGATTTCACCTTTAGTTCATTGTCCGAACTAAACTTTGTTCAGGCTGCTCTCTTCTTAATGCCAGAGGTTACGAAAGAAAATCAACGATAGTTATTTATCAGAATTTAAAGAAATTCTTTTCCAGGAACTGATATTAGTTGAGGCACTCATCTCTTATTAAGGAGGTAAAATTTATGCTTAACATTGCTGAACCTTACCACTATAAAGATTTTATGCCTCCAAAAACAAGGTATGACAAGGATAAATGAAGCCCATTGGACTGACAACATATAAATTTCACCAGCATCTCTTTAACAAAAACAAAACCTTAGTCCATATGTGATATATGTGAAATCGGTAGAGTCACTCTTTTGGGAATGAATTCTTTGGTAAAATGTTTAATTACTTGGTTAAATACCCTTGCGTTTACGGTCTCAACCTAATTTAATACATAATTGCTAAACCTTACTTCCGGCAATGTCATTGATGAATATTGACATCGACTAACTGAAATGAGTGTAGATATTGGAAACCACGCAAGATTTTTATGTATAAGGTGAGTAGTGAATTTAGAATTTCACATAAAAGCTAACGAAATATATTCGGGTTCGAAAGCACGAGAAAATATCCTAACAAATAATTTTAATTTAACAGTAATTGAAGTAAAATAAACAGAATAATAAAGATAACGTAATCAATCAAACTTGTTATTAGCCGGAAGAGAAGTAAAATATTGCATCAAAAACTAAACTAACTATAGCCGAGTTTCAAAGCGTCAACTTCGAGGGCAAGAAACCAGAGCTTGTTACTAGATATAATATTACTCTTCCTTCCCTCGTTGCTTTCTCAATATTGATCATTTTTTACTTGCACTTTAACGAAACATTTATACAGTTAATAAGCATATGCACGCGTATATTTGTTTTCCTACTAAGATAAAAAACTAAGGAAAGAGCATTGGTTTGTTAAAGTAAAATCTTTTTGTACACCAATTTATTTCAGGATGTCGTAATGAGAAGAAATTCTCAAAGGCACTGTTATATATTGTCGTTTTTTCTTAGAAAATCATGCAGGGTCCAAATTCAGATCCTATTTTTTTAAGTAGCTTCGTAAATCCTCGTTCTAATTGGGTTCAGGTCAAATTTCAATCTTTGCTAAGAGGTTAAAGGATAACAACCTGTGAAAATGGGGTAGCTAAAAATAAAAGAAAGAGATAGAAATATGAGGATATTTAGTGAAAAATTATTAAACTATTGTGAACATAAAGCATATCTTCTTAAATAAACAACTGAAATATCGGCCTTGTTCTCACCAATGCGCCCAAACGTTTTAGTGGATGGGATTGAGCTCGGGCGACTGCGACGGCTTAAATTATTTCGACCAAAAGTTAATTTTTGACTCCAATGACTCTTGCACGGTCTTGATCAGGAGAGCCGGGACTCCGTCATGCTGAAAAATTGAATCAGCCTTATTCCTGATCTTTCTATTCCACAGCAGAATTTACTTGGCCAATACATTCCTGTAATCAACCGCAGTGAGCCTGCAACCGACCTAGAATCACACAGACTGCATCTTTTTGCCATTCGATCCCACGAAGCCAAGTTTCATCACAGAGGCTGGCTGCTTGGTAAGGGAGACGTATCGTACGTCGGACACATCGTGGCCAAAGCTTACTATGCGGTATTTCTTCGTGTTGATGACAGAATCGTCGGTGAATTTTTTTTAATCAAGAACAAATGAAAATTCGATGGCCAGAATACTTGAAGTCATTTAAACGGTGACAACAGCTCTCCTAATGATGTTCTTGCATAAAATAGATGAGCAGAGGCCTTTCTACGGACGTCAAAACTTTACTCCCTCTTCCTTGAAAGCTCTGCACACCGTGTCAGCTAGATGTATTTTTATTCGTTAGCGTAGTCATTTTTAACTACAGAGGACTTTCTAAATTTTTATCACATCTAAACGATTGACTCATTGAGGTCTACCTAACCAGGATTGAAATGTGAACTCTTCCACTTTCTTAAGACTCTCCGTGACTCTGTAGACAGTCATCTAGGGTAGTCGGGTTTTGAGTGGCCCGCGCGCAAGAGAGCAAAGTTCTTGATTCTTTTAAATTCGATCTCCACACACCTACACATAATTGAAAAGAGTTTTTAATAACCTTTAATTTTGTTTCAAATTTTTCCATCATACACGTATGGGATGCGTGCATGCCCCACACGGATGTCTGCGAGGGGCCGTCAGAATAGTGGAATTAAACAGAACTTTTGGGCATTGTTAGTTATCTTCCATCTTCTCTCGAAAGGGTTGATGTTTTCGATTTTTATCGCCGTACTCTGTGCTATGTAATTCACATTCATATAGGATGTTGTACAGATCATCGTTATATCGTCCGAAAATTGGACCTATAACAAGCTTTCAGTCAGAGGTTGGAGAACGTCGATAGTATATATGTTGTATAGCCTTGTGGCACCCCTGCCTCATGCTTAAACTTAGGGGCATTGAAACCTTTAATGTTTACAAAAGCTCTCCTCTCCATTACGTATTCGCATAGAATCCTCTCAAGTATGGGATTGAGGCCCAGTTGTAAGATCTTGTATTGAAGTTCTCTCCTATATACTTTAGCAAAGGCTTTTATGACGTCGCAGAGTACCAGATTTGCGTGGCGCCTTTCAGCCTTCACCTTTGCATCCTTCTCGGAGATCACAGTTAGCGCCGTGTCCGTTGCTCGCTTTCATCGGAAGCCATGTTGTTGCTTGTTGTAAGAATTATTTTCCTCGAGCAACGTATTCACCCTGTTTGCCAATATTTTCTCCATGACTTTTCCGGGAAATTATAAAAGAGATATAGACCTGATGTTAGCTGGACTGTCCGGTGGCTTACCGGCTTTAGGAATGAATATCATTTTTGCTACATTCCAGTGGTCGGGGAAGTAACCCACGTTCAGGCAGGTATTCATGATATTTTTGAGTCTTATACGCCCTGGTGCTCGTTTACGAGAGGATTTTAAGGTTTTGCGAGAGTTTTGGGGCAGTAATTATACCGCCGAGTCCCTCCATATCCCTTTCCTGCGATACATATTGGTGAGGATGAGTTCTGTGTATCTGGTCGTTCAAATCGTTTATTATTCGGTCTTTGAAGACTAAATCAAAGTTATCATTCTGTTCCGGGGATTTTTTAAATATAGATGCCCAGAATAGTCTGAAATCCTCTTCGATTTCTTCCGCGTCCGTAATTTTGGTATTGTCACGTGTAAGTTTTATAGTCTTTTCTGTCTGTCTGCCAGAATGTACATGAGTCGCTTTTTATATTCAGTCCATCTATCAAATTATAAAATTACATTCTGTTGGTCCCTAATAAGAGTCACTAGTTCGTCGCTTATTTGTCGTGATCGTCTGTGCGTAGTAATGTTGAAGACAGTGAGGTTAACTCTATTGATCTGTTCTCCGCATTTTCTCGCGAGGAATTTCATTCTTGGGGTCCAAGAATGGCAGAAAGGTTTTATATTTAACTCGGAAAACGGCTTTCTTTTGGGCTTTTAATAAGTGATCTTTAATTTTATCCACCATCTCGTCAATCTCTTCTAGAGTTGCATTAATTAAAAAGTCAGGGTTGTAATTTTTGAGTAGTCATTTATAAGTATTCCAGTTTGATCAAGCGTAGCTCTTGCTCTCTGGGATAGGAACTTAAATAGGAGATGTTGAGATTTTAATAAGGATAGCCTGGTGGTCGCTGAGGATAGGAGGGCCAGGTTCAATGAAGTACTGCTAGTGAGCAGTATATTTGGTTTTGTGGCTGATATATGAGTAATAAATTACGGAAAATATGGCACAATTCTTGCGATAATTTGCCTGTCAATAAGTGTGTCAAGACTCATAACTTAGGTTTGGTCGACGTGTAATCGGTTCTGCCATGAACATAAAGTTGCAGAAAGTTTGGAAAGGGTTGGTACCCTATTGCCAGGACCAGGGGGTCAATTGCCGTACGTATCTCAACAGCGAGGTCTGACTCATCAAGTCCACTTATTGATCTAAATTCAAGACCTCTTTTCACAGCTATCGCGCATCCGTCGAAACGTTTTCCGCTGTGATCTGTGGTTAAGAATTCTAAATGGAAAATTCTTATCCTGTCTGTGTCGTTCATCCCATATCCTGAAATAAATATAACGTCTGAGTCACATTGTCGTATAACGTTACTGTACAGTATCTTTGTAAATCCAACCGTCTGAGTTAAAATGTAGTATTAATAATGACACCATTGTCTTGTTCACTAAAGATTCCTGTGTGTGCTCGTGTTGTTTTGGGGACTTATTCTCTTACGAGCTTAAGTCCTTGTGGAGTGTTTGCTGGCGTGATCGTTTTTTCTTAACGTTTTTTTCCCCTTATTCGACGCCTGTTAGAATAATAAAGGTTTCGAGTGCCCGTTTTAATAAGCCTTGGACTACAGCCTCCTCGACTTGTATTTTGCTGCAGTCGTCTGAAGTGAATTCCCAGTTAAATCTTCCGGATATTACTCTTTCCGATACATCAAGGACAGCCATCTCCTTAGGGAAAGTGAAGCTTTCAGCAGCGAAAAGCTTCATGTTAATTTTTCTTGAATAGTAAGCGTGCCTAGGATCCCTCTTACGAGAAGAAAACGATCTCTGAATTCTTTAAAGCTGTAAGGTTTTCCGTGACTGAGGCGAGCGTCCTCCCCCTCCGAAGTCTCACTGTCTCACTCAAATTAAACTCATTATCTTTCTGGATGTATGTGATTGAGTTTGTTTGTTGGCAATTCGTGTGTCGTTCTGCTTCTCAGTGCGCACTTGTGCCTCCTTTGCTGCCATAGTCTGGATCCTATGATCCCTGGAGAGAGCTAGGTTGCTGCTGGGGGTGGGGAGCTTCTGGCAACTAGTATCGCACAGGGGTTTGAGACTAACCTTAAAAATGTCCTCCGACCGAGAGTTTAGGGGAAACCACATATTTTCCATCCCATTATGCCTCAGCATTCTATTTAGTTCATCCGCAAAGCACCCCGGGGAGGAGATATTTGCAATGTTCGCATAATAGATGAAACACATAACTTTGGTTAAGGTTTCGTAGGCGATGAGGAGGTATGTTGGATTTCCCCCAGCTCCGCAACAACAGATTTAGCAACCTTGGTGTAGGTACTATTCACCTTGTTTTCCTCTTTCTGTTTCTTTTCAATGGCTTTTCTCTTCAAAATTTTTTTGGGGACCAAGCAAGCCATGGAGAGCGCCATGTGTTCTTCTGCACAGTTCAGTCATTTGATAGATGTGGTATTAAAGCTTCTCCAAGAACGTGCATTTGACGAGCAAAAGAGCACAAAAGAACGTTCCCCCTGGGACAGGTGGCCGTGCTGTGTTCCTCGTACTTATAGCACTTGAAACACACATGGAGATTGATAAACTCCTCATATTTGATCTGCTTAGGGCAGGCACAGGTGTTAAAGAGGAACATACGTCTCTCCATAGCCTTAACCGCCATTGCCGTATCATAAAATACTATTTTGAATACGTGTGTGTACTCCTTGAACGTTAAAGTTTCGAATACCTTCACTCAGGCGAAAGATAATGATTTTGTAAGCCTTAATTTGCGGTGGTGTATGAGGTTTTAGGTTAAGTGTTTTTATGCATTCTGCTGCTTTAGGAGAAGTGTGTGCTTCGCAATTACTCTCCTTTGAGCAAATAGCCGCGTATCAAATATAAGTATTGATTATTCTTACGAGCACAATTTCTAGATCCCCATAAATTTTAGCGGAAACTCTCCCTTGATCATGCTTGGGGCCATCGGAGAGGATCTTCAGCGAGATCCACCACGTCTTCCTAATTTACCCTTCCATATCCTCAAATATGAGATTGGAAAAAAATAAACTTCAAACGGATAATCCCCACGGAGTAATTGTCTGATTCTTTATGTTTGTATGCGTGCGTGTGTGTAGGTTAAAAGAGATTTTATCACCATATTTAAGAGAAAAGACATTTTCCAAGAGAAGTAGCCCAGTTGAAAAAAATATAGCTTTTCAAATGGCACTTTACCTTCCATGTAAGGCGCTTTTTGAATGTCTACAATTTGTTGCCGACCAAAGAGCCTCGTTAAAGAGCTGAAAGGGGGAGGGGGGAAACAAGTTCACTCCTCGCCACGGGTGCACGAAAGCAAGTGAAAAAGTAACAATTTTAATGCCAAGATTCGTAAATGAATTTCTTAACAACATTACCAAAACTTATCCAAAGGGATTCACCAAACGCGCGGTACTAACGTACAATTCTCAGTGCGATATAAATTTGCAATAAGAATTTGACGAGCTAAGTCAACCAAAGTAGTCTGTTAAAGGGAATTATTTACAACTTGCTACGTGAACATAGGTATTACAAAAATTGGCCACTCATGTGCGCTGGAAATTTTTAAGGTAAAATTAAGCGCTATAAGAAACATAAAATTGGAAGGCTCAGATTGTCTGACAAAGGCAGAAAAGAATTAGGAGGACAAACACCTCCTAAGCCCAAGTGGCAAAAGCCGCCCCCTCATGAAATTTAGAGAAAAATCACCGCACAGAAAACATATTTGAAGATAGGCAAGGAGGATAATAACTCGACAAAAATCCTCACTTGGATATTATATTCCCACGTGCGGAATCCGACAAACCCAGGCTGCTTCGCTAAAGTGCTAAATCTCATGCTCAAGAACAATGGCTTGCAGCAATGTGGTTCCCGGAAAAACCCCCATCAGGAAAAGTACTTCAGATGCAATACCAGCAAGAGGAAGAGGCACCAGCGACCGCTTTACCCAAGAAATGAAGAAGGAAAAGTGAAAAAAATACGATCCTGGACCCATCCCAACGCCTCAAAGGTCTTCAAACGGAGGCCTCAGAATTGAGGCCAGAAGAAAATGGAAATGAGCGAGAAAAGAACAACCAGAAGGATAAAACAGACTGAGTGTAACATCTCAAGCTCTGCTTCTTCCTCTGAAGATAAACAAGAGTGCTCCCAGCTTCCGAAGACCCATGAGAGAGTGACGAGTAAGAACAAATGGCAGAGTTCTTGTCAGAACAAAAATATGATGGAGAAGACATCAAAATCAAGTTCTAGAGGAAAGCTAAAATCTCCTTCTCAGGGGATCCCAAGAATGGGGAGATCATCGAGGGAGTCAAGGCTGGCATGTAAGCAAATCAGATTTTTTTTAAATTAGGAACGGTAAAAAGACACGTAAAAAAAGCATTAGAAGAAGACACACACAGACACACACACAAAATACACAAGTACCAGACAAGACAAACATGCAAAACACGAACAACACATTAAGAATGCCCACAATTAATGTAAATGGATGAAAAGAGAAGCACATTCCTTATGGAAACATATTCCGTAAAGTGGATCCCGACCTGACCCTCTTCACTAAAGACGACGTTAACACAACTATAAACAGAAAAAAGATACGTAGTTACACATTTATGAACAAAAACCACACACAGGATCATTTTGACGGCGCACCCATCGCGATCCGAAACAACATTTCATACAGAACACTTCGAAAACTAGATGAGTCATTTGTGGCTGTTGAAATACCGACCAAAGGGAAAAAACCTGAAGCTGCTACTCAAAAGAGACAGACTCCAGAGGTTCGGGCCAGATTTTCCGACCTTCGTAACACAACGTTCGGAAACTAAACCAGACATTGTGTTAACGAGCAAAGACTTCCCCTTCAACATTAGCAATGAGCTCAGACCAGTGGTACCGAGCGATCACATCCCGATTCTCACCACGATCTCGCTTGATACACTACTCAATCCCATTTCACTTAGGAAAAGTTACGCTAAAGCTAACTTGGAGCTATATAGAGAGATACTCATTACATACAATCCAACTGAACTGGGAGATTCTAATCTCGAATAGTTTGATGAGGAGATAAATAAGATCTGCAATCTCCACATACAAGCCGACTAGAGATGCGTCCCTAGAATCTCCTATAAATTGCTCCCTCAACCTAGGTGGATGAACGAGATGAGAGAAATTGCCAGGGAACATAAAGAAGTCTATGAAGAGATCCAAAGGACAGGCACCAATCAGGAGAGAACAGCCTGAATGAGACAACTAGGATAGGAACTAAAGAACACAATAATTTAAAAACAAAGAACAATCTAGAGTGACTACATTGGAAGGCTGGACAGGCCGAACAATCCTGTAAGGTTTTGGAACAATATCCGAAGAATTCGGAGATTGCCTCCCAGACACAGAACCTAAATCAAGGATTGAGACGACATCATTGAGGAGCCAGAGTCTCTTGAGAGGAAATTAAGAACCCACTGGCAAGAGATTTTCGCTACCAATTGCTTGATGACCTCAGCACAGTGATAGATAGAATCCACCCACTCCCGCAAGTATCTCAGGAGAGAGTGATGGTTGACCATAGATGCTTGATAACTCTAGAAGATACTTTGAACACCATAAGGTCATTAGAGGGCACCAGGCTGGTTTGGGATTATGAAGAACAACCTAGTAAATGCCCCAAGGCAAATTGTTTACGGTTTGGAGAACACAATCAACGGTGCACTGAATACAAGATACTTTCCTGACGGGTAGAAGATGGTCAAAATCATCTTTATCGGAGGGGAAACAAGCCCTAGAGCAGGTAGCTAACTATCGTCCGATCTCTCTTCCAGAGGTAATGGGAAAAATCTTCGAGAAGATTATAGCACACATGCTACAAGATCAACTGAGCGAGTTAGGGTTGAATAACCTCCAACCATACTGGTCCCGCAGGAACCACGAATACCGCGCTAGCGCTGCTACCAGATAAAGTAGCATATTTCCCAGCAAACGCGTGCTATGTAGACATTGTGTTGAGGGACGTTCCAATGCCCTTCGATAAAATCAGGCTGGAAAGACTTCCATACATGATCCTGAAAATCCAGCTACTGACAATCCTGCTAAGGATCCTCTATGACTTCGTCATGGACAGAAGGGCCAGTCACATAATTGAGGGCTAAATAGGTCCTGAATTCGAACACAAGGCAGGCGTTCCCCAGGGAAGTTGCCTGGCCCCTCTGCTTTACCTGGTCTTCACGATCCACCTCCCAACTCCGGTGGACAGGAACACGATCTATCTTAAATTCGCAGATGACATGACACAAATTTTTCCATGCTCTGAGAGGAAAGCAAGGGTACAGGCAGCTCGTACAATAGCGGAAATCAACAAAATCAACCAGTACGAGAGACGATGGAAGATCAGAACCAACAGGAACAAATTCAAGATCGTTTCGCTAAGCGGCGAGTTGACATGGCCCATTATCATAGATGGAAGGAGATACGGCTACTCCGCCGAATTCACCGTCTTGTGCCTAAAGATCACCGGGCATGGATACTCGAGAGACCACACGGAGAGGCAGAACCTGACAAGGAAAAAAATCCCTAAGATACACAGGTTTAGAAATCTTAGCTCGGTCAACATCAGGAAAATATATCTGATGTATGTCCGGGCTAAGCTTATCTCTCTTACAGTGCTGACTCAAGCGGCCAGCCAATCCTTGATGAAAAGACTTCAACGTGTTCAGAACACTGTATCGCTAATTAAAATAAACTGGGAAGGCGGGATCGCTTTAGGCAAAGAGATTTGCACAGGAAGAAACGTTTAGAGCCCATCAATGTCATCATACAAAAACTTGGAAAAAAGCTCTGGTCCACACTAACGAATGGTGTCATTCTGGAGCTACAGGGAAGAGGTGGCAGGCTTAACATACCTGCGAGGCTACAGGCAAAGGTCTCACGCTGACGTCAGTTCTTGAGCAAAAAACTATGCTCACAAGATGACATTACACCAATATATACATAGACGAAACACAATACAACATTAGATAATCAATGAAAATAAACAACATTTCATCAATATATACATAAACGAAACAGCAAACAATACAATTAATGCAACATATAAGAATCAATGAGTACATAACAACATTATATTAAAACTTAAAAAACAAGGAAAATTGTTGCCAAATAGAGCTAACAAAGGCTTGAAAGCTGAATATTTACACCAAAAATAAGTACACCAAATCATTTGAAAACAGACAATTAGAAGAACATCAAAGCTCATGAAAATACAAAAAGATAGGACAAAAGTTCAAACAAATAATAAAAGCAAAAGTAAAAATAAATAAAAGTAAAGCGATGCCCTCCCTAATAGGGGAAAATACCCCTCCGCGCTTTAATTCTTCACCCACTATATCTTCTACTATCCCAACATCTTCTAAAATTGAATATATTATCTTCTGGCTATTTGTCGCTCCGATCTAGTTCTCGTCCAAATGAGGCAAAGGAAATGTCGGGAGTATGGTTTCAGGCTGGAGTTACACAACAATTGTTGGTTTCTTCATTTGAATAACGACGGCATGGGCCATCCGCAATCTTCTGCGGTTTTGGAGTATCAGGATGATGGAGTGTCCTTATTCAGTTTTTCACGGACTAAGGTAGTGCCATTAGAGTGGGTGGGGTTTTTTATCGCACCATATTGAAGGTGAGCTGCCAATCGCTTTGACAGGGTTGTGGAGGTTACGCCGATGTACTTTGAATTGCGGTATTCGTAGTCAGCGACTTTGCACGAATATTTGTATATGACATTACTCTCCTGGAGTTCGCTCGTTGGAGGGAGACAGCTGTTCTTAATGATGCAACTACTCTTTTTCTTGGTATTGTAGTATATAATTAGATTTATATCCGTATTAGGATCGTTTGTGGTCACATTAGGATTGAGAATAGCTTTGAGAGCCCTTTCACCTTCACGATAGCCGGTGTTCATATTGGCCTTGTAATAAAGGTCGAGATTATTATTCTTCAAAGTAGACAGGACGCCATTACCGGCAGCCAAGTTCATTTTCTATTTTACCGTTTATGATGGCGTTGATGTATTCTTGTGGGTAGCCCTTGTTAACGAGAACTCAGGGCACCCTCTTAAGTTGGAGATCAACAGCCGTCCACGAAAAGTTGAAAATTCTCACCAATCCAGAAAAGTTTTTCATTATTCCAGTAGGGAGGCGCTTGACCAAAAGAGTAGAGATTGATGAAAAAAGATACCGCTACTTAAATGAAGAAAAGTTACTCGGGCAAAAAATCACCAAAAAAGGCTACGGGAAACATATTGCGGAAAGAATTAATCAGAAAAAGGCACATCTAACAACTTAGAAACATAAAGAGAGAAAACGAAAAGAAAATATACAGCGCCATCTGCAAAGTCATGTTGCTCTACCCAGCTATCCAATTCAACAGTCTCCCGAAAACAAGTGCAATGTACTTTCAGAAAGCAAAAAATTCAGTTGTATATATTATCACCAATACAAGAAGGAGAGAACGTAAAAAATATGAGATCTTCACAACGAAATATAACTTGTAACCACCTACGTGTCCTTACACAGAATAGCTTTGAATTTGTGGGACTAACTAGATCATAGAATAAACGAAGACAAAAAAAAGCTATCGAAGTCCTTCATAACCACAGAATAAATAACTGCGGTAACTTTAGAATCGGTAGACCCGATTCGAGGGGTGAACCACCCCCAATATTCAATGCTGGGGGAGATTGCAGAGCCATAACAGAAATCAAATAGTAGGGAAATTCACAACAAACAACAAGACAAAAACGTGAAATATTGAAGAACTACAGAGTCGTGAGAGCCCCATTAAAGAATAGAAAAGAGTAAGAAAGGAAAAAATAAACAATAAGAACCAAGGAGATGGCTGGACACCAAGCAACTAACTCGTAAGTCTTATTTATTCCTCTTCATTACTTTTTCCTAAAAAACCTTATCCACTATACTATGACTATACACTTTCAACTCTACCTTTATCAAGGCGTAAGACATAAGAGTAATTTCATTTTTGTTCATTTCATGAAGATGAATTAACACGGTCGAATGAAGTCTAGGAATAAAAATATCATTCACGGATGTTTTTTCTTGCTTGAAGACCCCGTTTCCTTTTTTGTTCACAATACAAGTCCCTTTCATTTTCGAAGGAAACTCATCATCAGATAATTAAACCAAATCAAAGAGCAGAATGACAATCACTGACAAGCCTTAAGAAACCATTGGGTAGCGTCGTTGTAAGAAAGGTGCAGGTTAATGGGAAAACTATGTATTTCCAACCTTACACTCAGCGTTTGGAACCCTTTGAGACTTAATGTATATCAACTCTTCAACGTCATGGGATTGGTAGATTAAAAGTCTCTTCAGGAATTTCTGATAGACGGATATGTTGTTTGTACGGCATCGAAAAAGTGACAGATAGCAGGAGAAAATATTGGCCATTTGCCTTATGACTTATGTATATGAATTTTCCTCTGTGCATGCGTGAGGTTCGACACCTTTCACTGAGTAGCTGGAGTTTTATTCCCAACAGAAACTCTTCCAATTTTCCTAAAGTTTGGAATGAACCTGAATCCCATGCCTGGAAGTCGAGCGTTTTATTTAGAGGGTTAAGTGGGCCACTTTCATATATTTTTACTGAGAAAGCGCAGTTATGAGCACAGTGATCATGTCATGATTAAGTTTCAACGCTAATCAAATTGAGAAGACGCAGCTCTTGTCAGTTCCAGAAATTTCGATCAAGTCGGTTGATAAAATAGGAAACCAAGCATAGGAGAATGGAAGAGAGAAGGAAGCCAGAGAGAAAAATGCAGCTGTTTTATTCGATGAGACATGATGCTACAAATGCATGGAAGCTTTGTGGTCTAAGTGCATTTTCTTTCAAGGAAGCCCCCCAAATGGGGAAAGCAGAGTGAATTGGATCTAAGATTTACGCAAAGGACTCACTGACATTAATTACACATTTCTGAATTGGTTTCTGTTCATCATCTTTACCAAACCTATAACAAATCATCCATTCAATACAAAATGTTAGAAATAATTCATAAAAATGTAAAGAATTCGTCTGATACAGAAATTTTACGCATGGTAAATTGCGATAATTTTGTTTTAAGAATTGTATCAGCAATAAAAATATTCTTGTAAATACGAACCATAGATTCTACTCTAATTTCCAAATAGAGGAACTTTCCTAGGGAAGGAACTTCATTGGGTCACTATTTTAATTTATAAATTTGAAAAAAAGAGTCATACAACAGAGTGCTTATGAAAATAGATTCGTAATGAAAGTTATGAAGATTATAAAGGATTGAACCTTCGGAAAGATAAATGGGTATTGTAGCGTAAGAGGAAACCTTTTGTATTAAGTGCCCAATTCGGGCCGTGATGGATAAACAGGCACTCGTTGACTAGAGCAATAAATGAAGTCAAACATGATGATATTAACGACCTAATACGAGTACATCGTGACCATCAAAAAAACATGCCTTGCATTAGTTTGATTTGACTAATAATAGTATTCTAACATGTGTACTATATATCGTAAAACTACCAACTACATATTTACGTACTTTGTACTTATGATATTTTTGAGATGAAATAAAATGAAACCATATATTGAGCCAGTTAGATGTCAAAAGAAAATATCCTTATAACAAATAAATCCAAGAATTAAATATACATCCTGAATTTTAGGTTATGGTAATATTTCTACTCCGTTTATTTAAGCTAATTTGAAGGTAGCAACTCACTCGAAAAACATTCAATCTTTTACGATCATGTTTTTAAAACTTGACTATTCCACTAAATTAGTTTTATCTAGTATTCTCTACACGTGTTTTACTGAGGTCCTGCATATAGAGTCGATCTATTTCTTGCCGTTATTTCTTTTTACCAAATATCGCTATTGTAGAGTTAATCAGCCCATTCCTGAGCTAAATTGAATTTGCTCATTTTGGAAAAGGGTGACGAGAAGCTCCAAGCTAATTTAAGCATAGAAATGGATGGTTATAGTGAGTTTGTTCATGGTTTGTTTTTTAATTAGAATTATGTGATTTACACTGACATGACTGATTCTGAATCTACTTTCCTCTGCTGTTTGAGAGGCAGTGTTCGTTGCCAATCATTTTAAAATGGTGTTCTTTTCTTGGTGTGTTTAAATATTATTTATATATCTTCTATCGTAAAAATAATAAACAGTTTAATCATACTTTTCTAAATTACTGCCATGTTCGCAAACAGTTTCTTATTTGTACCACTAAATAAATCATTTCTACTTTCCGTTACTTGAGAAACTTTAGTACCGTTTTAAATAGAAACAAAAGATAAGAATCTAATTTTGGTTGAATAATTTAAAAAATCTGTGAAAAAGTATGCAGGTAATAATTACAATTAAATAGCTTGTATATATTTAATTTAAATAAAAATTAATCGAGAATTTGTGTATGAGTTCGAAAATAACTGATATGGTCTGATCTGATAAATATTGAATGGCTATTTCTCAAAGGCATCCATGTTAGCAAAACCTAGGCCTTAAATGACTTTATTCTAATATAAAAACATTTAATATGATGTAGTGGGTTTAATTTTGTCAAAATTAAAATATATTAAATTTAAAAACAACCCATATACAATAAACTAAAGTAAAAAATCTATTAAACGCTCAAGTATGAACCAATTTTATGAAAGAAATAGTAAAGAAGATTCTCTTATTAATTACTTATGTATAATTGAATAACGATTGTAACATTTTATAATGATGTAACACTGCATGATAAATTAATGTAATTAGAATGTACAAAATTAATGTTACTAGGAATTCATATTGAATATAAAACAATTACATTCATATGCAAATCTTATTTACCACCGTATTTGAGAACAGTTTATATAAAAAAGGAAATTGGAAGGAGCCTCATGCTAAAGAGACAGAAAAAAGAACAGAGTTACATCAAGAAAACAAGATAACTCTACTCTTTAGATTTATTGGTGAAAGTAAAAGTTACTCCAAGAAGAATAAAATAGGTAGCAACCAGCCAGGTCAAAGAATCCTCTATAGCTACTCTAGTATGACATCAGAACTCGGTGACAAATCACCGAGTTCAACCAGGGGAGCTACAATAGCTCCCCTGGAAGCTTTTTTCCAAACAATCGACACTATCTAGGGTTTTGAGAAGCGATTTAACTTTAATATCTAAGGCGCCATGCTATTAATTTTAACCATTTTGAATAATAAAATAATTTATTATCTTCCTTGCAAAAGGCTGGTTAGTTTTATGATCTGTTATATCATTAATTTTGCTAGTTATCTTTTAATAAGTAAACTATTAAAGCGCTGAGTTTCCCTTCGTTCAAAGGTTATTATATTTATTTTTATTTATTAGTTGTGCAAGAATAATGAAATCATATTTCTACCTATATTAGTCATTTAATTAAGCCAACTTTTTTCGATTTTAGTGCCTGAGGGCACTAGAAGACTTTATTTAATTGGATAGGATATATTCCTAGTATAGGGCTACTCAAATATGTAATAACTTATCCCATCAAATAGTTTAAAGCGTCTCGGGAAATTTCCTGCAAAGAAAATAATTGATATATATTACTTCATCGCATAAATTTCTTAAAAAGCACAGATGTGTGGAACTGATTTTAGATTTAAATATTCATACAGATACAATTCTCTATTCACTTCATACCTCTCTTTACACTGGCTTTGATTAGATCTAAGGGTCTTCGTTGGTGCCTAGCTGTAAACCTCTTTGATAAGTGGTAGGCCATCCGATTAGTGTCAGATATTCGTGGATATCAATAACCATTTCAACAGGCTTTAGGACGGAATGATGAATATGTTTTGTGTGTGAACATAGGGAAATAAGAGACATGTGTTGCGACTGAGGTGTGAGTGATCATCTGTTCATGGCGTAAACATATTTTCAATAAAAAGACGTCGATTTGAGTCGTCAGTTTAATGCGAAACTAAGGTATTTTTTCTTCTGATCTGGTTACTTTCAACGGAAAAAATATTTTCGAAAAAAGTCGGAGTAAATCTTTGATGTAAACTTTTTAATATGGTTCATTAATTCAGATACGCTGCTTTTTCTTTAAAAAAAACATAAATTATTGTAGGATTAGTGATCTACAGAGCATCTATATGAGACTTCTCCAAATGCAACAGTATATTTAAACATTCAAACTTACACAAAGAAAGGATGCTTGTTTGTAATGTTTCGGACCAGATCATCGACAGCTCCAAAGGCTATTGTGGTGGAAATTTTTCCCTCGTTTGAATGGCCGCCAGAAGTGCTGGTCGCCCTGGTCTGAAACGAAATAAAACTTATCAGATGGATGATCGCGTGTCCACACTTAAATAAACTCTAAGTGATTTAACAATATTCAAGTAGTTTTTCACCGTCAACAAACAATTGCACCCTTTAAAAGCTAGATTAGGGTTAAAGTATATTGCGAAAGGTTACAATGTCGAAATAATTGATAGAAGGATGGATTAAAGTTGTTTCTTAATAAAATTCATAAATTATATATATGTTTATATATATATATGTATATATATATATATATGTATATATATATATATATATATATATATATATATATAAATATATATATGGGGTTGAGGATAAATCCCAAAATGAGACATGTAAAATTTCTCATTTAATTAAGAACAACGTTTCGGGTATCTTACCCATCTTCTGGTCTATAAAAGAGATTTAGAAAAGGTTTAAATTACAAAAATTATAATGCACACAAAGTTTAAAAATAAATTATTTAGTTAATTGAAATTATGGCAAATCGTTTGAAAACTATTGAAATTTAGATATGGATCAATTATGGGTACTTTAAATATGCATAAATATAACACTAGTTGATACAATTATTGGTTGACACAGATATTAGTCACTAAATGAAGCAGAAATAGTAATAAATTATTTAATAAAATGAAAATGTGAAAAAATCATTTGAAAACTTGACACTAAATATAAATGCTATAAATATGGATAAATATAAGAATATACTAATTGGGGCAATTAATTGGTACACAAAAATATTAGTCACCTTTAGTGGACGGTAAAAGCGGAGAGACTGAGGAAAGATTATAGAGGAAACCGATTAGAGATTGGTAGGTTGTGAAAATATTTTGAGTGGTTTATGAAATGAGAAGGGGAAAAGCAGTTGAATCAGAATTTAAACTGGGATTTAGTTGTTTTATAAATAATGATTCGAGAATGCGCAGGGAAGTGGAGTCCTTTGCATGTCCTATAATTTGAAAGTTTTTGTGGGAAATTTCGGTCTTACATTTAATTGAATGATCTCGAATGGGAGAAGTTTCTTTATTGGTTAAGGTGGAGCCAGTGCGAGAGCTAATACCAAGATGAGAACAGACCCTAGCCCTAAGTGAGCGAACAGTGCTGCCAATGTAGATCCCCTGGTGGCACCTGGGGCAAATGAATTTATAGACAACTGAACAGCTCATTTCAGGTGGGATTCTGTCTTTAGTTCTGAAAAATTTCCCTGCGCATTCTCGAATCATTATTTATAAAACAACTAAATCCCAGTTTAAATTCTGATTCAACTGCTTTTCCCCTTCTCATTTCATAAACCACTCAAAATATTTTCACAACCTACCAATCTCTAATCGGTTTCCTCTATAATCTTTCCTCAGTCTCTCCGCTTTTACCGTCCACTAAAGGTGACTAATATTTTTGTGTACCAATTAATTGCCCCAATTAGTATATTCTTATATTTATCCATATTTATAGCATTTATATTTAGTGTCAAGTTTTCAAATGATTTTTTCACATTTTCATTTTATTAAATAATTTATTACTATTTCTGCTTCATTTAGTGACTAATATCTGTGTCAACCAATAATTGTATCAACTAGTGTTATATTTATGCATATTTAAAGTACCCATAATTGATCCATATCTAAATTTCAATAGTTTTCAAACGATTTGCCATAATTTCAATTAACTAAATAATTTATTTTTAAACTTTGTGTGCATTATAATTTTTGTAATTTAAACCTTTTCTAAATCTCTTTTATAGACCAGA
Organism: Ceratothoa steindachneri; assembly: GCA_963969495.1. Taxonomy (NCBI): domain Eukaryota; kingdom Metazoa; phylum Arthropoda; class Malacostraca; order Isopoda; family Cymothoidae; genus Ceratothoa; species Ceratothoa steindachneri. The sequence continues at coordinate 26,535,842 of OZ018321.1, read as the reverse complement.
AGATGGGTAAGATACCCGAAACGTTGTTCTTAATTAAATGAGAAATTTTACATGTCTCATTTTGGGATTTATCCTCAACCTCAAAATAAGCCTTCTTAGAAGCAAACCTATAGAATATATATATATATATATGTATATATATATATATATATTTATATATATATATATATATATATATATATATATATATATATATATATATATATATATATATATATATATATATATATATGAATATGAGAACCTCACAAAGTATCGCGTGAGTAGTGCACTTAATGTCAAAAATCCCACAAGAAAATGAAAGGCGGATTCCAAGTACTTGGAATCCGAAAAGGACTCAGAAAACGGCAAAACAAAGGATTTCTTAAAATTGTATGCGGGAGTGATTTCAGTTCTGTAAAACAACTTTTTGCCAAATCTAGACCCCCTGCAAGAAATTGGAGGATAATCAAAGATTATTAGCTATTTCAAAGATTTTAGAAATCTCAAGATCAAGGAATTTCAGGCTGGTGACCTGCAACTCCCGGAGAAACACTGAAATAAATATTAGAAGAGATGAAAGAAATTGTGCTTTCTTTGTCCATTTATCTGAAAATAATCACCCTATCAATTGGAATTCGGCTAAATTCATTTACATAGCTGATGACTATGTTAATAGAAATATTGTCGAATGCTCATTCTTAAATTCCTCGCCTAATGTTAATATATCTCATAGTCTCTTTAAACTGGATCACGGAATTGAAAGCCTTATTTGTAACAAAATTTTTCTTTTTAAATCATAGCCCTTTGATTTAATCAATTAGTTATGTTTCTTTTGTTTATTTCAATGTATTTATAGTTGCCTGTGTATGTATGTAATCATAGCTTTGTGACCTAAATTTCTACATTCTTTTCTCACAGTTGGAATTTCTGCAATTACACCTTATCTATATGCCTTTACCTTCCATATCCGGTATTTAATCCATTCTTTAGTAATATTTCTCTCTTCTTTGACCTTCTGCTGTGCATAGGCAGGGCACCACTCTCCTCTATCTTATATATACCACCTCTGTTAATTAATTCGTCATTCCTTGGGAATGAACGAACAAGTTCGAAAGTCCTTGGAATCCGCTTTTCATTTTTCTTTGTGATGTTTTTCACATATATATACATATATATATATATATATTTGTTTCAGAACTCAAAAAATAGTACATGAGTCCTAATTATCCAAAAGTAAAAGATGAATTAAAGGAATGCTGATTTCGCGGCTTTCGTCTTTATATGCAAAGAATAAAGCCAACGTAACCTTTTGTCTATTTTTCTTGTTGGATGTTTTACACCAAAATGTATATATATATGTAATCCAAAAGTCTATTTCTCTTGAGGTTACTCTTTGAATTTTTTAAAGATTTATGCATAATGGTTTCAAACTATACCACCTGAGAAGTTAATACTTGTACAAGTTACCGCTATTAAATCAAATGACTAAAGGGAATCTTTTTAGATCAGCGATCTTATTGGGATTTATGATTTAATTAACATGGCCACGTTGACCCAGGACAGAAAAATTATTTTAATTGTATTTTTGATCTATTTTGTCGAATAATTCGTTTTTAGGAGCACGGCTTTTAAGTTAACTTCTCTAATACAAATCACTATGATCAATGTCACAGGCTTGGGTAGGAAACTTAAACCAGTGAGATTAATATTAAAATGTATAATATAATACATGAAAACATTACGTAAATAGACATACATAAATTTTTAATAACATTAATATACTTCTCATTTTATGAGAAAATTCATGTCTTTAAATTAC